>OY856413.1:198587174-199868424 GCA_963693085.1 Alisma plantago-aquatica | reverse complement strand
GTGGTTAAGTGAATGGATTTGTACGAGAAAGGTCTCTAGTTCAAAACCTAGTGGGGATATGGTCAGTAGATTCCACTATTTCTAACAAAATCTATATATCATTGGCTAGATACTCTTTTTCGAAAAAATGTGGCTTGGGGTATAGTATTGGTGAGCTAAATACAAGATGCATATATAGGGGTTAAAAAAGTAAGTAGGTGATACTAGTTGGTATTTGATCTATGACATTTCATGTAGCAAATATAGCTAGTTGTAATCAATTTTATTGTTTAATCATCTCTCCTCATTTTCTATACTCAATTGTGATATAATTTAAAGGTCTATAAAATTGTTTTTTATTTTTATTAGCCCAATCCATCACAACCCTATTGAGCTTTAGATCCTACAAGCTTTAGAATGGGAAATTCTCCAATCCAACTACTCTCATGAGTGGGTGAAAATGGCCTATAACTTTCTAGGGTAGCTAAATCGTGAGGGAAAATAGATTCATAATCAAGGCATTATAGTGAAGTGTGGAAGACAATAGTACTCTCCTATACCATTTCGTAAGTAGATTTGACTACATAATATAGACATACCAAATGGAAGGTTCAAACAAATACTAAAGAGATCAATATTCTCTATGTTATGTGAACTCTCCTTAAGTTCAAAACATCTCATATATTTATTCAAACTGCAACCTTTGAGGAAATCTCTTCATCATCCATGAAGGGACATTTCAAGTGAAGGACCAAAAGATCAACATGCTACAACACCAACTATATATTTTCAAAATGTCAAATTATCACTAAATAATATGTACTCGTGGTTCTCTAAGCTTGTCAACATCTTCCAAGAACTCATGAATCATATAGAAGAGAATGACAATGTGGAAAGGATACTTCTTCAGTCTTTAAATTTTCATTATGGAAGGCCACATAGTAAATATACCTATCAGGTGAAGTTTTAATGATCAAGAGGAGGATAAATAAGAATTAAACCATAATAAGAAATATGCGACCTTTCAAGTTCAATTGTATTGTCAAGGCACATGCCTTACCAAAATCAGGATGATGTCATTCATACATTCATGATATAAAAGGTGATATAAAATCATGTAATGTTGGCATGCATATATAAGCCTAGATAAGTTAGATTCCATTGAGTTTGTTAGACAAATAGAGTTTTATTAGATCATGGTTATTGTCCACCTCTCATAGATATAAGAGATGGTATCACTTCTATAAAACATTGTATATTTACATTGTCCATATTGTTAACGCATTACTATTTGGTAGAAATTAAAAAGTTAACCAATAAAAGGGTAAGAATCCTCCCCTCTTCTCATTATTGTGAATGTGGTCAAAAGTTGTACTTTAGACATGAGTGCTTAAATATGAATACTTATCACAAACACAAAGGTAAGAGGAAAATACAATGAAATGGACAATAAAGATGTGAAGAACAAGTAAAAATCTCAAATGTCTTGAGACTAATATCAAGAATCTCTTAGATCAAATAAGAATGAGTTCAACATGGAAATCATAGCCAAAACCATGATGAGAAAATGAAGTAATCCTCAATGCATTTCCTAAAGAAACTTTAATTGAAATTCATGTTGAACCATATTCTCTTGATACATGAAAGTATAAGAAAAAGAAGTAAACTAATAAAATTATTCTCTATATGAAGAATTTCATTGCTTAAGAATATAATTCCTCATTTAAAATTACAAGTGAGATCATTATAAGTAGAAAATAGGGCTTATCTTGGTAAAATTGCTACTCTAATATATGAAAATTCTTCCTTTCATACAAAACGTATTACTTTAGAATCTCAACCCAAACATTAAGTAGAGACAATAAAGAAGCAACTCTAGATCTTCTAACAAATTTTATTTGATGTAATCATTTTGTTTATAACATACTCTTATTACTTCTAGATATGATATGAATATAGTTTCATGTAATATTACTTATCTAACATTAGATGATTTTTATTTGAATTCTTATTTGAAGAAGATTCTAAAGTGTAGGAATGAAATGCATAAAATAATAAGCGATGCCACCAGAAAATTAGGTAGGAGTGGGATAGGAACATAATACAAGAACATCAACTAGAATAAATCATACACATAATATTATTGTGAGTCGTATACCTCCATTCTAGAAGTATATGCAATAATGTTGGTAGTAGTTGTCACTATTACACTTATCATCCCTTAAAGAAGGGAACCAAAACAAACATGACTTGTAGAATGTGGTAGAAAACCATGTTCATAATACCCACAAAGTTTTTGAGGTAGGGACTAAAAACCCTATTCATCATACCTATAAAGCAAATTGGGCCATTAGTCAACCCAAAAGGAATGACTAGGAATTCATAGTGCCTACAATATGTGTGAAAGGACAACTTTAGTACATCATCATCGTTCACTTGAATACGATAATAGCCACTTCAAACATCCATCTTTGAAAAGAAAGGGTGTTTTTTTTATTCATCAAACAAATCATCAATCCATGTTAGACAGTAGAATTTCTTGATGGTTATTTGATTTGACATTTAACTCATACATATGAATGGAACCATCCTTGTTCTTTATGAGTAGATCTATAGATTCCCAGGGAAAAACACTAGGGCAAATGAACCCCATGTCCCAGATTTCTTGCAATTGCTTCTTGAGCTCAACAAGTTCTTTTGGTGCCATATGATAAAGTGGTTTTGATATATGTGACATATATGACATTAAATTCATTAATAAATCGACTTTCATGAGAAAGAGCAAGTTTAGACAATTTCTCATGGAAAACATCAATGAAATCTTGAACCAATTTAGTATCATCTAGGTTAGATGGTAAGATATTAAGAAAGAATGATGTCAGATAGGTTCTAAAACCATGCAAGGTGAGCTTCTCTTCCATCAACATTGCGGTAATGAATATTTAATCATCTCAATTGTTGCCATTGATATGGAAATTCTCACTATCTACTTGCAGAAAATAAACCTTCTTTTCTTCACAGAATTAAGCCTTGTAGTACTTATTCTACTAATCCAATCAAAGGATGTTGTCAAAATACATTATTTCGATGAGGAATTCTAAATTGAGCATCTTCTTGGACATACATACCTCTATGTGAGGGATCTTTGCAAAAGACAAGCATACCCTACCACTTGGGGACTGAACCTTTAAGATATAAGACATATACGTAGTTCTAGTTCCAACATAGTTAAAAGTTTATATGATAAATTGGTATATGATGAACTAGAATAGTATAAAGCTTTACTAGGTTGTTGACATAATTATATGGTAAGTTATATAACTTCATTATCATCACTGTCCATCGCACCATCCATGACAAAGATACATAATGCACCTATCTCAATAGGAGGATGTTGTCCTTGGTTATTTTTGTTATTTTTGTTCCATGGAGGATGGTGAGGATGGATAGAGTTACTCCTACTAGGGAATACATGTTTTGGATGGGGTTGGACCCTACTAGATTTGAGGGAATTGAGGTGTGATGTGTCCAACTAGGCAATACTAGTGATAGAACACTTTTCTCCTATATATATTATATAGGAGTCTCAAGAAGACATTTACCAAGGGGTGATGCAAAAAACATTAGTTGCTTTTGTCACGTTGGTCATCAATCACATTCTTTGACTTGTTCAAACTAAATGATGGGGATTTCTATCCAAGATAGGATTCAACATCTAAAGTTTTTTCTATCATATGTTATAAAGATAGTGGGTGTTGTGGTACTAAAGAACACCATACTTGATGAATTCAGGCATTCCAGTGTGAGGGTGGATCTACAAGGATCCACCAATCTAGAAGAATAGCATTCCAACAAAAGCAAATTAAGGACATACACAAATACATTGTGTCTCTTGTTACAATATATTGAGGTTTTCCTCTTTATTTCTCAATACTACCAGCCGTACATATGTTTCTTGAAATAAAATGAGTTATTGTTCCCATGTAATTGTGGAGGGATCACATGTACATTTAATCCCAACCCATAAAACCCTAGAAGGACTATCTAGAACGTAGGAGGAAAATTAAACTTTCTGATCAGGTGGGCTTGTCATTCCTTCAAAAGTGTTCTTAAGGGTCATAATACATTCATCTACCTTATTAATAATTTTTACCTCACCCTAAATCTTGATGTATTGTTTCTACATCTTAATAAATTCCATTAAGGAATACACTTTGGGATTTTCTACACCTCGCCTATCACTGGTCTTTCCCATCATCATATTAGTAAGAAGCTAGAGGAGGAAGGATAACTCTATCTCAGGGAAATAGCCAGATATTGTGTAACTAAAACATTCAGCGTAACCATGAGTAGGGGTTGGGACCTGGGAGTGACTTATTCCATAGGGGAAACTTATTTCATAGGAGTAGTGAGAGTGGGATCCAAGGGTGGCATCCCATACCATAGATTTAGCTAGAATGTCAACTAGTGGCTGGGGTAGACCCAATGTCCATATTGTTTAATAAATTTCCTCTTCACGAAGGGATGGATAATAGAATATTTACTAAAGTATCTAGGTTTAACTTCTATTATTTCATATCATACAATAAGGAGTGGATAATAACATTGTGACCACTCCATATACTTATTTTGAGAAATAACCAAATCAACCCAACATACATCTTAACACGATAGACCTAAAGGGCATATAGTACTTGTCAAATTTTGTATGAAACATAGAGAAGATAAGTTGAAGTATTTAAAGTAAACGAACTATTAATTTTCAACATCTTGATCCATGATGTACAAAGGAATTACTTAAATCTTGATATATCATTTGTGGTGACCAACCTATGCATTCCTGGACCTTACTGTAGAAAACTAGTTTGGATGAGTTCTTCCATACCGTGATCCTCAATATGATGATGATCAAGCACCGCATCCATGGGTTTCTAATGCTCTGGTGGAAAAGAACAATACCCACAAAGGAGGAAAATATAAGTGAGTATCACTACCATTGAGTATAAATATTTGGGCAACATAAAATAGGTGAGTAAAATAGGAGGGTTCTCATGCAAGAGGGGGCTTAACAAGTAGCTCTGTTTGATAAGAATGAAATAATAGAATGAAGCAAATGTATACAAAAACATTCAGATGTTACAAAGAAGCTCGTAATTTCATAATTTGAGAAACTAATATAATTGTGTGAAGATAAAATATCCTAAAGGTAGTTTTATGAGGTAAGGACAAAACATCATATGATCTTTGAGTAAAACTTGGTGGAAAGGCACACCCAGGCAGAAAGATACATCTTTTTATATGTAAAAATGGTGGAAAGACACACCCCAAGTGGAAATACTAACACACATAATAAGGATGTAAGATGTATTCCAATAATAAATCACAATATTATAATCAATATGGAAGGCTACAAACCCACTACAAGAGAAAAATTCAAAATTTCATGATATTTCAAAAGTTTAAAATTCGAATGGCATATAATTGTAATTTATATAGTACTAAGAAGATGTATCATTATAGGAAAATTGGCATCATAGTTATATGTATACTTTAATTTAAATATAAGTTTAACAGACCTCTCAATGGATTTAAATACTCCAAAAGGACTCCGATGGTTCTGGGCCATGCCTCCCTTAACCGATTTTGATTTAAGAATGCCTTATATTTATAAGTTATTCTACTTTAATGTACTAAAAAATTAATGTCCTCATTGAGAAATTAAACTTTGACTCTAGAAACCTCACAAGTAAATCAGAAAGATTTGTTAAATCCAAAATGAATATTTCTTACATTTTCCTAAGCTCGAGCAAATTTATTTTGATTTTTATAAAAAATCATTGTTTAAATAAATAAATTTAAAAAATAATATTGGGAAGTTTATTTTCTCCAACATATCATTATGGACAATCAAGAGTTGCATGGAAAATGTAGCATTTATGCAATTTGAGAAGATCAAAATATGAGAGAGAAAATGAGTGAAAGGGTAAAAGTTCCCCTCCAATCCAAGAACATTAGAATAGACCATAGGTCAAGGTGGGATTTTCCTTGAGGAATTGTCCTCCCATCACACTATTGTTGTGTGAGAAGGGTCTTTGCTCTAAGAGATATGTATCTCAAACAAGATCCTTGTGAGAGGAAAATAGCCCCAATAATTGCTTGAGAATGATAAGGATTTGGGGAGCCCATGTTCAAGTCTTCTGACGACTAATATGAGGACAAGGTATCTCCAAATTGGTAATAGAAGGTTGAATGTCAAGTAATCATGTTGGAAAATTACATATAAAAATTATCACGGGAAAAGGAAAAGTGAGGAATGCAGAAGCTTATGTTGCAGTAAATTGGGGAAAGGTGGTAGGTAGTCTCGTCATCACAAATAGTTTGTTCAGAGAAGAGGAATGTAAATTCTAAGGAATTTAGGGAGAGTTAGATTCAATTGAGTGGGGATAAAGGTGGCGAGAGATGGGATGAAGTATCTAAGAAGCGATATGGTGGTTGGACAAATTATAACATGGGGTATTTTAATCCCTAGAATCACAACGACAATGGGTTTTAGGGTAAGCATGGGTTTTTCCTCTTTTATTGTCCACTTAGAGTGAGTAATAGATCCATTGGAATAGAATATGAAGGGAAATTCAATGGAGCAAGAACTATAGAGGTCAAGCAAGGGGAAAGAAAAAGGAAGAACAAAATTAACTTCATAGTAACATTTGTAAAGAGCATAAGACAAAGGTAGGTGATGAACTATGTGACATCAGATCAAATACAAAACTAGAATAGACTGTCAGATCATGTTACATGCATCCAAGTTGTGTGGCAACTAGAAACATGGAAATTAATGTGTGACACATATATAATGGAAAAACCTTTATTTGATATATTAAAACAATTACAGTGCACTCTCTTTTATAGGACAAAAGAGGAAGAAAGATATAGAACTAGGTAATAAGGGATAAAAGAAAAGCTAAAGATAAGACAAGTCCAAAGCACATAAAAAACACACAACACAAGATAACGCATACCAAAACACACAACACAAGATAGTGCATAAAGCGTATATACTAATACTCCCCCTCAAGTTGGAGAATAGATGTCAAACATGCCCACCTTGTCCACTACAGTAGCAAAGTGTGTCTTGGGAAGTATCTCAGTGAAGATATTAGCAATTGGATCCTTAGCCCTGAATTAAGGAGTGCATATGCATCCAGAGAGTACTTCTTTTCATACAAAGTGGCAATTACTTCAATGTGTTTTGTGCACTCAAGGAAACTGGAATTTCTAGCAAAATTAGTGGCAGCTTTTTTATCAAGTGCATAGAAGTAGGATCAAAGTCAGAATTCTTAAATTCCTTGTGGAATCCTTTGACCCACATTAATTCTCAAGTAATATGCATGATTTCCCTATATTCAGCTTAAGCACTCGACCAGGCAAGAATAGTCTTCTTTATTACTTTATCATGTGACTAGATTTCCTCCAATAAAGGAACGATGTCCAAAAGTAGAATTCATGTCACATCGACTATCGGAATAATTAGAGTCAGAATACATAGTAAGTTTATAGTTCCCATGTCTGCGATATAGTAAACCTTTGCTTGGAGAAGATTTCAGATATTTAAGAATGTGACACACATCATTCCAATGAAATTATCGAGGTTTGTCCTCATACCTACTGAGAATTCCAACATCAATAGTTATATCAGCTCTTGTCACAGTGACATAGATAAACTTACCAACTATTTGTTGGTATTGATTGTTATGAGGGTATGGAGGGGAAGATTGATCATCCTATTTGGTATTAGGATCCAAAGGAATACTTGCAAGTTTAGAACCAACATACATTTTTATGTCAGAAGGTCCAACACATATTTGTTCTATGAGAGGTAGATGCCAAAAGACAATATGTAAACTCAATTCCCGTGAAGTATTTGAGTCTACCCAGATCATTAGTAATAAATGTTGTTCTAGATATCATTTGGTAGCTGCAATACCTTCAATTTCTTTCAGTAGGAACTTTAGCAGACAATAAAAGGAGGATATTATCGTTAATCTTAGTATGACACAGGTGGCTAATCATGAGAAGTACTTAGGCCTTCCCGCTATCATAGGAAGATAAAAGAAAATCACATTCAAAGCTATCAAATACAAGATGTGGAATAAACTTAACGTGTGGAAAGAGAAATTCCTTAGTCAAGTAGGAAAATAGGTCCTTATAAAGGCCATACTCTAAGCCTTACCAACCTATATGATGGAGGTACTCCAACTTCCTGTCAATGTTACAAATGACCTCACCTGAATGATTGCCAACTTTTGGTGGGAATCAACAAAGGGATAGTGAAAAATCCATTGGAAGTCATGGGGTAAGCTTTGTAAGTCCAAGAAGGAGGGTGGGTTGGGATTTTAAGATCTGAAAACCTTCAATACAACCATATTAGTAAACAAGCATGTAGGATCTACTTCAAACCTTCTTCTATGTGCTCCAAAGTACTCAAAGCACGATACTACAAGCATGATGACTTCGTGTACGCCTTTCGAGGGTATGAACTAAGCTATACCTGATGTAGTAGATGGGACTCGAAATCACTTCTGAAAGAAGGGCTACAGTGGTGGATAGGAAGCGGAAATAATGTGACAATCTGGGAGGATGTGTGGCTCCCTAAAAAAAAGGGTTATTGCTCAAAAGAAGAATATATTATAGATAGTGATGATTGGATAGTGATGGAAGTTATAGACAAGGAGAGATATAGATGGAGGGACGAGTATATAGAGGATATTTTTACACATGAGGATGTTGCTACCATCAGATAATACTCCCCTTGTTGTGATCAAGATGATACCATCTACTGGTTTCCTATTAAGAATGGGTTGTTTTATGTCAAGTGAGCTTATTGGTTGTGATTTCGTTCTTTTGATTTCCTAGTACCAAAGATTGCTGACCACACAGATCTTACTTGGCATATACATATGGAATATCAATATCCCCTCGATGTATACATCTTTCATTTGGCGACCCTACAAGGAACAACTTGCTACATGAGTGAACGTGAAGCATAAACATATCAGAGATAATGAAGATTGTTAGAGTTGTGGCCTTGTAAGAGAGGATTGCATTAATATCTTTTTTGATTTCTCATCTTCCTTTGAACTATGGAAAACTACAACCATGTACAATTTGTGATTAGATGTTCCCCAATAGGACATGGTTGACTGCTGGAGATGGATCATTAAGAATCTAGATAGCCAAATGATAATCAAGGTGATTACTTCTTGCATTGCCACTTGGAAAATGAGAAATGAAGTCATTTTCAGATCTGGAAATAGTACACCTATAATTATGTACACTAACCTTCTTTCTTGGCCATACAAACATCCTTTAGTTAATGTACCAAATGTCAAAAACAATGCAGCCTGTCATGCCAACACGACCAACTACT
This sequence comes from Alisma plantago-aquatica, assembly GCA_963693085.1. Classification (NCBI taxonomy): domain Eukaryota; kingdom Viridiplantae; phylum Streptophyta; class Magnoliopsida; order Alismatales; family Alismataceae; genus Alisma; species Alisma plantago-aquatica. The sequence goes on along the minus strand of OY856413.1, from coordinate 199,859,018 downwards.
GGTCACCTCCTCCTCATGATAACGTTAAATCTAATGTTGATGCAACCTATTTTAAAGATGACATTATATCCTTGAGAATGATCTTCAAAGATACAAAAAGAATAGTGTTGGCTTCTACAGATTCTCATTTAAAGGATTTTGGTCAGTGCAACCGACATAAGATGTTGCAATCCTTTTTCGTAATAGGGCATCCCTTCTCAACGGATTTTCATATGTGGTGTTTGATTCTGATGCGGCCAATGTTGTGCAAGCTATTAACAACACCGACAAAGGTATAGGGCCCTTTAGAACTATGATTCACGACATAAATCTTCTAAAACCTCCTATCAAAAATATCTTGTTCCACCATGTTTATAGAGAATCTAATATTGTTGCATATTCACTAACCCAATGCCGCCTTGGGGTTGATTCCCCTATGTACTGGACTTTGTCTGACCCAGAACCATGTATTCATATTGTCCGTTAGATAGCTAACGTTATCTAATATATGATGGGTTTGAATTTAAAAAAATGCACATTGATCTTCGTCTGGGACCACTAGAGACAAATAATTGAATTCTTGAGTTAGATTATAGATAAATAAGGATAACAAAAGGCGGGGTAGATGATGTGATAGTGAGAGTTTATGATGACACTTCATCTATTTTTCCAACTAATTTTATCATTCTTGACATGGAGTAAGATAGCTGGAAGATTCCATGTAATCTTCAGAAGGCCATTTTTATCTACTATTGATGTTGTTATTGATGTGAGGACTAAGACAACATTTGTGACATCCATCCCATGAAGAGAAGATTTAATATTTTCATATATTCCTACAAATCTGACGTCATTGATGCCACTAATGAGAATTTATATTTTCTTGAATGTCTTAATGAGATTGTGGAAGAAATTTTACCTTCAAGGATTGAGACAACCACCAACGGTAGAGTACTTGATTCCATCATTCAGTTCCATAAAGAATTAGTTGAGGAAGTCAATGAAGTTTTGGTAGTGACTGCTAGGGATTATTTACCTTTTATGTTATCATGACCCTTCAAAAATCTATTGAAGAGCCCCCAACCTTGAGTTAAAAATACTTCCTAAATGACTAAAATGTGCTTTTCTTGGTTCAAATGAACCCTCCTGATGATCGTTTCTTATCCTCTTTCTTTGTACCAAGAAAATGCTCATATTTATAATTTGATGAATTACATTGCGGCCACTAAGTTAGAGTGATCTTAGCACATTGTTGAGATTCTTTGAGCTCAATAAAGTCCTAAGATTTGCTTCAACTCACCCTTCCATAAATTAGTTTCAAAGTACTCCAGTGCGTCTACAAAAGTCTGCTCCTACCTTTAAGTTAAGACTGATTATGGAATGCCAAACTTGTCAAAACATGCAAAAAAATCCCTAATTGTATTTGAAAAAAAAATTTAGAATATACATGCATTATAAAACATATAAATGTGAGTGTAAAGTAAATATGCAAGATGAAGTTGAATTTGGGGCTTAGTCACCATGTCAAGCTTAATACATACTTGTCCGCAAGTACGTTCCAAGTAAATCCTTTTCTCTGATTTCTTTAAGGAATGATAAACCCACTCACAAACATGGTATTTGTGTAGATGTATTCATATTGGACTACATACTTACAATCCAACTCTCTCCTTTCTTCAATCATAGTTTAAATACAACTAAAACATAGAGAAAAACAACTTCCATAAAAGGAATCAAAACTCATTTAAATGATATGACATCGATAAGACTTTGGGTAAAAGCATTTCATATGTAGATTAGTGTGACAACTAGGAATTAACACCTCCTCATACATGTGATATACACTTTCACATTTCACTTGCTTCTCACTCTTGCCATCAACTTAATGATTTGAGATGTTTTGATGCCTTTTGAGTTTATTCGGTGTTTCAAATGAGAAGTAACGACATTCAATTTGATAAAAAACCCAGATTTCAGCTCATACATAAACCTCTCTCATCCCATTTTTAAGACATCTATGGATTTCTTTTTACCCTTAAGAAATTTTAGTTGTGTAGAGTACACTCACATTTCAAACACATCAAATTTCACTTGATTCTGGGCTAGGGTAAGAGAGATGCAAATCTAAAATATTCTTCACCAGTTCTATTTGTTTTGAGACAGTCCACTTGGGCCCAATATATGGGTGTAGCCGAAATGTGTTTCCCACCCACAACTTTCCAAATCATCAATCCTTCTGATTGTTTTTCGGTCAATCTCAGCCCTCAAATTTCATGGAAGTGGATCCAAATTCTAATTAAATGGCTAATGCACCTTCTTCAACTTTTGTAAACCCTTGTTCTTTGGTAAGGAGTGGGATTTGGTGCCAATTGTAACACTTCATTTTGACATTTTGAACCCCAAATCTTCATATTTATACCTCCACTTTTATTTGCACCTCTTCCTTTGCTTTTTTGTGCATCCTAGCTCCCCCTTCACTTCTTTTTTTACGTCCAAAACACAAGAATATTTCTTGTGACCACCTCACTCCAATGATCCCTAGCCCTAACCTTGGTCACCCAAGGTTGGGAAAAAGCTCTCCTTAGGCCCCGTCGACCTCGAATGAGGTTACATGATGCTTTACCGACCTTGCATAGCTTACACATACCCTATTAGAAGACCCCTTTGATGGTCGTTGTTGTGTAAGTTTTCCTAGCCTTGTGGGCTACAGGCTCACTGTGAGACAAAGTCAGGATTGTGATGGTCCAAGCTACAAGTTATATCGGATGGCCCTGATGGATCTCGACCACCCAAATCTAGGTTGGGATGAGTAGATGGGCCAGGAATTGCAGGCCATGGAGGCATGGATTATCCCACTCCAGGCTAGATAGGGAAGTTCAGGTGCCCTTCCTGAATGTCTAAGTAGTGTCTCACCAACCATAGATCTAGGATTCAATGATTCAAAAAACATGATTGAAGATATTTCTTATGAAAGTGCCAATAAATTATCCCTTAGGGCATTTTTTTATGCTATATTGACATGCCAAAAATATGCATGTAAAATGCAAGTGTATGCTCGTGTAGTATATGGCTATGAGGTCCGAATGTTGAACTCAGAGAAACACATTCTAGAGACTAGTACTAACTATAATCTAATTAATTAGGCTTATAAAAAGGTGATTGGTTTAGTATTTTATAACTAAGTGTAGGAATAAAAATTTAATTAGGTGCAATATGATCAAGAATTGATGGATTCCTTAGGATTTTATATTCACCACTGTATATGTTGCATTTAACTCCATTTCATGAATAATCATTTACCCTTAACCATGGACTAGGGATCCGTAGAAATTACTACCCACTCCCGCAGTGTCATACACTACCGATACTAAGACAAACCCCACTTTAGTAGCATTTACAAATTAGCTAGGTGCATTGATGATAACTCTAGGTTATTCCCTTTACATCCTTAAGCCCTCACCTGGGGCACAATATTGGATATTAAATATATAACTTATCCAACCATTAATCCCTCTCCCTAAGAAATTAACAGTCTACAATGTTTCAACTGCAAATCTACCTCCCAGAAATGCCCAGAGCATACATTACATTGCTATCTCCTTTATCAACTCTTCTCCCAGCTTCGTGTTTCATTATAATGAGATAAAACAAGATCTTCTTCTTTTAGCCAAACTACTCTTCTTATTTTAGCCAAATTACCACTGGGTCATAAGTGGGACTTGTGTTGTCATTAAGTCTTAGCTATAAGATCTATCATTATCTTTGCAATGATCATGTAAAGTTAGTATCACTAATTGGATGTCGGTGTAATTGAGTCGTTGGGTGACTCAAAACCATTGATAATTGTCTATACAACTCATGAGTATGTCTATATACATGAGTTGGGTCCTTTGATTTCTAACTTGCTCTGGATGCAAAAGTTGGTACCAATGACTAGCCTATCAGTTGCACCGAAGCCATAAATTTTGCTATTGTTGCTCTATGGGCAACAACTCGATCGCACTTACTCCACTTTTTGGTAGCAATAAACATCATCTCACTAGTACCGAGTTAGGTCTCGACAACACCGAGATTTCTAGAATTCTCTAAATGATTGCACCTAATGTCGGTAGCACTGAGATGTCACATAAGTGCTTCTAGTGCATGAAACATGGAAAAACCAATATAAGTTGAAATAAAAATTGATAAATTTACATAATTTGGTAAAAATACTTATTGATTGATGCAATAGTGTTTAACAACTAATAATGATAAATAATGCATAAATAATATCAAAATGAACAATTATGTAATAAATACATGGAAAAATATCATGTGGATAACAATCAAAACTCAGTGCATCAAAATCCCCTAATCTTGATTGATTTGTGCCCTAGAGCAACACTACCTTTCGATCTGTTTGAAATAAGTCATGAAGTGGACATTATTATGAATTGCATTTATTAACTACCCCCTACTAAAGGTCCCTTACTTATACCTACCAGCCATTGAACAAATAACTACTCTAAAGTGACCAAAAATTTTCATTACAGGTGACCTCCCTTTGATCAATGAAACACTATCAATGGAGCAGTTAACATCATAGTCAACATGGCATACACTTGATGCACCATGTGATTCCCTATCTACATTTCTCTAGCCTACCTATGAAACAATGTTGGAAATAGTTCCCTATGTAGAAATGAATGAGAAGATCAATCATATATGTGGCCTACCATACAAAGAAATGGGTATGATGAAGTAGTTGGATATGTACAAGAATCACATGTAACATCCAAATTCTTTATGAAAAAACAAATCATGATGAACCAATAGAATCAAGGGAATGAACATGCATGAATCCTAATGCTTGTCATTATTATGGAATGATGAATGCACTAAACGTCTCATCTCATTGATGAGTGTGGGTGAAAGAATACATAGATATAAACTATTTTCACCCTCTATCGATAAAAAATTCAGATTGAGTTCAAGGAATCCTTCTCTCCCTCTTTACTTGATTTTTTTTCTTCCCTCTTATTTTATTATATTTTGTGATGTATGATTGGGCATTTCTTTGTCATATTATTACTTTTTTTTATTGGGAATGATATGGATGTAGATCCTCTCTCTTTGGTATATGGATACAACTACATAGATACATGTTACAAACAATGATCAAAAAGCAAAATGCAATCACCATGAAATTTATTATGCAACTTATTGAAACACACATCACTATATTTTTTTCTCTAACTTGTGCACACTAAATAAACTAGCTATCTTGCATCTTTCATGATATGTAATGTAGTCAAGAGGAAATAATTTGGGTCACTTGATAATATTAAGGTGGTGGATGAAGTGTCATGAAATGTGGATGGAATCACATGATTAAGAGACAATGCATGTCTCAACTATGATAGGTCCCAATTCAATCAACTTGCTATAGGATAACCATAGGGTTTCTTTCTAAAAATGGCACTTAAGGTCTAATTAATCTTTTTATCAGTTTATGCTCAAACCCATCATCATACACAAATTTTGGATAAATTAGCATTCATATTAAATATCCTCAAGCTGACTAACCCAAACACTTTGTCCAGTTAGCATTGTCATAGACTTTGTAAAAAAGCTTTAAAATATGTGAACATTTTTTTAAATTCATTGCAAAGGCACGAAACACATTCTTTTTAATGATGGAAGAAGTCATCATAAGTACGCTCCACAATTACTCTTGATAGATTGTGGATCCATTTAATTGGAAATAATAAAAATTAAAACAAGATAGAGAAACAAACAAGATATAGTCATTGCAACACTCCTGAAGCTTGAACTTGGCTATATTATTGTAGTCAAAATTCTAATAAAGAGGTGGAACGAGGGTACCATATTCTTAGAAGGGTGTTGGTGGTGGATAAAATGTTCCCAAAGGCATATGTAGATAAAGTTTTGCTGACATCCATCCCTCTGTGTTGGTGCCACCGACATGGGTGTCAATGGTATTGAGATATGATGTCCTTTATCCTTATTTGAGATGTATGAGTTGGTTCTATTGATTGGTATGCTGGTGGTATCAAAAATGTTTTCCTATAGCTCTATTATTTCCTAAAAGATGTTGGTGGTACCAACTTTCTTCAGACTTTAACTTGTCATGGATTCAATACCGCCGACTTGTGTGTTGGTGGTACCAATATTTGAAAATCCATGTTGAAGATTTTTAGAAGGTTGATGCCACCAACATTGGTGTCAGTAGTACAAAAACTAATTGAACACAGAAGAAAAACTTCAAGGTGACTTCTTACATAAATTAAAAATCTAACTAGAAAAATACAAATTTAAAATATTGAAAACCCCTACCAAAATGTAACTGACAAAAAATAGAATTGAGTTGCCTCCCATTAGCTCCCTTATTTAATGTCCTAGGCTCAACAAGGTGATCTTCTTCAACTGGGGCTATCATGGGGTGGTTTTGAAAACTAATCTAGTAGTTTGAACTCCAATGTATCTTGTCTATCTTGAGTCTCAAGTAGCCTTTACCCATTGAAATGATCACATTGGTTATAGCTTGGAACAACCTTCCTAACAACATCTTGGATACATGCATCTCATGCATATCCATAACCAAAAAAATGATGTGATAGAGGGATTTATCAACTTTGAATAAAACATTCTCAGATATCCCATATCGCCTCACAATTGATCCATCTACCAATAGGATTTCTGTGGACATCTTTTTTGGTTTCTTCAATCCCAACTAAAATGTAGAGAGAGGCATGCGATTTATGCTTGCCCCAGAGTCACATTGTGCTTGTTGGAAATTCCAAGGATGTAGAAGCATTTGGGTCCTTCCTCTTTACCATAAGCCTTCCTTGGATCATAGTACTCATCATTTCATCAACATGTAAAACATTTGTATCTTTTATTTGTCTCTTCTTGTTGATTATATCCTTTGTGAACCTCCCATTTGTAGGAATATGTTCTAGAGCCTCCACAAGTGGTATGTTATGCGGAGTTTACATAATATGTATAGGAATTTCTTGAATGGTTTTTCCTCCTTTTTCAAATTCATACTATCTACAAATGGAACATGTGTCTTCTCTTCATGCCTATGTGGGGGAATGTAAGGCACTTTAGGGATCTCCTCTACTATGCTTGCAGCAATATAACCTCCTAGGTCAAAATATGGCATATCACCAATGGATGGAATGACCTGCGATATCTTCTTCTCTATTTTGGGTGCTTCCTTGTTGACATTAACTACTCCACTATATTGTTGAACCTTCACCTATTCTTTTTGCATGGGAACCTTTTCTAGAGCTGGAGAAGTGGAGATAGCAATGGTGGAATTTTGAAGTTCCTTGTCTTGCATAGTTTGTGAAGATGGGGTATCCTTTTTTCTCATTTATTACCCTATATTGACCAACATGCATGTGTGATCATAATGCACAAGCATTATATATCCAACTAGTCTTCTATACAAGCTGCAGGGAAATGAAACTTTTGGCACATACACCCAATCCAGCTCAAGAATGTTCTAATCCACTAACTCTTCAATAATACAATCTAATTCCTTGAAAATAGAGAAAAGAACTTACTTGATGATGTTGATGAGTTGTCTTTGTGTTCCCAAGAAATCCCTATTGAATGGTTTCTTCATAGATTCCACCTCTACTTCCAACTAAGAGATCTAATTTTCAATATTGTGGATTTTAGCTCATTGATTTTGTTGCACCCTATTTGTCTGGTCTAGTGAGGCTTCATTATGAGTAACTATTTTTCCTATCATGTCTTCAATTATGTCTATCTTACTATGATCTTTGTCTTGCTGATATTGTTGATGCAAGTACATGCACTCCTCCGCTGTAGCTCTAGATAAGGGGTCAGATTTCTAATCAAGCACTTTTGTGAGTCTATTCATCTGAGCTTTGAGTTTTATGAACTCCCTTGATTTCAGAAGACTTCTAATTGCTTATGGTGCTTCTTTCTCCTCTCCCCATGACTGATTCTTAGCCATATTCTTCAGAATCTCATGACATCTTGTAGCCTTGTTGTTTAGGAAGAAACGTGCTCCTGCATTGTCAAGACTAGTCCTGTCCCTTGTGTGTAGGCGATAATAGAATGTTTTTTCCTGCCCATAATAAGATCTATCCCATGATGAGGGACCTTCCTCAACATATTTAGAAATCTCCCCCAGGCCTCTAAGCACAACTCCTATGCATGTTGCTTGAAGTTATGGATCTTCCCTACTAGTTCATTTGTTTTATTTGGTGGGAAGTATCATTTAAAAATGTTTCGATCATCTCATTTTAGGTCTCTATCAATTCTAAAAGGAGGCTAAAGAACCATGCATTAGATTTATTTGATAGTGAATAAGAAAACAACTACAAGTAGAGCATTGTAGCTAGAAACCTGCTGAGTTTGAGCATATCAAAACTCTTTATGAAGCTATTGATGTGAGCCATAGGGTCCTCCATATTGTGGTTCTGAAAATCTTTGTGATTTATTAATGCCTCTAGTCTGGGATCTGTCTTCCCATATTGACTGCTTTCTATTTTATCAACCCAACTGATTCGTGGTTAGGGTTGCTTTTTATCTTCTTCCAAACAATCTATTCTTAAATCCCTCATCAATATGTTTTTCAGCACTTGTATCCATGTATACTGACTATGCTTGCTCTTCCTATGGAGGTGGGATTTGGATGAGTTTCTCATGTGAAGATCAAAACTCTCACACCTTATGAAAAATCTCCTTCTCATCTATAATAGTTGGAGTAGAACTTCCTTAAATCTGTGGTTCGAGTGTGAACCATGCAGTAGCACCTGAAACTTAATGGCAATGTGAGAATGCATACTACTATTGAGTTACTGGCAGAAAAATTTTCAATTATGCTATTAACTAAAGAAATGATGGAAAATAATAAAAACATGAAATGTACTAGATTGGTCGGTTGCAACACTCATATTGTTGGATTTGTCATTTCTGTGGCAATCGAGCCAAAAACTTGACACGCCTAAACTATGTATGCAAAATGAAAGTTTATGTGTGGAGTAGTATAGGCCGATGAGGCCCAACTGTTGAACTCAGGGAAAAGGACACCAGAGACTACTAGTAACTATAACCTAATCATCAAGGTTTAGAAACGATGATTGTTTGGTTATTTTATAATTAAGTGCAAGAATAAAATCTAAATTAAGCAGATTTTAATCAAGAATTGATGGAATCCTTAGGATTACATTTTAACCATGATATTTATTGCATTTAACTCCATTTCATAAATAATCATGTACCGTTATCCCTAGACTAGGAACCTGTAAGAAGTATTACCCACTCCCACAATGCAATACACTACCTATATTAAGACATGCCCCACTTTGATAGACTTTTAGGAATTAGCTAGGTACAGTGATGATAACTCTAGGTTATTCCCTTCAGAATGCAAGCCCTCTCCTAAGACAGAATATTGGCTATGTAAATCTACAACTTGTCCAATTGGTAATCCCTCTCCCAAATCCTTAATGGTCTATTACATTGATTCTGGTTATCAAGAACAAACATTTCATTAAGAAATCACAAATTTGTCTATAAAATGAAAGGAAATATATAAATTAATTCATAAGAGTAAAAATAAAATGCAAAACTGGGCTACTCCTAGGTCCTATAGACCAAGGTTAGCTTCACATGATTTCTACCATAAAATGTAGAGAGGAAGAGAGAGAAAACAAGCTAAACATTAGAAGAACTAATGAAAACCCTCTGGGAACTGATCATGACAGTCCCCTTTGGTAGACACCTCGATCCACAATGTTTTTACTACAAATCATCCTCTCGGAAGTTCCCAAAGTGTTTTCTATGTGGCTATGTCCTCTATCTCCTCCTCTATCACTCTGTGCTCTATTGCTACGACAAAGAATGTGATCCTCTTCTTTTGGACAAACTCCCCTTAGGTTATAAGTGGGACTTGTGCCATCATTAACTCTCGATCATCAGATCTATAATTATTTTTTATCTTCCTTGATCGTTGGTACCACATACTAGCTTGTCGGTGGCAACGAAACCATAATTCTTCTATTGTTTCTTTTTAGGCAATAAGTTGGTCACATTGAACCCATTTATCAGTAGTATCGAACATTATATAGGTAGTATTAAGTGAGGTCTTCATAGAATCAAGATTTCTAAAAAAAATGTTGGATTTCACCTATGTCGGTGCCACCGACTTTACTAAAATAGCACTGAGCTGTCCCATAAGTGCTCATATTTCCTGAAACATGAAAAAATCCACACCCTATAAAAAATTTAAACATCAACATAAATCGGTAAAAATACTTATTGATTGATGCAACAATGTTTTTCTTGCTGATAATAATAAACAATGCATAAGTAATATCAAAATGAATAATTATACACTAAAAAATGAAAAAATAGCATGTGAAAAGCAACTAAAACTCAGTGCATCATATACACAATTTTTGATGTAGAGAACGTGATATATGCATTAAAATAGTTCTAGAAAATAAATATACTTTTGATTCTTCTAATTTCCAAAAATGCATTTCTTTTATGTATTTTTTGAATAATAAATTATGTATCTTGCTCCGGTTCAATATTTTTACTTCAAAAATCACTCATTACCTCTAGAAATTAGTAACTTTTGTCCACATCTTGTGTTGAATCACAAAAAGGATCACCATGATGTACTTATGTTTAATCTTTTGACCTAAACGTGCACCTTTTGAGCATGCACATGATACCACTTGTCTATTCTTGTAACCTTGCTATATTTGATCATAATTTGTCTATCCCCCTTCAAAATTAATGGTCTTTATGTTATTTTATGACACATATGATTATGATTGTATGCCCTTTTCCCATGGTTAGTTCATGTTACCTAAAAGACCTACCTTTGTACACTAGTATACCATAAAATATGATGCTAAGTACTCATAGGATTAGATCTTTAATCATTGTACCAAAGTGCTCCTAGATGTTAAAATATTTACATACACCTTCAAATTAGTCCCTATAACATCTTGTGACACTAAATTCCATGTAACAAACTCTATAACACTTTTTACTACTTGTGTCATACTTATGATACCTAACATACTCTAATGCATGTGGATTTTTGGGCTCTAACCTTGCTAGATCATGCTCTAATGTAACACACTCTTTAGTAGTATCTCATTTTCTTTTTTATTTCTATACTGGTCTAAATGATAGTTTATATAGTTGTTGTTATGAACTATTGTTCTTGTGATTTCTACTTACATATTTGATTATAATTTGTTGAAAACCTTGAACACAATTTAGATAAATGCATTATATACCCTTGTGTATCAACCTAAATTCTTGGGGTAAGGGTACATGGCATGTTGAAATAAGGTTAACTCTTGGTAATGGCCTTAAGGTCCCATACAAATAGGGTTTTCTCATGGCGTTTAGACTTGTACTCCTTCATGTTCAGATAGGTACATACTTAGCTTTGGATTAAATTTTCCTCACAGACCCTCCCTTTGGAAGTAGTCAAGAGTCCTATGTTGATATAATGGATAAAGAAACTTCATACATTTTCATATCATGGAGGTATTACCCAGAAGAAAAGAGGATCTCAACAATACTCACTAGGTGGTAAGCCATTTTCATTGAATCACCAAAGTGAGAATACTTTTGCGATCTTTGTCCACTTTTCCATATCCATAAAAAGGGCTTGTTCTTGAGCAGGCCATAAGATAGTTTTATTAAATAATTTCATTTAAAGTGTACTCTCCTTAATTTACCTATTTCTTAGTGATGTTTCTAGCCAAGAAACTTTTATATGCTCTTAACTGTTCTTACTTCCCCTTTCATAACATATAAAATTCTTTCAAATTCGTATATTTTATTTATCAAATTTTTGGATGCCAACTGACGATCCACTGCAACTACTGTATGAAATGAAACACCAATGTGATATACTTAAAATACAAATGGGTACATGTCTTTTCTCCTTAAACATATCTTTTTATCTCTTGTTGTTCTTGATTTTACATATATATACTGCCCTTTGTAAAATATTTGTTCCAGTCTATGGATGGATGCCCTAACCTTACTTCCACTAATTTTGTATTCTGTGGTGGTAGTACGAGGGTAACAAAATTTCTTTAAAACATGGTATTATCGCCATACATACATGTCTCAGTATAACACATCATATTAATTTAGGGAGAACCAAAATTCATAATGCTGAAACTAAGACAATGGGTATGTGCTAAATGTGGCGGTTTTAGCTAGTAATCACCTCCTATCTTACTAGTGCATTGGCTGAAGTTCCCAGAGTGAATCCAACATTGGTTTAGGTTTCTTCCCTTATAGCTTATCCATTCTTCTAGAAAATCATATCTTCCTTGAGGCCTATCATATGCACCCAAGTAGACACTGATTAATTAGATAGATCATCTCCTCATGTAATCTTCTCCTATGACTGTTAATCACATGATTTCTCAATTTGGGGTAGCTTATGCATGGGAAAGATAAAATTCATTTGAAATAGTGAGAGTTTATTAATATACTAATGCCATGATCTGATGTTAAAATTGAAAACCATATTTTGCCAATCAAAGTACTCCTAAAGTAATGTACTCATATGTAAAACTTCAAATCATGCAAACTTAATTTTACTTAATCTAACATTGTTTTTCCTATGTTTGGAATAAATGAAAAAAATTATATATGTTCTAAAATAAGGTGGAATCGATGTTTTATACCTCATGGATGATGAGGTCCCTATTGACTAAACCTATCCCTATTTTGGTCAAACCTCAAAAATAAAATCTCTCCCTATTGATATTAACATGACCATACTTATATATGAATATGCCTTTGGATTTATTAATCATGATGAAATACTTTTCTACAAGAGAAATTTCCCTATTCAGTTCTTTGCCTATTTGAAAATTTCTTTTGAATAATATGATGGACATGGATCTCACTATTACCCTATTATTATCAAAAGCTTGAGTTTCCGACTTGACTTCTTAATTTCAAAATAAGAGCTTACCTTGATCATAAGGGAATGCAATTATGACCTTGTTCATGCAAAATCCTAAAGCAAAGTTTCCCCGTTATGACCTTGAACATTTATCCCATGACCTTGTGAAATATGATTTCATAATTTATACTCTCAATGTTTTGATATGCTTGATGTTTCATGACTAACGAGGACTAGTGTTCTAGATTAGGCTAGTAATTGGCGTATAACTCCCCTAACCTAAGTCACATCCCTATTTTGATTGCTCTAAATGTTCATCTTGTTGATTATTTAGAGTTTAGAATGTTAACTTATTTCACACAATTTTGATTTCTTGACATAATCTTCAAATAGGTCACATCCATAATTCTATTGATACCCAATCATAAATCTCAATTTCATGATGATTTCAACATACAAAGATGACTGTAGCTTGTGGTGGTAATTCCTAGAGAGACCTAGGGTTAGAACATTCATAAGCCATGATACTATGGGATTAAGAGAGAAAGTTTTCTCCCCCCCTCTCCCATGCCCGTAGCGGAGGCCAAATGCCCGAGAGGGTGGTAAATCAAGACGGCAACTAGGATTCAAACCTGGGTCACTTTGTTAGGGGACATCATGCTTGACCACTTGATCCACTCCTTGTCATCCCTAAGCCATGATACTATGATAATAAATTGGGTTACTGATATAGAAAAATGTTTCTTGATTATTTCTCAATTGTTTTACTCCAATGAATGATAACCCATATAGTCTAAAATAGGAATTGAAACCCTAGCTTCAAATTGTTTGGACCTATGACTCTTACATTCAAACTTTAACTCCAAATATTGATTTGTGAAAAGTTGACTCACACTTGTCTATTTTGATAATGGTATGAATCCTATGATAACACTAATTGGATCTTGAGATAAACCTCGATATATTACCAATGACTTGAATATCCTAAAAAATTTATAAAGTTTGAAATTCTGACTATGTTTCTCCTCTCAATTTATGATTTAGGGTTTATCTCTCCTATGGTCTAGGATGGGACCTTCCATTGACTTTGAACATGAAATCACAATATTTAATTATGATGTTTGTCATAAATAATGAAATATGAAAAATCAATCATGGATGTAAAAAACCCCATAGGCTAATGAAGAATCTATAACCCTAAGTATTGGGATTGAAACTCATACTTTACTCTTGACTAGAAGAGTTCTATTTGTTTATTTAAGACATGATATCTCCAATTTGTGATCTATATGATGATCTTTTCAGGTATGGTGATCTTTTTGATAATATCCCCAATTTGATGATCCAAATGTCTATGTGATGACCTTGATATTCAATCACTCAATTTTGATGCAGGGGTGAAATCAAAGAAATAACAACACCATTCTAAATATATTTGTCTCAATCTTAATATAAGGATTGTGTTAATTTGTGGGACAAAGTTTTTTTAAAGGTGAGGAGGATGTGGTAACCTATACTTTTATCTCTCCTAATACATGTTCTATCCACTTTGAAAATTCACTAGTTTCTTACCCTTTCCATCAATTTCAAGATTTGGGTTTTTTTGATACCTTTTGAGTTTATACCATGATTCACTTGACAAGTTTGACACTCAATTTGATACAAAACCATGGTTGCAAATATATTATAGATCAAACTCTCTCATCCACTTTCAATACTATCTATCAATGTCTTCTTATCCTCAAAATATGTTAGTTGTGTATAAGACTCTCTCATGTTTCCAATACACCAAATCAATTCTAGACTAGCATGAGGGAGTTATGCACATTTGAAATTTTCTTGTTTTAATCTGAATTCTAGCTTGAATTTTCTACCTTCTATATGTTTTGCTCCAACTCTCTTGGTACCAATACATGTGTGTGTCCTAGCCATATTTCTCCTTAACAACTTTCCAAGTCTTCAATTCTTTTTCTTGTTCTTTAGCCAGTATCAACTGTGATAACCTTGATTTTAGGGCTTTGATACCCAATATAGTACTTGAAGACAAACTAGGAGTAAAATAGATACTGATGGATCATGAGGTGTTGTTCAATCAAATTAAATAAGTTGGTCTTGTGTCGATAATTTTTCGACGAATGATTTATGCATAGATTAAGTCCAATATCTTTATATAGGTACAACTTTGGAGTACTTCTGTACCAATTGATATATGTAAAATTCCAGTTGTTGATTTATGAAGGACGTGATGTTTAATGGTTAATATAATGGAATTGAATGTGTTTCACCATGGTTTGATGATTTGTCGATTTATATTTAATGTTTAAAAAATTATTGTGATGTTATTTGAGGAATTAATGTTAGCAAACATTGTATGATTTTTGGTCTTAAACTTATGTGAGTTCTATATTTTATATTGAGGAACTACTAACTAAAATTTTGTATCATTTTCATAAACCATATCAGATGCAAATGTTTGATATTGGATCACATGGTTATCAATTAATTAAAATTGAACATAAGTTTGTTTCCATATAAATATCATGGAACCCTTTCAAACTGGCCCTTGCCCTGGATTTAGTACTGAAATCCTATGTTGATGATCTGACACGAGATTATGGAGTCAGGATTGGAGGGTATCGACTCTGACAATTACCTCTGAATTCCTAGGAACTAATTGTAGCTTAGATTATGAGTTTCTCGTACCAACACACCACGATCTAGTAAAATAAGTCTACCAACCCGACTGATTAATTTCTCCTGAATAGGGAGGCGTACACGATGGCTCATACCATGATAGATTTGGTGAGGCATGAAGAGAGATCGACTTCCCCTCCTTATTCATTTCTCCAGTGTTTTTTGTAGTGACCAGGCCAATATGTAGGAGGGGGTGATGGGAATTATCCAGTGAACACACAGATGAGAAGATTGGTCCTCTGAAGGTCCACAAATATTTCCTATGGTCACCATCATTGACTTGGATGGAGGAACTGGGGTAATATTGATACTTACAAATCTTCTTCCCCCTTCTCTCTTCCACCACCGTGGTGCCCCACCGGTGAGCCCAAGACTGCAATAGTTTCTCCCTCCATGATGACAACAAGGTGAATGAAGGCTGGCTATGTGAGATGAGGTAGAAGAAAACACCACAACATTAGACTCTAGGATTGGTTGCTTTTAGAGAATCAGAAGTGTGGGGCCCCATTGGTTCCATGGCCTGCTCTTCTAGCCATAGTCACAATATACTCCGAAATTTTGGAAAAGTCACGTTTAAAACAAGAATTTTTCCCTAGATGTACGAAACTCCCCAATAAATTCCAATTCCTGAACATTATATATTATTCCTATATTTTTCATAAATCAATCATGTTTAATGTTTTCCCCCATTTTATACGTTATTTTCCCATATTATACTGATTAAGACTCTAACTTAGTTTGAATTTATACATGTGATCATGTATATGTTCATGCATATGTGTGTGTATGTAATATATGTATATGTTTATGCAAATAATAGTTATAGACATATGTATCTAATATATGTGTGTAAATATGTTGAAAATTCATATATACATACATCTATATGCAATATATGTATATATCCTTTGATTTTTTCCCGACTTTTATCAGAATTGTTAACTATACTTTTACCGTATGTTGACTACTTTTTACCTGATTTTCCTGCATAATTGCTGAATTTTGAACTTTTCAACTCAACCAAATGTATCCCGAATACCAAATTTGTGCCTATGATTCTAGCCTTGTGGAGGAAGCTGGTATGATGGAGACAAAAGGAGTCAAGTACAACCCAGGTGGAGATGCTAGAGTGATAGGAAGAGACTACAAACCTAGTTTCGAAACTCACCTCAGCAAGCCATGGTGGCGTGGCCTCCAGTTGTAGTAGTGGTGGGGTAGAAGCATGCTCTCTCTCTCGTGTGTGTTACTCTTGAGTTCGTAAATAAGGAAGGTGGAGGACACATCGGTGAGTCATGAAGCATAAGTGAGTCTTAGATCTGCCCCATATTGGGTTGGATCTTGAAGCAAGATTTGACTTGCCAAACTCAGCGAGGATCTTCCTGGACACATCCTAGCCTTAGGATGGAATATCCAATGGCCGATGGTTTTTGGAAAAAGGTAAATACCTAACATAATCTGTAGACCTTTGTGAATTCGAGATAAATAGTTCCCCTGGCCTATAAATCCCCCAAAAATACTCGTGAAATCAGAAAATGCACTCTTTCATATAAGACCCTTAGGTCAGACTTTTTATAATTAGTTACATATGATTTCTTGTTATGATGACAATGCACCTTTTTAGGGTTCATTAAGTGAAATAAATAGTATCCATATGATATTAAATCTCGATAAATTCTAGTATAATGATGAAGCTAGAACTTACACCAAAAGATTACTCTTCCAATGGAAGCCCTATTATGCACCAAAAACCCTAGGGAGTTGATGTTCTCTCTAGGTTTACCTACAACTGGTGCTAGATAAATGCTCCAACCCCACAAGAGTGTGGAAGCCTTATCATAGTACAGATTTAGGATCAAACCCAAAGGACAACATTAAGAATCTGAGTGTCTTTTTCTTGTTTTGTATCAATCTAAGTTAATCATCTAAGACCAGAAATTTGATTTGAGTTATTTAACCTAAAACAAGCAAAAGTAAAGGCAAGAATAAAAACTAGTTTAAGGATTAAAAACTAAGATTAGCAAATGATGATGGATCACTGGGGTGATGCGGGTGTTCGCCACCACTACACATGAATTGTACTTGTACCAAACACTACAAAACTTGTAAGCAAGATACATGGATGTAGTACAATACTGATGTCTTATAGGACAAGAGTAATGCATACATCCTTCACAGGTAGAGTAACTCTCATCCGGTACATATCTACGTGTCAATGAAGATATATAGTCTCCGAAGAGAAAATCTTACTCAACCTTGTGAAATGTGCATCAAAAAACTAACAAGCGAGCGATAATTACCAAATCGATTAGTATCCTTGTAGGCTATCCCTCTTCCGAGGATATATCTACGAGAAATGCGAGAGTGTCACAACGTCAGCCATTCCCGAATGAATGGTCAAGTACTTTTCACCACTCTCTCCTCAGAGTGTGTTCCTCGACCCGTCAAGGTTGCAACTTTGTACGTCAACTGATTCCATTTCATAGTACAAAAGTACAACGATGGAGGTGAGTTTACTCCACTCCTTAGAAAGCGTTCCTAGATACCGAAACGGATGCGCGGTGGATACACACACCAAAAACCAAAACTAAATCGGTATTCGAGTCTCAAGAGCGGTCGTAGAAAAACCACAATGAAAGACAATAGATGCATACAAGAACGCGACCAACATTCAAGCATGTATGAAACGATTTAGCATTGAATCTCAATGATAACATCTTTTTAGTACAAGTTACAAAACACGGGCAGCGGGGCTAGTCCCCGCACCCCAGTGAATGGAACTACTCGCTCCTCATAGAGGGAGCAACAAAGAAAGATAAGAGAGAGAAAGAAAGCATCGTCGGAGCAGAAGAGTAGATCTGTGACAGCCCGGTGTAGATCGTCGCAGTCTCCGGGACTGCTCCGTCGTGGTCGATGTCGTCCGTTTCTCCGCCTCGATCTTCGGGTCAACCTCCGGAATAGCAAGAGTAGGATGAGGTGGAGCTATGGTGTGAGCAATGGTGATATGGTGATGGAACAGCCTTCTAGAGCTGCGCCCGGACTGGCAGCTCACCGGATCTGGACTCAGCTCAGGATTCTGGGGCTGTGTGTGAAATTTGGGCGGAAACGGTGCTCGGGCAGTCTGGCGGCGTTCGGGCACTGGTCCCAGTCTGGCAGCCTTGGGCCGTCGTGAGGTGGTTTTCTAATGGGGACCCTTGGGGTCCTATTTATAGTCACTGGACTGGCTCTCACATTTTTTGTGTGATTCCAGACCGAAAATATCTTATCCAAACGGTTTACATTTTACTCTCTTCCATTCGGTTTTTGTTCTCTCGGTCACGCTGTGTGCATGCATGCACTCTTCGCGGTCTTGATATTTACTTCAGCCCTCGCGTTCTTCACCTCAGCCTTCGCGGTCTTAATCACTTCAGCCTCGCGGTTTCAGCCTCGCGGTCTTAATCACTCCAGCCCTCGCGGTCTTGCTCTCGCGGTCTTCGCTCTCGCGGTCTAGCTCTCGCGGTCTCGGCTTTGCCAAAGTGCTGCATGCACTTCGCGGTCTAAGATGCATGCGTAGTGCTTCCCGGTCTCGGCTTTGACTTGGATTATTCTTCAGCTCTCATTCACGTGGGTGATGAGGCCATCCTTACGGTCTTGCATCGATCGGTCTTGGGACCGCGAGGATCCAAACGGTCTTGGGACCGCGAGGATCCAAACGGTCTTGGGACCGCGAGGATCCAAACGGTCTTGAGACCGCGAGGATCCAAATGGTCTTGGGACCGTGAGGATCCAAACGGTCTTGAGACCGCAAGGATCCAAATGGTCTTGAGACCGTATGCATGGAGTTGCTTGATTTTCCTTAGTGGTTGGATGAAAAGGAACCGTTGGATCTCGATCAGGTGGTTGCGAGTGATCTGCAGAGGGAAAGGAGAAAGTGTAAGAGATAATATCATCGAATATACTAGTAATTAGAACTATTTAGGCAATATTTGCAAGGAATTAGTGAAACACTCAAGGTGAACCAAAGCGAGGGTAAATCAGTCAAAATGAGAAATAAAATCCCTAGAATTGGCGACTGTGCAGATGAATCTGGAGGATTCATCATCACACCGAACTTGAGTGTTACTCATCCCGAGGAACGGAAAAAACTTAAGATAATCGACAAAAAGCTCGTTCGTCTCGTAATTACCTCATCTGTATGTAAATGTCAGATTTTTCATGAGAAAAAAGAAAAAGATGCAAAACAAAAATGGGGCAAAGATGACGAAAATCCTTTGAATTGGTGACTGAAGGTGAATCCGGAGGATTCATCGCCACACCGAACTTAAGTGTTACTCGTCCCGAGGAACGAAAAACTTAAAACAGTCGCCAATGAAATGGTTCATCTCGTGTTTGCCTCATCCTTATGTCATATGATAGATTTGTTCGTTGCTCAGATTGATACATCATCAAGGCTTCCTTAGATCACGGAATACATCTTATGATATCCTTGTTTCTAATTTCACTTTGCTGAAGTACTTCCTTCTCACTCTCAGTTGTATCGGTCATGTTAAAGAGTTTTATGAGATTTTGAAAAGACCCACAGAATCAACAAAATGCATATGATCTGTCACTGGTGTTGAAAGAAGAGAGAATGGGGGTGTGATCAAAAGATAAGAGTCTCTCCTCTGATTGAATCAAGACTCTTAAAATTAATTGACTCATCGAGATACTTTGAATGATTTATGCACAACTCTGGTTGGCTTAGCCTTACACCCGAATTTTTTTTTCTAAAGGTAACTCAGAAGTGTGTATAGGTTGGCTTAAGGCTTTTGGCTATTTTACCTCTTTGAGGGGAGGTAAGGGGTTATTTTTGGATCCTTAGGATCTCACTACCGGTCACGACACATCTGCCTTCATGAGGGCAGCTAATGTACCGGCCGGGCAAGACCTTTATCGGTTATCCTTATTCAGGGCACAACTCTCATGTTTTTATTCACACTCTAGCTTTTATTCATTCTCACCTGGCTTAGGACAAAGGGTAATTTTGGATTTTTTTTTCATATTTGGGATGCCATGCCTCTTTTTGGAATCGGGGTAGATTTTTCACCAACCTCGGTATGTGCACAAACATCATTGTATACTCTTTGAGAAGGTGGTACGCCCCTGTTATGTATTGAGGGGTATGGAAGAAGCGGTAGTGGAAAGAGGGGTGTGGTGTACCACACCGAACTTAGAGTTTTGCAGAGGTGTGGTTTACCACACTGAACTTAAAGTTCGGCAACGTTCTAGTTTTCACTAGAAAGGAGTGTGGCGTGCCACACCGAACTTAAGACTTTGGCATGGTTAGTGAACAGAGGGGTATGAAAATGAAAGAAGAAGTGTAGAAGAGAGTTTGGATCATGATGCAGTTTGCTTAGTGATTCCATGCGACGGGTCTCTATTCTCCATCACACTCTGCTCCAAAAGAGACAAGATGAAACATCAAATGAGAAATCCATACAACAGATCCATTAATCAGATGAAGGCGTGATGTATTTGATCTATCTCAGCTTTATTGAAGTGTATCATCATTTCCTATTTTAGGGTTTGACATTAGGATTCATTGGTTATTCAAGATGAAAAACACACATTGGCTAGTTTTAAGCATTCTTTTCTTGGGAATTTGTAACAAAAAGGGGTGATGATCTCAGATTCGAAAAACAAAAGCCGACTAGATAAAGGCTTTATTTTTAGAAAACTAACATATAGGGGAAAAATTATGAAAAAGAAAATTAAGAATAGAAAAACATGAAGCAGTAAAGATAAAGGGTGGAGCGAGAGTCATACCACCCGCCCTCCACCTTGAACTTATGAATTTGCCCATTTCTGAGCAAATACTAGGTTCAAGATGGAGGGGGAGGGTTGTGCAGTGTTAACCAGGCAGTCCTCATAGTTGGAAGAAGGTCCGACAAAGATATCTCGTGATAGCTGGTGCTGAGAACGAGGAAGTGGTCTGAACAACTTGTTGGCTGGGAAGTTGTGGTAACTTGAATGAGTCTTCTGGATGACTTGGATGCACATCACTTTCGCCTCGTTGTCCGTCCAGAAGAATCCAGAGACCTTCCCCCATCAGCGAGGGAGGTGGAACATAAGCAACCGCAACTGGAGGACTATGCGAGAAATCAAGGTTATGCCCACTCGTTCCCTCCAGTTGTGGCTCACCTTCGAGGTTCAAAGTAAAACTACTTTCTTCAGAATCTAGGGCAGTTGATTGAGGGTCGGCCACTTGAACTTCCTCCTGTCTAGGATTAGGTGGTGGATCTATTTCCAGCTTCATTTCGTCACCTGGCTTTTCTTGTGTGGGATATGGTAGCCAGGATGACTTTTCTTCGTCAGAGGAGTAATTTTGAGAAGTATCATAATTTTTGTCAATGTTGAAATTGGTAAGAGCATCGTTCTTCTTTTCAAGGTTTTGTTCAGAGTTTTCTTCGTAGAACATCCTTAATTCATCCAAGTAACTAGAAGAGGATTTGACTGGTAGAATGAACTCTTGCTCGGGTGAGGAAGTCATGGGATCTTGAGATAGGAGTTCCAGTGATGTCTCTTCATGAGAGGGATTAGTCCCTGACATATCATTTTGAGGGCTAAAATCCCTTGATGAACCCATTTCTTCAATATTGGGACTGATATACTGTTGTTCTAGTTCTTCTTCATAACACTCCTCTAGTTCAATTGAGTGCTTGGGAAGAGTTTCTATGGGAGGAATGGAAACTAACTCAGGTAATGGATAAATCTCAGTTTCATGAGTGTTAGGGGGGGCTTCTTCATAGGGATGAGTGGCTATAAGGGGATATGTTTGTGGCTTGATATCATCCCAGGGGTCCTTTTTGTCATTACAAGAGTTTATGATAATATCATAATCCGTTCCAAAGTCAAGAGATGGTTCATGTTTCTCTTCATGGTGCACTTTCAACTCGTTCAAGTGACTAGAAGGAGATTCAATAGAAAAATCATGTTCTTGTTCGAGGACTGGCTTCGTCAGAACTCCTTGTGGTGGTGTCATCTCATGGGAAGGACCCATCATAGGATTGTCATATTGAGACCCCTCATCCTCCCTTGATTTTGTTTCATCATCAGTGAGAGTGGTATGGTCCGTCTCCGGATCAGGATCTTGGTTAGTCCCATCCTCGAAGTTTGTTTCTAGATCAGCCGAATGATCAGAAATGTCTTCATAAGGACAAATCAGATCCTTTTCCAGTAATGCAATCATTTGAGTCTCTTGCATAAAAGACGTCTCCTCATCTGAATCAGTCTCATATTCATCTATGTCTGACTGAGAAGGAGTGTAGAGTTCGTGTAACGTGGACCCTTCTTCATTGGAATTCAACGACAAGACGGTTGAAGTTGAAGAACATTTGTCATATAGGGAGTCAATCATTGATGATTGTACCTCAATTTGTATGGTCAGATCTGAGTCTATGGGGGAGGAAGATGGATAAACATTAAAATTTGTTCCCAATTTATCTCCCAATTGAAGAAAATCTTCATATTGGTTACTCATTCTTTCATCTAAGAGCATAGTGCAAGAGTCATTATCTGGGTCAGACTTCGGCTCGAAGAATGATTCTTTTTCTTGTGGTGGGGTGAAGGTATCATCCTTGAGTTCAGTCATTGGTTCTGAGGATGATTCCCCACCCTGTACTGGCACTCAAAAATCATTGGGAGGCACATTCGACATGATTTCGTAATCATCATCATAATTTATTGCAACATGTGGACTAGAGATGTGCTTGGTTGAATTTTGTGGCTGTTCTACATGTTGCTCAGGAGCGTTGAAAAGTTGTGTAAGTTGATTAAGGTCGGCTATCAACTTCTTGGTCGCGGCTGTCTGATCAGCTAGTTGTTGAGCCACCGATGTTTGTAAGGCACGTAGTTCTTCCATCAATGTGTGTTGATTTTCATGAAAAGGCTCTTCATGGCACCCGTTTGATTGATGTTGATAATAGTTTCCCTCATCATAGTATTGATTTGAGTTGCTTTCCAATTGCCCTCCTGTATTGCAGTCTATGCCTTGAAATCCGCCATAGCTAGGTTTCTCGTAGTAGCCTCCGGGGTGATATGCAATATAACCTACGTTATATCCATAGTTGTATGGAGTGGCTGCTCTGAGTTTCCCGACTATACGATTCATGATTACTTGACGCAAGGCCATCACGTAGAGAGGATGAACGTTGAAACAGTTGATCGATGCATGAGAATAGTCGCCACAGAATTGACAACTATTGGTTGGTGGCACTGATTGCTTCATTTTGAAGAGAATTGGTACCTGAAATCAAAGAAAGAGTTTATCAAGTTTGACCAACCACTTCAAATCCAAGATGATATGCAAGATTAAGTCCTTTACTTTTTAGGTTTTTGAAAAGAAAAAGAAAACCCTAGAGAAACCTAAATCGACACAAAGTTTGAAAAAGACGATTCTTATACCGTTGTCCCCGGCAACGGCGCCATTTTTTGATGAAACTAGAACTTACACCAAAAGATTACTCTTCCAATGGAAGCCCTATTATGCACCAAAAACCCTAGGGAGTTGATGTTCTCTCTAGGTTTACCTACAACTGGTGCTAGATAAATGCTCCAACCCCACAAGAGTGTGGAAGCCTTATCATAGTACAGATTTAGGATCGAACCCAAAGGACAACGTTAAGAATCTGAGTGTCTTTTTCTTGTTTCGTATCAATCTAAGTTAATCATCTAAGACCAGAAATTTGATTTGAGTTATTTAACCTAAAACAAGCAAAAGTAAAGGCAAGAATAAAAACTAGTTTAAGGATTAAAAACTAAGATTAGCAAATGATGATGGATCACTGGGGTGATGCGGGTGTTCGCCACCACTACACATGAATTGTACTTGTACTAAACACTACAAAACTTGTAAGCAAGATACATGGATGTAGTACAATACTGATGTCTTATAGGACAAGAGTAATGCATACATCCTTCCCAGGTTGAGTAACTCTCATCCGGTACATATCTACGTGTCAATGAAGATATGTAGTCTCCGAAGAGAAAATCTTACTCAACCTTGTGAAACATGCATCAAAAAACTAACAAGCGAGCGATAATTACCAAATCGATTAGTATCCTTGTAGGCTATCCCTCTTCCGAGGATATAGCTACGAGAAACGCGAGAGTGTCGCAACGTCAGCCATTCCTGAACGAATGGTCAAGTACTTTGCACCACTCTCTCCTCAGAGTGTGTTCCTCGACCCGTCAAGGTTGCAACTTTGTACGTCAACTGATTCCATTTCATAGTACCAAAGTACAACGATGGAGGTGAGTTTACTCCACTCCTTAGAAAGCATTCCTAGATACCGAAACGGATGCGCGGTGGATACACACACCAGAAACCAAAACTAAATCGGTATTTGAGTCTCAAGAGCGGTCGTAGACAAACCACAACGAAAGATAATAGATGCATACTAGAACGCGGCCAACATTCAAGCATGTATGAAACGATTTAGCATTGAATCGTAATGATAACATCTTTTTAGTACAAGTTACAAAACACGGGCAGCGGGGCTAGTCCCCGCACCCCAGTGAATGGAACTACTCGCTCCTCATAGAGGGAGCAACAAAGAAAGAGAAGAGAGAGAAAGAAAGCATCGTCGGAGCAGAAGAGTAGATCTGTGACAGCCCGGTGTAGATCGTCGCAGTCTCCGGGACTGCTCCGTCGTGGTCGATGTCGTCCGTTTCTCCGCCTCGATCTTTGGGTCAACCTCCGAAATAGCAAGAGTAGGATGAGGTGGAGCTATGGTGTGAGCAATGGTGAGATGGTGATGGAACAACCTTCTAGAGCTGCGCCCGGACTGGCAGCTCACCGGATCTGGACTCAGCTCAGGATTCTGGGGTTGTGTGTGAAATTCGGGCGGAAATGGTGCTCGGGCAGTCTGGCGGCGTTCGGGCACTGGTCCCAGTCTGGCAGCCTTGGGCCGTCGTGAGGTGGTTTTCTAATGGGGACCCTTGGGGTCCTATTTATAGGCACTGAACTAGCTCTCACATTTTTTGTGTGATTCCAGACCGAAAATATCTTATCCAAACGGTTTACATTTTACTCTCTTCCATTCGGTTTTTGTTCTCTCGGTCACGCTGTGTGCATGCATGCACTCTTTGCTGTCTTGATATTTACTTCAGCCCTCGCGGTCTTCACCTCAGCCTTCGCGGTCTTAATCACTTCAGCCTCGGGGTTTCAGCCTCGCGGTCTTAATCACTCCATCCCTCGCGGTCTTGCTCTCGCGGTCTTCGCTGTCGCGGTCTATCTCTCGCGGTCTCGGCTTTGCCAAAGTGCTGCATGCACTTCACGGTCTAAGCTACATGCGTAGTGCTTCCCGATCTCAGCTTTGACTTGGATTATTCTTCAGCTCTCGTTCATGTGGGTGATGAGGCCATCCTCACGGTCTTGCATCGATCGGTCTTGGGACCGCGAGGATCCAAACGGTCTTGAGACCGCAAGGATCCAAACGGTCTTGAGACTGTATGCATGGAGTTGCTTGATTTTCCTTAGTGGTTGGATGAAAAGAAACCGTTGGATCTCGATCAGGTGGTTGTGAGTGATCTGCAGAGGGAAAGGAGAATGTGTAAGAGATAATATCATCGAATATACTAGTAATTAGAACTATTTAGGCAATATTTGCAAGGAATTAGTGAAACACTCAAGGTGAACCAAAGTGAGGGTAAATCAGTCAAAATGAGAAATAAAATCCCTAGAATTGGCGACTGTGCAGATGAATCTGGAGGATTCATCATATAACCCTAGTAATGATTGAAAATCATTTTTGGACTTTGATCTAATGAATATACCTAAATACTAAATTATTCTTCATTTATAATAAATTAGATGGTATCAATCTCATATTAATACTAGAAAATATACCCAACACAAAAAAATATGAAACTTGAGACAGACACTTAATATAACCTCCTGATTAGTATAAAAATACCATAAACATGTTTTAGATTAGATGAGTCTAGGCTTGGACCAAAATCCTAATTAAACCTAAAATACCATAAATAGTGGTGAATTTTGTACTACTGATTATTAATTGTTATTAATTAGGTGATGACCCGATATCTAATTATCAATGATAGGATAAGAATCTCTGAACTCGGGTAGGTGGGTTTTACCTAAGTATATGACTAGTTTTGTTGTGTGAAATAGCTATGTTGTATTGCTTAGTCTTATTTGGAAATATTGCTTAGATGTATGATGATTATAGTAATCTTTGCCATGTCACTAAGAATAAAAAAAAGGAGTATGTATGGTTTGTAGATACTAAGTATTTACATTCTCTTCTCCTCTCTATCTCAAAATAAACGGTCGACACATCCCCATAGCCAAAGGAGCGGGAATCCCCATAGCACAAGGAGCGGGGAAAAATGAAGTGCGACACCACTTAGTAGTACAATCACATCAAAATACATCTAAAAAAATGTGTTTACCTAATATTCACATTAAGCAATGTTTTCATTTTACTCTTTCTTTTCTTTTATAAATGTTTCAAAGGCAAGCATATATGTATGTATCTTTCTACCCACATACATAACACCTCATGTGTTGATTCACTTTTTCACGTATTTTCTAGGTTCTGATTTATCATGAGAAAAAAGGGAAGGAAGTGAGAAAGTTGTACAAAGTGTAACTATTGTGTAGATCCTACTTAGCATACATGTTCATACTTGTTTAAAATTCTCTATTCAATGTGCAAATGTAAGTTGTAATAATTTATTTTGTAATATAAATGTTGAATCAGAGAAATGTTATGGTGTATGCCTATAGGTGTATGTCCATGTATGTGTATTATGCTTCTACATCACTCTCTAAAACAATTATCTAACATTTTTGGGTTCATCCTCTCGGGCCTTCTAAGTCTCAATATGGCAAAATCTAGGGACGTTACAGTTGGTATTAGAGCATGAACAATATCTACACCTCACAATTTCTCACTATGAAACATAAAACTAAATTTGACCTTTCACTTTAAACTCTAGAAACTTAGTAAGTTATTATATAGGAATTAGGTATGACTAGCCTCTATGTTAGAACCTAGATGTTTGAGAGCTAGGTTTAGATAAGTGTGTGAAACCCTTTCCATATAGAGCTCATATGTATTGGGTAGCTACACTAGTATACACCTTGTTCTCACTATTTCACTAGGTGACATGGAAGTGGAATATCTAATGTGTGTGGGACACTCATTTCTCTGATTTGGATTTGTTTTCCAATTGGCTCGAGCATCAATAAGTTTTCTCTGACATCTGCTTTCTCAGAGAAAAACTAAATAATATTTTATTATATGTATCTAAATATG
Organism: Alisma plantago-aquatica; assembly: GCA_963693085.1. Lineage (NCBI taxonomy): Eukaryota > Viridiplantae > Streptophyta > Magnoliopsida > Alismatales > Alismataceae > Alisma > Alisma plantago-aquatica. The sequence continues at coordinate 199,831,103 of OY856413.1, read as the reverse complement.
AAAACATGTCACTCACACAGGAGAGTAGGAGGTGTTCATTCAACCTAAGTGAAAGGGAGTGATATTAGTCTGGAAGAGAGAGTAATCTGGATTACATTTCTAGAGCATTATCAAGATATATGATAAATAGATTAAATGACAGAATGATAAATGATATAAGCAAGGATGATCTTAAATAAATTTGATCTGTGAGGTATAAGTTCTTCATAAAGATCCAAACTGTTTGTGAGGTAGGAATCTAATTTTGGATAATCTAAGACAAGACTATGTGATGAAAGTACATTCCCTTTTCTTACTTGAAATGAACTATTAAGATAAAGTTGAATATTCATGAGCCTCAAGCTCTTTTATAAAGGAGTATCTCCAGTGTTAGGATAAAATATGTGGTGAACTCTAGAGAGAGTGAGACCCATAGGGAGAAGATCAAAGGACCTAACCTCCAATATATGTGAGATAATGAATCCTAAGTTGGGTTACTCCTGAGTATATGAGTTGAGCCCTTATGCATGATTCATGTATATGATCTAAGTTCTAGATGTGAGAGTTGGGTCAAAAAAAATGTTATGGGTGGAAAACGCATTATGATAAAGTCAATCCTTTTGATTGAGTTAGGTCCTAGATTGAGTAACATATGTATGTGAAGATCATCATTAGCTGCAAGTGAGGTGAAATATGAAAATCTAATTCAGAGAGTAAAATGCCTTAGTAAGATACTCAATAATGCATGTAAATCCTTCTCCCTCTTTTTATCTACATAATGGAACAGTTAATGAAGACTCTCTCTAGTAATTAATATGGAAAGATGAAGATCCCCAAAAATCAAAAACCTTTCATTTGGAAAGCATGTAATAAATTCTTGGATATGGGTTTCAATCTTGAGAAAAGGAAAGTCCCGAGAAGTTCAAAGTGTATCATATATAGAGAGGAAGGTGAAGACATGTTCCATATCTTCTATGGCTATCAGGTTGCTAAAATAATTTGGTCCAATATAAACTTAGGAGACATTCAGTCCAAGATCCCCATGTCTTCTATGGAAGACTATTGGTGTTGAATACTATAGTTGTATGAAAAGGAGACAACTACAAAGTTCATAACTGCTTGCCTAACCTGCTAGAAGTACATAAATAGATTCATTTTCAAAACTTCTAGATGCCCACCCATTATTCTGTACAACAACCAATCTACTTGGGTAACACGCCATACAAAGTCATAAAGGAGAAGTGAGAGCCAATTGAAAGAGAAACACACAAATAGTGGGTTACATGCTCCAGTGGGTATGATAAAGTTGAATACTATTGCAGGCTGCTCTAATACTAAAGATAAAATAACTACTAGTGCAATTTTCATAGATCATTTTGGGAACTTGATTGGTGCTGCGTATTGGAACTATTTTGGAACATGGGACAGTCATGTGGCTAAATCCTTGGCAACTTGGAATGGAATGAAATATGCATGTGAATGGGAACTAAACAAGATTATGGTGGAATCTGATCCTACCAATGTTGTTTTAGCTATTTGTAAAGAGAGTGAAGGCAACAATCACTATATGAATATTCTACGTATAAGTTTGAGGATATTAGATTTATTTATGCAAAGATCAAGTAATGTTGTAGCCCATTATTTTTCCAAATGGGGTAGTACTATGTTTGTATCCCAAACCTAGAAACATGATTTTCTGGATTTCTGCTTGAAGGGTGTAAGAGATGATATGAAAAGTAATATTTGGGCAGTTGCTGCTTGTGCCACCTGCAACCACCTACAAGATAGCAGTGTTGCTACTTGTTCCACCTGCATTGACATCTTTAGCCATCATCCTTGAGCCTTAAGATCTGGGAAGAAAGATTCAGTGATCAAGATAACTTCCTCCCTACCATCAGACATCGGTCGGAGTCATCAGAGTCCTACAAAGTCAGATCCTGTGAGCACTTTGTCTTGCCACTCTCATATGAATAAGAAGTTACAGACTCATCTCTCTTATCTAGTAGCAACGACAGAGAATTTAGGGATCTGTAGATGGGCATGACTAATATTACTAACATTAAAGTATCCTACTTATGATGTTTTTGTCATGAGCATGGCAACCACCTTTTTGTTACCCCCAAATAGCCTATATTATACTAAGAATTTGTAGCTAATCATATTTCTGATATGCTCTGGCGGCCATTAGAAGAAAATGTGAAAGAAAAGCTATCACGGTTCTGTCACGTGCCTGTGGGTATCAATTTTTCTTGTTTGGAACTTTTTTGATATGTTATAACTTTCTAAATATAACAAAGAATTTATGTTCCAGGTATCATTTTTTATAATGAATTTATAAAAAATTAGATTGAAAACAAAATCTAGACCTATATTTGATAATGAATTTATAAAAAATAATTCTCTGATTTCCAAATTATATTTCATGTTATATAATATTGGAATTGGGTCGGTTCTGGGTCAAAACATCTACCCATAGTGAAAAAGTGTCATTCCCATAAATCCTAAAAAGAACTTGGACCTATATTTCATAATAATATTATACGAAAAAAAAATTATCAGATTACAGTGAGAAAAGGCCTAAAAAGATTCCATTACATTCAAGTTTCAAATCTGAAAGGTAACATAATTAACAAAACTGAAAGGTGACATAATAAACAAATAAAAATGTATTGGTGTGCCCATTTATAAAGCATGGATACTCCAAAACAAATGTTGTACCCATATCCGATATGTATCAGATACCAATACTCTGTGGATACTCCTGGATACGTATCAGATACTCCTAATCCATATCCATTCGTATCCAAGCCGTATCCAATCTGTAAAAACTAGAAAAAAAATTTGGGCATGACATTGCTTGATTAGCATTTGACACCAGCTCATGTCTCAACCCTCTCTGCTAAGTAGTAGCTTGCAGTAAGGCTGTCATAGTTCCTTCCTTGAAGTAGTTCAAGGTTAGTCACCATTCCTCTTGATAAATGCCAATCTTCCTTCTTCTCTTTATTGTGTGTACCTCCTCTATTTTTTGGGATTTCACTTTTTAAATAACTTCCAAGCACTGATACTCCAAAATAGGTATCCTACCAGTACTTAATGCATATCTAATACTTATCCTCCCTAGATACTCTCTAATACATACCAAATACTTCTTAAGTCGTATTCCTTTTTTTATTAGTAGGATATGACCTCAATGTAGCTAGGATACAACCAGCCCATTTAACAGCCAAGAGAGCACCCCACTCGTGTGATCCCTCAAAATCCCAAAGTCGTGTGACTTCAAACTCTAGACTCCCCCTATTGTATTGTGATTTGAGAATGAAATTGGTATATCTATCAAAATTTAAAATAAACATTAGAAAAATTGTTGTATCCATGTACTTGTATCTTATATTTTCGAAAATTGTCGTTTCCCTGTACCGTACCCGTATTCATTTCTGTATCTATATCCGTGCTTTATAGTAGCTAGCCATACATGACAGCAGATAGTTTGGTATCACATATGACACAACTCACTTTACAACACAACATTACATGATACATGAAATGTGAAAGGTTTAGAATATGATATTATCATGTCTTTTTGTAACTTCTGTCTCACATTAATATGACTGAGATACCCCATTTTAAATCATTGTTTGATAGTAAGGTATTGGTTTCCATTTTCTTTAGAAGTATTGTGATTTTTGAATGAAATTTTATTGTCTTCATCTATTTTTAAAATAAATATATTGGTTATTTTTAAAAATATTAAAATAAATATAAAAAAATTGTTGTATCCATGATCTGAAGGACCCTAGAATACATCGTCAACATGTTTCTATTTTGATGTAGAACATACTACATCATACTTAGCTGGTGATGATCCAGAACCCATCCATGAACCACTTCATCGGGCACTATTATTATGTTATCTTACGGTTTCTACTGATTTTGAGATTAGTAGAGGGGAAAATGATGTTTTTTTCTACTGTTTCATAAGAATGCATGGATAGAGCGAGTGATGGTGAAATAATTAGGGCCAGTGTCAATGGCAGAGCCAGAATGTTGGAGTGGGTTAAGCACCTCATAATTAAAGGTTGTCTCTTTGTTTTTCACAAAATATTATACACGATGAGAGGTGGAAAGAAAGAAGAAAATATGAGAATCAATAGTCAAATTGAAACATAAATTCGAATTTTAGGAAAATATTCCATACTTCTGAGTATGGTACCACTGCATTCTTACTTAGCATATTGCCAGACAATACTGGAGAAGAAACGTTGTATTTGGAGTTAGTGAAGAAGTGTAGGGATCATGCTTTGGTGTTATATGTTGATCAAAGGAAATGAAATGTCATTAACTCTCAACAACGTTGCGATGTCACTAGAGATCTGAGTACAACGTTTTGTGTTTGTCTAACAACGATAAACATAGAGTTTTTTTACATATATCTATAATGTACATGCTCCACTAAGTATATAATAAAACAAACTTCTTGTATGCTCTAACTTGGCTCATGGATCATCGACTACTAACAATTATTATTCTGCCAAATCGTGTTCTTGTCAAACTTAAAGATCAAATAAGGCATGAATAGCCAGAAATCCAGAAAATTTGTGGAGTTGACGACATTAAACCAAGCCAACAGAGATTAATGGAAAATGGTCATTTTTCCCTTTCTTGTCAAATTGATTTAATTCAAATGGCGATGGCTCTTGGGTCATTTATGAGTAGAAGTTTCATTGGCGAGAAACAAAAGATAGGGAGTGAAATTACTAAAGTACCCATGCGTTATCAATTGATTAAGCAAGGGAACAGGGGCTGCATGGTCATTGATTGACTAGGAATGTTCCCCTGGTCATGGCGAGGAGTTGCAACCTGGAGCTTTGGCTGTGATATGTTCTCGCCTCACCAGGGCCAACTTCAGCCAAGAAAAAAATGCGATCAAGATCAAAGCTTACCAATTTGGATTGAAGGGAGCTCGAGCTAGTGTTGGAGAAAGCAGTTCTGGCGCCCTAAAAAAGCCAGAGGAGACGGGCTCACTGTCTTCACGTGGGGCTATCTCTCCTGGTCAGCAGACCCACAATGTAGAGAAGGAGGAGGATGCGGGGAAACTGGGGAATGAGGCGGTTAAAGAATGAGGATGAAGACACTGCGGTAGCAGTCAGCGACGGAGGAAGGAGGACGAGCAGACTACAACAGACGTCTGGTGGAAGAAGTGTAGGATGCGGGGAGAGTTAGGGCACCACGCGATCAATTTTGGGGGAAAATTGAAGGACTAGCACATGGAGGAGAAGTCTGGCGGCGGAAGAGTAGGAGGCGGGGATAGCTGGGGCACCACGTGATCGATTTTGGGGGAAAATTGAATGACTAGCATGTGGAGGAGGAGAATAAATGTGTGTAGGGTTACTTTTTTAGTATTTGGTAACGTGTCTGGGTAGATATGAATGATTGTGGGCAGCTTGGGTAGTAATCCTTCTATCGCCACCGTATAAAAATTATGAGGTATGAAATTGTGTTGCGATCGGTACAATCACCATCTAGAAAGTAGAATTTGTATGTATTTTAGTATATATATAACTTGTAAATATATGTGTTTGATTCATGTAGGTTAATTAGTTACTCTGTGATAATATCACATAGGGTGGTTGATAATTCATTTTGAGTCAGTCAGTTTTCGGTCCAAACATGACCCGGTCATAGAGTTCAATTATAAGTATCGCACCTGAAATTGAAACAAGATTTTGTTCGATTGGTGTCTCAATTGAGAACGACCCAGATTGAAAAAAATAATTCCCAAAAGCAAACCTGGACCCAGATTTAACAATTAATTATTTTATAAAAAAATAATTCTTTAATTTTGTTCCCACGTATCCAACAAAACCATATTGAGAAAGTTAAAACCCAAAAAGAACTTGGACCCATTTATGATAATAATTTTATATGACAAAATAATTATGTGATTACATGTTCATGAAAAAATTCTTTGAAAACAAATTGGATTCGACTAGTCCCTAGTATATAACAAGAAGTCGGAGTCTATTGTATGATCTTGGCATACAACAACAGCTTATAGTGTGTTGTGTGACTATGGTCTATTACAACATGTAGCTATTACAATAGGTGATCTCATGTTGTGTGATAATGGTATATTACAATGGGTTAGTTTACGTTGTGTAATGGTGGCCTATTACAATGATTTGTTATGTGTGGATATTACAATAGGCCACAACATGTTGTGTAATTATAATATATAACAACGGGTTGGAGTATGTTGTCTCGTCTTAGTATATAACAACGAGTTTAAATATGTTGTATTATGGTGGTCTATTACAACATGTACCAAATACAACATGTGAAGGCATGTTGTGTAATTACTATATATAACAACGGGTCAGTCTGTGTTGTGTAATGATGGTGTATTACAACATGTTATCATGTGTGACTGTTACAACGGATCACAATATGTTGTGTAATTAATATTTTTTACAACATGTTTGAATTGTTGTGATACTACAACCTATTATAACACTTTAGCACTTGTTGTAGTATCCCCCTATACTACAACGGGTTTGGCATGTTGTAAATGACTTGTGTTGTATAAAATATACGATATATAACACGAAAATAGGCTTGTTGTGATAAGTATGCTAACTACAATATAATCATCAGAATTGTTGTCTATCTCCCGTTGTAAAAAGCATTTTCTATAGTAGTGATTTGAGATGAACTCATTAGATTTCTTTCAAGATACATGTGGGGCCTAACAAATTTACTGACCCACTTCTACCTAACTACGCCGCAAAAACTACAAAATTTTCACACTTTATACATCTTCCAATCGTGGAAGAAATCTCTATCAAGATTGTGAATATTCATTCAAAATTTCGGATTTTAACCTCCATTCTAATTAGTAGGAGACTAAGAGAAATTTATGTTTGATGCCTTAGGTAGAGAGAAGTTGCGTCCAATTAGAAATACTCATGGATATTGTTGATTCTGAAGATATGCATGTGTTTTCCAAAGTAAACATTTAATTTCCAAGTAAAAAGATTAAAAAATAGAAACAAAATCCAATTGTCTCCTATATTATGTACAACCATTTAAGACATGAAAATTCATCGACAAACATTAGTGTTACTGATTTAACCAAACATTAACTTACGTGGAGTTGGGAGTTTTGTGAAATGCAATTCAAACACAAGGGATACAACATAAATAAAGAGTGCTACAATTTTAGTGCTATTGATTTGACCAATAATAATAAGGAATATTCATGAATCATTAATGGTGACCTTCAATCTCAAACCAAAAATAAGAGAAGTGTTTAATTCTGGAAACAATAGACTTGTATTCTAAGGTATAATTGATATGTGGAGGAACTACATAATCATTTATTTCATTCATACAGAAATTCAATAATATACAAAATAAAATAAAAACATATTTAAGTACTATTTTAAGACAATCATGAAGAAGATGGGTTATGAGAATTTGGATCTATTATATATATTATTGAATAGATTTGTCTAGTAGTAATAGTATAATTGAATAGCAATCATACTTCCATACGGAAGTGATGTACTAAAGTGTATCTTGTTTTTTGTACTCCAAGCGTGTTACTCCACTATGAAAATAAACCAGAATTACAGATTCCAACATTACAGGAATAAATAGCAGCTAGCTACAGTAGAAAAATAAAAAGTGAGTTGTACTAAGCTATAAACAACCACAAACTATTGCAAATGGAGAAGAGAATCCAAAGTCACATCACCTTAGTAAGATAACCCCCCTTCAAAACCACAACAAGCATAATCAAGACCTCAAATGCATGCATCCAAGAGATACAAGCTCCTCGTCCTCATGAGCTAAAAAAAGAACAGAACGAAGTAGGCAAGAAGATTTTGACCTTCTACCCATCAGCAAAGCTACTTAGAATGAACCACATCGACTTCAGCAAGACAAAAATATAAATACATGCCATGCATCAATAAAGATAAAAGTAACACATTTTGTATGAGTTACAGATCATCCATCTTCATGGCTGAACCAACACTGACCAAGCTAAAAGATAAACCGACATTCTAACATCTTTATCAGTAGAATAAACACCTTCAAAACTGCAGCCAACATTACCAAAACCCTATTTGTACAATTTAAAAGATACAGGGCCCTCATCATGCAGTTAGAAAATGGTAAGCTCCATATGGAAACCAAAGGTAAGCAATTTGAGATACACTACATGGAAGAAACATCATGTAGTTAGAAAGTGGTAAGCTGCATACATGAAGGAGTGGCAATCAGTATCACATGGGAAGGATTTGACATATGGAACTTAGTGGAGCTAGGTCATGAGATGACAGAAAATGATGCAGATGGAAGACAAACTGTTCGAAAGGGCAATAGTCAGTCATTTGTGTAGAATCACATCAGGGAATGAAAAATAACTTCCAAATTATCCAACATGTCAACTTTTGGAGTATTCTTCAAATAATTGTGCTAAAAGGTCCATCGAGGATAGAATAACTCTTATAGTTAAATGATGTTGTTTAAATGTAGCAATATGACCTTCAAAGTGAAGCAAAGAAAATAATTATTTTTGTTGATTTTCCAAAGTCTGGTGGAGTTTGCATCATTTTACTTCGGCAGGCTAAATGTGGAGACAAATCCATACATGAACATGGAAAGTTTTATAAAATTTATATCGGTTAATTGTATTTCCTTTTTGTAGAACAAGAGAAGTAATCAATAACATTATCCTAAAATTCCAAACCAAATGGTAGAAGGTTACATGGATCCGTCTTTCCTTTCAGTGTTGTTTGCATTGTATATAACTCTTTTCTGATGAAACTATGTTAATTAGAAAAAGCACACTGTGTGGACTGAATTAAATGTTCATACTGTTGTTGGGTCAATAATAACCATAAAGTGTAGAGATGATTCATGCTAGAGATTTAATTTATAGTCAATGGGTTGGGTGTGAATGAAGCTTCGGTTGTTTGTAATTTGTAAAAATAATAGAATGTTAGTATACATGAGTCTCTTCCAGATAACATGAAGAAGAGAATAACAATAAATATATCTATCAAGATGGCATCTTGCTATTAAGAAATAATATAATCACCCACAAAGAGTAATTTAAAAATTATGAAAACAATATTGTTATGCCTATTGGGAATGAATAGGAAAGAAAGCATTTCTTTTTACATCATTATACATGATTTGCAGGAGTGGTATGCATCCTCATCATTGTTAACATAACCGGTAACTTATAATTTGACGATATTGTTAGCCATCAAATGGAAGACAATTGACCACATAAAAAAGAGACATGGTTAGATGGATATCATAATGACACACAACATAATTTTGGTATAAAAACTCGAGATTCATCTATAAGGAAACACCTCTCATGAATGGTTTTGTACTCACTATACCTTGCCACTTTCTCAAATCCCGGTCACTATTAAGACAAACCCAGTCTAAAAAATGACAAAGACGTTTGTGTTATTTATAGAAAACAACTTTGGACTGCCAAGGCACATATTTGCATTATATATAGTTTAGCTAACTGCATTCAAGTAGAATATATTTAATCCACCAAAGCATGAATCTGGGATTTGAATTTGACTATTATGACAAAATAAATACACATTTTATATGAATACCTGAATTTCAGATGAAGAAATCCTTCAATTGGTGTCATCAAAATCTCTAGTCCAACTGCAACATCAAGACTCCTACATTTTTATCCCCAAGAGCATGTGCTTAATCACCTGTGCAACCTATTTTCGTCAACAAACAAAAACATTAAAACAAAGACAATTGAAAAGAAAATGTTCTGTCTAAGTAATTGGTTAGATTTGTTGTGGAGCATAGAACACAAAGATTGAGAATGTTATTTACATAGTGATACTATTTGGAAAGTCCTCTGGGCTCATAAATCCCCATATACAGAGAAGCTCTCACAAATCTAGAACTCAAGGAATTGAAGCTCCTTGTTTTATTTCCCAGTCATTCCTTATTAAGAGGTCATTGACCACATTCAATTTTATTAATTCTTGTCCAGTGATTCTAACAGGATATAAGTAAGGGCATTCAACTTTATAGGTTTTTTCCTATCTTTTCATTCTAACAAGTGTTATCCATAACTAGATAGAATTTTCATATCAGTCTAATCTATATAATATTGTATGTTTCAATCATGCAACCCGTTTTATGATCCTTCAAAAACAATTTCTTGTTTGACCTTCCCACACAAGAGGATGAAACAAATTGAATAAACATGACACTTTAACGTCAACAGTCAAAACGTTTTCAGCTTTCTTTGAGAAATACACATAATATAGACCCTTATGACATCTACATATAGCATCTATGGCATTTTTATTTGATTGTTTCTGTAGTTTAACTTCATAAACAAATACCTTGCTAAACTTGAATACATAGTATATAAATCCAAAAAAAGGTAGTCTCACTTTGGACGTGGCAGTCGCGCTAGTCTCACTACTCGTTGTTCTATTCAGTCAATGGGAGGAATAGAATTAGAATAATAGAAGAACTTAAACTTACTCTCTAAAAACAAGGCTTAGCAACAACACTCAAAATGTATTCTAAAATATATAGACTGGAGACATCCCCTTCATTTGAATTGTCCCTAAATCATCTTCCAACACTTAGATCCCCTGGTTTCTATTCTCTACAAAATCAAGCACATTATATAATGAACTTCGTAAAATAAAAATTGGACTGGGCACAGTGCTAGGATATTAGCAATGGCAAGCAATGTTGGGCCAAACTTCTCATTAGAGCCCTGCTCATGTCACACCAACTCAATAGTTAGATGAATTAGTTGTCTGAGTGGAACATCAATGCATTGAATACATTATGATGTTTTCTTAAGTTCCTAAATATAGAATATTGCACAGGGCATACGTCGAAAAGATGAGGAACCCAAGAAAAAAAAATAGGAACAATCATTGATCATATGAAAAGGTTCCTGAATCTTAAAAAAGGTAGTAGTCAAACTTGAAGATCAAAGTTGTGAGGCTGTCTTTTATGAAGTAACTTCTCTGTGCTAAAGCATTAGAACCAGATACAGAGCCTTACTACTCACATGTACATCCACCTGAGCTAAATAGAAGAAAGCATATTCAAAAATAGCTCTAGTTTTATGCATCTAGGAATTGGATTTAAGGATTAAACATTGCCCCTTGTAGGGGAACCATTTTCAGAAGAAATGAAAAGGCTCAATCGTTAGATGTGTTAGTAGATACTAGAATAGAAAAACAACAAAGGATACAACATATGAACTATGAAAGGAATGTCCAACTATGTTTTTATAAAAATGAAAGAACTAACAACTTCTATCTTATTTAAATAGAAATATAACCACGTCAAGTCAAGTAAAGTGTAATAGATACTCTTCTTCCATTTTTCGGGAGTGTTATAACCAAACATTAAAGCTTCAGAGAAACAAAGCTCATGCATGCAACTTCTACTGCAAAACGAGAAACTTTATATCATAAGACCATAGCAAGATGGTAGATCCTAAGAAAGAACAATTACTCCTCGCCAGCTTATTAAATTTAGATTGTGTCTGTGGAATATGTACAGGTGGCTAAACCACATAGCATAAGTCAGTAGATCAAAGTGGACAACAACTCCTTGTCATCATATAGCAAAGCCTCATCGTCAAACCTCAATTGAAAACTATAAATAGAGAAACATAGCTAGTAGCTTCTCAGAAAGGAGAACCGTATCTCCTAGCTAAAAAGTTGTTCGTGGGAATCTAAGAAACCAAATGTTCAGTACATAGAAGGAAGTAGCTATTTTCTAGCCAAATACGATCACTTGCAAATTGCCGACGCAAAAAAACACAAGAAGATCATATAGGCCACCGGGAAAGACACATAAATGATGAGGTTGACATGTTAAACACAAGGTTGTTGTTTCTAGAAAGAGATCTTGTCTCCAGAAATAGAACTGATAAGAAAAAGAAGAGAGGTTATCGAAAGGAATTCATCAATTCTTCATTCGATGAAACAATTAAATTAAACTAACAAAATTGTGCTACAAGTTAGCATACCACGATTATAGATAAAACATCAATATTATATGGTTTTGTACATTGGAACTCATTGTTTGACTACTTTATCCAAGTGTGGCGGCTGGAAATGAATGAATTTGATAAGGTCATGAAGTTAGAAGTCTACAGTTATCCCCCAAATTCGAGCAGTATGTCAATTTCTTCATGCATAGGATTTACCGTGACAGATTGCCACAACATATTACTAGACTTCTTTAAAACTATCATTGAGTATATAAATATGTGTGCATCTAAAGATAACAAATCTAACATTACATCTAGATCAACTAAGGTAAACTGAACTGTATACAAAATTTCATTTATTCAAAGTCTTTAAGTGCACATTAACATGCTTACCTTGAGAAGAGTGTTCAGCATCGGCATGCCTGAATCCCATTTGTATTAATGTGAACTATCAGGTGGTAAGTCGTACTTCTTAGAGAAATACCCAAACTTCACATGATTAGAATGGGGAAGATGAAAAGGTTTGATGTCCTACAGGTGTGATGACCACCAGACCCTCTGAGCTCTTCTAGATGGACAGACAGTCCACAGACGAACTAACAAATAGTTCTATCAGACAGACGATTCATAGAGACGGGATGCGGCCTTGAAAACAGATGACATGCACATGATTGGTATGGTGAGGCACGTCCATGGGAGCCCACTGACGCGCATTAGGGGTGAGGGATGAGAACAAGCTACGGTTGAGATGGGAGGAGAAGACGGCAGACTGTGTTGGGGGTAGAGAGCAATCATGTGATAGGGTGAGGAGAGGAGTAGATGAAGAAATTGGGGAAGACTGAAATTGGGGAGAAAAAAAAAGAGTCGCGCGGGAGCTTGAAAAAATTTAAGCGCGTAGGTGAATATGTTGAGGGAATTATTTTGTTTATTTGTAATGGGATGTTTGTAGTAAAATATAGTTGTCTAAATAATATTGCATTAGTGTGTTGTATGACTATGGTCTATTACAACATGTTGGTATTACAACTGGTGATCGCCTGTTGTGTGATAATGATATATTACAATGGGTTAGTTTACATTGTGTAATGGTAGTCTATTACAACGACTTGTTATGTGTGTATATTACAACATGTCACAACATGTTGTGTAATTATAATATATAACAACATATTAGAATCTATTGTGTGATCTTGGTATATAACAACGAGTTTCAATATGTTGTATTATCGTGGTCTATTACAACACGTACCAAATACAACAAGTGAAGGTTTGTTGTGTAATTAATACACATCACAACATGTCAGTCTGTGTTGTGTAATGATTGAATATTACAACATGTGACTATTACAACGGGTCACAATATGTTGTGTAATTAACATCTTTTACAACAGGTTTGATTATGTTGTGATACTACAGCCTATTACAACACTTTAGAACTTGTTGTAGTATCCCCCTATACTACAATGGGTTTGGCATGTTGTAAATGACTTGTGTTGTATAAAATATACAATATACAACACAAAAATAGACTTGTTGTGTTTAGTATCCTAACTACAACACAATCATTAGAACTGTTGTCTATCTCCCGTTGTAAAAACCATTTCCTGTAGTAGTGGTGGCACCACTTTATTCTTTTATTTATGACATGTATCTTACCATAACATGTGATGATGACTCTTATCTTTTATGCTTGTGTGGGTAGTCCTTATCTTTTGCATGGGAAGCATTTATACTTGATGTCCTTATTGCCATATATTGCTCAATTTTCTTTTAGTATATGCATATCGGTCGTTACTTATGTTTCTCTTTCTTCTCTTCCTTTTTGGGGTATGCTTCCAACCCCAGGTTAGATCAAAGAGAGGTGAACTTTGACATCCACCTTTGTAGCTGAGCTATCGGGAGACTTGAAGAGGTGGTTATGTGACCCTCAGCTTGATCTTTGGATTATATATTTAGTTTTCCTTTTGGACACCCATGTGTAGTGAAGTGATGTATTATGTTATCAAGCTTTGTAAATTGTTAGATAATGATATTTTCTACTGCTACTCATTGTGTTATGATACATACATGTTGAATGAATTTGTCTTCATCCCTTTGACAAAAAAAATATGTGGTGTTTGGATCAAGGGATGTTGCCTTTTTATTTTTAGTAGGGAGTGGTTCCCCTCTGAGATCCCACTCCTTACAAATACATTTTCCCATCTCTATTTTCCCTCAATTTTATTTATTTCTTTCTTCCTCTCTTCCTTGCTTGTCCTGACTTTCCTTTGCTACTTGTTCCTTCATCATCTCAGACTAAATACACCCTAATATTTATAGGTTTGGTTCCCAGAGAGATCTCGCCATCACTGGTTTGTCCATCCCCATGTTGTTCCCTTATTTCCCTATTTCCCTTTCTCCTATCACATGTAGGTCTTTGAACCTCAATAAAATTGATCCAACACCTCCACCACACCATCTAGTTCAGTTGCTAGCCATTTGTTTGATCCCAACTTCCTCTAATTTTTTTTCCATTATAGGTCGTATTCATCGGTACCCTCAGGGATCCCCATAATGTTTCAGGAATCATGAGGATCTAAGAGCTTGTAGGATACCTCCAGGTGTCCTTATAAGTCTTCTTCCCTAGCCAATTTGTTCCTGGAGGTAGGTTTGCTATTTTACTCTTTTTTGCTTCATCTTCGGAGTCGTACAATTGATCTAGGTTCTCATGGTTTGATCTCCTTATGTCTTGTGTCAACCGTGATCGACATTGCTATGAAGTACCAAACATCCCTCAAGGCTTGTTCTTCATTGCATTATCTTTGGTTACTGGTTTCTTTGCTACCCCTTCCTAATAGTCATAGCATAAGAGCGTTTGACAATCTTGGGCATCTCAAGACGATTTGTTTATTCCATTTGAGATCGGCTACATCTTGCGAACAAGGTGGTCATTTCCCCTAGAGTTTTGGTTATGAGTATACAAATTTGCCTATCAGATCCAACTTTCTTCAACAATGGTCATTTCCGATTCATCACATGAGTGGGCATAAAGACGATCACACAGAGTTCACATTTCCAGCCCTCATTTTCTTTCTCTTTTTCTTTCTCTACTGAGGATATTGTGGTCTTTCTTCTCATCCATTTTTGGTTTATCGTGGCATTGTTGGTTGTGTGTGCCAAGATCCTATGTGGACTTTTAAGGATTTCTCTAATTGGTCGATTTTCTAAAATTTGTAAAAAAATACTTTTATCTAAGAAAAAAAAATAAAATGTGTTTTGGAATCATTAAGTATTCTCCATCCAATTATGTTAGTTTCATGAGATAATTCCAACATGACAAGTATGTGACATTCTATGGATTTTGTTAATTGAATAAAATTTCTAAAAATTATTTCAAAAAATTAATAAGTAAAAAAAATAAAGTAAAATATGATATGAACTCAGAAAAATAAAATATATAAGATTACATTGTTTTTATAACCTCAGTCGCTAATAATAAAAATTCCATTTTAGGGTTTATATAATTAATGCAAATGCAACCCTAATTTCTTATGTTGGTTTCATGTAAACCCCAAATGGGAGAATATTATGCAACATTTTTAATTGAATATACTCATTTTATTCTACTATTATACTTTGGTCATTACAGTATATTATTATTTGAGAAATGAAAAAATCTACTCATATTACCAACATGCTTGTAAGTGTGTTTGGATTATATGGACTTATTCCTTAAATTTTAGTGAGGAGTAGAACCCCTCAAAGGTCCCACTCCTTACAAGATGGTATCAGAGCCATGATAGTCAGATTCTAACTATTTCAAATTTATCTTACCTATATAAAACACTTACACTATGTGAAAATCCTAGCTTATATGTTTACCCTAGATGAGCGAATAAATGAAGGATACTAAAAGTGATGAACTACATATGTGGATCTTAAGATATTAACCCCAATGTATTTGAGTCTCTAATTTCTCATACCCTATGATGTAGGTTAGTTATGGCATATATATTTGGATGTTATTAGATTTGACTTGGGGATGGAGTCATGTAATGATGATGTTGAAGTAGTAAGATATAGATATCTTAAGTGGAAAATTGTGACTTAGTTTCCTCTTTGGTTTTGAGCTCATCTTTATTTGATCTTGCATGATTTCTCAAAGCAAACCTATTTTTTATTATACTACTATATGTAAAAAATTTCTCTCTAATTTTATGGATGCTTCCTTGAACTATGTTAGAATGAAGGAAAGTACTAAGTTCAAAAGTGAATCCCTATCACTAGCTAGAGTAGAAATTTCAAACACTAGTTTCAAGTTTGGAGTGGTGACTTGGAATTTTAGGTTTGTGCTAAAGGGTTAGTGGACCTTCCTATTTCTTTCCCTTAAGCTATAGAAAGTTGTACCCTATAACTTTTTGGATCCTAATGTGAACCTTAGGGTTGTTAATTTAGAGACACAATGATATAAAACTCAACCCTAGGTGGTTAAGATCATCTAGTTGGATGTATGACCCATGTACATCATAAAACACCTAGTTGACACAAATATTCAAATGAATGTGTAACCCAAAATACCTTGTGTTTTTAGTTTGACTTATTAGTTTTGGTAAGGTATGCCCATATACCCAATCATATGATAATTGACATGTCATAATTACCTAAAAGGATTCAATTAATAATAACATACATGAAGGCAAGCTTCTAATTCATTTGTTTCACTTAGTTATGAGATAATGAGGATACAAAGTTAATGTATATATAATTATATTACTAAATGACGTATGTTGTCAAGTTCCTACCCTTGTGATGAGATCATAAAAATTTTAAGAGTACATAAACATATTCTTGTTTTTGCCCATGGTCAGTTCTTATTGTGGAAGGCTGATAGACCATAATAACACATAAGATCAGAGTGCTAGTTGGTTGATGACTAAATCTCATTAGTCATGATACAGAAATATCAAACCAAGCACACAGATACATGTTAGAGAATAGTATATCGGACAGACCCACCTTGAGAGTAACACATGGTTTTCTGATTCTTAGACCTAAAATTACTATACTCATCACATGTCGTTGGGTACTCTTGGACATCATCAAACACATTCCTAAAACATGGATTATTATAATGGCGATGATTGGATGACTTTGACACATGGGAATAGATTGTGAGTGATAGATATGGGATTTGTTCCTCCTACCGGAGTATGATATCCTGGCCACTTGATTAGAGAGACAGAGAAATGCATGCGCATGCACATGTGAATCAATATATTCTATTCAGGTCACATTAACTCAGACAGTCTACTTTTGGTTCAAGAAATAATGATTGAACATTGAGAGGATAACCAACCATGCCTCAAGTTCATCCTGTATATCAGAGTCAAAGGAATTATACAATCACTACAACATCTTTTACAGATTGTATGTTGAAGTTGTTCTCCAATTTTCCATTTCACTTGTGTAGCACTGATGCGTGACTAAGCACCACTTTTTGCTTGTTATGTCATCAACTAGTTATAGACATTCACTGCCAATGTGATATGGGACCTATAGGGTCACACACATAGGAACTCATCTAGAAGAGGAGTTTGATCTCCATAGACAATTGGATTGATTACTAAAGTGTTTAGATATTCATTTCACACAACTGATTTCTTGATTAGTTGACCAAGTTTACCAAACGACCATCTCACCGAGTGAGACAACTATTTGGGCAGCCAGACAAACATCTCATGTAGTTGAGACGACCATTTTGGGGTCAAGTAGATTAGAGATCAATTTGGCTCAGTTTTGCCCTTGAACTGGCCGGTTCAATATGATTGAACTGACCAACTTGACTCAACTCACTAGACAACTACCTGGGTGAGTGAGACAGGCATCTCACTTGAGTGAGTTGGCCCAATTGAGTCGAATAAAGGTTTAGGTTGTTTCTTGAATAGTTTTGATTATTCTTCGCTTAAGTAACAAGGAAATTAATATGAGATATTAATTGAATGTGAAATAGGCAAATTCAATTCAAATTGAAAACTATTAAACAACCATTTGGCAATGCAAGATGACCGTCTCGCACACCAGACGACCGTCTAGGTGTGTGAAATGGTCATTTCAGTTATCGTAGATTGCAAATTGTTGGGAAAAATCAAGATCTCTTAGTCGTTTCCACTCCCACTTTTAGTCCCACATTGGTTGGGGACTTTGAAACTGTGACCCTAACCTATCCTATATATAGAGGGGTACTGGGGGCTTCCTAAGACACGACAACTACACAGACAATAGAGAATTACTTTCTTTGACAAGTGTCTCCTCTCTTGTTATGGAAACCAGGAGAGCGCAGGCAAGTCCTACCTAAAAAGGAGGGATATCCAACAAGAGAGAAAGACTGAGAATTTGTAATTGTGGGAGAGAAGATTGGTGACTAGTACACCAATGGGGAGGAAAACTCTTTCAGGTCCACTCTTGGTGAATGATAGGAGTTCTAGTTGGTCTTTGTTGACTACTCTAGAGGCAGGAGTCCTTTGGATGCTGCTCGAAGAGTAACTGCAACCTGCAGTCTATGGCGAGACCACATGAGTTATTGCAGAGGTTGTTCATGGTGAAGAGAAGGAGATGCACAACCACCGTCTAAGAGAAACTTATTAGCAGTTGCAAAGAAGTGAGTTTTGTCACTGGACTTGCTCTAGAACTAGGTATAACAAGCTAAAACCTTACTTCCTATTTCATAATTGTTGACGCTATCTTGCTGTATCGGGGAATACTGATAGAAAATATTTTTATTTCCAATGATATACTATGTTCCCATATTTCCCAACAGTGGTATCTGACCCTCATCAAGTTACTATGTTTTAGGATAATTGATATTATCAGATTTTTGGTTTTACCGTTTATGTATTGCATATGATGTGAATATTTAAACTGCTCTCATATGAGTATCTGATCAAAGACCACATAATCCGAAATATATATATATATATATATATATATATATATATATATATATATATATATATATATATATATATATATATATATATGGGTTTTACATAGTCGGAGTAGGCAGCCGAAACAAAAAATTTACTTGACCATAAACCCATAACCAGCAGATTGCATCAACATCTATGTAATGGGAAGGATTGTTTTAGCAAGTTATACCTAGTTCTAGGGCTTGTTCAATGACTATACCTCTTAGCAAGTGCGGTCTTCAACCACTTGTCTTCGACAAAGTTTGTGCAGCTCCTGGTCTTGACCCAGACTGCGGTTGACTATCATCCTCCTAAGCAGAAAGAAGTCTCCCGCCTCTATAGATAGTCCACATAGACTATTGGGAACTCTAGTCATCCTGAAGAATGAACTAGAAGGAGTTGTCCCCTTCTATCGGTGTACTAGTCATCAACACACTCTCCCACAATAAGTTGCTATTTTGCAGTTGTCTTTCCCTCGTTGTTCCTCCTTGGACGGGTGGAACTTGCTTGGGCTCTCTCAGTTACCATAATCAGAGAGGACAACAACTTTGCAGAGCAACTGATGTTCTGAGTTGTGTCTCTAGAGAAAGACCATGTATCTCTCTACTTAGAGGGTAGGGTCATGATTCCCAATCTGTGCAGGAGTAGAAGGGTTCATAATTTCCATGATCAATTTACACTGCGGAAGGTGAAACGATCATTTCATAACTGAAACAGTCATCTGGCAAGGTGAGTTGATTGATTCACTAGTGAATCGGTCAGTTGGGAGTGTGAACCGGTCGGTTCACTTAGTGAATTGGTCATTTCACTTCCTAGACTTGCATACAATTGACTTTCCTTATTCATTTCTAATTAATGCAAAGATTAATTCTTGAACCAGTCAAATTGAACAAGTGCAATGAGAAACTTTTCTCACAAACCAGGACAACCCAACACTGCTCATTTGGTCTAGTTGAACCGATCAGTTCACTAGAGTGAACTGGTCATCCCAGTTACCATGAGATGATCGGCTCATTCAGTAAATCGTTCAATTGGTTGTCCATATTGTGCAGAACACAGTCAATTCAATTCTCAATCAAGATGACACTCTAATTATTTGGTTCAACAATTGAACTTGATGATTATGAGTGAATTCTATTGATTGAATGTTTGATTTAGTACATAAACACTTTAGTAATCAATCTAAACATCATTCATGGATAAAATCCTCTTCCAGGTTAACCATTTGGGTGTGATCCTATAGGTCCCATTTGATGTTGGCAGTGAATGTCCATAACTAGCTTATGACATCACAAGAAAAGAGTGGTACCTAGTTGCACATCAATTCTATCCAAGTGAAAAGGGAATTTGGAGAACAACTTTGAATCCTACAGTCTATGATTGGTGTTCTAGTGAATGCATAATTCGTTTGTCTCTGATATCCTGACTGAACTCAAGCCATGGAGTTGTCATCCTTTCAATGTTCATTCATGTTTCTTGAACTAGAACAAACTGTCTGAGATATGTGTGACATCATTATCATATATTGATTCACATATGCATGCGTATTCCTTTCTCAGTCTCACTTATCAAGTGCCATGGACATCATACTCCCTTAGGAGGGGAACACCCGATATCTATCACTCACAGTCTATCTCATGCATCAAAGCCACCCAATCATAACTGTAATAACAACCCATGTTTCATGACTATGTTTGATGATGCCAAAGTGTACCCAATCACATTCGACGAGTGTAGTGATTTCAAGTCTAAGAATCACAATCACCATCATCACTATTGTTACAACCCCAAATTTTTGGTTCCTTTGGTGAGAAATGTAATTTCTCATATTAAAGATATTTGGACAAATAATGATATAATTTGTTGTGAATAAATGGATTTCTTTTAAAATAACCTTGTTGTTTTATTTGTGGGCTTTATTGGCTATTGGGCCTAATAACAAGGAAATTCAATTAAGTAATGAATAATTGAGTTGTTAAGAAAATAGAGGAAAGAAAAGTGTGGAAACCTCTAGAAGGCAAATCCAAATAGGGAGTTCGTGCCTCTTGGATTCCTTGGGTTCCAAGGAGTCCAAAATTGCAGAGTAAATGCAATAATAAAAGAAAAGACCAATTAAGTATTTCCTTATTAAGAAAGAAATTGAAAATAATGATAAAATATGGAAAATAAGTGAAAATAGGTATAATTGAGTTATCCTTGGTGGAATTTCGTATCCCAAGGATTCCTAATGTTAAAAGGAATACCAATGAGGAAAATGAAAGGGAAATAAAGAGAAATAAAGAGGAATCCTCAAAAAGAGATATTTCGATAAGAAATAAATAAGATAATGGGAAATAAAAGATAAGTAAAAGGCTAAAGTATATTCCCAAGATGGGATTTCGAGTCATTAAGGTTCCTCGAGGATCAAGGAACTTAGAATAATAATTTAATAGCAAGGGAAAGAGAAAATATGTGAGATATATATATATAATTGAGTAATATATTGCAATTAAAGAAAAGGCATGTTTCCTTTTAGATAATGAGCCCAATTTTGGAGGAGAGGTAGATTAAGTCATGATGGACTTTACCTCAAACTTTGGGAGCAATTGGATCTTCAGTTTGGGAGTTATGGCTTTTATAAGATTCCCTAATGTGTTATGATAATGGAAAATGTCACATTTATAATTATAATCGGAATCTTGGGCCCAGTCCATGCGCCTGTCACACACGTTGTGGGTCGTTGGATTTAGATCCAACGTCGACCCCTTTGTCTCCTAGCTCGCAACAGATCAGGAAACTAGCAGGATGAGGCAAGAGTCTTCCAAGGAGTCTTTCTCGTGATTTAATGCACGAGTGCGTTTGGAAACTTGCCCATCAGGATCAGGAGTCCTAGACGGATCGACCAACCCTGGGTTTTTGGGGGTTTCGTGGAAAGAACTGGAATTCCCAATTCACAGGGAGGGCAATGAACACCCAATATATAGGGGACGATAATAAAGGGCATCGGCATCTCATTTTGCTGGTCCAAGCTCTGCGGCAGAGCACAAGGAGCGTTTGGGTGCCTTCAATTTCTCATTCCACCTTGATCAGTATCACCGTATCCGCAGCCAACCTTGTCGGAGTACGCCGAGCAGGAGTGCATCACGATGCATCTTCGGCAAGCAATTGGACCCTTGGTCAACTTCGGCGGCGGGAGGTGAAGCTCCCTAGCCTATCACGCGGCCAAAAGGTGGCCTAGAAGTCCGGATTCAACCCCCGAGTTGACCACCTGGACCTGCTTGCTCGACGCGAGTTAGAAGAAGAGCATCTTTGGTCTTTTACCTTTCTGCCCCTCCGCGCCTTAATAGCTGGTAAGGGCTTCCCCGTCTTTTGTTCTTTTAATTTCTAGGAAGGGCGCGCGTGATCCTGGCCGCTGGATCCTAAGTGGACCAGCGGACCACGGATCAAACGATCTGTGTATTTCGCAAGATTAGCAATTAAATCTAAAAAGGGGTTTTTCTTATTAAATTTGTATCTTGAGCTAGAAAACTCAGATGCAGAAAGTTAATACATGAAAAATGATCAGAAAAATATGTGGAATGCATTAAAAATGGTTTGTACACCTAGATCAGTATATTTTGCAAAAGTTCATATTTTGGATAGAAAATGTATTAATTTGTGATAGAAAACCCTAATTGTTAACCAAAGATGGTTTTAATCATGCAAATAGATTAATTCGAGCATGGTTTACTTGATTAATGATTAAGATCGTTTTTAACCTTCTTTGAAGATGGAATTGCATAGTTTAGGGTTTTAAACCTAATATGATGGTTAATATGCTTAGAAACCCTAAGTAAGAGGAAAGTAAAGAGAAGTACTTATAATCCGAAATTCTGGTTTCATATTGCTAAAAGACGATCTTAGGATCTTAATGGAAAATAAAAAGAGATAATTAGGGTTGTATGGATTTTTTTGATAAAAGTAAAGTAAAAGTGGTAAAAAGGAAGTGAAACCCTAATTATGGTCGAAACCCTAAAAAGGGCTAGTAACCCTAGGGCACGATTAGGTCTTTTAGACCTGAATACCATGATCGATGATAGAGAATATTGGATGAAAATATCAGGATTGAATTGTTCTTGCTTGATTTACTTTGGAATACTTGATCGCTTGGAGTTGTTGATTTTGTGTATACAGGTATGTGGTTACGACTATGAACATCTCAAACTAGATTCCCGAGGATTTTCAAGGTTTTATCGATGATTTAAATTAAACTGTTGGATGTATTTAATTCTTGCAAATTATAATGTGAATATGACTATCACCTAAGATATTTGCATACTAGCTCAGATCCTAGTCCCCTATGTAGCTTTATAGATTGACCTAGTAAATGGCTACCAATGGGGTAGGTCCATCAGGTCATTAATTGACTTAGTAAATGGCTACCAATGCGGTAGGTCCATCAAGTCATCATGAGTCAGGGATTGGTCTACCTTTGGGTAGGACCATGCGACTCCATAACCCTAGGTATTGGCTACCTGTGTGGTAGGTCCATGGGGTAAGGATCTACCATATGAGAGAGGTGGTATCCATGTCCACTACAGGGATGTTACAGAGAAAGGGGATAGGCAAGGATTGATTAGTATTGCTTAAAATGTAATCTTGGTTGTTAAATGATATTTGGTTGATTACATTGTTAACATAGTTGCACAATTATTGTTTCCCCCACATACCAGCTCCGGCTGACCGACGTTTTGTTTGTCGGTGTTTTAGGTACAAATGAAAAGAACAAACAGTAAAGTGACATATGTGGAATTAAATGAGAAATAACATGCACAGGAGGATTAGTTAGATTAACATCTTCATGGATAGAAGTTTAGAAATCCTAGTTTTTCCAAGGTAAGAAAAGTTTTATTTTATACCCGTTTTCAGTTTAGTTGGTAAAGTTTATTAATTATTACTGATTATTTGTCGAACCTTTGATCCTGTTAATTGAATAACGACTCTGTCCTTCAGGTCTCCCTTAATTGGGGGTTACCGGAAGGTGGGGTCGTTACAACTATGACATATGATTTTGAATATTATGCCATGTTCCATGTGTCACTCTCATGGTGGGTTTGTTCAATACACTATTCTCCAACATGTATCTATGTGCTTGGTTTGATATCATATATCATGTCTAATGTGACACTATCATCAACCAACACACACTCCAGTCTTGATGTGTCATTGTTGTATATCAACCTTCCATAATGAAATCTGACTAGGAACATAACAAGAATGTACATACTCTTAGCATTTGTATGATCTCATTGTTCAAGTCGACAACCCAATGACATACGTCATTAAGTATTGTCATTCTATAGACATGTATTCTACTCCATCATATATCTCATAATTGATTGAGCTAGAATAGATTGGAAGCTTGTTTTTGATATTTATCAAATCAATTAAGACATATGCCAATCCAATCATCCTATGATTGTCTCTCTAGGCATACATACCAACAGACTCCCACTTGCACTTAGATCCAATCACCTTTGAATCATATTCTTAGTGATCTCTAAACATGTCCTACATGTTTCTGTTGCACTAGTGCTTGATGTTTGAAACCCCACTTGAGTTATTAGGATGATCATTTATGAAGAGTCAGTCATATAAGCTTGTCCTATTCTATATTCCCTCCCAAAATCAATCATGCAATATACAATATTGAAAGTGTGGCAAGCTCAACTTCAATATTCTCTTTTACTTCATATCATACATGAAGCATGTAAATTTGAAATCATGATCCTGAAATGAAGATGCACTTGGATTATTGATTAACTGATCACAATATATACTCCTTAACCTCAAATTTTCAATATCTAAGCTTCTAGACTGATGAAAAGTCACACAATAGGGTGAAACCCTATTATACAAAAATGAGTTCCCATCCCTTAAAGATGAAATCATAGAATTATGTTGATTATAACCCCCAGTATGATATTAAGTGTGATAATTCTAAGAAAATAGTGACATAAATCTTGATATTACCTTGCATGGGATAATGGGGTAAATGATGAAATCTTGAGTAATACCCTCTCACATTCAAAATTGTGATGAAAAGAAAAACTGTAATTCTTGGGATAATGAGGGATGTCAATCATAAAATACTAGAATGTCATGATATGAATTAGTTATTAAATTATGCATCCATATCTATAAGGTCGGGTGGATACACCCTAGATAATTTGAATCCTAATATTCCATCTTAGTGTATGTCTAGAACGATGATTGTGTAGGTACCTAGAATATATGACCTAGATGTAGTAAAAAAAAAGATGATTGAGTATGAGACAAGTTGAATTTCAAGGACAAAATTCCATTTAAGGTGGGGTGAAAGTGATAACCTAGATTTTAGGGTTTTGATACCCAATATAATATTTGAAGACAAACTTGGAGTAAAATAGATGTCGATGGATTATGAGGTGTTGTGCAATCAAATTAAATAAGTTGCGCTTGTGTTGATAATTTTGGGGGGATAATGGATGCGTAGATTAAGTTGCTCTTTATATAGGTACCAGTTTGGAGTACTTTTGTACTAATTGGAGTATGTAAAACCCCGATTGTTGATTTATGAAGGATGTGATGTTTACTAGTTAAGATAATGGAATTGAATGTGTTTCTCCATGGATTGGTGATTTGTTGATTTATATTTAATTTTTACACAATTATTGTGATGTTATTTAAGGAATTAGTGTTAACAAACATATGTATGAGTTTTGGTCTTGAACTTCTGTGAGTGCTAGATTTTATAGTGAGGAACTACTACCTAAAAATTGTATCATTTGCACCAGACATATGAGAGATATGGATGTTTGATATTGGATAATATGATTATTAATTCATTAATATCAAATCTAAGTATGTTTCTATATAAATGTCATGGCGCCCTTGTTTTAACCGACATTTGTTGTGGATTTAGTACTGAAATCCTATGTTGAGGATTTCAAATGAGATTAAGGAGTCAGGATAAGAGGGTATAGACTTCATCAATCACCTCTAACTTCCTATGAACTGATTGTAGATCATGAGTTTCTCGTGCCAATCAATCTAGTGAATTAAGTCATTCAAACCAAGTAATTAGTTTTTCCAGTATAGGGAGGAGTACACAACGACCCATACCAGTACAACTTTGGTGATGCATGAAGTGAGACTAGCTACCCCTCCTTGGTCCTTTCTCCACTGCATTTTGCAGTGACCATGCCATGATGTAGGAGGAGGTGGATGAGAATTATCCAGCAAACACAAAGATGAGAAGAATGGTCCTCTGAAGGTCCATGGCCATTTCCAATGGCCACCATCATCGACTTGGATGGAGAAACTAAGGTGATCTGGATACTTACATATCTTCTTCCTCCATTTTTCCTTCACCGTCGCAATGCCCCACCTACAAACCCAAGACTATAGTAGTTCCTTCCCTCTATGACAACGAAAGAGTGAATGAACATTGGCGATGCTAGACAAGGTAGAAGAAAACATCACAAGGTTAGACTCCTGGACCGAGTGGTTTTAGAGAATTAGAAGAATGTGCCCACTTTGGTTCCATGGCTTGCTACTCCAAACTTGTAGCGACGGCCTATATGATGAAGACGATGGGCGTCGAGTACAACCCAGGAGGAAATATGAGAGTGATAGGAAGAGACTATGAATCGGGTTTCAAAACTCACTGTAGCAAGCCATCATGGTGTGGCCTCAACCTGGAGTAGTAGGGGGGGGACGGACTGGTGAGTGAGTCTTAGATCTGCCCTAGACATAGTTGGATGAATGCCAATGTAAGAAGATATCCAAGCAAGATTCAACTTGCCAAACCTAGCAAGGAGCCTCCTTGATGCATCCTAACCTTAGGATGGAATATCCAACGACCTATGGTTTGTGGAAAAAGGTAAATTCCTAATATAATACACAGACTTCTATAAATTTGAGATAAATAGTTCCCATGGCCTATAAATCCCCCAAATATACCCATGAACTCAGAAAAACATTCTCTTTCATATAAGACCCTTAGGTCAAACTTTTTATAATGAATTATAGGAGATTTCATGTTATGATAAAAATTCTCCTTTTTAGGGTTCATTAATTGAAATAAATAGTATCCATCTGATATTAGATCTCAGGAAATTCTGGTAGAATCCTAGTAATGATTTAATCCCATTTTTGAACTTTGATCTGATGAATATACCTAAATACTATATCATTCTTCATTTGTGATCAGTTAGATGTTTTTCATCTCATATTAATTCTAGAAAATAGACCCAACACCATAGAAATATGAAGCTTGAGACGTACACTAAATATAATGTCACGATCAGTATAAAAGTACCATAAACATGTGTTAGATCAGATGAATCTAGGTCTGGACCAAAACCCTAATTAGACCTAAAATACCATCAATAGTGGTGAATCTTATATTAATGATGACTAATTTCTATTAATTAGGTGATCACCAAATATTTGATTATCAATGATAGGATAAGAATCTATAAACTCAGATATGAGGGTTTTATCTAAGTATATGACTATTTTTTCTTATGTGAAATAGCTATGATGTATTGCTTGATATTATTTGGGAATATTTCTTGGATGTACTATGATTATATTAATCTTTGCCACGACAATAAGAACAAAAAAATGAATATGGATGGTTTGTATCTACTAAGTGTTTACATTCTCTCTCTCTTCCTATCTCTCTCTCTCTCCATATAAGGTCGACACATACCCATATCCGAAGGGGAGCGGATCCCCATAGCCCAAGGGGCGGGGAAAAAAGAAGTGTGACACCACTTAGTAGTACAATCGCATTAAAAGACATCTAAAAATTTGTGTTTATGTGATTTCCACATTAAGCACTATTTCATTTTACTCTTTCTTTTCTATTATAAAATTATCCAAATGCAAGCATATATGTATGAATCTTTATACCCACATACACAACACCTCATGTGTATATTCCTTATTTCACCTATCTTCTAGGTTCGGAGCTGGCATGGGAGAAAAGGGAAGAAAGTGAGGAAGTTGTACACGTTGTACCTATTGTGTAGATCCTACTTAGCATACATGTTTAGACTTGTGTAAAATTCTCTATTCAATGTGTAAATGTAAGTTGTAATAATTTATTTTTTAATATACATGTTGAATGCTGAGAAATGTTATGGTGTATGATTATAGTTGTATGTTCATGTATGCATATTATGCTTATGCATCACTCATGAAAACAAGTAGCTAACATTTTTAGGTTCGTCCTCTTGGGCCTTCTAAGTCTCGAGATGGTAGAATTCATGAACGTTACATCAACCCTCCAATACCAAGGGAATGAATTTGGAGTCTAATTTGATAGCTAATGCACCTTCTCCAACTTCTTTACACCTTATGGTTGTACAAGGAGAGGGAGTTTGGTGCCACTTTTGGCTCCCCATTTTGTATCTTTTGAGCCCCAAAGCTTCCCATTTCTATCCTCTATCTCATTTTCACCTCTTCCTTTACTTTTATGTGCACCCTATCTCCTCCTTAACATCTACTTCTACCTACAAAACCCTAGAAATCATCCTTGGTTCCACCACATTCCAATTAACCCTATCCTTGATCTCCTCCACCTACCCTTGGGGAAAGTTCACCTTCGACGTTGCCGACCTTCGGTAAGGTCAGCCTACACATTTCCTACCACATGCAGCCCTTGATGCCCAATTAGCTACTCCCTGTGGTAGCAACCTCTATGGTAGTTTACCCAGCCTTATTGGGCACAAGATTTTTGGGAGATGAAGTTGAGACCATCACAGTCTAAGTTGCAAGCTAGACCGGACTCACCTGATGTCTTCTAGCCATCCACAACTAAGTTGGGAGAAGTGGATGGTCTAGGAATTATGACCAAGGAGGTGTGGATGAGCCCACTCTATGGCGGATAGATAAGTCATGGGGCACCCCTTAAGAGGCTACATGGCATGTCCTCAACCGTCGATGTGGGATCCAATGATCCAAAACAAATGATTTAATCTGAGGCGTCTTCTATCCAATGAAAGTAGTTCAAAAATGATAACAAATTATACCATGGGACATTCTGGGCATGATAGGTATGATTTTTAATATGAAATTGTGATCTATCCAATAAAGGTAGTTCAAAAACCTAAATCAACTTTCTCTTCTTCTAATATCCCAAAAAGCATGTCTTATATGTACTTTTTGAATAATAAATGGTGTATCTTGCTCCGATTTAGTATTTTTATTATAAATGTCACTCCTAAATGTTAGATAAGTAACTTGTATCCACCTCTTCATTTTAATCATGAATTTGATCACCATGATGTATTTATGTTTACTCATTTGACCTAAAAGTGCCCCTTTAGTGCATATGTTCATTGTTGGGCTCTAACCTTACTATATAATGCTCTAATGTTATACATGCTATTTTAATGACTTCAAATAAGTAATTTTTCATACTATAACTCTAAATGTTAACTTAATATATCCTATGCTCTCAATTATCTTATGACTTAGAAATATGACCCTAATGCATGAAATGGATCTTATCGTCTAATTGTGATATTGAATGATTAGATCTTGATGATAATATATATATATCATGCTACTCTACTTATCAATCATAGATTGACTTTATATGGTGTCACTCATAATGTGTATAGTTAACCTAAACCTAGAATATAATGTGGATATTTGGTTGGTGTTGAATATTGCATGTCTATTTGGAACATTGGAACTACTGTTGAACCAATTGAAATCTTGGCCTATGGAAATCCCTCACATAACACATAAGATGTTTATCTTATCAAAATCCTATTGTTTTAAGACACTATATTATGTCTTCTTTATCTTAGGTCCTTTTTTGGTTGGTTCATATCTAGAATCTTACTTATGGTTTATGACTTGCTTAATACTCACAAGGTACTCTTTATCTCTTGACCCTACAATGATATGATCTTGTTTATTGTATTCTATTATGGATGATTGGATAGATAGTTACTTTATTAATCTATTGTTCCTTTGATTACTACTTTCATGTTTGACTATTCTATCTTGACAAACCTTAAACATCATTTAGAGAAATCCTTTATATACCCTTGTGTACCTTCCTAAATTCTTGGGCTAAGGGTACAATGCTTTTTTCGAAATGGTTAGCTCTTGGTGATGGTCTTGAGGTCCCATACAAATACAATTTACTAATGACATTTTGTCTTGTAGTCCTCACATTGAGATAGGATACATACTTAGATTTGGCTTAAATGTCCCTCATGGACCCTTCCTTTGGAAGTGGATAAAAGGCCTATGTTGACATAATGGATAAAGGAACGTAAGACATGCTTTGTATAAAAGAATGTCGTTTAAAGTGTTCTCACCCAGTTTCTACTTCTTTATTAATAGATGTTTCTATATAAGAAACAAATATATACTCTAAAATTGTGTTTACTTTCCCATTTATAGTGTACTTAATGCTTTATCAATACTGTATTTTGTTTACCAAGTTTTTAGAAGCCAAGTGAAGATACACAACAACTATTCTATGAAATTAAACATCAATAGGACATCCTTGAAATAGAAATGGGTAAATATCTCTTGATATTCTTATTTTCCCATATATATATGGCATGTGTAAAATATTTGTTCCATTCTACGGGAGAGCACCCAAACCCTAATTCCACTGACCCTACAGTTAGTTGAGGTAGGATGAGCGTAACAAACATTTTTTTGACAATTTGCCCAAGGAAACTAGGAGTGTAGTTTCACTTGCATTCATTCACTCCTATATTTCAATGTACTCTATTTGACCCACTTGGCTCTGGTCTGGGGCATAGGAAAAATGACTTTATTTTTCTCTATAATTTTACTATGGATAGTGTCATCTTCATAGAAAAACTATTGCATCAATGTTCATATAAATTGACGCTCCAGATGGTTGGGGAGAAACTAGGGTACAGGTTCAACAAATAGAGTCACCTTTTTTACAAAACATTGATGCCATATAAGCTAATAAAAATAAAATTGTGCACCAATTTTCATATTGAAAAGTAAATCATCACTCATCATAAAACAAACTTCAGTTGAGTCTTACAGAGACAATTGTGGAATAGTTGGTTATTTCCAAATCCTCTATAGTGTGGATTTATATACCAAAAATGAATCCATAAATCTAGTCATCTTCACAACATATGACATTAATTTTGTACCATAAATGACTTTGTAGAGTTCCCATATAGCGTCACTTCTAACAAAAAAGTGGCATTGTATTGAAAACACTGTCATCACTTAATTCACAACATGCAACATCACTTCAGTCGAAATATCTGAAGTTGTATACCTGACATATAGGATTTCCTTTTTTAAATGGCAATGTATCAATAACTTAAGCACTTTTAATTTGTAGAATCCTTTTTTAAGTAAAACCAACACAATGGGGTATCATATTATCCCAAATTTGAGATAGTGTGATTGCTTTGCACTTGTGCAAAACTTTGCTTTCTTATTTCATGTTGGTGACATTTTGGGTCCTTGGACGCCATTGCCTCCACTGAGAAACATCTTAGACTCTACATTGAGTTCATGCTATTTGGGTTGAGACACACTATTTGGTGCTATTTGAGCTTCTCCATCTCCATTGCTCATTCCAAAATCCTCTTCGAGAAGCCAGGAAATCGTTGTAGGTTGCCGCTAAAGCTTCTACGATGCTGCCAACACCGTAATGCCATTTTCATTGTCAAAGTCACCAACATGTGGTCTCCTTCCTTTCTCCTTCTTAATATGTTCCTTCTTTCCTTCAACAACGTACACAAACTGTTGTTTATTCCCTAGAGAGTTGACTTTTCTCTATTGAGACATAGAGCCTCTGACTTTTGAAGTTTTTTATGCTATGTATAGGTATATTCTTCTTATATATCTCAATTTCAATTATGTAAGGGTTCAATGATGTTAATTTGCATAAAATGCATGGGTTATACTGATAACTGAATGAATTTGAATGAATAATTTGAAAGTGAATATCTCCTGACCTTCTAGTTATAAACTAATTTGATTGATAAAAAAATTCAGATGATTTTTTTGAAGAATAATAAATTGTAATGAACTATAAGATCATTTTGTTAATGAATTTTGTATGATATATATTATATATGAACAATAATTACAAACTAATAGTGTGTGTCTAATGAAGTATATGACAATGAATAGTTTGAATGATAAATTTTGTTGTTTAATGATTAATGAATTAAGGATTTAGGGTTTATGGTTTATAATATTAACCAAATTGTTTTACAGTTTAGGAGCTAATAATCTAATCCAAATTAGTTTAGATTTTATGTCTTAATAAATTATCTTGTATTCTTTATAGGTGTAGGCTGAACGTTGAGATGTTTAACCTAATTTTGAATATCATAATTTAGGATTTAGGGTTTGTTTTGATATTTCCTAGACCATTGGGTATGCAAATAGAATAAATGATTATGGAAGGATATTTGGGTATTAATACATAGGAGAACCCATATTTTATTTATTTTATTCAGATTCTATTGCGTAGGAGCACATTTTATTTTATTTGAGTATTTTCTTCTTTTTCTTTGCCCTTTTTGTGGTGAGGTCTAGAGAGTAGTAGGAAGAAATGTGGGTTGATAAGGGTTGGCTACCCCAAGCATTAGGAGTGTGAACAAGGCTTACTCTTTTTGTGCCTAGAGGCATCTTTTTTTATGGTGGAGAGGTAAGAAATGGTGAAAGAATAGTGAATAAGGAGAGGGGTCAAATAGTTTCAATTTCCATATAGGGGTTTCTTCATGCAAGCTTATCTGACAAATTTCACTAAACAAGGGAAAATCATAATGAATGATCATTTATGTAAAACCATATTATATTCATGAGGTATAATCATGTCTTTCTCTGACTGCTTCTTAGACATTCAATCTAAAAGATAGAAGTGGAATGCATGTATAAATTCAAGAATAAGATGTATCTACCAAGATATATATATATATATATATATATATATATATATATATATATATATATAAAGGCAAAGTGAAGCATATTCATATAGGATCATGAAATTTTATCTGAACTGGTTCATAATAAGATGAAACATCTTTGAGGGAAACATATTTCAAACTAGGAAAATTTGGCAAGATGGTGCCAAATTTCCCCTACTCACATAATTATCTAACTATAAAGTAGGATATAATATGAAAGTAAATCATGTATGTGCATGCAACAAAGAAATTAATAGAAACCAAATGTGATACAATGTGAGTTAGCATCCCAATGTCGAGCAGATGCAAGGTCAGCCTTGTATGCACTGACAAGTACACCAGCAATCCCTGCTGCATCACCCCCCTTTCAGCAGTCTCTACACTTACAAGAATCTACCATCATCCTACATGTAGATGTGGCTACTTCGACATCTCTGAATATGTCTTGCACATGTGTTATAGCTAGGAACTGCTTAGGTGATTGGGTCACTGGATCGTCTTCACTCATTCCAGGAATAGACACAATGGAAGGGGTTGTCAAAGCTCTTCTTCATGGGGTAGAACTACCAAGAAAACTCAACATGGCCACGAGCACCATCTTCTCTAACTCATGGAATTCAATCAATTGGGTGAAAGGTATTAGCGATCCGCTGGGAAAATTCATCACGTTGATCCAAAAGATTTGGGAAACTTTCCAGCAAGCCAACATAGAAGATGTGGTGCACATAAAGAGGGATCAAAACAAGCTAGCTGACCTACTAGCCAAAAACTATCTAAAACATCCAGACATAGAGAACAACTGGAACTCTTGCCCTATGATAGGAAGCGATATCTACATTTCTGATCATTCTACCTTTTGCACTCTATACTGTTCAATATAAGGATGGAGCCGGTATCCCGGTGTTGCTAAAAAAAAAGGGCCTTCCCAAGTTAATGGGAATCTTCTTGTCCTAGGACTTTATATCAAGAACAATGGTCTATTGAGAACACTTCTTTTGTCTTCATGTCAAGCATCAGTAGCATATCATCCATACTACCCCTTAATACTTTTGTAAATCAATCAGCTAATTGTATGGTAAATTTTTTATCATCAATTTATTTGATCCTAGTTCAGTAAACACTATAGGGAACAAGATTCAAACTAAACCCCAAGTCAATCAAGGAAGCTTCAATGGCATGGCCACCATTGTAGCATAAAATGATAGAGGATCCTAGATCCTTTTCCTTTAGCAGGAGGGCATGTTGCAAGATAGATCTCATTTATCTTGGTGAACTTCACATTCTTTGGTATTTTCCCTATTGTATTTCTCTTGAAGGTGCACATATCCTTTAGAAATTTTACATGGTATGGAATTTGTTTCATTCCATAAAGAAATAGGATATTGATCTTCACTTGTCTAAAAATGTCTAGTATATTAACATTATGCTTTTGCCTCCTCTTGGATAAGGGCTCTTCAAAAGAATTGAGTAATGGAGTCTCTTTTCTTATTCTCTTTCTTGAATCAATAGGAACCTCTTGGAGTACCATAAGAGGAATAACTAGAATCAAAATTGTAATAAAAGGAAAGTAATTAGTCTGAAATGGAGTAGAAGGGGACACACTTGGAATCACAAAATCAATGACATGCCTCTCAACAAAAAATTGTTTCATCATTGCATCATTTTTTGTTGTCCCAATCATGATATCATTAATATTTTTCTATGAAATTTGATCATCAATATATCCTTGGTTTACAAAACCATTGACCCTTATACTTTTGGGCTTCTCAAAACATCACCATTCCTTAAGACATTCACTACATTCACTTATTCATGTGGAAGAGGGGGATCTTGTTGTGATTGTGACGGTGGTGGTTTGATGGTCTTTAATCTTGTTAATGATGAGGTGGACA
This sequence comes from Alisma plantago-aquatica, assembly GCA_963693085.1. NCBI lineage: Eukaryota > Viridiplantae > Streptophyta > Magnoliopsida > Alismatales > Alismataceae > Alisma > Alisma plantago-aquatica. Next base: position 199,796,302 of record OY856413.1, on the reverse strand, counting down.
TTGAAGGATGTGTGGTTGTTGTGGTGGTTTTTGTGGAGGTGGTTGGTGAAGTGGAGGTTGAAGGATGTATGGCTATTGTGGTGGTTGTTGAGGAAGAGGAGGGCAATGGTAGCTAAATGGGGGTTGTGGTGGTGGAGAATATAAATTTGGAGGACCTTGATATTATTGCAAGTGTTGCACTAGCATTGGTGGTGGACCATATATTTTTTATTAGTCCACTTTCATTTTTTGGACTCACCTTAGTTTGGGAAGGAAGTATCACCTCCTCACAGCATGCAAGAATCAAGGATCTTTGATCCATCCATTGTCCAAGAGTATGAATAATTTTTCCATGAGGGAGCACATGTAATGACCCCACCTCCCGATAACCCCCAATTAAGGGAGACATGAAGGTCAGAGCCGTTATCCCAATTCACATGATCAAAGGTTCAACAATTAATTAGTAATAATTATGAAATTCTACCGAACTAAACAAAAATCTGGTATAAAATAAAACTTGGATATCTACTGCTATCCACATCTGGAGTCTATTCCAACTAATCCTCCTTTTTACGTTAATTCTTATTTAATTCCACATATGCCACTTTACTATTTGTCCTTTTCAAACATGTACCTAAAATTCCGACAAACAAAATGTCGGTCAACATAAATGAATATGCTCGTATGTGGGGACAACCAAAATTTCACAAATATGGCTAACAATCTAATTATCACAACGAAGGTAATTACCAAGTCAATTTACATTTTCAATGTGTCATTCTCCATAGCTTTTGCCCTAACCCTGGAATACCCCCTCAAGGGTTTCTCTTTTGCAATTGACCTAAGGCCACCTACTCACCCGAGCTTGGTGCCTGGGGTCACCCCTCATGGTGCCCATTAGTCATGAAACATAGACCACCTTCTCATTCTCGAGCTTGGTGTCTGGGGTCACCTCTCATGGTGCCCATTGGTCTTCCCTCCTGGGTTTGACCTTTTTGCATCATCCATCATGGTGGCAAGTAGGTGCGAGAATACACATTTCTATTACAATTGTGATAATCATAGTGACTTTATAATTTGCAAGTATGAACATCCAAACTGATAGGTTGCATTCAATGCGATTAACCATCCAGAAAACCCTCGAGAAACTAATGTGATTAACCATAATTAACCACATACCTGTCAGGCTGATTTGAGACAGAATTAATCCCACCAATGAAAGAAATCCAATAGGCAAGCAAGCACACAAAGAGATCCTGAAATATGCATACAATTTCCTATCATTGATCATTCCATCAAGATCTATTAAATCTAGCTTGCTTCCTAGGGTTTCATGTCCACTACTAGGGTTTCTATTGCAATTAGGGTTTCACTTCATTTTTACTATTTTAAACCCTAATTTCGGATTAAAGGTCCTTTTCTTTCCTTTTTCCCATACGTAGGGTTTCTAAGTATATTCACCATCATACTAGGTTTAAAACCCTAAATCTTACAATTTCATCTTCAAAATAGGATAAGATTCATCTTTATCACTATACAAGTTAACAATGCTTGAATTAACTTATTTGCAATATTAAATTTATCCTTTATCATCAATTAGGTTTCTAACCAAAAAATCATACCCTTTTGCAAAAAGATACTGATTTAGGATTTAAAACTATTTTTAACTTATTCCTTGAATTTTTATGATCAACTTTCAGGTATAAACATTTCTCATCAGAGTTACCAATAATTAGTTACGAATTTCATGAGATAATTACCTCTTGGCCAATTGCAGAGCGCCACCTCAGCATTTGGCTCCTTTTTCCCTTTTCCACGCATGTAATTGTAGCCCATCATGTGCGGCCCTCTCAGCGGCACGCTCCAGCATGGTGCAGTCAGGAACATAACCAAAAGATGACTTTACCCCTAAGTCTCTTCATTAACATTGGGGGTAAAACAGACATCTATGCGGCCATCACCTCCTTCCCCAACCTCTTCTTTACCTACTTGCGAGCAAAATCCATGGCTCAGTCAACCGGAGTGTTGACTTCGCCAATCCCTCCCCCTCAGAAGTGGGTGAAGGTCTTCATCCCTCCACCATACCCTACCGAAGCTAATAGTGGTCTCAGATGCGTTAGAGAGGAAGGAGAAGTAGGGAGAAAAGAGAGTAATCCCACGACAGAAACTTGGCTCCGAGGTGGATAACTGGTGGTGAAGGAAGGCGTTCTCTTTCAAATTGAATGAAGGAACAAGTTCGGGATGTCTATAGAATCCTCGAGGATGAGTTAATTCCCCCTCTGGGGTTCTTCAATCCTTCTTTTATAGGTCTGGGTCGGGGACCAATTGTCATGGAGATAGGAATTAGGGTTTCCATCAAATACCTTCCAAAGGCACCAAAATATATGATGATCTGGTTCGTTTGTGCCTTGCAAATCTACTGAAGGGGTTTCCTTCTTTGCGCACAGATTGTCTCGCGAGAAAAATGATCGAGGAGTTTCCTTGCACTGTTCATTCTTTCCTTTTTCCTACCTGAGGTAGGTGATGGCACAACCACCATCAATCCTGGATCCAAGGGTTGTCGTCACGCGTGCCCAAAACGAAAGTCAGAAAAATAAGTAATGACATTTTAATGGCATTCCTCTTTCTTTAAGAATATTTAGAAAAATCATATCTCCCAAACCGTTTGTCCAATTAAACCTAAATTTTGAGGGAAACTTAGTAATGATGTAAGATACCTCTATGAAAAATTTGGGTGCATTATCTAAGAGAAAACGTGCCTTTTCTTTAGGTGTAAGATATTACTCAATTATATATATTTCTCACATATTTTCTCTTTCCCTTGCTATTGAATTATTATTCTGAGTTCCTTGAACCTCAAGGAACCTTAATGGCTCGAAATACCGTCTTGGGAATATCCATTAGCCTTTTACTTATCTTTTATCCATTATTTCCCATTATCCTTTTTATTTCTTTATTCAAATATCTCTTTTTGAAGATTTCTCTTTATCTCTCTTTTTATTTTCCTTATTGGAATTCCTTTTAATATTAGAATCCTTATGGATATGAAAATCCATCATTGATGACTCAATCTTACCTCTTTCCACTTATTTTCCACATTTTATCATTATCTCCAATTTCTTTCTTAATAAAGAAATATTTAATTGATCTTTTCTTTTCTTATTGCATTATTTTTGCAACTTTGGACTCTTTGGAACCCAAGGAACCCAAGAGGCACGAAATCCACCTTTGGATAATATTCCTTTTCCTTCTAGAGGTTTCTACATCTTTCTTTTCTCCATTTTCTTATTTACTCATTTAATAATGGAGTTTCCTTTGTCTTTTTCTTGTTATTGGGCCCAATAGCCAATAAAGCCCACAAAACTACCAACAAGGCTATTGTAAACGAAATCCTTTTATTAAAAACAAATTATATCATTATTTTTTCAAATATCTTTAATAGGAGAAATTACATTTCTCACCAAAAAAACCCAAAATTTGGGGTTGTAACATCCTTCCCCTCTTATAGGAATTATGCCCACAAAATTCCACCAGGCACATAAACAAACAGGATAAGAATTTCCTATGTCCATCATGGCTCCCATGTGGCCTCACCCTTTCCATGGTGCTTCCCAAGAACATTCATCATCTCATATTCTTCCATCTGAGTTCTCTCTCACCTTGGTATATTGTACCCTTATAGGTGACATAGGACACTTCAGCCTCTCATAAAGTTGAATAGGTTCATGGCTCAGCACATGGCTTGGGTACCTCACATAGTGCTCTAGATCGGACTCATTATACGTAATGTTATCCTGTGGGGTAAGGATAAACATAACCATTTCCACCAATCCATCTCAATGGATCCATATATCGGGGACTCAACTTTCTTAGTTGTAGCTTAGAGGGGTCGGGTTTTCACATCACATACTCTCCTACAGTGAGTTGTGTGTCAGTCTCCTTTGCATCAACTCATGACTCATTTCGCCTCTGGGTTGTCTCTCTCAGTATTGCACGATCAAAGAGACTTCATCTACACACACTATTGTTCTTTCTTGACCTTCATGAGGTCCCTTCACCAACATCATCTTAATGAAGTGGTGACCGACACAACCTCCCCTACAGAGCTTCTTTACATCCTGACACTGGCTATGGTGGTCATCATCACATCTTACAGAGGACAAGAAATGTCTCCATGTATCACCCTAAACAAGCATACATGCTCTCATCAGACCCTCTAGTACGGATCATACTCACCATTAGTTAGGGGTGATAAACCGTACTAGCATCGAGTTCGTCTACTTCCACCTCATGGAAGTGAATCTTTAGGTTATAAAGAACTTTTGAACTCACATCATGGTGTAGTTGAACAATCTCACTCTCATAAGTAGTTCAACCAGATCCATCCCTTGAGTATTCTCATGTCATCCAGGTAAGGCGATCTACCATAACCCATATTGCATCTTGACTTTCCTTAGTCTAGAGGAGACTTACCACAACATCCATAGTGATGAACTCCCATTCCCTCTCAAGGACTCTTTATCCTATACATCAACTCTTTGTGTGACAAAGTGAGTTTTTATAATATTTTCTCTCTCTCTTAAAAGTTTTATTATCAATTTGTTGACAAAAATACCCTCATATACTTCCCTCACTCAATTGAACAAAGATTAGTCACAAATTGCAAAGAAAATGCAAACCCTAATATGTTGTAATGATAAAATACATGTGTTAGTGTATTTAGTAAATGAACATATCAAATATTGGAAATTTGGATCTCAAAATTTTATTATAGTTTCATAACGACCTTATAAAACTACCCCTAAAATTTCATTACAATTGGATGTACCAATTAGGAGTTATCCACAATTGAAATTTATGTGTATTATGTCATCTATTAATCTCTAGGACCTAAGTTCCCATTCCCATTTGATAAATTTATGTCACGCACCCCTTTTTCTGGGTTGGGGGCGGATATATGAACCAGGGATCGGCCACGATCATCCGATCAGCTGATCAGGGATCGCGTGAGATGCAACGGTCCTGGATCGTCCCTAACCTCCCGCAAGACCCAGTCTCCACCCACAGCAACGCAACAACCTCTCCAAAACAGCTAGCACCCGAATCACGTCACCTCAGCGCGAGATTTTTGGAGGATAGACTCGGCTCACCGAGAGGAGTTCAATGACCCTCTACTCACCTCCCCTCATCCACGCAATAGAGAGAACAAACTCCCAATTCCTCGCCCTTTCTCCTGGCGGCGGCGGTAGATTTTACGACTTCACTGCTTGCTTCCTCAAACGCCTATATAAGGCTTCCTCTAGCTCCACCTTTCTCCCTTTAACCATCCTGCATCCTCAATTGCAAGCATCGACACCTGAGCACTACTTCCCCAATCCACCTTCACCTTACCTGATCCTGACCCTTCTCCTTTCCACCAGAGCCTCTACTCTTCAATCAACTGGGGCTACACGCTCCTGGGATCCCGACGAGTCGAGCAGCACCCCCGATTGGAGCCGCGAAGGTCTAGAACCTCAGGTCGACCAGCTGCTACAGCTGAGCTCAAAGGTGCCATCTTCGGAGAGGTCCTGAGCACATCGAGTAGCAGGGAGTGGACATAGAGTCTCACAAACATCACGCGGAGCTTCGTGACCCCTCAATCCAATTGGAGGGCAGGTAAAACCTTAAAACCCAATCTCGGTTCATAGAGCCTCCTGCCATCATAATCGTAGCAGTGGTTCACCTCCGGTGAGCTTCTTAGGCTCGTTGAACTCAGGGTGATCTCGCAAATGCAACCTGCTCATGCTCACACACTCAGCACCCACCTAGCTACCCCCACCCCTTCACCATTCCTCGCCTCAGCTAGCTGCTGCCATGGTGCGAGCAACAGACGAATCGAACCAAATGAAAAACCCACTTTGTCCAAGCGTGGTCACGCACAAAGACTTCAACCCCAAGGGGCACTAACGTCCTTTACTCCCTCCTCTGATCCGCAAGGCCAGCCACCTTGTTCTTTTTCTTTTTTATTTTATTCATTCCTTTAAGTTTTACCTGATTGGTTAGCATTGTAAAAACCTTTAAAAATATCTCCAGTGTCCGAAAAATACCCACAAAATATCCTTGTTCTCAGAAAAATGAGAAGAACCTATATAAATTATCATCTGTACCAAATCCAACCCTAGACCGAGACATCTTCTATATGACCTTGTTTTGTGTCATTTCTTTTGACTTTAATAGTGGAATATAAATATGAAAATAAAGGACAGTACTTGTAGTAACTCTTTAGCCTTAGATCTGACACTATTTTCCCTAAATCGAAACCCTAGGATAATGATCAATAAGGGCTCACATTTATGACATATGGATGACCCTTATTTTTTCTTCTCTCTTTAATTTGTGATTATGGAAATCCTCTAATTGATTAATTAAATATTATCTTTTAAATCAAACTGTGTATGATGGATCAGACCTGATATAGTCTCAAGACCCAAATAAAAGATGAATAATCCCTAATCCAGATTAGATAGCATAAAAGTAATGATAGCTAAGAACATATCTTATCCTTGGTCACATGGACCAATTGTAATATTGTACCCTTGCTTTTTGTGCAGGGTGACTTATTTCTTATTGATTCTAAATTCGTGGATATCTGATCTAAACAAGCAGGTACGCGGTCTTATAAGTATAAGACTATATTTCTGGTTGCCTATGCTATATACTATCTGGAATGTTCATATTTGGATATGATTGTTTGGTTGAACTAGTATGAGTTATACTTTGCCAAATTTAAGAGAAACATAAATAATTATGATCGGTTGTAGCTACTAGAGCACATAGCCTGGTGTGGATGTATATTGCCTAACATGGAGGTATGATTCCTTGGCCCATGTTAGATGTATGATGATATTCTATTGCCCACACTAGATGTAAGTCAAGTGCAATAGGTTTAGTACAACCACATCAAAATGAATGTAATGAAAGGATGTTTACATGATTTTTGCCTTAAGAAATGGTTTTGTCTCTCTTTCCTTATTTTTCAAATATTTTCCTTTATGCAACCTTATTCGTGTAACTTTTTACCACGTACCAACTTTGTTGATGTTTTGTTTCTCGTATTTTCTAGGTGCAAGGAACAATTGACAACAAAGTGAAATGGATGCTCAAAGTACCTGAAGGCACAAAATAATAAACTTGGAGGATATATTAGATAGATATTTTCCTCTTATCTCATTTCTTGCTAGATGTTAGTTTAATTCTTTTCTTAGTTGATATTGAGGATGATTGAGATCCTATGTAATAAAGTTAATTTTCTCTAGAACAATATTTTCTCTCCATATGTAATGACTTTATTACCTTTATGAATGAATGTTTGTGTGGCATTATATGATGATGTGGATTTGATCTTGGCTCAATCTCTATTTTAGTTGACTACCTTAATCTCTTATATTTTCCCTTTTGACATGTATAGATATGAGTGCACATATATCTATGAATGTCACTATGGAAAGTATATAAAAATTGGGGGACATCACACTTTGGGTTACTGGTGTTCATCCTTCACCTCCTGACATGCATGGAGAAAAGCCACATGCATCTTTGTACACTTTTCATATCAGGCATCAATGTACTGCTACCAGTTATTATCTTAGTAGTACCATGGTGTATGGTGATCATGATCTCCTATATGCCATGATTCCTCAAGATTGATTCCTTGGAAACCCCTAAACCACTCTAGTCGAGGTTTCATCTCCTTCCTTTCCAAAGAAGTGCATCTGAGGTACTAAAACCATCCTTTTATTGCATCAAGGACTAGGTTGGATAACCAAACAACTACTAACTTGTTCAACAGTCTCGTTACATCTGAGTGTTATCCCAAACATATCACCTTTTCAAATTTAGGGTTAACCTAATAGCCCCTTCTAGCCTCTAGCTTTCTAGGCAGCTGCATCTCAACCAGAGCATCCATTACCACCTCACATCCTCATGTATAAGGTAATGTTTAAGACATACACCTCCATGTATTCCACTTATCATCTTATCTCAGACTTTAGGTCTATCTTGAACAAGAAAACTTAGAGCTCATCTTCTTGGTTATCAAACTCCACCTTGTATGACTCACAAATTCCACATAGCTCATGATACAAGCATCCTCATAAGATGACTACCTTAGTTCTCTTGAAGTTTGTAAACCATCCACATATCATTTACTCCACAAGGGTGTGTTATCATCTCTGTCCTCATACCTCATAGCAACATTCCAACTCATCTCATCTAGATCCTTGGTGTATGGCATGCATATTGTCCTATATCTCACTCCCATAACAAGAGGAAATAAGCATTTGGTGGCCGTCCAAACACAAAGTTCTTCCTGTTCCAAGAGTAGAGATGGTACATCCCATATTGCCAGTACACCTTCAAATCTAAGTTGAAACGTGCAACTTATGTCTCTACATCACAATTATCTCGATATCAAAGTTACTTCCATGGAAAACTGGTCTCGAACCTACTTGGGTCCACACATAATCCTTGGTCATCTCCTCTAGGTCGATAGGGTGCCAGAACTTTTGGGGTTATCCCTCTTCCCTTATGCATCCAGAGAGTGCCCTCCTCATCTGCCCTTTGGGTCCCATGAGTTCATGAAGGTGATCAATATCCTAACCCGTGGCCCTCAGATAATGATAGTTGTTACCTCCCGACCCTATGGTCATGTGCAACTAGGGAATTAGGCAACTCCTACATCCATCGGGCTTATCCCTACCTCACCCTAGGATAGAAATAGGATTCTAATGTAGTACATGTCCAACTTAGAACCTTACCCAAGTCTTCACCATCTCTCTCTGCATTCATGGGCTGACTTTCATCCTTTCACAGGGGTCATGGCAACCTACTTACCTTGGCCAGGCCCCATATCGGTTACCTCCTTGGTAACACACCCACATGCACTTAGAGATGATTATCTATGGGTCTAGAGGTTCATTCTCTTACTATGTACTTTTCACTTAGCTTCACAAGATCCTATGAGACCTCCTTAGGTTACTTTAAAACCAACATAAACTGGTATACACCCTACAAAGGGTCCCTCTCCCAGGATGGGAGGACACTATCTCTTGATAGAAACAAAGGTCACAAATGTCCTTATGTCTAGGGTTTACATCATGCTTAACCCTAGAAAGCTACTAAGGCACAAGCACACCACCTACTAAACCATGCTTGGTCATACTTGTTCTCATTCCTCAACATTGGATCAAGAACATACCTTCCCATGTCACCAAGTTAGCTGTGAGGGGTGCATCAAACATACCTTAAACTTAAGGGGTTCCCCTTTCCTTTAAACATGAGGAGTATCCTTCTCGAAACTATAAAAACTCGAATCTCATCATGATCATCAGGTACACCACTTCCCTTCTTAGGCCTAGGAACCCTAGGTTCACTTTTTGGGTGTCCAACTACATTCTCAACCTCTTAACCATGAACCAAACATTTACAAGGTATTACATGCACTTCATGTCATCCTTCTAGTCGAGAAACACTTTAGAGTGGAGTCCTCCTCAAGGACAACCAAATAGGTATAAGGCCTCACAACCTGTTACTAAACCTCTTCAGATCTAAGGAACTCTTCTTCCTATCTCAGTAGGTAAGCACCTATTTGCATATAGGTACTAGCAACCTCATCCTCTTTCTAGGGTTTGGTTCCTCTAAAGGAAAACAAGATATCATCAGCCTCCCGGGATCATGCATGAGGCAACCAAAACCATCCACATAGGTCGCACCATCTTCAACTCCCAATATTCCTTATATCTCTGATCTAAGCTTCCAACCATCTTGCTTGGGTCCTGCTCTCTCTATCTCTATAGAGCTAACCCTACAAACAACCTTACTACAAGAGGTCCTCTCCCCATGAAGGATCAAACTCACAGCATACCCCTACATGGGTGAAGCCTATGTTCAAACTTACGTTCGCTCAATATTATCCTGAGCTCCAAATGCTTATCTTGTAAGCCATCCAACATACCCTCCTGGCCAGAGGTTCAACCTACTACCTGCACTAATGATGTACTCTGGGTGCATGTTATGCCCTACTCGCATAATCCCATAGGGTTTCTATAGGTTCTTCACTGACCTCATCATTGAAGGAGCTATCCTTCGCTCTAACATGCACAACCCTTCCCAGGGTTGGGTCACCAAAGGCCCTAGGTCATCCAACCTCACATAACGTCATGGGCATCCAAAAGCATGTCCTAACTCATTGTGTCATCTCTCTCTCTAACCACCACTTAGGGTTAGGGTTAGCATCATCCTCAGAGGATGTGCCATGTCTCTACTTATAATAGAGGTCTCTACCTCCAAGGCTAACTATCTCTACTCATCCTCCTGAGAAAGAGATATAGCCTCAGGTCTCTCTTGAGGGCATGAAAACATATGTCATATGACCTAAGCATGTATCTATTCTTTAGTTTACGCTTAAACTACTAAGCTTATGTCTGTGACATCTTATTTACATGCTTTTCATTAATTTGGTGGATAATTCCTTGAACCTTATCGACTTTACCCATACCTCAAGAGGGTGAGGCAGAGAGAGAAAACCCTAAACCTTATAATCCTAATAGAATTAGAGTTGAGAAGGGATAAAAATAGATGAGAGTGTCCTAAAGGTATCTTATTTTGAGTCAGATCCTAAGACATTGGCCAGACAGTCACATCGATCAAGGAGTCATCATATTCTGACTAGCGGTGTGAAGGAAAATCTTGCCTGCCCCCGGACGTGATCCTTTTCTAGACAACACTGCCTTTCATAACATCCTCTAATAACTCCCTTGGGTTCTACAGAGTTTGTAAAATTGAATAATTATTAAAGATTAAATAAGGAACCTATGCTTTGATACCAAATGTAATGACCTCGTCTCCAAGTAACCCCCAATTAAGGGAGACCCGAACGTCAGAGCCGTTATCCCTATTCACAGGATCAAACGTTCAACAATGAATCAGTAATAATTATGAAATTCTACCAAACTAAACTAAAATCTGGTATAAAATAAAACTTTGCATACCTTTTTCAAAAACTTGGATATCTACTGCTATCCACATATGGAGTCTATTCTAACTAATCCTCCTTTGTACTTTAATTCTTATTTAATTCCACATATGCCACTTTACTGATTGTCCTTTTCAATCTTGTACCTAAAATGCTGACAAACAAAACATCGGTCAGCATAAATGAATATGTTGGTATGTGGGGACAACCAAAATTTCACAAATATGGCTAACAATCTAATTATCACATCCAAGGTAATTAAGAAGTCAATTTATGTTTTCAATGTGTCATTCTTCACCATTTTTGCCCTAACCCTGGCATACCCCCTCTAGGGTTTCTCTTTTGCCATTGACCTAAGGCCACCATCTCAATCTCAAGCTTGGTGCCTGGGGTCACCCCTCATGGAGCCCATTAGTCATGCAACATAGACCACCTTCTCATTCCCAAGCTTGGTGTCTGGGGTCACCTGTCATGGTGCCCATTGGTCTTCCCTTTTGGGCTTGACCTATTTGCATCATCCATCAGGGTGGCATGTAGGTGTGAGAATACACATTTCTTTTACAATTGTGATAATCATAGTGACTTTATAATTTGCAAGTATGAACATCCAAACTGATAGGTTGCGTTCAATGTGATTAACCATCCGAAAAACTCTCAGGAAACTAATGCAATTAACCATAATTAACCACATACATGTCAGGCTGATTTGAGATAGAATTAATCCAATCAATGCAAGAAATCCAATAGGCAAGCAAGCACACAAAGGGATCCTGAAATATGCATATGATTTCCTATCATTGATCATGCCATCAAGATCTATTAAACCTAGCTTGCATCCTAGGGTTTCTTGTCCACTTTTAGGGTTTCTATTGCAATTAGGGTTTCACTTCATTTTTACTATTTTAAACCCTAATTTCATATTAAAGGTCATTTTCTTTCCTTTTTCCCCTATTTAGGGTTTCTAAGTATATTCACCATCATACTAGGTTTAAAACCCTAAATCTTACAATTTCATCTTCAAAATAGGTTAAGATTCATCTTTATCACTATACAAGTTAAGAATGCTTGAATTAACTTATTTGCAATATTAAATTTATCCTTTATCATCAATTAGGGTTTCTAACCACAAAATAATATCCTTTTGCAAAAAGATACTAATTTAGGAATTAAAACTATTTTTAACTTATTCCTCCAATTTTTTTGATCAACTTTCATGTATAAACTTTTCTCATCAGAGTTACCAATAATTAGTTATGGATTTCATGAGATAATTACCTCTTGGCCAATCGCAGAGTGCCACCTCAACATCCGGCTCCTTTTTCCCTTTTCCACATAGGTAATTGCAGCCCATCATGTGTGGCCCTCTCAGCGTCCCACTCCAGTGTGGTGCAGTCAGGAACATAACCAAAAGATGACTTTACCCCTAAGTCTCTTCATTAACCTTGGGGGTAAAACAGACATCTCTGCGACCCTCACCTCCTTCCCCAACCTCTGCTTTACCTTCTTGCGAGCAAAAGACATGGCTCAGTCAACCAGAGGGTTGACTTTATGAATCCCGCCCCCTCAGAAGCGGGTGAAGGTCTTCATCCCTCCGCCATACCCCACCGAAGCCAATGGTGGTCTCAGATGCGTCAGAGAGGCATGAGAAGTAGGGAGCAAAGAGAGTAATCCCACGGTGGAAACTAGGCTCTGAGGTTGATAACTGGTGGTGAAGGAAGGCGTTCTCTTTCGAATTGACTGAAGGAATAAGTTCGGGATGTCTATAGAATCCTCGAGGATGAGTTAATTCCCCCTATGGGTTCTTCAATCCCCCTTTTATAGGTCTGGGTCGGGGGTTGATTTCCGTGGAGATAGGAATTGGGGTTTCCATCAAATACCTTCCAAAGGCACCAGAATATAGGATGATTTGGTTCGTTTGTGCCTAGAAAATCTACTGAAGGGGTTTCCTTCTTTGCACACAGATTGTCTCGCGAGAAAAATGATCGGGGAGTTTCCATGCACTGTTCGTTCTTTCCTTTTTCCTACCTGAGGTAGGTGATGGCACAGCCACCGTCAATCCTAACCCAGGGCTGTCATCGCGCGTGCCCAGAACAAAAGTCAGAAAAATAAGTAATGACATTTTAATGGCATTCCTCTTTTTTTAATAATATTTATAAAAAGCATATCTCCCAAACCAATTGTCCAATTAATCCCAAATTTTGAGGGAAAATTAGTAATGACGAAATCTACTTCTCTGCCAAATTTTCTTTCATTATCTAAAAGAAAACATGTATTTTCTTTAGGTGTAAGATATTACTCAATTATATATATATTTCTCACATATTTTCTCTTTCCCTTGCTATTAAATTATTATTTTTAGTTCCTTAAACCTCAAGGAACCTTAATGGATCGAAATCCCATCTTGGGAATATACATTAGCGTTTTACTTATCTTGTATCCATTATTTCTCATTATCCTTTTTATTTCTTTATTAAAATGTCTCTTTTTGAGGATTTCTCTTTATCTCTCTTTTTATTTTCCTTATTGGAATTACTTTTAATATTAGAAATTTTATGGATACAAAAATCCATCAAGGATGACTCAATCTTACCTCTTTCCACTTATTTTCAACATTTTATCATTATCTCCAATTTCTTTCTTAATAAAGAAATATTTAATTGATCTTTTCTTTTCTTATTGCATTATTTTTGCAACTTTGGACTCCTTGGAACCCAAGGAACCCAAGAGGCACGAAATCCACCTTTGTATAATATTCCTTTGCCTTCTAGAGGTTTCTACATCTTTCTTTTCTCCATTTTCTTATTTACTCATTTAATAATGGAGTTTTGTTTGTCTTTTCCTTGTAATTGGGCCCAAAAGCCAATAAAGCCCACAAAACATCCAACAAGGCTATTGTAAACAAAATCTTTTTATTCAAAACAAATTATATCATTATTTGTTCAAATATCTTTAATAGGAGAAATTACATTTCTCACCAAAAGAACCCAAAAATTGGGGTTGTAACAGCACATTTCTCTTCACTTCATATATGATCCTTATCCTATTTAGAACTTCCTCTTAAGACCTTGAGTTGTATTTCTAGCTTTGATGTTTCCCTGAATGCCATTTCATATCATCATCTTGTTGCTTTATTGAGAAATTAGGGAGATTTCTCCACTCAGGAGTGTATATTTTTTAACATATGAACTTGTTTGTTGTGTTTTCCAAAGGATGACTAGCTTTCACATCTTACTCGGACTCTCAATTACTTGTACTGAATTTGTTGTACCTCCTCCATCTTGGTTCTTCAATATGCTCATCATTTTAGAGAGAACCATTAATTGTGGGTTAGAATTATTGTAGAGAGAAGGTTTAGTCCTATGTGAAGATCCATTTATAGTTCTATGATATTCATTGATCTTAGTAGAAGTTGTATGTCTAGAGTTGTTATCCAAGTTCTTATATAACTACCAAGAATTTGTAAGAAGTTTCATTATGAAAGTTCCACCACATGAGGAATCCACTATAATTTGGCATAATGGCAATAACACAGACAAGAAGGATTGTGACAACTATTGCAAGGGATTCTCACGATGTGGCCATTATCTAAGTAATTTTTTAAACCTCTTGATACTATCGTGAAAGTTCTCATGGATAATATGACCAAAGTTCAAAATATATTTCCTATTGAGTGTCAAATTTGAAATAGAATGAAACTTCTTCAAGTATTTATTCTACATATCCTCTCAAGTCATAATATTGGTCCTTGATATGTATCATTCTTTTGCTTTATCTTTCAAGGAGAACGGGAACATGGTCATGTGGATGACATCATAATCAATGGATTCAGTGTGGAAAGTTGAGCATGTCTCCATGAAGGAATCCACATGGTGGTATGGATTCTCTTTGTCTAGTAAATAGAGAGTAGGAACATTGCAACTAGTACCAAAGTTACAGAGAAAGATTGCCTCGACAGTGCATCAATCTTGATAAAAACTGAAGAAGTGTAGTTACCCAGAGAGAAGTTATCTCATAAATTCTTGGAATGAAAAATTCATGGAGATATGGAAATAGTTTGATGTTCGTATGGCACATTGGGCTGACAAAGTATCAAAAGAGACACACCTTAAATACAAGATATGCAAACTCACACGATTGTGATGAATTACAAAGGAGAAAGTACAAGGTCACATTCCATGATGAGAATGGGTGCACAAGAGAAGAGTTTGCGTTTACTAGGTGCCTATTGCGGAGATTATAGGGTTTTAAGATGGACTTTGAGTTACAACCAGTGTCATGCAAATAGGAAGGACAAGAAATGAATTTAAAGGAAACTAGCAATTTTATCTAAATAGTTATATCATGAAGGCAATTAAAACTAGTTAATAAATATCAATGCTAATTAACAGTAACAATGGTATGAGAAAGAAGGAAATTAGGGGATTAATAGGAATAGTAGGTTATTTGAGGGATATGTAACCATCAATCATGTATAAGGGTAATATTGATGAACATACATCTAACTTTTCATCTACCAAACCAAACAACAAGGAATGATGTAGATGATGAATCATATCATATTAGTTTGCCATGGGTCATCCAACCTTATGAGGATCTTTTGACAAAGGAATAGGTAAACATTAATCTACATCATCCATGTCTAGGTTTGTAACAGTAATTCTCCTAAGATACTTAGTGGTATGGGGTGTAACAGAAGGGTATTTCACCTATTATTACCCCCATACAACCACTAAAAATTCTCTTTTCCAGGTTCATATAGATAAGCATACCTAGATACTTAGATCTCACACCTAGGGCTAGTGGAGTAGAAGGATAGATTGGAAAAGATGGAAACTAGACATGGATCCATTACATGGAATTAGGAGTTATTCATATTCTTCTAGCCTCATATATCCTCTTATCTCATATTGTAGGTGTTTCCATACATCAATCACCATACAAAGAAGTAATAATTAAGAACTAAAAATAACATAAACATTTTGTAAGGACCCTGACCTTCGTTTTGGGCTTACCCTATTTGCTTTGTATAAATCATCTGAAGTTGTGATTAGGGTTTGTTTGTGCTTTGTTGAGAGGTTGAGGTGCAACTTGCAACTTACCCAAGTTTTAGGTTTGGTGTGCAAGTTTTTCACCTTGAGATATGTCCTTCTCTCTCCTTGCATCCTCTAGGTCTGAGAGGATGGGTTGGGCTCGTTGCTTGAGTAGATTTAGGCTTTGTTGAGCCTCGTTGGGCTTTGTTTTGCCTTGTTGATCCTTGTTGAGGCTAGGTATCGGGCAAGGGTGAGCCTGGTGCCTTGTATCGGCCATGGTGTATTGGCTAAGAAGGTGTATTGGCCAAGGGTGTTGGTGGATGTGTGGGGTTGCCATCTTGGGTGACACACACCTCCACCCTAGCCTCATTAGTGTCACCATCTTGGGACAAGTGGCAGTTGCTTTCCTTAGTGGGTGGCAAGTCATGGACGTGTGGTTTTGAGGGTTCTATCATGTGGTATGACCCGAGGACAAGTGTACTAGGGTCGGGTGCCACCTTGTCATGCTCTCCTTCTTCACCCCTAAGTATATAATCGACCCTTCTTGCTTGTTAGCAGCTCCTTTAGTTCCCTTAGTTTCTTTCCTTCTTCCTTGGTGGTCGATACACTTCCCCTTGGTGGAGCTTGGTGGCCGACACTCTCTCCTTGGTGGGTGACATAACTCTAGTCTCCTTCTTCCTCTAGTGGTGTCCGAACCCTAGAGAGTGCCTTGCACCTTCTCCTCTTATGGTGAGTATCTCTCCTTTCCTTGTCACCTTCTTCTTCTTCTCTCTTTATTTTCGGCCATGGTGGTTATGGAGTTCTCTTCTCTCCTAGTGTTGGCTGAAGGTGGTGTCGTGGAGCTTGAATCTTGGTGCTTGGAGCCTTGGAGTTTGAGGAGTGTGATTGAGGCGGGTTACATAACTCCTAACCCTAGCTATACTACTTCTTTTTCATGTTGCATGCTATATGTGTTATCTTGATTGTCCATGTCATCTTTTATCTATGTTTCTTTCTTTAATGTTTATATGGTTGCTTTAGATGTACCCTAGACTTTGTGGAGATGGTTATCTTGGGTTTCCTTGGGTTGGCCAAACTATGGATGTGGAGTTCCTTGGGCAAAACCCCTCTCTCACTTAGTTGCTGAGAGGTGAGCTTAGGGTCTCCAAGTCCAATGGTGAGTTGAGCTTTGGTTGGTTGGCCGTTATGATGTGATGGACCTCCTTGTTGCTCGATAGGTGATGGAAGTTGTGCAATACCCCTCCCTCACTTAATTGGCATGAGAGGTGATCCAACTCTCTTAAACTCTTAGGGCTTCATGGTGGTAGTCTTGAGGTTGAAGATGACCAACCCGTCATGGCCTTGAACTTTGCATGATACCCCTTTATGGTGTTCTTCCTGATATTTTCCCTTCTAGATTCGAACCTTGGGCAATATGCTAAGTGGTGTTCGACCCTTCTGACCAATATGAACCTTTTCCTTAGGTGGCATTTATGGGTGTTATGCCCTTGGCCGATGTGATGTTTGCTAGATATCCCTTGTTGGAGCCCTGGGCAACATGGGTTGGTTCTGGTGTCGCCTGATATGAGTCTTGGATGGTAAAACCCTAGCTTAAGTACCTTGGGCGATATGAGAGTCCCTTGGACACCTTGTTGTGCTATCCAAGAGTGTGCAGGTTGGGCGGCATGGTTTTGGCCTTGGGCGATATGGTGTTGATGGTTTCCCAATATGGAACCCTAACCCTAGTGGGTGATAGGGCATCTTGGCCGATGGGGTGGATGTGTTGCCTGACACACCCCTAGTCATGGCTGCATGATATCCCCTTGCACTTGGTTGCATGACACACCCTTGGTCATGGCTGCACGAAATACCTTTAGATCTAGTCTTCCTGTTATCCCCTTGTACATGGGTGCATGTCATGCTTGTGGCTGATATCCTTTGGGTGAGGGTTAGTGCCCTGCCTGCCACACTTTTAGTGAGGGTAGGCGACACCCTTGGTGAGGGATGCGCCTAGCCCGGGAACTCTAGGTTGGTGAACCTTTTGTCTTGAGCCCGCATCTTTAGTTAAGATGACTTTGAGATATGAAAGATAGGTTGTGACCAGTGATATGTTTGTTACCTAAGGTTGTTGTTAAGTAAAATGATAAGATAATGGTTATGCTCCCTAAATCTGAATGGCATGATAATAATACTATGTTCTGTAAGATTTATGTTTAGTGATCCAGTTATCTCTCTTGATATGCATACTAACCATGCATGTGTATCAAATGAATTCATAGAAAGGTAAGAGCTATGAGGTGTATGTGTTTTGTATAACACTCAACTATGATGTTCCTTGTTGATGAGATAACATGTCCACCAGTATGATGAGAATGGTACGATGACCTGATAAAGGCTGAGTGCTTATTTGAGGTGTTATCCTCTATGATGAGATAAAGGATTGATATCCCATAATGATGTATGATGATGAAGCCTTAAGAGGCAGTGACATTATGTGATGAGGGACTGAGATCCCATGGTAATGTGATAATGACAGTAATAATGTGATACAATGTTGTTTATGTTTTATAACCTGGTTGCCTCAACAATTCATCTAAAATATACTAATAAATGATAGTGGAACATTTCATGTAGTTTTGCCCTGGCCATATCTCCATCATCGTCAGTAGCTGGTGATGATGAAACAGGTTCATCCTGAGGGATTACCTGGAGCGCATATTGTTGAATATGCAGGTTTCTCCTAGCCGAAAATAGGAGTATTAGAGTGAAACTGTGGTTGTGGACTCAAGATGTGTATAAGAGCATGGTGAACAGGCCCATAGCTCAGTGTGATGGAGCATGAATGCATTCATGGCTCAAGAGCATGGTGAATAGGCATGTGGCTCATGATATACTAGCGATGTGACATGTACCAAGGCGGGCTAGATAAAAAGGGTAGACTGCATGAGCTAACCTTGTTGTTGAGGCCACTCAAGCAAGAGATTGCAGTCCTGCTTTAGTTATCGTGCACTAACCACGAAAAGGTGAGGTCGTGGAGTCTGGCTCTTCCATTGACCTTGTATGGCACCGATTTTGGGCTTCACAGCCGAAGGTTGGATTTGAGTGGTACGGCTCACTTCCTCAGGGCATAATAAATCGTAATACAACCATTATGGAATATATAGCATAGAGCAAAACACAGAACATTAGTTGATGCCTTGTTTGTGTAGTTGCTCTAGTTATATCTTACAATTATTTGTACATTCCTCATATCTTGTAATAAGTTCTTATAAAGCTGGTCTTGTCAATCATGTTCCATAAAAAATTATTCAGTTATATGCCTCCCAGATATCTTGGTAAGTTGTTAACAAAGTTAAGATTTGTTCAGTTTGTTGGTTATATCAGTTACTTGCTTTATCTGATGTTTTATAGTTCGGTGGGGAGCTATGTTTCTCGTTGGGACTATGTGTCTCGCCCTGCTAGTTTACAACCTTTTTAGGTGATCGTGCTAAATGTGGTGGTGGTCGTGAAGTTGCGGCCGAGCAGCAAGAAAAATAGTAGGAGGTAAGAGATGGATATGCTGCTATTTTGGAGTAGAGTCCTAGAGTCATCCCTATACACTCAGGTCCATGCAGATGTTTTGATGATGTTTCATGATGTATAGCTAATGTAACTTGTTTATCCTGTTGTTGGCCTGGTATGGCCTGTTCTGTATATAAACAGGTGGTGAAGTCTTTGTGCCTATGTGATAGCTAGATCCAATTAGTTGTGGACACATATGAAGGTTTATGTGTGTTTATAAAACATGTTTCCTTGCATGATAAAGATCTGGATGTGATAGTTTCTTTATTTATCTGTTCTCCACAATCAGTTTTAATTAACCCGTGTTTTTGGTAATATGTGGTTTATGGAAGTTTCACACGTTTTCATGTGGCACTTCATTGTCTGTGTGATAGCGGGATGTCACAATAAGTTTTGGTATCAGAGCTCTAGGTTCGCTGAGTCTACAGGGATCTAGGACTAGGCTTGTGTTTGTTCTTGAGTGTTTTCCAGATTTTCTCATAATAACCTTCTGCCCCCAGCAGAAGATAAAGCTTAAAGATGTCTGGAAATCATGAAGAACATGCTGCTGAGAGCAGTGATGCTGCATCTATTGATGGAGCACGAGTGCAAGCACATGAAGATCGGGTGCCAGAGGTCCCCCAACTTGACCCGGCCATTCTCAAAAACCATGCCTATCAACATCTTATGGGGAAGTTAATGGCTACAATGAATATCATGGTGGAAAGATTTCCAGTGCCTCCTCCAAGAGCACAGGCTCCCCATGGTGAATCACCAGGTATTGGGAAGACCTTCAAGCAGATTCACTGAGTCGGAGCTTTGGATTATGCTAGAACGACTGATCCAGCAGATGCAGATCTTTGGATGATGGGTCTTGAGAAGGCCTTCTGGATCCTCGACGTCCCCAAAGCAGACAAAGTCAAGTACGCTGTCTACCTTCTGAAAGGTAGTGTTGGCCACTGGTGGGCCATCGAGGAGGAGAATCGTCCTGGAGAGGTGATAGTTTGGGACGTCTTCCGGCGGGAGTTCATGAGCTGATACTTCCCGAAGACCTATCTAGATGAGAATATCAACCAACTTGAGCATTTTTGGCAAGGATCGATGAGCGTGACCAAGTACGAAGCTAAGTTTATGGACCTGGTGAGGTTTTGTCCTCACATGGCGACAACTAATGATGAGAGAATAAGGCGGTTTGAGAAAGGTCTAAGTGTTGAGCTGACGACACCTGTTGTTGCTTTAGAAAACTGAGAGAAGTTTGCCATGTTTGTGGAGTCTGTATGAAGTATCGAATGCTCAATCAAGGAGAAGAAAGAAATCATGTTTAAGAAAAAGCTTGCCTAGTTCCAGAGGCAAAGGTTTGATGGCTTTAAGAATCTGAGGTTTTCGGCACCATCTACAATGTAGAGTTCTAGTGCACCATCAGAGTGGTCTCCGAATAAAGAAAGAGGGTGCGAGTTTTCACCATCTAGAGCTCACAATACAACTTTAGTGGTAGTGATAGGGCCATCTAGGCTATAGTTAGAAGACAGGTCATGCTATCTTTGGGGACAGACCGGGCATTTGAAGTCAAATTCGCCAAAGAGAGATATCGAAGTGATGCAACAGCCGAAGCAGAATCAATAGGGGTCAGATAGAAAATAGTTAAGTGGCGCCAGAGGGCGAGGGCACGGCCAAGTTTCGCAAGCAGGATCATCCGCTCAAGGAAGAAAAGGATGTGGACAACAAGCAACGACTCGATTCTATGTTATGAGTCAGCCGGAAGCGATAGTCAACCCATGAGTGGTGGCAGGTCAGATGGAGTTCTTTAACTCTGATTTGTCTTCTTCTTGCTTTATATATATTTTGGTAGACATGGGTGCTCCACACTCTTTTATCGCTCGTAGTATGCTTAATAGTTGTCTTTTATCTGTTAGTTGTAAGAAAGATAGCTTGTTGTTAGAAACCCCTCTTGGTGGTCCTGAGTTGCTTCGAGAAGTGTGTTTGTCATGTGTTCTATCTTTTTCGGGACACAAGATACAAGTGGATCTTGTACCACTTGA
Source organism: Alisma plantago-aquatica (assembly GCA_963693085.1). NCBI lineage: Eukaryota > Viridiplantae > Streptophyta > Magnoliopsida > Alismatales > Alismataceae > Alisma > Alisma plantago-aquatica. The sequence goes on along the minus strand of OY856413.1, from coordinate 199,774,724 downwards.
TATGCATGGATTCGATGTGATCCTTGGGATGGATACCTTAGAGAAGTATAAGGTTGTGTTGGACTGTGGTTCCAAGAAAGTGGTGTTTGTTGATGATGGTGAGATGTGGATGTTCCAAGGGGATAGGAAGATTCTTCAGACATGTCTGGTGTTAGCAATGGTGGCATAGAAGTTGTTGCAGTAAGGATGTAAGGCGTTCTTATCTCATGTTGTGGACACCAAAGCAAAGGGTCCTAACCTTGAGGAGGTGTTTGTTGTCTGAGAGTTTGCAGATGTGTTTCCTGATGTGTTTCCCGATGTTCCCCCACCCCGAGAGATTGACTTTGAGATCAATCTAGTGCCAGTGACACAACCAGTTACTCAGATACCATACAAGATGGCTCCAGCTAAGATGGTAGAGATAAAGAAGTAGTTACAGGAGTTGTTGGATAAAGGTTTCATCAGACTGAGAACATTGCCATGGGGTGTTCCAGTCTTGTTCGTAAACAAGAAGGATGGATCGATGTGTCTGTGCATAGATTATCGGCAGCTGAATAAAGTCACGATCAAGAACAAGTACCCTTTTCCGAGGATAGATGATATGTTTGATCAGTTGTGTGGTGTTATAGTGTTATCGAAGATCTATCTCTAGTCTGGATACCATCAGTTGAGGATCAAGGTGGATGACATACAAAAGTCAGCTTTTAGGATGAGGTATGGTCACTTTGAGTTTGTGGTTATGCCATTCAGGCTAACCAATGAAACTGCTACTTCCATGGATTTAATGAATATGGTGTTTTGTCCGTTTCTAGATCAGTTTGTTGTAGTTTTTATAGATGACATCTTGATCTACAGTTGAGATAGTCAACAACATGAACAACACCTTCGACAAACATTGACTCTCCTTCACCAGCATCAGTTTTATGCCAAGTTCAGTTAGTGCGAGTTCTGGTTGAAGGAAGTAACTTTCTTGGGACATGTGATATCTGTGGAAGGAGTCAGAGTGGATCCCAAGAAGGTGGAATCAGTTGTAGAGTGGGAGCACCTAAAAATGCCAACTGAAGTTCGTAGTTTTCTGGGTTTAGCAGGATACTACCAGAGGTTTATAAAGGACTTCAGAGTGATCATGTTGTCATTGAATAGGGAGGATGTACCTTTTGTTTGGAATGATCATTATCAACGAGCCTTTCAAAGCTTGAAGGAGAAGCGGACTAGTGCTCTAGTGTTGGTGTTGCCAGAGCCTAGAAAAGGCTATGTTGTTTTTTGTGATGTTTCCAAGAAAGGTTTAGGATGTGTACTGATGCAGGAAGATCATGTGGTTTCGTTTGCTTCATGACATCTTAAGAAACATGATGAAACTTATCCGACCCATTATTTGGAGCTAGCAGTGGTGGTCCATGCATTAAAGATTTGGAGACACAATCTTTATGAGGAAGTGTGTTAGATCTTTATAGATCATAAGAACCTAAAGTATATCTTCTCGCAAAGTGAGTTGAACATGCGACAATGTCGTTGGATGGAGTTGATCAGTGATTATGATTGCACCATCGAGTATCATCCTGGTAAGGAAAACGTGGTAGCTGACGCGCTTAGTATAAGGTCTTCTTCTCTTCCCACGAAGAAGGGACAATTGAGTTCTTTGGTATGCCATAGGTGGGATATGTTTGTCTCTTTGCGGCAGATGAACGTAGAGTTGGAAGTCTCCTTGTTGGCTGGACTATTGGCATGGATGCACGTAAAGTCTACGTTGAGGCAGTAGATCAAAGAAGCACAGTAGGAAGATGCTACAATACAGTTGATCAGATTAGAGTTTGGCAGCAAGAAGCATGATGGCTTCCATGAGTTTGAGGATGGACTATTTTTCTATCATGATAGGATGGTGGTCCCAGATGTTGACTATTTGAGGAAGTTAGTGCTTGAGGAAGCACACACATCAATGTATGCTATGCATAAAGGTGTCACCAAGATGTATCATAATCTAAAGGATATGTATTAGTGGCCTAGTTTGAAGAGAGATGTGGCCAAGTTTGTAGCTAGGTGTGTGGTATGCCAACAGGTTAAGGTTGAGCATCAGAAACCGGCAGGTACATTGCAACCCATGTCAATACAGTAGTGGAAATGGGATCATATAACCATGTATTTTGTAGTTGGTCTGCCAAGGACAGCTAGGAATCATGATTCCATTTGGGTGATAGTGGACAGGTTGATGAAGTCTTCTGCTCATTTCATACCTGTAATGACAATGTGTACAGCAGAATAGCTTACCCAGATATATGTGGACGAGGTAGTTTGTTTTCATGGTGTGCCCGCAACGATAGTCTCCGACAAAGGTCCCCAGTTCACGAGTTGTTTTTGGGAACAACTGCACAAAGTGTTGGGAATGCATTTGAGGTTCAATACCGCTTTCCACCCATAGAAAGATGGGCAGTCTAAAAGGACTATTCAGACTTTGTAGGATCTTCTCCGATCTTGTGTTTTGTAGTTTCGAGGCAGTTGGGATGTGCATCTCAGTTTGATAGAGTTCTCCTACAACAATAGTTACCAACGGAGTATCGACATGGCACCTTATGAGGCTTTATATGGTAGTAAGTGTACATCTCCTCTATGTTGGTATGAGTCTGGTGAGTATCAGCTTTTGGGTCCTGAGTTAGTGCAGCAGACAATAGAAAAGATCAAAGTGATACAACAATAGTTGAAAGCGGCACAGGACAGACAAAAGTCATATGCAGATAATCGTCGACGACCTCTAGAGATCTAGGTGGGAGACAAGGTGTATCTCAATGTCTCACTATGGAAAGGCATGCTGAGGTTTGGCCGGAAAGGCAAGTTGGCACCCAGATATATGGGGCCATATCCGGTAATAGCACGTGTTGGCAAGGTAGCTTAAAAGTTAGAACTACCGCCAGAGTTGCATATGTTACATCCGGTGTTCCATGTCAATATGCTAAAGAAAAGTCATTCAGGCACAGAGAAAGTGATACATCCAGTTAAGGTTGAGTTGGATGAATATGTGACCTACGAAGAAGGTCCAGTGATGATCCTCGACAAAAGAGTGAAGAAGCAGAAGAGGAAGGAATTGGTTCTTGTAAAGGATCTTTGGCATCATCGTGGTGTCGAGGAAGCCATATGAGAGCTTGAGGAAGAGATGAGGAGGAAGTATCCCTCACTTTTCTCTTCTGATTTTGGGGGAGAAATCCTTTTGTAGGGGTTTATGGCTTGTAAGGACCCTAACCTCCATTTTGGACTTACCCTGTTTGCTTTGCCTAAATCACCTGAAGTTGTGATTAGGGTTTGTTTGTGCTTTGTAGAGAGGTTGAGGTGCAACTTGCAAATTACCCAATTTTTAGGGTTGGTGTGGAAGTTTGTCACCTTGAGAGATGTCCTTCTCTCTCCTTGCATCCTCTAGGTCTGAGAGGATGGGTTGGGCTCGTTGTTGAGTAGCTTTGGGCTTTGTTGAGCCTTATTGGGCTTTGTTTTTCCTTGTTGAGCCTTGCTGAGGCTAGGTATCAGGCAAGGGTGAGCCTGGCACCTTGTATCGGCTATGAATGTGTATCGGTCAAGGGTGTTGGTGGATGTGTGGGGTTGCCATCTTGGGCGACACACAATGTGGCATACAACTCATGAAAACATAATTAACTAATGCGGAAGCGTTCACTAAGCAGCGAATTACCAAAAATCACTAAAAATTAAAACCTTTTTATCAAAAGATCCATCAAGTAAAAACTTTCTCACATAGAACAAAAGTAACACATTTACATTCTATTTTTCAAAAGTACATAACTTGTATCATCTCTTTCTGTGAGTTACAAGCATTAACTATCGTATCAAGCTAAAAACAGGCAGTATAAAATCTTGAGGCACTGAGTCAAAATCTCGAAAGTACTAACTACTACTCCGAGGACCTGAGAGTACAGAGACGACACATAGGACTCTATCTACATCAATACAAGGCATAACATCTAGTGTATCCACCTAAGACTTTACTGTTGTTCTTGTTGTTGCTGCTGCTGTCCTTCACCTACTGAAGGATTCCTGCCTCCTCGTCCGCGTCCACCTAAAAATGTGATTCCCATGGGGGTGAGACAATTGTAAATTGCCCCAGTGAGAGATATAACTCTCCGCCAGAAACATTATTATTGCAGCTTAAGAAGATAAATATGCACATAGGAATCATATTTGATTGACAGTAGCTAATTCAATGTCTAACTGATTAGAATATTATTCTTATCTAAAAACATTGCAGCTGTAACTTGAAACAACAACATGTCACTTATCCTTTAAGGAATATGAATAACATGTATAACATTTATTCACTATAGAATCATCACCATAGCATTAACTTACTTCAGGCTTAGATTTATATATCTAATGTCTGGTATTGTCATAGTGGAGTCATGGCCTGTAGTCATACTCTTTTCACAAAGTATTGGGATCTTAATCCATCGACTCATCAAGCACAATTCCACTTATTAACAAGTTCATCATCATGATTATAGAATCTGGGTATTTGAAACCATAACTCACCATAGAACACTTATTACCACTTATTAGGTAACTTCATACCTTCATATCATCTGACCCAGGGACATGATTATTCTTGCTACACAAAGCATTGCACATAGTTCACAAAGCTCATACCACCTCTTATTACCCCTTAATAGGCAATAAGGAATATTATGGCTTATGAAGCTCATAAACAATCTAAGATAATTAGCACATCATGTGACACACATGACTCATTAATTGTAGGTTACCTCTCACTAAGCAACAAAGCATATGAAGGCTAATAAGGCCTATAGAACATTTTCAATATACAGAACATCATAGCTCATACCTGGCTATGTTCATCATCTCAACATATTTGCATGATTAGTAATCATGATGCAATTACATATTAGTACCATGCAATACAAGGGTTTTCTTATTACATTCATAACCCATTAGTCTGTATTTGAACTTCACATAGGATTACTCTGTGTTAGAACTTTACATAGCATTACCCTATATTAGGGTTTCACATAAAATTACCCTGTATTAGGGATCACATAGCATTAACTTGTATTAGGGTTTCACATAGCATTACCCCGTATTAGGGATCACATAGCAAGGAATCAATATGGATAATTATAAGTATTCAATCATACTTATTTATTCTCATCATTCATCATTAAATGAATTATCAACACACAGCATGAGTTTCTCTCTCATCTTTGCCACAATATGATTACATCATAGTTAATAGGTTTGGATTAACCTTTTCATAAGACATGTTAACCTACATTCAATAGAGTGCATTACATCTCAATGTAACCATTGACATGACACATCTCACATATCATTCATCCAATTATACTGGACTTATAACACATCAAGGTATACCAGTTTTGGGGTGTTGGATGTGATATCTATCATATCTTGATGTATCACTTACCTCAACACCATTATCTTACTTGGGTTTATACACTTAGCTTGTATTAGGGTATTCCCCATCCTAATACTTTATGCACCAGTTCATCACATTTATCATGTAAAGTATTGGTCATTAGTCACTCACTTAGGATATGCAACCATTGCCAATGATATAGACTCACCCTTTAGGTCAGGGACTATTAGTATAAGGATATCCATTATCAACCTCTCTAGGTTTTACATTTGTCATAACATTAATTACTATTCCACTATTAGGAATACCATTCTCCATACTTATAATTTGAGGATTCACATAGCATATTCCATATATTTGGGGATTTCACATAGTATTACTCTTCAATAGAGTTTTATATAATCATCCTTCTATATCAGGGTTTCACCTAGTATTATGTGAAATTAGGATTTCACAACACATCACCCAGTGCTAGGTCTTCACATAGGATTAGTGGCACTACCCTATATTAGGGTTTCATAAATCTTTATCCCATTTTAGGGATTGAGGTTTACCATTCACATCCAGGTGGGGTTTCTCTTTCCTCATACCCAAATTAGAGTTTCCTTCATTGTTACACTAAGTTAGGGTTACATCATCACCCTGGATTTACAATAATACTCAGTTTTTACCTAAATTAGGGTTTCACACATAGCTTTACTCTAATTAGGGTTTCACACATAGCATTTCTCTAATTAGGGTTAGGGTTCATTGATTAGGGTTTCATGATCTCATTATTATGGATCAACCCTTATCACATAATTTACTCATAATCAGAGAATTAGGGCTTAACTATATAAGCATTCATCTCTCTCATTCCCTCTCTCATCCTCTTTAGGATGTTAATTACACCAAGATTAATCTAGATCAACTCTTCACTTGTGTACACATAGCTAGGGTTAACCTTCACAATCATCATGGGTCTACATCTTTAATAATCACATAGCTAATTGACCTTTGATCATACTAGATGTCCAAATGGTCTAATCAATTAAATCATCAATTATATAAGGAATTCAAAAGGATTGACCAATTAAACTTTCAATTCCACAAAATGATCAATTGGGTTAACCATTGAAATCTTCAATTGCACTAAGTATCTAAATAGGTTCACCATATTGGACCTTAAATTATATGAGATGTCCAAATGGATTAACCATGTTGATCTTCACATAGTTGATTACTTAGACCCTCAATGATCTTAGTTCTCATACATCAATTGGTTGAAAACCATTTGAACAAGTTGTACTTGAAACTAATTGGACAAGGTAGGTATTGAAACCGTTTGCACTTTCGGTCCCCAAATGGTTTGACATCGTTTGGACTCAAATGGTCTTGAGACCATTTGGACCCAAAAGGTCTTGAGACCGTTTGTTCCAAACCCTCTTAAAACCGTATGGACCAAAAAGGCACTTCAACACTCAATCGACTCAATGTTTCAATCCATGGACCTATTATAACTTGAACCACTAAAGTATTCATCAATTGGACCACTGAATCACCATTCAATTAGACCTTTAAATTAGGGTTTTGAACCCAATTGAATTAGGTTTGATAATCAAGAAACCATCACTTAGGGTTTGAAATTGAGGATCCATCAATGGTTGACATTGTGGAATCAAATCAATTGAAATCAATGAACTATCATCATTACATGATATGACCTAACCTCAAACGGTCTTGGATGACCACCAAATGGTCTTGAGACCATTTGCCCATTCCATCATCAAAATCCATAACATTCAATTAGGGTTTTGGGCCATTGGATTGATAATCAAATTAGCACTTAGTTGCAATTCAATTTGGTACCATTGGACCTTCAATTTGGTACCATTGGACCTTAAAACACTTAGCCATACTTAACCCTAGACCTCCAAACAGTCTTGGGTGACCCCCAAACGGTCTTGATACCGTTTGGGTGATTCCCAAACGGTTTTGAAACTGTTTGGGTCAATCAACCCAAAACATCATCTCAATCAATTTCAAAATCAGCACTTAGCCGATTAGGGTTTGCAATTAAGGAATCATACACAATTGAAACCTTCAAGATCAACCAATTGAAACCATTGGATCAAGATCCAAGTACCACAACATATATCTCCAAATGGTCAACCATTTTAAACGGTCAACCATCCCAAACGGTTTGGGACCCAAACCACCAAACAGTTTGCAAACTGTTTGGTGACCAAACGGTTTGGTGAAACCGTTTGGTCCCAACATTGAAACTGTTTTCCCTAGATATTTGGGGAGGTGTGTGCTTATGATGATGTCATAATCATAAAGCTCCACACTCACAAAATCTACTGTGATTTCCATGGAGATTGCATCAATCAACCAAACTTAATTTCAGAAATGTAGAAATTATCATCAATTGAGAAGGAATTGATTGCAATAATAAAATTAAGGGTTCAAGTTATAAAACCTGCCTCCAATTGAGCTCCAAAGCTCCAAGATCGCGGCAAAATGGTGGATGAACCTCTTTCAACTCCCCCTAGGCTCGTCCTCAAGCTTTTGTTTGAAAAGTTGGCTAGGGTTGAAGAGGAGATCGAAATAAGAAGTAATCAATTATTTATTTTCGATTTCCACCATGGAATCAAGGAGAACGAAGGTCAAGGGCTTACCAACAGGTTGGGGGTCGTCCTCCTATTCCTCCACAGCTCCTTTGTCGTTTTCCAAGCAAGGGGAAACAAAGAAATCCGAAAAAGCCTTTGTTTTGTCTTAGAAAGGGTACTTTTATAAGAAAATTGATGAGAGAGAAAATCTCTTATAAAAGTCTATTAATTCCAAAATTGTTGCCACCACTTCCCCCATGGTTTCTTGAATTCAAGGGAATATCTATCCCCACCGAGATCCCTTCCATTATCCATGAATTAAGGCAAAAGAAATTAAGCACATTAACCCTTATAATAAGAATATCCATATGTGAGTGGAAATTCTTTTTCTTATAATAATGGTGAGTGGGATTTCACCTCCTTAGGATATGCTCGTGCCTTTTCAAGGCTTTAAGCTCATCCAAACACATCTGAATGCAACCATTTTAATTTTGGTTGAAGGCCCTTTAATTAATACATTCATTTTAGCCCTAAATTGAATTAGGGTTTCACTTAGGATTAAATCTTGATTATTTTAATATCAAGATTCTCTCTCCTCCAACTTAATTCAAATGAGGCGCCCCTCTCATTTTATTTGCTCTATATGATGCCAAGAAACATTAGGGACCTTATTGAAGTGTTAAATTTCATATTGAACCCTAGATTTTGGGTAAATTGCACTTTACACCAAAACTAGGTTTTAATGCACAAGTATTGCTTTACAAGCTTAATCTTGGTGCCCAGACTTATGAAAACCATACCACTACATTATATTCATTCTTATGATGTCTCAACATCAGAGGACCATTTTATCATGTGCAATTTGCAAGTTAACCCCTCAACTTGGGTAATTTGCACTTTAGTCCAAAATAAGCAAACATTGCTTCAACATTGTTCAAACAGGACCAAAATTGAAACATAGGTTTCTCATGAGCCCTAATTACTTTTCCCAAGATAAGACTAAGCATTTACTCATCCTTATTAGGCAAAACATGTAGGGTTAATGCATAACCCAGGTCAGGGATGTTACAAATTATCCACCCCTTATAAGGGTTTCGTCCTCGAAATCCCAGGAAAAAGGAGGGACAGATTATTCATTAATCATGTCCTCAAGTCTCCACATATCATCTTAATATTATGGAGATACCATGTATCCATAATTCACACAAAGTTCCTTTCATTAATTCCACCTTATCACTGTTTATGTTTATGCAGAGCATAACCTCCTAACATATGATGTCCATATTATTGAAAGGAAGAAGCATAAAAGAACATACTTCTTTCATCACCCAAGAATATTTACCAAAAGAAAAACATATATATCTAATATAGATAATTCACTCGGCAATCCTATATTCATTTTGGAAAGTTCACTCAGCAAACTCTACGTAATTGGGAATGTTCACATAGCTTTTCCTTTTAGTTGGGAATGTTCACATAGCTCTTCGTATTAGTTGGGAATGTTCACATAGCTCTTCCTATTAGTCGGGAATGTTTACATAGCTTTTCCTTTTTGTTGGGAATGTTCACATAGCTCTTCCTTTTAGTTGGGAATGTTCACATAGCTCTTCCTATTAGTTGGGAATGTTCACATAACTCTTCCTTTTTGTTGGGAATGTTCACATAGCTCTTCCTATTAGTTGGAAATGTTCACATAGCTCTTCCTATTAGTTGGGAATGTACACATAGCTCTTCCTATTAGTTGGGAATGTTCACATAGCTCTTCCTTTTAGTTGGGAATGATCACATAGCTCTACCTTTTAGTTGGGAATGTTCACATAGCTCTTCTTTTTAGTTGGGAATGTTTACATAGCTCGTCCTTTTAGTTGGGAATGTTCACATAGCTCTTCCTATTAGTTGGGAATGTTCACATAGCTCTTCCTTTTAGTTGGGAATGTTCACATAGCTTTTCCTTTTAGTTGGGAATGTTCACATATCTCTTCCTTTTAGTTGGGAATGTTCACGTAGCTCTTCCTATTAGTTGGGAATGTTCACATAGCTCTTCCTATTAGTTGGGAATGTTTGCATAGCTCTTCCTATTAGTTGGGAATGTTCACATAGCTCTTCCTATTAGTTGGGAATGTTCACATAGCTCTTCCTATTAGTTGGGAATGTTCACATATCTCTTTCTTTTAGTTGGGAATATTAGCATAGCTCTTCCTTTTAGTTGTTACATTATACTCTCTACATTGTTTTAGAATTACTGCTTGATCAGAGTAATAAAAAAGATAACAATCTAAGAGTTTCATACTTGGCTTATTTTAAATAATCATATACCTGGCCAGGGTATATAAGTATTGAGATTAGGTAGTATGCACTTTACTTACTATCATATTCCTCACTTTTCATATCATTATACACACATGATTTTCCATTCTTGATTTTTTTTCTTCAAGCATTACTTCTAAATCTCGTCTTTCAACAAACAGATAAGGGAGATTATAAAACATTTTAAGAAACACTGAGTAAGATATAAGTTCTTATCTCCCTTGTGTCCTTATAGGACTAGTCAAAGGAAGTTCAAAAACAACTACTTTTATATCTTTAACACATAGAATTAGAAAATGAAATATCAGAATGACTTTATTCCATCTGACCTGTGTGGGACGTCTGTCCACGTCCTCTATTGTTACTAGGAAACTTCCTCCTTTGTGATCCTTGCTGACTCTACCCCTGAGGTTGAGTCATCATTGGATTCTTGCCTGGACAATCTTTTACTAGGTGTCCCGGTTGTCTACATTGATAACAGATCCTAGGAGCAAAATAGGGTCAGCGAGGTCCAGATATCGATGTTGATGCTATGTTGGAGGCTCTATTTGGAACATTACTATGATCCCTATCCCTACTTGACATCCATTGTGTCTGGGTATGGAATCTCGATGATGCTGCCGATGTAGAAAATCTCAGCTTCTTAAAACTTTCAAACCTTTGTTTTTGAGTCTGAGTGTACACTTTCTTGCCACTAGTCTGTTGTTTCTCGATTTTAGACCTCTCTATCCTCCTTACTGATTCCAAAAATGTGGCAAACCTCTCCCTATTCTCTAAAGCAGACACAAAAGTGGTTAGTTCAGCATTCAACCCCTTCTCAAATCGTCGAATTCTTTCCTCATCACTAACTGCCATTTGTGGGAAAAACTGCAACAACTCCATGAACTTAGCTTCATATTCACTAACGTTCATCTGTCCTTGTTTGATCCTCTCAAATTGAGAGATCTTCTCATCTAGATATGTCTTAGGAAAGTATCTACTGACAAATTCTCGTCAGAAAACCTCCCATCCAATTTCTTCACCTAGTCTCTTATCTTCCTCTATCATCCACCAATGACCAACATTCCCTTTTAGGAGGTACACAACATGTCTTACCTTTCCAGCTTCAGGGATACCAAGGATCTTGAAAGCCTTTTCCAGCTCTGTCAGCCACATATCAACATCTGTTGGATCAGATGTACCAGCATAGTCTATGGCTCCAACTGGATGAAGTCTCTCGAAAGTCTTGTCGGCTCCATAACCCTCATGATGGGTTGGTACCCTAGGTGCAGGTGGTGGCATCCTGTCTGCTATATGTGTCATGGCAACTATAAACTGCCCAAACATGGCTTAAATGGATGGGTTCCCCATGTCAGCTTGATTGAAGTGGGGCTGTTTAGGTACGGGCTCCTCTCTATTATGGTCTCCTGCACCTCCTCCTGGTGCATCAGTGCTGCCCTCCGCAGCATGTTCTTCACGTGGTCCAGACATCTTCAAGTTCTTATCCTCCTATGTGAGCAGAAGATACTATCAGATAAACTGGAAGACACTTAGAACAGATGCTACAACCTTAGTCCTATGTCTCTGTAGACTCAGCGAACCTAGAGCTCTGATACCACTTAATTGTGGCATACAACTCATGAAAACATAATTAACTAATGCAGAAGCATTCACTAAGCATCGGATTACCAAAAATCACTAAAAAATAAAACCTTTTTATCAAAAGATCCATCAAGTAAAAACTTTCTCACATAGAACAAAAGTAACACATTTACATTCTATTTTTCAAAATTACATAACTTGTATCATCTCTTTCTGTGAGTTACAAGCATTAACTGTCCTATCAAGCTAAACACAGGCAATATAAAATCTTGAGGCACTGAGCCAAAATCTCAAAAGAACTAACTACTACTCTGAGGACCTGAGAGTACAGAGACGACACATAGGACTCTATCTACATCTATACAAGGCATAACAGCTAGTGTCTCCACCTGAGACTTTACTGTTGTTCCTGCTGCTGCTGCTGCTGTCCTTCACCTACTGAAGGATTCCTGCCTCCTCATCCGCGTCCACCTAAAAATGTGATTCCCATGGGGGTGAGACAATTGTAAATTGCCCCAGAGAGTGATATAACTCTCCTCTAGAAACTTTATTATTGCAGCTTAAGAAGATAAATATGCATATAGGAATCATATTTGATTAACAACAGCTAATTCAATGTCTAACTGATTAGAATATTATTCTTATCTAAAAACATTGCAGCTGTAACTTGAAAGAACAACATGTCACTTATCCTTTAAGGAATATGAAGAAGATGTATAAAATTTATTCACTATAGAATCATCACCACAACATTAACTTAATTTAGGCTTAGATTCATATATCTAATGTCTGGTATTGTCATAGTGGAGTCCTGGCATGTAGTCATACTCTTTTCACAAAGTATTGGGATCTTAATCCCTCGACTCATCAAGCACAATTCCACTTCTTAACATGTTCATCATCATGATTATAGAATCTGGGTATTTGAACCCATAAATCACCATAGAACACTTGTTACCACTTATTAGGTAACTTCATACCTTCATATCATCTGACCCAGGGACATGATAATTCTTGCTACACAAAGCATTACACATAGTTCACAAAGCTCATACCACCTCTTATTACCCCTTAATAGGCAATAACGCATATTATGGATTATGAAGCTCATAAACAATCTAAGGTAATTAGCACATCATGTGACACACATGACTCATTAATTGTAGGTTACCTCTCACTAAGAAACAAAGCATATGAAGGCTTATAAGGCCTATAGAACATTTTCAATATATAGAACATCATAGCTCATATCTGGCTATGTTCATCATCTCAACATATCTGCATGATTAGTAATCATGATGCAATTAAATATCAGTACCATGCAATACAAGGGTTATCTTATTACATTCATAACCCATTAGTCTGTATTTGAACTTCACATAGGATTACTCTGTGTTAGAACTTTACATAGCATTACCCTATATTAGGGTTTCACATAACATTACCCTGTATTAGGGATCGCATAGCATTAACTTGTATTAGGGTTTCACATAGAATTACCATGTATTAGGGATCACATAGAAAGGAATCAATATGGATAATTATAAGTATTCAATCATACTTATTTATTCTCATCATTCATCATTAAATGAATTATCAACACACATCATGAGTTTCTCTCTCATCTTTGCCAGAATATGATTACATCATAGTTACTAGGTTTGGATTAACCTTTTCATAAGACATGTTAACGTACATTCAACAGAGTGCATTACATCTCAATGTAACCATTGACATGACACATCTCACATATCAGTCATCCAATTATACTGAACTTATAACACATCAAGCTATAGCAGTATTGGGGTGTTGGATGTGATATCTATCATATCTTGATGTATCACTTCCCTGAACACCATTATCTTACTTGGTTTTATACACTTAGCTTGTATAAGGGTATTCCCCATCCTCATACTTTATGCACCAGTTCATCACATTTATCATGTAAAGTATTCGTCATTAGTCACTCACTTAGGATATGCAACCATTGCCAATGATATAGACTCACCCTTTAGGTCAGGGACTATTAGTATAAGGATATCCATTATCAACCTCTCTAGGTGTTACATTTGTCATAACATTAATCACTATTCCACTATTAGGAATAACATTCTCCATACTTATAATTTGAGGATTCACATAGCATATTCCATATATTTGTGGATTTCACATAGTATTACTCTTCAATAGAGTTTTATATAATCATCCTTTTATATCAGGGTTTCACCTAGTATTATGTGAAATTAAGATTTCACAACGCATCACCCAGTGCTAGGTCTTCACATAGGATTCATGGCACTACCCTATATTAGGGTTTCATAAATTTGTATCCCATTTTAGGGATTGAGGTTTACCATTCACATCCAGGTGGGGTTTCTCTTTCCTCATACCCAAATTAGAGTTTCCTTCATTGTTACACTAAGTTAGGGTTACATCATCACCCTGGATTTACAATAATACTTAGTTTTTCCCTAAATTAGGGTTTCACACAGAGCTTTACTCTTATTAGGGTTTCACACATAGCATTTCTCTAATTAGGGTTAGGGTTCATTGATTAGGTTTTCATGATCTCATTATTATGGATCAACCCTTATCACATAGTTTACTCATAATGAGAGAATTAGGGCTTAACTATATAAGCATTCATCTCTCTCATTCCCTCTCTCATCCTCTTTAGGATTTTAATTACACTAAGATTAATCTAGATCAACTTTTCACTTGTGTACACATAGCTAGGGTTAACCTTCACAATCTTCATGGATCTACATCTTTAATAATCACATAGTTGATTGACCTTTGATCATATTAGATGTACAAATGGTCTAATCAATTAAATCATCAATTATATAAGGAATTCAAAAGGATTGACCAATTAAACTTGCAATTCCACAAAATGATCAATTGGGTTAACCATTGAAATCTTCAATTGCACTAAGTATCTAAATAGATTCACCATATTGGACCTTCAATTATATGATATGTCCAAATGGATTAACCATGTTGATATTCACATAGTTGATTACTTAGACCCTCAATGATCTTAGTTCTCATACATCAATTGGTTGAAAACCATTTGAACAAGTTGTACTTGAAACCAATTGAAACTGTTTGCACTTTGGGTCCCCAAATGGTTTGAGATCGTTTTGTCCCAAACGGTCTTGAGACTGTTTGGACTCAAACGGTCTTGAGACAGTGTGGACCAAAACGGTCTTGAGACCATTTGGTCCAAACCGTCTCAAAACCGCATGGACCAAAAAGGCACTTCAACACTCAATCGACTCAATGTTTCATTCCATGGACCAATTATAACTTGAACCACTAAAGTATTCATCAATTGGACCACCGAATCACCATTCAATTAGACCTTAAAATTAGGGTTTTGAACCCAATTGAATTAGGTTTGATAATCAAGAAACCATCACTTAGGGTTTGAAATCGAGGATCCATCAATGGTTGACATTGTGGAATCAAATCAATTGAAATCAATGAACTATCATCATTACATGATATGACTTGACCTCAAACGGTCTTGGATGACCACCAAACGGTCTTGAGACCTTTTGTTTGATCTCCAAACGGTCTTGAGACCGTTTTCCCATTCCATCATCAAAATCCATAACATTCAATTAGGGTTTTGGACCATTGGATTGATTATCAAATCAACACTTAGTTGCAATTCAATTTGGTACCATTGGACCTTCAATTTGGTACCATTGGACCTTCAAACACTTATCCATACTTAACCCTAGACCTCAAAACGGTCTTGGGTGACCTCCAAATGGTCTTGCGACCGTTTGGGTGATTCCCAAATGGTTTTGAAACTGTTTGGGTCAATCAACCCAAAACATCATCTAAATCAATTTCAAAATCAGCACTTAGCCGATTAGGGTTTGCAATTAAGGAATCATACACAATTGAAACCTTCAAGATCAACCAATTGAAACCATTGGATCAATATCCAAGTACCACAGCATATATCTCCAAATGGTCAACCATCCCAAATGGTTTGGAACCCAAACCACCAAACGGTTTGCAAACCGTTTGGTCACCAAACGGTGTGGTAAAACCATTTGGTCCCAACATTGAAACTGTTTGCCCTAGATATTTGGGGAGGTGTGTGCTTATGATGATGTCATCATCATCAAGCTCCAAACTCATGAAATCTTCTATGATTTCCATGGAGAGTACATCAATCAACCAAACTTAATTTCAGAAATGTAGAAATGATCACCAATTGATAAGGAATTGATTGCAATAATAAAATTAAGGGTTCAAGTTATAAAACCCACCTCCAATTGAGCTCCAAAGCTCCAAGATCACGGAAACAATGGTGGATGAAGCTCTTGCAACTCCCCCTAGGCTCGTCCTCAAGCTTTTGTTTGAAAAGTTTGGCTAGGGTTGAAGAGGAGATCGAAATAAGAAGAAATCATTATTTTCGATTTCCACCATGGAATCAAGGAGAACGAAGGTCAACGGCTTACCAACAGGTTGGGGGTCTTCCTACTGTTCCTACACAGCTCCTTGGTCGTTTTCCAAGCAAGGGGAAAGAAAGCAATCCGAAAAAGCCTTTGTTTTGGATTAGAAAGGGTACTTTTATAAGAAAATTGATGAGAGAGAAAATCTCTTATAAAAGTCTAGTAATTCCAAAATTTTTGCCACCACTTCCCCCTTGGTTTCTTGCATGCAAGGGTATATCTGTCCCCACCGAGTTCCCTTCCATTATCCATGAATTAAGGGAAAAGAAATTAAGCACCTTAACCCTTACAATAAGAATATCCATATGTGAGGGGAAATTCTTTTTCTTATAATAATGGTGAGTGGGATTTCACCTCCTTAGGATATGCTCCTGCCTTTGTAAGGATTTAATCTCATCCACACCCATCTGAATCCAACCATTTTAATTTTGGTTGAAGGCCCTTTAATTAATACATTCATTTTCCCCTAAATTGAATTAGGGTTTCACTCAGGATGAAATCTTGATTATTTTAATATCAAGATTCTTTCTCCTCCAACTTAATTCAAATGAGGCACCCCTCTCATTTTATTTGATATATATGATTCCAAGAAACATTAGGGACCTTATTGAAGTGGTAATTTGCATATTGAACCCTAGATTTTAGGTAAATTGCACTTTACACCAAAACTAGGTTTTAATGCACAAGGATTGCTTTACAAGCTTAATCTTGGTGCCCAGGATTATGAAAACCATACCACTACACCATATTAATTATTATGATATTTCAACATCAAAGGAACATATTATCATGTGCAATTTTCAAGTTAACCCCTCAACTTGAGTAATTTGCACTTTAGTCCAAAATAAGCAAACATTGCTTCAACATTGTTCAAACATGACCAAAATTGAAACATAGGTTTCTCATGAGCCCTAATTACTTTTCCCAAGATAATATTAAGCATTTAATCATCCTTAATAGGCAAAACATCTAGGGTTAATTCATAACCCAGGTCAGGGATGTTACACACACCCTCCACCCTAGCCACATTTGTGTCACCATCTTGGGAAAAGTGGAAGTTGCTTTTCTTAGTGGGTGGCAAGTCATGGACGTGTGGTTTTGAGGGTGCTAGCATGTGGCATGACCCGAGGACAAGTGTACTAGGGTCGGGTGCCACCTTTCTATTCTCTCCTTCTTCACCCCTAAGTATATAATCAACCCTTCTTGCTTGCTAGCAACTCCTTTAGTTCCCTTAGTTGCTTTCCTTCTTCCTTGGTGGCCAATACACTTCCCCTTGGTGGAGCTTGGTGGTCGAAACTCTCTCCTTGGTGGATGACATAGCTCTAGTCTCCTTCTTCCTCTAGTGGTGGCCGAATCCTAGAGAGTGCCTTGCTCCTTCTCCTCTTGTGGTGAGTATCTCTCCTTTCCTTGGCACCTTCTTCTTCTTCTCTCTTTCTTTTCAGCCATGGTGGTTATGGAGTTCTCTTCTCTCCTAGTATTGGATGAAGGTGGTGCTATTGAGCTTGAAGCTTGGTGCTTGGAGCCTTGGAGTTTGAGGAGTGTGCTTGAGTCAGGTTACATAACTCCTAACCCTAGCTGTACTACTTCTTTTTCATGTTGCATGCTATATGTGATATCTTGATTGACCATGTCATCTTTTAGCTATGTTTCTTTCTTTAATGGTTATATGGTTGCTTTAGATGTACCCTAGACTTTGTGGAGACGGTTATCTTGGGTTGCCTTGGGTTGGACGAACCATGGATGTGGAATTCCTTGGGCAAAACGACTCTCTCACTTAGTGGTTGAGAGGTGAGCTTAGGGTATCCAAGTCCAATGGTGAGTTGAGCTTTAGTTGGTTGGCCGTTATGATGTGACGGACCTCCTTGTTTCCTGATAGGTGATGGAAGTTGTGCAATACCCCTCTCTCACTTAATTGTCTTGAGAGGTGAGCCAACTCTCTTGAACTCTTAGGGCTTCTTGGTGGCAGTCTTGAGGTTGAAGATGACCAACCCATCATGGCCTTGAACTTTGCACAATACCCCTTTATGGTGTTCTGCCTGATATTTTCCCTTCTAGAGTCAAACCTTGGGCAATATGCTACATGGTGTTTGACCCTTCTGACCGATATGACCCTTTGCCTTAGGTAGCGATCGTGGGTGTTATGCCCTTGGACGATGTGATGTTTGGTAGATATCCCTTCTTGGTGCCCTAAGCGACATGGGTCGGTTCTGGTGTCACCCGATATGAATCTTGGATGGTGAAGCCTTAGCTTAAGTACCTTGTGCGATATGAGAGTCCCTTGGACACCTTGTTGTTCTAGCCACGAGTGTGCAGGTTGGGTGGTATGGTTTTGGCCTTGGGCGATATGGTGTTGATGGTTTCCCGATATGGAACACTAACCCTAGTGGGCGATAGGGCGTCTTGGTTGATGGGGTGGATGTGTTGCCCGAAACACCCCTGGTCATGGCTACACGATATCCCCTTGCACTTGGTTGCACAACACACCTCTGGTCATGGCTGCATGACATACCTTTAGATCTAGTCTACCCGTTACCCCCTTGTGCATGGGTGCATGTCATGCTTGTGGCCGATATCTTTTGGGTGAAGGCTAGTGCCCTGCCCGCCACACTTTTGGTGAGGGTATGTGACTCCCTTGGTGAGGGATGTGCCTAGCCCGGGAACTCTAGGTTGGTGAACCTTTTGTCTTGAGCCTGCATCTTTGGTTAAGATGACTTTGAGATATGAAAGATAGGTTGTGACCAGTGATATGTTTGTTACCTAAGGTCATTGTTAAGTAAGATGATAAGATAATGGTTATGCTCCCTAAATCTGAATGGCATGACAATAATACTATGTTCTCTAAGAATTATGTTTGGTGATCCAGTTATCTCTCTTGATATGCATACTAACCATGCAAGTGTATCAAATGAATTCATAGACATGTAAGAGCTATGAGGTATATGTGTTTTGTATAACACTGAACTATGATGTTCCTTGTTGATGAGATAACATGTCCACCAATATGATGAGAAAGGTCTGGTGATCTGATAAAGGCTGAATCCCTGTTTGAGGTGTTATCCTCTATGATGAGATAAAGGATTGATATCCCATAATGATGTATGATGATGAAGCCTTAAGATGCAGTGACATTATGCGATGAGGGACTGAGATCCCATGGTAATGTGATAATTACAGTAATAATGTGATACAATGTTGTTTATGTTTTATAACCTAGTTGCGTCAATAATTCACCTAAAATATACTAATTAATGATAGTGGAACATTTCATGTAGTTTTACCCTAGCCATAGATCCATCATCGTCATTAGCTAGTGATGGTGAAATAGGTTCATCCTGCGGGATTACCTGGAGTGCATATTGTTGAATATGAGGGGTTTATCCTAGCCGAAAATAGGAGGATTAGAGTGCAACTGTGGTTGTGGACTCAAGATGTATATAAGAGCATGGTGAACATGCCCATAGCTCAGCGTGATGGAGCATGAATGTGTTCATGGCTTAGGAGCACGGTGAATAGGCCCATGGCTCATGATATACTAGCGCCATGACCTGTACCAAGGCGGGCTAGATAAAAAGTGTAGACTGCATGAGCTAACCATATGGCTAAGGCCACTCAAGCAAGAGATTGCAGTCCTACTTTAGTTATCATCCACTGACCATGAAAATGTGAGGTCGTGGGGTCCCTCTCTTCCATTGACTTTGTATGGCACCAGTTTTGGGTTTCACAAATGAAGGTTGGATTTGAGTGGTATGGCTCACTTCCTCAGGGCATAATAAATCATAATCCATCCGTATCGTATATACAACTTAGAGCAAAACATGAAACATTGGTTGAGGCCTTGTTTGTGTAGTTGCTCTGGTTATATCTTGTAGTTATTTGTACATTCCTCACATCTTGTTATAAGTTCTTATAAAGCTTGTCTTGTCAATCATGTTTCATAAAGAAATATCTGGTTATATGCCTCCTGGATATCTTGGTAAGTTGTTAATAAAGTTAAGCTATGTTCAGTATGCTGCTTATATCAGTTACTTGCTTTATCTGAGGTTTTATAGTTTGGTGGGGAGTTATGTTTCTCGTTGGGACTGTGTGTCTCACTCCTCTATTTTACAACCTTTTTAGGTGATCGTGCTAGACATGGAGGTGGTCGTGAGGTTGTAGCCAAGCAGTAAGAAGAACAGTAGGAGGCAAGAGATGGGTATGCTACTATTTTGGAGTAGAGTCCTAGATTCACACCTATACTCTCAGGTCCTTGGAGGTGTTTTGATGACGTTTCACGATGTATAGCTGATGTAACTTGTTTACCATGTTGTTGGTCTGGTATGGCCTGTTTATTATTTAAACAGGTGGTGAACTCTTTGTGCCTATGTGACAGCTAGATCCAATGAGTTGTGGTCACGTATCAAGGTTTATGTATGTTTATATAACATGTTTCCTTACATGATAAGGATTTGGATGTGATAGTTTCTTTTTTTATATGTTCTCTGCAATCATTTTTAATTAACCCGTGTTTTTTGGTAATATGTGGTTTATGGAAGTTCTGCACGTTTTCGTGTGCCATTTCAGTGTCTCTGTGATAGCGGGATGTCAAACATTTGTAATTAAGTCAAACTATCATTCATAAGTACTTTTCAACATGAATTCAATATTATATATTTTTCCCCAATCAGCCCACAAAGGGGATTAGCTTGTCATATTCAAATAAAGAACAAAAGAAGAAGGAGGAGAAGAGAGAAACTTCATGTACATAGGTAGAGAAGATCCATTCTTCACCTCTAGTGGATGCAATCACGAACTCCTCCTCTAAGTGGGTGTTATGACATGGGAAGTGGGATGAATATAGTCAAAACCCAAGAAAATTAGGGTTTTGATGTAGGAGAGGAGTAATGGAAGTGGGAGAGGGTTGGTGAGATTTTTTGGTGGAAATAAAGTCTAGAAGAAGTTAACCTGTAAATCTTATCTACTACTAATGTATATATATTGCCTAGCGGGTCTAGGGTAAGTCATAGTAAAGTGGTAGAGGGAAGCATTAGAATTAGGTGGGTAGCATGTCCCTGGTGGCCACCTTGGTCATGGTGCTTGGGCGTAGGCATGGTCATGATATTTGGGAAAGGTTGTGGTGGAAGTGTAAAAGTGTTAGAGGAAAAGTGGAGTTTTGGAGTGTGGTGGCACAGTCATGGTGGAGTGAAAGTCTAATAGTCATGGTGGTTGCCATAGTTGTGGTGGACGGAACAAATTCTCTTGAATGTGGTCGTCTTGATGAAGGTTCCACTACAATCATTTTGGGTGGGTCAAGCATGATGGTTTTGTCTAGTCATGGCTGTGTTGGCTACCAAGGAAAAGGTGCCTCTGGTGTCCTGGTCCTTGAAGAACTTATGATTTGTCTAGATTTTGGGGTTTTATAACACAACTATAGGAAAGTACTACAACCATTTTGGATACTTTCTTGTACACTTTGATGTTGAACTTGTTTATCAATGAAGCTTTGTGGAGGATTTTGTTCCTTGTTCACATGGGGTAGGTTGGGATTGATCATAACAAATATTGAGCTTCTTCAAGCCTGGGCAAGTACTAAGAACAACCTCCATTAGTCACTTCCATCTATTAGTGCCAAAGTATGTGTAAAGTATACAAAAAGCATCTATAAGTGTATTTGACAATAAAAACATACTTATTGGGAATATATCATACATTATTAAATATATAGATGTATAAGGAACAAAAAGATATAAAACGGATACCCAATCTAGGTTACTGTAAGGCATTAATTATGTTTAATGATTATATGGAATTTAAATGAATTAGAAAGAAGTCAGTTCCAAGATTTATAAAAGGGTATCCATGTGTCATGTCATACGTTATATGTATATGGGATTAAGAGAGAATGATTTATCCCCCCTCTCCTAGGCTCGTGGCAGAGGATGGACGCCTAGGAAGGTGATAAATCAAGGCAACAACTGGGATTTGAACCCAAATTCTTATGTTAGCGGACATCGTACATTATATATATATATATATATATATATATATATATATATATATATATATATATATATATATATATATGATTGTGTGTGTTGTGTTTGTGCATGTGTGTGCGCATGTATGATTGATTACTACCTTAATTTGGGACACCACATATTAGACATTATATTTTCTAAATAAATCATTATGTTGGGGTTCAAGGATAATTGAGACAGTTCATTATATTGGGGGTAAAAAGGTTAGTCTAGACATAAATTTAAACCCGGTAACTAAGTTAATTTCCCTGATATATGTTATATGTTAATGTGGTTTTTTAATTGAGTGGGTTACTTATTATCGATCATATTCAACTGATAAATATTTCTCTGTAAAATAAAAATTTTAATTGGGACCTAATAATGGTGAATTACTACTTATAAATTAGTCTATTACAAAGTATCTCTAAAGCTCTTACATGCAACTTTCTTGAAAGAAGTAGCTCAAAGAAATCAACCAAATAGGAAAAAGGAAAGTACAACTCACCTCTCCAAAAATATACAATTGGAGAATTAATAAACATGTGATGATCAACTCCACAAGGTTCAAGAAATGCTATATTTGGTGAAGTGGGACACAAGAGCTAGGCTTAATCTTAGGATAAGTTTTAATTTGTTAGACATAGCATACTTGAAACCTCATCTTGGGAGAGATAACATAGAAAGAAAATGCTCAAGAATGTTTTGGTGTTAATATGGTACTATGATATATAGAAAATATGTAGGAACAACTAAAATATATTTTATGAGTATTTAGAATGACGTCAGTGCTTAACTTCCCACTGTAGGATATCTTTTGGGATTAAACAGAGAATTCCATACTGATTGAAACTCCACAAAAAAATATGCTAGTCGAATTGTAATCTAAAAAAATCTTCCCAGTCGAATCACTATTTGAATGAGAATCAGTCAAAGTGAATTAGAATTCGATTAGAAATCTTCCTAGACCAATACATTGTGGAAAATGCTCAACAAATTATGGAAAAATCATCTACCTATCTTAAAATACTATTTACAAGTATAGAACTAGGCTTATGATGGTTCTTTATCATTCAACATACTTGTTCTTACATTATCTCGATAAGTTGTGCAATTACACATGCACACTTTAGGAAGCATGATACAACCTGATTTACATGAAACCAAACAAATAATTTATTGCACATTCTTTGATATTAGATATTGTCTAGGTTTCTTGATCAAGTAAATCACTTAATGCACAAATTACTAACACAAATGGGAAACATTTGCAACATCAAAATTAGAGTGTGGCACATCGTTTATGTCAATATCTTTGCATTAGCGGATCACAAGATTGATGTTCAACGACTTAATTTTCATGGATTTGTCTCGGTTGGAATGACATATCCTGCTATTTGTTTATGTCTAAATATGGAGTTATTATACCTTCTCTCCATGGAAAATACTTGAGACCTTGAGTGATTGATGATTCTAATTGAGTTTATAATACTTGTGGGTAGTGGTAAGTAGAGATTTGTTTAAATAGAAGTAGGAATTTTTGAAAATAACCAATAGTTAAATTAGCAACGATATATAATTCAGAACATGTACTCATGATACCCTAGATTTGATAGACTTCAAATTAACCCCAAATGAATTGCATGATACACTATTCCACACCAGACGTTATGCATCAGTAGATCTTAATGCAAATCATTGGTTTGGGTGGTGGAATGATGTTAGATGATACCTTCTTTTTTTAGGAGGGCGATCAATAGCTAGAGGTAGACACAAAAAGGCAATTTAGCTGGAATAAAATGATGTGAATTTTTTTTTGGTAACTACAAGAAATCCCTCATACGGAACAGAAAAATGGCATGGAAAAAACAAGTACCGGAGAAAGGAGATGAAGTTAAAGTACATCTTTAGGTATAATTTATTGAGATAAACTTGTAGTGATGGACCATTAGCTTAGCTGAAAGGCCATAAAGAAGTGACCCAAATCAGAACCATTAAACCATCTTTGACCTACGCACCCAACATATTACGAGGTATGTGCAACTATTATGACAACATGAGGCCATCCCCCTTCCTCCATGTAATCCATCGACATATGATTTGTGCAACTATTATTACAACATGAGGCCATTCCCCTTCCTCCGTGTAATCCATCCACATATGATATGTCAAAGAAGGAATCTTTCTGTTACAGTGTCATAATTTCAAATTAACTTGGTGTTTGCATGTTGGTTGGGGGAAGATCAGGATGCACCCTGTGCATTTCTACAAAGTTATTTTTCGTATGCGAGCAAGTTGCTAATGAAAAAAATGAGTTAATGAATGAATGGGATGAAATCATAGAGAACAAGTCGATCTACAAGACCCTCAGCATTACAGGGTCTTCTCTTTCAATCAAAGAGTGGTTGGGCGTGTGTCTCTAACTGGAAAGGCGATCAAAGAGTGTTTTGTTTTTCATCCAACTTGGAGCTTCTTTGTGTGGAATTAGCAGTTGCACGTTGTTGGTTAACATTGAACTACAAATAGGCATCTTCTGTGTAGGCACGTTGTCGAGTTTGTTTAGTTCAAAAACAAATCTCAACTTGTCTCCGTTGCTGACGAGACCGCCATGACAGAGAAAAAATAAGGGTGTGAGAGTGTTATCAAGACAGACTAGGTCTTTCTTATTCCTTTGAAATTTCTCTGCGCCTCGGACTTCTGTTGTGACACTACGCCCCCACCATGTTCACAACCGCTAGATAGAACCAAGACAACTTCAACATGTAGCCAAATCGCTAAAATTGTATGCTACTCGATTTCTTTACTCTCGTTGCTGCTGATGAAAGCTTGTGCCTCTACGATCCATTCTCCCCATTACATGGACCACACCCGCTGGTGGGAGCATCTGATCTGGGATTTCTTATTCCTTTGAAACCCCGCCAATATTGTTCGACGTTACATGGATCAAGCCAAGGGATGTATAGGAATTGCGCAGCAGTGTGGTCGTGCATCTATTTTGTGGTCGTTGACGCAAACGAGTCAAACGGCCGCCCCCGATGACCCGCGTCGTCCTAATATGCCAATAACTGGCTACGCCCACTTATTTGGACTGAAACTACTGGGATGGAGGGTGATGGATAGCCACATTATTTGCACATTCAGTTCCAGTTTCGAGACTGGTTGTTGATGTCGTCGTCTTCTTTTTCTTTTGGCATCTATCATTATATTCCATGGTTTCCTTATCCCTTCAAACCTTCTGACTTGTTAAAAGCAGATCTTCACGTGGCCACAACTAATTCAGGAGGTCGGTGCGTGCATCTTGACCAACCAAACCCATTCAATGTTTCTGTCTGTATTAAACCCAAATTGCTGCTCTTTTCTCGGAGTGTCTTCCACTTTCAGGTTGGTAAAACCATTACATTTCCTGCGTCCTATCCACCAAAAATCGAGTTTGCTTCAGCGGTGCGAACTCTATATGTATTTTGTCCGTGCAAGTTGATGAATGTCTTGTCTCCAATTGTTTATCTCTCCCGCATAACAACTGATAGGCACCATTACGTATTTTCATCACATTGCTTAAATTCACCATTAGTGGTGTCTTTCCCATCCTCCAACATATGGTGTTTGTTTAATCTCCTTATTTTCATCCATTTGTTTTAGTTTTCTCAACAAGATCCATTTCCAAAGATCCATTTAAAGTTCACCATAAATGACTTACTTTTCGATTCATTGCAAAAGCAGAAACAGCGTGATGCTGTGCATTAGTCATAATATTCTGCAGCACCTTTTGTATTATATTATGTACTCCATCATTCTCCCTCTAGATTATATTATGTACTCCATCATTCTCCCTCTAGAGGACCTTGAGATACATAGTCGATTATGACCCCGAATGTGATTCTACTTGGCATCATCGAGAGCGTTCATTGTTTGAGTAGCTTTTCGCCCTTGATGGGAACAATAATCGACCCAAATATATATACCAGCATGTGCAGCCTGTGTATATTTTTACCAGTCACAAACATCCACAGACAATCACCCATCCTAGTCTTACTTCAAACCTTGTGCACCTAAATATAAAGTAGCAAGGATCTCCCTGAAATAGAGCTGAACCTTATCTATATGAATAACCACAATCATTTTTTGTAAGAACATTTCAGCTGAGATCTCAACTGTAGAGACCTCCCTTTTAATTAGCATAAACGACAAGTATTAGCAAAAATCTATTAGCTTAAGCCATAGTTAGAAAATCAAAACCCAGATTTTCAACAAACACGATTGTAATAGTAGTCAAGAAACATAGCTACATTTTTCCTTTTGATAAAACCTCAGATGGAACTCCAATATAATAAAAATCCACATTATATTCATCAATTCAACTCTTTCAATTCAATTGAAACCAAATCCAATGTATTTCTTTATACACAGTTTAGCTTACATAATATTATATATCCAACAAAAAGATAAGCTCAATATAGAACCCCGTTTATGAAGGTGAGACTCAAAGTAATTATGATCAAAATAATCATATTTACATATTATGTATCATGAGTTTCTACAGGATGAAATTATATACAAAAACATTTGAAGCAATCACATGAGATCATATAGAGCCCAATGTGTGGAAGATTCCCACTCCAGCTAACTAACATTTATCAATACTAAATTAGATATATTATTTTGAAAAGAAAGTAACATACTTTATATTTTAAAGTTTAACATGTAATTATTAAAAAAATGGGTCTATATTCTAGCAATAAATTAAGTAGTCAAAAAAGAATATATGTACATATCACCCCAACTTCTCAACTATCTTAGTATTATATTATTAGATTTAGGGTAAGTAAATATTTCATAATTAAAATCTTGTTGCAAGTGGAATACTAGAATGGATTACAATGAAGTTTGATCTAATTATATATGTCTAGATCTTAACACCATGCTTGACATGTCCCAACACTCAGAGAAATAATAGACTTTGTAGTTATCAAGTTGAGGATCACATAAGCAATGGAGACTAAACACACTTTCAAAATAGTCTGAAGTAGATAAAAATTATAGAACAAGGCATATGATCAATTGTATTTACTTGTGAGTAAGCATTAGTAATCATCATTCATACTACAGAAACATATTGAGAGTCAAAGATTCATCTTATATCAACATAAGAACCATATTACTAATAAGGAATATGTTCAACAAAAACAAGGTCATCAACATGCAATAATCCATCATATAGCAAAATCATATAATCATATTTTAGCCAATCCTCTTATATTTATTTTCCCTTATACCATTTAGCTCATTTCTCACAAGTAGTAGTGACCACATCTAATTCTCATGTCACTCAAAATCATTATCTTATGTTTTAGTTGGCCATCCTAAAAGGCTATGTTTGGATACTTATCATCTCTTCTATCATATCCTCATCTTCAGTACACAAAATTTGTTCATGCACAAAAAAATATTACTACTCTAAACAACTGGTTCATATTAAATGTTTCATCATAGCCTTTACATTTGAATAGAGATATAACAACAAATAATTTTGGGTTAGAATCACTTGCCATTTGTCAGACTCCTAAAACATGTTGGTCTAGCCGGCATGGTTTACATGCAACTCTAGAAACCCATCCCACAATCCTAATTTCCTACACTTTAAGGCTTGATAAACTTATTTCAATCCAGGAAATCCCTGATGTTAAGCCATAATTCTTGTTCTTATAGCTTAATGTCCTATAAAACATGATGCATTGATTTTGAGTCTCTTTTCACATCCTATTTTTATGGCATTTAAACATGAATATTCTCACTTAGATATTTTTCTTTGTATACCATTAATTATCATGTATATCACTTATGCTGTAAGTTATTACATATTTATATCAATACATATGATTTTTTTATCTTTTACGCATATCTAAGTTGCTATTCTTCTTATTTTAGGCAATTTGAGTATGTATTTGTCAACTTGGTTATGATAATATACATGTCGGTGGTACCAACACATTACGCCTAGTAGAAAATATGGAGACTAGCATCGTTGCTACCAAGAGGCAACTAGGTGCTACCAAGCATCTTGTCGATGCGATCGAGATACATACTTAGTGGTATCATCTAAAGGTCCAAAGAGCATCAGAGATGGGAGATTTATTATCTGATTGATTGAGACCACAATTGGTGGTACAGACTTCAGCATGCAGGCTTCTATGAGAATCAACTCAATGCTACCAATGCATATTTCAGTAGTACCAACACATACTAAGGAGGAATAAAAGGCCAATCTACCCATTGACACTGACGCCCTAGTATCAACACAATGCGATCAGTGTAGATCTAAATTTAAGTCAGATCCAACATCAATAATTTAAGTGAGGGTGAGGCCTCACCTATGACCTAAGGAGGGCACTCACATATTGGATCACATATGTTTTGGAAGTTGAGCTAACATTAGAGAAGAGGAAGGAGACAGACATCAACTAGACAAATTTAGCTCTTTTGAAGGATGATAGGTTTGTAGTCAAAAAGCTATTGATGGTGGTGTTCATTAGAGAAGATCACCGAGATGACTTCTTCTGCAGTTTTTATATTAGTTTTTGAATGTTTCTGTTCTCTTTCATCTGTTCTTCTTACTGTTATTTAATGACAATCATGTAGGGATAAACCCATTTGTTCCTTAGGACTCGGGAGTACCCTGACATAAGGCCCAGAAGGAGTGATACAAGGGATGGAAAGGAGTTGGGATGGTGTGTACTACTACATCACACTACACTTGGTTGTACACATTTACAGACCCCACCCCTTCCTTCATTGAGGAGTATATTGTTAGTGATCTAAACCTTCTCTGGCCGAGCCCCTCGTACACTATATTTGGATTTGAGGAGTTATGATATATTTCTTTTGTTCTGGACTTAAATCAGTGACATCGTTCATAATTTGTTTATGCTTGATCAATGTAAGAAATGTAACAAGCTGCTAATTACTTTGGGAGACGAATTAGGAGTTAGAAAAATACTACATTAACATAGCTTATATCACACTTTAGGAGAAGGCTTACAAGTATGAAAGAATTAACTAGAGTAAGTTAATATTCAATCGGTCTTAGTTACTAAACTACTACAAGATTGGAGTTTGTCTTAGTCTAGATAGTGTATTAAGATGAGAGAACAACTTATACTGGATATGGGTTTTTAGTTTAGAATAAGGGTGATTAATTATAAATAAAAAGGACTCAAGTACAATGTGTGTCATGCTATCGATGATGGGACACCCCAATGGTTCAATATTTAGAATGTTATTGATATGTCTTAGTTTCAAGCCTTGTGATGTCATCAATATAATTGCAAATATTTTTGAAAAAAAACCAAAATTGTTGAGAATTTCATTAGATCTTTCTTACAAACACCTTAATTCATATATTTTTTAAATTTATGTTCTTATATTAATAACAAGCAATCAACCATTTCTTCAACCTAGCTGATTAGGTTTCATTTAGTAGTAGTTTCCGATGAACGATTCCCTAAGTTCGACACTCGACCCTCTTTCTCCTTTATTATGTGACACATACAATTGTATACCACACATATATATTACGTGTGTCATGTTTTTGGTGGTATTGCCAAAAATCAGCAACCTCAGCACTATGAGTGTTGTGACCAATCATTCTACACCATTTTCTTTACTCATTTTCATTTTTTCTTTGAGAAAAAATCATTGATAAATCATTTTCTATCACATCTTTTATATATAGTGTTTTTACAATAGAAATTAAATTTGGGAGTACTAGTTCATGGTCCATACTCAAGACTATGAATACGAAAGTCAACTCCCTCTTGTGAGTTTGGGGCTTCCATGGAGAAGATATTTCAAACTCATCCATGAAATCCAGACTGAAGAGAAGACATGGGAGATAATGGTGAAGAACATGTTGAAGACTTGCATGATTCTTATGAGGAATAGACAAACTGGGACAAAATCAAGGCGTTGCCAATGACAAATCAGTTGGGACCTATTAAACACTAGACAATGATTGTGGGAAGTTACATAAATGACCCATGGCTGGTACATTAATTAAATTTAAGGTGTTCCTTGGTTACATCTTCGAGGATCCTATGTCATATATAAATAGATTTGTTCAGATTTATGACATATTGACGCTTGATAGGGTCCCAACCATAGTGATATACCTAAAGATATATTTATACTCTCTTTCAAACAGGGCTAAGGCTTGGTTCCTCAGTTTACCTCCAAAGTCAATTGAGACATGGGATGAAATGATATATGCCTTTTTGAGGGGTATTTCTCAAGTGTAGAAGACCAAAATACTAGTAGGAAAAATTTATAAATTTAAATAACAGGCTTAAGAATCCTACTCTAAGGTGTAGGAGATATTTCTAAATATGCTGATGAAAGTCCCCTATCATGGGATTGACTTGATCATCCAGGAAAAGACATTTTACTAAAACTTGTATAATGGGCAGAGGACTACTCTTATAGTGTAGGAGCAAGATTTTTCATAAATAACAGAGCAACATGATGTAATTAGATCTAGAAGAATATGGATAAGAATAAATCTTGGGGAGTATAGCATGAAGAACCAATAACAACTACAAGTTCCAAGTAATCATGAGAAGTCTTGGAGTTGAAACCTCAGATGGCAGAACTTACAAATAAGATAGACCATAAGTTGGGCACCTCCTCTGGAGTTGAATAGGATGAGTATTTTTAATTGTGGAAATAGAAAAAAGGCTAAATAATAAATATTCATTGTGAAGTGATCCTAAATTATCATGGATGGATCCTAACAATTTTCAACAAGACCCATCATAGGTACAACAACCCCTACAACATCAAATAAACACTTCAAATCAGAATCAATATAAAAGGGGCCCTAGTAAGATGGACATGTTAGAACACATATTTGGCAAACTTATGAGAATAAAGGAGACATATAAGAACATGAATGAAGCATACATAGATAGTCAACGAGGGACCAACATAACCAAAGAACTCAAATCCAGACTCTAGAAAATCAGATTTCATAATAGAAGCATTTTTTGCAACAATGAAGAAGCCTACTCATCCAATATATATAGGGAACACTGACATTGTACATAATAATCAACATGACAATGTATGATTACACATAGTGGTGAAATGTTGGAGATAGAGTAGACAATGATTCCAATGCCGAGTGCACCGTTATCTAAAAGTGTGGTTTTAATAGAAAGGTGCCTTCTAAGAAGTTAGTAGACTCCACACCACAAGAATAATTTGAGGAAGAGAATGCCATGGGGATATCCAATAACCCAAAAGAGACTTACATTCTTTCTAACCAGTACAAGAACGTGGCCCTTGTGCCATCTTTCCAATAGCTTGAAGGCCAAAAAGGTTGATAAGTAGTTTAAGAAGTTTATTGATGTTTTCAAGAAATTCCACATCAACCTACCACTAGTAGATTCCTTCTTACAGATATTTCTTGAAATAAATCAAACTAGAAGAGAAGAGCGGTTGATTCATTTGTGGTGGTACTACGGGGTGAAATTTTGTTCACTGATACATAGAAAGTTTCCATAGGAAAAACAAGATCATGGGTGTTTCAATATACTGTGTTTCCTAGGCAATATAAAGTTTGGGTAAGAACTATGTGATTCAAGAGAAAGCATTAAAATCATACCATTGACAATATTAAAGAAGCTAGAGCTTAAGGAATTAAGGAAAAATAATATGCATGACAATTCACTAGAATGATAATTTAGTTGTGAGACAACTAGGCATATGTGAGGATATCCTAGTGGATGACTGCACATACAACCATGTCATGGATGAGTGTGCCTTGGTTCAATAGACATTATTGTTATTTTATACGAAGAACTTTGACGATCTAGGACGTCAACCACCACTTCCAGTTGTACCATCTATACAACATCACCTAAGAAGAAATTGAAGCTACTTCCTACATATTTGAAGTACACATTCTTGGTAGTGGATCACAATCTTCCTTTGAAAATTTCTCCCTCACTGAGTATTCAAGAGGTGTAACAGTTTCACTTCGTCCAAAAGAACCACATGCCTGCATTTGGGTGGTCTGTTGTTGATGTAAAAGGAAATTCTCTGAGAATGTGCCAACATAAGATCTACATTGGAGAAGGAGAAAAGCTAGTGTCACATCCTCTAAGGCATCTAAATGCCATCATGACTGAGGTGGTAAAGAAGGAGGGAGTAGAACTTTTAGCGGTACGTAGAATCCTACTCTTTTGGATTCTAAATGGGTTTGTCTGACTTAAGAAGTTCCTAAGTTGGGGGTAGTATATGTCACTACTAATTCTACTAGCAACTAATTTGTCCTAGGTTAGTTACGGGGTGGGAAGTTTGCATTGATTATCTCCGTTCAAATACTGCCACTCTAAAAAAACCATTTTTCCCTAACTTTCATTGACCATATTCTTTAGATGCTCGTCAGCAGCTCACAATTTTTCTTTTTCTATAGTTATTCAGGGCACAAGTAGATTTCCATAGAATCACATGATCAAGAGAAGTCAACCTTCACTTGCTCCTATGATACTTTTGCTTATTTTTCCATTCCCTTTGGTCTTTATAATGCCCCAGTGACATTTCATGATGTATGTTCTCCATTTTATCTGATATGGTTGAATATTGTCTCAATATTTTTATGAATGATATTTTTGGTATATGGAGAGTCCTTTGATGACTACCTTGAATGTATCAATAAGGACTGATAGATATGTCAGTAAACTTATTTGGTTTTGAATTTGGAGAAGTGTCACATGATGGTGAGTGAAGTAATTGTTATTGCACATATGGTTTCCAACAAGGGGATGGAAATCAATTTAGTAAAGATCAAGGTGATTTCCAAACTTCCTCTACCATCTTCAGTGACGGGAGGTAGGAGCAATACGGGTCATGCATGTTTTTATTGATTTTTCATAAAATATTTTTGAAATATATGAAAACATTTTCCCAAATTGTTAGAAAAGTATGTTGAGTTTAATTTTGTTGATCTTTGTTTAGAAGCATTTAAGGTTTTGATGGAGAAACTAATCTCATCACTTGTGGTGGCGAATCCATATTTTACACATCCTTTTGATGTTATGTGCAACTATTGAACTATGTGGTTGGAGCCATTTTAAGTCAAAACAAGATTGTTCCCTTTTGGTTTATTTATTATGCATCAGGGACTTTTAATGATGGTCAACTTAATTACACCTTCATTATAAAATAATTTTAGTTGTTGACTTTGCTCTTGACAAGTTTAGGCAATATTTAATAGGGGAAAAGGTGATAGTTTGAACTGATCATGCATCCATTAGGTACCTCTTGTAATAGAAAGCTACAAAATTGAGTTTAATTAGATGGATTCTTCTGCTACAAGAATTTGACATAGAGATTACATATACATCTATGGCAGATAATGTAGTAACATATCATCTATCTCATCTAGAGAGGGTAAATGAGTATGGGTTGGGGATGCAAATTATTGAGGAGTTTACTATTATTTCCATGGTATTCAAATGTTATTAATTATCTAGCATGTGATGAATTACTAGAAAATTTAGGATATTGGGAAAAGAAGCAAATCTTCCTATCTTTGAGGTATGGGATGACCCTATCTTGCTTAGGTAGGTCGTGATGGGATATTTAAGAAATATAATCCTTAGTGGGTGTTTGAGAGAATCCTTGCTAATTTCCACTCCATGCTCACTGGGTGACACTATGTAGCTCAAGGATGGCTGCCAAAGTGTTCATGAATGGATTTCATTGATCATCATTTTTTAAGGAAGCGTACGACTTTATTAAGAGGTGGGTGTGTGTTAACGCATGAGTAATATTTCTAGGAGACATGAAATGCCTCCAAGTACCTTTTAGGAAGTGTAGGTAGTTGACCTTTAGGGAGATGTTTTCATGGGGTCATTTATTTCTTGTAATTCTAGTCTATATATTCTTCTTATCATTAGTTATGTGTCTAAGTGGGTCATAGCAGTTCCTACTCACATCAATTATGTGCAAGTTGTATTCCATTTTGTGAAAGATAATATTTTCTATTGGTTTACAGTGCCCATGATGATCATTAGTGATGGTGGATACCATTTTACAAGCCAAAAAATTGGATATCTATTGAGAAAATATGGATTTTAGTATAGAGTAGGCACTCCATACCACCCTCATACTGATGGCCAAGTAGAGCATGTCAAATATGGATTTTAAAAGGATCTTGAAAAAGACTGTCTCTAGCAATAGAACGAACTGGAGCATGTAGTTGAATGATTCTCTTTGGAGTTGTAGAACAATTTTCAAAACCCTTATTGGCACAACCCTTTATAGATTAGTTAATGGTCGGTCATGTCACTTTCTCATGGGATTGGAACATAGGGCCAGTTCGGCTTTGAAGAAAGTGAAATTTGACTTATATTTTGCTGGGGAGAAGCATAAGCTAGAGCTAAATGAATTGGATTAGATTAGGCCAGACACTTATTAAAACTCAAGGATCTAAAAGGATAGAACTAAGATGATCCATGATTATCATATGTTGCATATGACTTTCTTACCTGGGAAGAGGGTTTTATTGTTCAATTATAGTTTGAAATTTTACCAGGGTAAGTTAACATCACGATGGGTTTGAACCATATGTGGTGGTCAAGGAATGTCCTCATGAAGAAGTAGAAATAAGTGATGGTGCAAAGGTCTCTAAGAACAATTTCCAACATCTCAAACATTGTTTTGGGAGAGAAGTGGTCCATGAGCAAGAAGAGTTGCAACTCTTGGATCATCCTTGATGTGTTTTATTTTTTCAAACCCAAAACATTATCTAAGAGTTCTTATGGGAGGAAAACCACTTTAGAATCTATTTTCTTTAGCTTTTGTTAGTCATCTTGGTCTTTTCATGTTTAATTCATCTAGTTTAATTTTGATGAACATAAAAAGGTACATTGATGTATTTCTCAAGTGTGCATGATCATAATGTGTTGGTACTACTCACATCACTATTGGTAGTACCAATAACTAATATGGAAAGGGAAATGAACTTCCTTAAAAAAATTTGATGCCACTGACAAGAGATTCATTGGCACCAAATGCTTACTAGTCTAAGGTGTGAGGAGCAATCTGTTTTTGTATCACTGAGATTCCAATCGGTAGCTCCTACACAAATAAATGAAAACCACATAGCTAAATGAAATTTACATTTCTAGCAGCAAGTGGCATCTCAGTGGTACCCACACAACAAGCTCAAAAGTAACATAGACAACTCATCTTAGTTTCACCAACTACCATGTTGGTGGTACTGACAATCTTTGATGAAGAATCTGAAGCTACTTGAAATATCAACTCAGTACCATAGAGATTCATATCGGTGGCACTGATCAATGCCTCAAAAAAACAGACAACCATTGTCATTAGTACCAAAAAGCAAGTTCAAGTTGCCCAGTAGTCAACTTGGTACTACTGATACATCAGTCAGTAGTATCAACTCAGAAAGGATTGATCTGCGATGTCGACATTGATGATCAAGAGAAAGCAAATCAAACGATCAGAGGCACCACTCTATGAAGATAACTTTGTGTTAGTACCACTGACACCTGTTAGTGCCACCAATGTTGAGGGATCCACAAATTGATACATCAATGGACCACACCCATTAATATCAAATACTGACACTGAAGATCACACCTATAGGTAGATACATCGGTACCACTGACACAACACCAATAATATCAATGCAACATCAGTGACACCAATCTTATGTGGGTAGAGAGCCTACCACGATATAATAGGGCTGGCATGGGATGATGAAAAATCACACCCAAGAACTCCCCTATACTCCAAAAGGTGTCCCAAGACCCCAAGTAAAGACAACATAAGTGATAACACCAATTTTTGTGATGTTTTTTACCCTTATTTTGTTATCAAAACTGCCCTTTTAACTGTTTTCCTCTCCTTTTATATGTACTTTTGCAATAATTGGCCAAACGACGCTCTTAATTCAATATTTCCATCTTTTTCAGAGTTTTCCTCCATTTTGGACTCATTTATCATCAATAAGGCCGTTCCGGCCCACAAGCATGCTCCACCTACATCGGCCTTCCAGTCGGCCCATATGCTCACTGCCCGACAGGGTAGCACGACACATCGACGCACGACATGAGGATGCCGCACAGAAAGGAACTAGCGGGCGACACGTCTTTTACCCGACAGGGAGCCGAGCTTGCCACGACAACTAAAGCTTGTCGCACAATACCGGACACCCACCGGCAGGCGCCGCTCGTGATGTGACTGACAACCGACATCCTTGTGTCGGGCGATACTGATATCGGCCGTCCACCCATTCCACGATGATAAGGAAGACACGTGGCGCCCTGAGCACCATAACTTTCCCAACCACTGCCTATAAATAGAAGCTACAGGAAGCCGAAAAGACAAGTCAGAACCCTGCGCAAGTCACCTCAGGAAAGCTGCGAAGAGCTAGTGTATCGTGTCTTAATGTTCATGCCGGGTGATTCTAGGTGAGCATTTGCCCATCCCGAGAGGGAGGGAATGGTTCACTTAGGGCCGCCCAGGGAAACACTATAGGCCGACATCGGCCGACGAGGACCCCCGACATAAGTGACCGATACTAGGAGCATCACTCTAGCCTAGCATGATACTGAACCCCGATACGCATCACGCGTCACAGCATGTCGCCTGAGAGGGTGCCTCCCGACATGATCGTATCGGGCAAGGGTCCTCGCACGATGCAATCCGCCCATCACGGCGTGTCGCCTGAGAGGGTGTGCCACCCAACACAGTTGTATCAGGCTAGGTTCCTACCCGGTATCGGGCCTGAGGGTCAAATGTAGTCTGTCGTCCTTCTATATCAAGAGGGCGATATCTATCTTTATTTCACTCTTTTATTTCTTTTACTTTTGCAATGTAACCAGAACCTTATTTGTTTATGGAAATAGAAGAGCTTAATTACCTGCTCCTTTATGTTTGGTACCTTTGTTGGATGATTGCTATGTTTAACATCTGAACTCTAGCTTGCATGCTTGGATCACGTTTCGATTAGCTACCGAATTGTGCTTTCCCGTCGCAACAGCCTCGAGAGGGGTGTTGTGGCTCTAGTGTTTGGTCCGATTCTGGAGTACAAGAGTGCCCGGAATCAGAGTTGCTTTTGTAACCTTTCCACTCTAAATTAAGTCCAGCAACCTTGAGAGGGGTGTTGATACTTGATTAGAGGTACCCGCTCTGAGAGGAGGGGTACGGGAGGCTTCTGCTGCCGCTTGTTTTACCGAAGTTTTTTTCCTTCGTACCCTGCTTTAGCTTTAGTTTTATCTCTCTGTTTCTGTTGCATGAAAACCCCTAAAAACTGATAAATGCCTAAAACCTAAGTTTTCCTTGTAGCTCCAGTTGGAGATAGGGTTTTCTTTCGTTTTATCGATCTTACCCAGTTGTTACCTTTGGGAAATTTTACTATCTCTTTTACCTCTTCGTCGGAGTGTAGGGTGTCAATTCCGCGTTCTCAAAACTACCACCCTTGTCCCTGTGTTCGACCCCGTATATCTACTTCGACCCTGTAAACAAAGTTGCGGGGGCCTAGAAGGTTTCAGGTTATAAATGTAAAAGCTTGACTACCTCAAATCTGCCTCCAATTTTAGGACGCGTGATTTAGGCTGGTCAATAAGTCTAGAAATTAGAAAGCTTCTCAAATCTCCTTTCTTCTCTTCCATCTTATAATCTTCCATCACAAGCAATGGTAGAAAGGTGTCAAGATGCATCCTCCATGCTCATTCCACACAATTTGGTTCCAACTCCATTCTGAGTGGTGTTATAACCTCAAATTTTGGTAAATTTGAAATACATAAATATAAGACTTGATTGCATAAGTGAATTCCAAATTATATTTGATAGAATAAAAATGTTTACCGCTTTGTGGCATGGGTGCAACGCATGCCCCAAGTGAGGCCCATGAGAGTATTTTCTTTTCTTATGTCCTAGTGGAACAAGTTATTGAAATAAAAGGAATATGTGCAAGAGTAAATAGTAATGACTTTACAAATTGTTGAATAATAGGAATATGAGATACGGGACAAATTTCCAAAAGAAAATAAAAAATGTATTGTTTTGGATAATTAAAAGAGTAATTATTTTGCCAAGAATGTCAACAGAATGTTTGACCATCAAACAAGAATATTTGAATTTAAAAGGGATTTCCATGTTGTGTGGATAGTTAATTTAAGAACATGCTAAAGAAGCAAGTTTCATCTATTAAACTTATTTCAAGAAATACCAAAAATTATATTTCGGTTGGAAAATTTAGTAATGAGTTTCCTTTGAAGTTTCATTGCCAAAGGATGATCCTAGTAGTCTAGGGAATCTTGAGAAGAAAGAGGCGTCTGTGTGCAATAATTACACAAAATTATGTTATGGAAACCAGTTAAAAAAGATGCCAACTATATTGATGAATAACCCTCGCACTATTGATGTGTCACACTCATGATGACTATTAGATCAGGGATCGAATGGCTCAGCCATCGTCCCCTACCTTGCTTCTTAAAAGGAAACCATGTGAAGAGTGTATTCACTACTACAGAATAGGCCTTTGGAATCGGTTAATTAAGCCCTTTAGTGTCGGTTTCCAAGCGACACCCAAGTGGGCGCCACTAAATATCGACCCCTTCGGTGTTGGTTCCATAATCGATGCCAAAATGCTTCCCGCCACCAAAAATGCGCCAGCAATGGAACTATAGGCGTCGATTATTTAAGAAAATTGACACTATAGAATGATTACAGACATCAGTTAGTAAACAAAAACCGACGCCCATATCCCTGTTAGCTCGATCGTGGTACCTTGCCACAATAGGCGTTGGTTCGTGCCAACAACCGAAGCCAGGAAGGGATAAAGACGTCAGTTTTTAGGTAACAACCGACGATGTATGCCTTTGTTGTCAGTTTTATTCAAATAACTGACGCCTATGTGTTGATTTTTTTTGTTATCAGTTTGCAGGCCTGCTGTATGGCTGGTCAGTAGGATACAGAACATGCAGTTCAGTTTTGAATTGTAGGTTTACAACATCCATTGATATCAGCCAACAACATGCCACAAACCTACAAAATTAACAAGATCGATGGAAAATATTATAGATATATATGATTCACACACATGTATAAGCACATTTAATTCATATTATTTTTCATCACACACATGTAGAAACTAGTAGTTCCATTTCAAATTTCCTCCATTTTCACACACATTTAGCAACCTGAAGTTCCATTCATTTCATTTCTTTTCACATTCAGACACATGTAGAAACATTCATGTATTCATCTTCACATTCACACATTCAAACACATGTATAAAATTCATGCATACATGTATATATAAAAGTTTCACATGTCATCAAATACAAAAATAATTAAGCAGTGTATACCCATCATATGCAGCTTCCATAAGCAACTAAGAAGCAAATTCAGAAAAATGAACAACATGCATCTATTAATACAGACAAGTCTAGATAGATAGACAACTAAATACTACACCAACATGGTCCCACATCAGTAACTTCGAGGCCTTTTCATTGTGGTGATCTTCTCCTAAAGTTAAGAAAAGAAAGTAGCTATGAGGATTGATTACTTTAAGACAAAAAGTGTAAACATAAAACAAGACATGATAATTATATTTGTTAATTGGACCTATCATGGTTTTTTTATTATTGTGTTGTGTCGCGGAGCTCCTCATTGTATTTAAACCAATCTGAACTCATATTCGTCCGAGATGATACTGTCCATCGTGCACTCATACCATCGTAGATGATCGGGGGTCTCATTGTTAACGTTGGTTATCCAAACTAGGTTGTCACTACGACCCACTAGCATCTTTCTAATCCAATCATGCCAACCAGATTTTGATACAAGATTTCTCACCGAATCATACTCAACCTCGATAACATGTGAAGAATTGCCAAACTTTAGGGTCACTTCACCAGGCATGTAGTGTCTTTCATTAAGAAAATGCCAATGTCGAGGTATGGTTAGTTGGTTGAAGGAACAATCATCTAGGATGATGTTCAATTGTTCTTCATTAGGGAACATTAACATTGGCATAGAGGCCCAGGTCATAGTGACTGTTGTGGGTGGATAGAGACTAAAAAATATAAGAACTAACAATTGTAAGTATATATAATGATGTTATATATTTTAAAAAATGATAAGCACATCAAAAATGATAAGCACGACATACAACTTTGCATAATCTTCAGATATACAATGAAATCAAAGGAATGGTTTATCTTTTATTTGAAAAATTGTGTCTTGCAATAAGACAAATAATCAAACTAATGATGCTGATGCGGAACTTTGTTCACACGAATACATTGAAATGAAGATGGTTCTACACTGAGAACAAAGAAAAAGTTTGGCACGATGAGTATGCCCTCTCCTTTCATTATTTTCAATTAATGATCCCACCTATCCCACCCCTACCCTCCTCACACCACCCTCCCTCCTCACCCTCCCCCTCCACTGGCCCTCCACCCTACCCCACACCTATCCTCCTCACACCCTACCACACCCCTCACCCTCCAATGGCCCTCCACCCTACCCCACCCCTACCCTCCTCACACCACACTCCCTCCTCACCCTCCCTTGGCCCTCCACCCTACCCCACCCCTATCCTCCTCCCAGCCTACCACACCCCTCACCCTCCACTAGCTCACCACCCTACCCCACCCTTACTCTCCTCACACCACCCTCCCTCCTCCCCCTCCCCCTCCCTTGGCCCTCCACCCTACCCTACCCCTATCCTCCTCCCACACTACCACACCCCTCACCCTCCACTGGCCCTCCACCCTAGACCACCCCTCCTCCTCCCACCCTACCACACCCCCTGCCCCTCTCCTGGCCCTCCACCCTACCCCACCCCTATCCTCCTCCCACCCTACCACACACCTCACCCTCCCCTGGCCCTCCACCCTACCCACACCCCTACCCTCCTCCCACCATATCACTTACCCTCATTCATGCATAATTAACCCCAATTAATCAATATTTATCAACTACACAATCTTAGCGAAACTAAGTACAAATCTCATTAATTAAGTTCATTAATGCATCATTAACCATAATTATTTAATAGTAATCAACTATATGGTGGCATCATTAATCCTAAGTTCAAATCTAGTGTTGATTAATTAACCACTCACCACACTAGTGGATCAAGCAGAATGTGGTGGTGGCGACCGGAGGTGGAGGTGGTCGGGCTGGAGGTGAAGGTGGCTGACGACTGGAGCATCATCATCATCATCAATCATCATCATCATCACCATCGTCGTCATCATCGTCATTATCATCATCATCGTCGTCGTCGTCATCATCGTCGTCGTCATCATCATCATTAGAAAGAAAGAAAGAAAGAAAGAAATAAAGAAAAAAAGAAAGAAAGCACTATCAATTAATTAAATTCATTCATGCATCATTAACCCTAATTAATCAATATTAAACAACTACACAATCTTAGAGAAACTAACTAGAAATCTAATTAATTAAGTTCATTAATGTATCATTAACCAATATTAATCGTTAGTTCTTTGCATCATTAACACAATATTAGTCATCATCGTTGTCGTCTTCATCATCATCATCATGGTCAACATCATCATCATCATCGAAAAGAAAGAAAGAAAGAAATAAAGAAAGAAAGCACTATCAATTAATTATATTCATTCATGCATCATTAACCCTGATTAATCAATATTAATAAACTACACAATCTTAGAGAAACTAAGTAGAAATCTAATTTATTAAGTTCATTAATGCATCATTAACCAATATTAATCGTGAGTTCTTTGCATCATTAACACAATATTAGTCGTCATCATTGTCATCTCATCATCATCATCATCATCATTGGAAATAAATAAATAAATAAATAAATAAATAAAGCACTATCAATTAATTAAATTCATTCATGCATCATTAACCCTAATTAATCAATATTAATCAACTACACAATCTTAGAGAAACTAAGTATAAATCTAATTAATTAAGTTCATTAATGCATCATTA
This sequence comes from Alisma plantago-aquatica, assembly GCA_963693085.1. Classification (NCBI taxonomy): domain Eukaryota; kingdom Viridiplantae; phylum Streptophyta; class Magnoliopsida; order Alismatales; family Alismataceae; genus Alisma; species Alisma plantago-aquatica. The sequence continues at coordinate 199,732,381 of OY856413.1, read as the reverse complement.
ACAAATATTAATCATCAGTTCTTTGCATCATTAACCAATATTAATCGTCAGGAACTTGAAGATGACTGGATCGGATGAGGAGTTTACTGCGGACAACAACAATACTGCCCCAAGAAGAGGTGCAGAGGAGCAAGCAATAGAGGGACAATTACCTGAGATTCCCCTAGCTAACCCAACCATGATAAGGAATTCTTCCTTAGGAATCACTATTGGGGAATTTAGGGCTACCATGATGTATCTAGTGGATCAAGCACTAGCAATACAACCCAGATTACCAGCTCCTAATGATGATGTTTTGGATATCAACAGAATATGTGAACCACAACAGCAGGTTGAAGCAATAGTAGATGATGAAGCTTTGAACTTAGAGAAAGCTTGTGCTCAACCTCAGTCTGATGAATTAGTATACAGTAATATAGGGGTTAGAATACAACCAGAAACCAGGACCTGCTATAGGTGTAGGAAGCCTAGAAATATCAACTATAATTGTCCAGAACAGAAATATAAGGGAAGAAATGAGAAAAGGCCTATCCAAATCCAGGAGTAGAGACCTGGTAGTTATAAAAGGAAGAAGTTTTTGGTGTCACCAACACAACCAGGACCTAGTGCACCAAGGCAATGGTTATCCAGAAAGGGTAAGAAACCCTTTAGACCACACCGGGAACTCAAAACTTGCTATCAATGTGGACAGGTAGGGCATCTGGTAAGAGATTGCCCAGCCAGAAATGTTATGGCAAATCAACCTCTGAGGCAGAATCAACTTGAGACAATGAATAATCCTCGAGTCATGACATGTTAGACGAAATAAATGTTATTCTTATATGTCTTTTTATGATCTCTTGGACAAAACTGAGAAAGTAATTGATTGAACTTTTCTTGATTAATCCTATAAGGACTTATAATGTTGTATAAAATAGATGTTTCATGTTACATGCTTACCTCCATAAGAAAGATGAGGTATTTAAGAATTGGTCTGGATAGAAATTCAGTAAGATTAATACTTATACTTATAATGATAAGAAAAGAGAAGGAATATGGTATATACAAGTGCATATTACCTTATATCAGTATTTATATACCCTGGCCAGGTATACAATTGCTGATGATAAAGTAAATATAGAAACTCTTAGATTGTTATCTTTTTTATTGCTCTGATCAAGTAGTCATTCTGAGATAATCTAATGAGTATCATGAAATAAGAAATATGGGAATAAGGGAGGTTAACCCTGTCCAGTAAAGTTGTAAGAATAATAATAAAGATTCTCCCCATGATGTGAAAATGTGATGCGACCATAAGACCTTCATGAATATGTTAGATAATAACAAGGAAAGGAACAATGTCATGTAATCATCCTTATAAAAATTCCTATACTAGAACAAGGAACTGAGGATGAGATGAGAGGTAAATGTTTCATGAATGGTTGAAAAATACATGAAATAATATGATTCCTTATTCTCTTTCCTACTAGGAACATGGCAATCAAGTGGGTTTTAGGACACTTGATGTGCATAATATAAAGATGTTTATGTAATAAGTAATATCCCATGATGAAAGGAAGAAAAAGATGTAATGTGTCGATAACACATGTGATAGGTATCAAACCAAGAATGTAATAATATATCAAATGATTTATATTAATTACCTGGAATGGTTAACTATGAAATCAAATTAAATAAAACATGCAAAATAATATGAACATCACTTGTTAGGGGTTTATGTCTTTCATAAACATATCTTTCTCTAAGATACATGTCAAATAAGTCCTTGTTTGATAAGTATTGTTTCCCAATGATAAGAGAATGTACAACTAATGAGAGAATTAGTACTAATAATAAGGAAAGTTAATATGGTGTTATCATATATGATAACAAAATCAAGGTATGAAAGGACGTATATAGTCTCAAATAAATGACAAAGTATAATTGTGATCTTAAGAAATGTTGATCTAACTAAGGAACATGAGAGTATATGTTCCATATGATACTTTCCATGAAAAGTTTGTGTGGAGTAACTATGTACTGAACTCTATGATGTTCCATAATAACGAAATGTCACTTGAAGACATAATGGTATAATGCTTAAATAATATCTGCTTTCCCTTTTCTTTCTGGGATTTTGGGGGCGAAATCCTTGTTAGGGGTTTATAATTTGTAACATCCCTGACCTGGGTTATGAACTAACCCCAGGTGTTTTTCTTAATCATGTGATTAAATGCTTGTGGTTATCTGTTGCTAATGTAATTAAAGCTCCTGAGGAATATATATTTCCCTTTTGTCCTTTTAAATAATATTGTAATATTATTTTGTTAAAAGTGGACTTATGTGCAAATTACCCAATTAAAGGGGTTAACTTGCAAATTACACATGTTTAGATGTTCCTCTGATGATAATACATTATAAGAATGAATTTGATGAAGTATTATGGATTCTCCAAGCTTGGGCACCAAAAGGTAGCTTTTGGAGCAATCCTTATGCTTTAAACCCTAGTTTTGGTGTAAAGTGCAATTTACCAAAAACATGGGGTGCAACATGTAAAATATACCTTCTAGAATATCTTTTATGACTCTTGGCATCAATTAGAGTAATAAATGATAAAGGGGGTGCTTCATTGGATAAACAAATAAGAAGGATAACCCTTGTAACTAAATAACCAAGTTGTAAGCATAATGACCATTTTATATGTGTGCAACTTAGTAGGATGTTTGGCTTCCTTTTCACTACACTTTTGTTAAGAAAGGAGTTTTCTTAAGAATAGGAAGGAGGGGCGTGGCCAAGAAGGAGAGAAGGACCCATATGAGAAATAGAAGAAAAGATTGTCCTTATCTTGAAAACATGCCCAAAGTATATATACACCTTTCTTTTACAACCAAGGGATCGTTTCCCTTTCTCTGTTCACTTATCTCTTGCTGTGGCCAACTAAGGAAGGAGCTCAGGAGCAGGGGAGAACAGCCAAGTAGGTTTGGGTAAGCTTTGGTTATCTTCTAGCTTGGATTCATGGAGGAAATCATAATACAAGGTTGGTTTGCTAGTTTTTCTTACTAAGTTATTCTTTCTAGCCATCCTTTCCAACCAATTCTTGAAGAAGAAACCTTGGACGACCTGTGGATCTCAAGCCACCATTAAAGCTTCGAAGCTTGGAGCTCTAGAGCTGGTTCTAAGGCGGGTTTTATAACTCTAAACCCTTAAACTTTGTTATGCATCTTTCTTTCTTGCAAAAGTAGTTTGTTCTTCTTTCCCCCATCCTTCCTTGCTTTCTTGCAACTAAAACCATGAAGAACATACCTGGATCTGGAGGTAGAAGAAGGGGGGCATGAACACCAATGTTACTTTAGCAAACGGTCTTCCACCCTTGGCCAAACGATTTGCAAAACCGTTTGAGGGGTAAATGGTTTCACAAGGTCAGTTGGAGAAAACGGTCTCCAAGACCATTTGGTTGAGTTGACCAAGGGTTGACCGTTTGGGATTCCTGTTCCTAATTATGTTGGTTAATAAATCACCAAATTTGAAGGCTAATCATGGGCAAACCTAATTGAAATTAGTGCAGAAATTCCAATGAGTTAATTTGAGATTTTGGGTTGATGAGCCCAAACGGTCTCAAGACCGTTTGGGGGTCACCCAAGACCGTTTGGAGGTCTAGGGTGAAGTATTGATATGTGTTTGAAGATCCAAAGATGTGGTATGAACCCTAATCGGCTAAATGCTGATTTTGCAAGTGAATGAGATGATGTTTTGGGTTGATTGGCCCAAACGGTTTCAAAACCATTTGGGGATCACCCAAACGGTCTCAAGACCGTTTGGGGATCACCCAAGACCGTTTGGAGGTCTGGATTTAAGTATAGTTGACCAATTGAAGGTCCAAAGGTACCAAATCATATTACAATTAAGTGCTGATTTGTTGATCAATTTGATAGACCAATCCTTGATGGAATTTCACTAGAATCCAAGGGTTGGATGAGCCAAACGGTCTCAAGACCGTTTGGAGCTCATACAAATGGTCTCAAGACCGTTTGGAGGTCTAGGGGTGAGTATGGTTAAGCAATTTATGATCCAATGTTACTAAGTTAAAGTGTAATCAATTGCTGATTTGGTGATCAATCCAATGATCCAAACCTTAATTAGTTGACTTAGATTTTGATGCGACTTTGGGAAAACGGTCTCAAGACCATTTGGAGGTTGTCCAAATGATCCTAAGACCGTTTGGGCCAAGTCATGGCCCAATTGGATGTTAATTGATGGGTTCAACTTCATTTAGACTCATGTTGATGGACATTGATGGTTGATCGATTATAAACCCTAATTCAATTGGTTCCAACCCTATTTGGCTATCAATTGAAGGTCAGTTGAGTGTTCAATTGGTTAAGGATAACCCTAATTGGCTCAATTGATAAGTGGTTAACATATATGAGGTCAATTGAAGGGTTCAACCTTGAAAACCCTAATCAATTGTAAGTGTTGATGCACTTTCTAGGTCCATGCAGTTTTGAGACATTTGGACCAAACGGTCTCAAGACCATTTGGGCCCAAACGGTTTCAAAACCGTTTGGACTCATGTGGTTTCCAAACCGTTTAAGGTCATGCGGTTTCAATGGTGATTTGTTCAATCGGTTTCAAAGTCAACCATGTCCAAACAGTCAACATGATGAAACAGTTTCATGACCGTTTAAGGGCAAACAGTCTTGAGTGTCATGCGGTCTTGAAGTCAACCCTAACCAAACGGTCAACTCTTCCAAACGGTCTTAAGACCATTTGGAGGTTGAAGTGTGAAAACATTTGGGGACTTTTAGGGTTAATATTGCTTAAAGCTTTGAAGGCTTAGATGGTTCAATGGTTGTCTAACCTAAACCCTAATGATACCTAAAGATATTAAGGGGCTAAGTAATTAGTAGCTTGACCCATGTTATGGTTAATGTTGAACATTACCAAAGTACCCTTGAAGGGTTCAAGTAGATAACAACCCTTGATCAAGTAAACACTAATGATTATTATGGGATGTCTTAATCTATGTAAGTCAAAGATGACGACCTAATCTATCCTAGAGTACCTAATCTATCCTAGAGTGATGTAAACATCATCCAGTAGTGAGAGGAGAGAGAAGGCTCCTAATATGAATGTGAATCAAGTAACATACCTTCAATATGTAAGAATGTACATGATTAGGATATGATCCATCAAGGTGAGATCATAGAAACCCTAATTATGATGTTTAATGAATCTTAAACTAATTTGAGGGCATCAATGATGATAATTTTCATACATAATGATGCTATGAGCTCAATTCACTATGAAGTGAATAGTAAACCCTAATTCTAGAATAATAACATGTAATGTGAATAGTAAACCCTAATTTAGGGTGATCTGATAAATGGAGTAATTCAGGGTTATGCCTTTGGGTATGAAACCCTAACTACAAGTTGTAATATGAGGAATATTTATGCCTTGTGAGCTAAGAGGTTCAATAACCCTAGGTTGAAGTGATTTAATCCAAACCCTAGAAATTAATGGCGATATGCTGATTCTCAGCATGCCCGTGCTAAGGAGAACGGCCGTGGTAGCTTTACTTTGTACGACCGTGCAAGGTGGCACGACCGTGGTGTTCTATGAATAGATTGAAAAGAATTGGTATTGTGCTGATATTGTTATATATGCATGTCTTCGATTATGCTAATTATGCAGGTTGCTAGAAAAAAGGTAATCATAGCCAGGAAAGGGTTATGATGTTTTATTCATTAAAAGCATTTTATAAGCTTTATGAATAATGATATACTATGTTGCCAGGTTTAAGAGATAACATATGAGAATGATGGGCTGTAAGAGCCTTGAGTAATATTTACATTGTTACAATTAAGGTCATGCTATTAGATGACTTATGATGATTTAAGGGTTTGAACACCCCTGTTCTTGAACCATAATGATGAGATGGTTATGAAATGATAATGGTTATGAAATAAACTTGATACATATAGTATTCTTCTTCTATAGCAGATGTTTTAATTGTTTATGTTTGGAAACATGCTTGATAATAAAAGAATATTGAAATGTACCTAACTAATCAAGTATAATCATACCATGTAGGGCCCTAACCATAGATCCATCATTGTCAGAGACCAAATGATGGTGAAACAGGTTTTCCTAAGGGAAGTTTTGGAGCATATACTTTTGAGTATATGGGGGTATATGGACGCGAATATCCTTACATCCTAGTGTAGGAATTGATGTAGATGTACTTTAATCTTTCAACCCTTCACTATATATTCATACCGGGTGATGTACCACAAATCTCCCGAAGAAATTACTAATACCGCATCGATGAGAGATAAACAAGAAATCTTTCGATGACGATGAGAGTTCATAACTCCACTGTAACTCTATAGTGAAGTTTCCAGAATACCCTGGATAGCTACTACAGTAGAGACACAAGATGTCCTACAAGTACATCCTCTTACTGACTGAGGAAGATGAGGTCATAAGAATCTGACTCTTTTGATGACCTATGTATGGTACCGACACGAATTTTATAAATGGTCGGTTGGAGTATGAGCGGTATACCTCATCTCCGTAGGGCATAATAATGTTTGAAAAATATAATCAGCCGTATAGTATAACCGCTTAGGTTGAACTACGAGAAACAATGATTGATGTTACATTGTTGACTTTAATAGTCTGTTCAAGTATCTAGCATACATGTTCTACATATGCTTTAATGAAGTGATTTCTTAAGTAAATGTTGTTTTACTTATTACCAAACCTACTGTTGATATTTTCAGTTACTTTGCTTCTCTTATTCCTTATATGCTATAATAAAGCCTCTGGTGGAGAGTTATAACTCTCGTTGGGACAATTATTTAAATTGTCTCACTTCTGTGGGATTCTACTTTTTAGGTAGACGCCGAGGATGAAGGAATCCATTTAAGAATGAGCAACAACAGCAACAACAACATCAGGGGCAGCAGTGAATCTCAGGTGGAGATACTGACTGTCTAGTCTTGTAGATAGCATGTCTTATGTCGTCTCTGTACTCTCAGGTCCCACGAGTCAGTAGGTCTAAGGTTTTTGGCTTTAAGTCTCGAGATTTTGTTGTATTTTGCCTTGTAGAGATAACAGGGCAATGGATGCATGTAATCACTGGAGAGGTGATTCCACAGAGATGTAATGTTAAAACATGATGTAAACTGTTTATCCTATTTCTTATAAAGAAGTTTTATGGTTTAAAGATCTTTTCTTAAAAAGTTTTAATTTCTAGTGATTTTTCATTATTCCGTTGCCAGTTAAACAATCGCTTCTGTAGAGTTTACAGCTTCTGCATTAGTTAATCCTGTTTTCGCGAGACGGTCATCACAATTTAGTTGGTATCAGAGCTTTAGGTTCGCTGAGTCTACAGAGACATAGGACTAAGGTAGTAGAGTCTGTTCTAAGTGTCATCCAGTGTACATGATGGTATCTTCTTCTCACATAGGAGGAGAGGAACTTGAAGATGACTGGATCGGATGAGGAGTTTGCTGCGGAGAGCAACAATACTCCACCAGGAAGAGGTGCAGAGGAGCAAGAAATAGAGGGACAATTACCTGAGATTCCCCTAGCTAACCCAACCATGATAAGGAATTCTTCCTTAGGAATCACTATTGGGGAATTTAGGGCTACCATGATGTATCTAGTAGATCAAGTACTAGCAATACAACCCAGATTACCAGCTCCTAACGATGATGTTTTGGATATCAACAGAATATGTGAACCACAACAGCAGGTTGAAGCAATAGTAGATGATGAAGCTTTGAACTTAGAGAAAGCTTGCGCTCAACCTCAGTCTGATGAATCAGTATACAGTAATATAGGGGTTAGAATACAACCAGAAACCAGGACCTGCTATAGGTGTAGGAAGCCTAGACATATCAGCTATAATTGTCCAGAACAGAAATATAAGGGAAGAAATGAGAAAAGGCCTATCCAAATCCAAGAGCAGAGACCTAGTAGTTATAAAAGGAAGAAGTTTATGGTGTCACCAACACAACCAGGACCTAGTGCACCAAGGCAATGGTTATCCAGAAAGGGTAAGGAACCCTTTAGACCACACTAGGAACTCAGAACTTGCTATCAATGTGGACAGGTAGGGCATCTGGTAAGAGATTGCCCAGCCGAAAATGTTATGGCAAATCAACCTCTAAGGCAGAATCAGCTTGAGACAATGAATAATCCTCGAGTCATGGCAGGTTAGACGAAATAAATGTTATTCTTATATGTCTTTTTATGATCTCTTGGACAAAACTGAGAAAGTAATTGATTGAACTTTTCTTGATTAATCCTATAAGGACTTATAATGTTGTATAAAATAGATGTTTCATGTTACATGCTTACCTCCATAAGAAAGATGAGGTATTAAAGAATTGGTCTGGATATAAATTCAGTAAGATTAATACTTATACTTATAATGATAACAAAAGAGAAGGAATATGGTATATACAAGTGCATATTACCTTATCTCAGTATTTATATACCCTGGCCAGGTATACAATTGCTGATGATAAAGTAAATATAGAAACTCTTAGATTGTTATCTTTTTTATTGCTCTGATCAAGTAGTCATTCTGAGATAATCTAATGAGTATCACGAAATAAGAAATATGGGAATAAGGGAGGTTAACCCTGTCCAGTAAAGTTGTAAGAATAATAATAAAAATTCTCCCCATGATGTGAAAATGTGATGAGACCATAAGACCTTCATGAATATGTTAGATAATAACAAGGAAAGGAACAATTTCATGTAATCATCCTTATAAAAATTCCTATACTAGAACAAGGAACTGAGGATGAGATGAGAGGTAAATGTTTCGTGAATGGTTGAAAAATACATGAAATAATATGATTCCTTATTCTCTTTCCTACTAGGAACATGGCAATCAAGTGGGTTTTAGGACACTTGATGTGCATAATATAAAGATGTTTATGTAATAAGTAATATCCCATGATGAAAGGAAGAAAAAGATGTAATGTGTCGATAACACATGTGATAGGTATCAAACCAAGAATGTAATAATATATCAAATGATTTATATTAATTACCTGGAATGGTTAACTATGAAATCAAATTAAATAAAACATGCAAAATAATATGAACATCACTTGTTAGGGGTTTATGTCTTTCATAAACATATCTTTCTCTAAGATACCTGTCAAATAAGTCCTTGTTTGATAAGTAACGTTTCCCAATGATAAGAGAATGTACAACTAATGAGAGAATTAGTACTAATAATAAGGAAAGTTAATATGGTGTTATCATATACAATAACACAATCAAGGTATGAAAGGACTTATATAGTCTCAAATAAATGACAGAGTATAATTGTGATCTTAAGAAATGTTGATCTAACTAAGGAACATGAGAGTATATGTTCCATACTGTAAAAGACTAGATTTCTGGCTTAATATCGAGGACAAAATTTCTGTTAAGGTGTGTAGGATGTTATGGAGTGGATTTTTAAGGTTTTAGACCCAGTAGGATAAGTGAGTTCATATAATTGAGATTGCAATGTCGTATGTTTGATACCTCTTTGAAACATGGAATTGATTGGTCAAATACTGATATTATGATACCAAAATTGGAAGGAATGTAGTTTGGATGATAATTGAGCTATGTTCAAAGTTTCAGGATGATCAAATACTCCTAGAAGAAGTTATGTATGTTTGAATGTGATAAAATCATTGATATTTTGATAATAGATGACCAAGGTTTTTCAACTAGGCTCTTATCTATATACCATGTCACGTCCCCCTTTAACCTGGTTGTGTGATGCCACGTAGTGGAGAGTTTGGAGATGGTAGGGAGTGGTAGGATGTGAGCCTAAATCATCCCACGTCGTGATCGTGGCTCAAGGGAGTAAACTGAACGAGCAGTTATGCTTTCCCAAGAAAGACTGATCTTAATGACCCCTCTTTTTGGGTGAACGACCATCTGAGGAAGGAGTTAGAGCTCTCTCTCCTGTCCATATCTCAACTGTGACGAGTAGGCCAGAACTAGAGAAAGGAAGAACGAATAGAAGGGGCTTTAGAGGAAGATGATGAATTCTACAGCAAACACGAGTTCATGGGAGTCCAACCACGTCGTTCCCATGGACTCTCGAGGTGGCTTTGGTACTACACCAAGCAATTCTAGCTGGAGAAGAAGATAGGCTTCAAATGCTAGATGCGGAGCTTCTCCACTGCATCAGAGGGCCTCACAATGTTCGTGGAGGCCTTCCGAAGCTTTCCCAAACTTAGGATCGACGCAAGGATGTGCAAGGGCTATTGTCCTCTTCTGCTCCGCCAAGCCGCACCCCACGACGGCGGCCTCCTCAAGCCGTAGCAGAAGTCCACCAACGACGAAAACCTTCCCGCGATAGCGGCGGCCTGGACGCGGGTGGCAGGAAGTGAGCAGGTGGGGATATTACTATGGCGGCATCTCGAGTTCTCTGTCGTCCTTCCAAGCAACCGGAGATGACGATGACCTTGAGAGATGGGAACCTGGGAGAGGAGAAGCAACTGACAGCATGGAAGGTGTCGTTCTTGCCGAGAAGCAGCTTTGGAGCGGGCACGAGGCAGCGACGATGCTTCTAAGAATGGCGGAAGACTACAGTCCCGCTCGGGACTCTGGCGGCGCTTCCGCAGGCCCGCGAGGAGGACTCGTGCAGAGACATCCGCTGGGGTTAGTTTAGCGTGGAGTCGAGAAGGAGAGGACGGTCCAGAACCAAACCCAGCCCAGAACGGGCCAAACCAGCAGGTACCAAACCCAGCTCACAGTGAACCAACCAAGAACCGGCCGCAGCAAGAAGAGGAGCTGCGCCAACCTTAATGGCCACGTGGCACGATCCAATTGGTCGCATAAGGTAAATTCCCAGAAATTCCCCTGATCTTGCATAATTCATAATAAATAGCCCGCTTATCATAAAATTACAAACAAGATACCAAAATTCTCAAAAAAATGTGTAGAACAAGATGGAAGTACAATATTAGAATTTTGATGCTTTAATGTTAGTGATATCATGTAAGTTGTAAAATTCTTATTTTGTGGATAAAAAATATCAAAGGATGATATAAAATTATGGAAAAATGTCAGTAAGTCTGTAATAATGCTTATAATGCACCTGATGTCAAGGATGATCATGTTGATGTACGAAATCATGTAATTTTCTTAATATGGCTAATTAGGACTAATAACCCTAAATAAAATGCAATAAATACATGCATGCTCAATAAATCATGGTAATTACATAATACCTTCATATCAATAATGTGAGGCTAATATATAACTCGGATATTAGTTAGATGCATGGAATTCATGTTATATGAAGATGACCTTTAATATATGAGATGAAATCCTAATTTGTACAATACATGTAACCTAGGTTTAATATGTATAAAGAATGATACAGAACATGATATTCAGATTATGTATCCTAATCTGGAATATAACATCAGTAACTTAATTACAAGATGATAAGACAAGTAATAAAGTACATATACTTAAGAGACTAAGTAAAGCCCTAATGAACACGATTAGGGTTAACATGAGATATAGATGATGAGAACCTGATGATAGTATGTGATATTATCTTTATCAGGTTTTGACCTGGGATACATAGTTGACATGAGGAATATGTGATTAGGATGTCTCTTTGGAAGGTACGCTATTACCTCTTACTTGGCTTATTATACAATATGCTTGTGTAATATGAGTAGTAAAATACTTGGCATATGGTATTGATTGAAATGATTATTCTTGTATGATATTTTGCATGATTTTCCATACTTATTGCTATGAACACATGAAACATAATATACCTGTTCCATTATATCTAAGCACTTCAACTCTTTGGTAGTAAAGTGCTGGAAATAATTACTTCAACTCTTTGGTAGTAAAGTACTTGGAAGTGATCCAACTCTTTGGTAGTAAAGTGCTAGAAATAAGTACTTCAACTCTTTGGTAGTAAAGTACTTGGAAGTGATCCAACTCTTTGGTAGTAGATCACATTGTGAATTGATCCAACTCTTTGGTAGTAGATCATAAAGGCCTTAATGCATTCAACTCTCAGGTCGTAAATTCATGGATGATATAATGGAAAATATGCTTAAAATATGTGTTCTCTTTTGTTGATGGACATCTTTGTGTAAGTATATGATTTTCTTATATTGTCTTCTGTTACTGCCAAGTATATTAGTTTTATCTTATTTCCAAGATATGATGGGAGGTAAATAAAAGACACGTAGGCGTACTCAGTACAATATTCATGAAATATTGTGCTGACGTGTACCGCATGTAATCTTTTTGTTTAGGTTGTGGTTATGCTCTTGAAGATCTAGGATAGAGAGAGTTGTGTAGCGAGCTGATGTACAGGTGGACCTGTTGTCTTAAGATCCTGTTGTTTAGATGTAGTACATGTATATGTTAAAGTTTGTTGTTCAATATGTAATCTCAAATGTTGTAACAATTCATGTTGTAATTATATGTTGAATGGTGAACATGTGTGTATGGTTTTATTATTGTTCATGTGCATGTGCTACGGTTGTTTCCTTGTGACTCCCTTGATTTTCTCTTTCTTAGCCTAGTGTGTGGTGTTTAAATTGGAATTCTCGCTGAGGTGAGGGTTTCAATTTAGACATCGCACATCAGATTAAGTTTTAGAAAATCCAGGGATGTCACAGGTGGTATCAGAGCATGAACAATAGCAAAGCCTGACATTTGCTCACTATGCTACTCAAACTAAAGAACCTTGAACTTTAATAATCTTTTAGGGTTAGATTAGTCATCTTTTAGAGACTAGATCTGACCTAGCCTCTAGGTTAGTACCTAGATGTCCGAGAACTAGATCTAGACTGGTGCTTGTTGAGTAGCAAGTCCTTAGATTTCGTTCTTTCCTTGTAGTGCAGCGGTATGGGACGTTGCACTATTTGGAAATGACGTGCATCAAGGGAAGAGAAACCCTAGACATATGGTGCACATTGTCTAGAGTAGCTACACTAGTCTACACCATGTTCTCACCCTTTTCACTAGTTTTCATGACACTTGACTCTCTACTATGTGTGGGACACTCATTTCTAGATTTGGTTTTTGACTCCAATCATATCGAACCTCGATTGTTTTCTCTGACGTTTGTTTTATCGGAGAAAAACTATATAATATTTTATTATGTATATGTATTACAAAAATGTGTCCCCACACATGTACGAGTAGGAGGTGATCATGCAACCCAAGTGAAAGTGATGACATCAGTCTAGAAGAGAGAGTAGTTCTTGATTAGATGTCTAGAGCCTTTTTGATATATATGATAGATGGAGTAGATGATATAAGATAGTTGTGATGATCTATGTTTGTCTTTAATGATGTAAGTTTCAGTTTTGAGGATTTGAGATAAGTTTTTATGATGCAAGTAAATAGGCTTTTATGATATAAGATATGCTAAGTTAAGACAAGTTGTGAGTCAGCATGAGCCTCAAGCTCTTTTACAAAGGAGTACCTCTAGTGTTAGGACCAATTTTGGGGTTAGCTCAAGAGAGAGAGAAACCCACAGGAAGAAGGTCAGAGAACCTAGACTCCATGATATGAGAAATATGAGAAATATGTGATATGATATGTCCTAAACTAGAATACTCCTGAGTAATTGAGATGAGTCGCTTTATGCATGATTCCTATAGTCTTGTTGAACCCTATATGTCCTTGGGAGGACCAAACCCTAGAGATAGAGAGAGGCTGGTTATATGTGTATGTGCGAACATGAATATGAGAACCTACCATCTAGGTGAGGGAGAGAGCCCAAGACCCTGGAGGAGGTAGCTATGTTAGTTTTTGTACCGCCTCATGCTCGGGTTGGTGGTTTCCCACATAGGAATCTAGTGGTGTGTATATAAGATAACGAGAGTTAAGAAATAGTGTTTCATGGGTATAGAATCTATTGAGGGTATGTCATGTCATGATGTGGTTTGGTTTGTGCTATGTGGCTAGCTCTTGTGAAGTTAATCAACTAGTGCCCACGAGGTAATCTGAGAACCCTGAGATAAGAGAGAAAAGATAAAGTTTGTGCATATGAGATGCTCATAGAGTTGAGTTAGCTCAGAGAGACTGAGCATGGAACTGCCCTCATGATGCGGGTCAGGATAACCTCCGTTGGACTAGATGAAGTTTTGATATATGTTTAACAAGTCACTCACATAAGTTTGTTTAGCAGAACCATGATGTAATATATGTAAGGATGTGATCTAATTTTGAGATATGAGAGTGTATATGACCTGATGGAAACCTATAGATGGTTTAATATATATATATATATCAGTGCATAAATGGTTAACCATCTACATGAATAATGATGATAATGTGAAAATGTTGGTTAATCTTGCGATGAAATCACATGTAAATGTTATAACTTATTACGAGCAATGAAATAAGATCAGATGAAAGAAACATGTTACATGCGGTGTTAATCTTAGTGCTTAATAAAGATGAAAAATATAATTTGACAATTAGCACAACATAATTCTTTTGACACCTTGATATGATCCAGTTGGACAAAGAGAGTTAATGATAATTAACTGCCTCCTAAAAGACATATGTTAATTTTGAACATGTTCTAAACTAAGCTCAATAAAATGTTGATGAAACCTTGTTGCATGGGTTAACCTTTGTTAACTCCTTTAGAATATGGTAATATGATGTGGGAATCCTAATGCATGGGTAAAGATAAGGAAGCAACCCTAATATATGAGATATGTCATGACGAAATCTGAGTTTCTAAACGTTGAGTTCAACCTTGAATGAAGTGTTTGTGCACCAAGATGGTTGTAAACCCCCCTAATAGTGCTTTGGATACATGGTTCTAGGTAACTTTTGTGGATATGTTACACATAGAATAGTGCCTACATGTGGATGAGAGCAAGATAAAGTTTTCCCTAAAAGTATGAGTATGGTTTACTTTCGAGGACGAAAGTTCTTATAAGATGTATATGATGTAAAAGACTGGATTTCTGGATTAATTTCGAGGACACAATTTCTGTTCAGGTGTGTAGGATGTTATGGAGTGGATTTTGTAGGTTTTGGACCCAGTAGGATAAGTGAGTTCATATAATTGAGATTGCAATGTCGTATGTTTTATACCTCTTTGAAACATGGAATTGATTGGTCAAATACTGATATTATGATACCAAAATTGGAGGGAATGTAGTTTGGATGATAATTGAGCTATGTTCAAAGTTTCAGGATGATCAAATACTCCTAGAAGAAGTTATGTATGTTTGAATGTGATGAAATCATTGATATTTTGATAATAGATGACCAAGGTTTTTCAACTACGCTCTTATCTATATACCATGTCACGTCCCCCTTTAACCTGGTTGTGTGATTCCACATAGTGGAGAGTCTGGAGACGGTAGGGAGTGGTAGGATGCAAGCCTAAATCATCCCATGTCGTGATCGTGGCTCAAGGGAGTAAACTGAACGAGCAGTTGTGCTTGCCCAAGAAAGACCGATCTTAATGACCCCTCTTTTTGGGTGAACGACCATCTGAGGAAGGAGTTCGAGCTCTCTCTCCTGTCCATATCTCAATTGTGATGAGTAGGCCAGAACCAGAGAAAGGAAGAATGAATAGAAGGGGCTTTGGAGGAAGATGATGAATTCTACAGCAAACACGAGTTCAGGGGAGTCCAACCACGTCGTT
This sequence comes from Alisma plantago-aquatica, assembly GCA_963693085.1. Classification (NCBI taxonomy): domain Eukaryota; kingdom Viridiplantae; phylum Streptophyta; class Magnoliopsida; order Alismatales; family Alismataceae; genus Alisma; species Alisma plantago-aquatica. The sequence continues at coordinate 199,716,711 of OY856413.1, read as the reverse complement.
CCCATGGACTCTCGAGGTGGCTTTGGTACTACACCAAGCCCTTCTAGCTGGAGAAGAAGATAGGCTTCAAATGCTTGATGCGGAGCTTCTCCACTACATCAGAGGGCCTCACAGTGTTCATGGAGGCCTTCCGAAGCTTTCCCAAACTTAGGATCGACGCAAGGATGTGCAAGGGCTGTTGCCCTCTTCTGCTCCGCCAAGCCGCACCCCACGGCGGAGGCCTCCTCAAGCCGCAGCAGAAGTCCACCAACGACGAATACCTTCCCGCGATAGCGGTGGCCTAGACGCGGGCGGCAGGAAGCGAGCAGGTGGGGAGATTACTATGGCGGCATCTTGAGTTCTCTATCATCCTTCCAAGCAACCGGAGATGACGATGACCTTGAGAGATGGGAACCTGGGAGAGGAGAAGCAACTGACAGCATGGAAGGTGTCGTGCTCGCCAAGAAGTAGCTTTGGAGCGGGCGCGAGGCAGCGATGATGCTTCTAAGAACGGTGGAAGACTAGAGTCCCGCTCGGGACTCTGGCGGCGCTTCCGCAGGCCCGCGAGGAGGACTCGTGCAGAGACAACCGCTGGGGTTAGTTCAGCGTGGAGTCGAGAAGGAGTGGACGGTCCAGAACCAAACCCAGCCCAGAACCGGCCAAACCAGTAGGTAACAAACCCAGCTCACAGTGAACCAACCAAGAACCGACCGCAGCAAGAAGAGGAGTTGCGCCAACCTTAATGGCCATGTGGCACGATCCAAATGGTCGCATAAGGTAAATTCCCAGAAATTCCCCTGATCTTGCATAATTCATAATAAATAGCCTGCTTATCAGAAAATTACAAACAAGATACCAAAATTCTCAGAAAAATGCGTAGAACAAGATGGATGTACAATATCAGGCTTTTGATGCTTTAATATTAGTGATATCATGTAAGTTGTAAAATGCTTAGTTTGTGGATAAAAAATATCAAAGGATGATATAAAATTATGGGAAAATGTCAGTAAGTCTGTAATAATGCTTATAATGCACCTGATGTCAAGGATGATCATGTTGATGTACGAAATCATGTAATTTGCTTAATATGGATAATTAGGACTAATAACCCTAAATAAAATGCAATAAATATATGCATGCTCAATAAATCATGGTAATTACAGAATACCTTCATATCAGTAATGTGAGGCTAATATATAACTCAGATATTAGTTAGATGCATGGAATTCATGTTATATGAAGATGACCTTTAATATATGAGATGAAATCCTAATTTGTACAATACATGTAACCTAGGTTTAATATGTATAAAGAATGATACAGAACATGATATTCAGATTATGTATCCTAATCTGGAATATAACATCAGTAACTTAATTACAAGATGATAAGACAAGTAATAAAGTACATATACTTAAGAGACTAAGTAAAGCCCTAATGAACACGATTAGGGTTAACATGAGATATAGATGATGACAACCTGATGATAGTATGTGATCTTATCTTTATCAGGGTTTGACCTGGGATACATGGTTGACATGAGGAATATGTGATTAGGATGTCTCTTTGGAAGGTATGCTATTACCTCTTACTTGGCTTATTATACAATATTCTTGTGTTATATGAGTAGTAAAATACTTGGCATATGGTATTGATTGAAATGATTATTCTTGTATGATATGTTGCATGATTTTCCATACTTATTGATATGAACACATGAAACATAATATATATGTTCCATTATATCTAAGCACTTCAACTCTTTGGTAGTAAAGTGCTGGAAATAAGTACTTCAACTCTTTGGTAGTAAAGTACTTGGAAGTGATCCAACTCTTTGGTAGTAGATCACATTGTGAAATGATCCAACTCTTTGGTAGTAGATCACAAAGGCCTTAATGCATTCAACTCTCAGGTAGTAAATGCATGGATGATATAATGGAAAATATGCTTAAAATATGTGTTCTCTTTTGTTGATGGACATCTTTATGTAAGTATATGATTTTCTTATATTTTCTTCTGTTACTTCCAAGTATATTAGTTTTATCTTATTGCCAAGATATGATGGGAGGTAAATAAAAGACACGTAGGCGTACTCAGTACAATATTCATGAAATATTGTGCTGACGTGTACCGCATGTAATCTTTTTGTTTAGGTTGTGGTTATGCTCTTGAAGATCCAGGATAGAGAGAGTTGTGTAGCGAGCTGATGTATAGGTAGACATGTTGTCTTAAGATCTTGTTGTTTAGATGTAGTACATGTATATGTTAAAGTTTGTTGTTCAATATGTAATCTCAAATGTTGTAACAATTCATGTTGTAATTATATGTTGAATGGTGAACATGTGTGTATGGTTTTATTATTGTTCATGTGCATGTGCTACTGTTGTTTCCTTGTGACTCCCTTGATTTTGTCTTTCTTAGCCTAGTGTGTGGTGTTTAAATTGGAATTCTCGCTGAGGTGAGGGTTTCAATTTGGATGTTGCACATCAGATTAAGTTTTAGAAAATCTGGGGACGTCACATAATCTTTCCATGAAACGTTTGTGTGGAGTAACTATGTACTGAACAAAACTCTATGATGTTCCATAATATCGAAATGTCACTTGAAGACATAATGGTATAATGCTTAAATAATATCTACTTTCCCTTTTCTTTCTGGGATTTTGGGGGCGAAATCCTTGTTAGGGGTTTATAATTTGTAACATCCCTGACCTGGGTTCTGAACTAACCCCAGGTGTTTTTCTTAATCATGTGATTAAATTCTTGTGGTTATCTATTGCTAATGTAATTAAAGCTCCTGAGGAATATATATTTCCCTTTCTGTCCTTTTAAACAATATTGTAATATTGTTTTGTTAAAAGTGGACTTATGTGCAAATTACCCAATTAAAGGGGTTAACTTGCAAATTACACATGTTTAGATGTTCCTCTGATGATAATACATCATAAGAATGAATTTGATGAAGTATTATGGATTTTCCAAGCTTGGGCACCAAAAGGTAGCTTGTGGAGCAATCCTTGTTCTTTAAACCCTAGTTTTGGTGTAAAGTGCAATTTACCAAAAACATGGGGTGCAACATGTAAAATATACCTTCTAGAATATCTTTTATGACTCTTGGCATCAATTAGAGTAAAAAATGATAAAGGGGGCGCTTCATTGGATAAACAAATAAGAAGGATAACCCTTGTAACTAAATAACCAAGTTGTAAGCATAATGACCTTTTTATATGTGTGCAACTTAGTAGGATGTTTGGCTTCCTTTTCACTTGAATTTGGTTAAGAAAGGAGTTTTTCTTAAGAATAGGAAGGAGGGGCGTGGCCAAGAAGGAGAGAAGGACCCATATGAGAAATAGAAGAAAATATTGTCCTTATCTTGAAAACATGCCCAAAGTATATATACACCTTTCTTTTACAACCAAGGGATCATTTCCCTTTCTCTCTTCACTTATCTCTTGCTGTGGCTGACTAAGGAAGGAGCTCAGGAGCAGGGGAGAACAGCCAAGTAGGTTTGGGTAAGCTTTGGTTATCTTCTAGCTTGGATTCATGGAGGAAATCATAATACAAGGTTGGTTTGCTAGTTTTTCTTACTAAGTTCTTCTTTCTAGCCATCCTTTCCAACCAATTCTTGAAGAAGAAACCTTGGACGACCTGTGGAGCTCAAGACACCATTAAAGCTTCGAAGCTTGGATATCTAGAGCTGGTTCTAAGGTGGGTTTTATAACTCTGAACCCTTAAACTTTGTTATGCATCTTTCTTTCTTGCAAAAGTAGTTTGTTCTTCTTTCCCCCATCCTTCCTTGCTTTCTTGCAACTAAAACCATGAAGAACAGACCTGGATCTGGAGGTAGAAGAAGGGGGGCGTAAATACCAATGTTACTTTAGCAAACGGTCTTGCACCCTTGGCCAAACGGTTTGCAAAACCGTTTGGGGGTTTGCAAAACCGTTTGAGGGGCAAACGGTTTCACAAGGTCGGTTGGAGAAAACGGTCTCCAAGACCGTTTGGTTGAGTTGACCAAGGGTTGACCGTTTGGGATTCCTGTTCCTAATTATGTTGGTTAATAACTCACCAAATTTGAGGGGTTAATTCTCACGGAATCATGAGTTGAAGGCTAATAAATTGGGAAAACGCTAATTGAAATTAGTGCTGAAATTCCAATGAGTTAATTTGAGATTTTGGGTTGATTAGCCCAAACGGTCTCAAGACCATTTGGGGATCACCCAAACGGTCTCAAGACCGTTTGGGGGTCACCCAAGACCGTTTGGAGGTCTAGGGTAAAGTATGGATATGTGTTTGAAGATCCAAAGATGTGGTATGAACCCTAATCGGCTAAATGCTGATTTTGCAAGTGAATGAGATGATGTTTTGGGTTGATTGGCCCAAACGGTTTCAAAACCATTTGGGGATCACCCAAACGGTCTCAATACCGTTTGGGGATCACCCAAGACCGTTTGGAGGTCTGGGGTTAAGTATAGTTGACCAATTGAAGGCCCAAAGGTACCAAATCATATTACAATTAAGTGCTGATTTGTGGATCAATTTGATAGACCAATCCTTGATGGAATTTCACTAGAATCCAAGGGTTGGATGAGCCAAACGGTCTCAAGACCGTTTGCTGGTCACTCAAGACCATTTGGAGGTCTAGGGGTGAGTATGGTTAAGAAATTGATGATCCAATGTTACTAAGTTAAAGTGTAATCAATTGCTGATTTGGTGATCAATCCAATGATCCAAACCTTAATTAGTTGACTTAGATTTTGATGAGACTTTGGGAAAATGGTCTCAAGACCATTTGGAGGTTGTCCAAACGATCCTAAGACCGTTTGGGCCAAGTCATGGCCCAATTGGATGTTAATTGATGGGTTCAACTTCATTTAGACTCATGTTGATGGACATTGATGGTTGATCGATTATAAACCCTAATTCAATTGGTTCCAACCCTATTTGGCTATCAATTGAAGGTCAATTGAGTGTTCAATTGGTTAAGGATAACCCTAATTGGATCTATTGATAAGTGGTTAACATATATGAGGTCAATTGAAGGGTTCAACCTTGAAAACCCTAATCGATTGTAAGTGTTGATGCACTTTCTAGGTCCATGCGGTTTTGAGACATTTGGACCAAACGGTCTCAACACCGTTTGGGGGCAAATGGTATCAATACCATTTGGGCCCAAACGGTTTCAAAACCATTTGGACTCATGCGGTTTCCAAACCGTTTAAGGTCATGCGGTTTCAATGGTGATTTGTTCAATCAGTTTCAAAGTCAACCATGTCCAAACGGTCAACATGATGAAACGGTTTCAAGACCGTTTAAGGGCAAACGGTCTTGAGTGTCATGCGGTCTTGAAGTCAACCCTAACCAAAAGGTCAACTCTTCCAAACGGTCTTAAGACCATTTGGAGGTTGAAGTGTGAAAACGTTTGGGGACTTTTAGGGTTAAGATTGCGTAATGCTTAGAAGGCTTAGATGGTTCAATGGTTGTTTAACCTAAACCCTAATGATACCTAAAGATATTAAGGGGCTAAGTAATTAGTAGCTTGACCCATGTTATGGTTAATGCTGAACATTACCAAAGTACCCTTGAAGGGTTCAAGTAGATAACAACCCTTGATCAAGTAAACCCTAATGATTATTATGGGAAGTCTTAATCTATGTAAATCAAAGATGACTTGACCTAATCTATCCTAGAGTACCTAATCTATCCTAGAGTGATGTAAACATCATCTAGTAGTGATAGGAGAGAGAAAGCTCCTAATATGAATGTGAATCAAGTAACATATCTTCAATATGTAAGAATGTACATGATTAGGATATGATCCATCAAGGTGAGAGCATAGAAACCCTAATTATGATGTTTAATGAATCTTAAACTAATTTGAGGGCATCAATGATGATAATTTTCATACATAATGATGCTATGAGCTCAATTTACTATGAAGTGAATAGTAAACCCTAATTCTACAATAATAACATGTAATGTGAATAGTAAACCCTAATTTAGGGTGATATGATAAATGGAGTAATTCAGGGTTATGCCTTTGGGTATGAAACCCTAACTACAAGTTGTAATATGAGGAATATTTATGCCTTGTGAGCTAAGAGGTTCAATAACCCTAGGTTGAAGTGATTTAATCCAAACCCTAGAAATCAATGGCGATATGTTGATTCTCATCACGCCCGTGCTAAGGAGCACGACCGTGGTAGCTTTACTTTGCATGACCGTGCAAGGTGGCACGGCCGTGGTGTTCTATGAATAGATTGAAAAGAATTGGTATTGTGCTGATATTGTTATATATGCATGTCTTCGATTATGCTAATCATGCAAGTTGCTAGCAAAAAGGTAATCATAGCTAGGCAAGGGTTATGATGTTTTATTCATTAAAAGCATTTTATAAGCTTTATGAATAATGATATACTATGTTGCCTGGTTTAAGAGATAACATATGAGAATGATGGGTTGTAAGAGCCTTGAGTAATATTTACATTGTTACAATTAAAGTCATGCTATTAGATGACTTATGATGATTTAAGGGTTTGAACAGCCCTGTTCTTGAACTATAATGATGAGATGGTTATGAAATGATAATTGTTATGAAATAAACTTGATACATTTAGTATTCTTCTTCTATAGAAGATGTTTTAATTGTTTATGTTTGGAAACATGCTTGATAATAAAAGAATACTGAAATGTACCTAACTAATCAAGTATAATCATACCATGTAGGGCCCTGACCATAGATCCATCATTGTCAGAGACCAAATGATGGTGAAACAGGTTTTCCTAAGGGAACTCCTGGAGCATATACTTTTGAGTATATGGGGGTATATGGACGTGAATATCCTTACGTCCTAGTGTAGGAATTGATGTAGATGTACTTTACTCTTTCAACCCTTCACTATATATTCATACCGTGTGATGTACCACAAATCTCTTGAAGAAATTACTAATACCGCATCGATGAGAGATAAACAAGAAATCTTTCAATGAAGATGAGAGTTCAGAACTCCACTGTAACTCTATAGCGAAGTTTCCAGAATACCCTGGATAGCTACTACAACAAAGACACAAGATGTCCTGCAAGTAAATCCTCTTACTGACTGAGGAAGATGTGGTCATAAGAATCCAGCTCTTTTGATGACCTATGTATGGTACCGATGCGATTTTTATAAATGGTCGGTTGGAGTATGAGCGATATACCTCATCTCCGCAGGGCATAATAATGTTTGAAAAATATAATCAGCCGTATAGTATAACCGCTTAGGTTGAACTATGAGAAACAATGATTGATGTTACATTGTTGACTTTAATAGTCTGTTCAAGTATCTAGCATACATGTTCCACATATGCTTTAATGAAGTGATTTCTTAAGTAAATGTTGTTTTACTTATTACCAAACCTGTTGTTGATATTTTCAGTTACTTTGCTTCTGTTATTCCTTATATGCTATAACAAAGCCTCTGGCGGAGAGTTATAACTCTCGCTGGGACAATTATTTAAATTGTCTCACTTCTGTGGGATTCTACTTTTTAGGTAGACGCCGAGGACGAAGGAATCCATTTAAGAATGAGCAACAACAACAACAACAGCATCAGGGGCAGCAGTGAATCTCAGGTGGAGATACTGACTGTCTAGTCTTGTAGATAGCATGTCTTATGTCTACTCTCAGGTCCTAGGAATCAGTAGGTCTAAGGTTTTTGGCTTTAAGCCTCGAGATTTTGTTGTATTTTGCCTTGTACAGATAACAGGGCAATGGATGCATGTAATCACTCGAGAGGTGATTCCACAGAGATGTAATGTTAAAACATGATGTAAACTGTTTATCCTGTTTCATATAAAGAAGTATTATGGTTTAAAGATCTTTTCTTAAAAAGTTTTAATTTCTAGTGATTTTTCATTATTCCGCTGCCAGTTAAACAATTGCTTCCGTAGAGTTTACAGCTTCCGCATTAGGTAATCCTGTTTTTGCGAGACGGTCATCACATAAGGGACCAGGAGTCAACAACTTAATGTCAATCATGTTGTGTATATAAAGGCACAGGGATAACCTTGGACCTCAGAAGATATCCCTGATCCTTAATTTCATCCACATAAGCCAGGAACCCTTCTCCATTCACCACTTCGGTTTCTGGCAATCTTCCCCTAGTGTCGGGTCCTAGAAGCATCTCAGACCGATTGCTTTGGCTAAGAGATAGATGAGGATCCTGTGAAGGTGCCCCAACCCTTAAAGAAGTATGTGGACCCCAGAACCAAGGTTCCCCATCTCAGGATTGAAGCATGAAGGTGCTCACTGAAGATACCCCTATGGATCATCGTAGGGCGTCGTAACATTTGTGAGGGTTTTGTAGGACCTTCGGTTACCTATTTCAATGGCTTGCTAGCCTAGAATTGTGGTATGTTCACTTATCCTCTTCTCTGATCTTTTGTTGTTGTTAGCCCCAAACCAGATCTTGCCTCTCCTTCTCCAAAAACCTCTCATGCTTTTACCAAAATCATTGTATTCAATTAAAGCTGGAAAAAGGAGCTTGGTTCTTTAACGGACGCACAAGGTCCTGGGGAAAGAGTCAACCAAGGAGTTGACCTCCTATATGCTCTTCTATTGTTGGTAAAGGTCACTCCTTTGAGGAGGATCGCCTGGATTGATTTACCTCTCTAGCCTTCAAGCCTGTGTGACATTCATGTCATTTTGTATAGGTAGATGACTAATCCTATCCAACCGTAGGTGGCTCGGCCATGCTGAGTAAGCACCAATGTTGTGTTGGCCCATTGGCTAGAACTGAATACATCTATACAATGGATAAGTCAATTAATGTTGACATGGCATGTTCCCATTGGTCCATTAAGGTTTAATTTACAAGAGGAATATGAATAAAATATAATTGTGAGTAAATTATGTGTAGTTGAGAATATTATGATATTATATATCAAATTGATAGAAAATGATATGTATATGAATAAAATATAATTGAGACCTAATTTTGATACTAGTTCTAAAATACGACCAATGCATGATTAATAAGTGATTTAGGTATAAAAACCCTAGCTTGTTGTTATGATTCTTAACACAGTCAATCTAGTTATTTTGAGATATAATCCATTATTTCTGAATATCATGCTACTTTAACATGATCATAATCATAATGGTGATAATTAGGGTTTCTAAAGTGAATAATCATGCATATGAATAATTAGGGATAGAGGTCATGACTTAATATGTCATTAACAAACATAATGAAAAGATATGATGGATCTAATAATTATTGTCTCACCCAAGGTTTAATAAGAGATGGAACTAGGGTTTGTACACAAATTCCTTATCCAAGCCCAAACATGACCCTAAACCCTAGATTATGACTCGAGTAGGGTATTAATTGAATAAGGTGATGGTGACACTTTAGGATTTACATACATGCATATTAATTGTTGATTGCTCAGATTCATCTTTACCTGCTTGATTGATGATATGCTTAAAGTAATTGAAGCATGATTGCATAATCTTCATGGTTCTACATTCAGGTATGTGGTTATGATTATGACTACCCACAATTGTTTTTCGGTGTTTGTTGAGGGTTTCATGAGGATTAACTAAATAAAATGTTGGATGTTTATTTACATTTTGTTCAATAAAAATTCCACTATGAGTATCACATAAAGAAAGAGTATGTGAAAATATTACCAGTTCTTATTTGTATGTAATTGACTGGTTATAATTTGTTATGCACTTTGACAATTTTTCATGCACCCACATACACATTATAACAATGTATTGATCTATGCTTTTATTTCACACCATTTTCTATAAATGTAAGATAAGAAGATATAAAGACATGATAAACTAGCTAAAATTACTTGAAGACATCAAAGCTAAGTAATGGAGGATTAGATAGATACTTCTTCTTATATGTACATTTCTGATGATAAAATTCATGTAACTCCTTAGAGGACCATCTTGTAAACAATACTTGTAAACAATAAAATTCATGTAACTCCTTATATGTACATTACTGTTATTTCTTATTTGGTTAAATTTGGATCCTTGGAAATTTTAGGTAATGGCTCTCATATTTTTGGGTCTTCCATTAATTGGGGATGCGGAAAAGTGAGGTATGTAAGTTTGGTATCAGAGTCCAATATTTTTCAAATAACATTTAGTAGTTTATATTTTATAATAAATCAGTAGAAATATAAGGAGACTTATTACAACATGAACTCATGGTAATGGTGTCATGAATGGATCATGCTTTTGGGGGGTCGTAATATTTTCCTCCACACCATTAAGTTGGTTTACGATGACTCCCTTATCCACAGTGATACCTACCTGGCCAGAACCTAGGGTTTTCCTGAAGTAATGTATCCTCTAAGTTTTCTCATCTCAAACTTTATATACTTCTCATCCTCTTGCTTAATAAACCCTAAAAGATACTTCCCTCCACATCTCAAGTTAGGGTTTTGATAAGAAGTAGGATTAAGGAATCTTCTGCCAATTAATATACATATTATGTGGAAATAATGATAAGGTAAAGAAAAATGTTTCATGGGTTTTTTTATTTCAAGGGTAAACTCTAGATGGAGCTAGGGTTGGTTTAGGAAATCCCTAGTAGGTCAAGGGACATAAAAAACCCTAAGGGACAGGGTGTAGTCCCTAACCTGGGTAATAAACCCTAATCCTTGAGAATGGTTGTAGAGAGGGTGACGTAATAAGCCTACTGTCACTCCCCAATTTTCACAATTAATCTAAAACTAAAAAAAAATATGAAATAAAAATAATTGAAGGACTTCATGTAAAAAGACCATGAAATAAAATTTCTTAAAGGATAAAAAATTGAGTAGAATAAAATGAGACTCAAAATATAGTTTTCTCTTTCATATGAGCATTATGTGTTGCAATTAACTCAAATTTATGTATATTAGTATCTCTTTCTTTTTCTCTCCTATCTTTGAGAGCGTATAAAAAGAAATAAAAGAGGAGTAAAAAAATAGAATTTGAAACAATGCATGTGGAATAGAAAACTAGAAAAACGTTTTCCCTTTTCATTTATATCTTTAAATATAACCAGAATAGTATAATTAATATCTTTTTCTCTTTCCTTCAAGAAATTTTCTCAAAAAGATAAATAAAAGATATGTAATTTCACTTATCAAGAAAATCATTGACCATCTCTGATTGGCTCAAACCCTAACAATGAAAAGACCTTTACCATTTATTTTTATCTTTTGAATAACATAAAAGTTAAGTAAATGTACCATATCAAAATTTGTGTAAAATAGATTTACAAAACTCGAATTTTATTGACTATGAGATATATAGACTACCAAAATAATGAGTGGTGCAAATTTGGTTTCATTTTGAATTTTTTGACCACTCAAATAAATGTAAACATTATGTTAATCTATTTAAAGCATGCAAAACCAAAATAATGTAAAAATTGATTAGTTGTTTTTCAAATTAGGTAATATGGAAACTATATATTTTAAATAGTAGATGGAAGATGGACATAGAGTTTGATTTTTTTTTGTTTTTAAGGTTCCAAAGTTTAAATAAATTGGACGAATGGTTTACTATTTCAAACCAATAATGGTTTACTATTTCATAATCATAATATCATTTCAAAAAAATATGAATAATAGGAGTGAATAATCATATTCAACAAATTTTACATAATACTTGACCAAGTTATATTACTTTTTGAAGAATATATAGGAAATGTTAAATTAAATGTATTCATATACTATTTTGAATGATTTTACTGCATTTCTGAATAGAATTAGTTGGTTCAAATATATATGGTAAGAAACCAAAAGTTAGAGGCTTTTTGTACATAATGAAGTGAATGCAAAATGGTTATGAAAATATATAGTTCGAGTTTTCTAGTTGAATAAGAAAAATATGGTAATGTATTAATGTTTTATTTAAAATTTATAGGATGTGTAATAAATTTTTGGTTTGACTATTTATAGAGATCAACAAATTGGATGGATCTTAAATGTGAAACTATTTCTTATAGTGACCATCAGAAAGTTTGACAATTTAGTAATAATTTTTAATGAGTTGAAAGGCTTCTTTAAATTCAATTACATCAAATAATTTCTCTTGAATTTTAGGAAATTTTTGTTTAAAAATTGCAACCTGTTTAAGTAGGATTTTAGAAGGCAGATATTTGTAGTCAGACTAGGGTGTAGTCTACATTTACAATGCTTTGAAATTGCAGTTTAAAAGTTGAGAGTTTTTGGAGACATAGAAGAAGACATATAGGTGACTGTTTAAATTAGATACATTGCCTTTGGATATTCTTGTAATAATTCCACTCATGCTTTACCCTGACTTGGAAAGAAAGAAACAAAAATTTATATAATGTGAGGGAGTTTATAAGGGTTAGTGGGACTTGTATTTTTTGGGTGCCAACATAACCCCATTTTCCCCTTACCTAGTTCTTCTTTTCCCAACTGTCATTCCCTCCTCATTTACGGATGTGTCGAGGCAAGGGAACAATGAAACAAAGGTAGTTGATCTCCTACTCCTCCAAGAAGATTCCTCCCCATCTATTTTTGTAGTGCACCATCACTTGGTATACAAATGTCACCTCCTATACCTACAACGCTGGTGAACGATCACCACTGTTGTGGCCTTATAGCCTCCATCTAATCGTATGCACAACCATATACTTTTCATAGTTGGTGCTGATATCAAGTAAAACTAAGGTAACTTTAAAAAAAACATATGGGTGTATGTTTGGGGAGTGCAAGATATAACTAAAAAGGATTTTGATTGTACTATGTCCTAGAAATATGTTTATTAGATGATTTGCACGTTTGTTATTTCATTTGTCATGTATATTAAAATCTATATGATTTTGATGTTATATGGATTGAAATAGATAATGACTATAGACATTAATGATTGTTTCATGGTAAGTATTTTTGCATGTGTTTAACATGATCTTAAAGTCTAATCATTCTACTTTTAAAGTTTTATTATGGTTTTTTTTGTAAATCCTAATAAGAATATTTTGGATATTTCACTCTTTATTTGGCTATAGAATGATTTAATATTTTTATCTAAACCTTATTAGATGGTATCATTGTTGTTTTCAGAGTTTTTCCAAGGTATCATACTTTCTTGAATTAGTATTTTGTTTTATACTCAAGAGTATATTATATTATGTGTTTTGATGAGATATTGCATTACATATATGCTTAACTATTATAAACTAGAGTTTTTGGTATTTATATCTGATTTCAACCAAATTGTAGTAATTAGAGACATTTGAAAATGTTTGAAGATTTTATTTTTATCTTAGATTAATATGCCCACATATAGTACATCATTGATTTGTTTTGTCTTATTTGAGTATGAGGCTATATTGATTATATAATGTGAGTTTTTATATACATTCAATGCCATGATTTTTAGCATGGTTTTACATTAGAGTTTTATAGTCTAAGTAAGAATCACATTTTGGTTTACAAGGTGAAGGAGAAGGGTTTTGATATTTAAAAATGATAAATAGACCCACACATGGACTTATAGAAATTTAATGATGTCACATGATTAGGTTATCAAAAACGAATTGAGAACACATTAAAAAAATTATAAATATCAAATTTAAGTGGGCCATGCATATATGGAAAAAGTAAATTTTGGTTTATTGAATGCTTATTTTATGATTATGGACATTATTATGTTTCATAAAATTATGAATGCTCTCCAAGATAACATCATGTACAAATATCATTATGTGATTGATTTTTTATGTTCTACTGTATAAACCCTAGATATGATTATGATCTATGAATAGTGAATCATATTTAAAGAAGGGAGAAATACCATTAAGGAACTATGAGGAGAAATACCATTAAGACATTATTATGGAGAAATCCCATTAAGACATAAAAAGGGAAAATTAATATTATCATTCAAGGGAAGAATTCTCTTTATGGAACTGTGGGAGAAATCTCATTATTGTGAAGACATTAATTATTAAGTTAAGATCATGAACAAACTTAAGTAATTGGTTAAGTTTTTATATGCTGCTAGATCATGGACCTTCAGGCTATTATGGGCTCTCCTAGCATTATGGGCTTACTAGTAATTATGGGCTCCTATGGGGCATTAAGAGAGGAAGCATATATCTACTTATCTAATTCATCATGTTTAAGATATCCAAAGAATAAAAATTTAATCCATGGTCAAGTTTATGTCAAGTTCAAATCGCGTTTACTTCATGTCAATTTATATTTACTTTGTGTTATATAATGTGTCAAATATCGCTTATTGTTGTGGTATTTGTTTTGCATGGCTGGGGATGTGATGTCTGCATGACTTGCAACAAGTGAAGAGTAACAAGGACAAGTAAGGAATAGGAAGATTTTCCAGATAGTGTGCCATTTACAAAGTAGATCTAGGCTCTTGAGATATTTTTATATTATTCATAGTCATATTATTTCAAGCCTAGCTTAATATATTTAGATTTCAAGATGAACTAGTTAAAGTTTCCATGTCAAAAACTATGGATGAATCTATTTCAAATTAGTGTAGGATGTTTCATTTACTTTAATTGCAATGATTAAATTATTGTTACATCCCCTTAAGAAAAATTCTTCCTATTAGATTATGGTATCAGAGAGAATTGGTAAATGGCCACTAGGGAAATATGATTCTCATAGACACTCTAGAATAAAGATATGTGGTTAGGTATATGAATGGACTCACAAGAAATGCTATCATGACATAGAATGACTATAGACTACATTCATAGAAGTGATAAGACATGATATCAATAGAGGTTTAGCTGGTTAAATCCCAAGTTTCAACTTAACCTCAACTAATGAGATAACATATACAATATCAATGGTAATGGCCAACCAATTGAGAGTTGAAGAGGGATGTCATAAGCATGAGACTTTTTGATGCATTTCTCCTTCTTGATAGTCCATGTGGTATGGGAAATATGTACTAGTAGGTTGGTGATGAATAACATGACAAAATCCCACATCTTTGGATATGTTCTTGATCAACCCATATCAACAAATGTAGGAGGTACTTAAAGGCCAAAGGTTAGATAGTCATATATGCCCAATGTTAGAAAGTTATAATAAGGTTATAATAGATGCCCTAAGTGTAAAGATAAGTCTGGTTTCATTAACCCTAAGTATAAATTTAGAATAAGACCAACGTAATGGTTAATCCATGTGCACACGATTTTATCTTATAAAATTTGATGCCATATGTTACATATTTCTTTTCATGAAATGTTTTGAAAATAAATAAACCTTGAAAATGCAAATATCATTAAATGAAGTGGTAAGAAAAATCCTAAGGTTGGTGATAGGCTAAAGAAAATTTTGAGGACGGAATTTATTTTAAGGTGGGTGAAAATGTCACACCCCAATTTTCACAATTATTTAAAACATAGAAACTGGTTTTTATTAAATAAATATATTTGAGGGACTTAATTTATAAAAACCTGAAATGAAATTTCTTAGTGGATAAAAATTGAGACTCAAAATATAGTTTTCTCTTTCATATGTGCATATGTGCTGCAATTAATTCAAATTCATGAATGTTAGTTTCCTTTTGTTTTACTCTCCTATCCTTGATAAGGTATAAAAAGAATTACAAGATAAGGAGTAAAGAAATAGATTTTGAAAATATGCATGTCGAATTGAAAACATGGGCTAAAAGTTTCCACTTTTCCTGTATAGATTTTAAATATAAGAAGAAAGTATCATTAATCTACTTTTCTCTTTTTTCCAAGAGAGCTTCTCAAAAAGAGGAATAAAAGATATGTGATTTGACTCATGAGGAGAATCAATGACCATCTGCAATTGGCTCAAAGCCTAACAAGGGAAAGACCTTTACCATTTATTTTAATCATTTAAAAACAAAAATGTTAAGTAAATGATCAAATGGATATTCATGTATAATAGATGGAAAGAAGTCGAATCCTATTGATTAGTAGAGATCTAGGCTACTCAATTAATGTACGATCTTCATTTGGTTTCATTTTGAATTTGTTGACCAATAAAGTAAATTTCAATACAGTGCTAATCTATTTAATACTTGCATAACCAAAATGATGAAACTTTGATTAGTTTTATGGTAAAAATTAGTCAACATTGAAATTATATATTCAAAATAGTAGAAGGAAATATTAAAGAAGATTTTTATTTTTTTTAAATATTCCAGAGTTCAAATAATTTGGTTGAATGGATTACTATTTCAAACCAACAATGATTTACTCTTCATAATCATAAAATTGTTTCAAAAAAATATGAATATATATAGGAGTGAATTATCATATTCAACCATTTTCAAATAATAATTGACCAAGTTATATATATTTTTGAAGAATATATAGGAAATTTTAAATTAAATGTAGTCATGTACTCTTTTGAATGATTGTATTGCTTTCCTAATAGAAATAGTTGCTACAAATATCTATGGTAAGAAACCAGAAGTCATAGGCTTTTTTGTACGTAATGAAGTTAATGGAAAATGATTATGAAAGTAGATAGTTTGAGTTTTCTATTTTAATAAGAAAAATATGATAATATAATAATGGTCATTTAAAATTTCTATCGGATGTGTAATAAATTTTTTGTTTGACTATAGATAGATATCAACAATTTGGATTGGTCTTAGGTATGAAACTAATGCTCAAAAGGCCATTGCGAATTTTGTGAATTTAGTGATAATTTTTTAATGAGTTGAAATGTCTCTTTAAATTCAATTACATCAGATAATTTCTCTTGATTTTGAGGGTATTTTTGTTTACAATGGTAATGTGTTTCAAGTTGGACTCTAGTAGGCATATACTTCTGTTCATATTAGTATGTGGTCTACATTTATAATGTTTTGGAATTGTAGTTTAAAAGTTGAGAATTTTTTAGATAGAGAAGAACACATATATGCAACATTTTAAATTAAATACATCTCCTTTGGATTTTCTTTGTAGCAATTTCCCTAATGTTTTATGCTGACTTGGAAGGTAAGAAACAAAAATTTGTTTAACGACAAGGAGTTAAAAAGGTTTAGTGGGACTTGTGTTTTTGTGCCACCATAAACCAAATTTCCTCTTCCCTTATTCTCCTTTTTCCCAACCCTCATTACCCCCCTCCTATAAGGATGTGTCATGACAAGGGAACAAATAAACAAAGGTAGTTGACCTCCTACTCCTCCAAGATGATGCCTCCCCCTTTATTTGAAGTGCACCATCATTTGGCATTCGGTCGTCACCTCAACCTATGGATACAATGCCAATGAAATATCACTACTATTGTGGCCTTATAGCCCCATATACCTGGATGCGCAACCGTATACTTTCCATAGTTGGTGCTGAGATTGAGTAAAACTAAGGTAACCTTACAAAAAAACATAACTTGAGTAATGGGCGTCCATTTGGGGAATTCAAGACATCATTAGAAAGGCTTTTGACTGAACAATGTCTTAGAAATATGTTTAGTAGATGATTTGGACGTTTGTTATTTTATTTGTAATGTATATCAAAATATGTATGATTTTGATGTTTTTAGATTAAAATAGAAAATGACTATAGACATTAATGGTTGTTTCATGGTAAGTATATTTTCATGTGTTTAACATGATGTTAAAGTCTAATCATTCTAATTTTAATGTTTTACTAAGGTTTTTGATGTAAATCTTAATAGTGATATTTAGGATATTTCACTCATTGTTTGACTATAGAATAATTTGAAATTTTTATCCAACCCCATTACATGGTATCATTATTATTTTTAAAGTTCTGATGAGGATTCATACTTTCTTAACTTAGTATTCAGTTTTATACTCAAGAGCATATTATAATATGTGTTTTGTTGAGATATCACATGAAAAATATGCTTAATCGCTATAAAATAGACTTTTTGGTATTTATGTTTGATTTCAACCAAATTGTAGTAACTAAAGACATGATAATATTTGAAGGTTTTCTTTTGATCATAGATTAATGTGTTCACATATAGTACATTAACTATTTTGTTATGGCTTGTTCGAGTGTGTGTTATAGTGATTATATAATATGAGTTTTGATATACATTCAATACTAAGATTTTTATCGTGGCTTACATTAGAGTTTTATAGTTTAAGTAAGAATCATATTTTGGTTTACAAGGTGAAGGAGATGGGGGTTGATATTTAAAAATAAAAAATGGACTCACACATAGACTTATAGAAATTTATTGATGTCAAGGTTATTAGGTTATCAAAAAAAGAATTGGGAACACATTAAATAAGTCATTAGTATCAAAGGTAAGAGGGACATGCTTTTTTGGCACATAACGATTTTTGTTTACTGAATGTTTATTTTATGGTTATGCACATTAATATGTTTCATGAAATTATGACTTCTCTCCAAGATAACATTTTGTATAGATATTATTTTGTGATTGATATCTTAATGTTATATTTTATAAACCCTAGATATGATTATGATCTATGAATAATTAATCACATTCAAAAAAGGGAAAAAAATCCATTAAGACATTATGAATGAGAAATCCCATTAACACATTAAAGGGAGAAATCCCATTATGATTCAAGGGGAGAAATCCCATTATGACACTAAGATGGAGAAATCTTGTTATGGGTTTGATTAAGGTTAAAGACATTAATGATTAAGTTAACATAGTGAAAAAACTTAAGGAATTGGTTAAGTTTTTATATGCTCCTTGATCATCGAGCCTTGGGTCATTATGGGATTTCTTAGCAGTATGGGCTTCCTCAAAATTATGGGCTCCTATGGGGCATTAAGAGAGGAAACATATATCTACTTATCTAATTCATCATGGTTAAGACATCCAAAGAATGATTAAGATAATCTTCAAGTTTATGTCAAGTTCATGTCAATTTTATTTCATGCCAAGTTTACTTCATGTCAAGTTATATTTACTTTGTCTTAAAAAACTGCAAAATGCCACTTACTGATGTGATATTTGTTTTTCATGGTTGGGGACATGATCTCCAAATGACTTGGAGCAAGTGAAAAGTAACAAGGTCAAACACAGACTAGGAAGATTTTGAAGATTTTCCTAGTGGGGTGCCATTTACTAAGTCGATCCAGACTCTTAGATATTTTTTACATTATTCTTAGTCATATTATTTCAACCCTACCTTAACAGATTTAGATTTCAAGATGAACTAGTAATAGTTTCCATGTTCAAAAACTATGGATGAATCGATTTCAAATTAGTGCATTGTGTTTCATTTACTTGAATTACAAAGATTAACATATTGTGACATCCCCTTGAGAAAAATGCTTCCTCCCAGTGATATTTATATGTTGTAAAGGTGGGGTATTACACCTACCCATGTGAGCCTTAATTAGGATTTATTCTGTAGGGTTTTAAGAAATATAAACAACCTATGAGTAGCACATGATATAACTATACCATGCTCGAACCCCCCATGCTATCTGTGTAAGCTAGGAGAAGAAAGTCAATGAAATGACTGTGATCAAACCCCTTGAGGGAAGGTCACAAAGGAGCAATCCCCTGGTGGGCAAGGTCACAAAGGATCAAGCCCCTGGAGGGAATGTCAAAAAAGGTCAAGACCCTGGAGGGGAAGGCCGACATAGTACCAAGCCCCTGGAGGTGAAGGTCAAGAAAAGTAAAATTGATGGATGGGAAGGTCGACATAGCACCAAGACCCAAATATGGAAGGTGGCTTGAGTCTGCAGTGTAGACGACTAACCCCTAGATAAGTAAGGTCTTAAAAGTTCAAGCCCCACATTGGGAAGGTCGTTAAGGCACCACGCCCTTGGAGGGGAAGATTGCCCAAGTCCTCTACAGGGATAAAACCCCATGAAAGAGAATCACAAAGATTGAGAAAATAAGAATTAAGAAGTTATAATATAAAATGTATGTTCAACATATTATGGTTACCTTAAAAGGGAAAAACAAATTTGGGGTGGGTGTCTGACATTTGTAGTTCAACCTAAAAGTAGTAAAAGGACCTAAGGAGGAGACAAAACCCTAATCACATAGGGTCACGTTATGGCTAAGAGAACCTTACTTCCTCCTGTAAGTAGTGGGACCTGGTAGGGGAGCACTCCACACTTAATTCAAGAAAATAACATTTAGAAACCCCATCATCACAAATTTTACCAAATGAAAGAGGTGCATTATATTTCCTCAAACAGATGAGTACATAATCATGATTTGTGGCAATGGAAAATAAGAATCTAACCATTGTAGAATTTCATTTTTCATGTTAACATTGGGCCTTATTAGCAAAGTCTAAATTATGAATCTAATTATTAGGATCATATTGTGGTGAGTAACCTTCCCATATTTGAACTCATCCCTTCTCTTGGTCTTGAGAAAAGTCCTCTACTCCCTAGACATCAGGTTGCGCTAACTCTGGGTGGGTTGAAAAACAACACCCAGGGAAAAGGTAAACAAAACGAAGTATGTCAGTAAATGTTGTGTATGTAAAAAGTAAGAATAATAGGACATTAATTAAAGTGAGGGAATATTTGAAATAAATAGATGTGAATAATGAAATATCCAAACGAGAAGAGTTAGCCAAAAAGATTAACATTTCCAAAAGATGAGGAAATTATTTTAAGGATATGGCTAATAAAATGTTTCTTACCATACTTACGTTAGAATAATCACAAAGATAAATAGTTCTATGGTGATAAATATACACTGACTAGAATATAGTAAAAAGTATCTTAGGAATCCATAAGTATTCCATACCAAAGGGTAGAAGGACTAAAACCTCATTGCCAAAATAAATGTAGATTTGCCAGGGGAATAAAACTAGAAGATGGAAGCTAGTTCCCAATTTCATATGTGGTCTAGGAAATAAGACCCAATGCCTGGTACAAGAATAAAACCTACTTCCTATAAAACTTTAAAAGTGGTAGGGAAGCAAAACCCAGTTCCTATATGGTGTCACTACTTCTAGTTATGACTAGTCATCCACACATGCAAATAGGGTAGGAAGAATGAAGTACAATTATTTTCATGCAAAGGATAAGAATATTAGGTTTACATCAAATGGGGTCAAAGGACCCATATTATTGGTAAAATTAGGTCATAATACCATCAATGTTGTATCAACATTAACAAATCATGATAGTATTAACAAGGAATAGTATTTAAAGAAAATGATAGGATTGTCCACAATTTAGTCAATGCCTTATATGGGAAAAAGATATTTAGTCAAGATATTATGCTCCATTTAAATAGAGTAGACAAACATACCTTGACTTGAGTATTAAGTCGATGATTGGATCCTAACCCTCCAAGTCCAAAGTAAACTAAACCTACATATAGCACGAGTTCCATCAACTAGAGTTTAAGTTCTAATATAGATGTATTGTGAAAATGCTAGAAATCCAAATGCATCGGCAAAACCCTAGGTCGGCTCATGATAAAGACCTAACAATGAGTTTCTAGTTTCCTAATGATATCTTAACCCAAAATCACAAGTTTATTATTTATGACATTATCTTTAATTACTTTTAAGGTTATAATTGAAACCAAAACCCTAATATCTGAGGATTCGGGAAAACCTAGATTGGCACATGATTTTTATCTGACTGAGAGGCTCCAAGATTACCGATCATGGATTGGACTCTAGGATCTCAACTTTTCCCTTTAAAATATTTCCTTCAATATTAATGTGATATTATGAAGGTTTAAAACCCTAAAGTCAATTCTATAAAACATGTGAACTAGGCACTGAAAATTGTACCAAAAGGTCGAGAAAGTTCTCAAGATTCGAAAACATATTTTTTTATGATTTTTGGATAAAAAGAGAGGAAGTTATGAATTTTCAAATTCCTGACCAATAAGAAATCACCAAAAATCCACGTCACTGGAGTGAAATCAATCAAACGGGTCAATTCTTCCGACTTGGACCAACTAGGATCATCCAAGTGGCCTGGACCCTTGTCAACCTAGTGCCAATTTGACAAGGCGCACAAACAAAACTAGGTTCTGAAAATACTCTATTACGCCTAGAAAAAAAGAAAGAAGAAGGAACATTGTGAGGGAAATGTGGGTATTTCACAGGGGAGCCTCCCCCTTCCTTGCCCGCTCACCATGGCTATGAGGTGCAAAACTAGCTAATGGTATGGATTTGGGGAAACTTTTATGGTGTCAAGTTGTCAATCTAAAGATAAAGAATCAAAGGGCAAGGCTCGAGGAACTTACCCCTTATGACAATTGGCAAAGGGTGATGCCAACCACCGGTGTGAGGTGTCGCAAGCAAGGGGGAATACCAACTTGGAGGTAGACTATCACACGTGAAGCCAAAGAAAAGATGCTTGTGGTGCGGAAGATACAAAGAAGGAAACACCCTTTTATAATATAGGGTGGTAGTTGCAATTGTCTTGGGGCTAGAATTAGGAATTTCTCAAATCCTAAATAATAGGGATCGAGTAGGGTATGGTTGGATGCAACTTTGAACACAACTTCTGTAGGAGAAGAAATCTTGTGAAGAGATCAAGTGTATTGGGAGAAAACATCAATTTTCAGAGACGTTAACTTGTCTGCAGTTTCTCGATTTGGCTTGGGGTTGAAGATGATCCTTGAGCTGCATGATCAGGATCTAACACGAAGCAAAACATGTCTCATTTACTAAAGATGTGAATAATCCATGACATTAAATATCTCCAAATCAAAATCGAATAAAGTGACACATTTTTCAATTCCTTATCTTTTCCTTTTAAACTGGATGAGTAAATAACCTCTAAATTAAGTGAAATTTGGTGAGTATGGTAATAAGGACCCAAATAATCCAATTTTGGAGTCAAATTTACCTTTTGGAATACTTTAATACATGGAACACACCTTTTTTGGAAAAGTGTATTTTCTTCATTAATATATTCCTTTATAATTTATATTCTATCTCAACCAATATAGCCAAAGGAAAAATATAGATGGATAATTTTAAACTTAAACGCCTTAATTTTATAATTTTTCACAACAAACCCCAAACTAGTGCATTTCTCTTATTTTATGTATAAAATCCATAAAATAAGCATGCTATTGGCTAAAACTCCTATATTTGAAAGTTATTATTACCATGATGCACTCCAATCTAATAAAGGGAGTTCAAATTAAAAGATTCAAATAAAAATGAGAGAAAGTTAATAATTAATTCAAATTGACTATGTTACACCTCCTGTATGTCAAGAAGAAACCCTAGGTTAGGACCTTCCCTGGAAAGGTGAGTTGCCCAATAAGTTTGAGAATTGAGGCAGTTTTAAAATTCACCTAAATCTTGGAAAAATTAAAGATGTGGTATAAAACCTAGGCATGGTAGATCCCTAAGTCAATCATGAGGTCAAGTAGGGATATTTAAAGGTACATAAGACTGATGAGATTAGGAAGTGATTGTGTCCTAAATGCATAAGACCATAGGGTTAGGAGATAGCTGTCCATGTCTGCCTTTGGCCCATGGATCAAGAGATTGGCCACCCTCATGACTCTATGAGGCCTAAGGGGTTAATGTGAGAGGCACTCCCTAAAGTGCGTGAGGCCCATGAGGACAGGATGAGAGCACTCTAGAAGTACATGCACCACTAGAGACCTTGAAAAAATGACTAAAGCTAATGCGACATGAGGTGTAAATGTAAGAAGATACAATAAGTCATGTAATAATGAAATCTTAAAGAAGTAGTGCACAAGACACTTCACTTCATGAAATATAAATATATTGTGGGATTAAAATAAATTCATAGTTTTGAGTCATTATTGAGAGTATTCCAAACTAAAATTTGAATGTTTGAGATAATGTGTGGATACACCATCTCTTCTCTTGGAATGGGATGAGATTTGTATTTGGGATGTAGTCAAACACTTATTTCATCTTTTTATGAGTGAGGGGGATGTGGTAGAAACATGTTATGCTAAAAATGGACATATGAAAATGAATACCGTAAGTTGAGTTTAATGAAATAATCTAGGGTTTAACATATTACTTCACCCTTATGAGGAAACAAATGAGTAATAGGTTGGAAACCTAGGTGAAAAGATAGTCACCAAGTGAAATTGGAATCACAAATGTAATGACCAAGAGATGAAATCATATAATTACTAAACATGTGGATGTGCCCTGAACTAAAGTAAGGTATCAATCTTAGTAACAATGTCATGCTTTGGCATATCAATAAAGGAGATTAAAGATAATCAATGTAGGATTGAGAACCCTAAATTGTGAAATTAACTTCAGTTATCATTCACCTTAGCCTTACTAGGTGTGTATTTTGGAGATAAACTTCCTTTTAAGGAGGGGCGGATGCTATATCCTCCAATTTTGATAAAATTGAAATACATAAATATAAGACTTGGTTGCATAAGAAATTCCTAAATTATATTGGATAGAATAACAATGTTGACCACTTTGTGGCATGGGTGCAACACATGTGTAATGACCCCGCCTCCCGGTAACCCCCAATTAAGGGAGACTGAAGGGTCAGAGCCATTATCCAATAACCTGGATCAAAGGTTCAACAATTAACCAAGAACAATTATTAAATTTTAACAGACTAAACTGGAAAGCTGTAAGAAAATGAACTTTTACATACCTTTTGAAAACTTGGATCTCTAAACTTCTATCCACATAGAAATTCTACTCTAACTAGTCCTCCTTGTATTTTAATTCATGTATTTCACAATATGATGATTTATTATTTGTCCTTTTGGCTTTGTACCTAAAATGCCGACAAACAAAACGTTGGTCAGCATAAAGCTGGTATGTGGGGGAACCAACAATCGTGCAATTATTCATAACAATGTATTGCAGTCAATTACTATTTAACAAACAATTTTACATTTTAAATATAACTGTGTGATCCATGCATTCCCTATCCTCTGTGTTGTCCATACAGTGGACCTGGATGCTACTTTCCTTATAGTAGATCCCCATTACACCCCTCATGGTCCCACCTATAAGTGAACCAGTTTCTAGGGTTGAGTCACATGGCACTACCCGTAAGTAGCCCACTCCTTAACTCATGGCATGCTAAAGGGTCTCATGGCACTACACTTTGTAGCTTAGTTTCTAACCGACAATAACCTAGACCTTACTCTAGGTTACCCCTTTTTTAGCCTTTACAAGCCACAGAGGTGGATTCGGATCTAGCCAGTTATATATATATATATATATATATATATATATATATATATATATATATATATATATATATATATATATATATATATATTCATAGTGATAATCATAGTCACTTTATAAAAGGAATCCAATAGTTATTTTCAAGCAACCGATAAACACATTCAGAAATCACCGTGAAACTAAAGTGATTATTCATAAGCGTAATCACATACCTATTCAGTAGATTTCTCAAGCTAATATCAATTCCAACCAAGAAAGCAATCCAAGCAAGTAATTCAACCACATAATAAGGAATCCTAAAAAACACACGTACTCTATTTACTACACACTTTATCAAGATTCTTTCTATTCAACTTGAAATTGCTTCCTAGGGTTTCCGTATCCATTATAGGGTTCCATTTGCAATTAGGCTTTCCCTTAATCTTTTACCATATTAAACCCTAATTTTATGCCATTAATCATAAACCCTACTTATCTCATCTATTCTTCAATATTAAGGTTATCTTAACAAAATATAACCCTATTTTCATATTAAAGGCACCATTAACCATCAATTAATTTCATTAAGCTTCTTTTACATTAAAGTTACTATTTTTATCCTTTTAATCCATGACAAGATCATTATACGCCTCTATCATCAATTCAAAGTTCATTAGGGTCTAATTAACATATGAACTCGTTTTGCCATCAATTCTACCTTATATTCATGAGAAAACCCTAATTACTACATTTAGGGTAATTATCCAGAATTAAGGACTTTTGTACTCTAAATAGATTAGAACCCTCATATCTCAGCTTTTTACATGAATTTGACCAATTAAAATCATTAAGGATCATAATTACCAAAGTTAGTGTTCAAGGTTCATTAAATCATATGGAACCCTAAATTAATCAAATTATGCATGGAGATCATATTTTTAGATCTAATATGCCCTTTTTATTAACAACAGGTTAATATCTATTTTAAACACTCCCATAACCCCTTTCTAATTCATTAATCATCAAAGGTTAGGGTTTTTCATTGATTAAACTATTAAAGATAACATCTTGATATATTTATTGAATACAAAAATAGGTATTAGGATTCAAAAATAATTTCTATGTGTTCATCTTTTTCGGAGGATCAATTTTCATATATTACTTGTCCTAATTAGAGTTACCGATATTTAATTATGAATTTAGCAAGATTTCACTTACTTGGGCCAATTAGAAGTTGCCACGTCGCTTCCTCCATGCAACGTTGCTCGGCTCAAAAGGAAACATGACGATTTGACGATTTTACCCTTAACTAAGTTGAGCGTGTCTTCTACCCGTGGAGGGGCATAACCGTCCAACGAATAGTTTCTCATCTTCCTCCTTGGATCAGTCGCGACGCTGCTACCCTAGCTACCCATGGCACAACTCCACCTCCTGATCTGAACCCGTTGGCCACCATGGATCCTACCCCCTCTCCCGTCATGCCCTCGTGTAGGCGGGGATGCCTTCAAAACATGGCTGGTCAGCCGAGATCGAGCCCAGCAGGTCTGCCGCCTTGGTTGTCCTACAGCTAACCTACGACGAACCTGCAGCGTCGTGCAGGTGCGGGGAGCCAACATGACGGTCGTCCAACCTCTCTGACAACGTAGAAGCGTCACACCCTCCTCGTATGATCCTCACTGCTCTAGGGATCGATCTACACCCTCTATTAGGGTTTTATCAAAGAAGATGAAGAAGAGAAGGAGAGAATCATGTGGGATTTCTTTGGAACTCGAACCAGGGTTCCACTCTTTACATAGGGGTGGGAAAAAAAGCCCTAGGTTGGCTATTAACGAATCAAAGAGTCCTTTTCCAAGTAGGAAATCAATTCCTTCAATGAGAAGTATATTCTCTCTCTTTCTTTTTATCCTTTGGATATTAGGAAATTCGAAATTCTTCTTTTATTTTCTTTGTACTTGCCCTTTTTAATTCATTGGCCACAGACTTAATATTTCCTTAAGTAGAAAATACCACTTCTTTAACAAAACCATGAAATTCATTATGCATGCATCATATTATCCTCTTATGTTCTATTATTGGTATTTTTCTGTTTCTTTTCTTCATTGAGACTCATTTGATCCGAAGAAACTCAAATAATTCGAATTTCCTTTTTAAGGAATACCCATTATCCTTCTAATTGCATCAACATGCATTATTTCACATTATCATGTTTATTTCTCATTAAAATATCTCTTTTTGTGTATTTCTCTTTAATTCTCTTTTATTTTCCTCATTGGTATTCCTTTTAACATTAGGAATCCTTGGGATACGAAATCCCACTAAGGACAACTCAATTCCACCTTTTTCCACTTATTTTCCACATTTTATCATTGTTTTCAATTTCTTTCTTAATAAAGAAATATTTAATTGATCTTTTCTTTTATTATTGCATTATCTATGCAACTTTGGACTCCTTGGAACCCAAGTAACCCAAGAGGCACGAAATCCATCCTTGGATTACATTCTTTTGCCTTCCAGAGGTTTCCACATCATTCTTTTCTCAAAAACTCAATTATTCATTTACTAATTTAGTAATTGAATTTCCTTTCTTCATTTCCTTGTTATTGGGC
This sequence comes from Alisma plantago-aquatica, assembly GCA_963693085.1. Lineage (NCBI taxonomy): Eukaryota > Viridiplantae > Streptophyta > Magnoliopsida > Alismatales > Alismataceae > Alisma > Alisma plantago-aquatica. Next base: position 199,689,043 of record OY856413.1, on the reverse strand, counting down.
CCAATAGCCAATAAAGCCCACAACACAATCATCAAGGCTATTGTAAATGAAATCCATTTATTCAAAACAAATTATATCATTATTTGTTCAATTATCTTTAATATGAGAAATTACATTTCTCACGAATTGAACCCAAAAATTGCGGTTGTAATAGCATGACCCAAGTGAGGCCCATGAGACTATTTGCATTGCAAATATGTCCTTGTTGCACAAGTTAAAGAAGAAAAGGAATCCCTGCATGAATAAATAGTAATGACTTTATAAATTGTTGAATAATAGGAATATGTGATTTTGGACAAGATTCCAAAAGAAAATAAGCCAGTAGTGTTTTACATAATTCAAAAAGTAGTTATCTAGCCAAGAATGCAAACACAATGTCTGAGGCATGAAAAAAGAATATTTCACTTAACTTTTGGTGTACCTGTAAATAATAATGAAAAGAAGAGAATTCTATAATATGGGATAAAAAGGGTTTTCCATGTGGTGTGAATAGTTAATTTAAGAATATGCTAAAGAAGCAAGTTTGGGCTATTAAATATATTCCAAAAAATCCCAAAAATTATATTTATGTTAGGAAAGTTAGTAATGAATTTCCTTTCAAGTTTCATAGATAAAGTATAATCCTAGTAGACTAAGGATACACAAGAAGATATAGGGGTATGTCTACAATAATTACATGAAACTATGTTATGGAAACCAATAAAGTACTACCAACTATATCAATGGATAGCATGTGTATTGTTGATGTGTCACACTCACAATGACCATTTGATCCAGGATCAAATGGCTCAACCTTCGTCCCCCTACCTCGCATCTTAAAAGGAAATTGCATGAACAATGCATTGATACTTTAACTCGTTATCACTCCCCTATTAACCACTTTTGAGAGATTTTTGTTCCGAAAATGTCGGGAGAGAGAGACGAATCTGCTGAACCTTAACACACATTCTAGTTTGCTTAATCCAGAATATTCCCAATTCCCAACTTTTATCAAAAGTTAAGGTAGAGTACTCAACAACTTAATGTTAATCATGTTTCCTATATAAAGGCCCATGGATTAACCATTGAGGCCTCAAAAGATCTCCCTAGTACTTAATTTCATCAACATTAGACTGAAACCCTCCTATGTTCACCACCTTAGTTTTTGGCGATCTTCCCCTAGTGTCAGGTCCTGAAGCATTTCAAACCAATTCCTTTGTCTAGAAGATGGATGAGGATCCCATGAAGGAGCCCCAACCCTCGGAGAAGAGTGAGGGTTCCCCATCATTAATGCTTGAAGGTTGAAGGTGCTCATCGGATATACCCTTCTAGATCATCATAGGGCATCATAAAATTTTTTAGGGTTTTGCATGACCTTTGAGTACCTACCTCAATAGCTTGTTAGCCTTTGGTATGTTCACTTATCCTCTTCTCTGATCTTTCTCTGTTGTTAGACCTGAACCTGACCTCGCCTCTCCCTGCTCCTACCACTCTCATGCTCTTACTAGACTTGATGTGTTTGGTTAAAGCTGGCAAAGGTAGTTTGGTTCTTCATAGGGACACACGAGGTCTTGGGGTGTGAGTCAACCAAGGGGTTGACCTCATGTATTCTCTACCATGGTAGGTGAAGGTCGCTCCTTTGAGGATGATGAACTGGATGAATTTACCTCTCTACCCTTGAAGCTGGTGTGACATTGATGTCACTACATATGGATATAAGACTAATTCTGTAAAACCAAAGGGAGTCAGGAAATGCTGAGTAAGCGTCAAGCTGGTTTAGGCCCGTTGCTTAGAATTGAATGCATGTATAAACTAGATAAGTCAATTAATGTTGGCATGGCATGCTGCCTTTGGTCCATTAAGGATTAATATATAATTATAGTAAATTAACGGTAACTAAGAATATGATTCTATTATATATAAAATTGATCAAGAAAATGACAGGAATATTAATAAAATAGAATTGAGACCTAATTATGATCCTAGTTCTAAAAGTAGGATGAATGCATGATTAATAAGTGATTAAGGTATAAAAAGCCTAGTTTGGTGATTATGATGCTTAACACAGTAAATCTGATTATTTGAAGATTTTATCGCTTATTTATGAATATAATGATAATCTAAAATGATCATAATAATAATGGTGATAATTAGAGTTCCTAAAGTGAGTAATCATGCATATGGAGAACAAGGGTAGGAGGTCAAAACTTGATATGTGATTAATTTTATTAATATGATGGTGACACTTTGGGATTTCCAATGATGAATATTAAATGTTGATTTCTTGGATTCATCTTTGCATGATTTATTGATGATATGCTCAAAAGAAGTATGCATGTATAATCTTCATGGTTCTTCATTGGCGTACGTGGTTACAATTATGACTACCCGTTATAGTTTGCTGGTGATTGTCGAGGGTTTCACAAGGATTGACTAAATAAATTGTTTGATGCTTATTTACATTATGTTCAATTATAATGCCACTATTACTATCAAACAAAGAAAGATTTATGTGAAGAAATTTCCACTTCTTATTTGCAAGTAATTGACTCATTTTATATTGTTATGTACTTGGACGCTTTTACATGCACCCACATACACAATATAGCAATGTACTGATCTATGATTTTGTTTCACACTGTTTTGAGTAAATGCAAGACAAGAAGCTATCAAGACATGATAAACCAGATGAAATTATCTAAAGACATTAAAGCTAAGTAAAGGAGGATTAGATAGATACTTCTTCTTATATGTATAGTTTTGATGATAGAAAATAATGTAACTCCTTAGGCGAGCATCTTGTTAACAATACTTGAATTAATGGAAATAATTTTCTTTTATTTATTATTCGGTTAAATCTGGATCCTTGCAAATTTTAGGTAATGGCTCTTGACTTTTTGGTTCTTCCCTTAATTGGGGGATGTTGAAAAGTGAGTTGATTACATATGGACTTCCTGAATGAATCTTAGAAGAAGAATCATGCATGTCTACAAGAGAGAATGCTCATACTCATGGATGACCCTTCCACGACAACGTCAGGTCCATTGAGAACATCTAGAGAGTGTACATCAGGCAACACTTTCTAGGCGATCACCAATTTTTTGATGATTGGCCTACATATTCAGACCTCATCCACTAATTATTCACCACGTTAGAGGTGTGTAAATCTCCATTCATGGGAAAGGATGGAAGGTTGTCTAGGTGAAATTCCATCTTTTCAACACAAACTACCAACTAATGGCGATTGAATTTAATGTCGTCTATGGTTGGATCATGGGTTATGTGTGGTTCACCACTTATTGTTTGAGTGCAACATGGTATTGATATAGATGATTGCACTTTTAAAAGGAGACATCATCAACTAGAATCTATCTTTACTAATGGACATCAGGCCCTCTTTTGCTCACATCGTTCATCGATACTTGAACACCATATTCACTTGATAAACTCAGGGGAAAGGAAAGGTCCACAAATCATACCTATATGTCTTTTGGCCTCTATTGACCATGGGTAAGGAGAGTGTGAATCTTATTTCATTCATCCTACTTCACATGATGGCTATGAAAAAGACAACCAAAGAGGCACCCCCATTCATTATAGAGGCTTGCTCACATAACCTGCCATGCATCTCCAACCGGATCTGCAAAGACCATTCTATTACTGATGTTGTCCAATTTTACTTCAAGTACTTCAAGCAGGCTCACATTATCTCCAAGTATGATGGAAGGGTGTATGCCTGTGGCACTCTAGACGAGCAAATGTAGAAGAGGGATATCCTAGATCCCATCTTCCATCTGAGAGGTGTTCGCTACCGTCTATAGCCTATAGATGGAGAGGAAGTCATCCCCGAGGGAGAGGAAAAATACAATGAGTCTAAGGCAAAAGAAGGATAAGATGAAGAAAAAGAGGATTCATCCACTGCTTTGGAACCATGTTAGCACATGCACCACATTAATCACCAAAATGCAACTCCGAGCACCTCAGCTACATTGAATCCACCACCATGAAATTCCTTGGCATAACATGGATTTTCACATGTATTAATACAATTATTTGAATGCAAACACTGGATTGATAAAGACATAATAGAAAGTTTGATATTTTCTATATCTTACTACAAGTTCGGTTTGAGTCCATATGTAATGGATTTTGAGGGTTTTACTATTTTCAATCATTCATTGATAAATATTGGCCAAAGAAGTGTGTAAACTCCAATAATAAAGGAATTCACAAAAGTAATGGACAATTCATAATTAAATAATGAATGTTTTAGAAAATTCGAGAAAAGAATAGGTTGAAGGTAACTAATATGTTTCATTTTGTCCAATATATACTTTATGAGAAAATATATAGCAATAAGTTTGCTTTCCAAGTTTGATTAAAGAATATAATTGATGCCATAAATAAATAAATAAAGTGTCTGCTTAAGGGGCAAGAAAAGAATATTTCCACTTTTTATTTTGATGCCAAACTTATCCCAAACTAAGTTTTAATTATCAAAAAGGTTTCCATTAAACTTTGGTGTCAATTGAAATAGAATTGAGAGAGATGATTTATTTAAGTTTCCATAATCAAAATTTCACATATAGATCCTTGTGAAACAAAATAGAGTAATGGGTTATTTAAAGCCCATTTATTTTCCCAATTAATATGAAAGGTAATCCAAGTAGAAGATGATAGAAGAAAAACCAAAAAAATCCAAGATTTCTTGTGATCTAAGAATTTAAGTATGTAATTATCTAATTTTACAAAATGGCTAGTTTGGAGTTATTAACCAATTAATTTGGATCCCATATTTTGCCAATGAAAAGAGTAATGAGAAGTAGAAGGTTTCCCTAAAAATTGTATGGGAAAAGATTTAATGAGACGAGAGATATAATTATTTTTCTATTTTGGTGTTTTATTAAAAAGAAAGATTTTTCACGGGAAAGGAGTTCCCTTCCCTACAAACCAGGACCACTAAGGATCCTTTTCCCTCAAATCCTATAGATGGGTTTCTAAGTCGGGACTCTCTACCTTCTACCCTATATAAATGCCTACTATCTTCGGCCCAGAGCAGAGAAACCCCACCAAGACTCATGGGGCTGAGCATAGGATCAGACGCACCACCTTCTACCATGTTGGGAGTCTCCATGAAGATGGAGGGATGATTGAGGCAACATGGGATTGGTGAGCTTGTAGCAAGTTCTACAAGGATCATCCCTCTACCTGTGCTGACTCGAGTGAGCCCTATACTCTTTCCAAGAATTATCACTTCACTATCCATAGTTAGTAGGGTTTGAAACCTCGTCCACATGCTTGACCCATCTCTACCCATCACCAGCCATGTTGAAGGCTTGGTTAGGTCCAACAATGATCGTAGAGGAATCCCAAACTCCTTCATGCCTTATGGGCCAAAGGGATGAGGGATAGTCTGCTCGCTCAACTTTGTGTAGGGTTAGAGTTCAACGGTGTCATGAGGTTAGGAAAAAAAAACATCAGGTTAAACGACTTAGACGCCTGGTTTGTATACATGAAGTGCGTGGGTATTGGGGTCATTTCACCAAGTCCTATCTCACTATCTATAACTTATAGATTTTTTCTTGTCGATGTGTCAACTTTTGATTGGTTGAAAATTGTAATATCTTGAATTTATTGTAGAAATTGATAGGATGATCAAAGTAGGATGAATTATACATGAATTTTGATAAGAAAAAGAAGAGGAACATGAATTAAATGGAATCCATGCATAATCCTAAGCCCAATTTCAAAAGTGGTATTAACACCTAATTAAGTTGTGATTTATTCAAAGAAATCCTAGATTGATGATTAATGTGTAAAAAACCTTAAATACATTTCTTTTGTGCAACTATCTAATGTTACTAAATATAATGGGACTTGAAGATGATATTAATGAGGATAATTTATAGATAGGGTTTCTAGGATAATGACTATCAACATATCTAAAGGAATAAATAATAGAAATCGTGATTAGCTTAAATGCAAATGATCTCATTTAGATGTTCATATTATCCTAACGTCTTCAAGTTGATGTGAATCCTAATCCTTGATATGTTTTGAATAAAAATGATCATGATTAAAACAATTGAGTATCAAAAATGATAACAAGGGTTTAAAATCTAATCTACCTTGTCATGATAATCTCAAGTTACTTAATATAACATATTTTCTCAAAATGCTCTAAAAGGCTTAACTTGATATTTAAGGTTTCACCTACTGTATAATTTGCATTAACAACCCAAAATATGGTGCAATGGAATCAGGGTTTTATACCCCTATTTCTTATCCAACCTTGAGACCCCCCTAAACTCTATATTAGGACCCGAGTAGGGTTTTACCTGAATAATATGATGATGACACCTTAGGATTTACATACATGCAAATTAAATGTTGAATTGCTTAGATTCATCTATGCTTTCTTGATTGGATGACATGCTTAAAGTATCTCTACATGATATATGCATGGTTCAACAAGAGGTACATTTTATTCCCATGACTATTCACCTTAATCAAATTCTATAATTTTCATACTTTTTCTGATTGGATTGCAGTTCAACTACTTTTGTTGTTTATTTAATTGTTGTAATCTATAAGGCCCTACTAGTATCACACTACATAAGTATAAATTGTTCTACTACACTATTTCTGGTGGATTGATGATATATGTGGGATGTATGAAGTGTAATTATGATGACGGGTGATGAGGCCGGGATAGGAAGATCGCCAATAAATCAAGCCGAGATAGGATGGTCATTATTAGGCCATGTCAGGAAAGGAAGGCCATAACAGATCAAGCACATGAATGGGAAGGTTATGAGAATTCTACTGCAAGGACAAACCCTATTGAGATGGTACCTTTGAACATGAGTACTCCAGTGAGGGAGTATACCATAGAGATTGAGTGACAAAGTTGAGAAGTTACAAAGAAAATGCATGTTCAATTTTGTAAGAATAATTGCTTCTATGGTTTTTTGTTTTATCCCAACTACATGTACGTATGTTTTTTGCACCCTACATACATAGTATAGCAATATGTTGATCCATGCTTTGTTTCACACTATTTTAGGTACATGGTATATATGGAGATATTGGGATATGATGAATCACATGAAAAATCACCAAAGACATTAAAGCTAACAAAAGGATGATTAGTTAGATACTTCTTCTCAATATCTTTTAATTCATGTTGGAAATTTATGTAACTTTTTGGAGGGGTATTAGTGCATGTTCTTTAAAAAATCATTTTGAAATAATGGAAATCATTTACTATTATTTATTATTTGGTTAAATCTGGATCTTTGGGAATTATAGGTATTGTCTCTCAATATTAGGGTCCTTCCATAATTGGGGGATGGTGAAAAGTGTGGTCGTTACATTTGGTATCAGAGCCCAAGTTTTTTCAAATAATATTTAATAGTTTATAATTTCAAGTAATCCATAGAAATACAAGAAAACTTATTAAGGAATGACTAGATCGTAATGGTGTCTACAAGGGGTCATGGCTTTGGGGTCTGGCAGTACTTTTCTCTGCACCATTATGTTGGTACACGAGGACTCACTTAGCCTCAATGATAACTGACTAGCCAAAACCTATGGTTTGCCTAAAGTAATGTTTCCTCTAGGTCTCCACATATCAAATTTCATTTACTTCTTATCCTCTTGCTTAGTGAACTCAAAGGATACTTTTTTCCTCATCTCAAGTTAGGGTTTTTGAGAAGAGTAGGATTAAGGCATCCTACAACAAATAATGTACATTAAATGTAGAAATAATGATAAGGTAAAGGAAAAGTTTTTTGGGTAAACCCTAAATAGGATTGTGGCTAGTTTAGAAAAAACCTTACTGGGTCAAAGGAATTATAAAACCCTACGATACAAGGTGTAGTCCCTAACCATAGACTTAAACCCTAATTGTAGGTAATGAGAAAAGCATGGGAAAAATAATAACCCTATCCTAATAAACCCTAAGCAATAAATATAGAAAAGAGAGAAAACTCAGTGAGTTAGGATACCCTAGCATGCATGTATGTAGAGTAAGGTATGCATGATATAGGTGGATGGTTTGAATGTACATATGAAGTATGGGAAGTCAGTGGTTGCATAAAAAGGGAAATATGAGAACCCTTAGTATGAGTGTCCCAACTTATGTTGGGTTGACACCAGAGTGGAGAAAAGATATTTGAAGGGAATAAAACCCTAAACTAGGAGGTCAGGTTGTGACTAAAAAATCCAAGCTCCTTCTGGTAGAAACCCTAACAAGAATAGTGTTCATACATAAGTACATGTAGAAGGTAGTCATGCATCTAAGTGAAAGTGGGAGACATAAGGCTAGATGTGGAATTGGTTTTAGTTCATTTTCCTAAAGTCTGGTTAGAATATGAGGTAATAAGTTCCGATTATATGATCTAAGTTTTAGGTAATGATACATATGGACTGGATTTGAGAATTCAACTTTAGTTTCGAGGTATCGACATAGGACTTGATGATACAAAGTGTGTGTTTCCCTGATATAAGATGAGCTAAGATAAGATAAAATGAAAATATGCAAGACTCTCAATATCTTCTATAAAGGGGTTTCCCCTACTGTTAGGACGAATTCTACAATTAACTCCATGTTCGTGTGGGACGTAAAGGGAGTCTGGAACCAAAACTCCAAGATTTGAGAAATTAAGAGGGATAGTTATTATGATATGCCCTAAGATAGACTACCCCTAACTAAATAATTTGAGTTTCTACAAGCATGATTCATAGAGGATTGTTGTACCCTAGATGTCCAGGGAAGGATCAAACCCTACAGACAAAGAATTATGCTTCTTATATGTGTATCAATATGAGTATCTACAATCTAGGTGAGGGAGAAAGAGTCCCAAGATCCTGGAGAGGTTAGGAATGGTAATATGTTGCAAAGCCTTTTACTCAGGCTAGTGGTTCCTTGTTTAGGAGTCAAGAGGTTGTTTGATAAGGATATTTCCTAAGTAGTGACCTATGAAGAAATGCCACAACATGTTCAAGTGGTGTATGAAAAAACATATTTTGCAAAGTTGGTAGACCTAGGAACCCTAGATCAAAGAGGGAGGATAGATCTAGTACATATAATATTCATAAAGTTGAGTGAGCTCATAGAGATTGAGCATGGAACCACCTTCATTTAATTGGTTAGGAGAACTCACTTGGGATTTTTATGTATGTTTGTGAAGCCACTCGTACAAGTTGTGTAGAATAATTATTATATCACCTATACGAATGGAAACTGACCTAACTTAGAGAGGTGATGTTTGGATATGGCATATTGAAAGATAGAAGTTGCTTAGCCCGGTCTCTGTCCACAATCGGTTAGCCACATACATGAAATAGATAATTTGAAGTAACTATCTAACCTCAAGATAAACCTTTAATAAAGATTGCAATGTAATATCAGAAAGTGAAATGAGTTAATGATCATGATAACCATTGGATATGGTTGTAGCCGACATGAGTTGTATGTCCTAGTTAAAATTGTCTTTTCTAAAGTAGGCTTTACCTCTTATTTGTCTATAGTATAATATGTTTTGTATTATGTGAATACAAAGTAATTGGTATATGGAATTAAATGAAATGATTGTTCCTATAGTCCCAAACACGGGGCGAGCGAGTAGCTCAAGTGGTGCGGCTCGGCAATCCCCAATGAAGGGACCCGGGGTCGACTCTAGGAAAAAACCCTCTGGGTGCAATAAAGGCCCCACATTACTAAGCACGCCGCGGTGCCCCCAAGTACGTGGCTGGTTCCAGGTTTTACCCTTGGCTGGGTGGGGTCCAATAGGGACCGATCCCGGGAGGGGTTCCGCGTTATCAAAAAATATAGTCCCAAACACATGAGAAAATTTACAAAAGAAAATTTATCATTTTTTCAAAACACTTTTTGATTTGATTTGATTAAAATTTAATTATGTTTAATTAGTCCTTTAATTAACAAGCGCTCCCACTATTTTCCTCAAATTGATAATCCTCACTAATTCATTTTGAAGATTGCATTGTACAATCTTCTATTGAGCCAAGATCCATATTTCATCAAATTATGAGTCCGCTTTAGGTCATCACCCACTAATAACTCCTATCATTTGAGATGAACAAATAGGGAGTTGTCCCTTCTAGTCGATGTGCTAGCTTCAAGTTTTTGTCCCACAATTGTCTCTCCCTTGTTGTTCCTCCCTTTGATGGGTAGAACTTGCTCGGGCTCTCTTGGTTACCAAAACCAGAGAAGACAAAAATTGTTAGAGCTTATTGTTGTGTCTGGAAAACCTCCAATACTACTCTATTTATAGGAGGGTCAGGGTCAGGGTTTCCAGTGGGTCAAGGAGTCGCAGTGGCAGAATTTAATGAATATTTTGGAACTTGCAAAAGTCGAATTGGTCATTTCACTAGTGAACCGGTTGGTTCACACAATGATCGATTCAACACTTGATCCAGTCGCTTCACTATGTTTTCTACTTCTAGTTGTTTCGACAATTAGTATTCGATTGATGCTCAACATGATGTCAACATCAATCCTTGGTCCAATCTCATTGATCTACCAAACAGCTGATTCACAACATGAGCAGATTGGTTCATGCACCTGAGCTGATCTGTTCACTTGCTAAATGGAACATTTCAGAGTGTAGATTGCATATGTTATTTAAATTGAATACCTAACACTTTTATAATCAATGTTAAACATCATTCATGAATAAACACCTATTCTAAGTGCATTCCTATCTATTTGACCCTATAAGTTCCAAGTTATTTTGATGGTGAATGTCCATAACTAACTTATGACATCCCAAGCAATGATTGGTACCTAGAAAGACATCATTGCTACCTACGTAATTTGGAAAGTTGGAGAACAACTTCAACCTACAATCCATGTTTGATATTACAATGATTGTATAGTTCCTTTGTATCCGGTATCTACATTGAACTCAAGGCATGAAATCGTCATCCACTTCAATATTTAAACAATTTTCCTTGAGCTTGAGCAGACTTTCTAAGATATATGTGAACTCAACATCATATATTGATTCACATGCACATGTCCATGCTTTTCTCAATCTCATTTATCAAGTGGTTGGGATACCAAACTCGTGTAGGAGGGAAAAATCCCATCTACATCACTCCCAATCATTCCCCATGTGTCATAATGCATTTGAGAATCACCTTTATGGTAAGCTTTATTCAAGGTCACATTTAATGATGATGAAGTACATCAACAACACGTGATGAGTGTAGTGATTTCATGTCTAAGAACCACAATCACCACCATCACTATGAGATTTGATTTTGACTACAATTATATTGTTTCCATGAATCACTATCAAGGTGGGTCCATATGATACACTGTTCTCTAACAAGTATCTATGTGTTTGGTTTGATATCACATGTCATGACTAATGGCATTTTGTCATGAACCAACACACACTCTAGTCTTATGTTTTATTGTTGTCTAGCTTGCTTCCATAATAACATCTAACTACAGACATATCCAGAATGTATATACTCTTAAAATTAGTATGATCTCATTGTCCATCTCCTCAACTAGAAGACATACGTCATTGAGTAATACCATTCTTTAAACATTTATTTTGTAACATCATTATCTCATAACTGAATAAAACACAATAAATTAGAAGATTGACTCTATTATTAATCAAATCATTTACAAGTTATGCCATTACAATCATCCTATGATTGGCTCTATGGGCATACATACCAACGAGATATGCCTAAAAGTCATGTGTTTTTTGTGGTAACATAAATTTTGATTCAAGTATGTTTCGGTTGGTTACTATCAAATATTAATTTGATCTTATCCTATGATAGGACCTTTCTAGAAGGTTGAATTTGCAAATTAATTTAAAATGCAATAACACTAAATATCACTTAAAGCTTGAAAGATTAGGTGCACAAAGCATTAAAGAACATGTATTGGGTGTGATTCTTTGGATCCATGTATTCAATCTCTAAGGGACATGAGGAAAAGTCATTGTGGAAGTGACTCGTAGTGTGGGACCAAACCTGGATAGGAAGGTTTCCATGAGCCCAGCGAAGGGACCTAAAGTGAACTGTGTGTGCCCTATGAGATGAAGGAAATCCGGGTGAAGTTTTTTTAAAGGATAGAATATTCTTGGATATTATTAGAGAAACCTCAAACAAAATATGTAATGAAATAGAGTAATGTTTTGACATATCAATAAAACGCTTAGGAAGGGTAGGGACTTAAGTCAACCCTAAGAGAAAGTAGGATGATTAAAGGTACATATGACTTATGAGGTTGGGGAATGATCATGTACTAAGTGCATATGGCCATTGCGGTTCAAGAGGAGATCATTCCAAAGGTACCTATTCACCTAGAGATCTTTAGGGAATAACTTAGGCCAATAAGACATAAAATGTAAATGAAAAGCATACAGGAAGTCATGTGATGATGTTTGAGTAAGAATCTTAACAAGAGTTGTACAAAAACTTAGAAATTATGAGATTTGTTTTACATATGAATGCATTGGATTAAGAAAATTGTGGTATATATGGTTTGGAGTCATGTAGAGAGTGATACAAGTTAAATTTGAAATTAAAACATGATGTGTGAATCCACTATCTCTACTCTTGGAATGGGATGAGCTTTGTATTTGGATTGTAGACAAATGCTTACTTCATATTGTTTTGAGTATGAGAGATTGGGCAGACACATACTAATGTTAAAAAATTAGAAAATGAATACCTAATTTGAAATTTGATGCATATTATAGGGTTGGATATGTCACCTCAAACTTAGATGAAAATAGTTCATAATAGATTCGAAACCTTGGTGATAAGGTGGTCATCATGTGAAATTGAAATAGAAAATGAAAATTTAATTATCAAATGGAATTGAAATCACCACTTTGTGATAAAATCAATAAAGGGTGTTAAAGATACATATTTTCAAGAAGGGTTTTTAACCCTAAGGTCTGAACACCAAACAAAAGTTATCTTCAACCTTAGTTGTTTTGGTTTTAATTTTAGGGAAAAAAATCCTTCAAGATGGGATAAATGTTAGATCCTCAAATTTTGTAATTTTTAATTCTATGAATATAAGTCTCAATTGGATGAGAAATACAAGAGTGATTATCTAATCATGAATGACAATGAAATTGTTGAGACACCAAATAAAGATAATCTAATATAATTTTTGGGATAGTTAATGATAATAACAAAGCTAAGAGAAATCCAGATTGTTGGAATAGTAAAGGTTCATTGGAAGCACCGTGGTGAGGATAAAGCCACATGGGAGCTAAAGATGGATATGATAAAAGTCTCGTTCCAATCTTTTTGGATGACTAGTCGAATTTTGAGGAAAAAATTCTTATAAGTGGGAAATGATGTTATGAAATGGGTTTTCACATGTATTAATACATATGTGATTCAAAGAGGCATTCTATCCCCTATCCCATGCCTGTGACGAAGAGCACACGCCTGCGAGGTTGGTAAACTAAGGCAGCATCTAGGATTTGAACCTAAGTCTCTTTGTTATTTATACATATATTTGAATGCAAATGTTGGATTGATAAACACATGACAAAAATATTGATATTTTCTATACCTTATTACAAGTTTGATTTGAGAATGCAAATTCTCCTTCTGCAATGTTTATGGATTTTACCATTTTCAATAACCCATTGATAAATATTGGCCAAAGAAGAGTTGAAAATCCATTAATAAAGTAATACCCAAAAGTAATGAACAATTGGTAATTAAATAAAGAGTTGTTTTAGAAATTCTCTTGAAAAGAATAGGACTAACAAGTTTTATTTTGTCCAATATTATACTTTTGAGAACAAAAATAGAAATAAGTTTTCTTGCTAAATTTGGTTAAAGAAGTTTATTGATGCCTCAAATAAATGAAATAAATATTTTTCTTACGGGGCAAAAAAAGTAAATTTTCTCTTTGTAATTTAACACCAAACCTTGCTCAAACCAACTTATAGTTATCAAAAAGGTTTCCTTTAAGATTTAGGGCCAATTGGAGTAAAGATCAGTGAGAGATAATTTATTTAATTTCCCATAATCAAAAGTTCACATTTAGGTAGAATAGAAAAAGGGTTATTTCGTGCCATAATATTTTCCCAATATAAAATTGGATGAAAGGTAATCCATGTAGAAGATGCCGGAAGACAAAATAAATATTTTCAAAATGTCAGGAGGGGTCAAACCCCAACCCTCAGATCGGAGACCCGTGGATCAAGGATGGATCCAGCAGCCATTCCATCATCTCCTACCTCCCATAATTAGTGGGGAGGAGTAAATGAGACTGAGATATGAGATCTCCCGCTCATGACCCTGGTTTGAAAATCTGAGCGGATAGAATCGCTCCTCTCTCGAATTTGAACTCAATGAGCTTTGACCACCATTAAGGATAGGTTTTGCCACAAAAGTTATCTCTTTGATTTGCCTTCTCATTCGGGTGGCAATGCTACACCAACACCATGGCCTAGCCCTAAAACCCCACCCTAACACTATAAAAAGGGTCCCTCATGCTCACCAATAGCACACAACCCCATCCTCTCTCTCTCTTTTGGCCTTGGATGGCCTAATTTTACACCTCTAATCACCTGCTACCTTAGCGGTGGCACCACATAGCACTTTGGGAGTTCTCCTTCCTCATCATCTCACCTCAATCTTCTGCCGCCACTCAATTCGCAAGGCCCCGACGAGTCTGAGTGACACCTTATCCTGTCGTGCCAAAGCCTCCTCTCCCTTTCCCTTTAAAGTGATTAGCCTCACTCCACCTAGTTTCTAGGATCGTTAGGGGGTTGTTGAGTGAAGGAGAAGATAGAACTTGAACTACGGTTCATAGAAGAAAATCGCTCAGTCCAATCCTGAACCAAACGAGTTGCCATTGGACTGACTAATCATTGTTGAACCAACCGATCAAGGCATTTAACCATGTTGAATCCATATAGCATGTAAGCAACCTGCATGCCTATGTGTCTCAATCTCAGCCACCTGATCTAGTGATCCAATGATCTCTGCTTTACCTATTAAGGTATGTTTTCTCCCCCTCTGACAAATAACCTTTTAAATAGCCAGATCTTGGTTAAATCATAGAAATTGCTTCCTAGCTCCAAAAATTACAAGTAAATAGTCAAACTTGATCAGAAACCCAATGAATTTACTAAAAATACTTTTGAAACCTGATTCTAAATATTGCTCACAGATATCCCTATATTTGATCTCTTTCTTATTTAGTTTATCAAATGGCTCAATAATGATGTTTAATCTTTGGAAACCCAAGATTTGGACTCTGATAGTTATAATGAAAGATAGATCTAATCTAGTCAACTCATCTACTAATGAAAATGATCATTAGTGATCTAGATCTATTTACTTGATTCAAACTTGAAAATGATCTTTATGAATAATAAGTAATCTTGTTATTGATATTGATCTTGCAAAACCCTTGATATACTTTTGACCCATCAATCTAATCTTGATTTCCAATGATGTTAACTATCATGATGATGATCTAGAAATTTGATGATGAATTAGATAATGATTATAAAATTAGGGTTAACATATATGATCTTAGAAAACCTAGGTATATCATTCACACTTGAAAATATGCTTGACATGTTGCCTAAATTGGACATTATTATAATTCCTTTGTTTTGATGATGACAAACATTTCATTCTTGTGGATCTAACGTGCTACTTGAGTGTTGCAGGAACTAGGCGGATGACACAACTTTGGAAGATCTATATGCTCAAAATGCTTTTATTCATGATTTTAATCAAATGTAAAAACTTGTACAAGTACTTAGACATCATGTAAATCACGCGTTTAGATCTTCCCTAGCCAATCACAATACTTAGATAGGTCATCCCCTACAATGGTGTCACAACTGCACACTCATACACACACTTAGTACTTAGTTTAAAAAATTGAAACAGAGTCATTCTCGGTCGACAAACTTCTCGACTGAGACACTCTCAATCAACAATCTCCTCGATCGAGAATGACCCAAGTAGCCGTTAGACCCAGCAGACAAGGTAGTTGGGAGTTGGATTAGAATGTTATACACTCTTGCTCCAGACAGTCCCTCGGTCGACAAAAACTTCGACCAACTGGGATCTCGATCGAAAATTCCTCGACCGAGACTGTCTCTGTCTGCACTTTTCAGGATTAATTAACTAGTCATTGCTAAAGCAATTGGTGGATACCTAAAGGCTAGTTAAGCACTAAGAACCCCCTAGAAAGTGCCTGATAACCTCCTATTTTAGTAGTCTATCTTAGTCTTTTTCTTTAGTTTTCCATACTCTTTTTACGTTTATACGGTACATAAACCTAATTTTACCCCTTTTTGTAAATACATCATCAAACTAACTTTTTCCTTTTACACTTGCAGAAAAAGCACAAAAAAATCATAAAAGAATAAACCAACCTCAAGGCCGAGTGAAGCCAAACGGTGCCAAGACCGCATGGAGTTCAAACGGTCTCGAGACCGCATGAAGCCAAACGGTCCCAAGACCGCATGGAGTTCAAACGGTCCCTAGACCGCATGAAGCCAAACGGTCCCAAGACCGCATGGAGTTGAAACGGTCCCGAGACCGCATGAAGCCAAATGGTCCCAAGACCGCATGGAGTTCAAACGGTCCCGAGACCGCATGAAGCCAAACGGTCCCAAGACCGCATGGAGTTCAAACGGTCCCGAGACCGCATGAAGCCAAACGGTCCCAAGACCGCATGGAGTTCAAACGGTCCCGAGACCGCATGAAGCCAAACGGTCCCAAGACCGCATGGAGTTCAAACGTTCCCGAGACCGCATGAAGCCAAACGGTCCCAAGACCGCATGGAGTTCAAACGGTCCCGAGACCGCATGAAGCCAAACGGTCCCAAGACCGCTTGGAGTTCAAACGGTCCCGAGACCGCATGAAGCCAAACGGTCCCAAGACCGCATGGAGTTCAAACGGTCCCGAGACCGCATGAAGCCAAACGATCTCAAGACCGTTTGACGCCAAATGGTCTCAAGACCGTTTGACGCCAAACGGTCTCAAGACCGTTTGACGCCAAACGGTCTCAAGACCGTTTGACCTCACTCAAGGCCTATAAATAAGACCTCAAGGGCCATCCTTGAGGAGAGTCCAGACGTCCATAGGCTGTCTCTCTACTACCAGAACAACTCCATCCACCGCCCGAGGCTTCCGGTCTGAGACTCACGTTCCATTGCAAAGCTACCTTCTCTCTCATCAACAAAGAAGGTGGGAGGAGAAGATCCGTCGTCAAGCAAGTCACGAAGGGTGAAGATCGTTGCTCTCTCCACCAAGGGTTCAACCTTCTCTCCTCAGTGGAGATGATGTTCTTTCTATATCTTCTTGCCTCCTCCTTTGTTGTTCCCTCTATGAGGAGCGAGTAGTTCCATCCACTGGGGCGCGGGGACTAGCCCCGCTGCCCATGTTTTGTACTTTGTACTAAAAAGATGTTATCCTTTCGTTTTAATACTAAATCGTTTCATACATGCTTGAATGATGGCCACGTTCTTGTATGCATCTATTGTCTTTTGTTGTGGTTTGTCTATGACCGCTCTCGAGACTCGAATACCGATTTAGTGTTGGTTTCTGGTGTGTGTATCCACCACGCATCCGTTTCGGTGTCTAGGAGTGTATCTCAAAGAGTGGAGTAAACTCACTATCATCCGTTGCACTTCCATCTGTATGGAAGTAACCTTGGTAAGTCGAGGAACACACTTTGCGAGGGGAATGATGTAAAGCATGTGACCATTTGATCGGGAATGGCTGGCGTTGCAACATTCCCGCACTTCTCGTAGCTAGGTTATCCGAATAGGAGACTAGGCCTACAAAGATACTATTCGATTTGATAATTATCGCTCGCTTGTTAGTTTTAGATGCACGTTTCATGAGGTTGAGTAAGATTCTCTCTTTGGAAGACTACATATCTTCATTGACACATAGAAATGTACCGAATGAGAGCTACTTAACCCTTGAAG
This sequence comes from Alisma plantago-aquatica, assembly GCA_963693085.1. Classification (NCBI taxonomy): domain Eukaryota; kingdom Viridiplantae; phylum Streptophyta; class Magnoliopsida; order Alismatales; family Alismataceae; genus Alisma; species Alisma plantago-aquatica. Next base: position 199,671,074 of record OY856413.1, on the reverse strand, counting down.
GATGTGATGCATTGCTCTTGTCTTATAAGGCATCGGTCTTGTGGAACATCGAAGGATGCAATGCATCGCTCTTGTCTTACGAGGCATCGGTCATGTGGAACATCCTTAGATGCAATGCATCGCTCTTGTCTTATAAGGCATCGGTCTTGTGGAACATCCATGCATCTAGCTTATAAGTCTTGCTTGCTTAGTACATATACAATGCATGTGTAGCGGTGGTAAATACCTGCTTAACCCCAGTGATTCATCATCATTTGTTAAATCTTAGTTTTACCTGCTTTATTTACTTTTCATGCTTTAGTCTAAAAACCAATCAAAATCCAACTTTTTGATATAAGTGCCAATTAGTAAAATAACTAAGTGAAGTGTTGTACATTTTCCATCTTGTTGCTTGCAACAAGACCGTTGTCTTTTGGGTTCGATCCTAAATCTGTACTATGATAAGGCTTCCATACTCTTATGGGGTTGGAGTTGTTATCTAAGCACCAGTTCTAGGTAAACCTAGGGAAGACATCAATCCTCTCTAGGGTTTTTGGTGATAGAATTCTGGGACTCCCATTGGAAGACTGAAAATCTTTTGGTGTAAGTCCAAGCTCCATCAAAAAATGGCACCGTTGCCGGGGATAACGGAACGTTAGTATTTCACTTAGTTTATTTTTCTAGTTGGTTAGGATTTTACACTTTCTTTTTGAATCATAACTCATCATCTTCTTGAAGCTTTCATATTCTCTCTATTATCTAAAGGTGTTCTCTTTTCTTTACTCAGGTAGAACCCGTATATGCAATCACCGCATAATCGAGGATTCTCCCCTGATCCGGAGTTCGACTCCGAGGTAGAGAGAAGTTTCCACCGCAGAATCCGTCTCAATCACCAACGCGCTAGTCAAATGGCTGACGAACAGCATCAAGCCACTTTGGTGATGGAGAGAGTCAATGTTGCTATAGCCGCACAACGGGCACAACTCATTGCAGACACCCGTGCCCAAATACAAGCGGAGATACGAGTAGAAGAGCAAGCCCGCATAAGAGCAGAGACCGAGGCTGCTCAGCTCTAATTACGAAACAAGCAACTGAGGGACTATGCTGTCCCGAAGAATTCCGAAGACAACCACCCGGTCCGGCCTCCGATCATCAACATCCCAAATTTTGAGATTCGGACCCAGTGGATCCAGATTATGCAAGGAATTTCCTTCTCAGGAGGTTCAGGAGACGATTGCATGGACCATTTGAAACGGTTTAAGGCATTATGCTGCCTGGTCCCGCAAGCTGGTATTGCTTTCGACGCAATAATGCTCCACCTGTTTCATTTCACCTTATCTGGAAGGGCCTTGAGTTGGTACAACTCATTGGACAGAGAACCCATCATAACCACTTGGGCCCCTCTAGAGGAAAAATTCTTGGAGAAGTTCTTTCCACCCTCGCTGACCTATGAAATCAGAGGGCAGATCAACCATTTCTCCCAGCTACCTGGAGAAACCCTCGTTGAGGCATGGGAAAGATTCAAGGAACTTCTACACAAATGCCCTCATCATGGAATTTCACAGAATCAATTGATTGAAACTTTTTATCGGGGGGTAAGCGATGACATTAAACAGTTCCTAGATTCCTCATCTGGAGGAAATTTCATGAGGAAAAATTATGAAGATGCGTGGAAAATCGTTACTTTAGGAGCTGAAAACCAATCCAACTGGGGGTGGTCAGCCGGAAAAGGCGTCCTTAAATTCTTTAAAGCTGAGGAATCTATGGAACTAAAGTCAATAGCCGATGCTTTGAAGACAATCGCTCATAAATAGCAAACCCTTGAAACAACTCTAGGGGAAATTGATAAGAAGAAAACCCCGCTGGTTCATCAAGTCAAAGCCATCACAGGATCCTGTGAGGCTTGTCATTCTTCGGATCATCCGACTCTTTCCTGCGGAATGCTCTATAATGTGATGATGGATCTGCATCCACCACCACAATCCTATGAAGCCATCACTAATCAGGCTGAAGATCAGATTCCGGAGCAAGTCAATTCCATCCATACTATTCCCGGACAAGTTTATTATAATCCCAATCAACCAAGGAACCATCCTGGGTTCCAGTATGGGAATCCTTCTGGAACTGCAAATCCGCAACATCAGACACAAGGGGGATTTGACAGTAGGCTGCTTCCTGGGTTTCCAAACAATTTTAACCAAAATCAAGGGAACCCAAGGAACAATTTCCCTAGGGCTAACTACCCTAGAAATCAATCAGCCTACTATCAGTACACCCATTCCCCGCTTCACCCACAGTTGCATACTCAACAGTCCCAACAACAAAACCCTCAGAAAAATGCTACCGCGCAACCGGAAGATGAGCTATCTTCAATAAGACAGATGCTGCAATCTCAGCAAACCATGCTGGCCAACCGACAAGCTCAACAGAAGGCAGTTGAAGCACAGCTTGCCCAGATTGCTGCACAATTGAAACCCCCAACAGGCACTTTCGCTGGGCAGCCTGAATCGAACCCTAAACATGGGCCAAATAGACATGAGCAATCAAATACTATGCCAGCAGCATAATAATGTTTTAACTTCGTCGAGCCAGCGACATAAAACCAAGGCGCTTCTTGGGAGGCAACCCAAGACCTCAGTATCACCTTCTCTAATTTTTAGTCTTTTATTTTTCTTTTGAATTTGTTTTGCTTTCTTTAAGTTCTTTCATCATTAACCTAAAAATACAAAAAAATCTACATAATCAAAACTACAAAAACAATACATAAAACAAACAACATAAAAATTCATAAACCAAAATACAAAAAATAATATACATACTCAAAAACAAACATAAGAATATACAAACCCTTTGTGCCCCTCCAAACGGTCTCCAAACCGTTTGGAGCCAAACGGTCTTGAAACCGTTTGGACTCCAAACGGTCTTTAAACCGTTTGGAGCCAAACGGTATCCAAACCGTTTGGAGCCAAACGGTCTTGAAACCGTTTGGACTCCAAACGGTCTTCAAACCGTTTGGACTCCAAACGGTCTTCAAACCGTTTGGACTCCAAACGGTCTTCAAACCGTTTGGAGCCAAACGGTCTTCAAACCGTTTGAGACCAAACGGTCCTGAAACCGTTTGGGACCAAAACGGTCTTGAAACCGTTTGAGACCAAACGGTCCTGAAACCGTTTGGGACCAAAATGGTCTTGAAACCATTTGGGACCAAACGGTCTTGATATCGCTTGGGATCAAGCGGTCTTCAAACCGTTTGGAATACAAAAGGTCACCAACCAATCACTATAAATATCAACCCTACCCCTCCGACTTTCTCTCTTCGAATCTTCGAATTCTCCAGAGTTTTCGTGCGAAGAACTTCCCTTCTTGCTCCTGTTGCATCCGCGCAAAGTCACCCTTCCGTCCACCTTCCGCAAGGTAGTCCGGCGACTCCACGCTGCTCATTCCATCGCCAGTCGCTGCTTACGTTGCCATCGCCGTCGTTATCGAATGGTTTCATCAACCGACCCGTCGCCTTCGTCGCCGCGCCGTTCTGTCGCCACCATCATGGCGCCAGTGCCGTTCCCTTTACCATCGCACGACGTCTCTTGCTCCGCCATCGTCGTCGCTGTCAAAAGATTTCACCGACTCTCCCACCGTTTTCATCACCGTCGGCGTTCTTCTCATCGTTTTCGAAGGCGCCGGCGCGTTCTTCACCTTCGCGCCGTTCCACCTTCTCCCGTGCCGGCGACCTGCGACTCTTCGCTTTCCAAACGGTCTCGAAACCGTTTGTCCTCAAACCGTTCGGAACCAAACGGTCCCGAAACCGTTTGGAACCAAACGGTCCTGAAACCGTTTGGGACCAAACGGTCTCGAAACCGTTTGGGACCAAACGGTCTCGAAACCGTTTGGGACCAAACGGTCTCGAAACCGTTTGGGACCAAACGGTCCTCAAACCGTTTGGAACCAAACGGTCCTCAAACCGTTTGGGACCAAACGGTCCTCAAACCGTTTGGGACCAAACGGTCTTGAAACCGTTTGGAACCAAACGGTCCTGAAACCGTTTGGAACCAAACGGTCCTCAAACCGTTTGGGACCAAACGGTCTTGAACCCATTTGGAACCAAACGGTCCTCAAACCGTTTGGGACCAAACGGTCCTCAAACCGTTTGGGACCAAACGGTCTTGAAACCGTTTGGTTTTCGTTTCCATTTTGCTTTCACAAAATATAAAAGATATAACTACAAATCAAATTTACATTGTTTCAAATCTTCTCTAATTATGAAACTCTTATTCTTTTTCAGAAATGGCGTCACTAGCAAACAAAACTTCCGGCTCAGGAACTACCCCTGCTCTGACAAGGGAGCAGATGATGGAAGAGCGAGACAGGCTCATACAGATCAGGGACACTTACAACACCACCAGCGCCGTACCTCCCAAGACCAAGATCATAGACGTCCTGTGTGAGATAACCCGCCTCACCAAATGTCTGGGTGAGGCCCCTGAAGAGGACATCAAGCACATCTCTTCTGACGATGATGAAGGTTCGGACTACATACCGAACCCCGATGAAGACTCTTCTGCCCAAGAGACAGAGGGAAAATGCAAGGCTGCAAAGGCCTCATCTGGGCAGCCTCCCAAGAGGGCAAGAAAGCAGGTCCTCCCTCTATCTGCCATGGACCAACCCCTCGCCAGACCATCCACCTTCGCTGCTACCACCATCACCCCTACAGCTACCATTCCTACCACCTTCACTCCCATCACTGCCCCAATACCACCACCAGAGCACCTATCCATCCAAACCTCCATCACCACCGATAAAACCCTTAAACCAACTAAGTATGTTTGCTCCAGCATACTAGCTAAAATGGAAATTCACGAGCGCATCTTCAAAGCGCTACAAAAAGCCAACCTCACCAGGTTGTGCTTAATACCTGAATTGTCCTACATCGAGCCCACAGCGGAATTTTTCTCCTGCCTGACAAAGGAGCCCGCCAACATTGCAGCTAGGTCACGGGATGGGGGTGATAGAAGGATTATCACCCAAATCTTTGGTAGCAACGTCGTCCTAACAGAGAATATACTAAATTCCATATTCATCGACGACCTGGAGCAGCTACAAAAGGCCAAATCAGTGGGAACTGATCATCTAGAATTCAACCGCCACACATTCTGGAAAAGCTTAACTGGGATTCCCACATACAACGCCAAAACATGCAAAGCGTCCAACATACACTCCGGATTTGTGCGCACTCTGCACAAAATCCTAGCTGGTGCACTTTTTCTAAGAACGGAAGGAGGAAACGTTACAATATCAGACCTCTTTGTCCTCTGGTCTATCCTCAACGGAAGGCCAGTTAACATCGGACGGTTGATGGTCCAGAAATTATCCGCCTCCTTCATAGGCAAAGAGATCTGTTTGGGGGGCCATGTCTCATCCATAATTAAATTTTTTAAGATGGACAGGCTATTACCCCAATGCACGCAAATCAAGGGCGACATCCTTACGAACGAGCAATCGTTGAAAAACTCGTTCATAATCAAAGAAAAGGATGGGAAGATACACTATGTATTCTTCCCGATGGTTAAGTCATCAAGAACCCTCCTTCCGTTACCGGAGCTAGCACACTATGATATGGCACAGCTCCTCTTTTCTGACGAGGAGCTTACTCATCTACTAGCTTCGGTCACACCCGCTGAAAAGAAACAAACTGCGGGCCCAACTGAAATGAGCATCACAGCCCCGACAGCTCGACCTACAAAAATCCCTGTCAAACGACCTTCTAGGAGGTTGCTGCAGGCCCAACAGCTGTCGGGGACACCAACGTCCCGCCCAAACCCGGAGGACGAGCGGTTCAACAATGAAATCTTAACAACTTCCTCATTTGACTCTTTCATCCAGAGTCTAAATGAGCAGCTCTCCGCTGCTCCCACCACTACTTTCCTCCCCACATCCACGGTTGCATTCACATCCACCTTTTCACCCACCCTAACATCGGGCTTCCCTTTCTCCACCTCCATGCCCGACTTCACCACCTTTCCATTCACATCCACAGTTCCCACCCCTTCATCATCAGTGCCACCTTTTTCGCCTCAAATACCACCACTCTTCACATCTGCCACCACCCCGACACCGCTGGTGACTTCATCAACAGTCACTACGCAGTTCGGGCCATCATCAGTGTCTCTTCCACAAGACACTACCACCATCCCACATAGGCCCCAGCCACATCACCCTTCCGCCTCTGGGGTCCCCCTTACTAACATCGGTGAGGAATTCGGCCGTCAATTTGACGCTGTCCGAAACCTCCTCACCGATCCTTCTAACCTATTACATTCTATTTTTTCTTGTGTACAGGATTTATCTAAATAGGTAACCAGGATCGACAACCAACATCGAGCTCTTCCTGTCATCCTACAAGGCATCCAGCAACGACATGACGAAGTGGCTAAGCAAGTTGAGCATATCAACAGCCACACCAACAACCTGCCAGACCTGATCCTTGGGGCAACGCGCCAGCAAGAAGCTACGACAAGAAAAGTCGATGAGATCTCTAACCAGACTCACCCTCTGCAAGAGAATCTCCGCAAGCTTGAGCAGAATCAAGAAGAGCTTAGCACGCGCCTGGCCACCATCGACGACACAATTACACAGCTCCATCATCATCAAGAGGAAGCTAATATCAATGAAACACAACAACTACATGCCCAAGTCACAGATCTGACAGCACGCCTCCTCTCCGCCGAGGGCAGATACACAGATCTCAAAGAAGCCCACGACGCACTGCTCGAGAAACACGAGCATCTGTAAGTGGCTTTCGATGAGCTACAAGCCACTCACCGGCGGTGCAAAAAGTCGACTAAAAAGAAGACAACCGACGAAGCTGCGGACGACAACGACGATGATGATGAAGAAGAAGACGAATCCGATTCATCTGCTGACTCCAATAAAGACACATCTTCAGGTGACAAGCACGATGACGATGAAGATCCAGGGAACGCAGCAGGACCGTCCCATAAAGGGTCTGATAAGGGTCACCAGGAAAGTGACTACCACCCCAAGTCCCCACAGCATGACAACGTAAACATTTCTTACGGGGACCAATTCTTTGATTACTCCGCTATGGGGTCAATGGGGGAAGCTGCCAAGGATGCGGCCTTCACTGAGCTCCAACAATGCATACTAGGAGCCAGCGCTACCTCGCCAAAAACTTCTCTCCCCTCCTCAACACCTTCTCCCCCTTACCTAGATGAGGCAGACAGAGTGAGTCTAGATACTGACGCAGATCTTGACTCCGCCTCCGATCTAGACGACAACCTCAAAGGCCATGAAGAGGCCATCGAACAGCACGCCTCCCCTCCACCACAAGACCTCCCCCCGCCACCTCCTCTCCCCCAAAAAATGCACGATCTTGATACGACAGCCATCTCTACTTTAGATGCTCAGGACATCTTCATCCTGAACACTATAGTAGACGATGCAAAAGCGGGGGACGACATAGTTTACAATAATACAAAAACCAGGCGTACGTTGACACGTGAAAATTTTCGTTGCATCCTCCGACCCTGGTCTACGATGCCAATGCCAATCTTCCGTGTCCTCCTCGCCAACTGTATAGAAATCTATAGAAGTAAACAGCGGATACAACCAGCCTTCAACGCTTCACCCGCTTTGTCTTTTGGCCTTTTACACAAAATCTTGCGCGCGCGGTCGATTGAGCGGCTGCGTGCCGATTTAGCGCGTCGGGCACGCTATATCACAATGCCATTCCAAGTCTCGGACCACTGGCTTTTCATGATAGTGGATACCGAAGCAAGGGACGCTAAAGTTTACAACTTCAATAGCACCGAGCTACCAGCCGGCATAATAAACTTCGTCGGAGACGCAGCAGGTGAAGCCCGGTGTATACCCTTCCGGCTGCTCAAAGTAATCTGGGTTGTACGCCCTTCTCTTCGTCAAGACTGGAGCCAACCCTGGTTCAGAATCATTAACCCTCCAGTTCAAGCCACCACGGGATCTGGGGACAGCGCTTTCTACACCATCCGACATATCCAAGCGCTGAACCAAGAAATTCCTTTCACCGATTTGGCAGCTGAAGACTTCCATTCGTTACGAGGACGCTACGCCATGGAGCTCATCTGTGACAGAAGATATTTCAACGATCCGACTATGTCTCCAAATGATGTTCCAAGGTATCTCTATTCAGCTGTACAACGTCGACAACGGCGACCCTTCCGCCAAATTCTGAAAGAGTCTGAACAACACAAGTCGCCAGAAGAAGATACCAGCAAGAACGATCCTGCTTACACCACTAAACCAACTTTTCCTGATTTTGATCGCGATTCTTGCAAAGGTCTCACCGACCTTGAAATGCGCATCATCATGGCGAATCTCTCCACAGAAAAAGATGGCATAGTATTCATGTCTCAAGACATTATCGTGATGGCCGATTCACTGCGAGAGACTTTGCAAGATAAGGGGAAACTTTCTATCAGTCTCATGACAGCTTACCAGTCTCAGATTGGCCAACGTAATCCCGATACATACATGGCGTCCCCATACATGAAGGATGATCTACTCAAACTCAAAAACTTCGGCACAACGGAAGCGTTGATCGCATATCTCCAACATACAACGCCGAAGTTCATCATGTTACCAATCCTGCATCAAGAGCACTGGATTCTTCTGGCAACTAACCTCCAAGATGGAACAACTACAATATACAACAGTTCCGACAGCCAGTTCAACGCCCGACAATGACACTACGTCGTAACGCCCAAGACGCCAACAGAAGAAACAGCAAAAGAGTGCGCTGCGAAATTAATAGAGCTTCTGAGTCAGCACACTAAGGCATACAGCAAGGAACACTTCAATCGCCCCACCTTCTGCCACAAATGCCCCCAGCAAATACGACAATCCAACGACTGCGGCTTCCACGTCCTCTACTGGATGTACATCATAATCGTTCTCCAAAGACCAGTGGAGGAAATGACTGACGTGGACTACCATGCCTTACGTGGCCAGTTCGCATCTACACTACTCCGTTCTCCAGGGGCAAATGAAAATCTACCTTAACCTGCAGCCCTTGTTCTAATGATTTCTCAACCTATCACTTTGCCACTCTGGGGACAGAGTGTGTGATAAGTTAGGGGGGGGATACATTAGACAAGGGCTAGGTATCAACTTCTATACTTCCTTTTTCCATACATTTCTTCATTCTTAAATTTTTTTTTTTTTTTACAATTCTTTAAGTATTAATTCTTTTCACAATTCTTTTTCAAAAATAGTCACCTCAACTAACCCTAGAATCATGTTAGTCTCTGCAAGTAAATAGCACTCAGACATCAAATGGCGATTTATCAATTTCCACCTACTATGGATCCCGTATTTTTGCTTCAATTCTTTATCTGACTCTCCACAGGTCAAAATCAGGGCAGAAATAAGCCGAGATCTCGAGGATGAGAGGGAAATTAGGCAACTTCCAAATCAAAAAGTTCTGCAAGTGGACCACAAACCAAATAAGTGCATGCTGAAAAACTTTAAGAACAGCTTTCCTCTCTTCAAAATAAAAGAGGCTTGGCCTCCCAAAATAAATCCTCATTCCAAAACCCAAGCCTGTGAGTTTTTGAATAAAAAGCCAGAGAGACGAATAAAATCATGAAAGTTGTGCCACGCATAAGGACCTATATGAAGAACTGATAAAGGGCTCACCCGGCCGGCACATTCCGCTGCCCTCACAAAGGCAGATGTGTCGCGTCCGGTAGTGAAACCCTAAAAGTTCCAAGTATATGAAAAGGCTCATAAAGGACTTGCCCGGCCGGTACATTCAGCTGCCCTCATAAAGGCAGATGTGTCGTGCCCGGTAGTGAGATCCTAAAAAGCATAGACAGCCCCTCCCCCACTCGAAGGGGAGCTACACTTCAAAGCCTTTAGCCAACCCTCATACCCTCTCTAGCTTCCAGTAGGTTTCCAGAGAGGTATAAAGTTGATTAGAGTCAACGGCATGCACAAAATAAATGTGGTCCCAAGGCAAATTTTGAGATACGGAAAAACCCTGAGATCCAAGCAACTCTCGAAATCCAAAAGAATCAAGGCATGCAATAAGCCTCGATATAACCCCTGGGGAACTCAGGTCAAGAATTGAAGCAAAAGTATGGAGACCCTAATTAAGATCGCCTCGCCATTTCATGTCTCAGCTCTATCTAACTTGAGGACAAGCTAGACTCTAAGTTAGGGGGGGTGATAACCTCCTATTTTAGTAGTTTATCTTAGTCTTTTTCTTTAGTTTTCCATACTCTTTTTACGTTTATACGGTACATAAACCTAATTTTACCCCTTTTTGTAAATACATCATCAAACTAACTTTTTCCTTTTACACTTGCAGAAAAAGCACAAAAAAATCATAAAAGAATAAACCAACCTCAAGGCCGAGTGAAGCCAAACGGTCCCAAGACCGCATGGAGTTCAAACGGTCCCGAGACCACATGAAGCCAAACGGTCCCTAGACCGCATGGAGTTCAAACGGTCCCGAGACCGCATGAAGCCAAACGGTCCCAAGACCGCATGGAGTTCAAACGGTCCCGAGACCGCATGAAGCCAAACGGTCCCAAGACCGCATGGAGTTCAAACGGTCCCGAGACCGCATGAAGCCAAACGGTCCCAAGACCGCATGGAGTTCAAACGGTCCCGAGACCGCATGAAGCCAAACGGTCCCAAGACCGCATGGAGTTCAAATGGTCCCGAGACCGCATGAAGCCAAACGGTCCCAAGACCGCATGGAGTTCAAACGGTCCCGAGACCGCATGAAGCCAAACGGTCCCAAGACCGCATGGAGTTCAAACGGTCCCGAGACCGCATGAAGCCAAACGGTCCCAAGACCGCTTGGAGTTCAAACGGTCCCGAGACCGCATGAAGCCAAACGGTCCCAAGACCGCATGGAGTTCAAACGGTCCCGAGACCGCATGAAGCCAAACGATCTCAAGACCGTTTGACGCCAAATGGTCTCAAGACCGTTTGACGCCAAACGGTCTCAAGACCGTTTGGCGCCAAACGGTCTCAAGCCCGTTTGAACCCAAACGGTCTCCAGACCGTTTGACCTCACTCAAGGCCTATAAATAAGACCTCAAGGGCCATCCTTGAGGAGAGTCCAGACGTCCATAGGCTGTCTCTCTACTACCAGAACAACTCCATCCACCGCCCGAGGCAGCCGGTCTGAGACTCACGTTCCATTGCAAAGCTACCTTCTCTCTCATCAACAAAGAAGGTGGGAGGAGAAGATCTGTCGTCAAACAAGTCACGAAGGGTGAAGATCGTTGCTCTCTCCACCAAGGGTTCAACCTTCTCTCCTCAGTGGAGATGATGTTCTTTCTATCTCTTCTTGCCTCCTCCTTTGTTGTTCCCTCTATGAGGAGCGAGTAGTTCCATCCACTGGGGCGCGGGGACTAGCCCCGCTGCCCATGTTTTGTACTTTGTACTAAAAAGATGTTATCCTTTCGTTTTAATACTAAATCGTTTCATACATGCTTGAATGATGGCCACGTTCTTGTATGCATCTATTGTCTTTTGTTGTGGTTTGTCTATGACCGCTCTCGAGACTCGAATACCGATTTAGTGTTGGTTTCTGGTGTGTGTATCCACCACGCATCCGTTTCGGTGTCTAGGAGTGTATCTCAAAGAGTGGAGTAAACTCACTATCATCTGTTGCACTTCCATCTGTATAAAGTAACCTTGGTAAGTCGAGGAACACACTTTGCGAGGGGAATGATGTAAAGCATGTGACCATTTGATCGGGAATGGCTGGCGTTGCAACATTCCCGCACTTCTCGTAGCTAGGTTATCCGAATAGGAGACTAGGCCTACAAAGATACTATTCGATTTGATAATTATCGCTCGCTTGTTAGTTTTAGATGCACGTTTCATGAGGTTGAGTAAGATTCTCTCTTTGGAAGACTACATATCTTCATTGACACGTAGAAATGTACCGAATGAGAGCTACTTAACCCTTGAAGGATGCGATGCATTGCTCTTGTCTTATAAGGCATCGGTCTTGTAGAACATCGAAGGATGCAATGCATCGCTCTTGTCTTACGAGGCATCAGTCTTGTGGAACATCCTTAGATGCAATGCATCGCTCTTGTCTTATAAGGCATCGGTCTTGTGGAACATCCATGCATCTAGCTTATAAGTCTTGCTTGCTTAGTACATATACAATGCATGTGTAGCGGTGGTAAATACCTGCTTAACCCCAGTGATTCATCATCATTTGTTAAATCTTAGTTTTACCTGCTTTATTTACTTTTCATGCTTTAGTCTAAAAACCAATCAAAATCCAACTTTTTGATATAAGTGCCAATTAGTAAAATAACTAAGTGAAGTGTTGTACGTTTTCCATCTTGTTGCTTGCAACAAGACCGTTGTCTTTTGTGTTCGATCCTAAATCTGTACTATGATAAGTCTTCCATACTCTTATGGGGTTGGAGTTGTTATCTAAGCACCAGTTCTAGGTAAACCTAGGGAAGACATCAATCCTCTCTAGGGTTTTTGGTGATAGAATTCTGGGACTCCCATTGGAAGACTGAAAATCTTTTGGTGTAAGTCCAAGCTCCATCAGTGTCTAGAACGTCCTTAAGCATTCATAGGCCATTCCTATAAATAGGATAAGCCTTAGGACACCAAAAACACACTTGTGCAATACTTGACCTTACACACTTGCAATTGGCAATCTATTCTAGAGCAATTGAGCATTTCTAGCACTTGCTATTCATTTCCTTTGCTCCAAATTTGTGTCTTATAGGCTAGCATCTCCTACCCACTGCACTTACAATTCCATACACATTGGTTAGGAGATCAAAACGCTTGATATAGGAAATCAATCCTTGTACTACAAGCGGTAATTGTAATTTCTATTTTCCTTCTTGTTCTTTCTTATTGCTTGTACTCTCCTTGCTACTCCTAGGGTTGGAGGCTGTGGATTGGAGAGGGTTTGATCTTCTTGGTGGAGAAGGAGGACTTTGGACTACTTCAAGAAGGCTGTCTCAACGGGAAGCTACTTCAAGAGGAAGGCTACTTCAAGGGAGAGCTTGAAGTTACTTCAAGGAAGGCTGCTTCAAGGTTGGTGAGACTATTTCAAGGTGAAGGCTATCCAAAGGGTGATAAAAGTGTTGTAATTTTATGTAACATCCTTGCGAGGTTATAAAATTAAATACTTTCAAAATCCTAATTGGAAACAATTGGGTAGTGGACTGACTCCTTTAGTTTTTTCTAAAGGTTGAACCACTTTAAACACCTTGCCTCCTTCTTACTATCTCAATCGTGGTTGTTTGAGTTGAATTATTTTTAAAATATCCATAAAACCCTATTCACCCCCCCTCTAGTGGTTTTTCATTTGGTATCAAAGTAGGATTCAAGGAGCTCTAATAGATTCTTGAAGAATGAAGGGTGGTGGTGTCTACAACCGCAAGCAAAGGAAAAGCATGGACCAATATTCAACAAGTTGTAATTGGTGCTTAGGAACAAGGCACACAACACCTAGTTATCCATGGAGGTTAAAGAAGGAAGATAAGCATAAAGAATGCCTTATTTCTACAATAATTGAAGAAAAAGAGGTAAGTCTTTTTGATTTATCAAAAGAAGATTTAATTTCTAGCCTACAAGAAACACATGATAAGTATATTGAGTGTAAGAAGAAATTAAAGAAATCTAATAAAGAAAATGATGAGTTACATGCTAATCTTCTTGCTCTCACATCTGAAAATAAAGATCTTAATGAGAAATTAAACTTAACTATTGAAGATCATGATATTAAACTGAAATCAATAGAGGAAAATTGCAATCTTCTCTCTCTAGAAAAGATAAACTTGCAAACCCAAATTAATGACCTTCAAAAACAACCAATCTTGTGCACTCATCTAGATTATGATACTATTGTGAAAGAAAGAAATTATTTATTATCTAATCTAGATCAAGCAAAGTTAGATATCAATAAGAGAATGGATGAGATTGCTAAGTTACAACAAGAAGTTAGTATCTTAAGAAACAACAATGTTCTTGATAAAATCTTAAATGATTCTAATGGTCAAATTGGAAGAAGAGGACTAGGTTACAAGCCTAAAAGAAAATCCTATCAAAAACCTAGTGGGGGAAGGACTCAAGTACCAAAGACTCAATCTATGTATGTACCTAAATGCAAGTATACATATGTACCCAAGAACAATCTAGATCAAACTCATAAAAAGAGAAATGAGATTGATTCTATATGTCTCCATTATTGTTTGTGTCTTGGACATTATTCCTTCTCATGTCCTTACAAGAAAAAGGATGTTGAGTTGGTATGGGTTACAAAACCCCCAAACTAAATAGGTTAAATTAAGTTGAGATATGACCAAAGACTCTAAATTACATATCTTCATGTCTATCTCAACTTAACATAATGAGATAATGAATTGATTCAAGCAATTAAAATTTGTAACTTGAAAATACACATTTTTATATAAACATGCAAAGACACATCTTTAATAACTTATTTTAGTTTAAAACCTAGATATTTGAATATAATTAGTTGAGATTAGACTCAAATGTTACTTTGATACTAAAATATTTTGTCTCAACTAAACTGAGTTTTAAATTGCATAATTGAATTGAAAGTGATATATGTTTTACTTGCAAATAATTACTGAAAAATCATACAGAAACATTCTTGGTCGAGAAAATGTCCGACCGAGAACATCGTCGGTCGAGAATTAGTCGACCGAGCAGATTACTATTTTTAAGCTTGCATCAATATGATAAAACATGTACAAATAGCAGCATGCTCGGTCGAGAAAAATGTCGACCGAGATAAACTCGATCGAAAAATAGTTCGACCGAATCAAGTTCTGTTGAACCATGTTTAATTGATCCAGTTTGCTATCAATGATTGATTTAATTTGCAAATCAAGAATGAATCTTGGAGACAAATGCTTTAAGCTTGCATTGTAACTTATCAAATATACGTTTATCAAACTTGTATACTTTTTGCAATTGAACATACCTTCTTGCAAAATGAATCAATACAGAAATAGTATAGATTGCAAGTTCATTTTTAATTGCTATAATCTTCTACATGGTTTGGCTTAAAAGTGAAAATATGAACTATGATTGGTTTAATCAAGGAAATTACTGTTTTATCACAATCCACATGGTTTGTCCTAAGTATTCCTTGGTCTATCTATATATAAACCATGTGTCTTGAAATTTGCTCTTAAGTGATCATCATCATTGTATTTCATAAAATTATGGATATGCTTTTACTGTTTTCCATTCTTTACTTGGTTTTCCTAAAATAATCTTTGATCTATATATACAAACCATGGATTGATACTGTTTTCAAAATGATCATTGTGATTCATCTCATTACATATAAAGATGATGACAATGTCATTTTGCATAACTGTAAAACTCTATGGCACAAATGCATCTTCACATAATATATAATGATGATCATGTACATGGATTGCATCATCTCATGTAATAAATGAATGATTTTTGCTAGATGTCACTATGGCAAGCTAAATAGTTTGTTTCTTAGAACAAGAATATTAATGTCTTACCTAGTTGTTTTTTCTAAAAAATCAAAAGCAAAATATTGACTTTAAGATATTAATCTTGCTTTCAAGGATATATGTTTCTAAAGAATCTTTTGATTAATCTGAAAATAAGGGTATAAGAAGAAATGGAAATTGATATTTAGCAAAGCTTAGGAGACATAACTGAAAATGAATGTAAAACATACATTCTAGGAAAATCAAGGACAAAGACTTCATTGTGATGCCTATATTAAGTTTTTAAAACGTCTTCATAATAGGTATCACTCAAAGTGCTTCAAATTGATATTTATTTAATCAAGTTACCTACAAACATTATACTTCACATATGAGTGTTCAAATTGGAAATCTGTAGAAATTGCCTCTTGGTTGAAATCAAGTTTGACCAAGGGGCGCTATGGTCAAAGTCAAGGTCGACCTAAAATAAGCTTGACAAAATGCTTATTTGTAAATAATTTTATTACATTAATCTTAGTATCTTGATTCAAAATGTGTTCATCATATTGATAAACATGATTTTAGTGCAAAAGCTCTAATAAAAGGTAAAAATCAAATCTTAAAAACCATCTATGACCTTAGGATTATTGAATCATCTTGATCAATACCTTAGAAAATGATTAAATTATTACTCCCCTAGAAGATACATACATATATATATATATATATATATATATATATATATATATATATATATATATATTCTCTACATCTCTAAAAATATAGTCTCTCACTTGCATTAAAAGCTAGCTCAAAAATTCATCCACAATGTTCAATCACAACAATTTCGTCACTCAGTAAAAATCTCGACCGAGTATTACTCATTCGACAAATTCGTCGACCGAAGACATCTCAGTTGGTTATATTTCTCGACCGACACTATCCAAGTAGATGTTGCACATTCGAACCTAGACATATTCCTGGTCGACAAAATGTTTGACCGAGTTTACACTGGTCCATAAAATTGTCGACCAAGACAAACTTTGTGAACCCCCCATTCGCGTGAATTCAAAGGCAAATTTTTCTGATTCAAATAATAATTTAAAAAAAATCGCGACGGCTATTTTTCGATCGACCGTTGGGCGACCGAGTGGAGCATTTGTAGAATCAACCGTTTTAGTCCTCGGTCGATGAATTGTCGACCGAGTAGGGTTCTGTTTTGCTATAAATAGAGCCCAAAACGGCCCCATTCTTCACAAACTCACATTCTCACTTATCTAGCTCTTCTCTAGTGCCTTCTTGTGTGAATTTTTATCTCTTCTCTACCTCAATCTTGTTTTGCTTCTTCTCCACTTCAAACCATCATGATGGATTCCTCATCATCGTGTGGAAAGAAGCAGGTTGCATCAAGGAAGGGAAGGATGGTCTCCCCGGCACTGGCGATCATCAACGACATTCCATTCAATGACGTAGCTACTGGAGATCGCTACCTCAAGCTGTCCTCAAAGAATCCTCTTCCTCGACGGCCGGTGGATGTCATGAACTTCATCAACATTGTTGATCTTGAAGAACTCTTTGAGGTGCAACATCTTTTTGAATTCATAAAACCATCCTTTTGTTCCTACTCCTCCCAAGCCGTCAATGAATTCTATACTAATCTAGCCACACATCCTGACCATGATAATTCCTTCTCTTCTATGGTTAGTGGGTATGGATTTCACTTCTCTGAGCAGGATGTTATTACTATGCTCAACATTAATGTATATGAATATAAGGAGTTTATTGATTTCACCACTGGTAATCCTGTCAATAAGCTATCCCAAGATAACACTATCACTAGTTTAAGTGATATCAACAGAGCCATTTTTCTATCCAATACAACCTATCATGAAGAAAGGGGTACCTACTATGCCATCAATTTAAAACCCGAAGCTAGGATAGTCAATCTAATTGTTTCCACAAATATCTATCCTAGAGCAAACAAATCTGAAGTACCCACTTTTCGCATGTATCTTATTTATGCCATCTTGAATAGTATACCTACAAATTTTATTCGTCTTATTCTTAAGAACATGGTTGAGTTTTCTGGCAATCCACCCTATGCTGACTTTGTTTTCCGAATTACACAACATTGTCTTAAGAAAATCATTGAAGACTTAGGCTATAGGAAACCCCAAAAGATCACTAGCAATACAGTCGAAAAGATGGGGATTGACTTTGGACACAAGAGGGATAGGACTGAAGGAGAGCCATCCACCCAAGATACACCTCCACCACCTCCTCCTTCTGGCCTACGTCATGATCCTATCACAAATACTTTGACATATATTGTTGGTTCTCAATATCACCTAAGTAGGCAATTGGATTACAATCATCATGTCATGTGTTATTTAAATCAAAGGATGCAAGCCCTTTCTCCTGAACAACCTGATGAATATCCTTATTCACTTAATCCTGGCATGATAAACCCCTACAATCCATCCTACAATTACTATCAAATTCCACCTCCACCATCTCATGACCTCACTCATACTCAATTTTCTCAAATCCAACTCCAAGATATTGCTGCTCACATTCGATTCGATCGTGTTCCCACCTTATTGGAGGCTTATTCTTTGACCAAGACAGGTTCCTTGGAGTGGAAGACACTGGTCAAATATTATGGAGTTGAGCCCTTTCTTAGGAAATACCCAAAAATTGATGTAATTCGTCGGTCTTTTCAATGAGATCATGAGATTTATGGTTATCTTTGTAATGTTTGTAATGGCTATTTTTTTATAAACTAGTATGTTATGAGTTATGGGTCATCTTATGAGTTGTATGAGCACTGATTTGTTATGAATAAAAGTGTTTCCTATGGCTTCAATTGGATATATCTTTGTTAAAATAAGAATATTATAGGGGAGCATAACAATCAGGGGGAGTAATTTCTGCAATGAACCTAAAAAGATCTTATTCTTTCCAAGTAATTGAGAAATAAATTGTGGCTAAATTTGACAATGTGCAGTTTGCATTCATATTAATCCCTTGTTTTTAAAATTGAATATCTCTTTGAGGGGATCATAGCAATACAATTAAGGGAAATAATAAAAGTCATACTAAATAATTATCTTGGTTATCTTTTTGAAATGACAAAGGGGGATAAATAATATAAAATCAAAAATATAAAATATAATGAGTTTCATAATCATTCGTCCAGCACACACTTGCAAACAAGAAAATGACTACAAAAGGTAGACTTCAGGTATGAAACTCACATGATTTACATTTCCTTATTTTATATTTTGGAAATGTTTGTCATCTTCAAAAAGGGGGAGATTGATGGCTAAATTGGACATTATTATAATCCCTTTGTTTTGATGATGACAAATATTTCATTCTTGTGGATCTAATGTGCTACTTGAGTGTTTTAGAAACTAGGCGGATGACACAACTTTGGAAGATCTATATTCTCAAAATGCTTTTATTCATGATTGTAATCAAATGTAAAAACTTGTACAATTATATAATGTACAAGTACTTACACATCATGTAAATCAAGTGTTTAGATCTTCCCTAGCCAATCACAAAACTTAGATAGGTCATACCCTACAATGATGTCACAACTGCACACTCATACACACACTTAGTACTTAGTTTAAAACATTGAAACAGAGTCATTCTCGGTCGACAAACTTCTCCATCGAGACACTCTCGGTCAACAATCTCCTCGGCCGAGAATGACCCAAGTAGCCGTTAGACCCAACAGACAAGGTAGTTGGGAGTTGGATTAGAACGTTATACACTCTCGCTCCAGATGGTCCCTCGATCGACAAAAACTTCGACCGACTGGGATCTCGATCGACAATTCCTCAACCGAGACTGTCTCTGTCTGCACTTTTCAGGATTACTTAACTAGTCGTTGCTAAAGCAATTAGTGAATACCTAACAACTAGTTAAGCACTAAGAACCCCCTAGAAAGTGTATAGAACGTCCTTAAGAATTCATAGTCCATTGCTATAAATAGGACAAGCCTTAGGACACCAAAAACACACTTGTGCAATACTTGAGATTACACACTTGCAATTGGCAATCTGTTCTAGAGCAATTGAGAAATTCTAGCACTTGCTATTCATTTCCTTTGCTCCAAATTTGTGTCTTATAGGCTAGCATCTCCTACCCACTGCACTTACAATTCCATACACATTGGTTAGGAGATCAAAACACTTGATATAGGAAATCAAGCCTTGTGCTACAAGCGGTAATTGTAATTTCTATTTTCCTTCTTGTTCTCTCTTATTGCTTGTACTCTCCTTGCTACTCCTAGGGTTGGAGGTTGCGGATTGGAGAGGGTTTGATCTTCTTGATGGAGAAGGAGGTCTTTGGACTACTTCAAGAAGGCTGTCTCAATGGGAAGCTACTTCAAGAGGAAGGCTACTTCAAGGGGGAGCTTGAAGTTACTTCAAGGAAGGCTGCTTCAAGGTTGGTGAGACGACTTCAAGGTGAAGGCTGTCCAAAGGGTGATGAAAGTGTTATAATTTTATGTAACATCCTTGCGAGGTAATAAAATTAAATACTTTCAAAATCACAATTGGAAACAATTGGGTAGTGGACTGACTCCTTTAGTTTTTGCTTAAGGTGGAACCACTCAAAACACCTTGCCTCCTTCTTACTATCTCAATTGTGGTTGTTTGAGTAGAACTATTTTTAAAATATCCATAAAACCCTATTCACTTCCCCTCTTGTGGTTTTTCATGACACTTGAAAAAAGTTCAACATTTGGAAATATTGTTGATTATAAGTGGATGATCTAACCCTAAGGTTGACATAGGAAAGTGTAACCCTAATCTCGAATAGTGAAACATGGTTTTCATATATCATGATCTTCACACCTGATCCATATATTTTTGATTTAGGATCTGACTCAATGGGTTGACCTATTACTCATTTAGATTTGTACTTGAAATCTTCGGTGAAAGGTACGCTATTATACTTCCTCTTTGGTTGTATTGAAGATACTTTTTATGTATCTCTTGACTGTATACTTGGATATATACTTGTTTGAGCCACTGTTCCGTACTGATTAGTCTTCCATTTTTCCTATATTATATTTTGAGAAAAACATGAGAACATAGATGATATTGCCCATTAAGACTTCCTATATATTGATAATGATGATGATGTGGATAATGTTGATAATGTTGATATTGAATGCAAGCAACATCCTCATTCAGAGGTGGGACTTGTAAGTTGGCCTCCTACCTCATATGGAGGGAAGGAGCCTGGTGACCTCCCCCATCGTGTTAGGGTGATTGAGTCACACAAAATATATAAGCATGCTTCTCCAATAATACATAATGGGAACTCGTAATAAAAATAAAATTGTTTGAAATACACAACTTTTCATATAACTTTTGGATTTAGAAAGTGCTTGTATTACTTTTGAATACAAGTCCTACCAAGTATACTCTTTTGCTATAAACTGTTTGTCTTGATTTTTCTATGTACCTTGCAATTGCATGATTGTGTCTCGATTTTATTAATTTTATGTAAAATAAACGCAACACTATCTAGATCACTTCCACACTCCATATACTCTGATGACAAGGATAAATAAATTTTATCTTTATATTGGGTTAGTTTGTTCTTTAAATATCCAATTTTTGAGTCATTATTTCTTATTGTATATGTCAGTATGTGAGATCATATCGGGCCACTTAGGGATGGGCGCTTCAATCCTTTTACTATTGTCTGGGTAGTATGAATGGGATTGGGGTAAGAATGGTTCTATGACAATTGGTATCAGGGCATACACACTCCCATATACTTTAAGTATATAATTTCTCAAGTCTCTTGAAACCCAAAAACCCTAAAATCCATAGTGGTGAAAATTGAGGTGTCTAGGCTCGGGGTTCTGGCATAATTTTGCCTATCTGTCTTCATGGTGTCGTAGATTCCCCAATCTACCTAGCCTTAATTGATCCAAAACTGGACCTAAAGGTTATCCATTGAAACCCTAGAGAGACATCTAGCATCTCATATCTTCTTCAAGGACTATCTAAGCCACCCATTTAGATGAAAATTAGGTAGTCTTCTCATCTCCTCATGTTGACCTTCTCAAATGACCATTTACCACATGATGTCTCAATTTTGGCTAGCTTATGCATGGGAAAAATGAATATCAATAGAAAATTTTGAAAGTTGATACCATGATCTGACCTTAATGTGAAAACTCGATTTTGATCGATAAATCTTGGATTGAAATACTCATGTATGACCCCTATTATCATGCATACTCATTTTAGCCAAAACTTGACTACATGTTTGCTATGTTTGAAGTATATATTAATGATTTTGATTTGGTGAAATAAGAAGGACTTATACCTTATACCTCATTGTTGATGAGGTCTCTATTTTATTAAATGTCCATGTTTCCTATTGTTGATTAAACCTCAAACTTAGTTAAGAAAACTTGTATCCTATTTGATACACATCTTGACCATGCTATCAAGTGACTAAGCCTAAGACTCACAAAATCATGATGTAAGTCTATGATGTGAAAAGAAGTATCCCTATTGACTATTGATGCCTTTTGTAAACTAGATTTTGATATGATGAGCACGGACCTAAATCATGCACCTATTTTCAAATTATATCTTGATCGTGAAAGGAAAGGAATACAAATATTGTCTTGACATTATTGCCCTATTATAATCTTGAATGTTGATCTTATGACCTTGTAGAATATATTTTGATCATTGATTTTCTCCCTATTTGAATAACTCAATGGATAATGACTAATGTAGGTAATGTGCTAGGTTAGGGTAGTAGTTCACTCATGACTCCCCTAAACTAGGTCACATCCCTATTATGACTACCTCTAATTTTTCACCTTTTTGATTATGTAGAGTTTGGAAAGGTATCTCCTTTCACTTGATTTGGATTGGTTGACCTAAGATTAATAGGCTAAATCTTGGATGATATTGATACTCGACCTTAAATCTTGACTTAATGACAATCTTGAAATATGATAATGTTGATTATAGCTTCTTGTTGACTAAATAGATAGGCCTAGGTCTAGATCATTCATCAACCTTGGATACAATGATAATGAAATTTGATATGTTGCTAAAATATTGCTTGAATATTGTTACTCGAAATTGAATAGAGATGAGTGATCTCCCCTATGGTCTAAATAGGAATCTAAACCCTAGCTTTGGAATATTTATACATATGATCTTGATGTCTAAATTTCAACTCCATATAGATGTAAAAAATCTTAAAATATGATATGGATCTTGATATCACCCTAGATATATGACTAGTGACTTTCATAATCCCAAATTTTGAATTTTTGTTTGAAATGATGACTATTTTGACTCTCTTAGTTTATGACTTAGGGTTTATCTCTCATTAGGACTAGACTGGGACAACCCATTTATTTTGAGCTCAAAATGATGATATTGAAAGTATGATGTTGTCTCGAAATGTTGAAATATGAAATTTCAAATCATGGATATATAACCCCACCTAGGCCAATGTAGAAGCTAAGACCCTAAGATATTGGTATTGAAAGTCACCTAGTACACTTGATTCAAGAAATCTATTTGTTTGATCTCTAAAGTTTTGACCAATAGGATGCTTTCCATATGCTTGGCTCATATGATGACTTTGAACAATATATGCATTGACCTTGAAACTTATTTCCTCGATGATGAAATGATATTGATACCAAGTTGGTTATGATATGGAACATGGAATCCCAATTATGATTATTGGACTACTTGAACTTTGAGGACATAATTTTGATTATATAGTTGAGAATGTTCTAGTATTTGAGGATATGATACGAATTTAGATAGTCCCATTTTGAGGATGCTTTTGAATTTTGGGGACACAATTCCTTTTTATGGAGGGAAGGATGTGACCGTGGATTTTATCATAATAATGAATTAATTACTCTTTTGACCTCATTATAATCACCAATGGTCTCAAATCATTTTTCTTGGCTTCATAGTCAATGTTGAGACTCAAATTCGAAATATGGCAATCAATGTGTATTTTATACACATTAAAACATCACAAATTTGATTAATTCATCACCTTGTCCAAAGAAGAAAATTGGTCAATAAAATTTAATCATATGGTTATAAAACTTTTTCTAAATATTCTCCACATTATTTTGAACCTATGTTACAAATTTCATCTCATTTGGACATTCCTACTATTTACTACAATTTCTTGAAGATAATGTATTGAAAATCCTTTTATTTGCCTTTTTAATTGCCCTTTTCAAAGTCGTTGATCTATTGAAAAGAGAGAGGATGAACCCCAACCCTCATATCTGAGGCTCACAGATAAGGGCTAGATCCACTGGCCATTCCATAATCTCCTACCTCCCCTAATCAGCAGGGAGGTGTAAATGACACCGAGATATGAGACCTCCCACTCACGACCCCAGTTTGAAAATCAGAGCAGATGGAATCGCTCCTCTTGCTAATTCGAACACAACGAGCCCAATTTTGACAGATATTAAGGTTATGTTTTTCAACAAAAATATTGCCTTTTCCTAGCCTTCTCACTTCGGTGGCTATGGCTGCACCTAGACCTCAACCTAGCCCTAAAACCCCACCCTAACACTATAAAAAGGGTCCCTCATGCTTGCGAATAGCACACAAAGCTACAAACCCCATCCTAAATCTCTCTTTTGGTCTTAGATGACCTAATATTACACCTCCAATCACCTTCTACCTTAGTGGTGTTGTCCCACAACACTTTGGGCATTCTTCTTCCTCATCATCTCACCTCAATGTGAGTTTGAGCGGCACCTTGTCCTACAGTGCCGAAGCCTCCTTCTCCCTTTCCTTTTATGCCGGTTAGCCTCCCTCTTCCTAGTTTCTAGGCTAGCGAGGGGGTTGTTGAGTGAAGGAGATGATAGAACCCAAACCGCAGTTCATAGAAGAAAATTGCTCGGTCCAAGCCTGAACCAAATGAGCCACCATTGGATTGGCTAATCATTGTTGAACCAACCAATTAAGGTTTTGAACCCCATTGAACTAGTCTAGCAAGTGATAAAGCTACATGCCTACATGGTTCAATCTTAGTCACCCGATCTAGTGATCCAATGATCTCCACTTTTCCTATTAAGGAATTGTTTCTCCCCCTCTGACAAATAATCATTTAAACAACCAGATCTTAGTTAAATCATAGAAATTGCATTCTAGCTCCAAAAATGATAAGTAAATAGTCAAAATTGATCAGAAAAACCAAGGAATTTATTAAAAATACTTTTGAAACCTGATTTCGAATGATGCTAATTGATATCCCTATATTAGATCTCTTTCTTATTTATTTTATCAAATGGCTCGATAATGATGTTTTATCTTTGGAAACCCTAGATTTGAACTATGATAATTATCTTGAAACCTAGATCTAATCTAGTTGACTCATATACACTTGAAAATGAATAATTAGTGATCTATATGTATTTACTTGGTTCAAACATGAATATGATCTTTATGAATAATAAGTAATCTTACGATTGATCTTAATCTTGCAAAACCCTTGATATACTTTTGACCTATCAATCTAATCTTGATTTCCAATGATGCTAAAGATCATGATGATAATCTAGAAATTTGATTATGAATTGGATAATGATCATCAAATTAGGTTTAACACATATGATCATAGATAACCTAGGTAGATCATTCACACTTGCAAATATGCTTGACACTTGAATACAGTTCGACATTTGGAAATATTGTTGATTATAAGTGGAAAGGTTCTTGGGAAGCACCATGGAAAGGGTAAGGCCACATGGGAGCCATGATGGACATATGAAAGGTTAATCCTGAATTGTTTGCTTGGTAGAATTTTGAGGACAAAATTCTTATAAGAGGGGAAGGATGTTACAACCCCAATTTTGGGTTAATTTGCTGAGAAATGTAATTTCTCATATTAAAGATAAATGAACAAATAATGAATGAATGCATGATTTTCGTTTAAAATAGCCTTGTTGATTTGTTTGTGGGCTTTATTGGCTATTGGGCCCAATAATAGGAAAGGATAAAAGAAATTCCACTATTATCGAGTAAATAAGAAAATAGAGAAAAAGGAAAAGTGTGGAAACCTCTAGAAGGCAAAAGAATGGAATCCAAGGATGGATTTCGTACCTTTAGGTTCCTTGGGTGCCAAGGAATCCAATATTGCAAGGAAAGGGCAATAATAAAAGAAAAGATCCAATAAGTATTTCTTTATTAAGAAAGAAATTGAAAACATTGATGAAATGTGGAAAATATGTGAGAAGATGTATAATTGAGTTATCCTTTGAGGAATTTCGTATGCCAAGGATTTATAATGTTAAAGGGAATATCAGTGAGGAAAATAAAAGAGAAATAAAGAAAGATTCTCAAAAAAGAACTATTTTAATAAGGAATAAACAAGAGAATGGGAAATAATGAAGAATAATGCATTTAGATGCATCTAGGAGGATAATGAGTGTCCAATAAAAAGGATTTCGAAATAAAAGAGTTTCTTGGGATCCAAGGAGTCCCAATGAAGAAAGAGGAAAGAGAAAATACCTATAAAGCAAAATAAGAAAATAATGTGATACATTATTGAATAAGTATGTGGTATTGTTAAAAAGAAAGTATTTTCTAATAAAGGAAGATGGGATTTCGTGATCAATGAGTTAAAATCAAATCATAAAGATAATCATGAGATGAGTCTCAAATTCTTAATCACCCAAGAAAAGAGAAATACCAAAGGGATAGTAAGGAAAGAGAAAGTTGGCTTCCTAATGAAGGAATTAGTTTCCTAATTGGAAAAGACCTTGCATCTTTGTGGATGCACATCTTGGGGTACGAAAACCCTACCCTATATAAGGGGTTGGCCTGCTTGTTCGAGTTCCAAAGAGATCTCACATGTATCTCTTCTTCTTTTCTTCATGTTCTTCCATGTTCAAACCCTAGTCGAAAGCATGATCGATCCATGGAGAAGAGCAGATGTGGAAGAGTTACGTTGGGGCCATGCTGCTCCCACGACATCATGGGGACGCTCGGAGGACGTCCCTTCCTCCTAGCTGTGCGCCGCTACAGTAGTATGACTTCATAGGACCACCATGGGTTGCAGATCGTCACGCCAAATCCCATCCACCGTGGCTCTATCTTTGAGCTGCTATAGGTACGACGGAGGGAGGAGAAAGCATTGGGTCCATCGCCGACGTCCTGGGCTTGGAACAACTTCGTCCATAGGTCTGCAAAGGTGCTGCACGTGCACCAGCAACCGCAGATGGAATTTCACTCATGAACGGCAGTGAAGCCACAACTTGGAGGAGCTTTGTGTGCTCCAGGGCATGGCGGGGGCAGGAGAACCCTCCGTGGTGGCCGTCGAGGCCAAGGGAGGCGAGGAGGAGCGCGCCGAAGCTGCAGATCGGCGGATAGGGCGGCCGCAGGTCTGTTGCTTGAGGTTGAAGAAGGTTAGATATGCATTGGACAATTCTACCCTCGACGTATCAAAGGACGGTATACTTAAGTGGAGGGCAAATTGGTAATTCAGTTATATTTTCCTAATCAGACGACCTTGCAAGGGATTGACCACGTGGCGCTCCTGGATTGGCCCGAAATAGGTAATTTTGCTAAAATCATATCTATTTATTCGTAGCTCGGATTGGCACGCATAAAATATGAAAGTTGCTCAGAAAATGAGGAGAATCTAATAAAAATAAAATTAAAGCCTGATTCTTATTGCAATTCGAAAAGTAATGGAAGTTATTAACTTTAATGTGTTAATGGTTAAAGAACCCTATTTTGGTATGATTAAAGTGATGAGTAGGGTTTAATAGATGATTAAAGGTGATCTTAGCCTGTTAATGATAAAAAGGATCATTAAAGATTGAAAAAGGATGAATTTTCTTGTAATTAGTTTAATTTAGAGTTTCTTGTGCATAACTATGTTTTAATGGGCCTTGAAACCATAATGTTGACTAATTCAACTATTAATGGTTGTAATTGATTAATTTCATGATTAAAATTGGAATATGCTAAGTTTAAGTTATTTCGAGCATTAAAGTTCTTAATTGATGGATAAATACCCTAAATGAAGTAATCGAGGTTTTCTCATGAATAAAAAGGTGGATTAATGGCAAATCGAGTTCATATGTGATTTGGACTGTAATGAACTATGAATCAATGACAAACACATATAATGATATTGTCATGGATTAAGAGGATAAAAATAGTAGCTTTATTAAAAAGAGGCTTAATGAGCTTAATTAATGGTTAATTATGTCTTTAATCTGGGCTTGATAATTAGATGTAGAAATAATTAGGGTTTATGATCAATTGTGTTAAATTAGGGTTTAAAATAATAAACGGTGAAGGGAAACCCTAATTGCAATGGAAACCCTAAAAGTGGACTAGAAACCCTAGGAAGCGAGCTAGATTTAATAGATCTTAAATGACATGAGTAATAAAAGGAAATTGTATAATTGTTTCAGGATCTTATTGAATGCTTGCTTGCCTATTGGTTGATTGGATTGTTTCTGTCTCGCATCAAATTGACAGGTATGTGGTTACCCTTATGACTACCCGAATTAGTTTTCCGGGATTTTATCGATGTTTCCATCGTGGCTTGAAATAAACGGTTGGATGCATTTAATTCTTGCAAATTATAATGTGAATATGACTATCATATAAGATATGTGCCTACTAGCTCAGATCCTAGTCCCCTCTGTAGCTTTATAGATTGACCTAGTAAATGGCTACCAATGAGGGTAGGTCCATCAGGTCATTAAATGACTTAGTAAATGGCTACCAATGGGGTAGGTCCATCAAGTCATCATGAGTCAGGGATTGGTCTACCTTTGGGTAGGATCATGCGACTCCATAACCCTAGGTATTGGCTACCTGTGTGGTAGGGCCATGGGGGTAAGGATCTACCATATGAGAGAGGTGGTATCCATGTCCACTGCAGGGACATTACAGAGAAAGGGGATAGGCAAGGATTGAGTAGTATTGCTTAAAAAGTAATCTTGGTTGTTAAATGATATTTGGTTGATTACATTGTTAACATAGTTACACAATTATTGTTTCCCCCACATACCAGCTTCGACTGACCGATGTTTTGTTTGTCAGCGTTTTAGGTATAAATGAAAAGAACAAACAGTAAAGTGGCATATGTGGAATTAAATGAGAAGTAACGTGCGCAGGAGGATTAGTTAGATTAGTATCTTCATGGATAGAAGATTAGAAATCCCAGATTTTAAAAGGTAAACAAAGTTTTATTTTATACCCGTTTTCAGTTTAGTTGGTAAAGTTTATTCATTATTACTGATTATTTGTCGAACCTTTGATCTTGTTAATTGAATAACGGCTCTGACCTTCGGGTCTCCCTTAATTGGGGGTTACCGGGAGGTGGGGTCGTTACAGTAAGAGTCTAGAGATGCCCACAGAACAACAAGTGTGCATCTGATCTGACACTGGTGTTTTTCAGGACAGTGGAGGCATTCATTGTGCCTTTAGGTAGAAAAGGGAGTGAAGGGTGGTATGGAAGGAAGAAATAAATATCTCCTCTATTCGACTCGAGATTTTTTTATATGATTGCAATTGCATTTATTGAATGTTTTTGTGCGAATCTCTCATCTATTCGACTCAAGATTGCATTATTTTGTGTGTGCGCTTTGGCATCTTTTCTTGGTGGTACACCCCTTTTAATTTGTGTGGGGTATGGAAGAAGCAGATATAAAGGGAAGTGGCATGCCACCCCAAACTTAGGGTTTGGCACAATTTTGGCTATTTTTGTTTCTTTGATGGATAAAGGGGTACGAAGATGATAGAGGAAGTGTAGAAGAGAGTTCAGATCAGAATGCAACTTGATTTACAATTCAGTGCACCGGGTCGTTCTCTTTATCGTACTCTGCTCAAATAATGACTTGATGAGGATCCGATGGGGGTTCCATGTTGTTGTTCCACTAGTTAGTTAGGAAGCATGACGTGTTTGATCCCTATCACTGAAAAACACTAGAGGGGGGTGAATAGAGTTTTTAAAGATTTTTGAACTCAAACAAACCACAATTGAAATTGGAAGAAGGAGACAGGTGTTTAGAGTGGTTTCAACTTTAGCAAATACTAAAGTTGTCAGTCCACTACCCGGTTTCTTACCCAACCGGGATTTTGAAAGTATTTATTTTATTACCTTCTCAAGGATTTATACAAAATACAATACTTTCCTTTACACCCTTTGAGCAGCCTTCACTTGAAGTAGGTGCACCAACTTTGAGGTAGCCTTCTTGAAGTAACTCCAAGCTCCCCCTTGAAGTAGCCTTCCTCTCTAGAAGTAACCTCCTGTTGCACCTGCCTTCTAAAGTAGCTCAAAGTCACCTTCTTCGCCAAGAAGAACTTCACCCTCTCCAATCAGCAGCCTCCAACCTAGGAGTAGCAAGGAGAGTACAAACGGTAATAGAGAACAAGAAAGGAAAAAGGAAATTACAACTTATCCTTTGTAGCCCAAGGCTTGATTTGCCTAGATCAAGCGTATAGATCTCCTAACCAAGTGTATGAACTTGTGATTGCAGTGGGTAGGAGATACTAGCCTATAGGACACGAATTATGATCTAAGAAAGGAAGTAGCCAATTGTCACAATGCTCAATTTGCTCACAAACAGATTGCTCAAAGTATGCTCAAGGATTTCTCAAGTGTAACAAGTGTGTTTGAGTGTCCTATGGCTTGTCCTATTTATAGGAATGGCCTAAGGATGCTTAAGGACGTTCTAGACAACTTCTAGGGGTTTCTAAGTGCTTAACTAGCCGTTAGGTACAAGTTTGTTGCTTTAACAATGGCTAATTAATTAATTCTGCCGTTGCTGTGAGAGACCATCTCGGTCGAGGAATGGTCGACCGAGACACCTACTCGGTCGAACTTTTGTCGACCGACAGGCTCTCTGGAACAAGTGATTTGCAACGTCTATCTCCAACTGCCAACTACCTTGTCAGTTGTGTCTAACGGCTACTTTGGATCTTTCTCGGTCGAGAAGATTGTCGACCGAGAGTGTCTCGGTCGAGGAGTTTGTCGACCGAGATTGATCCTGTTTCAATGTTTCAATTTAGGCACTAATTATATGTATGAGTGTGCATATGTGATCCTATTTGAAGGGGATAACTTATCTAAATGTGGTGTTTATCTAGGGAAGATCTAACACTTGATTTACATGCAATCTAAGTGCTTGTACATTATATATTTGTAGAAGTTTTTTTACAAAGTGATTACATTGCATGAAAATATAAACATATAAGCATGTGGATTTCCCTAGTTGCTTTTGTCATCCACCTTAATCCTGCACACTCAAGTAGCTTGTTAGATCAATAAGAATGAAATGTTTGTCATAATCAAAACAAAGGGATTTATAGATGTCCATTTAGCCAACAATCTCCCCCTTTTTGAAGATGACAAACATTTCCAAAAATATAAATAAAGGAAATATAAACCATATGAGTTTCATACCTTTAGATTACCTTTTGTAGCTTTTCCTCTTGGTTATAAAATGTGTGCTTATTATTCCCCTTGAATTATGGAACATGAAATCCAATTCTATAGGGAATATAGCAACTTTCAATGTAAAGCCAAGAGTTTATTTATGAAACTCATTGATTGAGTGTTTCTAAGTTTTAGTTTTATATTTATTTCTCCCCCTTTGTCATTTCAAAAAGATATCCGTTAGAAATATAAACTCCCCCTTAATTAGATGTCCATCAAATCTAATGAAAAAGATGTCCATTTAAAATCCAAAATATCATGATGCAAGTAAGAGTTTTTATGTTTAAGTAGCACAAATATCAAAGAAAACATCTTCCAAAGGAGTGATAGGCAGTTGCTTCCTAATTTTGTTAAATTGATCTAGTGGAAGTGGTTTTGTAAAAATATCAGCCAATTGATCTTCCGTATCAACATGATGAAGGGAAACATGATTCTTGGAGATATGATCCCTTAAAAAGTGATGATGGATTTCAATATGTTTAGCTCGGCTGTGTAAAATGGGATTGTGTGCTAAGTTTATAGCGCTCGTGTTGTCACAAAAAATAGGCGTAGAAGAAAGAGTAAAACCATACTCGTTTAACACTTGTTGCATATAAAGCACTTGAGCACAACAAGACCCGGCTGCCATATATTCAGCTTCAGTTGTAGATAGGGCAACCGTATTTTGTTTCTTGCTAAACCAAGATACTAAAGCTCTCCCTAATAAGAAACATCCACCACTAGTACTCTTGCGATCAAGTCGACAACCAGCATAATCCGCATCAGTATAAGCTTTAAAATCCAAGGATTGTCCTTTTGGATACCATAAACCAAAGCAAGTAGTGCCGGCTAGGTAACGAAGAATTCGTTTAACTGCTAGAAAATGAGAGTGCATAGGTTGTGATTGAAATCGAGCACAAAGACCAACGGGAAACATAATATCCGGTCTAGAAGCAGTTAAGTAAAGCAAACTACCAATCATGGCTCTATATAAGGAATCATCAATAGGTTCCCCATTTTCATCCTTATTAATTTTAATAGAAGTAGCCATAGGAGTAGTAGCATGTTTGCTCTGATCCATCCCAAAACGTTTTAATAGTTCTTTAGTATATTTTTCTTGGCTTATGAATATTCCGGCAGGTGTTTGCTTAATTTGAAAACCAAGAAAGAAAGTTAGTTCACCCATGAGGCTCATTTCAAATTCTTTTTGCATAATGTCACTGAATTGTGTGCACAATGAATCATTAGAAGCTCCAAAAATAATGTCATCAACATATATTTGCACAACTAGGAAATCAGATGTATATGTTTTGAAAAATAAAGTAGAATCTGAATTTCCAATAGAAAAACCATTATCAAAAAGATATGTCTTGAGCCTTTCATACCAATTTCTAGGTGCTTGTTTTAAACCATAAAGTGCTTTCTTAAGTTTATAAACATGGTCACCTTTTTCTGGTATTTCAAAACCAGGTGGTTGGGCAACATATACTTCTTCTTGAATGATGCCATTTAGAAATGCACTTTTTACATCCATTTGGTAGAGTTTGATGTTTTTATGTGCAGCAATAGCTAGTAACATTCTAATAGCTTCAAGTCTAGCTACCGGTGCATACGTTTCATGAAAGTCTATTCCTTCTTGTTGATTATATCCTTGTGCTACTAACCGAGCTTTATTCCTTATTACTTCTCCTGCCTCATTTAGCTTGTTCCTAAAAACCCATTTAGTTCCTATTATGGTTTTATCTTGTGGTTTAGGAACTAAATCCCATACATCATTTTTAGTGAATTGATTTAATTCTTCTTGCATGGCTATTATCCAATAATAATCTTTAAGAGCTTTAGATATCTTTTTAGGTTCAATGATAGAAACAAAAGCCATGTTTGCAACATCTTTGAAGGAAGACCGAGTTTTGACTTTATCATTAGGATCTCCAATAATTAATTCTTGAGGATGATCTTTAATAAGCCTAGGTGTAGGTTGTGGTTCAGCTTGGTGATTATTTGTAGTACCTTTCTCACTATCATTTGGTATGTTTAAATTTTCAAATTGATTAGTGAGATCTATGATTTCTAGATTTTCAGATTTGGACTCTTCATGAAAAGAAACATGAATAGATTCCTCAACTTTTCTAGATATAGTGTTATATACTCTAAAAGCTTTGCTAGAAGTGGAATATCCCAAAAAGAATGCCTTGTGTGATTTTGAGTCAAACTTATCTCTATCATCTTTGGTATTTAAAATATAGCATGTGGAGCCAAAGGTATGAAAATAGTCAACTCTAGGTTTCTTAGAATGTATTAGTTCATATGGAGTTTTCTTTAAATGAGAGTGAACAGTCACTCTATTTAGCACATAGCATGCAGTGTTTACAGCTTCAGCCCAAAAGGTTTTGGGTGTGTTGTGTTCAAGCATCATAGTTCTAGCCATTTCTTGTAGTGATCGATTTTTCCTTTCAACTATACCATTTTGTTGTGGGGTGCGTGGAGCAGAAAAATTATGAGTGTACCCTTGAGATGTACAAAATTCTTCAAATGTATGATTTTCAAATTCTCCACCATGATCACTTCTAATGGTACATATTTTTCTTTGTAATAGATTTTCAATCTTGGAACAAAATTTTATAAAAACATGAATAGTATCATCTTTAGTTGCAATAAAGTGTACCCATGTGTATCTACTATAATCATCAACAATAACAAAACAATATCTTTTACCACCAATAGATTGTGTCCTCATGGGTCCAAATAAATCCATATGAATTAATTCTAAGGACCTACTGGTGCTAAGTACATGTTTTGGTTTAAAAGAGGTTTTGGTTTGCTTTCCCATTGTGCATGGTTCACAGTTTTCAACTTGATCAAAAGATAAAGTAGGCAATCCACGAACAAGATCATATTTCACTAACTTTTTAATAACATGTGAACTAGCATGTCCTAGCTTTTTATGCCATACTTGTAAGGTATTTTCATTTGCAAGAAAGCATTTTCCCACTACTGATTTCATAGAGTTAGGTTTAAGGATATAAAGATTTCCAACTCTATTTCCTTCATAAACAACATTTGTAGTGTTTTCTATCAATAACTTGCAGCAAGTTTTGTTAAATAACACATCATAACCAATATCACATAATTGACTAACACTTATCAAATTATGGTGCAAACCATCAACGAGTAGAACATTCTTTATTTCGAGGTTTGTACCCACATTACCTATTCCAACAATTTTGCCCTTACCATTGTCTCCAAAGGTGACTGTTCCACTTTTCTTTTCTTCAAAGGTTTGAAATGCATCTTTGTTCCCGGTCATATGTTTGGAACATCCACTGTCAACCACCCATTCCTGCATTAAAATGTAGATTTTGGTACCCATGTGATGGTCCGATATGGTTAGAATCATTTAAGTACAAATTTGTATAAGAGTTCTGAATCAGAAGTCCAGTCGGTCGACAATTGTTCGACCGACACCTGTCTCGGTCGACTAATTGTCGATTGAGAAGATTACTGTATTACAAACAAAGAAACACAGAAATTTAGCTCGGTTGACCAATTTTCGACCGAAATAATTTCTGGAAATTTTGATATGTTACAGACATTCGGTCGGTCGATAATACTTCGACCGATTAATGGTTCGGTCGACAATACTTCGACCGACTAAGTTCCTGTTTCAGTACAACAATGCAGAAAATTAACAATATGCATGAAATCTTTTGTTTAGTTGAGATAAGACAATATAAATAACAAGATGGAGCGTTTGGTCATATCTCAACTAAATTCCATTTGATTCTACTAAGTTTGAGGTTTTGGGACCCAAACTAATTCGGAATCCTTAGTTTTATAAGGGCATGAAAAGGAATAGTGTCCAAGACGTAAACAAAAATGGCAAGTAATAGAATCAACTTCATTTCTCTTTCTAGCAATTGTGTTCTTGGGTACAAACATAGTTTGAGTTCTTTTGGGTTGATTTTTCTTTGGAGCATATCCCAAACCTTTTCTTCCGTTGAAAACAATACCAATACTTAGAATGTTATCAAGTATATCTTTTCTTCTTAACTCATAAAGTTCTCTTTGCAGCTGAGCAATATCATTCATTTTCTTGTGTAGATCATTTCTTGCTTGATCTAAATCAGATAACGATGAATCTCTTTCTTTTATAACATTATCATAGTCTAGATGGTTACACAAAATAGGTTGAGTCTGAAAATCTTTTAGTTTAGATAACAAGTCAGTCTTTTCTTTAGAAAGAAGATCAATATTTGTTTCTAAAGTGAGTAGCTTTCTAGTGCAATCATCTAAAGATGTTTTTAAAGACAAATTCTCAAGATCAATGTTATTCTTTTCAGAAGAAAGATTATCTAATTTAGCAATTAGCTCATCATTTGATTTGATAACCTTCTTTAGTTTCTTCTTGACATCAACATACTTATCATGAATTTCTTGTAGACGAGTAACTAACTCTTCTTTAGGAAGATCAAGTAGGCTTACCTCTTGAGAGTCTTCATCATCTTCTCTTTCCATTAGACAATCCACCGTTTCTTCTCCGCTTTCACTGTCACTTGACTCGTCCCATGCAGCTTTATAGGCTTTTTCTCCCTTCTTCTTGTGTGAGCTTTTCTTTCCTTTCTTTGCTTTAGGACATTCATTTTTGAAATGCCCTTTCTTCCCACATTCAAAGCACCTAGGAGGGGTAGAAGAAGAGCTGGAAATTTTGTTAGATTTAAATCTTTTGTATTTCTTACCATTGACTATCAAGGCTTCTTCTCCTTCTTCTTCACTTGACTCCTCACTTTCTTGTGTGATGACCTTTGAAGCTTTTAGAGCCACATCCTTCTTCTTTCCTAGCTGAAGTTCACGTGCTCTTCTTTCTTCCTCTTCTAGGGTTGCTTCATGAGCTTCTAAGTTGCCAATAAGTTGCTCCATTTTCAGTCGAGTGAGGTCGTTTGCTTCTTCAATGGATGTCACCTTTGGCTTATATTTTGGAGGAAGTGAACGAAGGATCTTTGATACCTGATCTTCTTCAAGGACAGGTTTTCCTAGGGCACTTAAACCATTAACAATAGTAGAAAATTTTGCAAACATTTCACTAATTGATTCATCAGGATCCATACGAAAGTGTTCAAACTTTTGTTTAAACATTACTATTTTGGAATTTTTGACTTGGACTGTACCTTCATAGGTTATGGATAGTCTATGCCAAATATCATAGGTTGTGTCACAATTAGATATTCTATTAAATTCTCCTACTGATATAGAACAATATAAAATACTTACAGCTTTTGCATTCATTTGAGCTAGTTTTACCGTATTAGCATCCCATTCTGCAAATTGAATTTGAGGGAGCTCATATGGGGTTGACACCATTCTCCATAAGTCCCAATTGATGCCTTGGACGTAGAACTGCATCCTTCTCTTCCAATATTGGTAGTTTGTTCCATCGAACGTTGGAGGCCTAGCAACAAGTGTTCCTTCGAGGTTAAGGTTGTTGAGCACCCCATCACCCATTTCTTCAAGACCTTGTTAGGGTTCCTTGAAGCCTGCTCTGATACCAATTGAAAAACACTAGAGGGGGGGTGAATAGAGTTATTAAAGATTTTTGAACTCAAACAAACCACAATTGAAATTGGAAGAAGGAGACAGGTGTTTAGAGTGGTTCCAACTTTAGCAAATACTAAAGTTGTCAGTCCACTACCCGGTTGCTTACCCAACCGGGATTTTGAAAGTATCTATTTTATTACCTTCTCAAGGATTTATACAAAATACAATACTTTCCTTTACACCCTTTGAGCAGCCTTCACTTGAAGTAGGTGCACCAACTTTGAGGTAGCCTTCTTGAAGTAACTCCAAGCTCCCCCTTGAAGTAGCCTTCCTCTCTAGAAGTAACCTCCCATTGCACCAGCCTTCTGAAGTAGCTCAAAGTCACCTTCTTCGCCAAGAAGAACTTCACCCTCTCCAATCAGTAGCCTCCAACCTAGGAGTAGCAAGGAGAGTACAAATGGTAATAGAGAACAAGAAAGGAAAAAGGAAATTACAACTTATCCTTTGTAGCCCAAGGCTTGATTTGCCTAGATCAAGCGTATAGATCTCCTAACCAAGTGTATGGACTTGTGATTGCAGTGGGTAGGAGATACTAGCCTATAGGACACGAATTATGAGCTAAGAAAGGAAGTAGCCAATTTTCACAATGCTCAATTTGCTCACAAACAGATTACTCAAAGTATGCTCAAGGATTTCTCAAGTGTAACAAGTGTGTTTGAGTGTCCTATGGCTTGTCCTATTTATAGGAATGGCCTAAGGATGCTTAAGGACGTTCTAGACAACTTCTAGGGGTTTCTAAGTGCTTAACTAGCCGTTAGGTACAAGTTTGTTGCTTTAACAACGGCTAATTAATTAATTCTGCAGTTGCTGTCAGAGACCATCTCAGTCGAGGAATGGTCGACCGAGACACCTACTCGGTCGAACTTTTGTCGACTGACAGGCTCTCTGGAACAAGTGATTTGCAACGTCTATCTCCAACTGCCAACTACCTTGTCAGTTGTGTCTAACGGCTACTTTGGATCTTTCTCGGTCGAGAAGATTGTCGACCGAGAGTGTCTCGGTCGAGGAGTTTGTCGACCGAGATTGATCCTGTTTCAATGTTTCAATTTAGGCACTAATTATATGTATGAGTGTGCATATGTGATCCTATTTGAAGGGGATAACTTATCTAAATGTGGTGTTTAGCTAGGGAAGATCTAACGCTTGATTTACATGCAATCTAAGTGCTTGTACATTATATATTTGTACAAGTTTTTTTACAAAGCGATTACATTGCATGAAAATATAAACATATAAGCATGTGGATTTCCCTAGTTTCTTTTGTCATCCACCTTAATCATGCACACTCAAGTAGCTTGTTAGATCAATAAGAATGAAATGTTTGTCATAATCAAAACAAAGGGATTTATAGATGTCCATTTAGCCAACAATCACTTTGACAGACACTTGTCATTTTTGTAGAAGGATCATGGTGTTAGGAATCATAAGCTTCGCAAGATGATTTCAATCAAAAGGCTAGTTTTAAGAAAATGGTCCTTTTGAGGATCTGCTTCAAATAAGGAGGGTATAAATATTTAAAATGCATATAGTGAGAAACCAGCCAGCTAGGTAATGGCCTTTAATGAAACATAAAGTGTCAAAACATCATCATGTATCTGTTCAATTTCTTTGAAAACTTAAAAAAAAATTGAAAATTTTAATAAAAAATGCAACGATGAAATCTTAAGTCTGAAATGGATGGGTGTGGGTGGAAAGTAAAGTACATACCACCCACCCTCCACCCCAAACTTAGAAATTTGCTCATCCCGAGCAAATGTTAAATCTGAGATGGAGGGGAAAATACATGCCGGTTGGACCATTAGATGTGGTTGCGTTCCAATCAGCGTGCACTCTCCATCTGAAAATCTAAAAAATGAAGACTAGTCAACAATTAAGGTTGAAATAGGAAAGTGTAACCCTAATCTCAAATATTGAAACAAGATTTTCAAATATCATGATCTTGACCCTTGATCCAAATATTGTTGATTTAGAATCTATCTCAAAAGGGTCGATCTATTACTCATTGAGATTTTCACACAAAATCTTTATTGGTGAAAGGTATGCTATTATACCTCCTAATTGGTTGTATTGAAGATACTTTTTATGTATCTCTTGACTGTATACTAGTCTATATACTTGTTTGAGCTACTGTTCCCTACTAATTAGTCTTACATTTTTCCTATATTACATTTAAAATAAAAGATGAGAACATAAATGATATTGCCCATTATGACTGCATGTATATTGATAATGATGATGATGTTGATAATGTTGATATTGAGTGCAAGTGACCTCCTAATTCATAGGTGGGACTTGTACATTGGCCTCCTACTTCATATGGAGGGAAGGAGACTGGTGACCTCCCCCATCACATTAGGGCGGTAGAGTCACACAAAATATATAACCATGCTTCTTGATTACAACATAATGGGAACTTGTAATAAAAATCAAATTCTTTGAAATACACAACTTGTCGAATAACTTTTAGTTTTTGAATTTTCTTGTTATACTTTTGAATATAAGTCTTACCAAGTATACTCTTTTACTATAAATTGTTTTACTTTTTT
The DNA here is from genome assembly GCA_963693085.1 of Alisma plantago-aquatica. Classification (NCBI taxonomy): domain Eukaryota; kingdom Viridiplantae; phylum Streptophyta; class Magnoliopsida; order Alismatales; family Alismataceae; genus Alisma; species Alisma plantago-aquatica. The sequence goes on along the minus strand of OY856413.1, from coordinate 199,631,971 downwards.
TTGATAGCGTACCGTGCAATTGCATGATTGTGTCTCAATTTTTTTTTTATTTTAGGTAAAATAAATTGAACATTGGCACGATCACTTCCTCACTCCGTATACTCTGATGACAAGGATAAATCATATATCTCCTATTTTGGGTTAGTTTGTTATTTAAATATCCAGTTTTTGAGTTATTATTTCCTCTTGTATATGCTAGTGTGCATGATCCTGTCAAGCCACTCAGGGACGGGCACTTCAATCATTTTACTACTATCTAGGAAGTAGGATTGGTATTGGGGTAAGAATTGTTTTGTTACAATGGCTATGGTACATTTGTGCCACAAATCAAAATAAGGTTGATGCATTACATCTCTGGTGTTTAGGTTTTTAGGAACACTATCTAATGTCAAGTGCCAAGTATCTTATTTAATTTTTTCCATAAAGTAATCCTAAGTAGATAAAGTGTACTTAGAAGAAGGCAAATTTATTCACCAAGTATCCCTGAGTCAACTGCATCCATGTTCAACATTTTTGCAGTCATTATTTCATCTTCACTTCCTCTTTGTAAGTTGTGTTCCTTATGAATTGTTCATCTTGAAGTTAGCTAGTCATTTCCTTTATCATATTTTGAGCATGTGGCTAACCAACAACAAGTAGAGATCTTATTCATTATCTCTCAAGGTTGGTCTAGTTTCAAACGTACCTATGATAGTATAGTAGTGCTAGACCAACTTGTGATGTATCACTCAAGGATTGGATCGCTATGATACATTACTGCCGCAAATCAAAATAAGGTTGATGTATTACATCTCTGGTCTTCATGTTTTTAGGAACACTATATAATATCAAGTGCCAAGTACCTTATTTAATATGTTCCATAAAGTAATCCTAAATAGATAAAGTGTACTTGGAAGAAGGCAAATTTATTCACCGGGTATCCCTGAGTCAACTGCATCTGTGTTTAACATTCCTACATTTATATTCCATATTCACTTCCTCATTCTAAATTGTGTTCCTTATTAATTGTTCATCCTATAGTTAGCGAGTCATATCTTTATCATATTTCAAGCATTTGGCTAACCAACAACAAGTAGAGATCTTATTCATTATCTCTCATGGTTGGACCAATTTCAAATGTACCTATGATAGTATATAAGTTCTAGACCAACTAGTATGAGTGGCTCATCAAACATATATCATAGTCTAAGTGGGGTTTGTTTTAACCCAATATGTGAGGGGGTACCATGATTAATCTCTCTAAACTCACTCAACCTTGTGGGTATTATATGCACTAGATGCCACCACTTCCCCTCTTTGGTCTAGGATCCTCAGGGATTACCTCCTTAGCTTGGTCATCTACACCGAATGACTTAGCCACTAGAGGACGTATTGAACCAACACTTGATATCTTCCTAGCTTTTATTTCATATAAACAACCCTTAGGGTCCTACACAAGGAACTCCCAATCTGAATACGAGGCTTCATAACTTTTTTTTTATTATGCTCTCAGGATCTTGGGACTCTCTTTCCCTCACCTAGATGGTATATCTTCTATACATCTATATAAGAATCCTTCTTCTCTATTTCTAGGGCTTGGTCCTTCCAAGGACATCTAGGGTGAAACAAGCCTCTAGGGATCACACATATAGTAACTCGATTCACTCTAGTTCAGGACATTTCACACAAATATTCCTTGTAATTCCTCATGTCCTAGAGTTTAGATTCGCAACCTTTTCCTTCTAGGTCTCACTCTCTCAGGAGTCAACTCTATATCTGCTCATTGTACTACAAGTCATCTATCTTATCTTATCCACAGGAGCATAAATCCACTCATATTATCAAATCCAAAATTAAATCCAAGTTCTCAAATTTGAATGAGGTCATCATAAGTCATATTACCACATTACTAAACTCCTCCTCCATTCCATATATTAGGACAAACTCATAATCCAACAGAGATTAACCCTCTAGCCTAGATCTAGTTCATTTTACAGCCTCATTTTCTTTCATGTAGATGCATGTCTACCTCCTATTTGTATCTATGTGGAGACACACTTCTTGTTAGGGTTTCTATTAGAAGGAGTTTAGACTTTCTGGTCCTAACCCGATATGAGGGTTTGACTATCTCATGGATCATCTTTCCACTCATGGATTGACTTGGTTTAGGTCGGGCACTAATCCTTAAAGTTTCACTAAAGGGTCTCATATTTTCCTCATTGCGTACTCACTTATTTCTAATTCTTAGTATGTATGTTCAACTGGCATTTGTATCATGCATGCCTTACTCTATGTACCTATGTGCATGGATGAACTCTTTATGATTAGAGTTGATGCGTTTACGGTTTTCTAACCACTCTAATATTATGTGAATGATGTCTTATTTATGTGTATTTTAATATATAGTGGAGGATGCCTTAATCCTTATAATAACTCCAGCACATAGGAGGAGGTGGAGAGAAAGGAAATCTTTGGGTAATTGGGTTTGTTAAGTGAAAAGGGATAAAGAAGGGATGAAAGTAGTTGGGAAATTCTAGAGGTATCTTATTTCAAATGAAATCCTCAAATTTGGTCAGGACAGAAACACATGTCCTAGAGTCCTCATAAATTGGACTTGTGGGGTTGAGGGAAATATTGCCATCCCCAGACTGTGGTCCATTATGGCCATGGCATCCAAGAGTTGGATATTGACATACAACTTTTTCATGATTTCCTTGAATTTGTTGAACCTTGTATCGAGCTCGGTAAAATTCAGTCGACTTAGAAATGGTACACAAGGTTTATACATAGGAACAACTGGCTCAAGCGAGTCTTCTACATCAGCAACAATAGGTTCCTCAGAACTTGCCTTGTCGGTCTTATCATTCTGAGTGGCACCCGTGCTATGCTCAACACCTTGGACATTTGTCACGGTGATAGGAGTCGTGGGTTCTGGTAAGATAAAGCCTGAATGAGTTTTCATAGATTTAAGTTGTTCCACGTGCGTTAGATTGTCTTCTGGTTGTTCAACTAAATCTCCAGCACGTGGCTTGAGGCTAGCTGCAAGTTGAGCTAGTTGAGATTCAATGGCCTTCTGGTGTTCTTGCAAGTTAGCTATCAATGTTTGTTGTGACTATAACATCTTCTCAATGGCTGACAGTTTATCATCAGGAGGGATGGGTCTAGCTTGTTGCGCTTATTGTTGATTCTGGTAAGGGACTTGATTGGAGTCTTGGAACTAGGGGTTGTTCTAGTAATTATTGTAGTTCATGTTCTAGAAGTTACCCCTAAAGTTCCATTGATTCCCGAAATTCTGTTGTTGGTTGTTAGAACCAAATTGATGTGAGTTTACCGCTCCTGAAGGTTTTCCATACTAAAAACTGAGATGGTTCCTATTATGATTTGGGTTATAGTATCCTTGAACAGTGATAGTGTTGACATCATTCACGCTTTCCATCTGGCCATTATCTCTTTGTCTGTTGACTTTGCTTAGGACAACATCATAGATTATATTACACGCTAGCGTAGAATGATCAGTGCCTTTGCATGCTTCACAGAACAATGAAGCTGACTTGATCTGTTCTTGTTGTTGTGGGAGTGAGTGTCTTCTTTCATAGGCAGCAAGGCATGATTCAATATGGTCTTTCTTGGCAACTAAGAGTTTGAGTGTTTCAGTGATAGACTTGTACTCAGGAATAGCTTCAGCCATAGCTACCTTCAATACTTCTTTGCCTACAGATCTACCCCAATTAGCTTGATTTTTAGCTCCAAGGGTGACATCCTTCCATGCACTATCATAACTTTGGTGCATGAAGTTACCTCCAGATGAGGAGTCTAAGAACCTCTTGATATCGTCATCCACACCCCTATAGAAGATCTCAATGAGTTGATTCTTAGGAATGCCATGGTGTGGACACTTGTGTAGAAGCTCTTTGTATCTTTCCCATGCTTCAGCTACGGATTCTCTAGGGGCCAGAGTGAACATTGTTATTCGACCCTTAATTTCATAGGTGAGAGAAGGAGAGTAGAATTTTTCCAAAAATACATTTTGAAGTTGTTCCCAGGTGGTGATGGGTTCAAATTGCAAGGAATTGTACCAACTTATAGCTCTATCAGCAAGAGAATACTTGAAGAGACAGATTCGGATGGCATCGTTGAATACTCCATTTTTCTTTGTTACAGCCCATAGATCAATAAACCTCAGAAGATGTTCTTGACTATCTTCTCCATGCTTACCATAGAATGGGATATTTTGAAGCAAGTTGATCCAATGTGCCATTATCTCAAAATGTGGAGCATTGATGGGAGGAGGTTGCACTGGGTGATGAATGTTAGTAGCTTTAGGGATTGAGAATTCCCTAAGGTCTTTTTGCAGTTTTTCTGCCTGTGTTGCTGCTTGAGATGCTCGAATATCTATTTCAACTGTAGCTCTGGCTTCTTTCATAAGTCTATCTCTTTGCGCGTTAAAGGCTTGAGCTACCCTTCAGTATATTTCCTCCTCTTGAGCCATTCTTGCTTGGTTCTCTCTTTTCTGATGACGAAAGGTTCTATCTATCTTAGGATCAAAGCTAGTAGTGAGACCGAGACTATTTGAGCGGTGCATGTACTAGTCTTTGTTGGCACCTGGGGTGGAAAGATTTTTCAGGCGTAAGAATGACGGAATAGAACTAAATTCAAGAGGATGATCGATTGTATCAAAAGAAAAGCAAAAACCTAGATTAGCCTTAATAGAACTAGATTTGACTAACTAATTATGTTGTCCTTGGAAACGGTGCCAGAATTTGACGTGGTTTATTATCACACTAACAAATTCACTTGGGGTTGAAATCCCAGAGTTTTTACCAAAACCTTGTGCAATAATACCACCTGTAAGCGGACATGTCTTATCGCAGTATAGTTAAGGATTGAATCCCAAGGGACAACATTTTTAAGAATCGTTGCTAGTCTAGTCTAGCTCAAGTGAGGCTAATATTTAGAAAAAAAGGTTGATTTGAGGTTAATTAGACTAATTGCAAGAAAGTAAAGAGTGGAATTAAAGTCGAAACTAGATTAATGATGAAGATCATTGGGGTGGTCCTGGGTTTCACCACCACTACACATGCAAACATGTCCAAACACAAACATCTAGGCAAGATCTAACTATCCAAATAGAACTACTAAGAATCGTCCTGGAGGGATGTTTAGGTTCACATAAGCCTCACCTTAGGCATCAGATGTCTCATCGCCATCCAGATCATGCACTTATGGTTCCAAAGATATAGATATCCAACTAAATTTGTAGCCCTCCCTGAGGGATGTTTAGGAACACAGAAGTGTCACCATGGGCTAGATGGCTCGTCCCCTCATGGATCGTTCACTTAAGACCTCAAGGAATCCCTTTCTATTTCTTGTCAGGGAGTCAACCACATTAATTGACATTATATCCTACATATTGAAGTTCTCGCAACATAGGAAAGAACAAGATAAAAGCAAGCAGGTGATCAGTCTACAAGCAAACATCGATGATTAACAACGAAATGAAAAGTTATATACATTTCCATGGAATGTCAAAATGAAAGGACATGAAAGCATGGGCAGCGGGGCTAGTCCCTGCACCCCAGTGAAATGAAACTACTCGCTCATGATGTGAGAAACAAGAAGAACAAGAGAGAGGGAAGATTCTGCCATGAGCATGATGTAGAAGGTGGTCACAGCTTGGTAAAGATGATGCAGTCTTCTACGTTGTGTCAGAGTAGATCTCAGATGAGGAGGAAGAACAACCATGGCAGTCCGGGTAGATCTTCTTCTCTCTCTGCCTTCCTTCTCTTCTCGTAGTCCTTGCTCGCAGCAGGAGGAGCAAGTTGTGGATGTGTAGGTGGAGTGGATGACGGGAGGATGCACAAGCCTGCCACTCAGCTTGGGTGTGGAGATCATCCTCCACCAGAGGTCGGGTGCTTCTTAGGCATAGCCTAGTGGTGGAGTGGATGATGAGGAGAAACAGAGGTGGAGGAGCTTTCCTAGGGGTCGAGCACGCTAGGTACAGCCTGGTGGTGGAGTTGTTTTTGTAGATCGAAGGGAGAAGGGGTCAGGCTCGCAAAGGAGCAGCCTGGCGGCGTCCCGGATCTGATGTTCAAATGAGGACCCTGCTGGTCCTATTTATAGGCTCAGGGAGAGTCTTGGCAGGTTTGGACTTCTTATTTCTTCACGTTTTAGGTGGGAGGTCATTTACACGGTTTGGACTAATGACAATTCCTCACGGTTTGGAAACTGAGAGGCTCTTAACGGTTTGGTCTTAACGTTTTGCAGTAATAGGAAGCCTTCACAGTTTGGATTAATAATCCCTCACGGTCTTGAGACCGTGAGGGTCTTCTCGATCTTGCATAGCATCCAAACGGTCTTGCTACTCTTCACGGACTTGGTTCATCATGATCTGGAAGAAACAATCACCCTCTCATGGTCTCAAAACCATGAGAGGTCATAATGGTCTTGGTTCTATGGTCTTAGCGGTTTGGGATCGTGATGATCCTTGTGTTCCATCTGAACATTCTGGGGTTAACACTAGTTCTTCACGGTCCTATATGCTATGGCCTTCATGCTTTGCTACCCCAACGGTCTTCACTTCCAAACAGTCTCGCATGATTGCGTCCAAACAGTCTTCGACCTCTGACCGATCTTGGCATTTTGATCATCCAAATGGTTTTGGATGATCAGTCACCATGCGGTCTCGGTTGCTCGCAATTTGCTACCTCCGATCATTCTTGTGCCCTCAGCTGGCCTAACGGTCTTGAGGACTGAGCGCCGCCACATGGTCTTGTAGACCGTTAGGGCTTGCGCGGTCTCAATGAGCTGAACACGAGCAGGTGCGTCGAGCAGGTGATAGGAGCAGATGAAGGCACTGTTGTGGTGGGGGGCGACGATGTCAGCAGGTTGCAGGTTGATTGGAGGAGCGATGCCCCAGGCAGGTGATGGAGGTGGTGTGCAGTGGTGAAGATCGTGAAGGGAAGAGGAAGGGAGGGTGGAGGAAGCAGATGATGTGGAGGTGCGGTGGTTTTAGGGTTGCAGTTCAGGTAGAAGGACGAAGAAGACAAAGGTGGAGTGCCAACTGGTCTTGGTGCGAGCAGGGGCTTCATGCGGTTTGAGGGTGTGTGTTCCATTTGGTCCCGCAAAGAGGCTGCTCTTCATGGTTTTGGGATCGTGATAGTTCTCACAGTCTTGAGACCATGAGGGCTCTCTCAGTTTCTAAACTATGAGAGGGGTTGAGGGAAAACCGTTTAGAGCAAGTGAGAGGGTAAAACTGTATAGCCAAGACCAAGTAAGGTTAAAACTGTTAGGGTAAAAATAGGGAGAGCAAACCACAAGGGCAGGTTGCATGGGTGAAAATGATAGGTCTAAGATGTTGAGGAAGGTGAATTAGGGTTAAATGGAGGTGGTTTTGATGGTGAAGTTGATGAAGATAAAGGTGTAATAAGGTCGCAGTTTTGAGACCAATTGATCAAAACCGGTTGAGAAGAATGAATGGGTAAACTATTTGGTCAAGACTGATGATCAAACTGTTTTGTTCAAGACTGATTGATCCAACCATTTGGTCAAGACCGATTGATCAAACTGAGGCTGAGAGGATCTTGAGTGAAAGTGAGTTCCAGTTGATGGTTGAACCTCATCATGACCTACATAAAATCAATATAAACCCAGTTAATAATCTTGATAATTGAACCAATTAAGTAGTTTTGCATATTGTGAGATTTAGGAGATGAACTCAGATGTATTGAGTCGAATTGAGCCCAAGATGGAAACTGAATATTATGATGAATATGCATTCATCAGTTGTACTCCTCTTTGAATATAGAAAGAAGATTGTTCTCAACATGGTATCAGAGTAGGACAGATACCCACCTCCAGACCTCTCATTTCCAAGCCAACATTTCTACAATCTCTTCCACTACCTCCACCTACTGCTAATCAAAGCAAGGGAGATCTAGTCTCCTATTTACCTCTATCGTCTTCCTAAGAAGCGGATCTAAGAAGACTACCTAATGACTTTCTTTTGGTGTTATGTCGTAAAGACCGGTTGTTCAAAAATCCATATGACATCCTTTTGTGGTCATATATAACCACCTTCTATAGGGATTTTCCCACATATTATTAGATATGAGTGAATCTCTCCAACATATTATTATCTTCCTTGGTGATCCATAAGATTCACCATCTATTCTAGATCCTTTCCTGGGGAAAATTTGTGGTTTTGTCGTCACACACAACATGTGCCTTACCTACACAGTGTGTTGTCATTAGTTGTTATGGTGAATTTGTCATTGTTGAAATTATTCAAATGTGACACAGTCTGTCAATTTTTGACATAGTGTGTCTAATACATTTAGTTCTATTCTTCTGCAAGTGATACAGTGTGTCCACTTCCTGACATGGTGTGTCAGTGACTGCCTACCCCTATTTCTACTCTTCCTTTGCTTCTCCATTATACCTTGTCTTGGTATATTATGGTGCCATCTTCTTCCTCTATTGGGATGTCTGAAGCTCACCTCAAGTATGTAACTACTATAAAATTTAATGACTCCAACTATATCCTATGGGCACACTCATTTCAGATCTATGTACACTGCTCAAGAGAAGTGGAACATCTAACAGATCTACCTCCACCTAAGGAAGACATATTTGTTAGGAAGAAAGCTATTGAAGAAGTATATAATAAGTTGAAGTGGATTTTAAAAGATGGACGAACGTGACTCTCTAGTTTTCTTTTGGATCCTAAATAGTTGTTAATCACATATCTCTGCTAATATTCTCTTTAAAAACACCACCAATAAGGCATGGTATCACCTTTTATTATAGAAACGGAAATGCATCCTGAGTTTTGATATATACAAATGTTTGAATTCCCTTAATCTTGATGATAACTCAATCTTCACTTCACACATAGACATGTTGAAATATATTTGGGTTGAAATCAAGCTTCATCACCCATTTTCATCTGATCTTGTAAAGATGCGAAAGAAGCAAGACGAAATAAAATTTTGTCAATTCTTTGCATCTCTGCCTCCTAATTATGAAGATACTCATGAACAAATTCTTCCTTTGAACCATTTCTGACATTAGACGATGTCTATTTGTGACTATATTGCTCTGTATCTTCTACTCATGTTTCTAAAGATCCTACAACCGTAGTTATTTCCAAATGAGGTATTCATATTTGTGGCTAGGGAAAAAGTCTCAACAACACTGGGAGAGTATCCTCTTCTTTCTCGTCCCAACTCAGGTTTTGTAATTTATGCAAGCATATTAATCACAATGAAGACAAATGTTGGAAAAAGCATGGGGAACCTGAATGGGAAAATGAAGTGTCAATACTGATGGTAATGGATATTCTACCTCAGTTCGTCATGTTACTATTGTTATATCCTAAATTTTAGTTGTATTTTATTTGGTTGAAATTCAATTATTTGAATGAAAAGGACATACTAAAAATAAGTGCATTGTTTTCAAAGAATGGTCTTCCTTGCCAAATATATTTTCTATGAATTTTGTGGGTTCTTTCTATTTTGTTGATCCAATAATGAATATAAAGGAAAAGGATAAGAAGAAAATAAAATATTAAGAAAAAGGCAATAGATAATGGATAATAAATAATATGCTTTTGAGAATAATGTGGAATTCTCTAGAAAGTGGCATGAGTTAACACAATTAACTATTTTTTGGTTTCACATGCTTGCTAATAGAAAGAATAGTCAATGTAAAGAAAATAGAAAAGATGGTGTTTTAATACATAAAATATACCTTAAAAGTGAATGTCTTGAATATTAAGAAAAGGTGTTATTCTTATTTATTTTTGGTCCAAATCTTTGCAAATGTCTAGATAAAGTCATAATAGTATTTCCTTTAAAATTTTAGAGAAAAGGATTAAATATGTGAGAGATATGGATTTTACAAAAAATGCTTAATGTGAGAGGATTAATAGTTGATGTATTTAATGTCACATACTTTCTTCTTTTTGGAAAAGGATTTTCACAGATATTAGTTTTGGTGCGTGTGTTGTGGACCTTGGATCGTGAACCAATGACCAACAGATCATCATATACCTCAGAAAAAGGAATGTTGGTTATAGTCGGGTCCTTTTCCTATTCATTTTCCATCCCTCTCTGACTCATGTGAACCCCTAGAAATCATCCCAATGAGTAGGGGAGATGACTTTGGATCTGGTAACCCCCTGTTTTGCTAAACGAGGAGAACTATAATGTTTTCCCCCAAATTCGGGGACCATGCAACTGCCATCCCTAGAGATCTTTCCTATATAAGGCATGAGGGTGTCTCTTCAAGGACCTTTGAATAATCAAGACTTGCTCTCCACCTTCAATTCTAGAGTAAGACTCTACTCCTTCCTTCAATTGTACTCCTTGTGCTCCACCGTAGGTCGAGACCTTTCTCCTCCCAATCTTGTCTAACTCTTGTCAATTGAAGACCAAGCCCGATTCTGGAAAGGCTAGGCGGAGACATCTGCACTTTTGCCTGCTACTCTGAGGCATAGCCATGCAAAGTAAATGGCTCGACTGACCACCAGTGACTCTAGCTTGCGAATAAGATATGGACCAGAGGTTGAAGATGATACTCAGGAGGAAATACCATCTTGTCCCAGGTGTGAATAGGCTCCAGGTCTAAGGGCGCAAGGGCAAAAGCGGACTTCCGCCCTGGCCCAACACGTGCTTCGCATGGTGCGAGCTGCTCGTGTGGCTAAAGATCATTCATTGAACCAAATCTGAGTGGATATTGTGAGTATCATTTATTTTGCTAATATGGCACTCTCCTACTGGCCAATATGACTTTAATTTGAAAATAAAAAAATGTATTTAATTATTGGTAACTCATATTACATGGAGTTATATATGAAAATTGAAGAATGTAAGGATTTCAATAAAAATATAATGAGAGTCTAGTTTTGCTTCTAGTTTTAGAAGTATTTAAAGTTGGTGTCTTTAATGCTTTAAATGGATCAAAACCCTAATTTATGATTATTGATCAATCTACTGAACTTAGTTGATGTTATTAATCAAAGATTAATTTAATTGCATAAAAAAGATAACCTAAATCTAATTTGAGAGTAATGACCCATAATTTGGATAATTAGGGTTTCACTGAGTTTAAAAGTGCAATTAATGATGAATTAGGGTTTATCAACCCAAAACAACATAAAAGTGCAAAATATCTATCTCTCTATCTCACTAACCCTAATATGAATTAAAAAGGATAAAGATTGGGACTATTGTATAAAAGACATCTTTTGGAGTACAATCATGTGTATGACACCCATAGTAGGGTTTATGAACCAAGAGAGTGTAAAAGGCAATACAGGATCTAATTAAGATTAAAGGATAATGAAATCTAACATGGACTTAGTAACCTAACTCGGAGCCCAAGTTATTCCTATTAGTAGATTTTGGAGTTATGTAGTGACACATCGGTGATATGCCTTGATTTCTAGGTTGACTTGCTTGGTTGTTTGTGCGATTATCTGTGATTATTCTTATTTTTACTTCAATTGCTTCTAAATCAGGTATGTGGTTACACCTATGAATAATTGATCTCATTTCACGTTGCAGTCTTGGGTTTCTCTGCTTGGTATGCAAATATATGATTGCTTATTTATTTCTTTTCATGCAAAATTTAAAGTGACTATGACTATCACATTACATATGGACATGACTAGCCCATTTCTAGGCCACCTCTGGATCTATGGAAAGACCATCCGCATGAATAGAGGAAGGAACACATTGGTAATAGCCTGAATAGGGGGTACATGAGAAGTCACTCGCCTAAATAGGGGGAGACATGAACTCTTTATACTTTATATCCATGCACTGGGTTAATGGTGTTCGTCCTTCACCTCCTGGCTTGCATGGACACATGCTACATGCAACTTTGTTTTAAGCATCCAGAATGCTACCATCACTTACTATCTTTGTAGTACCAAGGTATATCATGTCCTCCTATATTGTTATGATTCCTCAAGCTTGATACCTAGGAAACCCTAAACCACTCTCAAAAGGGTTTTATTATCTTCCTATCCAAAGAAGTGTACCTGAGGTTCTATCACCATCCTTTTACTACATCAAGGACTAAACTAGCTACCCAAAAAACCATTAACTTGTTCCACATATCTCATCCAGAGCATTCATTACCACTTCTTATCCTTAGGTGTTAGTTAATGTCGAAGACACACACCGCCATGCATTATACTTATCATCTCTTCTCATACTCTAAGTTCATCTTCATCAAGAAACTCTGAGCTCATCCTCATGGTGGACAAACTCAACCTTGTGATTCCTTGTAACACTTGAAAAAATCCACTTAGTTCAAGATAAAACATCCTCGCAAGATGATCTTCTTAATACTTTTAGTGTTTGTAAACCATCCATGTATTATGCTCTCCACAAAGGTATGTTATCGTCTCTATCCTCATACCTTGTATCATCTTTATCCTTGGTGTAAGGCATGCGTACTGTCCTATATCTCACTCCCATAACAAGAAGAAATAAGAATTTGGCTGTAGTCCAAATACAGAGTTCTTCCTGTTCCAAGAGTCGAGATGGTACAGCCCACCTTGACCGTACACCTTTAAAGCTGAGTTTGAAATGTGCCTCACCTATCTCTACATCACAAACATCATGATGTCAAAGTTACCTCCATGGGAAACTGGCCTCGAACCTACTTGGGTTACTACACAATCCTTGGTCATCTCCTCTAGGTCTATAGGGTGCCGGCACTTTTGGAGTCATCCCTTTTCCCTTATGCATCCACAGAGTTCCCTACTCATCTACCCTTTGGGTCCCATGAGTTTATGAAGGTGATGAATCTCCTAACCCATGGCCCTTAGATAATGATAGATGTTACCTCCCGACCCTATGGTCATGTGCAACTAGGGAATTAGGCAACTCCTTCTTCCATCGGTCTTATCCCTACCTGACCCTTGGATAGACTTATGATTCTAACATAGTACATATTCAACTTAGAACCTTACCCAAGCCTTCATCATCTCTCTCTGCATTCATGGGCTGTCTTTCATCCTTTAATAGGGATCATGGCGACCTGCCTATCTTGGCCAGGCCCCAAACCGATTACCTCCATGGTAACACATCCACATGCACTTTAGAGATGGATATATATGGGTCTACAGGTTCATTCTCATGCCATGTACTTTTCACTTAACTTCTCAAGATCCTACGAAACCTCCTTAGGTTACCTCAAAACCAACCAAACTAGCAAACTCCCTACCAAAGGGTCGCTCTCCCAGGATGGGAGGAAACTACACCTTGATAACAAAGGTCACAAGTATTCTTAGGGTTTACATCCATATGAGCATGCTTAAACCAGCAACTACTAAGGCACAAGCGTGCCTACAACACCATGCTAGGTCGCACTTGTTCTCATCCTCAATATTACATCAACTTGGTTGTGAGAGGTTCATCAAACATACCCTTAACATAAGGGATTTCCTTTACTTCTACACATGAGGAATACCACGCTCGAAAATATAGAGACTCAAATCTCATCATGAGCATCGGGTATACGGCTTCCCCTCTTAGGCCTAGGAACCCTAGGTTCTCCTTTAGATATCCAACTACATGCTCAATCTCTTAACCATGAATCAATCATGTCCAAGGTATGCCATTCACTCCCATGATCTTTTTTTATAAGAAATACCTTAGAGTTGAGTCCACCTCAAGGACATTCAACTAGGTATAAAACCTCACAACAGGGTACATAAACCTCCTCATGGTCTAAGGCACTCTTTATCTCATCAGCAGGTAATCACGTATACCCTGGGTACTAGAAGCATCATCCTCTCTCTAGGGTTTGGTTCCTCCAAGATATCATCCACTTAGGCCGCATCATTCTCGACTCCCCACTATTCCTCAAGTTTTGGGGTTTTAGGCTTCCAACCTCCCTATTGGGGTTCTACTTCCTCTCTCTAGAGCTAAATCCACTTCCAACCATACTTACTAGAGATCCCTTCTCCATGAAGGCTCATGCTCACAAGCATACCCCTATATGGTTGAAGCCTATGCTCAACTCATGTTTGGCTCAAGAGCATCCATACCCCTTTCATAAGCCATCCATCATGATCTCATAACCAGGATTTCATCAAGCTATACCCTACTTTCCTAATCCCATAGGGTAACTATAAGTTCTCTAACCTCATCCACGAAGGAGCTATCCTTTTCTATGGCATGCACGACCCTCTCCAGGGTTGGGTCGCCAAAGGTACTAGGTCATCTACCCTCTTATGGCATCCCAAAGGCATGACCAACCAAACACTCGGTCAATCATGTCATCTCTCTTTCTAACCCTCTCTTAGGGTTAGGGTTACCATCATCCTCAAAGGATGAGCTAGGTCTCTACCTTTAATGGAGATCTCTACCTCCAAGACCAACTCTCTCTACTCATCCTCCTACCAAGGAGGTCTATCCTCAGGTCTCTTCTGAGGGAAATGACAACTCGTGTCATACGACCTAAGCATGTATCTATTCCTTTTAAGCTTACTCTATTAAGCTTATGTCCATGAAATCTTATTTACATGCTTTTTATTAATTTGGTGGAGGATCCCTTAATCCTAATCAACCTTACCCATACCTCGAGAGGGTGAGGAGAAGAGAGGAAACCCTAATCCTTAAGGTCCTTAATATAATTTGAGTTGAGAGGGAATGAACAAGATGAGAGAGTCCTACAGGTATCTTATTTCGATTCATACCCTAAGACTTTGGTCAGGCAGTCACACGGATCCGGGAGTCCTTGTATTCCGACTAGCGGTGCGAAGGAAAATATTTCCAACCCCCGGTCGTGATCCCTTTCTAGACACCTCTGTCTTTTGGATAATCCTCTAATAACTCCCTTGGGTTCTACAAAATTTGTAAACTTTAATAATTATTAAAGATACTTGAGGAACCTATGCTCTGATACCAATTGTAACGACCCCACCTCCCGGTAACCCCCAATTAAGGGAGACCCGAAGGTCAGAGCCGTTATTCAATTAACAGGATCAAAGGTTTGGCAAATAATCAGTAATAATTAATAAACTTTACCAACTAAACTGAAAACGAGTATAAAATAAAACTTTGTTTACCTTTTAAAATTTGGGATTTCTAATATTCTATCCATGAAGATACTAATCTAACTAATCCTCCTACGCACGTTACTTCTCATTTAATTCCACATATGCCACTTTACTGTTTGTTCTTTTCATTTGTACCTAAAACGCCGACAAACAAAACATAGGTCAGCTGAAGCTGGTATGTGGGGGAAACAATAATTGTGCAACTATGTTAACAATGTAATCAACCAAATATCATTTAACAACCAAGATTACTTTTTGAGCAATACTACTCAATCCTTGGCTATCCCCTTTCTCTGTAACGTCCCTGCAGTGGACATGGATACCACCTCTCTCATATGGTAGATCCTTACCCCCATGGCCCTACCACACAGGTATCCAATACCTAGGGTTATGGAGTCACATGGTCCTACCCAAAGGTAGACCAATCCCTGACTCATGATGACTTGATGGACCTACCCCATTGGTAGCCATTTACTAAGTCATTTAATGACCTGATGAACCTACCCTCATTGGTAGCCATTTACTAGGTCAATCTATAAAGCTACAGAGGGGACTAGGATATGAGCTAGTAGGCACATATCTTAGATGATAGTCATATTCACATTATAATTTGCAAGAATTAAATGCATCCAACAGTTTATTTCAAGCCACGATGGAAACATCAATAAAATCCCGGAAAACTAATTCGGGTAGTCATAAGCGTAACCACATACCTGTCAATTTGATGCGAGATAGAAACAATCCAATCAACCAATAGGCAAGCAAGCATTCAATAAGATCCGGAAACAATTATACAATTTCCTTTTATTACTCATTTCATTTAAGATCTATTAAATCTAGCTCGCTTCCTAGGGTTTCTAGTCCACGTTTAGGGTTTCCATTGCAATTAGGGTTTCCCTTCATCGTTTATTATTTTAAACCCTAATTTAACACAATTGATCATAAACCCTAATTATTTCCACATCTAATTATCAAGCCCAGATTAAAGACATAATTAACCATTAATTAAGCTCATTAAGCCTCTTTTTAATAAAGCTACTATTTTTATCCTCTTAATCCATGACAATATCATTATATGTGTTTGTCATTGATTCATAGTTCATTACAGTCCAAATCACATATGAACTCGATTTGCCATTAATCCACCTTTTTATTCATGAGAAAACCTTGATTATTTCATTTAGGGTTTTATCCATCAATTAAGAACTTTAATGCTCAAAATAACTTAAACTTAGCATATTCCAATTTTAATCATGAAATTAATCAATTACAACCATTAATAGTCGAATTAGTCAACATTAGGGTTTCAAGGCCCATTAAAACATAGTTATGCACAAGAAACTCTAAATTAAACTAATTACAAGAAAATTCATCCTTTTTCAATCTTTAATGATCCTTTTTATCATTAACAGGCTAAGATAAACTTTAATCATCTATTAAACCCTACTCATCACTTTAATCATACCAAAATAGGGTTCTTTAACCATTAACACATTAAAGTTAATAACTTCCATTACTTTTCGTATTGCAATAAGAATTAGGCTTTAATTTTATTTTTATTAGATTCTCCTCATTTTTCTGAGAAACTTTCATATTTTATGCGTGCTAATCCGAGCTACGAATAAATAGATATGATTTTAGCAAAATTACCTATTTCAGGCCAATCCAGGAGCGCCACGTGGTCAATCCCTTGCAAGGTTGTTCGATTAGGAAAATATAACCGAATTACCAATTTGCCCTCCACTTAAGTAGCCCGTACTTTGATACGTTGAGGGTAGAATTGTCCAATGCATATCTAACCTTCTTCAACCTCGAGCAACAGACCTGCGGCCGCCCTAGCCGCCGATCTGCAGCTTCGGCGCGCTCCTCCTCCCCTCCCTTGGCCTCGACGACCACCACAGAGGGTTCTCCTGCCCCCGCCATGCCCTGGAGCATACAAAGCTCCTCCAAGTTGTGTCTTCACTGCCGTTCGTGAGTGCAATTCCATCTGCGGTTGCTGCTGCACGTGAAGCACCTTTGCAGACCTATGGACGGAGTTGTTCCAAGCCCAGGACGTCGGCGATGGTCCCAATGCTTTTGCCTCCCTCCGTCATACCTATAGTAGCTCAAAGATAGAGCCACGGTGGCTGGGATTGGGCGTGATGATCTGCAACCCATGGCGGTCCTATACAGTCATACTACTACAGCGACGCACAGCTAGGATGAAGGGACGTCCACTAAGAGTCCCCATGATGTCGTGGGAGCAGCATGGCCCCAACGTAACTCTTCCACATCTGCTCTTCTCCATGGATCGATCATGCTTTCGACTAGGGTTTGAATGTGGAAGAACATGAAGAAAAGAAGAAGAGATACGTGTGAGATCTCTTTGGAACTCGAACGAGCAGGCCAATCCCTTATATAGGGGAGGGTTTTCGTACCCCAAGATGTGCATCAACAAAGATGCAAGGTCTTTTCCAATTAGGAAACTAATTCCTTCATTAGGAAGCCAGCTTTCTCTCTCCTTACTATCCCTTTAGTATTTCTCTTTTCTTGGGTGATTAAGAATTCGAGACTCATCTCATGATTATCTTTATGATTTGATTTTAATTCATTGATCACGAAATCCCATCTTCCTTTATTAGAAAATACTTTCTTTTTAACAATACCACATACTTATTCAATAATATATCACATTATTTTCTTATTTTGCTTTATAGGTATTTTCTCTTTCCTCTTTCTTCATTGGGACTCCTTGGATCCCAAGAAACTCTTTTATTTCGAAATCCTTTTTATTCGACACTCATTATCATCCTAGATACATCTAAATGCATTATTCTTCATTATTTCCCATTCTCTTGTTTATTCCTTATTAAAATAGTTCTTTTTTGAGAATCTTTCTTTATTTCTCTTTTATTTTCCTCATTGATATTCCCTTTAACATTAGAAATCCTTAGGATATGAAATTCCTCAAAGGATAACTCAATTATACATCTTCTCACATATTTTCCACATTTCATCAATGTTTTCAATTTCTTTCTTAATAAAGAAATACTTATTGGATCTTTTCTTTTATTATTGCCCTTTCCTGGCAATATTGGATTCCTTGGCACCCAAGGAACCTAATGGTATGAAATCCATCCTTGGATTCCATTCTTTTGCCTTCTAGAGGTTTCCACACTTTTCTTTTTTCTCTATTTTCTTATTTACTCGATAATAGTGGAATTTTTTTATCCTTTCCTGTTATTGGGCCCAATTGCCAATAAAGCCCACAAACAAATCAACAAGGCTATTTTAAATGAAAATCATGCATTCATTCATTATTTGTTCATTTATCTATAATATGAGAAATTACATTTCTCAGCAAATGAACCCAAAATTGCGGTTGTAACACTTACAAAACTCTTAGAAATGCTTGTTGTAGGAAAAAAGTAAGGAGGAAGTGATGTTGGAAAGCAAAATCAGGAACGAAGATATGGTAAGATGTGTTTAGTGGTCTCTGGAAGTTGATATGCGTAGTTATACTGAGCAAAAAGAAAACAATCGTGATGTGAAGATGAAGCAAACACACAAGTTGAAAGTATTCATTTGGTGATTGTTTCAGATTTTGTGTTACTCGAGTACGAGCAACGTTTAAGTTCAGGGTGTTTTGATGAATGTGTATTCATCATAATATTCAGTCGCCATCTTGGGCTCAATTCAACTCAATACATCCGATTTCATCTCCTAAATCTCACAATATGCAAAACTTCTTAATTGGTTCAATTATCAAGATAATTAACTGGGTTTATATTGATTTTATGCAGGTCATGATGAGGTTCAACCATCAACTGGAACTCATCTTCACTCAAGATCCTCTCAGCTTCAGTTTGATCAATCAGTCTTGACCAAATGGTATGATCAATCAGTCTTCAACAAAATGGTTTGATCAATCGGTCTTGATCAAATAGTTTGCCCAATCGGTCTTGATCAAACAGTTTGCCCATTTATTCTGCTCGACTGGTTTTGATCAATTGGTCTCGAAACCGTGAGCTTATTACACCTTTATCTTCATCAATTTCACCATCAAAACCACCTCCATTTAACCCTAATTCACCTTCCTCAACATCTTAGACCTCTCGTTTTCACCCATGCAACCTGCCCTTGTGGTTTGCTCTCCCTATTTTTGCCCTAACAGTCTTGACCTTACTTGGTCTTGGCTATACAATTTCACCCTCAATAGTTTGTCCTCAATCCCTCTCATGGTTTGGAAACTGAGAGAGCCCTCACAATCTCAAGACCGTGAGAACTCTCATGATCTTGAAACCATGAAGAGAAACCTCTTCGCGAGACCGAATGGAACACACACACTCAAACTGCATGATGCCCCCACTCGCACCAAGACCAATTGGCACTCCATCTTCATCTTCTTCTTCCTTCCGCCCAAACGACAACCCTAAAACCACTACACCTCCACAGAGTCTGCTTCCTCCTCCCTCCCTTCCACTTCCCTTCACAATCTTCACCACTCCACACCACCTCCATCACCTGCCACAGGCATCGCTCCTCCGATCATCCTGCAACCTGCCAACATCGTCGCCTGCCACCACAATAGCGCCTATGTACACTCCTATCACCTTCTCAACGCACCTTCTCATGTTCGTCTCATCGAGACTACGCAAGCCCTAATGGTATGCAAGATTGTGTGGTGGCGCTCGGTCCTCAAGATCGTTAGGCCAGCTGAGGGCACAAGACCGATCGGAGGCAGCAAACCGTGAACAACCAAGACCGCATGGATTTCTACACTATATATTATACCCTATATATTGTGACAAACTAGATTTCTACAGTATATATTATACCCTTTCTCTCTCTTCAAGAGATCCATCTCACTCAATATAATTTCAATCACAATACTTGAGTGTTTGATCACCCAATTTGATCACCTTGATGACTAATTTCACATGATGAAGCTATAATATGGGAAATTGAACTAAGTATCATGCTATATCCTATCACCATATTATAAGGTAAATTTAACCTTTTATATATGATCATCATGGTCTGAAATGTATATCATATGTAGAAGATTAAACTTTGAATCTGACAGTGCAAAAATTGCCTCAATCAGAGGTTTGTAGCCCAAGTTATGAGCTTTTAAATTTGGGTCAAATCTCACATGATTTAATTTATTTTAAGTGGATTTGAGATTATTTGGGCCCAATTTGGGCAGCCTAGCCGCTATCCCCTTGGACATAACCTAAGCCCCCTCTTATCATAGCCATTGGATCATAGGACGTGAGATCTAACAATCCTAACTTTGTCTCTTTGTCTGCATGGTGCACCAACGCTAATGGTGCCGGAACCACCTACCCAACCTGTGGTTATCAACTATACCCCCCCATTCATCACCCATTTTGACAATTGGTGGCTCCTTTTTTCTCATTTTTCTTCTTCTCTCATTTCCCTCTATTTTTCCCTCGATCACAAACTCTCTCATCACCTTTGCTAGTCATCTTCAACCTCAGAAACCCTAGCTACCACCTTCTAGCTCGACCACAAGCTGCTTGACAAGCACCTACCTGGCCCCATCCAAGGATGCCACTGAGTCTAAAGTTGCCCAATAATTTGGTTGGATATGTTGCACATTGTTTTGTTGGTTTTTGCCTAGTTTTCTTCCACTTCCGATGAGATCCCACGCTATGCCAGTCGCACCTGGAGCAACACTTTAGGGAGGGTTGGTGGGGCTAAAAGATGGTCTTGCACCATAAATCCCATTGCAAACAACTGAGATCCATGGCATGGGGCTCACCCAGTCCTACTATTGGTTGCATGCCACTCATCCACGTGACCGCGCAGATAGTTGAGGCACAAAAAGGGCATTTTTCAAATCCTTGAGCGGCAGACAAGATCCATGGATCGTTCATCCCATGCCATCACCAGCCAGAGTTTGTTGATTGCGGCCTTGATATGCTATCATACACATGCACAGACAAGGGGGAGGAAGGGAGCAGTGCCAATGGTAGGATCATGGATCAAGGGCCACAATCAGCCACAACATTATGATGATGATTTTAGTAACACCTGGCCCCCTTCCTTAGAGTCTTTATGCAAATATTCGAAAATCAACTAACTTCCTCCTCCCTTGGCTAAATATTGTAAAATTTTATACCAAATGATCTCCTCAAAAATCTATACAACCTAGACATAGTCCATGACCTTAATATGCTTCTAATTCCCATATCTTTCCTAAAATTCGTCCTTTAACTATCATTGATTACATCTAATGTATGTTGATGATAAAACTTGGATCCTTGTTACTTAATCTACCCTCTGATCCATAAATCAGTAACTTTGTAACCTTGTGGCCCTAATGGAGGTCATAGTCATCGTTTTGTCCATAAATGACCTTTATTGTGCTAATCTGACTTGTTTGGACCATAATGATGTACTTTTCTCTACTAATGCCAATCTTTCTTCCTAATGATACCAAATTCTCAATTAGCCTTGAAGACAGTAACTAAAACCCCTCCATTATGCAATATTCATCACATAAATTCCCTTTTTGACTATGGTTTCTCTATATGACACTTAATGCATGAATGTAACCTATGTTTGGTAATGATTGGTTATACCCTATTCGTATGGAGTCATGGACCTATATGATGCATAAATCTATTTTAGATTTTTGAAATCAATAAATTCTTGATGCTTGGTGATATGGATGCCTATGATCAGCCCCTTGCTCTATAGTGGTGGTTCTCACCCTATTTTTGCCTTATGAGACATATGTGACTTCGTTTGGGGTTCTTGTAGCTAAGTTCTTATATGGATCCTTTTTTATTGTCTTCCTCTCTCTAATCAAAGCATACTCAAACCCCTAGAACCCCTGATATGTATGTACCAGCTAAGTCTTATGTTGAGCTCAAATGATTTAAGAAACCAATGTGATTTTAGTATTATGATTGAATGTTGGTACCTCATGTTCATTATTTGATGCCTAGACCCTAATAGACACCTACATACTTTTGAGTGTGTTTCGTATGCCCTATCTTGCTAATATAAACCATGTCTTATGATTGGTCCTCATGTCTTGACGAATCCTGACCATGTTTTCCCTATTATGAGTGTTTTGACCTAGATATGTACTTAAGGGAGTTGAATCACATAATGGTCATATATAAATAGATGGAACCTTGAAATGACTTGAGACTTGAACCACACATGCTTGATGAACTCTTGGTCAGTACAATATCATCTACTGTACTAAGAAGAAAACTTGAACCTAACTTGGCCAAAGCCCTAAAATGAATCTCGTTACAGTTAATGATGTGAATCTAATGCATGTATGTAAACTTGTTCTTGACCAGGTGTTTCTTGAGATCTAGATGGTCAAGGATAGGTTATGAAATCTCTAAAATAAGGTACATGCTTTAAATAATTATATGTCTATAGCTTTCTTGCTTGAAATGTGATACATATGTATACTTGTTTACTTGCTCAAATATTGACATGTAGTATTCTACTATTGTACTCAATGTTTTCTTCGTATCATTGTTTTATAACTTGCAAACATAATAAAGAAACTCCATTATACAAACCTCATGCACCTGCCTAAGGTGTTGGGGTAAGGACATAAGGTTGGGCATCCTACTTGATTTATCAAGATAGGGTGGATCATTGATAAAAGGGTTAGCTAATCTTGATCACCCTCATAGACTCTTCCAATGAGAAGTTGTCCATAAAAGTTAAGAAGACATGGTATTGATGAATGTCTGAATGATGGTATAATTGGAGTGAAATGATATAAAATGTGGGCTCTCTCTTTGATAAATGCTTAAATTGTTTATTTTTGTTCCTTCACTTCTACAAATCTTTTCAAATTATGCAAATCTTATGTATATGTATCCTTTATCCCTACACTCAATACCTCGTGTGATTGACCAACCTTGTTTCACGTATTTTATAGGTTCATATATGGCATAAAGTTGTTGGGCTTGGTGAGCTATGTATGGTGTACTTGTTGTAAGATCCTTAGTGTACATGAGCAGACTTCTGCAATTTGACTCTTGAATATGTAATTGGAATGTTGTACTAGAACAATGTTGCTAAATATACCTTATTGAATGTTGAATTATGATTCATGTTTTTATCTTGTTATTAGTTCATGTTTGTTAAGATTTACACTTCCACATTCACACTTTGTTATACCATGCTAGGGACAGATGCATAGGTACGAACTCCATTAACTTTGTAGTCATTTGGAGTTAGAATTTGGGTAACAACTGTTCCATGACAGATGGTATCAAAGCATGAAAAATAACTACATCAAACCTGACTCACATGAAACACAAACTAAAATCACCTTACATCTCAACTGTAGAAACATAATGACTTGTCCTTTGTGCACTAAGTTGACTTATCCTCCAGGTCTAGAAATAGGTGTAGGCTTGTGTGATCCCTAGAAGCTTTCTTTTCTTTTCCTTTTGACTTGTAGTATGGTCTATAGGTGTAGGAGGGTGATAAAAGGGAGACATTATTACATCCTATACATATGTTTGTGGCATGTGCATAGGGTAGCTACACAAGTGTGCACCATGTGCTTACTAGTTCTCTAGGTGTCATGGTACTAGACTGCATAATGAGTGTGGTAACTAATTTTGGTTTTGGTTTTATTTGAATGGAGTATGGTGGTTTCCATCGCCCATTTTAATATTGGAGAAAAATTATTTCAAATATTAGTATATGTACATACAAAAATGTTACCACACCCAAAAAGGCAGTGAGTGTCTATGTAACCTAAGAGAAAGAGATGTAACATCAAGTCTACATTAGAGAGTTTAGATGATATATGTAGTGTCCAGAGTTGTCTAGAGACATGATAAAGGTTAGGCTAGTAAGTAGCCTAGATGAGTTAAGTTGTTGTTGCTGTCGATGATGATGCTGATGAGACGTTATGAGATTTTAAAAGATGATTCAAGTTATGTTTTATGATATTCTATGAGTTTGACCATGCAACCCTAGTGAATCCTAGCACCTTTTATGATACATGTGACTTGGTTGATGCACTAAAGATAGCTAGTGGGTTGACATGCTTGCTTGTGCTAGTATTGTCTATGATGAAATATGACTTGTGATATATGGTTTGAGACCAACATGGGCCTCAATTTCTTTATGAAGGAGGACCTCTAGCATGGGACATACAAAAAGGGTGACCCATTGATATGAGTCAACCCTCCACGGGAGAAGGTCAAAGTGCCTAAACTCCAAAATAGGTCACATGTTGAAAAGTATGCATAATGAAATACATAATGATGAGTCCCTAGATAGAATACTTCTATGTATATGAGTTGAGTCTCCTAGTTTGTTGTCCCTTGAAAATGTTGAGCCATAAATTTACTATCAAAAGATCTAATCTTAGAGAAAGAGGCAATTAAATATAGATGATGTTTTCTATATAGGTGAGAGAGTTGTACCAAGATCGTAAGATTATGTATATGATGTGTGATATCCATGATGAGCCTCATTCTTGGGTTAGTGGTTTGATGTCAATGAATCTAGTGGTTTCTCTAATTTGGTATGTGGGGTAAAAGTTTGGTATGGGTAGATGTTGGCAATTATCATGTTTTACCTTAACATAGATATGTCTTAGCTTGAGTGACTTAATCCTGTGTAGATCTTTCTAGATACAATTGAGATAATTATGACACCTCGATGTTGATGATAATGTTTCCCCTCATATGGCAAATGATACATGAAATGATCTCACTTAATCTGAAAATTTGATAAATCTAAAATGAACCATTATCATAAGATAGACCTAATATAAAATCATGCCTCATACAAAAGATGTAGTTTTGAAATCATGAAATTGATACAATGATGTCTTGATATCTTAGATTGAATAATCATGAGAAGCAATCCAATTTCAGACCCAAGATAAACATAAATAAACATATTTGATAAGAGTGGGTAGCATAACTTGGGAAAACTAAACATGCATGAAATCTAGTATAGTGATGAAATACAAGTTCAATGTTAGACCAGATTGAATGTCATGATAATGAACACTTTCATTTGACAAATTGATAACATAAATTTTTGATAACGCACCTAGGTCTTGTATAAGTATATGAATAAAAACCCTAATGTAGGGATACTAAGGGATGGAAAAACCCTAATGCCATGATGATGTTGCAAATATGATAAAACACCTAGAGACATGTATGGTTGGGATGAGTACACCCTTGATGAGAATAAGCTATGTGTGAACCCCATGGTGGAGGATGAGTTGAAACCTATGGTATTGTAAATGGCATATGATAAATTTTGACTTTGACACTTAACTATGATCTTGTAAAAATTTTGAGGATGAAATTTCTTTTAAGGAGGGAAAGTTGTGACAACCTAGATTTCTACTCCATCAATTATACCCTTTCTCTTACTTCAATAATTCCATCTCACTTAATATAATTTCAATTACAATACTTGAGTGTCTAATCACCCAATTTGAACCCCTTGATGACTAATTTGACTTGATGTAGCTCTAATTTGGGAAATTGAACTAAGGAAAATTGAATATTTTATATATGATCTTCACGCTCTACAATGTATAACATGACATAGAGGATGCAATTACGAATCCTATGGTGCAAAAATTACCTCAATCAGAGGTTTTTAGCCCAAGTTATGATCTTTTTAAGTTGGCTCCAATCTCAGATGATTTAATTTATTTTAACTAAATTTGAGCTTATTTGGGCCAATTTGGGTGACCCAACCACCACCCCCTTGGACAAACCCTAAGGCACCTCTTACCGTAGACATTGGATCATGGGACCATTGGTCTAATGGTCCTTGTTTCTTATCCTTGTTTGTATGGTGCACCAGTGTCCACAATGTTGGCACCACCTAACTACCATGTAGCACTCAGCTATACCCCCCATTTGTCACCCGTTTCTATAATTGGTTGCTTTTTTCTTTCTCATTTTTCTTCCTTTCTCATTTCCCTCTATATTTCCCTTGATCGCACCCTCTGTCACCACCTTTGCTAGTCATCTTCAACCTCAAAACCCTAGTCACCTCCTTCTAGTTTGGTCACGAGCAGCTTGATACCGACCTCCCAGACCCCATCCAAGGACACCACTGAGTCTTAGGTAGGCTGAAAATTTTGGGTGGCTATGTTGCACCTTGTTTTGTGGGTTTTTCCCCCTTTCCTTCTACCTCTAGTGAGCTTTCCTATCATGGGGGCCGCAAACCTGGAGCAGCGATATGGGGAGGGACAATGGGGCAAAAAGATGGTCTTACACTATAAATCATGTCACGAATGGTTGAGATCCATGTATAGGGGCTCACCCAGTCCTACTATGGTCCATACACCACCCATCCATGTGGTCACACTGTAGGTTGAGGCACGAAAAGGGCATCCGTGAGATTGTTGAGTGGCGGACTAGATCCATGGATCGTTCATCCCTCGCCACCACCATCCACCATGGTTTGGACCAGTTGGCCGGCGTCTGTTGACCGTGGCCCCAATTTGCTACCGTGCACACACACACACATGGGGAAGGAAGGGAGTAGTGCCAATGATAGGATCACAGATCAAGGGCAAGGATTGATCACTACATTATGATGATGATTTTGGTAATGTCTGACCCCTTCATTAAAGTTTGTATGCAAATATTCTAAAATCAATAACTTCTGCCTCCCTTGGAAAAATATAGTAAAATTATATACCAAATTGATCTGCTCAAAAAGATCTACAACATGGACATGGTTCCATGACATGAATATGCTTGTAATTCCCATTTCTCTCCTAGCATGTGACATTTGACTATGATTGATCACATTCAATGTATGTTAATGATAAAACTTGGATGCTTCTTACTTAATCTACCCTCTGATCCTTAAATAAGTATATTTGCAACATTTTGACCCTAATGGATGTCCTAATCATCCTATAGACCATCATTGACCTTTATTATGCTAATATGACTTGGTTGAACCTTAATGATGTACTTCGCTCTACTAATTCCAATTTTGCTACCTAATAATACCATATTCTCAATCATCCTTGAAGATAGTAACTAAAACCCCTCCATTATGCAATGTTCATCACATAAATCCTTTTTTTCACTATGGTTTCTCCATATGACACATAATGTATGAACGTGACCTATGTATGGTAATGATTGGTTATACCCTAGGTATATGGGGCCTTGGACCGATATGATGCATAAATTTATTTTAGATCTATGAAATCAATAAATTATTGATGCTTGGTGATATGGATGTCTATGATTCGCCCCTTTCTCTATAGTTATGGTTGTAACCCTAGTTTAGCCTTATGAAACATATGTGACTTGGTTTGGGGTTCTTGTACCTAAGTGCTTATATGGATCATTTTCTATTGTCTTCCTCTCTCTAATCAGAGTATCCTCAAACCTATAGACCCCTTAGTATGGATGTACCACTTAACTCTTATGTTGAGACCAAATGATTTAAGAAGCCACTGTGATGATTATTTGTATGATTGAATGTTGGTAACTCATGTTGGTTGTTTGATGTGTAGACCCTAATAGACATCCACATATTCTTGAATGTGTTTCTTATGCCCTATCTTTCTAATGTAAACCATGTCTTATGTTTGGTCCTCATGTCTTGACGAATCTTGACCATGTTTTCCCTATTATGAGTCTTTTGAACTAGTTATGTACTTAAGGGGCCTAAATCTTGTAATGGTCAGATATAAATAGATGGAACCTTGAAATGACTTGTGACTTGAACCACACCTTCTTGATGACCTCTAGCTCGGTAAAAGATCATCCAATGCACTAATAAGATCCCTTTAACAACACTTGGCCAAACCCCTAAAATGAATCTCGTTAGGGTTAATAATGAGAATCTAATGCGTGTATGTAATCTTATGCTTAACCAGGTGTTTCTTGAGATCTAGATAGTCAAGGATAGGTTATGAAATTCTAAAATTTCATATGGGCTTCAAATATATATATATATATATATATATTATATTATATTATATATATATATATTATATTTATATATATGACTTTCTTGCTTGAAATGTGATACATATGTATGCTTGTTTACTTTCTCAAATATTGCCATGTAGTATTCCAATAATGTACTCGACATTTACCTCGTATCATTGTTTTATAACATGTAAACATAATAGAGAATCTCCATTATAAAAACTCATGCATCTTCCTGAAGTTTTGGGGTACGGACATAAGGTTGGGTGTCCTACTTGAGTTATCAAGATAGGGTGGATCATTGATGAAAGGGCTAGGTAATCTTGAGCACCCTTATAGACTCTTCCAATGATAAGTTGCCCATAAAAGGCCTTACAAATACATGATATTGATGAATTAATGAATGATGGTATAATTGGAGTGAAATGATATAAAACATGGGATCTCTCTTTGCTAAATACTTAACTTGTTTATTTTTGTTCATTTACTTCTACAAATCTTTTCAAATTATGCAAAGCTTATATATATGTATCTTTCAGCCTTGTACTCAACACCTCGTGGATTGACCCACCTTCTTTCATGTACTCTATAGGTTCAGAAATGGCTAAATGTTGATGGGTTTGGTGAGCTATGTCAAGTGTAGATGTTGCATGATCCTTAGTGTACATGAGAAGACTTGTACAATTTAACTCTTGCATATATAATTGAAATGTTGTAATAAAATAAAGTTGCTTAATGTACCTTATTTAATGTTGAATTATGATTGGATCTTTTATCTTGTTATTTGTTCATGTATTCTATGCTTTACACTTCTTCATTCACGCTATTTTATCCCATGATAGGGATGAATGCCTAGGTCCTATCTCCATTGACTTTGTAGTCATTTGGATTTAGGATTTGGGTAACAAACTATTTTGTGACAAGGGTATATGTAGTTTCATAAATATGTTCCATTTACTTTCTTATAATTGGACTGGGTTCCAACTATATTGGTCATCCTATTCAAGATATGTTATGTTTATAGTCATGGTATTTGATAGATGGTTTCCAAAAAAATTCATGTTTAGACATTTTTTATTACAACATCAGATCAAGTAGGATTGTAATTCCAAATACCATAATCCAAGTGTATGATGCAATACTAAACTAAATAGATAATGGCTGTATAGGTAAAAAAAATCAAAGAATGACATAAATTTAAAAATCTAGGTGTGTTCAAAGGGTATCTCTATAATGTGTACGATGTGAGGCCTGGTGGGTATTAATACTATGTATCCCTATCTTGGTTGATGTTACTTAAGGTATAATCACTATGGTTTTTTCTAGGTTAGCAAGATTATACACCCTAGAAATCAAATCAGGCATTATCTAGTAATTTCAACATAATATATGAAAATTTGAATAGTAGAAATAAATTATTTGGATCCACTACTGCCCTAATTAATTTTTTATTTATTCACTTATTTTATGAAATATATTGGGACCTTCCATTTATAAGTAGCATAGGTCTGTATCCTAAATTGAATATAATTCACATGATGGTGCCTTCACGATTAAACATGTAGAAGCAGTGTAATTTTTGGCATGATCAATATGATTGATTATCATCTCGCCCTGATTGATTGGATTGGTTTGATGATGCACCACATGTAGTATACATTAATAGACATGGTGAACCCTTGAGTGGAACCCTAAGGGAAAATGGATAAGATAAAAGATGATATCGAATGTGCATTAGCAAGTCATGTAAGTTTTTCCCCTTGCACAATTTTCAAAATTCAAGGTGATATCAAAAATATATGTCTAGAATTTATTGTAGTTTTAATCAACATATTCCTCACCAATATTTTCCTCATCACATTCTTCAATCTAGGCTTCACCAATGCCTACTAGGATAGATTTGCGGTGTTGACATGAGCACATATTCTTCACAAATCACTCATAATTCAATATAATTATTAGTATTTTGACAAAAATAGACTCATAAACTCTAGCATAAGATGATCACAGAGTGAGCGCATTATGTAAATGAGCTTCACCATATTTTGTAGCATTGAACATTTTAGTGATGTTCTTGTGGATGACTAACTGTGTCAACGGAACTACTTATGCCTATTGTGATACTTAGAATCTGATGTAGTCCATATTGAAAATGTATCATTATATGTATCAAATATATAGACTTATACTTGTCAAAAAGTGAAACATTGTTGGTTGATGGTGTTGCAACTAAGTGTGATGTTGTGGCCACCAGGCACAAATCAAAATGACCCACTGCCCTAGATGCTTGTTTTGCATGTGCACGTTGTTCCTCATCTTTAGCTATTTGGATCAACTAGTTGATCTAATCAATGTCCTCTTCCATCTCAAGCCTCTAGAGTCTAGCTTGTATATGATTGTTATTGTGACTTTTTTCTCTTGAATAATGTAAGTGTATCATCAATGTCTACTGAAGAACTGGAGTTGTTTGGATGCACATGTCTCTTTTGACTTAGAGAGGCAACGTTATGACTTATCTTTTATTGTGTTTCCCAAGGCCAAATAATCCCCTAAGTATTACAATGGTGATTTAGTGATGAATTTGAAACTCCTTTACCATGTGCCTAAGTTTTTTGTGTAGGTTGGGGTGACTTTGGTTGGATGTTGTGGAAATGTGGTTATGGGTGTAAAGAAGACGTCTTCATTTTGATATGATCACTTGAGCATGATAATGGAAGAGTGGTGATCCTACCTATATATAGGATCTTTTTGTGGATAATGGTTAGATATGGGTTGAAATGTAATGGTAGTGGGTAAATGGTGATTAGGGTAAG
The DNA here is from genome assembly GCA_963693085.1 of Alisma plantago-aquatica. Taxonomy (NCBI): domain Eukaryota; kingdom Viridiplantae; phylum Streptophyta; class Magnoliopsida; order Alismatales; family Alismataceae; genus Alisma; species Alisma plantago-aquatica. Next base: position 199,601,159 of record OY856413.1, on the reverse strand, counting down.
AAAGAGGTTGGTGCTAATGGAGAATAGTGAAAATTTAGATATGGATGAAAGTTGAAGTGGCAGTGAGAACCGAGTTGGTTTCCTAGGTCACCAAGGGAAGAAGATGATATCTTAGTCAAGACACAAATGAAATGATCAATATTGTGTATCTAACATCTAAAATCTAGAACCTTCTGGCCAATCAACTTGACTACCTAGACATTTGCTAGTTGGGTATGCACTTTAGCTCAATCTAATTTTTTGCAGTTGACTGGGTAGGTGAGTTAACCAATTTTATAATTACCCATGATGGGTACCAATGTTTTATATTGGATTAGCTGAGTAGTCGAGTCAACTGTAAGACGACTTTGTCAAGGACTTTGCTTTTCTAGTACTTTGTCAACTTGAACACTAGTCAAATTAGCCAATTGATTGGCGATATATATGGTGCTTCTTCTAGTTCAAATTGACATATTTTTGGAAACTACAAATATTAATAAAATTACTTAGTTTAGAATGAATTATGAATAAATAAGAATACAAAAATCAACATATAATTGAATTGCATTTAGGAAATCAAAAGGATATATAGAATAATATGTCAAGTTATCTCCTGACTAGCTTGTTTGTTTAACATCGAGGGCTTGATGAACAAATTATCAAGTCAGGGGATTAGATTCAGATAATTTTAATGGGCGTCTAGGGGCTCATTTGATATAATTGATATAGTAATGAGTTAAATTTATGTTTGTTTAAGACATTTATGAGCATGCAGAATGGGTCATCATTCCACCAAGCGAGTGACAAATGTTTCTTAGTGTGGTAGGTTAGCTACATAGGCTCTACGAACTCCATGTAGAATTCATACTTTTTATTATAATAATCACAACTCCTCAAATTGTATTTTCATCTTGGGGAGCTCAAGGTTAGAATCAACACCTTCAAAAAAAATATTATCTTTTAGTCGTCAACATCTAAATAGAATATTACACGAGAACAATCATGGTACAATACTTTCTATTATGAAGGATCACCATCATTACTAGATGCTTGAGGATTTTTCAAAGAGGATTTAATTGACCCTTCTATGAGTTTTTTTTGTTGAATCCTTGCAATTTAAAATCAAATATTTCAAGGAAAAATACTTCTTCCTAATGTAAAGGGATGTTTTTGTTCTATAAAACTTTGAAGTCCACACATTTCTTTCCTAATGTTAGTGTTAAGATACCTACCTCTACATCAATGATTTCATCTACACTTTCTAGGAATGGTCATCCAAGCATGAGAGGTGTCATATATCCTCCTTTATTCAATCAACACAAAGTAATGTGGAACAAAGAATTTTCCTACTTGAAATAAAACATCAATGACTATGTATACAAGAATCTTCATGTGCTAGATTACCATGCAAGTGGAAAGAAAATCAAGTCCAATGTGCTTCCATCTGTTTCATCATGTAGATATTGGTGCCTAGATAACAAAGACTCATTTGTCACATGTAGTCATGATGTAGGAAGAAGTGCCAATAAATCATGAATCATTCTGTTTGCATGGAATCTTGGCTTAGACAATGTTTGAAACTATGGAAAATTCCACTAATCTGTATTAATGAATAGATTACTTCCGTGTTAGAATCATTTTTTGGAATATATTCAATGAGGGAATATTTCTCATAGAATCTAAAAAATGTATGTTCACATGTAGTCTATTAGTTGCATCCTAAAATTTTCAAACTATCTTTCTATAATAGTTTACACAAGATGATGAAACAAAATGATCTCTCAGCTTGTCCACTAGAATTTCTTACTGAGCTTCCTATTTGGTTTCCTTCTCTCATGATGGAGTATTGGTTACAATTTCATCACTCAACGTACCTTCAGAAGGGATGACATCATATCCATCATCAATGGTGTCAATCTTTGACATCTATACTAGTATTGATCTGTCTAGAAAATACAATCCCAAGTACAAATTTAGGATTTTAGTATGCTCCTTCTTAATTTAACTTCTGGATACCATGTAATTACACATGCTAGATTTTTCATCTATTATTATATTGTGCCAACTATGTCTCTGAAATTTTATTGTGGGTTTGTTGATAGGTGATCATATGTTATAATGTCACACTTGTATCCTATTGGTAACTACAAAAGGCCTCCATTTGTTGATTGAACTTTGTACACTTTCCTTGACTTTCATGTTCTTGTACTTGGTCTAGGTTCAGCTTCCAAAATTATTATTGGCCATTATTGTGATCAAAATTCCCCTAGTGACAACCTTGATAAAAAATATGACTCAACCTAATGCCTGATATTATGGAAACATGCATCGACCCTGAGCTTTGTCTTACTTGCAGTTAAGTATTTTTTAATAAATATTTAACAAGATCCTAAATTTCCATATTGGAATCCAAGATTATTTTGTACCATTATGATTGAAAAATCCTTGCCCTAGTCTTGACTAAAGAACATTGTCCTCCTCTACATTTCTATTGTTATATTAATGGTCGACATTTGATCCCATATTTTGCACAAAATTTGTATTGCTATAATGTATTCCCCTATGCACTTCTATTCCATCAATTTGGTGTATATTCAACACATGTTTCACATATTTTCATGGTGGATCACAGTAGTGGAATCTATGAAGAATGTTTTCCATGGTTTTTGATGGTAGTGTTAATTAGTTAGGGGAATTTGATATCAGTCATCAGAATTAGTCATCTTCTCTTCTAGAGAAACGCCAAGTAAAGGACATGATTATTCACCACCCAATTAGTATGATTTTTCAATGTTTTATTCAAAACCTTCCATGAATTTCTAAAGTACTATAACATGAGAATACTAGTTGAAGAAGAATCTAAAATCCCTAAGTTTATCATCCACACCCGTATGAAAATTCTCTAAAAGTTTCCATGCTTTTATATGATGTTTTAGACACTTAAAAAAATATGTTCTTGATATCTTTCTGAGACTTCACAGTAGGACATACCTTGCATATTCTATAGTGCATTTAACTACCCACTAATTTTGTATGTGGCGGTAGGTAGAGATTCTCCAAGAACTGACTATGTAACTCCTCCTATATATAAATTTAGTTCTTGTATAGAAAATTTTCTAGTGGTGTGATTAACGCACTCATAATTTTAGGAATTAGATATGCTAGTTAGGGTGATTTTGTGACTATATTGATTAGGAACTCATGGGTTTGGTATATTTATTACCAGGTTGGTATTAAAATGCAAATACGTAGGTATTTTCTATTTTCATGAATTTTGGCATGTATTATCAAATCATTCTTTGACCTAATGTGTTTATGTTTTAATTTCAAGAAAATTCATAGAGTCGGTGGCACTAACTCACATTTCTATGGCACCAAAATTTTCTCATGCAATTGCTCCACCTGATGAGATTGTACTTTTGGTAAGAGTTTGTGCACTATAGGTGGTTGCTGGCACGACCCCACATACATAAAAGTCATTATATTTGGTCCATCATGTTAGTGCAACCAACTGAAATTTTGGTGGAAGTAAAATCATAAAATCATGTGTGGTTGTGATTTGATTAGTACATTCAACAATTATTAATTTAGCTCCCTTTTTTGCCACTTATGAACTAAGCATGAGACAACCGTTAGGCCATCCATAATTATCCACCAAAAAACATGAGAGACAAAGATGTATAGGACTCTCTGCCCATACTAGAAATACATTTGACCCTATAAATGATGGTAAATCACCCTCCAACATGTGCAACAACTTCACTATTGGGTCTACTAGGGTTCCATATCAATTCTGTGTGTTTCAGTTCTTCTCTAAAAAAAATTGATACCATGTAAGATACATGGTAATTTATTATCTATAGGACCAAAGAGTAGCCTGCGTGCAAGTCTATAGTTGACAAATAAATATTTGATAATGTTGTTTTTGTTTCTTGAGTTTTCTAAAGTCTAGACTAATTTCTATTATTTATACTTGGTCATCATCACTGTACAATATTATAGAGCTTAATTGGTTTTGACAAGATTTTAATGATTGGATGTATATTCATAAATATAATTAATAAATATCAAGATAGTATTCATATAACTGTGATAGAATAATATATAGATTGATCTTAATTAATTCAAGTAACAATAGAAAAAGATACAAAATATGTTTTGAATAATTTTAACATGGTACTAGGATATGAGGGGAAGTAGTCATAATTATATATTAAAAGTAGTAATTATGTTAATATTTGGATATAGAAAAATACATATAACATTACAGTGAATTTGTTTCTTTGAAGGCATTTTTATAAGACATGTTGTTTCTCTATCAAAAAATGTTTCAACTAAATAAATAGAAAGTAGTAGATTTTTTTCCCCAAGTTCCCAGAGTTTGACAATTTGGGATCTCTTTGGTTCCATTACTAATTACAATGGACACTTGTGTATTTCATAAACAATAATCATTTGTTAGTTCTTTATTTGAAAAATAGTATAGGAATAGTGGGATAATGATTCCTTTTGAATGTACCCATTTTATTTTTGGTTTGTGTAAGTTAGAAAATCTGAGAATTGACTATGGGAATCATTCCCAATCCTACAAGGTGAAGAAATTGCTATAAATAATTTCTATCAAGTTATTCTTGATCTTGAAGTTTTAGTGTTTTATTGTGGGGATACCTCAAATCTAGTTTCTAGTCAAATGCAAAAGAACTCATGTATGTCCTTGCTTTCAAGCATGTCTCTTCTAACTAATAAATTTATCTATCTCACTTCCCTCTCCTCTTCTATGAAGTTTTTGCATTATTATTTATAGCCACATATATGTGGTGTTTGATTTTATCATTAGTCAACATGGCACGTTTTAATTGAAATAAGCAGTGTAAGGTTTGGTCAGTCTCATTATTAATCTTTTATGCATAGACTACACAAAAAGAGTTTAGTATGCACTACATACCAACCTATCTAAAATGAGGTGAGTTTCATATATTAATGAATATACATTCCAAATTCAAATAGATATGACATTATATCCACACTAAAAAATAATATCCTATCTTATTCACAAACAACTACATCCACATATTTTGTTTCCCATTGTACTTTAACCAAAGTTAGATGTTTGTATTGTTGTATTTATACTTTACATCCTAGTTTTGTCCTCTAGAATGGATGAAAGATATACACCTACAATTGAACAAGTCGTATCATAATATCTCCTAAGGGTTGAACCCACTATGAAAACTTTTTTGATATTAAATGGATTGTCAATTGAATAAAGAAGAAATGAATTAATTAAAGATAATGTACTTGGATTGGTTGACTAAACTAGCATTCCTTTGAAAGCTATGGTCCAAATGTGGTTCCAATCAATAAAAAGGACATTAGAATGATAGATTTTCCACTAAAACTTAACTAATCTCTCTCAATCCCTCTCCCTCTCTCTCTCTGTATATATATATATATATATATATATATATATATATATATATATGATTAATAAAATTCTTTTCAAATAATTAAGAAAATTAAATTTCTTAGTTTTATTAAATAAAAGTATTACATTAGTAGAAGAAAATTACTCCATCCATGATCTTGTGATATCAAGGAGAACATACATTTGTTGCCCCGCTAGATATCTAACTAGCATCACATAAAGTTCCTATCATAAACCATTTTATGTTCAAAATTATCCTCAAACTTGTATTGTATTGAACAACTAAAAGCAAGCATATGAAAATCATCCATACAGCTTGGAAACAAATAGATAACTCATAATCAACAATTTCATACAATAAATGATATAAAGAGGAATTAGATAATATTTGGTAATGGGGCTGCTCGCAAAACCATAATAGTTGTGTATTCTCACGAGCATATCTCTTTTGAAAGATTGAATGGATGTAGAGACGAATATTATAGACAAAATAGGACTATATAAGAGAATTTATGGTGAGGTTATTCAATCCTCAACAACAACTCTTGTCGATGATGATTTCATCTCTAGATTTTTAGGAAACATCATGTTTTTCCTCATGATATCATAAATGATGGCTTGGTATGTACTAGGTCCAAAAGTATGTCAAGAGAAATCTTCCGCATAACATATACTGAGACCAATGAGTAGTTCATGCACATGATTTTATTTCTCCAAACTACAAAACCTTAGTGTTCATATAGAAGTCTAGTTATCCTCCCGTAATTGGTATGATTCACTAGTAAATCAATTAGAATAGCTATATAGATGGTTAGATGGGTGATGCATTTTTGTAGCATAGATGTTAGATAGTCGTACAACTTGCTACCTTATTTGCTAAAATAATAACTCATGCTATTGTACCTCAAGATTGATGAATAATTAGTCAATCATGTTGGTAGTCTAGTTTAATCTACAAAATACGATAGATAGGTGATAATTGTTCATTTAACAAAGTATCTATATGGTCAGATAGCTTCCTATAGAGACCAAAACATTCTTCTCTAACTTGAATTGGTGCCCTCAACCCCAAACATATATAGTCATGTATTGGAATTCCTTGTGGCACATAGGAGTGCATCTAGGGATGTTTAAGACTTCACAATGCTCTTGATCTCATCCTAAATAATCTTGCAAAAAGAACATGAGATCAAGATAAAATTTAGAAGAAAAAATAACTAAAATCATATTCTATGATGTATCTAACTACAACACAATGTGTACATGAAATCAAAAATGATATTCATATTGATCTTTTATATCCTTGACTAATAACCATATATATTGGATTTTCTTATGGAAAACAAATAGGAGGGGGTTGGACCATGACCACTATATTGGCACCTCATGTGTTGGAGGAATATATGTAGTTATTTCATTTTTCTATTGGAGGTCTATTTATGGTTTAGATTTGATCAATAACAACATTCACTAATGTTTTTTTGTTATGTCAAGGTTGGAACCCCTCATGTGTACCTAGCACACAAGTTTGTATGCTAAAGATTGTTTTGTCATTTTGACCCTACTACTAGATGTGACAAGCTTGTGATGGATTGTGGTGTTCTTATTTTCATTTAAGTAGTGCAAGTAACCCTGTGACATGTTTGTTGGGATATTTTCATTTATTCATGTCATTCTCACTTAATGGGCATATAGAATTTGAATTAGGACATGGAAAATAATGTAATTCAAGAGGTAATGAAATACATTTTTATTTCATAGTGTTGTATTTGAAATTTAATGTATGTCTTTGATTATAATAAAGAAATGAAAAAGTTAATTTCTTCACTTTTACTTATATTTTCATATGATTGTATCTTACTATAAATGTGACATTTCTTAGTGTTGAAATTAGATTATTTCCATGTTCAGGGAAAATCTTGGTTCGTTTTACAAAAATAGAAGTGAAAGCTCTAATTGGGATTTTTCATCAATGGTTTATTGTCTGACGTGGTATATAAGGTTTATCATTGTAGAATACCTAATAAATGAAATTTGTTATAAACCCTATTTTTGTTTCTTATTGCATCAATCTATATATTCATGATTTCATCTTGAACACCTTTTTGTCATTATTGGAAGATAGAAACTTACTTTTTTTGTTTAGTCATTCTATTTTAGCTTTCCACTATAGGTGGTGGTACCAAAATTGATCTTGAAAATCTAATAGTAGTATTACTTTACATGTGAAATATGTTTGTCTTTGTCATCACAATAAACTTTTTCATGGCTCAATTTCTTCAAGTCTCATTTAGTAGGTTTGTACATGATCATCTATGTCAATTGGCTTCTTAAAAGCTCATTGCTACCAATATATTACCACATGTGGGTGGGTCAACCAAGATCCATATATGATTAAAATACATGCAAACTATCTATATCCACGGTTTCAAATTATTTTTCATAATTTTCTCCCTCTAGATCTATTTCTGGGTGGTAGGGTCATTACCTATCATGAGCATTGTGTGGCTTTGATGAGTCATGATGAATGTCTATTTCTTTCAATGCATCCAATAATGTCTATAATGTTCTTTTGTTATTTGAGCATGCCCTTAGTCAATGAATATTTTTGGGGTATTTGATAATAAATTCATTAGGGATTTGTCTTCCTCAAAATTTTGTTAGACAAGCCTTCTACATCGTACCATAAACAAAAACATAATTTAACTATTGACAATATTGCATGTTGGTTTACAAACACAAATCAATGATACATGCTTATTATTAGAAAAAACGTTTAATGCACATGAGGTCATTAGTATCGTCTTCACGTACCTAAATTTTGTTTTGTATTTCCAACTAAAATATTATCATTCACAATTTGTTTCTAATGTTATTTTCTCTGACAAAACTAGTGTGATAGGTTCTCTTGTCAATTAAACATTTGATATAGAAGATGCATTCAACATCAATTTCTCAATCCAAAAATGACATTATAAATTTATTGTCTTGATTTTATGATGTAACCAACATTGTAAGTTGTTATTTATTTTAGAAAATTGTAGGTTTTAGATCTTCTATTTTTGTACTATGCCATTTGCAACCTATAAAATATTCAATATAAAATATACAACCACTCCAACAAGCATGCATGCCATCTACAACCATGTACATATACTTGCATTCACATCGATTCACATATACCACTCTTTAAATAACATAAAGATTCACAACACGAATCAATCATTTCGACAAACTTCACTTCCAATCATAGATTTACAATACATAGATTCACTATTCACAATATCATTTATTCATCTGTTAGTAATCGATAGACGTTTACACATAGTCAAGCAATAATATAATTCAAAGTAAGATCCCAAGTCTTAACTACCTAATCATGCTAAATAAAGTTCAAAGTCAACCGCTTTTAGATAGTGATCTTCCCACTCTTCATTCAGAGTATGGGTATGTCTGAGCATCAAAGAGAAACAAAATATGTATCTAAATTTTGATAATATTATGTAAAGTATAATTACAAATGAAATTAAATGATAAACTTATGATCAAAGTCATACCTACCTTTTTTGTATTTTGATAGTCCATTAATGTGGTTACCATGATGAAATATATATATCACAACATAGTGTTATCACTCCATAAAAACTATTTTCACACAATAAAAGGTCACTTTTGATATAAGCAACATACTTGAGAAAGTTCAGGAAATTTTTTATTGGCAACGACTTTTGTCAAAACAAGGGAGGCCAATTAATACTATTATAAAATTGTATGACAGTGAAAGGAACTATGTTAATGATGATGAGGTATCATCAAGTAAAAAATGATCTTATTTGAAACCATGTACAAAGAGAATCATGAAAATGCTTGTTGTAGATATCGAGTGGTGCAACAAGGTTTCAGAAGAGGGGAACTCTACGCTTTACAAAACACCAAGTGAAGAGGAGGTGAAAATGGAGTATGGAGCATTTGGTTGATAAGATCTCGAGTCCTAATGGTTTTAATGTGTATCTCCACATACATAGTTGGGATATAGTGAAGGACAATTTTCTGGAAGATATCAAATGGTTTTTCAATGGGGGGAATATTGGTAAAACAAATCAATCATGCCTTTCTTTACCTCATACCCAAAAACGAAATCATCTCAATTCTTGCTCACTTTAGACCAATTTCCTACTACTCAATCCTTTACAAGACCATAACGAAGATCATTAGCACTCATCTTGTTACAACCCCAATTTTTGGGTTCCTTTGGTGAGCAATGTAATTTCTCATATTAAAGATATTGGAATAAATAATGATATAATTTGTTTTGAATAAATGGATTTCGTTTACAATAGCCTTGATGATTGTGTTGTGGGCTTTATTTTCTATTGGGCCCAATAAAAAGGAAATTCAATTAGTAAATGAATAATTGAGTTTTTGATAAAAGAAAGGTGTGGAAACCTTGAGAAGGCAAAAGAACTTAATCCAAAGATGGATTTCATGCCACATGGGTTCCTTGGGTCCCAAGGAGTCCAAAGTTGCAAAAATAATGCAAAAAGAAAAGAAAAGATCGATTAAGTATTTCCTTGTTAAGAAAGAAATTGAAAGCAATGGTACAATATGGAAAATAATTGGAAAGAGGTGTAATTGAGTTATCCTTAGTGGAATTTCATATCCCAAGGATTCCTAATAATAAAAGGAATACTGATGAGGAAAATAAAGATAAATAAAGAGAAATTCTCAAAAAGAGCTATTTTAATAAGAAAAAACAAGATAATGAGAAATAATGAAGAATAATGCATTTAGATGCATCTAGAAGGATAATGAGTATCCAATAAAAAGGATTTTGAAATCTTTGAGTTTCTTGGAGTCCAAGGAGCCCCAATGAAGAAAGAGGAAAGAGAAAATACCAATAAAGAAAAATGAGAGAATAATGTAATACATTATTAATGGATTTTGTGGTTTTATTAAAGGAGTGGTATTTTCTAGTTTAAGGAAATATATTTTCGTGGCCAATAAAGTAAAAGGCAAGAATAAATAGAATAAATGAGAGGAATTTCGAATTTCTAACTATCCAAGAAATAAGAATATCAAAGAGGTTATGAAGAGAGAGAAGGTTACTTCTCATTGAAGGAATTGATTTCCTACTTGGAAAGGGACTCTTTGATTCGAGAATAGCCAACCTACGACTTCATTTCTCACCCCTATATAAGGGGTAGAGCCTTGGTTTGAAGGGAAGAGAGAACCCCACATTTTGCTACCTTCTTCTTTTCATGCTAACCCTAACCAAGAGAACATAGGGCGGTTTCAGGGGCTTTATCAGTTGTGGTGCGATCTTCGTGGAGGCACGAAGTTGCTCCTAGGATCTAGGATGGTTTGCCACCTTTCCTGGCCACCACCATTGTGCAACAACCTGCAACACGACTATCAGGTCGGTCGTAGGTTGTAGGCCCAACCAACGTGGGACAGGTGCCCAAGCTGTGAAAGAAAGGCACCACCTGGTGCATGGGTGTGTGGCGGAGGGAGGAGAACCTTCCCTGGCGACCTTCGGGGTCGTGGAGGGGGTAGAGAGGTCACGTTGTTCGCGACTAGGGTTGTAGGTCGGCGCCCTGGCAGCTCGCGAGGAGGAAGAAGAAGCTTGGGCGTGTTGGACATTTTTACCCCTCCGGGGTAGAAAGAAGCAACAACTTAACTGAGGGTATTCTGGACATTTTGAAATGTTTCCAAAGAAAGCAAGCCGCATTGCATGAGATCGGCCACGTGGCGCTCCTGGATTGGCCCAAAATAACCATATCTTAGATAGATGCACATTATACATGAATTTTGATAGGAGAACTCAACGAATGAATAAAAATATATTTGAAGCCTAATTCTGATTGCAATTCGAAAAGTAATGGAAGTTATTAACTTTAACATAATGATGATTAAAGAAACCCTATTTTGATATGATTAATGTGATTAGTAGGGTTTAATTGATGATTAAAGTTGATATTAACATGTTAATCATAAAGAGATACATTAAGGTCGAAAAAGATGAATTTTGCACAATTTAGGGTTGCATATGCTTTAATGAACCTTAAAACCCTAATATTGGTAAATGCAACTTTTAATGGCTTTAATTATTCAAAATTGTGAATAAATGATTCTAAGCTATTTCGAGAATTAAAGTTCCTAATTGTGGTTAAATACCCTTAATGTGGAAATTAGGGTTTCCTAGTGGATAAAAGGTAGAATTAATGATAAATAACGTTCATATGTGAATTTGAGCATAATGAACTACGAATTGATGATAAACAGGCATATTGAATTTGTCATAGATTAAAAAGGATAAAAATGGTAGCCTTAATGTAAAAGAGGCTTAATGGACTTAATTGATGGTTAATTGTGCCTTAATCTAGAATTAAGTAAAAGGTAACCTTAATAACTATTGTGAAGGATAGATGAGAAAATTAGGGTAAATGGAAGTAATACCCTAATTGCAAAGAAACCCTAAAAAGGAATAGACACCATAAGTAGCAAGATGGTTTGGATAGTTTTTGATAAAAAGGAATTGGATGTATATTTCAGGATTGAACTGTGTACTTGCTTGTTTGGACTATTCCTGCATCTGAGTCTGCCTGATAGGTATGTGGTTACGCATATGAATATCCCAAATTAGTTTCCCGAGGATTTTTGAGGTTTTATCGATGACATGAGTTAAACTGTTGGTTGCATTTAATTCTTGCAAATTATAATGTAGATATGACTATCACCTAAGGTATGTGCCTACTAGCTCAGATCCTAGTCCCCTCTATAGCTTAATAAATTGACCTAGTACATGGCTACCGATGGGGTAGGTCCATCAGGTCATTGAATGACTTAGTACATGGCTACCAATGGGGTAGGACCATGAAGTCACCATGAGTCAGGGATTGGGCTACCTTTGGGTAGGGACATGCGACTCCATAACCCTAGGTATTGGCTACATGTGTGGTAGGGCCATGGGGGTAAGGATCTACCATATGTGAGAGGTAGTATCCATGTCCACTGTAGGGACAGCACAGAGATAGGGGATAGGTACGGATTGAGTAGTATTTCTTAAAGTGTAATATTGGATGTTAAATGATATTTGGATGACTACATTGTTATTACAGTTGCATGATTAATGTTTCCCCCACATACCAGCTTCTTGCTGACCGACGTTTTGTTTGTCGGCATTTTAGGTACAAATGAAAAGAACAAATAATAAAGTGGTATAGGTGGAATTAAATGAGAATTAACGTGCACATGCGTATTAGTTAGATTAGTATCTTCATGGATAGAAGTTTATAAATCCCAGTTTTTAAAAAGGTATGCAAAGTTTTATTTTATACTAGTTTTAAGTTTAGTTGGTAAAATTTATTAATTGTTATTAATTATTTGTCGAACCTTTGATCTTGTTAATTGAGATAACAGCACTGACCTTTTGGTTTCCCGTAATTGGGGTTATTGGGAGGTGGGGTCGTTACAATAGGTATCAGAGCATAGGTTCCTCACTTAATCTTTAATAATTATTAAATTTTACAAATTCCATAGAACCGAGGGTGTTATTAGAGGATTGTCTGAAAGACTGAAGTGTCTAGAAAAGGATCACGTCTGGGGGCTGGCAATATTTTCCTCTGCACCGCTAGTCGGAATATGAGGACTCTCAGATTGTGTGACTGCCTGGCTGATGTCTTAGGATATGACTCGAAATAAGATACCTTTAGGACTCTCTCATCTTGTTCATCCCTTCTCAACTCAAATTCTATTAAGGACCTTAAGGATTAGGGTTTTCTCTCTTCTCCTCACCCCCTTGAGGTATGTCTAAGGATAATAAGGTCTAAGGAATCCTCCACAAAATTAATGAAAAGCATGTAAATAAGATGTCATGGACATAATCTAAATAGATTAAGAGCAAACTAAAGAATAGATACATGCTTAGGTCGTATGACATGAGTTCTCATTGCCCTCAGGAGAGACTTGTGGATAGAACTCCTTGTAAGGAGGATGAGTAGAGAGAATTAGTCTTGGACGTAGGCACCTCCATTAAAAGTAGAGACCTAGCACATCCTTTGAGGATGATGTTAACCCTAACCCTAAGTGGAGGTTAGAGAGAGATGACATAATGAGTTAGATGTCATGGTTAACTGAGTGTTTGGTTGGACATGCCTTTGGGATGCCATAAGAGGTTAGTACCTTTGGCAACCCAACCCTGGAGAGGGTGGTGCATGTTAGAGTGAAGGATAACTCCTTCATGGATGAAGTTAGAGGAGAACCTATAGATACCCTATGTGCTTAGGCAAGTAGGGTAGAGCTTGCACCCATAGTTCTTCAATAGTACGAGCAGTAAGTTAAAACTGAGGCCAGAAGGATAGGATGGATGGCTTATGAGATAAGCATAAGGGGCTATGGATTATCATGAGAAAACATAAGATTGAGTATATGATTCACCCACGTAGAGGTATGCCTATGAGCTTGATCCTTCATGAAGAAATGACATCCAGTAGTATGACTGGATGTGGAGTTAGCTTTAGAGAGAGAAAGAAGGAACCAAGCAAGAAAGTTGGAAACCTAAAACCCCGATATGTGAGGAACAGTGGGGAGTCGAGAATGATGCGACCTAAGTAGATGATAGTGGTTTCCTCATGCATGATCCCTGGAGGATGATGATATCTTGGTTGCCTTTAGAGGAACCAAACCCTAGAAGAGAGGATGATGCTTCTGGTATCTATGTGACTGGGGTATAGGTGTTTACCTTATGAGATGGGAAGAAGAGTTCCTTAGACCTGGAGAGGTTTGGTAATAGGTTGGGAGGCCATGTACCTTGTTGGTTGTCCTTGAGGAGGACTCGACCCTGATGTGTTGCTCAAGTAGAAGGATGATAGGGAGTGCATGTCATGCCTTATACATGCTTGATTCATGGTTAAGAGTTTGAGCATACAGTTGGACACCCAAAGGTGAACCTAGGGTTCCTAGGCGTAAGAGGGGAAGCAGTGTACCCAATGCTCATGCTGAGATTTGAGTCTCTATAGTTTCAAGCATGGTACTCCTCATGTGTAGAGGTAAAGGAAACCCCTTAAGTTAAGGGTATGTTTGATGAACCCCTCACTACTAAGTTGGTCTAATGTTGAGGAAAGAGAACAAGTATGACCTAGCATGGTTTAGTAGGTGGTCTTCTTATGCCTTAGTAGCTTTCTAGGGTTAAGCATGCTCATGTGGATGCAGACCCTAAACATAAGGACGTTTGTGACCTTTTTTTATCAAGATGTAGTTTCCTCCCATCCTGGGAGAGGGACCCTTTTGTAGTGTGTATACCAGTTTTGTTGGTTTTGAGGTAACCTGAAGTGGTTTCAGAGGATCTTGTGAAGCTAAGTGAAGAGTACATGGTATGGGAATGAACCTGCAGAGCCATAGATAACTGTCTCTATGTACATGTGGACGTGTTACCATGGAGGTAACCGGTAGGGGGCTTGACCAAGGTAGGCAGGTTGCCATGATCCCTATGAAAGGATGAATGTCAGCCCATGAATGCAGAGAGAGCGATGATGGAGGCTTGGGTAAGGTTCTAAGTTGAACATGTACTATGTTAGAATCCTAAGTCTATCATATGGTCATGTAGGGATAAGACCGATGGAAGTGGGAGTTGCCTAATTCCTTAGTTGCACATGACCATAGGGTCGGGAGGTAACAACTATCATTGTCTAAGGGCCATGGGTTAGGAGATTGATCACCTTCATGAACTCATGGGACCCAAAGGGCAGATGAGTAGGGCACTCTCTAGATGCATAAGGGAGAGGGATGACCCCTAAAGTACTGGCACCCTATAGACCTAGAGGAGATGACCAAGGAATGGGTGTGGACCCAAGTAGGTTCAAAACCAGTTTTCCATGGAAGAAACTTTGATATCAAGATGATGCTGATGTAGATACATAGGTTGCATGTTTCAACATAGATTCGTAGGTGTACTGGCAATGTGGGATGTACCATCTCTACTCTTGGAATAGGAAGAACTTTGTGTTTGGACAGCCACCAAATGCTTATTTCCTCTTATTATGGGAGGGAGAGATGGGATAGTACACATGCCATACGCCAAGGATAAAAGATGATGCAAGTTGGAACGTTGCTACGAGGTATGAGGATAGAGATGATAACATACCTTGGTGGAGTGAATGATACATGGATGGTTTGCAAACAATAAAAGGAATAGGGTAGTCATCTTATAAGGATGTTTTTTTTAGCATGAGCTATGTGGAATTTGCAAGTGATACAAGGTTGAGTTTGATAACCAAGAGGATGAGCTGAGAGTGTTCTGTTGAAGATAGTCTTAGAGTTTGATGATAAGTGGAATGCATGGAAGTGTATGTCTTCAACATTACCTAATACCTAAGGATGTGAAGTGGTAATGGATGCTCTGGTTGACATACAGCTTCCTAGTTAGGCTAGAAACTAGAAGAGGTTGTTAGGCTAACCTTAAGTCTGGTAAGAGGATAGGTCTGGCTAACCCTCAGATGCAACGATACCGATTGATTAAGTTGATTCTTGTTTGGTTAGCCAACCTAGTCCTTAAGGCCATAAAAGGATGGTTGTAGAACCTCAGAAACATTTCTTTGGATAGGAAGATAATAAAACCCTAATGAGAGTGGTTTAGGGATTCTGAGGAATCGATTTTGAGGAATCATGACATATAGGAAATCATAGTTTTAAGATCACCATACACCATGATACTATAAAGATAGTAAGTGACGGTAGTTCTTTGGATGCATAAAATGAAGTTGCATGTGGTATGTGTCCATGCAAGCCAAGAGGTGAAGGACGAACACCAGTATCCCAATGAGTTGGTATAGAGGATAGAGAGTCCCTGAGAGGGAATGGGAGTTCATCACTATGGATGATGTGGAAAGTCTCCCCTTAACCAAGGAAAGTCATGATGCAATGTGGGTTATGGTAGATCGCCTTACCTAGATGTCAAGAGAAAGAAAGAGTATGGTTAAGGGACAGATCAGGTTGAACTACTTACAAGAGAGAGAGATGGTTCAACTACACCATGATGTGAGTTCAAAGGTTCTTGAGTATGACCTAAACGTTCACTTCCATAAGGTGGAAGTAGGAACATGAAGAACTCGGTGTCAGTACCGCTTGTCACCTCTAACTAATGGTCAGTATGATTCAGACTAGAGGGTCTAATGAGAGAAAGTGTGCTTGTTCAGGGTGATACAAAGAGACAATTCTTAAGATGTCATGTTAACCACCATAGCCTTTATCGGGATGCAAGAAGTTCTATAAGGAGGTTGTGTCATTCACAATTTCATTATGATGATGTTGGTGAAGGAGGCCTCGCGAAGGTCAGAAAAGGACCACAGTGTGTGCAGAGTAAGTTGCTTGATCGTGCAATGGCTGAGAGAGAGCCCAAGAGTGACATGAGTCATGAGCTGATGCAAAGTAGACTGACATGCAATTCATTGTGGGAGAATATGTGATGTGGAAATTTGACCCCTCTAAGCTACAATTGAGAAAGTTGAATCCCCAATATATGGGTCCATTTGAGATGGATTGGTGGAGATGGTTGTGTTTAGCCTTGCCCCTTAGGATAACATGATGTGTAATGTGTTCCATGAGTCTGATCTAGAGCACTATGTGAGGTACCCAAGCCATGTGTTGAGCCTTGAACCTATTCAGCTTTTGAGAGGCTGAAATGTCCTGAGTCACCTATGAGGGTACGATATACCAAGGTAAGAAAGAACTCAGATGGAAGAATATGAGATGACGAAGGTTCTTGGGAAGCACCATGGAAAGGGTTAAGCCACATGGGAGCCCTGATGGACGTATGAAAGGCTTATCCTGAACTGTTTGTTTGCTTGATGAAATTTTGAGGACAAAATTCTTATAAGAGGGGAAGGATGTTACAACCCCAAATTTTGGGTTCCTTTGGTGAGAAATGTAATTTCTCATATTAAAGATATTGGAACAAATAAAGATATAATTTTTTTTGAATAAATGGATTTCGTTTACAATAGCCTTGATGATTGTGTTGTGGGCTTTATTAGCTATTGGGCCCAATAAAAAGGAAATTCAATTAGTAAATGAATAATTGTGTTTTTGAGAAAAGAAAGGTGTGGAAACCTCTAGAAGGAAAAAGAACTTAATCCAAAGATGGATTTCATTCCACACGGGTTCCTTGGGTCCCAAGGAGTCCAAAGTTGAAAAGATAATGCAAAAAGAAATGAAAAGATCGATAAAGTATTTCCTTGTTAAGAAAGAAATTGAAAATAATGGTACAATGCGGAAAATAAGTGGAAAGAGGGGTAATTGAGTTATCATTAGTGGAATTTCATATCCCAAGGATTCCTAATAATAAAAGGAATATCGATGAGGAAAATAAAAGAGAAATAAAGAGAAATTCTCCAAAAGAGCTATTTTAATGAGAAATAAACAAGATAATGAGAAACAATGAAGAATAATGCATTTAGATGCATCTAGAAGGATAATGAGTATCCAATAAAAAGGAATTTGAAATCTTGGAGTTTGTTGGAGTCCAAGGAGCCCCAATGAAGAAAGAGGAAAGAGAAAATACCAATAAAGCAAAATGAGAGAATAATGTAATACATTATTAATGGTTTTTGTGGTTTTGTTAAAGGAGTGGTATTTTCTACTTAATGGAAATATATTTTCGTGGCCAATAAAGTAAAAGGCAAGAATAAAGAGAATAAATGAGAGGAATTTCGAATTTCTAACTATCCAAGAAATAAGAATATCAAAGAGGTTATGAAGAGAGAGAAGGTTACTTCTCATTGAAGGAATTGATTTCGGACTTGGAAAGGGGCTCTTTGATTCGAGAATAGCCAACCTATGGCTTCATTTCTCACCCCTATATAAGGGGTAGAGCCTTGGTTTGAAGGGAAGAGAGAACCCCACGTTCTTCTACCTTCTTCTTTTCGTGCTAACCCTAACCAAGAGAACACAGGGCGGTTTCAGGGGCTTTATCAACTGTGGTGCGATCTTAGTGGAGGCACGAAGTTGCTCCTAGGATCTAGGGTGGTTTGCCACCTTTCCTAGCCTCCAGCATCGCGCAGCAACCTATAATGTGACTACCAGGTCGGCCAGGGGTTGCAGGTCCAACCAACGTGGGCAACCACCCTAGCTGCAAAACAAGGGCACCATCTGGTGCGTGGGTGTGCGGCGGAGGGAGGAGAACCTTCCCTAGCGACCTTCAGGGTCGAGGAGGGGGTAGAGAGGTTGCACTGTTCACGACTAGGGCTGCAGGTCAGTGCCCTGGCATCTCGCGAGGAGGAAGAAGAAGATTGGGCACGTTGGACGTTTTTACCCCTCTGGGGTAGAAAGAAGCAATAACTTAACTGAGGGTATTCTGGACATTTCGAAATGTTTCCAAAGAAAGCAAGCCACATTGCATGAGATCGGCCACATGGCGCTCATGGATTGGCCCAAAGTATCTCATTAACCATAGATCGGATAGATGATAATTATACATGAGTTTTGATCAGGAGAACTTAACGAATGCAATAAAAATATATTAGAAGCCTAATTCTGATTGCAATTCAAAAAGTAATGGATGTTATTAACTTTAATGTAATGATGATTAAAGAAACCATATTTTGATATGATTAATGCGATTAGTAGGGTTTAATTGATGATTAATGTTGATATTAACCTGTTAATCATAAAGAGATACATTAAGGTTGAAAAAGATGAATTTTGCACAATTTAGGGTTCCATATGCTTTAATGAACCTTAAAACCCTAATATTGGTAAATGTGACTTTTAATGGCTTTAATTATTCAAAATTGTGAATAAATGATTCTAAGCTATTTCGAGCATTAAAGTTCCTAATTGTGGTTAAATACCCTTAATTTGGAAATTAGGGTTTCCTAGTGGATAAAAGGTAGAATTAATGATAAATAACGTTCATACGTGAATTAGAGCATAACAAACTACGAATTGATGATAAATGGGCATAATGACTTTATCATAGATTAAAAAGGATAAAAATGGTAGCTTTAATGTAAAAGAGGCTTAATGGACTTAATTGATGGTTAATTGTGCATTAATCTGGAATTAAGTAAAAGGTAACCTTAATAAATTTCATGAAGGATAGATGAGAAAATTAGGGTAAAGGGAAGTAAAACCCTAATTGCAAAGAAACCCTAAAAAGGAATAGAAACCATAAGTAGCAAGATGGTTTGGATAGTTTTTGATAAAAAGGAATTGGATGTATATTTCAGGATTGAACTGTGTACTTGCTTGAATCTGGATTACTTGCTTATTTGGACTATTCCTCAATCTGAGTCTATCTGACAGGTATGTGGTTATGCCTATGAATATCCTAAATTAGTTTCTCGAGGATTTTCGAGGTTTTATCGATGACATGAGTTAAACAGATGGTTGCATTTAATTCTTGCAAATTAAAATGTGGATATGACTATCACCTAAGATATGTGTGCCTACTATCTTAGATACTATTCCCCTCTGTAGCTTAATAAATTGACCTAGTACATGGCTACCAATGGGGTAGGTCCATCAGGTCATTGAATGACTTTATACATGGCTACCAATGGGGTAGGACCATCAAGTCACCATGAGTCAGGGATTGGGCTACCTTTGGGTAGGTCCATGTGACTCCATAACCCTAGGTATTGGCTACCTATGTGGTAGGGCCATGGGGGTAAGGATCTACCATATGTGAGAGGTAGTATCCATGTCCACTATAGGGACAACACAGAGATAGGGGATAGGTAAGGATTGAGTAGTATTTCTTAAAGTGTAATCTTGGATGTTAAATGATATTTGGATGACTACATTGTTATTGTTTAGCATGATTATTGTTTCCCCCACATACAACTTCTTGCTGACTGACGTTTTGTTTGTCGATGTTTTAGGTACAAATGAAAAGAACAAATAGTAAAGTGGCATAGGTGGAATTAAATGAGAATTAATGTGCACATGAGGATTTGTTAGATTAGTATCTTCATGGATAGAAGTTTAGAAATCCAAGTTTTTAAAAAGGTATGCAAAGTTTTATTTTATACCAATTTTCAGTTTAGTTGGTAAAATTTATTAATTGTTATTGATTATTTGCCGAACCTTTGATCCTATTAATTGAGATAACGACACTGACCTTTTGGTCTCGCTTAATTGGCGGTTATTGGGAGGCAGGGTCTTTACACATCTCTCCTCAATTTTATCAAAAATCATTACGCTTAATTAGGGACATTTTGTTAAGGGGAGGAAGATGGAGGATTTTTCTATGCTAGAAGCAAAGTTTACACTAAATTTTAATGTTAAATGAAGATATCCATCCACTTAAATCAAATTAGATATCACAAATTCCTATTATATTGTGAACAAGAACTATTTTTGGGAATATTTACAAGGTTTACGTTTTCCATGAGAGTTGGGTCCTATTGATTTAATAATATGTTGTTAGATCCTCAAATGTGGTAAATTTGAATTCAATGAATATTAGACTTGGTTCGATATGTTCTCTAGTTACATAATTGAAGGAATCATAATGTTATATTTGAGCCATGGGTTCAAACCATAGCCCAAGTGAGGCACATGAGACTATTTTATTTGCAAATAGGTCCTTATGGTACAAGTTTAAGAAATAAAGGGAAATGTGTGTAATAAAAAATAATAATGGTTTTATGGTCTAATATAATATGGAAGTATGGAATAATAGACAAGCATCCAAAAGATTCTATGATAATTTATAATTTATAGAATTAATGGAAGCAATTTGATACCCATGTCTTGCAACACAAGTTTGAGGCATCAAATAAGGATAATTCAGTCTGTTTTTTGGAACAGATATATATGACAAGAACACTAAGATAATTCTAGAATTTTAGATAAAAAGGACTTTTAATATGATGTGGGTAATTGTTTTAAGAAAATAAGTAAAGGGAAGGTTTTTCCTACCATAGTTATTCCAATAAATACCAAAAAGTAGATGTAAGTTTTGAAAGATATTAATGAGTTTCCCCTCAAAGTTTCATAGATAAAGGAAGCTCCTAGTAGCCTATGGAAAATCAAGAAGGAAGAGGGACTTTCTTGTCAAAATTTAATGTTGTTTCACTTGTTTGAAGAAAGAGAAAAGGATATCTAGAAACATTCCTTTGTGACCAAACTTGGTTCAATATGGTATTCTAGGATAATAAAGTAAGTATCCAATTTTGGGACCAATTGGAGTAAAGATGAGAGAGAGATATGAATTACTTAATTCTACAATCAATGTTTACAAAGGGATACGTGGGATACCAGATAGGGAAATAATTATTTTCATGCCCATGAAAAATATTGAAGATAATGTATGATATAGATAATTCAAATTTAGGATTATGAAAGAAAATCCTTAAAGTTCTAAGATATTTTTGGCCAAGATAATTTGGTTGATAACTATGTAGATTTTCCTTTAAGGCCATGTTTAGGTTAAATAGGGGAATGATGAAGAAGATTTTATTTTCCCAATGGAAGGTCATAGTATGAATAAAAAAATTCCAAAATAATAGTATGAGGGGTGGTTTCCTTTATGTGACTTCTGGGTTTATAAAGTAAAAGATATGAGATTGTTATTAAAAGGACAGGATAGAGAAATATAATTATTACTTTCCTAGCATGAAGCACTGCCAATTGAATAAGGAAACTTATGGAAACTAGGCCTAACGATATCCAAACCTTGTGCTATATAAGAAGTGGTTTGAAGAGAAGATTGACCACCCAAATCCCCTCCTTCCTGGGTGTGCCTCCTTCCACATTAGTGTGGTAGAAAATCTCTCTCCCTTCATCATGGCAATGCTCATCCTCATCCATGGTGGTCTCATTGTGTCTTGTAACATGGTTCTTGCTACAATGGCATGGATGTCCAAGATGTTCCAAAGTACTTCACTCATCATTGTTTTCCTTCTGAGTCACCATGGGAGAGGTCACCATGTCATCCCATGTTTGAGGTATAGATTCTTATTTTGGTTAATTTGTAGAAGTTGCTACGATACCCAAATATAGGAAAATTACATACTAAACTAATCATGAGAACAAGTAAAATCTAAATAAAATAGTATCATGACATGGATCTACTCCTAATTCCAAAATTATGTCAAATGCATGCTTAAGTAATTATTAATACATGGAAACCTTAGATCAGATAGTTAACGTGTTGAGAATATTGAAAACATTTACCTTGCCATATAAACTAATGTAGTTGACTATAATGAGATCTAAGATGATGATGATAAGGATTATGAATAATTAGGGTTTCTAGACCAATAATCATCAACATGTAAAATTACAATTTTGAACACCAATGATTTAACTTTCTATGCTCTTAAGGAACATAATATGAAGTAATTTTTCATGATGAAATAATATGGTAGTTTTGATAATCATGATTACACCTAATATGATTTAAGGTTATTGAGTCATTAAATAGATGAACATGACAATTAGAATACTAAGGAAACCTAAACCCTAGATTAAATCATGGTTTGTATCTTGAATATGAATGATGACACCTTAGAGTATACATATAGATAGATAATGTTGGTTGATTATGTTGAATGCTTTGATATTTGGATATATTGTTGAAGTACATGTTGCATGGTTTCTACATGAAAACAAAGGTATGTGGTTATGCGTATACATACTAGCCTTACCAACTCCCATGGTTTTTTTAAAGTTTCCCAAATGGATTGTAATTAAACCGCTTGGTTGTTTATTTACTTCCTACAATCTATAAGGCCCATAGGAGTATCACTTTATATAAACATAACTTGCTCAAGCCTAGGATGTTAATGTTGAATAGATGCATGAATGAAAGTTATACAGATTACCCCCAACGAGTCAATATGACGTTGAAATACTCCCAATGAGTGAGTATGATATTATCAATACCCCCAGTGAGTGGGTATGATTAGAGATTACCCCTAGCTAGTAGGTACGTCACTAAAATACTCCAAGAGTGTGAGAGAGATATCATGAATACCCCAACGAGTGGATATACCATAGAGATTGAACAAATATAGGTTAAGAAGTTATATAAGAAACTGCAAGTTTGATTATGTAAAAATAATTATTGCTATGGTTGTTTATGCTTATCCTCCTACATGAATATATTTTGGTTTCCCCATGTACTTATTATATTTCAATATACTGGCCACGTTTTTGTTTCACTAAATTTTAGGTTAAACTGTAATGAATATGGAAGACAGATATCTAGAGAAGAATACACCAAAACATAACATACTTCATGTCTACTGGAGGATCATAGATAATTAGATTTACTTTATGTTACACATTTAGTTTTACCTAATTCAAGTAACTCCCTACAGGATAATCTTGTAAACAATATTTGAATTAATGGAAATTATCACTATTATTTGTTATTTGTTAGAATCTGGATCTTGGGAATTATAGTAAATGGCTCTCAACTTTAAGCTCCTTCCTTAACTGGGGGATGCTAAAAAGGGAGGTCATTACATTTGGTATCAGAGTCCCAAAATTTTCAAATAATATTTAATAGTTTATAATATCAACTAATATGTATAAATATAAGGAGAATTATTAAAGTATCACTTGATGGTAATGGTGTTTAGAGTAATCATGGTTTTGGGAGCTGGCAATATTTTCCTTCGCACCATTAAGTTGGTATACAAGGACTCCCTTAGCTAATTTGGAACCCTCCTAGCCATAACCTAGAGTTTGCCTAAAGTAATGTTTCCTCTAAGTCTTCTCATCTCAAATGTCATGCACTTCTTATCCTCTTGCTTAATAATCCCAAAAAGATACTCCCCTCCTCATCTCAAGCTAGGGTTTTTGAGAAAAAGTAGGATTAAGGTAACCTCTGCCAATAAATGTACATGTAATGTGTAATGATAAAGTAAAGGAAATGGTTTCATGGGTTTTTTCCTTGTAATTATAAACCTTAGATGAAGCCATGGTTAGTTTAGGAAAACCACTAAGTGAGTCAAGGGATATAGAAAACCCTAAGGTGCAGGGTGTAGTTTCTAACCCTAACCCTAAATCCTAATCCTAGTTAGTGGGAGTAGCGTGGGTAAAATAATAACCCTACCCACGGAAAGAGGAAAGAGGAAATACTATGAATTTGGATAACCTAGTTCATCCATTCATGTAAGAGTGTGGATTAAGCCATGCATTATAAATGTGAAGGGTTTAAATAGACACCTGAAACATATGCAATAAATGGTTACATATAAAGTAAAATATGAAAACACTTAGTCCAACTTTTAGGGTTGGCCTCCGAACCTGGTGTGAGTCAACCGCATAGTGGGGAAAAGATCTATGAGGAAGATAAAACCCTAACTCGTGAGGTAAGGTTGTAGCTAGAAATCCTAACCTCCTTCTGTTAGGCACCCTAACATTAAATGTTTCTCCACACATGTACAAGTAGAAGGTAGTAACTCACCAAAGTGAAAGTCAGTGAAATCAAGTTAGAAAAGGAATTGGTTTTAGATTAGGTACCTAAAGTCCGGATAAAATATGTGGTATAAGTTTATATGATATGATCTAAGTTTTACATGAGGAGATATAAAAGTTATAATGACCTCAGTAGGGTTTGAGAATTTAATTTTAGTTTTGAGATTTTGACATAATATTTGATTATACAAGTGTTTAATTTTTGAGTGAAGATAAGCTAGGTGAAGATAACATGTGAACCTACCAGATCTTCAATATCTTCTACAAAGGGGGTCCACTAGTGTTAGAATTAGATTTAGGGTTAAATCTAGAGAGAGTGGGACCTAGAGGGAGAAAGTCAGAAACCTAAACTCCAAGATATGAGAAATTGTGAGATATATTGTTTGTGATATATCCTAAACTAAACTACCCATGATTGAATGAATTGAGTTTCTTTATGCATGATTCTTAGAGGCTTCATGTACCCGAGATGTCCTTGGGAGTGCCAAACCCCAGAGATAAAGAAAGAGGATACCTACATATAGGTGTATATGATATAAGTACCTACGATTTAGGTAAGGGAGAGAGACTCCCAAATCCTAAAGAGGTAAGGAATGATAGTATATTGTGAAGCATTATACTCGGGTTGGTGATTCCTTATTTAGGACTCTAGTTGTTATTTAAGGGAAGATATAGTTTGATAAGAATTATTCATGACTAGAAATGTAAGAAGAGAATGTCATGTCATGTTTTGGGTCGGTTGGCGCTTGAGTAGCTAGATCTTGTGAAATTGATGAACAATACCAATGAGGTAAACATGAGAACCGTAGACCAAAGAGAGAAGAGACATCTAGTGCATATAATATTCATTGAGTTCAGTGAGCTCATAGGGATTGAGCATGGCACCTCGCTCAGGTAATGGGTTAGGGGAACCACAGTTGGACTTTTTGGTATATGTTTGACAAACCACTCATATAGGGTTGTTTAGCATAACCATAATATAATGTATGTATGAAATCAGCCCAACATTGAGATGTGATATACATATATGACATGAAGGAAGATTTGAAAAATAGTTTAATAGTTCTCTATCAATAATTGCCTAGCCATATGCATGAATTATCATAATGTGAAATATCTGATAAACTCAGGATGAACATTTAATAAAGTTTACAACTTAATATGAGAAAGTGAAATGAGGTAATATTCATGATAAACATTGAATACAATTGTAGTTGACATGATTTATTCATAGTAGTTAAATTTTCCTCCTTCAAGGTACATTTTACCTTTTCTTGGCCTACTATATAGAATGGTTGAATTACATGTATTCAAATACTTGCCATACAATATGGGATGAAATAATTGTTCTTGTATGATATTAGGATGAATTTATATATATATATATAGTCTTGAACACATGGAACATAATATATTGGTCCCATAATGTCAAAACACTTTGGCTTTATGGTAGCAAGGTGTCAGCAAGTAAAGTACTTTAGCTCTTTGGTAGTAAAAGTACCTAATAGTGATCCAACTTTTGGGTAGTAGATCGTATTGTATAATGATCCAACTCTTTGGTAGTAGATCATAAGGCCCTAATGTGTTCAACGAACTAGTAGTAAATTCAAGGATGACATAATGGAAAATAAGATTAAAGACATTTTGTCTTTTGATAATATACATCTTTGTTCAAGCATGCTTTTATCAACTTTTGTTACTGTTAAGTAGTCATTTTTTCTTTCCCTCAGTTAGGTTCTTCCCTTACATGATGAACTGAAAGATCATTTAAAGAATTGAGGCAACTTTAAATGTCATCAGAATCTTGACATAATAAAGTATATGAAGCATGAAAGCACATATATTGAGTATAATTCTTTGAACCTGGGTATTTCATCTCTGAGGGACATGAGGAACGTCACAAAGGAAGTGGCTAATATTATGGGACCTAGACTGGAAGGAAACGTCACCATGAGCCAAATAAGGGACATAAAGTGAACTATATGAGATCAAGGAAATCTAGGTTAAAGAATTTCAAAGAAAATATAGACTGGAAGGAAACGTCACCATGAGCCAAATAAGGGACCATGAGTCTGACCTAGAGCACTATGTGAGGTACCCAAGCCATGTGTTGAGCCCTGAACCTATTCAGCTTTTGAGAGGCTGAAATGTCCTGAGTCACCTATGAGGGTATGATATACCAATGTAAGGAAGAACTCAGATGGAAGAATATGAGATGATGAAGGTTCTTGGGAAGCACCATGGAAAGGGTGAAGCCACATGGGAGCCCTGATGGACGTATGAAAGGCTTATCTTGAACTGTTTGTTTGCTGGATGGAATTTTGAGGACAAAATTCTTATAAGAGGGGAAGGATGTTACAACCCCAGTTTTGGGTTCATTTGATGAGAAATGTAATCTCTCATATTGGAAATATTTGGACAAATAATGATGTAATTTTGTTTACAATAGCCTTGATGACTGTGTTGTGGGCTTTATTGGCTATTGGGCCCAATAACAAGGAAATTCAATTAATTAATGAATAATTGAGAATTTGAGAAAAGAAAGATGTGGAAACCTCTAGAAGGCAAAAGAATGTAATCCAAAGATGGATTTCATGCCTCTTGGGTTCCTTGGGTTCCAAGGAGTCCAAAGTTGCAAAGAAAAGATTAATTAAGTATTTCTTTATTGAGAAAGAAATTGAAAACAATGGTAAAATGTGGAAAATAAGTAAAAAGAGGTACAATTGAGTTATCCTTAGTGGAATTTCGTATCCCAAGGATTCCTAATGATAAAAGGAATACCAATGAGGAAAATAAAAGAGAAATAAAGAGAAATCCTCAAAAAGAGCTATTTTAATAAGAAATAAACAAGTTAATGTAAAGGATAATGTATTTAGATGCATCTAGAAGGATAATGAGTATCCAATAAAAAGGATTTCAAAATAATAGAGTTCCTTGGGATCCAAGGATTCCCAAATAAGAAAGAGGAAAGAGAGAATACTTATAAAAGAAAAATAAGAATATAATGTGAATACATAATTCATGGATTATGTGGTATTGCTAAAAGGAAGTATTTTCTATTAAATAAAAATAGAATTTCGTGCCATTAGAAAAAAGGGCAAGTACTAAGAAGATAAAAGAAGAGATTTTCGAAATTCTAATATCCCAAGGATAACGAATATCCAGGGAATAGATGAGGAAAGAGAAGAATACTTCTTCTTGAAGGAATATGTTTCCTTTAAGAGTGGGACTCGTTTTCTCTTGGATGGATGTTTTTAGGCATGGATACCCTCCTCTATAAATGGAGAGAGAGACATGGGCCGAATCCAGGAAACAGATCCCACGTACTTCCCTTGCTTCTTCATAGTTTTAGTTCTAAACCCTAGTAGAGAGGAGCCACGTGATCCTGGGGCAGCAAGGAGCTGAGATAGGGTTGCGAGGGAAGCTGAATGTGCCACGATGACAGAACGAGGGGAAGAAAGCATAGCCATGCCCTGATGAAGGTGCAATAGAGGCTGGTTGGCGGCAGCAAGGGCTGCAAGACGCGGGCATGTTGCTCCTGACCTCATCATGTAGACCATGCATTGGGTGGTGCCTTAGGTGCAGATGATGGTGATGAGGCTAGGGTGTGGGGTGGCGGCAGCTGATGAGGACCAAGGGAGAGAGAAATGACCCCCCAAAGTCATGCCTAGGGCTGCGCTCGATGGAAGCAGGAGCAGCCAGAGGTTGAAGACAACATGTTGGCCGATTGGAAAGATATACCCCCTGGGGTATGAAGCGTCGAACCACTTAAGTGGAGGGAAGAAGCGTCATTCAATTCTAACTCCAAACGAGCCTTTTTGCATGGGATAGGCGACGTGGCACGTCTTGATTGGCCCGAAGTAAGTCAATTTTGTTAAATTCATGGTTAATTATTCATAGCTCGGATTAGCGCGCATAAAATATGAAAGTTTCTCAGAAAAATGAGGGGAATCCACTAAAAATATAATTGAAGCCTGATTCCTTTTGAAATTCGAAAAGTAATGGAAGATATCAACTTTAATGTATTAATGTTTAAAGAACCATATTTTGATATGATTAATGTGATTGGTAGGGTTTAATTGATGATTAAAGTTGATATTAGCCTGCTAATGATAAAAGGGAACATTAGGAACAAAAAGGATGAATTTTACACGTAATTAGTTAATTTAGAGTTTCATGTGCATAAATATACTTTAATGGGCCTTGAAACCCTAATGTTGCCAAATTCGACTCTTAATAGCTTTAATTATTCAAAGTGGGGGGTAAAGATGAGATATAATGATTCTAAGCTATTTAGAGCATTGAAGTTCCTAATTTGTGGATAAATAACCTTAATATAGAAATTAGGGTTTTTGAATGAATCAAGGTAGAATTAATGATAAATAACGTTCATATGAGTATTAGAGCATAATGGACTACAAATTGATGATAAATGAGCATAATGACTTTGTCATGGGTTAAAGAGGATAAAAAGGGTACCTTTAATGAAAAGAGGCTTAATGGACTTATATAATGGTTAATTATGCCTTAAATCTGAAACTGAGGATTAGATGTTGAGAAAATTAGGGTTTGTGATCAATTGCGTTAAATTAGGGTTTTAAATAGTAAAAGATGAAGGCAAACCATAATTGCAAAGAAAACCCTAAAAAGGAGAAGAAACCCTAAAAAGGAATAGAACCATAAGTAGCATGATGATTTGGATAGATTTTGATAAAAAGGAAATTGAATGTAATTTTAGGATTCTTGCACTTGCTTGATTGGATGCCTTGATTGATTGAATTGAATGGATTATTATATCTCAAATCAGCTTGATAGGTATGTGGTTAATTATGGTTAATCACATTAGTTTCCCGAGGGTTTTTCGAATGTTTCCTCGCATTGAATGCAATCTAAACAGTTGGATGTTCATACTTGCAAAATTATAAAGTCGCTATGGTTATCACAATTATAAAGAAGTGTGTATTCTCGCACCTACATGCCACCCTGATGGAAGATGCCATAAAGGTCAAGCCCAAGAGGGCAGACCCATGGGCATCATGAGAGGTGACCCCAGACACCAAGCTTGGGAATGAGAAGGTGGTCTATGATGCATGACTATGGAGCATCATGAGAGGTGACTCCCAGGCACCAAGCTTGGGATTGAGAAGGTGGCCTTAAGTCAATGGCAAAAGAGAAACCCTAGAGGGGTGTGCCAGGGTTAGAGCAAAAGCGGTGGAGAATGACACATTAAAAAATTAAATTGTCTTGTTAAATAATTTGATTGTGACTATTAAATTGTTAGCCATATCTGTGAAATTTTGGATGTCCCCACATACCGGCATAATCCGATATGCTGACCGACATTTTGTTTGTCGGCGTTTTAGGTACAAGCTTGAAAAGGACAAACAGTAAAGTGGCATATGTGAAATTAATTAAGAGATAAGGTACAAAGGAGGATTAGTTAGAGTAGACTCCTGATGCAGATAGATGTAGATATCCTAGTTTTGAAAAAGGTATGCAAAGTTTTATTTTGTCAAACCTTTGATCCGGGTTATTGGTTAATAGCTCTGACCTTTCGGTCTCCCTTAATTGGGGGTTACCAGGAGCTGAGGTCATTACAACATAAGATTGTGAAATCAAGAGGTAGTCATCCATATGTACCCAAGGCCCATGGGGTCAGGAGACTGACCACCTTCATGAGTTGATGGGGCCCAAGGGGATAGTATGAGAGGAACTCCATTAGTGCATAAGACCCTTAGCGGTCAAGAGGAGATCACTCTTAAGGTAACTATTCCCTTAAATATCTTAAGGGAATGACCAAGGCTAATGATACATGAGATGTAGATGAATAGAATACAAGAAGTCATGTAATAAAGGTTAATAAAATCTTAAAGGAAGTTCTCCAGAAAATGGAAAACTATGTGATGGCATGAAGGTTAAGAAAAATTGTGGAACTAGAGGTGTTCATGGTTTTGAGCCTTATTGAGTTTGATTCAACATAAATTAGAAATTAAAATATAATGTGTGAGTACACCATCTATTCTCTTAGAATGGGATGAATTCTATATTTGGACTACAACCAAATATTCATTTCATCCTATTATGAGTCAGAGATATTGGGTAGACACGTGTTATGCTTAAAAATTGACATATGAGAATGAATGCCTAAGTTGAGATTTAATTACATATTCTAGGGTTAGAGGTGTTATCTCAACCTTATGAGAAAATAATGAATAATAGATTGGAAACATAGGTGAAAAGGGTAATCACCAAGTGAAATTGAAAACTAAATTTAAAATGAAATCATCAAGTGATAATGTCATGTAATGGTTGAGGATGTGGATGTATCCTAAAATTGAACTTGGTTACAAACTTTAATAATGTGAGAAATTTACATATCAGTAAAGGTTGTTAAATATGATGTGGATAAAGACATCTGAGAAGCATTTCTAACCCTAAGGTATAAAGATAATAATAGTTATCTTTCATTTTAATCTAATTTGGTATGAATTTTGGGGACAAAATTCCATTTAAGGAGGGGTGAATGATGGATCCTCAAATTTGGTAAATTTGAATTCAATGAATATAAGACTTGGTTTGATATGTTCTCTAGTTATATAATTTATGGAATAATAATGCTATATTTGAGGCATGTGTTCATCCCATAGCTCGAGTCCCATGATACTATGTGCTTTGCAAATAGGTCTGTAACACCCCTCCCTAGGGTTTCATACGTAACCAGTGGAAGCACAGCCTAATACCTAGCATTATCCATACTATGGGGTACTTGGCATATCAGGGAGGGATTGTCACATGCATGATCTCATATCAAGAAATAAAAAACACTTGGAATTCATAGAAACATAGATTCATACATAAATTCTTGGAAAGAAAGCTACATCATATTTCTAAAGGTATACTAAACATAAACTAGATAACACATAAAAGATAGGATCTCCATAGATGGACGTCCCACCAGGCAACAACTCCTTATATCTTTGGATCCTTTGTATTCTCAAGATGATTCCTTCTCTTTAGCTCCAACTCCTGTGGACATCTCATCCCCAACCATGCAAAGGAAAACATTCATGGTGAGTAAGCGGCATTGGCATATTATAAAGCATAAAAATAACATATAAATTGATTTGACATAAACATGCATTGACATTAATCATTTCTTAGCATCTTTTACATGAAGAATATGACTAGAAGTATATGCTCCTCTCTTAATACCCCATAAGGAGCCCATAATGCTCGGAAAGCCCATAATTGCTCAAAAAGCCCATAATGCTCGGAAAGCCCATAACAAGGTGCATATAAATCTAAATCAAATTCCCTTAACCATGATCTTTCTTAAACTTTACTTATCTTCTTAATAACCTAAACTTGATCTTAATTGGGATTTCTCCCTCTTGAACATAATTAGGATTTCTCCCCATGAAACATAATGGGATTTCTCCCTCTTAAGCATGGATGGGAATCTCTTCCCTCTTAATCTTGGTTTCATGTATCTAAATCATAATTAATAATATAAATGTGGTTTCTACACTTGAGCTAAAACACCTAAGTCAAACCTGGTTTGACTGATTGGATCCTCTTAAACACCTGAAATTAGCATATATATCCTTCATCATACATCATTAAACCCTAATTTGTCCATATAAAAATTGAGATGTGAAAACAGATGAATGAGGCGATAAAAAGAATAAAATTGGATTCCTTATTGAAAATCCTTTCCAAAACATATTTTTGCTGATTGTTCTAATAATCAAGCGATTTAATACGAATTTCCAAAGTATTGACCAATCACAAATTGAGATAAAGCCACATATATAAAACTCAACCCAAACCAGTGGGCCGGGTCTGATCTGGACCAATAGGAGACGGCCAACCCACGAGAAGACTCACTTGAGGACCCGCGGTCAAAGAACGGAGGGCAGACAAAATTACTTAAGTGACCTATGCAATACATCAATCGATTAAATACGTGAGGGCAATATGGTGTTTCCAACTCAACTGTGAAGCTCGCGAAAAAGAAACGGGAACTGAAATACCATCGTTGCGCTTTCAGATTAACTCGTTCGATCAAAGCTTGTGTGGGAAAAAGGGACATTCGAAGACCTGGGTTCTGTACCCCTTAGCCATGGCGGAGGACAGCAGCCGATCCTCGACTCTTGGGATCGGGATCGTGAAGCAGTGCTCATCAGGGAAAATCGAGAGTACCACGGCCATCCTTATTGCCACACGAACTCGACAAGCCAAAGCTCGAGTCTCGTGGTGGTTAGGACCTCCAGGGATGTTCCTCCGCAAAGAAAGAAATAGGGGAGAAGTTCAGAGAGGGAGAAACCATAGCAAGCGATCCAAAAATTGGCTACCGAAGTCTGAAGTGGGTTTGAGAAGGCAAAACGTTGTTATCTCGACACTTTCCTTAGTCGGAGGACCTCTGAGGTGATCAAGGCGACTAGCTCCGATGAGGCTAAACAGCGGCCTATAGGTCCAGACATCCTGGACGAGTACAGAGAACACGAAGAATCGGAAATCACAGGCGGAGGGATGGCGTTGCTTACAGGCCTTTCAATTGCAGAGAAGGTGTCCAAGAAGCACTGTGGCAAGGTGGAGGTCGTCGGAGTTGTAGGTCGAGTAGGTCGAGGCTCGTGAGGGTGTCACAGGATGAATTGAGCGAGGAGGAGGGATACTTGGGGTCTGCCGATGCTTTAGGGTTGCTTAAAGGCAGAGGTATAGGCTCTGTGGTGGCGGCTGGGTGCCCGTGCAGCGAGGGGGTCCAAGCCCTATATTGGGCGTTTGCCCAACAGAGAGTGAGAGGGGGCGATCTAGGGCTCGTTTAGATCGGGGAGACGAGCCAGATTCATTGGCAAAGGAAAGAGGAAAAACCGTCAAGTAACGATCGGGTTTGAAGGCCCACATTGAAGCCGCTGGTAACAGCTGAATTCCATGGACAGAACGGAGGAAGGAGATAAAGCGAGTGCCGTTGGATCCTGATCCAACAACTGCTGTTACGCGCGCCAAATAGAAAAATAAATGTAACGCGTGACAAGCGTATTAAATCCAATCATAGGCTAAATCGAGCACATAAATGAAATTTCATTCAAATAAAAGGTCACACAATATTAAAACCTCTTTTAATTGCTTAGAGGGTCCAAACATGGGTCAAATGAACCCAAATTTTAACCATAGGTGAAATTGGGTGTCTAGAACGTTCTCATGAGGTTATATTTGATGCGTGTACATATTTTAGGCCTAATATAGCAAAACCCTCATGTATACTTAAATGGCTATGATGAATGTAAATAAAGACATTAATTCTTCAAATAAGAATTGCAAAACATAAAAATGTGCCCTAAATATTTTTTTTTTCAATTAACAAGATGGGGGCCATTAAGTAAATAATTAAATATGTAAATCACTAATTATCATATGAGAGAGAAAATTGAACATAAAAGCATTTATTCTCATTTTCTTAAACAAAAGAGCATAGATATATATGAAAATATTTCCTTTAAATAAAACAAGGGTAAGAGAGAAATTGCACATAATAAAAATGAATTTGTAAAACTAACATGGGAAATTTGCATTTAAATCCTCAACAATTATCTAATTTAGAAAAAGAGCATGCAAGGAATAAAATAGTTTGAAAATTTGCATAAAAAAATTGGGGTGTTACAATACTACCCACCTTAAATAAATTTCATCCTCGAAATTTCCTAGAGTTTTTACCCACCTTAAGGATTTCACATAAACTTGCAAATTTTACATACAAATTTTCATTTTAGAAGGAGGCATATAATACAAAGCATTATTATTCACAAAAATTACTTAACTACCCTTCCTAAGTCTCATACCTACTCCTTAACATTACACCTAACTCATTACACTTAGGGAATCTACCTCTCACTTACCATGACTACATCTTCATAGTTGACTAACCTTAGGTCATATATCCTTCATTTCTTTATATGTGGTGATCAAGCACATATTTAGAAATGTTGGATCTTTTTATGCTACATCTCACCAACTTATTTGTACATGTGTCCCATACCACACACACAATTAAGAAGGTAAGACACATAAGAAGTAACATTAAATGACATTTTCCTTAAATCTCAATTGGGTGGCCCTTACCATTGAGACAAGGAGAAACATGTCATCATCTAGGGTTTGGTTTCAACTACCTGAGCATGCTAACATGTACTTCTCTAATGAGGTGAGGGCTCTAGTCATCTTTAGGGTTCTCTAGACATACTAGAATACATAATCATGTTCTCTACTTCTATTTCTTCATCCTAGGGTGACTTGCATGAATCCTTATTGTTGCCTTAGTGACCATCTATTTCTTCCTCTGATACCATTAATGTAACACCCCTCCCTAGGGTTTCATACGTAACCAGTGGAAGCACAGCCTAATCCCCAGCATTATCCATAATGTGGGGTACTTGGCATATCAGGGAGGGATTGTCACATGCATGATCTCATATCAAGAAATAAACAACACTTGGCATTCATAGAAACATAGATTCATACATAAGTTCTTGGAAAGATGATTCCTTCTCTTTAGCTCCAACTCCTGCGGACATCTCGTCCCCAGCCATGCAAAGGAAAACATTCATGGTGAGTAAGCGGCATTGGCATATTATAAAGCATAAAAATAACATATAAATTGATTTGACATAAACATGCATTGACATTAATCATTTCTTAGCATCTTTTACATGAAGAATTTGACTATAAGTATATGCTCCTCTCTTAATGCCCCATAAGGAGCCCATAATGCTCGGAAAGCCCATAATTGCTCGGAAAGCCCATAATGCTCAGAAAGCCCATAACAAGGTGCATATAAATCTAAATCAAATTCCCTTAACCATGATCTTTCTTATACTTTACGTATCTTCTTGATAACCTAAACTTGATCTTAATTGGGATTTCTCCCTCTTGAACATAATTGGGATTTCTCCCCATGAAACATAATGGGATTTCTCCCTCTTAAGCATGGATGGGAATCTCTTCCCTCTTAATCTTGGTTTCATGTATCTAAATCATAATTCATAATATAAATGTGGTTTCTATACTTAGACTTAGATTATAGCAAACAAGCATTCAATAATCATATACTTTAAGGAAAACATGCATTTGTCATGACTTTAACATGAAGTGATTAATAATATTCATAAACATTCAATAAACCAAATGTTATCGATGCCAAGGGAATGGCCCACATACCTTGAGCTAAAACACCTAAGTCAAACCTGGTTTGACTGATTGGATCCTCTTAAACACCTAAAATTAGCATATATATCCTTCATCATACATCATTAAACCCTAATTTTTCCATATACAAATTGAGATGTGAAATAGAGGAATCAGGTGATAAAAACCATAAAATCGGATTCCTTATTGAAAATCCTTCCCAAAACATATTTTTGCGGATTTTTCTGATAATCAGGCGATTTAATACGAATTTCCAAAGTATTGACCAATCACAAATTGAGATAAAGCCACGTATATAAAACTCAACCCAAACCAGTGGGCCGGGTCTGAGCTGGACTAATAGGAGTTGGCCAACTCACGAGAAGAATCGCTTGAGGACCTACAGTCGAATAACGGAGGGCAGACAAAATTACTTAAGTGACCTGTGCAATACATCAATCGATTAAATACATGGGGGCAATATGGTCTTTCCAACTTAACTGTCAAGCTCACGAAAAATAAACGGGAACTGAAATACCATCACTTCCCTTTCGGATTAACTCGTTCGATCAAAGCTTGTGTGGGAAAAAGGGACATTCGAAGACCTGGGTTCTGTACCCCTTATCCATGGCAAAGGACAGCAGCCGATCCTCGACTCTTGGGATCGGGATCGTGAAGCAGTGCTCATTAGGGAAAACTGAGAGTACCACGGCCATCCTTATTGCCACACGAATTTGAGAGTACCACGCAGTGGGAGAAAAAGCGAGCGTCGTTGGATCCTGATCCAATGACTGCTGTTACGCACGCCAAATAGAAAAAGAAATGTAACGCGTGACAAGCGTATTAAATCCAATCATAGGCTAAATCGGGCAAATGAACCCAAATTTTAATTGCTTAGAGGGTCCAAACATGGGTCAAATGAACCCAAATTTTAACCATAGGTGAAATAGAGTGTCTAGAACGTTCTCATGAGGTTATATTTTATGCTTGTATATATTTTAGGCCTAATATAGAAAAACCCTCATGTATACTTAAATGGCTATGATGAATGTAAATAAAGCCATTAATTCTTCAAATAAGAATTGCAAAACATAAAAATGTGCCCTAAATATTATTTCTTTTCAATTAACAAGATGGGGGCCATTAAGTAAATAATTAAACATGTAAATAACTAATTATCATATGAGAGAGAAAATTGAACATAAAAGCATTTATTCTCATTTTCTTAAATAAAAGAGCATAGATATATATGAAAAGATTTCCTTTAATTAAAACAAGGGTAAGAGAGAAATTGGACATAATAAAAATGAATTTGTAAAACTAACATGGGAAATTTTCATTTAAATCCTCAACAATTATCTAATTTAGAAAAAGAGCATGCAAGGAATAAAATAGTTTGAAAATTTGCATAAAAAATGGGGTGTTACAAGGTCCTTGTGGAATACGTTTGAAAAATAAAAGGAAATTTGTGCATAAATAAAGGATAATGGTTTTATGGTTTGTTAGGATACGAAAATATGGAATAATAGACAAGTTCCAAAAGATTTTGATATGATAATTTGTAATTTACTTAATTAATGGAAGCAATTAGCTACCAATGTCTTGCAACACAAGTTTCAAGGATCAATAAGGATGATTCCATGGAATTTTTAGAACACGTATAGATGACGAAAAAGTACAATAATTTTGAAATTTGAGATAAAAAGGCTTTCTATATGATGTGGGTAATTTTTTGAAGAAAATGCACAAAGGGAAATTTTCTCTTGAGAAAGTTATCCCAACAAATACAAAAAAATATGTGAGATTTGAAAAATACTAATGAGTTTTCCTCCAATTTCATTGAAAAAGGACACTCCTAGTAGCCTATGGAAAATCTAGAAGGAAGAGGGATTTCTTGTAATAATTAAATGGTGTTTCTATTGTTTGAACAAATAGAAAAGGATATCTATGCATCCCTTTGTGAGAAAACTTGTCTCAATATGATATTCTAGGAACAAAAGGGAAGTATCCAATTTTGTCACAAAATGGAGTAAAGATGAGAGAGAGATATGAATTACTTAATTTCCATAATCAATATTTATAGAGAGGTGCCTGGGATACCAAATAGTGAACAAGTATTTTTGTGCTCATGAAAAATACTCAAGATAATTTATGAGATACGTAATCCACATATAGGATTATGGAAGAAAATTCAGGAAGTTCTAAGATATTTTATGGCCAATATAGTTTAGTTGGTAATTATGTAGATTTTCCTTTAAAGCCATGTTTCGGTTAAATAAGGGAATAATGAATGGGTTTTCCTTTTCCCAATGAAAGTAATAGTATGAAAAGAGTTTTCTAAGATATGGGTACGAGAGGTGGTTTCCTTTTTGTGACTTTTGGGTGTATTAGGTGAAAAATATGAGATAGTTATTATAAGGACAGGAGTGAGGAATATAGTTATTACTTTTCTAGCATGTTAACTTGCCAATTGCATAAGAAAACTTGTAGAAATTAGACATACTGATCTCCAACCCTTGTTCTATTAAGAAGTAGTACAAAGAGAAGATGGACAACTAAATTCCCTCCTTCCTATAGGTGCATCCTTCCATAGAAGTGTGGCAATAAATCTCTCTCTTTTCATCATGGCAATGCTCTTCCTCTCCATGGTGGTTTTGTTCTATCTCATAACGTGGTACTTGCAACAATGAAATGGAAGTCTAGGATCTTCTAAAGTAATTCATTCCACATCCATTTCCTTCTGAGTCTCTATCACTGAGGCTGCCATGTCACCCTATGTTTGAAGCATAGATTTTTTTTTTTATTTTGTAGAAATTTCTAGGATTACCCCAAATATAGGCAATTTATATATCAAATTGATCGGGAAAATGATTCAAATATAAATAGAATAGTATCATGAAATGGATCTAATCATAATTACAAAAGTAGGGTTAATGCATGATAAAGTAATGATTAATACATGGAAATCTGAGATTGGATAATTAATATGTTGTGTATATTAAATATGTTCACTTTGATATATAACCTAAGAAAGTTAACTATAATGATATGTAAGATGAGGATGATAAGGATGGTGAATAATCAAGGTTTGTAGATTAATAATCATTAACATGTTTAATTAGGATTTTGGACACCAATCATGTAACTTCCTATGACCATAAGGCACATAATGCAATATAAGTGGCCATGGTGAAATAAAATGTAGTTTTTATAATCACCATTACACCTACTTTGAATTAGGGTTCTTGAGTCATTAGGTTAATGATCATGGTAATTATGATACTAAGGAAACCTAAACCGTAAACTAAATCATGATTTTTATTTTGAATATGATTATGACAATTTAGAGTATACATATATGTAGATAATGTTGGTTCATTACGTTGAATTCTTGGATATTTGGATATATGCTTGAAGTACATGTTGCATGGCTTCTTCATGGAAACAAAGATACATGATAATGCCTATAAATACTCACCTTATCGACTTATGTGATTTCCCAGAGTTTCACGAATGGATTGCAATTAAACTGCTTGGTTGTTTATTTACTTCCTATAAAATATGAGTCCCATATGAATATCACTTTTTATAAACATAACTTTATTAAGGTCGTGGATATTATCTCCAGATAGAAGCATGCATGGAAGTTATATAGATTACCCCTAGTGAGTGGGTATGCCATTGAAATACTCCCAGTGAGTGAGTATGATATTATGAATACCCCCATCGAATGGGTATGATTAGAGATTACCACCAAGTGAGTGGGTATATCATTAAAATACTCCCAACCAGTAAGTATGATGTTATGAATACCCCCAATGACTGGGTATACCACAAAGATTGAACAAATGCATGTTGAGAAGTGATAGCAAGAAACTGCAACTTTGATTATGTATAAATAATTGTTTCTATGATTGTTTATCTTGTTTACACCTACGTGCATATATTTTGTTTCCCCATGTACCCGATATATTTTGAAATACTTATTGCATTTTTTGTTTCATGTCATTTAAGGTTAAACTGTAATTAATATGAAAGATCAATATTTAGAGAAGAAGGCACAAAAATAAAAGATACTTAAAGTCTATTGGAGGATTCAAGATAGTTAGATTAACTTTCTGTTGTACGTTTAGTTTCCCTATTTCATTTAACTCCCTAGAGGAGCATCTTGTAAACCATATTTGAATTAATGGAAATTATTTATTATTAATTATTATTTATTAAAATCTGGATCTTGATAATTTTAGGTAATGGCTCTCAACTGTAAGGCCCTTCCTTAATTGGATGATGTTGAAAAGTGTGGTCATTACAGTTACTACCGTGCCTTTTTCTATATTGATTAATAACACCTTTGAAGGTATGTTCACTAGCTCTAATGGCCTATGGAAGGTTGATCCTCTGTCACCCCTTCTCTTCACAATAGAAATGGAAGGCCTAACCAAAATGATCAAGATGAGTATGGAGAGAAAACACATCAAGACTTACACTATATTAAAGACCAAGGTACTATCTCATTTGATGTTTGCTGAAAACATCTTAGTACTTGTAGAAGGAAGGAAAAACACCTTGATGGATTGTTGGAACTTACTCACCAAACTCGGCAACATATTCGGGGTGAATCTTAATGAAAACATGTCCAACATTTACTTTTCTCCTCATTTAATAAGAAGGATGAATTTTTGTGGGAGGTGGGCCTTAGAGAAGGTAAATGTCCAAAAGAATATTTAGGGTACCCCCTCATTGGTGGTATCCTGAGAAGAAAACATTTCCATGAATGTCTAGATAGATTGAAAGACAAATAAGAAAATATCCATGATAAAAAATGGCACTCGGTTAGTGTTGATAAAGAACAATTGTTTGGGCATCTTCAGGTTTTGGATGAGACATGGTTATGTTCCTAAATCCTTTCTCCAGAGAAAGAAAATAATGACGTCTTATTTCATATTGGGAAACACCATTCATCTGGATATATGGGAGAGATTGTCTTTCCCACAATAGGAAGGAGGTCTAAATCTCAAATGTATCAGTGACCTAACAGATTATCACACAACAAGGAGGATTTGAAAACTACTCCTATGTAAATTTGCATGGACTCAATGGATGAATATGAGGTACCATATATATATATATATATATATATATATATATATATATATATATATATATTCACCAGAAACCTAAACATAGGTGGGGATGCTCCATCATATGGAGTATTGTAACATCCTCATTTTTTGGGTATTATTTTGAAATTTTCCTTATATATGTCATTTATGGTCACATCTTACAAAAGGGTCAAATTTTAATTAATATTGGTTATTATTGTGCACTGAAAAATTTTCCATTAAGGTAAAATCTGTAAATATGACGACACCCAAAATTTCAAATTCCTATTTATTTTGAACAATTAATTATGTAATATCAAAGCTTTATCCATTATTAATTATACTAATTAATTTCATGGGCCAACTCAGAACATAACGGTATATAAAAGTTTGGGACTATCCCATCAAAATTTAGGTCCCAAAGGAGTTTATTTGATAGGGTAGCCAAATTTGGGAAGTTAATAGTAAAAAAATGAATGTGAAACAATGGAAATTTAATTTTCCTTTTTGGCACTTCTTCCCCTGACCGTCGGATTGGATCCACATAGAACTAGAGAAATCCCATTCGTTAATTTTATCCCCTTACCTCCACACAATTGCCCCCCTTCAATTCTAGAAATCTTGCAATCCACTCACCCATTTTGGAAATCGACCCTTCCATTGTCTTTTGAAGAACGACTCCACTCAGAGACCCCTTGTTCGAACCCAAGAAATTCCCCCCATAAGAAATGTCATCCTCGGTCTCCAAGAAATTCCCCCATAAGAAATGCCATCCTCGACCTCCACTTCCTTCTCACCGATGAGTTGCAAATCACACTCTAGCCTTTCGTCTGATTCCCCAAATATCCTCAAAGCTTCAGTGCACTCCCCTGAATCCTCCTCCACCATCAATTCTAGTGTAGTAGATTTGACCATCCCCATCCCACACCATCTTTAACCTCTAGCTATGGTGACCCAAGAATGCACCCCCAACCTTCCCCTGGGCCGCAAACTTCTGAGGAGGCATACCCAATAGAGCTTGCGACAGCAGTAGGTTGGCACCTTGCCGCCAAAGGACACCGGGCACACACGACCTTGCGGAAAGTGATGTGGAAGAACTTATGCACCATATGAAGTTTTTTTGACCCTCAAACCAACTAGAGGGCATGTAAATTCTTGACTTGAGCATCATCTCTTTTCCCCCTATTTGCGACCTACTGCACTGCCGCTTTTTGGAGCCACTGTCTCCTCACCTATGTGTCCACCCTCCTGATGTGTTTGTTGGATCAATGAGGTTTTTGTGAGGCTGTGTAGATGTCTTTTCTATGAGAGCATATTTGTTCTCATTCTTTACACCTTGCTTGATCTACTCCTCTATGACCCAATGCCATGGTGTGGGGGTGATGTTATCCTTTCTCCCTTTCGATCGTGAAGTTGATCCAGGGAAGCACTGAGCTTGCCACACTCATTGAGGTAGACCCATCTGTCCCTTTTCTCCTAGAATTTCCTCTACCAAGTAATAAACCTTGAGGATCATTGTGATTTTGATCTGTGTTCAACTTGAGTTATAGGAGACACTCTTTGTGTTGGTATTGCCTATTTAACTATATTTCTCTTGCTCCTTTTGACCAAGACTGCTAGTTGTGAATCCATGTGTAACATGTACATCATTACATTGCATAACCCTTGACATAAACCCTTATCCTTCTCATAGATCTTCTCCTTGTTGCTCAGTTCCTCAACCCTACACTCCAACTAAATGATATTAGTTGATAGGATAGTTTTCAATAATCAATACCCTATATAACTGGTCTCAGTCACTTCTTTTGAATGAAAAACCAATTGGGTGTTATATTAATCCTAAGTGATGATTATTTAAGGTGATGTCAAAGTATTATATTATTAACTGAATTATATTTATTAATGTAGTAATCAAGGCTAAAAATGAATGGTGATGTAATTTTGGCTCATTATGTTACTTCCCTAACCAAAATCAATTGATTGAAATCTTTACCCACTCTAGACATAAGCAAGCAGTCACAATAATAACATTAATGCATTATCATGCTAACCCACTTATATGCATATCTAAAATATCATGTAATAGGTATATCACTAGAAAACTAGTATATGTATCATGATCATCTAGATTTTTGTTTTAAAATTTAAAAATGTTTTATCTTTTTCTCTATTAGTGAGCGCTTCTGAAATTCATAGTAAATCAATACTTTGTCCAGAAATTATGTATAAATAGTAGTTGGAAAGGACTTTTGGATTAGAACTGAATACTGGTGTTTTCAAACCCTAGATCCAAATTAGGGTTTAATGTTTATTAAGACAAATATTAATTTGAATAATAATGTTTTTAGGACATTAGGATTTCTACAAACCTTAGGAGTAGTAAGAGAACTTATGATTTAATTGGTAAGTGCATTCATGCACTCTGAGATAACAAGTATGGGAAAAGGGTTTTATATTCACTTAAATTTATATAATTTAGTTAGAATGATATCAAGTACATTTTTAACGAATACTTGCAAAATAAG
This sequence comes from Alisma plantago-aquatica, assembly GCA_963693085.1. Lineage (NCBI taxonomy): Eukaryota > Viridiplantae > Streptophyta > Magnoliopsida > Alismatales > Alismataceae > Alisma > Alisma plantago-aquatica. The sequence goes on along the minus strand of OY856413.1, from coordinate 199,557,519 downwards.
TGATTACAAATCAAATTATGGATCTCTAATACATTGTTACTATCTAAGATCATAATGCTAACGTGCACATCTTTCTTAAGACAAAATTAATGTTTCAAGTTATTATGTTCTAGAGTAATTTTAAATACAAGATAATTGATTCATGTTGTTCCTTCCTATTTATTCACCTTTTTGGCACAGATCAAACTCTTGAGACCAATGTCATGTTTAAGCCCTAGAGAACAATGTTATATATCAATCTCTTGAGATCAATTCTATTTATCAAGATCATGTGAGCAATGTATCTTACCAAGTTCCTAAGAGCAATGATTACAGATTCAAGCTCTTGAGAGCAAGGTAATGGATGAAAGAAAATATAGTAACCCAAGACGTTGATGTCAATGACAAAGAGAATATAGATAAAGATAGAACATATGAAAAGTATTCAATTTTTATAATGTTTAATTTAAGTTTTTTCTTAAATGTATAATTATATTTCAGATCGTATAATGTACTCAGTGTGATTTACCCTAACATACCTTACGGTTTTCTTTGCATGATTTGGGATGTGATGTCCTTAGGAGAGAAGGATAAGAAAGAATTGGCAAGGAGTGTATACCTCAAGTAGAAGACTAGGAGTCTAAACCTGGTGGGGCACCAACTATGACTGAATAGTTAGTTTGATTTTACTTTTAAGTTGATAAAATCATGTATTGATTGCAAGTGCAAGCTTTTTGTTTTGGACATGGAGAATGAGAATTGCTATTTTCTCTATTAATTCAATAATTTATATAGTATGATAGGATGATCATGTTTGTGACATCCCAATACAATTATTTTCCCGCTCAATACTATACACATTTTAGAAAATTGGGGTGTTACAAGTACAATGGTGGATATATGGCCTAAATGGGTGGAGGGGGACGTTGATAAAAAGATGTGGAATATCTACAGACAATGTAAACATGTTGACCAGTGTGCTATAACATATTGGTTAAGGTTATACAATCCAAGATGAAGCTTGACTGCCTTTCAAGCTTACAAGAACATGTTGTTGACTATGGTCAAATCAAAAAATGGAAGAGAATGTGGGCACTACTTGTTTCATGTGTGGTAATGGTGAATATTCTACTGACCACATATTCCAGACTTATAGTTCGTAGAAGCTCCTCTAGGGAAGAGCTTGATTGAAACTAGGTAAATATGGTTGCACTAGTATATACATTGTTAGAGATTACCAATCTCCCTAAAGAATAGAAGGTTGTAAACCTATGGTGTGCCACTGCTTGTACCCATATAATATGGAAGGAGAGGAATACAAGAAGATGGGGGAAAGCTAATTTGATTTGAGCATTTAGAATTCTATAGGAAGTTTTCAAAAGTTTGTTTTATGTCTATCAGAATAGTATGGCTAATATTCCTTTATTATTAAGAGGAATTGGCGTTTGGTGTAAATGCCAAGGAAAAGGTGTTGGATTGTCCATGTTTTTGTTTAGTCACATGGAATGCGTGTGATTTGTAACTTTTCAACCCTTTATTGGGGTCCAAAATATATTTACCAAGTATTCTTACAGTATTTGCACACCAAGTCATTATTTTGTATAAGGAATTGAAAATTAAAAATTATGTGAAAAAAAAATCATAGTTTTCATGTAGGATTTAAACTCATACAAATATTTTACAGTTCACCCAAGATATAGATCATTTTCATTTATTTACAACATTTCCTTAGATTGATTTGAAAACTAATATACCTCTATAAGTAAATGAATAAAATTGTTTACTAAGTAGCAATATCATGTTGTAAACTTTAACAAATATGTGTTGATGAATAAATATTTATGCTTACTCTATACTTTGTAATTTTAGTTTGTGTCTATAAAATTTTCTACCCAATGTATCAAGATAATACACACTCAATAAGCTAGGAGAGACCACCAACGATTCCCAATGTTTGTTCCAAAGCAAGGACAATGTAATAAAAAATCAATCAAGCTCTAAAATGAAGGTAATTAATAAGTTAGATTTACAAGCGAAGAAATAAAATTCCATAATGAAAACTTAACAATGCTAAAATGATCTAGAAGAAGGTATTTTCATGTAATATCAATGAACATAAATGAAGATGTAAAATATTGGAACATGCATTCTTGACCTCAATCCACTTTGCTAATCAGTGAACAAAACATGATGTAGCATCGTTTATTTGATATTTTGAACCACCACATATAAGTAGATGTTTTGTTTGATATAGATAAATAAATTATATATATATATATATATATATGTGTGTGTGTGTGTGTATTCAAATGGACTTAATACATTGACAAGTTGCCACCATATTCATATGTCAATAGCGAAGGTATTTATGTACTTAAATATCTATAAAATATTGTGAGACAATGCACGAATGTCATGATATTATCCTATGGAATCCTCCAGTATATGGTTCACCATATTCAACCATGGTTCTGTACTAGCTAACCATCAACATAAGACCCTACATTTACTTTTTAGCTTGTCCCATATGTCCTAAAATATCAAAGCCGGTGCAAGATTTTGAGGATGACCTCTAGGGGGGCATAAATATTCCTCATATCAATCTACATCACATACAGACAAAAGGAAAACACTCATGCATACAAATATAATAGATATTTGTCACACAATCTCATAGATAACTAGGTCTTTGGGCCAACCAACCTGGTAACCTACTAATACATTTAGGGTGAGGCAATGGTTATGGCATGTCTCCTATTTCATAATAGATAAGTTGGATAGTAACACAGACCAAATCATAGGCAACAGGTAAGCAATGGAATATGAAACCACTATGAAGCACCTCACTAGCCACCACTAGATTATTCAAGCTCTAAAACTACAAGGAAGAAATTTGTAGCCATCTACAATTTTGAACAATATTATACCAACAAAACAACATATATATTGAAGGCACACTATTTCGAAATTATCAGTTACCATCATCCTATCCCCGCTACCTAAAGAGTTAGTGACAATAAGTGTTGGGCATCCATCCATAGAATGGAACATAGTTTCTCACAAGAAATATATATGCTAAAGAAATAACAAAATTACTGAGATAAAAAGATACTATGATGGAGATAGATACTTGTACCCATTTCTATTTCAAATATATCCCATTAGTGATTCATTTCATAGAGTATATTGTGTGCAGTCGATCTTCATTTGGCAAAAAAAATTGTAACAAACAAAATATATTAATGCTAAAGTAACAAGCATGCTACGAAAGGGCATGTCAACAAAATTTAAGTGTAATATCAAGTTTATTGGCTAGAAAAATTGTAGTAATAAAGAATAATAAACAAGATGAGAAATCTTAATGATATTCTTTCATACAAGGAACATTTTATGTTGCATTTTCCACTATAGAAACATAATGCCTTTGGCTACTTCTAAAGGATCGGTCTGTGAGGGACATTTGATCCTCAAGCATATATGTCACTCGATTTCTACATGACAGACCACAAAACCAAAGTCAATGAGCTAGCTATATTTCAATGAGGTCATATGCCCTTAAACTAAGAATATAGGTAGGTACATAAGGGATGTATAATGGATTTCTCTATATTATTCTCAAGGTTTGTCAATGTAGTATAATCAAACATGAAAGTAGTATTCATAGAAACAATAGCTCAACAAAGTAAGTATGCAAACATTCATAATATCATACATATAAACAGGTCAATAACCTAGTAAGGTCAAGATAAAAAGAGCACCCTATGACTAGTGCACAAATTATGATTTTTGAGTAAGATTCCTAAAGAATGTCCATCCCAAGGGGACTTAAGTTGCAAAAAATATAACATGGAGTCTTAGATCAATATTGTTCTAGTAAGAAAATCATCATGTGACATGTGGATCTTTCCCTATGTGTAGGTTTAGACTAGTTCAACCATAGTTTTAAAGTTCCAAATATATGTGTTTTGACATTAAGCCCTCAGTATCGATAAACCATATACATTAGGAGTGATAGTAGACTATGACTTTACAATAGGATATCATAATATTTGGATTATCATCAAGGTTCAAAAAAACAAGATTATAACTAGTCACATTAGATCCATACCATTCAATGGGGTTATATTACTATGCCATAAGCTCATAAAGGAGCATAAAGTAGTTAAAGTTGGGGATGTAGATCCATAACATTTTAAATATACTTATTACAAAACTAAAGATGGCATGTGTAAGATTAGATTGTAAAATGTACACAAAGATTATGATTGGTCTACCTAGTGTACATGGATGAGTCCTATGGTCATATGAGTTAAACCAATGAAAAACATATCATAAGGTATCATCCAAACAAGGTTAAAATAGCATACAGTATGCTGATTTTGAGATTAAAACTTCTACAATGAGAAATTAAGCTAACTCCTAAAATTTATTAAGTCATATAATGTTTTCACATAAACGGACCAGTTTTAGGGCAATGATAGCCATAGAAGACCAATATGATCATTAGGGTATATTTAGATGTTGCAAGACATAAAAAATAGTAAAAGTGAACTAAGGTAACTTATTTAGGTGATTAGAGGATCTAAGGATCACAAAGATACAAGATAAATCATGATTGATTCATATTATTATCAAAAATATCAAAATGGGAGCGGTTTCAATAAACTAGGGGGAATAAAAAGTTTAATAGAAGACTACAATGACATAGAAATATGGCATTTTTCTAAACAAAACCCTATGTTACATCATCTCATTTGGGTAAGAGACTAGATGGTTAATATGCTTCAAAGATTAAGAACCTAGTAGTGATTTGTGGTGAGACTTTTACCCAAAAAGGCCAAGCTTCAGCATGTTCCATTGGGGCCTATTTAGAGACACTATTGGTGAGCACGCCTGAGTTTGTTTAGCAATAGTGGATAGTGGTAGGCAACATGCATGTGCAGCTGAGAGGGCACTAAGGGAGGTAGCTGTGTGGGTCGAGGCAACTCCCAGTGGGCTAATGTAGGTTAGGGCACTCACGGGGATTGGCCAATAACTCATGGTGTGTTGTGAGTGGGCTGAAAGTGATGGGGTTCATGTGTAATATAGGGAGACAGAGAGAGAGATCTAGAGTGCATGGGTGAGGACCCAAAGGGTGTGCTAACATGTTGTTGTTGGTTTTTGGGTGTAATATTGTAACACCCATAATTTTATATCACATGAGCGGAAACAAAAAAAAAATTTGGGAGTGTCACAAACATGATAACCATTGCAATAAAAGTAAATGAAACACTTTGCAAAACTATAAAACTGATTCATACATAGCTTTTTGTCAACATAAAACTACATCATGTTTATGCATAAGTTCATAATAAAAAGATGTCAATACTGAGGATCGTCTAGGTAGATGGCACCCCACTAGGCAAGCTTGAAAAGCTCCTAGACCTTTACTTGTTCCTTTGATTTGTAGCTGCTCTAAATCCTGCAGACATCGCGTCCCCAACCATGCATTGGGAAAAACATTCGTTAGAGTAAGTGCCATGAGTATTCTAAAATATTCATTTCTATAGAACTAAAATATTACAAAAGATTCTTGAACATCATAAATATGAAACGAACATTTATCTCTGATTAAATATTGAAACAGATTATCTCTCATTTCTTAGGTCAGATTAATTCAGTGTAGTTGACTATCAAATCTTAGGTCTTCCAGGTACCTCCTAAGTTTCTAGATATGTGGTGATCAAGAACATACCCAGAGATGTGAGATCCTGACATGCTATCCCTCACTAACCCACTAACACATGTGTCCCATACCACATGGGCTAGTAAGAAAGGAGAGATGCATAAAAGTCTAGTGCTTATGAAATTCCTTTTCAATTCTCAATTGGCTGGCCATAACCACTGAGAATGGAGAAGAAACCTCATTAACTAGGTTTAGGTTGCAACTTTAGATCTAAATAGGAATGACTTCTACCTCGAAGATATCTATCTATTCCAAGGTTAAGACCCATAAGCACTCTAGGTTATGGTATTCTTCTTATGGAATCTATCCCTAAACCCTAATCTTACCTATTCACTCTAGGGTGACTATGAGAATCATGTTTGCCTAGTGTACATTTACCAAATTGCTCTGATACCATATTGTAACACCCATAATTTTATATCACATGAGCGGAAGCAATTTTTTTTCTGGGAGTGTCAGAAACATGATAACCATTGCAATAAAAGTAAATGAAACACTTTGCAAAACTATAAAACTAATTCATACATAGTTTTTTTTCAACATAAAACTACATCATGTATATGCATAAGTTCATAATAAAAAGATGTCAATACTCCAGATCATCTAGGTAGATGGCACCCCACTAGGCAATCTTGAAAATCTCCTAGACCTTTACTTGTTCCTTTGATCTGTAGCTACTCCAAATCCTACAGACATCACGTCCCTAGCCATGCATTGGGAAAAATAGTCATTAGAGTAAGTGGCATGAGTATTCCAAAATATTCATTTCTATAGAACTGAAATATTACAAAAGATTCTTGAACATCATAAATATGAAACTAACATTTAACTCTAATTAAATCTAGAAACATATTATCTCTTATTTCTTAAACTCTTATTTTCTATTCTATCTTTTCTGGAGACCTATAATCTAGGTCTCATGGCCTACATCAAAGTGCCAGGATCATAAATATATTATCTAAATTTATCTCATCACACTCATGATGAGATTATTGACATGTTCTAATCTTAAGTATCTTTTACTTATGATTTTTATTTGTTTGTTGCCATCATTATACAATAAGTCCTCCTATGTTGACACCGAAGTGTCCTCTATGATGCAATGCCCCTCTGTTGGCACTACATGCCCTCTATTGACACCGAAGTGTCCTGTATGGTGCAATGCACCCTCTGTTAGCACAACGTGCCCTCTGTTGACACCGAAGTGTCTTCTATGGTGCAACACACACTCTGTTGGCATAAATGCCATCTGAATCATCCCAAGACTCTCTGGTGAGGACTTATTACATAATGTATTATGTGAAGGTTTTGAATTAATTATCTTAAGTCTATCTTTACTAAACTCTGAATCTGAATTTATCTAAAACTGAGTACTAAACATGTACTTAGTTTTGAATCTGAAATCTGAAATCTGAATCTGAATCTTTGCTCTTCCAAATTTGAACTGAATCTATTATGAAATTTGAATATGTATTTCAAATTACAACATAATTGAGATTGGTTCTATAACCCATAACATGTATCTTTATTCAAAATATCACTACTCACATGCTGAGTAGTCTAAGTCTAAATCTAAATCTCTTATTCTTAAATTCTAAACTGAGTTCATTACTGGATTTGAACATGTATCTCATTATCTAGGTAAACCTTATTCTAAAACTCTTATTTGGTAAGATTACTTCATTATACCAATTATATCATAAATGAGTCTAATGTCTTATGAGAAAGGATCTGACATGAATATAGAAATACTAAGTGTACAAAGTATCATAAGTCAAGCTTATGAAAGTATGATAAGTACAACATATCTTCTGACAAGATGGTTCAAAATATGTTGTTACCCTGAAACTTTGCATATGAACTTACATATTAAACCTTAAATATCAAAATAGAAATCTTATAAAATAGTGTATTGCAACCTAAAAATAACTTAATGTGTCATTATCTTATAATGCCATCATGAACTCCTTTTTACAATACATTGTGATCCCAAAAGTACCTTTATTTCTAAAAGTGGACCATGTCTTAATATTCTGAAATTCATATTCTTATATTGTAATGAAATTCTAGATATTATTCATTCTTAGGAATCTAGTTGTTATATCTATACATATGCATGAAATCTTAATGGCATGTTTCTACTTGAAATTGTAATACATAGTTATGCCTATAAATATGAGAAATCCTAACAAAATATGTATACTTAAATTCTCAATACAAAACTATCCCAAATCACCAACCAAGTATGGCTACATAACTTGCATATCTTATCTTACAGTCTTATTCATTAATTTCAAACATTTCTAAGAAATCTTGTAGGAACATGATTCTTTAACTTTCTCATGGACTTGGTCCATGGGTCACAACTATTTTGAGCAACATGTCTCTATTTGAGATTTTGGATATATGAACTTACATAATGATAGAGGTATGAGAATATACTTGTTTGCATCAAAATCTTAGAACATTGAACCATATAAATTATAAAAGTCTTATCAGGAGACATGTAAACATATTAAACTTCAAACATGAGTACTCATGGGCCTAGACCACTTACCTCTTGTACAGATGATATCAATAAGGAAGTCTCGATTCTAAGTTCCATAACTTTAATAACCTAGATATCATCATAGTTTTATCAGTCCAAGCCTATATTCCCTCTTTCTTTTTCTAAATACCAAAACCCCATCTTCCTAACTACATATACCAATTTAGGGTTCTTATTTAGACTAAACATAACTTTAATCTTAAATCACCATAAAATCTCAGTGTTGAAATAAAATAAAACTCATACTATATAATTAGTATTATCTTTATACTCAAATAAGACATAAATCATCTTATGCACTAATATGAACATATACTTCATATAATGAGAATAATTCTAAAAAATAGTCACATATTGTAAACTTACTGACTCAATCAGGAAATCAAAGTAGAATACCATCACATTACTAATATCAGGCCAAATTGGCCATACATATATCACTTATAGTGTCAGGATAATCATTTATTATTCTTTCATAATAGCTACTCATCTAAAACTAATAACTAATATAATAGCACAAGAAACTTCATCAAATTACCATAAAAGTATTCATATAATGTAGGAAAATCATGTATTAAAATATTAAGTCATTTAAAAATCAGATCATGGGTGAAATACCCAAAATACCCTTATTAGGGTTTATATCAAAAATATTAATAAAATATCAAATCTGAAATATCAAGCTTTATAGTCATGTTTACCATATCAAAACATACCTACTGTAATATTTTTATGAATTAATGAAGTTGTTTGCAATTTTTAATGCATAACACATTGAAATCTCATTACTAATAGTAATCCAATTTTAATAAATAAAAAACATTAAAAACACCCATTAAATACATTTTTAAAGAATAGTATATATTATAAGCTTTCCATATATATCTTGTTTGTACTAAACAGAGCTTTACACTAGAAGATATGATTTTTACAAAATCATACCTTTACATTGATTCTGGGTCGTTGATATTTGATCTGATGACTGTCGTGATGCTAGGTCACAACACCGTCCAGGGCTCTCCCAGAGCATTTCACGGATCTTAACCTTGGGTCCCTCTTCTTCTCTACCTGGTTGACCTACTTCACTCCTGTACGATGCGTGCACGACTCTGTTTACAGAGTCTCACCTCACTGTGGCTAGGGTGGGCGGCCATGAGCTCGATCTTAGCGTGGGTGTCACTGTCACGTAAGCCACAGATGCAAATGAGTTCATCCAAGGCCTCACTCCACATGAGGTGACACCTTCATGTCCTGATAGGATGGAATCAAGAATCCCCAAACTACAGCCTCACATCGGCCACCTCCCATCTTCTTCTCCTTTTCTCGGTCTCGATCAAAACCCTATTTTTGGAATCGTCTAACCCTATGGCCTTAGAAATAAAGGTTTTTATAGCCTCTCTTCCCTGAAAATGTGGCTGAGATCCTCCCCTTCCAAAGACTCTATTTGGGTCCTGAGAATAGAAGCTCTGGTTCTCTGGTCCACAAACTGGAATCGGGGCACCCACTTTTTTTTTCTTCTTTTGATAAAAGTCCAAATATGAGAAATATTTATACATCCCAATCTATAGCTCAATTTGACTTCAGATTTTGAGGTAAATACTATATTATTATCAACTTCATATGAGTAAGATTTTAAGTAAAAATTAAGTGTATAAACACTCCAAACATGCATTTTAAATAAAAACATTATAATTACTAATTTAATTACCTAGGACACTATATACATCAAAATCATCTGAAATTTCTCCCACCATCTTATATTCTAATGATTATTCTACTAAAAATATTTTGAGCATTCATTATGACCACGATACTTAATTATCAATTTGTACTCCAAGGACCCATTTGCAAGAACCTAATTGGTCCAAATGGGCTAGAATTGGACTCTAGGACACATGGCCCATTCCTTGGTCTTTCAAAGGGTTGCAGAGCTTAATCTTATTCTAAAACATGAAACTTAGCTTGAATTAGTATGATTTCTCAATTGGAGCCCTTGCATGACACATGCGATCTAAGTTGGGTCTAGGGCTCAAACTGATAAGTGAAGTCATCAAATTATACATTCATCACATTATTGTTCATAGCAATAATTCATTTATATTCATATACAACCGACTATAATCATACACATTTAAGTCATTATGTGTGTATTGGTTGATCAGATGGCTTGTAATACACATTTGTGAACTTAATTACATACCTAGCCATGGTTACGTTCCTTACGTCCCTTGGCATGCCTTTACTAGAAAACCCCACATTAAAGGCTTACATTAGCTATGAAATTGAGTATGTTACAATTCTACCCACCTTGAAATAAAGTTCATCCTCAAAATTTCTCTAGGCTACTACCCACCTTAGGGTTCTACTTACCTCTTCATTTATTATAAGTCACACTTATGTTCAAACGTTTGCATGAAAAGAGATATGTTGTGTTTCACTAAATGATTATGTGAGAATTATTCATGTCCTTGGTCTACTACTCAACTCATACTTATGGTTTATGAAGCTAAACTGGTCTCTACACTTAGGGCATCTGACTCAACTTTGTCATGAATTTCAAACATTCAGTGTAGTTGACTGTCAAATCTTAGGTCTTCCAGGTACCTCCTACGTTTCTAGATATGTGGTGATCAAGAACATACCCAGAGATGTGAGATCCTGACATGCTATCCCTCACTAACCCACTAACACATGTGTCCCATACCACATGGGCTAGTAAGAAAGGAGAGATGCATAAAATTCTAGTGCTTATGAAATTCCTTTTCAATTCTCAATTGGCTGGCCATAACCACTGAGAATGGAGAAGAAACCTCATTAACTAGGTTTAGGTTGCTACTTTAGATCTAAATAGGAATGACTTCTACCTCAAAGATATCTATCTATTCCAAGGTTAAGACCCATAAGCACTCTAGGTTATGGTATTCTTCTTATGGAATCTATCCCTAAACCCTAATCTTACCTATTCACTCTAGGGTGACTATGAGAATCATGTTTGCCTAGTGGACATTTATTAAATTTCTCTGATACCATATTGTAACACCCATAATTTTATATCACATGAGCGGAAGCAATTTTTTTCTGGGAGTGTCACAAACATGATAACCATTGCAATAAAAGTAAATGAAACACTTTGCAAAACTATAAAACTAATTCATACATAGTTTTTTGTCCACATAAAACTACATCATGTATATGCATAAGTTCATAATAAAAAGATGTCAATACTCCAGATCATCTAGGTAGATGGCACCCCACTAGGCAATCTTGAAAATCTCCTAGACCTTTACTTGTTCCTTTGATCTGTAGCTACTCCAAATCCTACAGACATCACGTCCCTAGCCATGCATTGGGAAAAATAGTCATTAGAGTAAGTGGCATGAGTATTCTAAAATATTCATTTCTATAGAACAGAAATATTACAAAAGATTCTTGAACATCATAAATATGAAACTAACATTTAACTCTAATTAAATCTAGAAACATATTATCTCTCATTTCTTAAACTCTTATTTTCTATTCTATCTTTTCTGGAGACCTATAATCTAGGTCTCATGGCCTACATCAAAGTGCCAGGATCATAAATATATTATCTAAATTTATCTCATCACACTCATGATGAGATTATTGACATGTTCTAATCTTAAGTATCTTTTACTTATGATTTTTATTTGTTTGTTGCCATCATTATACAATAAGTCCTCCTATGTTGACATCGAAGTGTCCTCTATGATGCAATGTCCCTCTGTTGGCACTACATGCCCTCTATTGACACCGAAGTGTCCTGTATGGTGCAATGCACCCTCTGTTAGCACAACGTGCCCTCTGTTGACACCGAAGTGTCTTCTATGGTGCAACACACACTCTGTTGGCATAAATGCCATCTGAATCATCCCAAGACTCTCTGGTGAGGACTTATTATGTAATGTATTATGTGAAGGTTTTGAATTAATTATCTTAAGTCTATCTTTACTAAACTCTGAATCTGAATTTATCTAAAACTGAGTACTAAACATGTACTTAGTTTTGAATCTGAAATCTGAAATCTGAATCTGAATCTTTACTCTTTCAAATCTGAACTGAATCTATTATGGAATTTGAATATATATTTCAAATTACAACATAATTGAGATTGGGTCTATAACCCATATCATGTGCCTTATTCAAAATCTGCCTACTCACATGGTGAGTAGTCTATGTCTGAATCTAAAGCTCTTATTCTTAAATTCTAAACTGAATTCATGGCTGGATTTGAACATGTACCTTATTCTAAAACTCTTATTTGGTAAGATTACTTCGTTATACCAATTATATCATAAATGAGTCTAATGTCTTATGAGAAAGGATCTGACATGAATATAGAAATACTAAGTGATAACACCCATTTTTGTGATATTTATGGCCCATATTCCGTTGTCAAAACTGTCCTTTTAAACTGTTTTCCTCTCCTTTTTGTCATGTTTTTGAATAAACAGGTCACACTACGCTCTTAACTCATTTTTATCATCTTTTGTAGAGTTTTTCCTTGTCTTTCCACCAAAAAGGTCCATCCCGGCCCATGAACGGTGTTTACCTACATCGGCCCTCCTACCAGTCGACCGACACACCCATTACCCCTCGTGTAGCAGCTGATACAGCTGTCGCGCGACATGGGTGTGTCGCGCAAGAAGACTCTATCAGGCGATACGCCGCTTACCTGACAGGGAGTTGTGCCCGCCACGACTACTCTCCCAATGAATTGTATCATGCGATACAAGCCACCCACCGGCAGGCACCCACCCGTCATGACTACCCGACACACTTGCACCCCAGCACCCACTGTGTCAGGCGACATGCATGCCGATCATCCCCGAAGCTGCTCTAATAGAGCCGATGGAGGACATGTGGCACCCGGAGAACTGCAACTTCTCCCAACCGCTACCTATAAATAGCAGCTACAGGACCTCGATGGGATGGGTCGGAATCTCACAAAGGCTAACTTTAGAAAGCACCTAGTGCTAGTGTGTCACATCCCAGAGGCGTGTCGGGCGATACTAGGTGAGCACTTCCCCAACCCGAGAGGGGCATGAGTGGTTCACTTAGAATTCGTCCCGGTAGCCGCAGCAGCCGATATCGACCAAGGAGGCTACCCAATGTGCATGGCTCCTAGATGGACCCATGTCTAAGATGGCTCGCCTGTACATTCGATACAAGAACCTGATACCCTAAGTCGTCTCTTGCCCAACATGATATCGATCCCGATACGGAATACCTGTCACAGTGTGTCACCTGAGAGGGTAGTATCCTAACCACGACCGTATCGAGGGAGGGTGCCTTGGCCGATATGCTTTCTCGTCATGGCGTACCGCCCGATAGGGCTGGTCGCTCGACACGAGCATGTCGGCCAGAGCTTCTGCCCGATATCAGGCTAGAGGCACCTTAGGGACCTGCTACTGTGTGTCGCCCTCCTAAATCAAGGAGGCGATACCTATCTTCCCTTTTTCAGTCATTTACTTTCTTTATTTATGCAATGTAACTAAAGCTTTTTATACAATGCTTATGCAATTGGAACTAGAGGAGTTTTAATACCTGTTGCTCTATGTTTGGTCCCTTTCATTGGATGATTGTTTTATAGAATCTAAACTCTAGCTTGTATGCTTGGATCATGTTTTGACTAGCTATCGAATCATGTTTCCCATTACAGTTCCCTCGAGAGAGGTGTTGTAACTCTAGTGTTTGGTCCAATCAGGGAGTACGAGAGTACCCAGGGTTGGTGTTGTTTCAGTTATCTTTCCACTCCAATCCCAATCCACTACCCTTGGGAGAGGGTGTTGGTGCTTAGTTGGAGGTACCCTCTTTGAGAGAAGGGGTACCGAATGTTTTCTGTTGTCTCTTGTTATGCCAAAGCTTTCCTTTTTCATCCCTTACTAAGGCAGTAGTGTTTTCTCCTCTGGTTCAGTTGCCCAAAACCCCTAAAAATTGATAAATGCCAAAACCTTAATCTTCCTTGAAACTCTAGTTGGAGATAGTTTTCTTTTTCTTTACCGATCTCTACCCACTGTTCCCTTGGGAACATTGTTCTTAACCCTCTTTTACCGGAGTGTAGATTGTTGATTCCGCATTCTTAGCACGACCACCCTTGTCCCTGTGGTTCGACCCTGATCGCTACTTCGGACCCCGTCATCGTTGCGGGGGCCTAAGAGTCGGGTTATTTAAAAGTCCGACTACTTCAAATCTGCTCCTTTTGGACGTGCAATTTAGGCCGGTCAACTTTTTGGTGCCGTTGCCGGGGACAAGGCAAAATGGTAATATTAACGAACCTGAATCCACTAACTACACTCCCGTGCCTCAAGCTTAGTAATAAGCTTGACAGCACAGTTTCTTTTAGTCTTCTAACCTGAATGTGTATAGAATAGTTTGTTTCATTAACACAAGTTTTCTAACTTGATTATACGTTCTATTCAGGTACTCAGGGAAGAAGCACTCTGCTTGGTTGAGCATCGTTCATCATGCCACCTCGCGTGGAACCACCTCTTTCAGAGGATGAGTGAAACGCTAGAGTTGGACCACACTCACCTCTGTGTAGGAATGATGACCGTTATAATAACGATCATTTACATGAAGAACTAGAATCAAAACAATTCGGGGATGATCATCATCACAGGAGACATCGTCATCACCAAAGGCACAGAAGGAATCATCATAATCAAGAGCAGAATCATAGGAACAACAATAGTGAAGATTCCTACGAAGAAGAAAAGACTCTGCGGGAGTTGGCTGCCACGAAGGCCAACAACTCAAGATGCCCAGTTTTGATCCCAAGGTTTTATGCTGTAAACTTCCAGTTGAAGCCATTCATAATCTCCATGATTCAAAATAAAAGCTTTAGGGGAAGCTCCAAGAATGACAACCCCTACCATCACCTTGATGCTTTCAAAAATATTTGTGATTCCATTAAAATGAGGGGAGTGCCACAAGAAGTGATCTACTGCAAGGGTTTCATCTTCTCCTTGGAGGACAAGGCACTATCATGGTATCTTGGACAGCTACATCAATCTCTGAATGGATGGAATTCTTTAGCGGATGCCTTCGTAAACAAGTTCTACCCTATAGAGACGACCACTAGGACCAGGGAGAAGTTCACATCTTTCACCCAGAAGCTAGGAGAAAACCTACATGAAGCCTGGGAAAGATATCTGGAGTATCAGAGAGACTGCCCTCACCACAACTACAAGAAAGGTTTCCTGATAACAACATTCTACAATGGTCTGACCCCTGAAGAAAGAGTATCGCTAAATGTAGTTGTAGGAAGCGACTTTCTTGGGAAGAAGCCCAGTAGATCTAAAAAGATCATAGAAAATATGGCAGAACTACAAGCTGTTACTAACTACGACAGGATTGATAGAGGATATGCTAAGAAAGCCACTAATGAAGGACTATCAGTCGAATCCAAGGCTCTTGAAGCAATCACCACTCAAATCCAAAAGATAGCCATTGATGTCAGATAGTTAAAAGAATCAGGAGGGAAAGGAAAGAAACATATTGTGAAGGTGATGAAGTGTGTCACCCGCAAAGAAGGTGGACACAACATTGATAACTACATTTACACCCAACCCGACGAATAAAGTGAAAGCGAATCCAAAGCAGAGGAAGCTGAGAACGTCTCTTTTGTCAACTTCAAAAGACCGAACCACCCTGGTTTTACCTATGGCAACAAGGATGTGGCGAAAAACTTGCATCAGCTGAATAATCCACCCAAGCAACCACAAGGTTTTGAGAAAATAGGCGGACAATTTTAGTACACCAAAACCACCAGTTTCCAGTCGAACAAGGCAAACTTTCAAGGGCAAGGGAAGTACCAAAATTGCCAAGCTGCTAACCCTAGCCAAGGCTAGGGATAAGCTAAGGAGCAGAGTCAGGAAAAGAACTCAAGTCAACCGGACTTGGTGGGCCAACTATTCGACTTTGTCAAGAGACAAGATACTATAAACAATCAACTGGCGCAAAGCGCGTTGTCCAACTCAGACGTTCTGAATACGATGCAGGTTCAAATGGCAGATATGCAAACACATCAACGCCAGATAGACAAGAAGCTAGCTCAAATGGCTAAGTTAATGAAGAATCCTTCGGGTAAGATACCTTCCAGCACTGAGTCTGCTAAAATGGTGGAACTAGGTCAGGGAAGATAGTAGAACGCCCTGAATCGGCCAGACCTGAAGAACCTGAACCAAGGGTTGCGACAGAGTACCCAACTGAAGGAGAGAACCAACAAGCTCATGTTAGGGAGCCAGAATCAGAACCTGTGGAGGACCTACTCGGTAAAAGAAGTCCTTACTCCCCAAGGTTGCCTTTCCCATACAAACTCATAAAGGCACATCTTAAAAAGTGATACGAAAGGTTTATGGAGTCGGTGAAAAAGCTTCACCTTGAAGTTCCATTTTGGGATGCTTTGGAGGAAATGGAGACCTATGCCAAGTTTTTTAAGGATTTGATCCCCAAGAAAAGAAGAGGAGGAAGGATTGAGATGGTACACCTAGCCAGTATGTCATCTGCCTTCGTGAAGGTAGATTTACCTACCAAGAAGAAGGATCCAAGAGCCTTTACTATTCCTTTTGCTGTTGGAGATAATGTCGAAAGGAAAGGTCTTGTCGACCTGGGGGCTAGCATCAATTTAATGCCCTTAAGCTTCACGTAACAATTGGATTTAACTGATATGGTCAGGACCAACATGAAGATCGAGTTGGCAGACCATACCTTCAAAAGTCCTGTGGGAGTCATTGATGATGTTCCGATTCGTGTAGGAAGATTCTTCATTCTTTGTGACATTGTTGTCATTGACACTGTTGAAGACCCTAACTACCCTATCATCTTTGGGCGCCCCTTCTTGGCTACAGGAAGAGTGGTGATTGATGTTGCTGAAGGAATCATCACTCTGAGGGTCGGAAATGGTCACATAGATTTCAAGGTAAAAGACGCCATGAAAGGACCATCCCTGCTAGAATATACCTACTTCATGGATAGCTACAACCAATTTTGTGAAGAAGTAGAAGAAGATATCACAATGGTAGACCCTCTTATGAGGGCGTTGAACAATCATGACTCTGACTCTGAAGATCCTGAGGATGTTGAGATCCTCAGTTACCTAAATTAATTTGATGAAGATCTAAGCGATGACGAGGAGGTTATAGAGACAGTCAAGTTTGCTTCTCTGGAAGCGACACCTGAAGAAGAAAAGGCACCTAAGACCAATCCAGAACTGAAACAGCTGCTGAAAGGTTTAAGGTATGAGTTTCTAGATCAAGAAAGGAGGAACCCAGTCATAGTTAATGCCAGTCTGACAAAAGAACAATTGGAAAGACTTCTCGAGGAATTGAGGCTCCATAAGCAGGCTATAGGCTATTTGGTAGAGGATATCAAGGGACTTAGCCCTGCGCTATGTATGCACCGCATAAATTTGGAGGAATCTACTAAACCCCTAGTCCAACCCCAGAGAAAGCTGAATCAGATGTTAAAAGAGGTTGTGAAGAAGGAAGTGATCAAGTTGAGGGATGCATGAATTATCTACCCAATTAGTGATAGCAACTGGGTAAGTCACATCCATGTGGTACAAAAGAAAGGATGCATGATAGTTGTGAAAGGTGACAAAGGTGATGAATTAGCAGTTCGAACTGCCACCGGATGGAGAATGTGCATAGATTATTGGAAGCTAAACCAAGCCACGAAAAAAGATCATTACCCACTTCCCTTCATCGACCAAGTTCTAGAGAGATTAGTGCACCATGATTATTTCATCTTTTTAGATGGTTATTCTAGGTTTTATCAAGTCCCTATTTTACTAGACGACCAAGAAAAAAACACTTTTACTTGTCTCTATGGTACTTATGCTTTCCGAAGAATGCCATTTCGGTTGTGCAATGCTCCAACAACATTCCAACGTTGCATGATCTCGATGTTTTTGGATTTTTAGGAAGACATTGTAGAAGTTTTCATGGATGATTTTTCTGTTTATGGGACGGACTTTGATGCTTGTCTAAAAAACCTATCTTTGGCCTTGCAACACTGTGAAGAAAAGAATTTGGTCCTCAACTGGGAGAAGTGCCACTTCATGGTACAAGAAGGCATAGTGTTAGGTCATAAAGTTTCAAGGAGAGGTATTGAGGTAGATGTGAGCAAGGTTGAAGCTATATCTAGACTAACTCCACCTAAGTCTGTAACTAGAGTGTGATGTTTTCTCGGGCACACTGGTTGTTATCGAAGATTCATAAAAGACTTCTCGAAGATCTCAAAACCTTTGTCAAATCTTCTAGTTAAGGATGTTGAATTCGATTTCACTAACGATTGCCTAAATGATTTCCATGCTTTGAAAGATGCACTTGTTTCTCCACCTATCCTTCAAGCTTCGTATTGGGAGCTACCATTCGAGCTAATGTGCGATGCCAGTGACTATGCCGTAGGGGCAGTCCTGGGTCAGAAAAAGAACAAAAGACACCATGTCATTTGCTATTCCAGCCGTACTCTTGACGAAGCACATGTAAATTACACGACGACAGAGAAGGAGATGCTTGCAATTATTTTTTCCTTCGACAAGTTCTGATCTTATCTGATTGGAAAAAAGGTAAAGGTCTACACTGACCATGGGGCGATACGATATCTTATGCAGAAAAAGGATGCTAAGCCCTGACTGCTAAGGTGGGATTTACTACTCCAAGAGTTCGATCACGAGATCATTGATAAGAAAGGTGTGGAAAACGTAGTCGCCGACCACTTGTCAAGGATTACAGTCAAAGACAAGAAGGAGCCACCTATCAATGATAACTATGCAGATGAGGCCTTGCTAATGGTAGAATCCAGAGATCAGAGTTTGCCATAATTTGCAGATATTTGTAATCACCTTGCTTGTGGGGAGTTACCTCCGGAAATAACATACAATCAAAAGAAGAAACTCTTTTCCGATGTAATGAATTACTATTGGGATGATCCCCTTCTCTTTAAAAGATACACGGATAATCTTTATAGAAGGTGTATTCCTGAGGAAGAAGTGTCAAACATTCTGAGGAAGTGCCATGCCTCACCCTATGGAGAACATCTGGGGAGTGAAAGGACTGCTGCTAAGGTGCTGCAATCAGGATTTTACTGGCCTTCATTGTTCAGGGATGCTACAGATTATGTAAAGGTTTGTAAAGAATGACAATCAACAGGAAATATTGGAAGAAGGAACGAGATGCCTATGGCCAACTGGGTCGAAGTCGAGATTTTTGACGTCTGGGGAATAGACTACATGGGTCCCTTTCCCCCATCAAAAGGATATCAATACATTTTAGTCGCAGTGGACTACGTGTCTAAATGGGTAGAAGTTGTTGACACCCAAACTTGCGACAACAAATATGTGATCAAGCTGTTTGAGAAAACTATCTTTCCTCACTTTGGAGTACCTCGTACTGTGATAAGCGATGGCAGATCGCATTTTGGGGAGAAATAGTTTGAAGCACTTCTACAGAAGTATGGGGTCCAACACAAGGTTGCTACACCCTATCACCCTAAAACGTCTGGGCAGGTGGAGGTTTCAAATAGATAGATTAAGAAGATTTTAGAAAAGACTGTCAGCTGCACGCGGAAAGACTGGTCAATGAAGCTCGATGATGCTCTTTGGGCCTACAGAACTGCATATAAGGCACCCATTGGCACTACCCCTTACAAATTGATTTATGGGAATTCATGTCATCTACCCTTAGAGCTTGAACACAAGGCTCTTTGGGCGATTAAGTTCCTAAATATGGACCTACAGAAGGTAGGGGAAAAGAGATATCTACAGCTATAGGAACTCAAAGAGCTGAGGATACATGCATACGAGAATGCAAGGATTTATAAGCTGAGGACCAAGGTGTGGCATGATGCCCACCTGAAGAAGAAGGACGTGAGTGAAGGTGATAAAGTTTTGTTATTTAAATCCTCTATCCGTCTTTTTCCAGGTAAGCTGCAAATGAGGTGGTATGGACCCTTCACCGTGGCAAAAATATATCCATTAGGAATGATGGAGTTGGATGACAAAGACAATCCAGTAAAGGTTTTTCCAGTGAACGGACACAGAGTGAAAAGGTACTATGAAGATGAAGCATTCGTAAGAAGGTCAGAGATAAATTTGCAGGATGCTGAAACAACCGAAGGCAGAAAGTAAACAATCTAAAGTTGTTGAGATGACGTCGCTAACTACAACGCTCCTCGGGAGGCAGCCCGAGCTTTTACTTTTCTTAGAATTGGACGTTATTTCCTATCCTACAAAAACATTATGAACATTATGGTTGTAATAAGGCCCGAGTCAATGCATGCGCCTCATGCTCAGACTCCCTCATTATATGGGCCACCGCTTGCTTTTATAAAGAATTGATGAGTAATACTATCTGAGGTTGGGAGTCCCACTTTAGGCCAATGATGTTTTACCCATCAGTCACTTTTTCCTTTTCTTTAGTTTTAGTTGTTCATCTTTTATCTTGTTCTTTTTCTTCTTCTTCTTTGAAGCTTTGTATCGGGCCGAGATGAATTGACTGATACCAATTTCTCTGGTTGTTATCGGGCCAGGTCCCGGGCGTGTCATCGAGTGACATTCCCATATCGGGCTATAGTATCATGCATCACACATTAGCAGTGAGCCATGTGGGGCGATACGCCGAGCATCCGTATCGAGCGACATGAGTAAATGACCGTTGATTAGACGGATGGGACTGATTTTACTACTCGTCTCGGGAATGATTTGTCTCCTCGAGCGACACGTGCCCCTATTTTACCCATTTTTACCCCCTCCCTCGATTGCTATATTTAGTAATTGTGGTTTAACCGTGTTGGGCTCTAGCATTAATTTCTCACCTACTCCTGTATCATGCAGTAAATCTTGTTTTGCTCTTGTATCGACCAACCTACCTTCTGCTCCCGTGTCGCGCAAGCCACCTTCAGAAGATAAAGGTATAACGTGATACATGTATCTCTTCGTTTACCTGACACGCTCCCGTGTCGCGCATCTTGTACTGAGCACAACGCCGGAGTTCTTTTTGTGTGTCCCCCGACACATGCTAGTGTCGACTACTCTGCCTCTTGACTGTGTCGCATGACACACTCCTATTGTGCACCCGCCCGATACCCTATATCGGGTAATGCCCGTTTTGCCCAATTTTGTCCATGTCGCCCGGTTTTGTTCATAATAAGATTTTATATTGTATCGTCTCACGTCTTTCTAGTGTCGGGTGACACCCTTTTTTCGAGCAACCGTATCGGGCAATATAGTTGTTCGTGGTGACGCCCGATGTTGCACGATAGACTTGTGGCGATATCGGTCTGAACTTAGTACCGCCCGACACGGGCATATCGAGAAAACATCGTATCGTCTAGTTTTTTCGCCTGAAATGGTTGTGTTGGGCAGCTCTAATATCAGGTCGGTTTGACTTATCGTGCAAATAGCTTTGCTTTTTGACCGTATCGGGCTATCACAATTTTATCACCAATATCGACTTAAGACTATCAGGCCTTGTTAAGTTTTCAATATATCACCGATTTGATATCAGGAAACACACCCCGCCACCCGATATCAGGCAAGGTGAATCATTCAGATGTTTACTAAACTTTTGTTTTATGATAACAGAAATGGCCCGCACCAAACAAATTGTCATCCAAGTAGACGAACAAGGACGAAGGTTCAACACTGAGGCCGCAACAGAAGCTACCATAGTCGGGCAGAAATGCCCGAATCCCGAAGCAGCTAGGCCATCCACGGTCGAAAAGAGGCCGATGACAGAAGCAGCGGTAGCCCTTTCAACAATAGTAGAACCTCTGTCTCACTCCCCAGGACAGTTCGTGCCCAGGGACGAAGAGCATCAGTAGAGATACACGGAGTTGGTGGTAAAGATCTACTGGCCAACCATATTAACCCACCAGCCATCTTTCCACCACCTCGGTATCTTCAACAGGATGGACAATGTCTTGGGAGCTGTAGGGCTGAAGATGGTATGCTTCAGCCTATCTGGATCATATACTGATCTCACAAAGGAGTTCATGTCCTCTCTCCGGCGAGTCCAGAATAGGCCGAAGAAAGTGGAGAGTTTTAGAGGAGCAGACTGGCTACAAGGCCAGTATATAATGCTGAGCATGAGATCTCAAAAACGATGCTCAATAAGATATTCTCCTCCTGAGAAGTCGAGATGGAGAAGGTAAACAATGGTGCCAGGCTTGGTGAGGGAGATGGCTTCAACCCAGTTAGCGTCTAGAAGAAATTGACCGACGAATCAAACTACAAGCCAAGAAGTAAAGTGGCAGCCATCCACTCCTATTTCTTGAGGATCGTCTACAAGATAGTGGCTTGCATCCTCTTCATCAAGTATGAGATGAGCAACATCTACACCGAAGAACTCCATCTCATGTGGTACATAATGGAGGGCAAGGTGGTCAACTTGGGGTGCTTCTTGCTAAACAAACTATACCCCATAAAGGATGCGACCAAGGAGTACTGCATGGGTGGCATCGTCAATCTGATCATGGCAGGGTTGGGGTTCCCAAAGGAGCCACACAGCCTGTCAAGAACCAGAGGTGATGACAGGATCGATATGAAGTTCTTGTAATGAGAAAATATTATCAAGAAGGAGGGCAGACGCTACTTCTACAAGTTTGCAAGAACTTCAAAGCTTCTACCCCTCCTGTTATGCATCAACTATGATGTAGAAAAGTTGGTCTTCACCGAAGTAGAAGTTGCAGCATTAGAGGTTGAATCCTCTTACGTTGCCACAACCAGAATACAGGAAAGGGTGGCTGCAATGGGAGGGTCGATCCCTCTTGATGCCCGATAGGAAAAATCTTCCACAGTCCCTGCCGAACCACCCACCGCTCCAGAGCAACCGATGAAAACTATTGATAGAGTTGTCGTCGCTTCTCCCATACAGCTGTGGCCGCCACAACAACATCTGTCATGGCTGAAGAAGTGTCGGCGATCGTGGTGGTCACCGAAGCAATTAGGGCTGAGACAACCTCGATAGCCCTGAGGGAAGCTGCCGCAAAAGAGATAGTCGTAGCTCCCGACACTTCTATTGCGCCTTCAATGGCAGAAGAAGTGGTGCAGCTAGATGCTAGCAATGGGGCGTTCACTGATATCCTCGAGATGGAGCTCAGGTCTATGCAACCCATGCCGACACCGCCACCGATGTCTCCAGTGGTAGCTGCGGAGGAGGTCACAGACACCAGAGAGGTGGAGAAA
This sequence comes from Alisma plantago-aquatica, assembly GCA_963693085.1. Classification (NCBI taxonomy): domain Eukaryota; kingdom Viridiplantae; phylum Streptophyta; class Magnoliopsida; order Alismatales; family Alismataceae; genus Alisma; species Alisma plantago-aquatica. The sequence goes on along the minus strand of OY856413.1, from coordinate 199,534,059 downwards.
CATCCACCCACACTGCGCCCTTCTCCACCACAACAAACAGGTGAGGCAGAGACAGCCGCGAAAGTGCTGACGCCTCGCCCATAAGCAACAACCTCACAAACAATCTAGATTGATACCACCCCAAGTGAGGCCACACACTCATCGGGTCGATCCTCACACGCGAGGAGTGTCGCAAGGAAAAGAGGGAAATCTGATGCAGCCCCTCCGTCACTGGGACAGAGGTTGGGTCATGAATTCGATCACTTGCGGGAGGTAACAAGAAGCCACTCAGCTACTTTTACATCTCTTACCCGCAAGTTTTCTTTTTTCCAACAAACGCTAAATAGCCAGGAGTGGCAACTACTTACTCTAGTTGGCTTCTCGGTCAACTAGAGGCACTCAACACAACACTGCAGCAGGCCCTCCAACACCTTGACATGATCGAGGATAGGATGAACAGGAGGGATGACCATCCACACTCAAGGTAGCCGAGGAGATCTCCATCACCTCCTGGCTCAGGATCCCCACCTTCCTCATTTGCATCCTCACCCAGGACGTCATCCACTTCCTCCTCCAGTGGGCCATCCACAACACTCAAGGAAGGGATGATGCATAAGTCAGCCGATGGAGCTCCAGCTGGACAAGTGAGCTCCTGCGGCTTGGAAGAAGGTGCTCCCTCAGTCCCCCTGGATGAAGCTAAGCACAACGATGAATAAATCAGTGTTGGGGAGGACTCTTCTGATGAATCAGAGGGAGAATGGGGAAACATCTATGCCACTAATGAAAGGCACCCCCCCAGAGGAAGAAGCTCGATGGTAGATGCATTTTCTACATCGTCGGAGATGCCTTCCTTCAATATGGTCGACTTTGATAGAAGGGCCATCGGATACCTGATGATCGGGACCAGAAACTACTGAACAAGGTCTTGAGGTCGCAGGCTGATGAGGAAGACATTGTCTGGAGCGATGGCTACTTCTCCGTACGACGGGGAGTGCTCAGAAGCATATTCCGCTTGCCAGTCATCGTCGGAAAAAGTTTATTCAGGGTCCTGGAGGGTGCAATAATCGAGAATATCAACACAAGATAGGTCGGCAGACAATATACAATGCCACCCTAACCTTGACAAGAAGGTTGATGATGGGAGCATCCGACTCCGTTGCGGTGGCCAACATGCTGCAACACATTGAAGAACACAATAGGAAACTCGTGTTGGCCCCGTACAAGCACCGCAACAACTGGTTCATGTGTGTGGCAGACCTCCGGAACCATGGCATCCAGCTATTCACTTGTTGCAATGAGGAGGTCCCATGCTCAGGACATATCTTTGCTCACCCAGAGGACAAGCGTCTCAGGCTTCTCCCGCTGCATCTTCTCCGAGCTATCAAGCAAGGAGTCCAACATCATAACAACACTTGGAACTTCTTCTCTATCAGAGACTTTCCTGTTCACACAGAATCAGGAAGTGGGAATAGTACACTTCTCGTGTTGCGTGCCATGGAGCTGCTCAACATCTTTCGAAACATAAGGCATCTCCAGGGCCAAGACTTCTTCTATCTCAGGAGAACCTACTCCTCGTTGTTGATCAAAGACAAGCGTTATTTCCAAGATGTGGGGGTACCAGAAAAGCTGCTGGATAGTGACCAAGAAGATGAATCCTCGCACCCCGGAAGCACTCCAGAAAAAGAAGCCGATATGGATGCAGATGTTTACGGGGCAGGAAAGCAGTTAGAAATCCTATGGGAAGTATGCGGAATTGAAGACCCCGCTTCACCTGAAATTTCAGAGGAAATGATCAGCAACTTCGACCGTTTCTCGTGTTCTACACTAACACAGGAGCAGGTCAATGAAGTTCTTCTGAAGTTAGTTGACTCTACCCCAAAAATGTCATTTACGAGGCAGGCAGTGTCATAGTCCCAGTTGACGATTTAAGGGACATGGTAAAAGAAGGAGGATGTTTGGCGATATCAGTGGCGGCCGCCTACATCCAGATACTACAAAAGAAGTTTGAACACGCATGCATAGCCCATCCAATGTTGTTCAACGACATCTGCCTTGCCGATGAGTCAGGAGTGAAACAGTCTTTTCTGGAAGAGTTACATAGTAGAATTCCACACATCATCTTCCTACCTATCCTGCATTACAACTACTGGACGCTCCTGACGATGTACACTCGCCAACGAGCAGGAATCTTCTACAACAGCTCAGACAGCAACAAAGATCATCCAGTATAGTGTACATTGACAGCGTTGACACCCCTCGTGCGCTTAGTACAAAAATACTATGATGAGGTGGCGATGCTGATCCAACCATTCCTGGAGACAGCAGTGAGCAAATGGCACGAGCTTCAGTTCTGTCACCGCAGCCCACAACAAATTCCACTATCCAACAACTGCGACATCTTCATGATGGAGTGGATATCTAACCAGGAAACACCAAACCAGCTCCACCACATCGACTACCATAGAAAACACGGGGAATATGTGTGGTAGCTTCTATCTGGCAAAGGCGTGCTCACCTGTTAACCCTCACTAAGTTAAGATTGCCCTACCTTATCTATTTCACAACTCTGGGATAGGGTGTGGAGTAAGTTTGGGGGGTGGGGTACTATGTATCAGTGAGAGAGGTACTAAAAGCCCTCCGAACTTCACCTTTTATTCTTTTTCCTATAACTTAACCTATGTACATATACATATACATGCTTGATATAAAAATTTCATATATACAAATGTTGCCTCTAGACAATTGTACACATACACTTTATAGTAAAAACCTGATACGACTTCTTTCCATCTTGTTTTCTCTATGTCTAAGGTGGTGCAGGTTTTTGTTATGTTCTTTCTGAAAATGCAGTCTCAAAATGACAAAAGACTATGACTTTTCACGCCGAAAATTTGAAAAAAAATAATCTCGCAACAGCTAAGAGATATGTATGCGAAGGAAAAAGTTGCCCAAATAGCAAAAATTTCGCTTATTCTCCCTTACCCAACAAAATCCCAAAAAGAGAGAAAAGCCTTATGAGAGTGAATAAAAGCATGAGAGTTGTGCCAAATGAAAAAAAAATATTTATATATATACACACTTGTCTTTCCAAAAGTACCCATCTTTAGGCACGGTAGATCCGGGGCAGTGGTACGTAGGATGTGAAATCACTGCTCTAAAGCCAACTGGCTTAGACTGCAGGGACCACTTGCCTGTTAATGGACCCGTACCTATATGGATTGATGGGAAACAAGAAAAATCCAAAAAGCCTTAAACCTACCCAAACACAACTTTTTGTCCCCAAAAGTTGTTTGGTGTGAAAGCTAACTTCGAAATCATGCACCCAAGTCTAGCCGAAGCTGAAGAGAAAGTTTTTCTTAAATAAGGCAAGAAACAAAAGTTTGTTGTTCGTGGTCGGGCAATATTCTCTTTAAGACATCTCAATGGTCGCTCAAACCCCTTGTCTGAAAACTATCAGGTTGAGAAGAAGTATCACAAAACAAAGTTTTAAAATTGATTGAGGACAATCAAAATGCTAAGTTTGGGGGAGTTGATAACACCCATTTTTGTGACATTTATGGCCCATATTCTGTTGTCAAAACTGCCCTTTTAAACTGTTTTCCTCTCCTTTTTGTCATGTTTTTGAATAAATAGGTCACACTACGCTCTTAAATCCTTTTTATCATCTTTTGTAGAGTTTTTCCTTGTCTTTCCACCAAAAAGGCTCGTCCCGGCCCATGAACGACATTTACCTGCATCGACCCTCCTACCAGTCGGTCGACACACCCATTACCCGTCGTGCAGCAGTCGATACAGCTGTCGTGCGACACATGTGTGTCACGTAAGAAGACTCCGCCAGGCGATACGCCGCTTACCCGATAGGGAGTTGTGCCCACCATGACTACTCTCCCAATGAAGCGTGTCGTGCGATACAAGCCACCCACCGGCAAGCGCCCACTCAACATGACTACCAGACACGTTTGCAACCTGACACCCGCTATGTCGGGCGACACGCATGTCGATCATCCCCGAAGCCACGCTAATAGAGCTGATGGAGGACACATGGTGCCTGGAGAACCGCAACTTCTCCGAACTGCTACCTATAAATATAAACTACAGGACCTCGATGGGACGGGTTGGAATCTCATGAAGGCTAACTTTGGAAAGCACCTGGAGCTAGTGTGTCGCATCTAGAGGTGTGCCGGGCGATACTAGGTGAGCACTTATGCAATCTGAGAGGGGCGGAAGTGGTTCACTTAGAATCCGTCCCGGTAGCCGCAACAACCGATATCAACCAAGGAGGCTACCCGACGTGTCGGGCTCCTAGATGGACCCCTCTCCGATATGGCTCACGTGTACACTCGATAGAAGAACCTGATACCCTAAGTCATCTCTTGCCCGACACGATATCAATCCCGATACAGAATACCCATCACGGTGTGTCGCCCGAGAGGGTAGTATCCTGACCACGACCGTATCTAGGGAGGGTGCCTTGGCCGATATGCTTGCCATCACTACATACCACCCGACCGGGCTGGTCGCCCGACACGAGCATGTCGGTCAGAGCTTCTGCCCGATATCAGGCTAAAGGCACCTTAGGGACCTGCTGCTGTGTGTCACCCTCCTAAATCAAGGAGGTGATACCTATCTTCCCTTTTTTAGTCATTTAATTTCTTTAGTTATGCAATGTAACTAAACCTTTCTATACAATGCTTATGCAATTGGAACTAGAGGAGTTTTAATACTTATTTCTCTATGTTTCGTCCCTTTCATTGGATGATTGCTTTATAGCATATGAACTCTAGCTTGTATGCTTGGATCATGTTTTGACTAGCTATCAAATCATGTTTCCCATTACAATTCCCTCCAGAGAGGTGTTGTAACTCTAGCGTTTGGTCCGATCAGGGAGTATGAGAGTACCCAGGGTTGGTGTCGTTTCAGTTATCTTTCCACTCCAATACCAGTCCACTACCCTTGAGAGAGGGTGTTGGTTCTTAGTTGGAGGTACCCTCTTTGAGAGAAGGGGTACTAGATGTTTTCTGCTACCGCTTGTTATGCCGAAACTTTCCTCTTCCGTCCCTTACTAAGGCAGTAGTGTTTTCTCCTCTGGTTTTGTTGCCCAAAACCCCTAAAAATTGATAAATGCCAAAACCTTAATCTTCCTTGTAACTCCAGTTGGAGATAGTTTTCTTTTGTTTTACCGATCTCTACCCACCGTTCCCTTGGGAACATTGTTCTTACCCCTCTTTTACCAGAGTGTAGAGTGTTGATTCCGCATTCTTAAGACAACCACCCTTGTCCCTGTGGTTTGACCCCGATCACTACTTCATACCCCGTCATCGTTGTGGGGGCCTAAGAGTCAGGTTAATTAAAAGTCTGACTACTTCAAATCCGCTCCTTTTGGACGTGCGATTTAGGCCGGTCACTAAGTGTACAAAGTATCATAAGTCAATCTTATGAAAGTATGATAAGTACAACATATCTAAAAATATCAATTATGATAATATGGCTGAATCCTTCTTATAAAATATGATGTTACCCTAAATATTTTCTTATGAACTTACATATTAAACCTTAAATATCAAAATAGAAATCTTATAAAATAGTGTATTGCAACCTAACCATAACATCATGTGTCATTATCTTATAATGCCACCATGAACTCCTTTTTACAATACATTGTGATCCCAAAAGTACCTTTATTTCTAAAAGTGGACCATGTCTTAATATTCTAAAATTCATATTCTTATATTGTAATTAAATTCTAGATATTATTCATTCTAAGGAATCTAGTTGTTATATCTATACATATGAATGAAATCTTAATGGCATGTTTCTACTTGAAATCGTAATACATAGTTATGCCTATAAATATGAGAAATCCTGACAACATATGTGTACTTGAATTCTCAATACAAAACTATCCCAAATCACCAACCAAGTATGGCAACATAATTTGCATATCTTATCTTTCAACTATATTCATTAATTTCAAACATTTCTATGAAATCTTATAGGAACATGATTCTTTAACTTTCTCATGGACTTGGTCCATGGGTCACAACTATTTTGAGAAACATGTCTCTATTTGATATTTGGATATCTGATCATACATAATGATAGAGGTTTGAGAGTATTCTTGTTTGCATTAAAATCTTAGAACATTGAACCATATAAATTATAAAAGTCTTATCAAGAGACATGTAAACATACTGAACTTAAAACATGAGTAATCATGGGCATGGACCACTTACCTCTTGTACAGATGGCATCGATAAGGAAGTCTCGATTCTAAGTTCCATAACTTTAATAACCTAGATATCATCATAGTTTTATCAGTCCAAGCCTATATTCCCTCTTTCTGTTTCTAAATCTCAAAACCCCATCTTCCTAACTACATATACCAATTTAGGGTTCTTATTTAGACTAAACATAACTTTAATCTAAAATCACCATAAAATCTTAGCATTGAAATAAAATAAAACTCATAATATATAATTAGTATTATCTTTATACTCAAATAAGACATAAATCGTCTTATGCACTAATATGAACATATAATTCACATAATGAGAATAAGTCTCAAAAATAGTCACATATTGCAAACTTACTGACTCTATCAGGAAATCATAGTAGAATACCATCACATTACTAATATCAGGCCTAATTGGCCATACATATATCACTTATAGTGTCAGGATAATCATTTATTATTCTTTCATAATGGTTACTCATCTAAAACTAATAACTAATATAATAGCACAAGAAACTTCATCAAATTACCATAAAAGTATTCATATAATGTAGAAATAATCATGTATTAAAATTTAGGTCATTTCAAAATCACATCATGGGTGAAATACCCTTAGTAGGGTTTATATCAAAAATACTAATAAAATATCAAATCTAAAATATCAGGCTTTATAGTCATGTTTACCATATCAAAACATACCTACTGTAACATTTTTATAAATTAATGAAGTTGTTTGCTATTTTTAATGCACAACACTTTGAAATCTCATTACTATTATTAATCCTTTTTTAATAAATAAAAAACATCAAAAACATCCATTAAATACATTTTTACAGAATAGTATATATTATAAGCTTTCCATAGACATCTTGTTTGTACTAAACAGAGCTCTATACTAGAAGATATGATTTTTACAAAATCATACCTTTACATTGATTCTGGGCCATTGATTTTTGATCTGATGATTGTTGTGATGCTAGGCCACAACATCGTCCAGGGCTCTCCCAGAGCATTTCGCGGATCCTGACCTTGGGTCTATCTTCTTCTCTACCTGGTTGACTCACTTCGCTCCTGTACGATCTGTGCACGGCTCTGTTTATAGAGTCTCACCTCATCGCGGCTAGGGTGGGCGGCCATGAGCCCAATCTCAACCTGGGTGTCACCGTCGCCCAAGCCACAGCTGCTAATGACTTTGTCCAAGCCCTCACTCTACAGGTAGTGAATCCTTAATGTCCTGATAGGACGGAATCAAAAATCCCCAAGCTATAGCCTCACATCGGCCGCCTCCTATCTTCTTCTCCTTTTCTCGGTCTCGATCAAAACCCTATTTTTGGAATCATCTAACCCTATGGCCTTAGAAACAAAGGTTTCTATAGCCTATCTTCCCCAAAAATGTGGGCAAGATCCTCCCCTTCCAAAGTCTCTATTCAGCTCCTGAGAAAAGAAGCGCTGGTTCTCTGGTCCGCAAATTGGAGTCGGGGCACCCACTTTTTTTTTCTTCTTCTTTTGATAAAAGTCCAAATATGAGAAATATTTATACAACCCACTCTATAGCTCAGTTTGACTTCAGATTTTGGGGTAAATACTATATTATTATCAACTTCATGTGAGTAAGATTTTTAGTAAAAACTAATTGTACAAACACTCCAAACATGTATTTTAAATAAAAAAATTATAATTACTAATTTAATTACCTAGGCCACTACATACATCAAAATCATCTGAAATTTCTCCCACCATCTTATATTCTAATGATTATTTTACTAAAAATATTTTGAGCATTCATTATGACCATGAAATACTTAATTATCAATTTTTACTCCAAGGACCTATTTGCAAGAACCTAATTGGTCCAAATGGGCTAGAATTGGACTTTAGGCCACATGGCCCATTCCTTGGTCTTTCAAAGGGTTGCATAGCTTAATCTTATTCTAAATCATGAAACTAAGATTGAATTAGTATGATTTCTCAATTGGATCCCTTGCATGACACATGTGATCAATATTGTTTTATTTACCTAACATGATGATCTAATTGGGTCTAGGGCTCAAACCTATAAGTGAAGTCATCAAATTATACATTCGTCACATTATTGTTCATAGGAATAATTCATTTATATTCATATACAACCGACTATAGTCATACACATATAAGTCATTATGTGTGTATTGGTTGATTAGATGGCTTGTATGACACATTTTGTGAACGTAATTACATACCTATCCATGGTTACGTTCCTTACGTCCCTTGGCATGCCTTTACTAGAAAACCCCACATTAAAGGCTTACATTAGCTATGAAATTGAGGATTTTAGAAATATCATGAGTTTGTGTGAAATGAATTACATAAATATAGGGCTAGAATCGATAAGTAATTTTCCCAATGGCAATATTAATGGAATAATATGTTACCCACTTTGTGGGATGTGTGCTCCCCATTGCCCACATGAGGCCCATGAGACTATTTACCTTGCAAATAGGGCCTTGACACACAAGACAATGAAAATAGATATTTTTTGCTTATATAAATAGTTATGGATTAATGGTTCATAATTGAAATATGGAATATAATCAAGTTCCAAAAGAAAATAAGATATTTGGAATTGGTAACTTTTTAAAGGGCAAATTTTGTATAAGAATTATATATTAGTTGGGAAAATTATTAATGAGTTTCTAAGGAAAAAGGAAAATGGAGATAAGGAATACATCAAAGGAAAAGATAAAAATAATTTAGATTTCAAGTCTTGAACAATGTCCTAAAATGATAATGATCAATAATCCAACATGAGACACATAGTCATACCCTTTCCATAATGGTTTATGGTCACCAACCAAGTTTTATTATGACAAGAGGGTGAGCCATATCCAAGATAGGAAGGAGGTATTATTCCTTGATGGCTTTCATATTAAGAATATATCCATGACTTAAGAAAATGAAGTGTGTTGGGGATGGTGGTTAAAGCATTTTAATCTCCTTCCATATCAGTAGATCGAGAACTGCGGTTGCTTCTCACTCGTGTGTATATGAGGAACGAAACTCAAATTTCCACTTCCAGTCCATAGGGTCGCTCCCTCTCCCTCCTTTTTCTCTATTTATGAAAGCCATTAGGGTTTCTCCTAGGTTATATGTATATATAGATCATAGGAGTCTCATTTCCATGGGGGAACCAAGGTTTTGTTACAGAGAGAGACGTGCACCCTGAAGATGGGCGCACAAGAGACCATGCCTCTATGCCACTAGTACCATTAACAATACCAGTCAGTCTTGGCTGGAGCCCCGACTCTGATGAGTAGTTGTGAAGGTCCTCAGATAATAAGGAGAGTCGTTGGGAGTTCCTAGGATCCCACCACCTGTGTCACAATGACCAAGTAAAACTTTTGTTCTCCTACTTTATTTCCAACCCACACACCCAATAGAGAAACTGCTAATGTCCCATTCTGCCCCCACATCCTATGGCAAAGCCAACCCATCCTTCGAGTTTGTGAGGGATGGGGGTGGCACTTGAACCCTCTCCTAGTCATTTAGTAGTCTAGAGAAGGGAGTTAGTCTCTGATTCGTCAATCCCTTCCGTGAGGAAGGTGATGACCAGAGTTCTAAAGACACAGTTACTCTTATGATACACACATGGCTTAAGGGTACTATGGTCTTTTGCTATGGTTTAAAGAGTCGTCCGTTGTATGTTTTAAGTAAAGTAAGTTGCAGAGAACATGTCATTAGGGGATTGGTCACATTATTGAACATTTTGCAAATAACATAGTAAATTATTCATATATCAGAATCTAATTAAATTATATATGGTTTTGATCCGGAAAACAAGAGGAATCTGAATAAAATGAATTTTATGCCTAATTCTAATCCCAATTCAGAAGTACCGTGGATACATATTTAGTAAGTAATTAGTACATTAAAACTCTAGTTTTGTGTATTAACATGTTGAATACATTAAATGCCCTTTGTTCATGTTGTAGTTTGATATTAATGCATAAAATGATAATCCAAGAGGATTGTGATAAAAATTATGATCAGATAAATAGGGTTTATAAAGTGAATAATCATATATACAATGCATTCGAGTTTTTGAAATGAAGATCATAACTTGTGAATAATGTTAACGAACTAAATCAGATCTAACTATTCATAATGAAAAGATATGATGGATCTAATATTTAGGGTCTTCACTTAATGTCAATATGCATTGGAACTAGGGTTTGTGCCTTTATTCCATATCCAAACCCTAAACCCTAGTGTAGGGTTCAACCAGGATAATGTGATGGTAACACTTTAGGATTTACATACATGCAGATTAAATGTTGAATTGCTTAGATCTATTGATTGGACTGATTGAATATACTTGAACTATATACTTCATGATATATGCATGCGTCTGCAAAAGGTATGTGGTTACAATTATGACTACATGCAATATCTTTTCTAGTTTTTGCCAAGGTTTCTCGAAGATTGAGTAAATAAAATGTTGGGTGTTTATTTACAAAAGGATCAATTATAATGCCACTATCAATATCAAATAAGATAAGATATCATATTTTGAACCCTAGGATAAAAGGCATCATGGGTGAGGCACTTGAGTCAGGATCAGATAGTTCTCACACCCATGATAGCATATCAAGTGTGTGTTAGAATCTTGTGATGAAAATGATTGTTCTTATTTGCAAATAATTGAGTGATTATACGATTTTATATTACTTGAACACTTATGCATGCTCCCATGTATAGAGTATATCAATATAATGATCCATGCTCTTGTTTCACACTATTTTATATAAATGCAAGATATGAACGTATGAAGACATGATAAACCAGATGAAACTACTTGAAGGTATCAATTCTAAGTAAATGAGGATTAGTTAGATACTTATTCTCATATGTAATACTTATGATGATAGAAATTCATGTAATTCTTTACAGGAATATTGTTTTATACTTCATAAACAATAATTTTTGAACTAAAGAAAATTATTTTCTATTATTTGTTATCTGGTTAAATCTAGATCTTGGGAATTTTATGTAATGGCTCTCAACTTTAGGGTTCTTCCTCAATTGGGGGATGTTGAAAAGTGAGGTTGTTATATTGGTAGCCCACGTAGAAGAGAGAGAAAGAGTAGAAAGGAGAAGAGTGAGATATAAAGTGAGAGAGAGAGGAAGGGGGCACACTTGGTCCAAGAGATGGGGACCATTGGCATTCGATCTGACATCATCCACTTCCCCATGCTAGTGTTCCCAAACCCTAGTGTAGGGGGGGAGCCATTGTGCTATAGGATAGTGTTTTGCGGTTATATTGTCAAATGAAAAAACAAGGGGGAGCGCTTAGATAGGATGATGGTTGTTATAGGTGGCATAGGTGAGTATGGCAGGGGCTAGGGATAAAGTGGGGTGAGCTATCATTATAGGAGGTAAAAGAGGAGAAGATCAGCCACCCTTGTCCCATAGTAAGGCCCATCCGACTACATTTGTGTTGGTAATTAATCAAAGGGTCAAAAGATGAGTGAATACAACATAAGGGATGTTGAGAGAGGTGGTGGCACCGACAGCCATGGCTACTTTGTTGCTTCTCTTATGCAAGGTAGCATGTGGGGTTGTGGCTGTTAGATCTTCCCTAGATCCATGGTTATTGTTCTAATGCTCATGATCATCCATACATAAAAGGGAAATAAAAAAAAGTAACGAGCCATGTGCCTATGGTTTGGGCCATATATGGCCGGACCACAATCAAAACAAAAGATTAAAAGATCTTCAATTTGGTCTTTCAAGATCTATATAATAAAAAAGGTGTAACTTCCTTATACGAGCTCTGATTTTGATGAAATTAAATGCCCTGACATTGAAGTAAAGATGGAGAAAAACATCAAAGATGAAGTATATAGAACATACATGAGGAGATAGAAAGGTCTAGGTTATCATACTCATATTATTATATCACTAAGAAAATTACATCGGGTGGCCTTGGTAGGTCCATGGGAGTACTCCCAAGACTTTATGGTACCTCTATAACATACTGAATATCAGATTCTTTTGCAATTTTACCCATTTTCAAGGTTTTATTTCTTTCTTATCCTTTTGGACTTTTCCCTAAATTTTCCTAGCTTTTTCTATCCTATTTGGCATCAATGGTGAATTTGAGCTATAGTTATTGGCTTGGACTACAGTTACCCACATTCATGACAATGAATGGGTGTTTGCACAAATATCTTAAATTGTATGTTAATAAAATTCTAATAATGTAAATTGGACAATTATGAGATACAATGAGAATATTATGTTAATTTAGAGTTATTTTGTCTTTTTGGGATAAGAAATAAAAATCAATGTGAAATAGAGTTTAATTAATGAGATAATCACCCTATTATCTTTTCTCTCCTCCTAATTGTTATTAAAGAAATAAATAGGATAATAAGAGGTGGGACATGACATTTAAATGACTTTATAATATCCATCTTGAATATTATTAAAGAAATTGCTAAGAAAGAAGCTGTGTATTCATTCACCCTTTTAAAATGCATTAATATATGCACATTAATGGAAAATATAGTGGTTGATGGCCATATCTCGTGAAAAATGAAAATGTAATTACATATTATTAATCTAGGCATTACTATTAACCTATGGTTAAAATTTGAGGTCATTTGACCCATGTTTGACCCCTCAAGCAAATTAAACAAGATTTTCATATAGTTTGAATATGGTTTTCAAATTAATTTTATTGATACACAACATTTACCTATAGTTTTGGCTTTAATATCTATGTCATGCATTATGATCCCATTAAATTGCCCCTCAAATCATGATTTTACAACCTTTATTTGATCATCTGAACATTTGCTCGATCCAATAGCCCTGAACCCATCCCCTACCTCCAGTTGTTACATAGCTTGGAGTCAAACCCGTCCGCAGCTCCTTCCTTCCTTGTTAGTGTGTTGTTTTGCAAGATCTCTTCGGCATTGCTTTATCCTCATCATCACAATCTAGACAAGCCATTACTCACCTCCTCTGGTGACCAGATGAAGAAACACCCATTGGGGCAATGACTCCTCTCTGCCCCAATTTATAGAGGCAGCTCTAGCGCTCCTCTTGCCTATATAAGGCAATATCGATCATCCCCAGATCACACACAACTCTCCTCCTCCTCCAATTCTTCCTCCAACTTCCTTGAGGGTCCCTAACCTACTCGCTATTCATCTCTAGCGATGGCAGTCGTGCCCCAACTCTCTATGCCACCTCAGTCGAATTCAGCAAATGGTGAGTATCCTCGACACCCCTCCTTTCCTTTCTCTTCTTCATTTGGGCATGTGTTGTCTCGAGTCATTGTAACCTATATTCTAGTTTTCTGACCTTTTTTTGAAGGTGTCCTATCAGCACCTCAATGCTCCTCTACCCATAGAAACACCTTCCCTTAAACTCAGTGGATCTCCATGATCATTTTCTAGCAATTACTTAGCTATTTCGAGCTCTTCTTACTTGGTTTTGTACCTTGACCGCATCCTTGGTCTTCTGCTCTCCCCATTGCACTTGTTCCCTTTCTAACCTTCTCTTTGTCTCTTTGAGTTTGCCAAAACATTGCAAAGATGACTGGATAATAGTTGAGATCTGAGGAACTACAAGGTTCCATGCCTATGAGAGTCATGGAGCTCCAGGCAGGTGCTCGACCTTTGGTCCGCACCATGACTCCCAGGGTACAATCCAGGGCTTTGAATGACTTGGGTGACCATGCGCGAGTAATCACATTATCTAATGAGCATGGGTATTTTTGTCCTTCCACACGAATTTTGTTTTAACAACGCAATACATGCCATATGAAATTCCACAACAGTCCTTGGTCGTTTAATCGAATTATAAAACATGCATGGGCATTTCTGGGTTTTCCCTTATGGTTTCTCACTCTTCTATTTTGAGAATGTGACGCTGACATGGCAAGTTTCCTCTAGACCAGCTGGATAAGTGGGCCGCAAATTGATATCCTGGTCATCGTGTTGATGTGGATTTTTCTCATTTTCTATTGGTCAGTTCTTTAATAATTCATAGTAAATAGTGCCTTTAATAGAAAAATACAAATAAATAGTCATTGGAAAGGATTTTCAAAAGGAATCCAAATTTATGTTTTTAGTATCGATTTGTATCCCTATTTTGAGATTTTTTTCATAATTACTGCTTTATTTATATAAAATGCCTTAATATATATATAATTCATTTAACTCCAAATCTAAGAAATAAATATGTTTTCTTAATCAGGAGAATCCAAATAATCAATTGGTCCTATTTTTTAGTCCTAAATATATGGTTTTCATAAAAGGTCCAAATTAGGGTTTCTCACCTAATATTATTTATAAACCCTAATCCATGTGTATAAACTTGTATATAGGACAAATGTGAGATTGGATACATTTAATTGATGAAAAGCCTTCTTTAAGAATCTCAAATGAGCTATGTATGTAAAACCCAATTTATTAATGAGTTTGAACACTATCCTTCAGTTGGACATTTGATATCCAACCCTAATTTCCAATGAGGCACTGCTTAGCCTTTATTCCCTTTATTTCCTTCTTATGGCAATTTTAATTCAATTATTCTAGGGTCTTGGACCCCATTTGAAAAGTTATTTAAATTCCATATATCTACCATTGAAATACTTTAGCATGATGATGAAAATGACTAATTAACTAATGTAGTGTACATGAGTACAAACCACCCATAGTTTTGGGCATGAGCCCAGGGGAATGTGACCACTCTCCCCAGGGGAATGTGATAATTCTCCCCACTTTATATATAATCGGGTGTTTGGGAATGTGTTACTCTCCCTCACCCTGAGGTTAAGATCTGGTAGGCTCCTCAGTCCTATATTAGTTTAATGTAGTAACATTTAATCATGCATGCAACTTATTATTGTTTAACTTGGAAGAAATTATTATTTGTTTTACTAGCCTCATATTCTTGACCCTCTTCGAATAGTGAATTTTTATAAATTACTACTTTAGTTTATAATTGTTCTTATTCTTTATTTGACACATACATTTTCTCTCCTCTTGTTGGGTGATCCCAACCACCCAGGTTTATGATCAGAGCACGCAACAGGAGCATGGTGAACTAGCATAAGACTAGGAAAAGGCATCCATCCTTGAGAAGCTAAGTGAAGAGTACATGTCATGAGAATGAACTTATAGACCCATAGATAACCATCTCTATGGGCATGTGGATGTGTTACCATAGAGGTAACCAGTATGGGGCTTGACCAAGGTAGGTAGGTTGTCATGATCCCTATGAAAGGATGAAAGTCAGCCCATGAATGCAGGAAGAGAGATGATGAATGCTTGGGTAAGGTTCTAAGTTGAACATGTACTATAAGGGAATCCTAAGTCTATCCTAGGGTCAAGTAGGGATAAGACCGATGGAAGTAGGAGTTGCCTAATTCCCTAATGCACATGACCATAGGGTCGGGAGGTAACAACTATCATTGTCTGAGGGCCATGGGTTAGGAGATTGATCACCTTCATGAACTCATGGGACCCAAAGGGCAGATGAGTAGGGCACTCTCTGGATGCATGAAGGAAAAGGGATGACCCCAAAAGTACCAAAACCCTATAGACCTAGAGGAGATGACTAAGTATTGTGTGGTGACCCAAGTAGGTTCGAGACCACTTTTCCATGGAAGTAATGTGGATATCAAGATGATGGCACGTTTCAACCTAGATTTGAAGGTGTACTGGAAAGGTGGGATGTACCATCTGTACTCTTGGAATAGGAAGAACTCTGTATTTGGACGGCCACCAAATGCTTATTTCTTCTGGTTATGGGAGGGAGAGATGGGATAATACACATGTCATACACCAAGGATAAAAGATGATGTGAGTGGGAATGTTGCTACAAGGTATGAGGACAGAGATGATAACATACCTTGGTGGAGTGAATGATACATGGATGGTTTGCAAACAATAAAAGGAATAATGTAGTCATCTTATAAGGATGCTTTTATCATGAGCTATGAGTCATACAAGGTTGAATTCAAAAACTAAGAGGATGAGCTCAGAGTTTCTCGATGAAGATAGGCTTAGAGCTAAGATGAGATAATAAGTAGAATACATGGAGGTGTGTGTCCTCAAGATTACCTAACACCTAAGGAGGTGAAGTGGTAATGAATGCTCTGGTTTGAGATATAGCTTCCTAGTTTAGCTGGAAGTTAGAAGAAGTTGAGGTTGTTAGGCTAACCTTAAGATGAGGTAAAGAGATAAGTTTGGCTAACACCCAGATGTATCAATAGCAGTTAATCAAGTAAATGATTGTTTGGTTAGCCAGCCTAGTCTGTGATATAATGAAAGGATGGTTGTAGAACCTCAGATGTACTTCTTTGGAAAGGAAAGTGATGAAACCCTGATGAGAGTGGTTTAGGGTTTCCAAAGTATCAAGCTTGAGGAATCATGACATACAGGAAATCATGGTTTTAAGATCACCATACACAGTAATACTACAAAGCTAGTAAGTGATAGTAGCACTTTGGATGCTTAATATGAAGTTGCATGTGGCATGTGGCCATGCAAATCAGGGGTGAAGGATGAACACCATTAACCCAGTGCATGGATATAAAGTATAAAGAGTTCCCAAGAGGGAATGGGAGTTCATCACTATGGATGTTGTGAGTCTCCCCTAGACCAAGGAGGGTCGAGGTGCAATATGGGTTATAGTAGATCGCCTAACCTAGATGACATGAGAAAGCAAGAATACTATCACGGGACAGATTAGGTTGATCTACTTAAGAGAGAAAGATGGTTCAACTACACCATGATGTGAGTTCAAAAGTTCTTTGGTATGACCAAGGTTCACTTCCATGAGGTGGAAGTCGATACATGAAGAACTCGATGATAGTACAGTTTATCACCCCATACTAATGGACAGTATGATCCAGACTAGAGGGTCTGATGAGAGCATGTTTGCTCATTCAGGGGGATACATAGATAAAGTTCTTAAACATGTGATGTTAACCACCATAGCCTTTATCGGGATGCAGGAAGTCTTATAGAGAGGTTGTGTCGGTCACCACTTCATTAAGATGATGATGGTGAAGGAGGCCTCATGAAGGTCAGAAAAGAACCACAATGTGTGCAGATGAAGTCACTTTAATCGTGCAATGGCTGAGAGAGAGAGCCCAGTGGTGACACGAGTCATGAGTTGGTACAAAGTAGACTGACATGCAGTTCACTGTGGGAGAATATAATATGAAAATCTGACCCCTCTGAGATACAGCTGAGAAAGATGAGTCCCTGATATATGAGTCCATTTGAGATGGATTGGTGGAGATGGTTGTGTTTATCCTTTCCCCTCAGGATAATGTGATGAATAAATGTGTTCCATGAATCTGATATAGAGCACTATGTGAGGTACCCAAACCATGTGCTGAGCCCTGAACCTATTCAACTTTTGAGAGGCTGAAATGTCCTGAGTCATCTATGAGGGTACAATATACCAAGGTAAGAAAGAACTCAGATGGAAGAATATGAGATGATGAAGGTTCTTGGGAAGCACCATGGAAAGGGTGAAGCCACATGGGAGCCCTGATGGACATAAGAAGACTTATCATGTTTGTTTGCTTGCTAGATGGAATTTTGAGGGCAAAATTCTTATAAGAGGGGAAGGATGTTACAACCCCAATTTTTGGGTTCCTTTGGTGAGGAATGTAATTTCTCAAATTAAAGATATTGGAACAAATAATGATATAATTTTTTTTGAATAAATGGATTTTGTTTACAATAGCCTTGATGATTGTGTTGTGGGCTTTATTGGCTATTGGGCCCAATAACAAGGAAATTCAATTAAGAAATTGAGTTTTGAGGAAAGAGAGATAAGGTAGAAACCTCTAGAAGGCAAATCCAAAGAGGGATTTCGTGCCTCTTGGGTTCCTTAGGTTCCAAGGAATCCAAAGTTGCAAAGATAAAGCAAAAAGAAAAGAAAAGATTAATTAAGTATTTCTTTATTAAGAAAGAAATTGAAAACAATGGTAAAAGGTGGAAAATAAGTGAAAAGAGGTATAATTGAGTTATCCTTAGTGGAATTTCGTATTCCAAGGATTCCTAATGATAAAAGGAATACTAATGAGGAAAATAAAAGAGAAATAAAGAGAAATCCTCAAAAAGAAATATTTTAATGAGAAATACACATGATAATGAAGAATAATGCATTTAGATGCTTATAGAAGGATAATGAGTATCCAATAAAAAGGATTTCGAAATAATATAGTTTTTTTGGATCCAAGGAGTCCCAATGAAGAGGAAAGAAAGAGAAAATACCAAAATTTCAAAATAAGGATAATGGGAATACATAATTAATGGAATTATGTGGTTTTATTAAGAAGGAGTATTTTCCTACTTAAGGAGAATATAATTTCGAGGCCAATGAATTAAAAGATAAGATTAAAGAGGATGAGGGATAGGAATTTAGAATTCCTAAATATCCATGCAATAAGGAATATCAAGGAAATACGAGATAATGAAGAGAGAGAGATGGTTGCTTCATAACCAAGAAAAGTGTGTTTTCTTTCGAGTTTGGGACTTGGGTCCTCATGAGGCACACCTTAGGGCTTCATACTCCACCCTATATAAAGGGGTAAAGCCCTAGTTCAAGTCTGAGAGAGAGAGAGAGATCGCACATGTTGTCTTCTCCTTCTTCAACCTTGCATATGTACTAACCCTAATTGGTAGAGGATGGTGCGATACCAGGAGCTATGAGGGTAGTTGAAGGAGTTTGTGATGCTCTTACGAAGTCAGAGAGGACTTGGCGACCGTTTCGTTGGCTCTTTGTACCTGCACAATACCTACATGGTTGTTGCGTGTTGGCCGCAGTCGCAGTCCAGCTGGGCGATTTATGGTCGTCTTGGCCGCGTATCAGGGATGCCCTCACCTGCGCGGGACCTGCCGGAGGAAGGGAGGGGCACCTTGGTGGCCGGCGAGGGCTGATAGGGCAGCGACAAAACCCCATCACGACCTGCTACATTGGCAGCTAGGTCACGCGAGGAGGAAGACAACCAAAGGCGGGGTTGACAGAAATACCCCTCCGGGCACTGCATGTCCAGTAACTTAAGCAAGGGTAAAATAGACAATCCATTATATTTGCAAACCCAGCGAGATACGTCGCATGGCAAGGCCTACGTGGCAGCCTCCGATTGGCCGAAAGTAAGTGATTTTTGTTAAATTCGTAACTCAATAAACATAGCGCGGATAGATGCACATTATACATGCATTTTTCTCAAAAAAATGAGGGGAATCCATTAAAAATATAATTGGAGCCTGAATCTACTTTCAATTCGAAAAGTAATAGAAGTTGTTAACTCTAATGTATTAATGGTTAAGAAACCCTATTTTGATATAATTAATGTGATTACTAGGGTTTAATTGATGGTTAAAGTTGATATTAACCTGTTAATGATAAAAAGGGACATTAGGAACAAAAAGGATGAACTTTTCATGTAATTCGTTTCATTTAGAGTTTATGTGCACAAATAGGTTTTAATGGGTCTTGAAACCCTAATGTTGGTAATTGGGACTATTAATGGCTTTAATTATTTGATTTCATGAATAGAACTAAGTTTTCATGGTTATAAGCTATTTCAAGTATTAAAGTTCCTAATTCGTGGATAAATACCCTAATGGTAGTAATTAGGGTTTTCTCATGAATAAAAGGTGGAATTAATGGCAAATCAAGTTCATATGTGATTTGGACCATAATGAACTATGAATTGATGATAAATGCGTATAATGATCTTGTCACGGATTAAAGGGATAAAAATAGTATCTTTAATGTAAAAGAGGCTTAATGAACTTAATTAATGGTTAATTATGCCTTTAATCAGAAATTGAGGATTAGATGTGGAAATAATTAGGGTTTGTGATCAATTGCGTTAGAATAGGGTTTAAAATAGTAAAAGATGAAGGGAAACCCTAATTGCAATGGAAACCCTAAAAGTGAACTAGAAACCCTAGGAAGCGAGCTAGATTTAATAGATCTTAATGACATGAGTAATAAAAGGAAAATGTATAATTGTTTCAGGATCTTATTGAATGCTTGCTTGCCTATTGGTTGATTGGATTATTTCTGTCTCACATCAACTTGACAGGTATGTGGTTATGCTTATGAATATCTCGAGTTAGTTTTCTGAGGTTTTCCAAAGTTTTCATCGATGACTTGAAATAAACTGTTGGATGAATTTAATACATGCAAATTATACTGTGAATATGACTATCACATAAGAGATATGCCTACTAGCTCAGATCCTAGTCCCCTCTGTAGCTTTATAGATTGACCTAGTAAATGGCAACCAATGGGGTAGGCCCATCAGGTCATTGAATGACTTAGTAAATGGCTACCAATGGGGTAGGACCATCAAGTCATCATGAGTCAAGGATTGGTCTACCTTTGGGTAGGGCCATGCGACTCCATAACCCTAGGAATTGGCTACCTGTGTGGTAGGACCATGGGGGTAAGGATCTACCATATGAGAGAGGTAGTATCCATGTCCATTACAGTGACGGTACAGAGATAGGGGATAGGAAAGGATTGAGTAGTAATGCTTAAAATGTAATCTTGGATTTTAATTGATATTTGGTTGATTGTTAACATAGTTGCACAATTATTGTTTCCCCCACATATCAGCTTCTTGCTGACCGACATTTTGTTTGTCGGCATTTTAGGTACAAATGAAAAGAACAAACAGTAAAGTGGCATATGTGGAACTAAATGAGAAATAATGTATACATGAGGATTAGTTAGATTAGTATCTTCATGGATAGAAGTTTAGAAATCCCAAATTTCAAAAAGGTAAGTAAAGTTTTTATTTTATACCAGTTTTCAGTTTAGTAGTAGAACTTCATAATTATTATTGATTATTTTTCGAACCTTTGATCCGGGTTATTAGATAACGACTCTGATCTCTTGGTCTCCTTTAAGTGGGGGTTACCAGGAGATGGAGTCGTTACAATACATCAATCATTTTGACACCCCTCAAGCGCTTAGCAAGAAAATACTACATCAAGGTGGCAACGCTGATCCAACCATTCCTGGATAACACGATGAATGAATGGCACAAGCTTCAATTCTGCCACAACAATTCACAACAAGATCCACAATCAAATGACTGTGGCATCTACGTGCTGGAATGGATCTGTAGCTCGGTGATGCTACAACAAACGCCTGACAAGCTCCACCACATCGACTACCACAGAAAACACGGAGAATATTTGTGGGAGCTTATATCTGAAGGATACGCGCTCACCAGCTAAACCCTCACTGACTTATCACTATCCTACCTTATTTATCTCACAACTCTGGGATAGAGTGTGGGGTAAGTTTGGGGGGGGTACTATATATCAGTGAAGGAGGTACTAAAACTTCTCCCATTTTGTCTTTCTTCTTTCCCTTAAACATACCTTGTGTACATATACATATACAAGTATGATGCAAAATAGTACATATACAACTCCTTGCCTCTATACAATTGTATAAATACATTCTATAGTAAAAACCTGATACAACTTCTCCCAACTTGTTTTCTCTATGTCTAAGGTGGTGCAGGTTTTTGTTATGTTCTTTCCGAAAATGCAGTCTCAAATGACAAAGACTATAACTTTTCTATGCCAATTTTGAAAAATAATCTCACAACAGCTACGAGATGTGTATGCGAAGGAAAACGCTACCTGAACAGTGAATTTTCTCTTGATTCCTTTACCCAACAAAATCCCAAAAAGAGAGAAAAGCCTTATGAGAGTGAATAAAATCATGAGAGTTGTGCCAAATGAAATATATATATATATATATATATATATATATATATATATGAGAACTACTAGAGGGGGGGTGAATAGAGTTTTATAGATAATTTTAACAATTAATTACTCAAGCAACCACAAAGAAAAATATTGGACAAGGAGACACAAGGGTTTAGAGTGGTTCCTACCTTAGCAAATACTAAGGTAGTCAGTCCACTACCCGGTTGCTTACCCAACCGGGATTTGAAAAGAAATTTATTTTATTACCTCTCCAGGAATTACATAAAATACAATCTCTTTTCCCTAAACCCTTCAAGCAGCCTTCACCTAGAAGTAATCGCCCAACTCGAAGCAGCCTTCCCTTGAAGTAGATGCACCAACTCCCGTTGCACCAGCCTTCTGAAGTAGCTTCCCGTGCGATAGCCTTCTTGAAGTAGCTTGAAGTCCCCTTCTCCTCCGAGAAGTCAACCCTCTCCAATCCGCAGCCTCCAACCCTAGGAGTAGCAAGGAGAGTACAAAGAATAAATAGGAACAAGAAAGAAATAGAGAAATTACAACTTATCCTTTAAGCCCGAGGCTTGATATGCCTAGATCAAGCGTAAGATCTCCTAGCCAAGTATGTGAACTTGTAATTGCTGTGGGTAGGAGAATCTAGCCTATAGGACACGAGATTGAGCTAAGAAGAATGTAGGCCAATGATCACAGTGCTCAAATTGCTTGTAAAAGATTGCTCAAGTATGCTCAAGTGTATTCTCAAGTGTAACAAGTGAATTCTAGTGTCCTATGGCTTGTCCTATTTATAGGAATGGCCTAAGTATGCTTAAGGACGTTCTAGACAACTTCTAGGGGTTTCTAAGTGCTTAACTAGCCGTTAGGTACAAAGTTGTTGCTTTAACAACGGCTAATTAATTTATTCTGCAGTTGCTGTCAGAGACCATCTCGGTCGAGGAATGGTCGACCGAGACACCTACTCGGTCGAAGTTTTGTCGACCGACAGGCTCTCTGGATTAACGTTCATTTGCAACTGCCAACTACTTTGTCTGTTGTGTCTAACGGCTACTTTGGATCTTTCTCGGTCGAGAAGATGGTCGACCGAGAGTGTCTCGGTCGAGGAGTTTGTCGACCGAGAATGATCCTGTTTCAAGGTTTCAATTTAAGCATTAATTATATGTGTGAGTGTGCAAAGGTGATCCTAATTAACTGGGATGACATGTCTAACTATGGTGTTTGGCTAAGGAAAATCTAACGCTTGATTTACATGCAAATCTAAGTACTTATACATTATATATTTGTACAAGTTTTACAATATTGATTACATTGCATGAAAATATAACTAAGTAAGCTCTTGGATTTTCCCTTGCTACTTTGTCATCCTGCTTAGTCCTGCACACTCAAGTAGCTTGTTAGATAAATAAGAATGAAATGTTTGTCATCATCGAAACAAAGGGATTTATCATAATATCCAATTTATCCAACAATATATATATATATATACTTGTCTTTCCAAAAGTACCCATCTTTAGGCATGGTAGATCTGGGGCAGTGGTACGTAGGATGTGAAATCACTGCTCTAAAGCCAACTGGCTTGGACTGTAGGGACCACTTTCCCGTTAATGGACCCATACCTGGATGGACCGATGGGAAACAAGAAAAACCCAAACAGCCTTAATCCTACCCAAAAACCCAACTTTCTACTGCCAAAAGCTGTTTGGTGTGAAAGCTAACGTCTAAATCATGCACCTAAGTCTCGCCAAAGTTGAAGAGAAATTTTTTTCTTAAATAAGGCAGGAAAAATAAAGTCTGTTGTTCATGGCCAGACATAATTCTCCTTGAGACATCTCAATACTCGCTCAAACCCCTTGTCTAAAAACTATGATAGATTAAGAAGCAGTATCACAAAACAAAGTTTTAAATAAGTACAGATTGATTGAGGACAATCAAAATGTTAAGTTTGGGGGAGTTGATAACACCCATTTTATGGCTATTTATGGCTCATATTCCATTGTCAAACCTACCTTCTAAACTGTTTTCCTTTCCGTTTTATCATGTTATTGCATAAGAATAAACCACACTCTTCTCCTAACTCTTTTCCCATCTTTTACAGAGTTTCCCTTGCTTTTCCACTCAAAATCAGCAAAAAGGGTCGTCCCGACCCACTTATAATGAATCGGCCCCTTCACTGGCCGCACGACATGCCTACCTACCCGTCGCGGTCGCTACCCGATGTGGTAGCAACCCGACATGGGCGTGTTGTGCGAGAGGCATTTGACGAGCGGCACGCTACCTACCCGACAGACAGCTTCTACCCACCATTACCAATCGGCCTATCACGGCATGTCGCGCACTTCAAGCCACTCACCGGAAGCAGCCGCCCACCATAGCCGCCTGATGCCTTCGCAACCCTGCACGCGATAGCCAAGCCATGTCGAGCGATACACAGGTGTCGACTATCCCCGAAGCCATGTGAACAAAGACGATTGAGGACATGTGGCTCCACGAGAACTGCACATGTTCCAAACTGCGGCCTATAAATAGAAGCTATAAGACTCTGATGGGACGGGTCGGAACCTCATGAAAGCTAACTTCAGAAAGCATTTGGAGCTAGTGTGTTGACTTCCAAGGCGTGCCAGGTGATACTAGGTGAGCACACTCCCAACTCGAGAGGGGCGGGAGTGGTTCATTTAGAACCCGTCCTGATAGCCACAACAACCTGATATGACCAAGAAGGCCACCCGATGTGCGAGGTTCCTAGATGGGCTCCTGCCTGAGACAGCTCACCCCCTACACGCGATACATGGAACCTGAGAACCTAAGTCATTTCTAACCCGGCACGATATCAAACCTGATACGGACCACCCATCACGGTGTGTCGCCCGAGAGGGTGGTACCCGGACACGACCGTATCGGGTAGGGAGCCTTGATCGATACGCCTGCCCGTCACGGCATGTCGCCCGACAGGGCTAGCCACTCGACACAGGCATATCAGGCAGTGCTCCTTCCCAGTATCGGGTTAGCAATACCTTAGGGGTCTGTTGATGTATATCGACCTCCTATATCAAGGGGGTTGATACCTATCTTTCCCTTTTTTACAGGAATTTACTTTCATTTATTACACATTGTAACTAAACCCTTTACATATCTATGCTTATGGAATCAGTGGAGTTTAATATCTGTTGTTCTATGTATGGTTCCTTTTTTTTGGATGATTTCTTTATAAGATCTAAACTCTAGCTTGTATTCTTGGATCATGTTTTGACTAGCTATCGAATTGTGTTTCCCGTTACAACTCCTTCGAGAGAGGAATGTTGTAACTCTAGAGTTCAGTCCGATCTGAGAGTACGAGAGTGCCCAAGATCGGGGCCGCCCCGACTTCCTTTCCACTTCAACTCATGTCCATTACTCTTGAGAGAGGGTATTGGCACGTAGTTAGAGGTAATCTCTTTGAGAGAAGAGAGTACTGGAAGTTTTCTGCTACTGCTTGTTATGCCTAAGTCTTCTTACTTCGTGCTTTACCTGAACGATAATTTTAACTCCCCAGATTCTGTTCTACAAAACCTTTATAAAAACTTCTTAACCCAAAACTTAAATCTTTCTTGTGACTCCTTTTGGAGATAGGATTTTCCGTTTGTTTCTTTGTGATTCTTTTATGTGACATACAACCTTTCCTTGCACCCCCTTTTGTTTGAAGTGCTTAGACAAGTGAAACCCAAGTTCTAAAGCGCCATTCTTCCTATCCCTGTGTTCGACCCCGAACTACTTCGACCCTGTGCTAGTTGTAGGTGTCTTAAACATGCTGGTACTATAAATTATAAAAGTCTGATAACCTAGGCATGTCTCTATCTTTTGGACCCACGTTTAAGGCTCATCAAGAGGGAGTTCTGGGGCTTCCCAGAAACACAACACAAATAATTGAGAAATAGTTGCTCTGACAAACTTTGTCTTCTATGGTTGTGATAACCACGAGAGCCTGAGCAAGTCCTACCCAATTAGGGAGGAATAGCAAGGGAAAGAGCAATTGAGATAATTGCCGTGGGTGAGAAGGTTGGTGACTAGTACAAACATGAAGGATGACTCATTCCATATCATTCTACTAGGACGATAGGAGTTCTAGGCAGTTTGTGTAGACTACCATAGAGGTAGGAGGTTTTTGTCTGCCACTAGGAGGACAATGTCAACCAACAATATATGATAAGAGGAGCATCTAAAGAAGATGAGGTTCATGCTTGTAGTCTGTGGTGCAGACTAGGAGATGTAGCAATCAGATGAGTCCCAATGCAACCAATATTTAGAAGTTGTACATCTACGATGATGAGGATTGTCGCTGGATTTGCTCTAGGACCAAGTATATCCTCAAAACCATCCTTCCTACATTATAGTTATTGACATGATCTACAGATTTTAGGGAATATGGTAGACAATTTTTTTTGTTTTTGTTTCCTTCTCTGTAGCCATATTTCTCAATAGTGGTATTCAAGCCAATGTCAATTTACTATATTATGGGATAATCAATATGACCGGATTTTGGTTTTATCGTTCTATTATTGCATGTGATGTGAATAATATCTTGTCAAATCCAAACACCATGATAATCCCAAACTATATATATATATATATATATATATATATATATATATATATATATGCAATTTACATGTGTCACCCTAAAAGTGGTTTTGATGGTTGATGTGTAGTATGGTTATGGTCAATAAACCCTAAATTATGTGCATGGTTGTGTGGTTGTCTTATCCATATATCTCGGTCTATGTACCAATCATCCATCTTATCTTCCCAATGTAAAGTTAATTCTCTCCTACCTTTGCTTCCCTCAAATGTAACTTGAGGTTTCCCTATAATCATGTAAAAGTAGGATAGTTTTCTTTTTGGTTATGACGAAGAGGATGACGTCCCAATGACAACCCGACCAACTGAAGAGCCCTGGAGGACATGGTGGACATGTTAGATAGATCACCTTGTAGATGTGACTGATCCACTAGAGGAGCCAGCCGATGGTGGATAGAAGGACCAGACGACCTAAAAATCAGATAGAAGGTGAGTTGATCAGTTCATGGGTTGAATTGATCAAACCAGATTGGAAAGCATGGATATTCATCAACAACAAGTTTTGCATGTGATGTAAACCTAGATGACATAATTTCTTGAGGCTCAAGGGATTACATTAAGCTGGCCATAACCATCATTTTTGTTTATTGTATGTTTTCATTGTGGGATATAGCATGTATATGATACATACTATATATGCAGTGATTGGATAAAGTATATGTATATACTTATAAATACAAACTCCCTCAAAAAAATATCAAGTCTTAGATTCTTTCTAAAAGTAGAACACATGAAAAGCTTGATCAACTAAGCATAGTTTTTGCCTCCATGGGGTGTGCTATCTATCTCATGGAAGTGTGATGGTAATAGTGTAGGTTTTTCCTCCGCGGGGCGCATTATTATCATGTCGGCTTTTGGGTCAAGCTTGGTTGGTGATTCTCAAAGCATATGAGCCTAGAGGCATGCAGATGATTATGGACAGGGGTTGTGCATACTGGTGCATCCCTCCAGAGGTGGGCACACTAATAAGTTAGATCTAACTAGATGCACCCCATGAGATCAGAACACATGGTGGGATAACTTTCAAAATTTCTAAGGGTCCTAAACATACACACCTACTTCTACTAAAATACTACACCTGCAAGCTCACGGGGTTGTATCATAGTTTAGGAGGGTGGCAAGTATAGGTTCGATCCACAAGGAGAAAAGGGGGCACTAGATCTAGGTCAGTTTTTGGACTAGGTTCCTACTGCAGAGTCTAGGGTTTTAGGGTTATAAGGTTGTTTTGATTGATTACACTAACTTGAGAAAGAAAGCAATTAAAGGAAAGCAAACAAGATTAAAACCTATGTTAACCCTAGATAGTTAATTCTACTGAGCAAGAAAAGAAAAGTTAAGGCAAGGCAAAGAGAAAGCTATGCTAAGGCAAGAAAGAAGAGATCTACACTACACTAAGCTAGAAAACAAGGCAAAAGAGCAATTAAAGACCTAAACTACCAAGAGAAAAGCAAGAACAAGGCAAGAAGATAACTAAGAAAATAAAGATCTAACTAAGCTAACACTAGCTAAGCAAGAAGGAAATTAGGGTTTTAAAGAAATAAAGAGATGTGTGGGTTATTTGGGAGATGCACTTATAAATTAGGTTGGGGTGATATATGAACATTATAGTCTCGGTTAGATTATCAAACCAAACAACAATCTAGAGTTGATAAATGTGTTTTTATCATTTTTATTTACATCTTTTAGATATCTTTTTAGGATTCTTTTGTTATTTATTTTCTTAGTTTTATAATTAATTGCATTATATTATATTTTTCTCTTTAAGTAGAATTTTAATTATATTTTCTTGAGTTTTTCTAGGAAATGGCATAAATATTCTTGCAGTATAATTGCACAATTTATAACAGTCCTGTAATTAATGTATACCTATCACCAAAAGTGTCATAACTCTTGCATCCAGTGTCCAAATTGAGTGCACAAGTATTCATTGGAAAGGAAATTTAATTTACTAAAATAATATCCTATTATTTGGACCGTTTTTATGCTTTTTATGGGACAAAAACACTCTATAAATAGTGGCTGCGTGAATCTACATTGAAGAGAGTTACATGGTTAAGGCAATTAAAGCCAATCAAATTTCTATTGACCAGATCCAAAAAATTCAAAAGGACGGCTCCCACTTTTTTTCCCCTCTTTTTGGGCAGCCTACCCCCTCCTTCTCCTACCAAAGGAGGGGGGATTCTCTATCTTTCACATCATCTTTTGTATCATCTTTGTATGGGATTTCTGAGCAATCTTTCTTGCGTTCTTATATTATTGTGTTTTATTCATCAATAACGTTTGGTTTTTGCAAGCTAAGTGTTCCTTTCAATTATTGTTATTACTTTGCTCGTTTAGATATAGTTTATTTCTTCTTCTTCTTCTTCTCTTCTGTGGACTGGAGCGTCGACCTTTTCATTATCTCTAGCCTAAGGAACTATCCTTTAGTAAGACTAGACTATGGCTAGAACTCTTCTTCCCTCCGTCTCCCTTTTCTCCACAACCATGAGTGAGTAGTGTTCTATCGAGGCAAGGGGAATAACCCCTTAGCCATGACTTTATCGGATTTTTCCTTAAAACGATCCTAGATGGCTTTTGTGTTTGATAACTAATTGATCTATCAAAGTAATTAATTGGTTTGATCAAAAGTTAATCTGGATGGATATGATTGTAGAAGTTCAGATTTAGAACAATAAACTCCATTACATAGGAGTTTTGAAATTACTGTGGATTTTCTTCTTTTAGGTTGATGACCAGGACCAATGGGCTCATGTGGAGTTCATCTTTTGTGGATTTTCATTAATTCACTTGCCTTTATCAAATTTGTTGTTTTTAATGATTAGTTTGTTTTTGCCTAGGCTAAGGTGGTGAAAACCCCTAAAGCCTCAATTCCCATCTCTTGATTCCAATCACCGCTTGTTTTTCTTCCTTTAATTCCCAATCTTTTCATTCATAATAGTTCTCTTATGCTAACAACAATCTTGATTTCCTTTGTGACAAGACAAATTTATATTCTTGTTAAGTGCATTTTCATTCATACATTTCTTTCTTAAGTGTTAGTCATCAACCCCCAAACTCAAATTTTAATTTTTGTTCCAAATCTAAAAATACCAAAAATAAACAATAAGTTCTTCAAACAATTGGTTTTAGATTTAACAATCTTAATAAAGTTGTCATGTGGGATCGACCATTTCTATACTAGCCTTAATCAGAAAGTTGAAAAAGGATTAAACTCTAGGATAATTATATTAGTGATTGTAAGTGCACTGTGACACATTACCAATTTGAGGATAATTATCTTAGTATTGTAAGTGCACTGCAACACATTAACAATTTGGCGTCGTTGTGACACATTAAAAAATTTGACACTAGATGTGTTACCCAAATGGAACCCGTCAATCTCCCCCAATCCACATTCATCTCCAACACTACTTCAACTACTGAAGGAAGATATGTGGATCCTACTCAAAGGACTACGAGGTGACAAGCAACATCTTTTAGAAAACCTCTTCAAGCTTCCACGACCACCCATCCATTGGGTGTACTATGAAGATCCTCTGTTCAAAGCCCCAACCATCATCAACATTCCCTTCAGATGAACATATTTTGAGCTGTCAGGGCCTCCTGGTGAATCCAAAAATTTTCTTCCCTCCATCTCGAGTTTGGGTTTTGCTCGAGATGAGTAAAAATCTAAGTCCGGGGTGGAGGTGGGTGGTATGTTTCTACTTTTCCCCCTTATCGTTTCCTTTCAACATCTTGTTTTCTTTTGTTTTTCATATAGTTGCTTCTATATTTTCTTTTTTTATGGCCATTATCTAGTCGGCCATGTTTTAGTTTCTTTTATTATAAAAATTTCATTACCTAGTCGTCCAGTTTGAATAGATGTTTATTATTTACCCCCTTGAATTTAGTAAATTTTCTTGCAAAATATATTACAAATTGTCATGTCTGAAACCACTGTGTCACCTAGGACCTTAATAACATCACTCCTTGGAAAAGTTGGCAAGTCATAAGGAATCGATCTGAACCAAGTATAATTTTTCCCTATATTTAAGAAATGGATTATCTTGTTAAAAAATTTATATGATGTGATTTATAGGAATACACTAACTAGAGCAATGACACTCTATGGAAATAAAAAAATGAAAAAAATGTTGAAGTTATAAGCACAAGAACATCTCTTCCTTCCCTCTATTTTTTTTCTAAAAAAGAGAAGCAAAGAATCACCACCGAACAAAAATCAAGTCTGGGGTGGCATGCTTCCCAAAATAAAAACTCCATACCCCACAAAGGGGCGTACCATCAAAAGATGCCAAAAGTGCACATGAAAAAAAAATGTGACCAATGTAGCCACAACTCCACAAATTCATATCTCGAGTCGAATAGAGGAGGGATCAATATTTTTTCATCACTTTTTTCTCTATTTTCATGCCCCCCGATTTTGTCTTGTTCTTGTGCAAAAACTTACAGAAAAAAAATAAAAATTGAGAGAGTCAAAGTGAAAGTAAGATGAAGCATGTTTTTCTACAAAATCTCATTTTTGAAGCAAGATGTGATAATTGTTTGATAGGGAATATAGAACTTTATGCTACGTGGTTCTAGGAGATTGGGTCACTTGGCCAAAAATTAGAGGAAAGGATTATAGTGATGTTACAAGGGCGAGGAATGACATATTGGGAGTATAAATTGGACTTTATTTGTAATCTAATTTGCTTGAGGACAAGCAAAGATTCAAGTCTGGGGTATTTTGATAAATGTGTTTACATCATTTTATTTACATCTTTAAGATATCTTTTTAGGATTGTTTTGTTATTTATTTTCTTAGTTTTATAATTAATTACATTATATTATAATTTTCTATTTAAGTAGAATTTTAATTATATTTTCTTGAGTTTCTGTAGAAAATTGAATAAATATTCTTGGAGTATAATTGCACAATTTACAACAGTCTTGTAATTAATGTATACCCGTCACCAAAAGTGCCACAACTCTTGCATCTAGAGTCCAAATTGAGTGAACAAGTATTTAGTGGAAAGGGAATTTAATTTCCTAAAAGAATATCCTATTATTTGGACAACTTTTGTCCTTTTATAGGAGTGAAATATGTTTGAAATCTCTGCTTCTGGAATCTACATTGAAGAGAGTTACATGGTCAAGAGAATTAAAACCAATCAAATTTCTATTGACCAGATCTAGAAAATTCAAAAGGACGGCTCCCTATCTTTTTCCCCCTCTTTTTTAGTAGCCTACCCCCTCCTTCTCGTATAAAAGGAGGGGGGATTCTCTATCTTTCACATCATCTTTTGTATCATCTTTATACGAGATTTCTGAGCAATCTTTCTTAAGTTCTTATGTTACTGTGTTGTATTCATCAATAAAGTTTGGTTTTTACAAGCTATGTGTTCCTTTCAATTATTGGTCTTACTTTGCTTGTTTAGATCTAGTTTATTTCTTCTTCTTTTCTGCGGACTAGAGCAAGGGATTAAGCGTCAGCCATTTCACTGTCTTTAGCCTAAGGAACTATCCTTTAGTAAGACTAGACTATGGCTAGAACTCTTCTTCCCTCCGTATCCCTTTTCTCCACAAGAATGAGTGAGTAGTGCTCTATGGAGACAAGGGAAATAACCCCTTATCCATGGCTTTATCGAATTTTCCTTAAAACAATCCTAGATGGATTTTGGGTTTGATTACTAATTGATCTATCAAAGTAATTAATTGGTTTGATCAAAAGTTAATCCGGAAGGATATGACCGTGGAAGTTCAGATTTAGAACTACAAACCCAATCGCATAGGAGTTTTGAAATGACCGTGAATCTTTTTCTTTTAGGTTGATGAACTAAGAAACATGAGCAATGGGACCAATGGGCTCATGTGGAGTTTATCTTTAGTGGGTTTTCATTAATTCACTTGCCTTCATCGAATCCATTGTTTTTAAGGATTAGTTTGTTTTTGCCTAGTCTAAGGTGTTGAAAACCCTTAAAGCCTCGATTCACATCTCTTGATTTCAATCACCACTTATTTTTCTTCCTTTAATTCCCAATCTTTTCATTCATAATAGTTCTCTTGTGCTAACAACAATCTTGATTTTCCTTGTGACAGGACAAATTTATATTCTTGTTAAGTGCATTTTCATTCCTGCATTTCTTTCTTAAGTGTTAGTCATCAACCCCCAAACTCTACTTTTAATTTCTGTTCCAAATCTGGAAATACCAAAAATAAATAACAAGTTCTTCAAACAATTGGGTTTAGATTTAAAAATCTTCATAAAGTTGTCATGTGGGATTGGCCCTTTCTATACTAGCCTTATTCAAAAAGTTGAAAAAGTATTAAACTCTAGGATAATTATCTTAGTGATTGTAAGTGCACTGTGATGCATTAAAAATTTGAGGATAATTATCTTAGTGATTACGAGTGCACTGCGACTTACAAGGAAAAAAGAGCAAATTTTTTGAAAATTACTCAAAAATTGACAGATTGTAAACTACATGACATGCAAGCATGCAAAGCTGGTAAAATATAATCTAGATAGCAAGAGAAACAAAAAAGGCAAGAAAAGAAAACTAAATGGTATGTGAAATGCAAAATCAGTGAAATGATAAAAAGGGCATACTGCCCTACCACCCCAAACTTTTGAATCATATTGTCCTCAACATGACGCTAAATTAGGAATGATAGGGTAAATTATCATTGTGGTGGCTGCAATAGTGGTCCTCCTGTCCTCCCTATGGTGGAGGATGTTGGTAGTAAGTGCCCCAGTAGTATGATTGTGGTGGCGGGTAGGAATCGTAGTATGCAGATAGTGTGCCCCACCAATCTTTCCACCACTGAGGGTCCCTCTATGCCTGGGCATGCTGAAAATGATACATGTAGTTGATATGATAATGCATCTATTGATGATCAAACCACATTGCATCATGTGTATGTTGATATCCCCCTTGTGCCCTCAGAATCATGTCTTGTGTGTTCTAAATGCCCTCTAGTTGTGCATGTATAGTCGACATGTCATATGCGTTCACAGAAGACTGTTGTGGTTGGTGTGATGTCTCCGCCTCTCATCGCCTCACCATGTGTGTATCTCCCTCCTCAACTATCCTCCTCCTCCTGGTAGCTACTTGTGACTCTCCAAGTCCTTCAGGAAGATCTCTAGACTATTGCATCCATGTGTCTCTAGGATGCTCCCCCTCCCACCTACTCAAGATATCTAAAACATTCAGAGATGGACCACACTACTCTAAGAGAGGTGTGGCATGGTAGGGGATCTTGAGTGAAACTTCTTCATAAGGAGGGTTGACCTAGTGGAAGATCTTCTGATCAATCACTGAAATCATGGATGAGCGAGTCAAGTAGTGCAAGTCCACACGATTACCTCCTTCTACCTTGGAGTAACCATATACATCATGCTCTAGGGCTAGAGAAATGGAAGTCACAATCCTTCCCATAATAAAAGGATTCTTTCTATTGGATGGGATTGTCTTCATGTGATCAATGATGAGAGACCCCAAATTTACATGCTTTCCCTACACCATCAATCCCAACACAAAGAGGTCTTTCCTTGTACAACTACCTTGATTCTCATACCAAGTGAAGATGGTGTTTGTCAAGACCTTCTAAATGTATCTCAAGACGGGATTGTGAATAAGACTTGTCTTGGATTTTCTCACCACAAAGTTGTTTTTCCATGTAAGGCTCTTCCACATGGATGTGTAGTTGACATTTATTTCTCTATCTGTGTTTCCTTAATCAAGTAATTATGTTGCCTCAGGGGTGGGAGTGAAAATGTTGTTAAGAAAGGATGCAGTTTTAAGGTAGGTTCCATTTCCCAATGTGACATTAACAGTGTCATGTGAGACTTTCTCTAGGGTTGCAAAAAAAACTACTATGTAAGCTCAACATAAGTCTCCTAGATTTTGGTCAACACTTTAAATAACCCAACGGGTTCCAAGATATCCTGGAAAAAAAATAGAAAATGCCCAAAGTCTCCATCATCTCCCAACAAGCGTAGCGAGTGGCGATCACTCGGTGTGTCAGGAACTCTGGGTACTTTGGCTTCTTCACCTTGTTGTTCTTACCCTCGGGTTTTGTCTCATGATGTTCCTTAGGTGCATCCCCCTACCGTGCATCTGGCATTTCTTCATCTTCATCATCTAAAAGTATATATTGTCATGCACTCGACTGTGGTTGTGGTGCTACAGATGCCGAAGGATGGGTCAAAGTTGATGCCCAAGCCACTAAAGTAGATGGTTGAGGAGGTGATGGAGGTGGTGCTTATCTGGAGAAAATTTACTGTCGGGCTTCTACCCCATCTTTGCTAGGTAATCTAGAGGACTCTATCATCATGGGATCCACTGATGTTGCTATATGGGGTGATTCTCTATGTGAATCAGAGGCTGTCGGTGGTGGTGGAGGGGCTTGCGACAACGTCGAGACTGAAGAATAGTTGTTCTTGGGTCAAAAGGTCATAGGAGATTACATCCTTGGTCTCATACACCACTTTCATGGTGAGTTTCTTCATTGTGGATGAATTTTGGTGGAGAAATGTGGGGTTTTAGGAATTTTCACAGTTCTGCGTATGTGGGGCAGAATGGAGAGAAAGTGGAGAAATTGGTGGGTGAAATTGGATGGAAATGATGAGTGGAGGTAGGGAAAATGGCTGGAAGATGATTTGGAATGGATTGGGGTTGATTTGAGGAGGAATCAGGGGTGGACGAGGGCTAGCATAGTGTTGCACAACCGCTATATGCGTCGCACGAGTGTTCTATTCGTGCAAGGGTGAATGAGCAAGTGAAATGAACAAAATTAGATTGCTGACTTAAGTGTTGGGTCAGTTTGTAGCACAATAGTGATGTGTGGCATGACCATGGTGGCTCGCCTACTGCATGGCCATGGCACTCTGCACGACCATTTTGACTGGATTGCCACTCAGTCGTGCTACCTTACACAGCCATGTAAGTATGTTCTTCAATTCTTCAATTTTCTTGATTTATATGTTGATTTGAGTGTACCACCATGACCATTCCATGCCACCATGGACGTGGTGAATACTGTGGCAGTTCATTTCAACTTGAATCTCATCAAAACATCAAATCTTTGGTCCAAAATGATTTTTCATGAATTCTTTGTCTAAATTTTATTTAATTTTCCTAATTTCAACATGTTTTCACCTGCACATCTTAAAACTAAACAAAAATATTAAAAACAAGTGTATGTAGGTGTTTTCTTAGAAAATTGTAAAAATAATCAAAAGTATCAAAAAGGAAGGCTGGGTGAAAAATTCCCAAACCTATGTGGGTTGCCTCCCACCAGTGCTGAGTTTCATGCCTTCATCTGGGTTTCTTGGAGATTATTCAATTATTGAATAATTTGGAATTCTCATGTGACAATTCTTTCAATAAATGTATCTCTCATTTTCACACAACCTATGCTCCTCATCCCTTTGATCACCAAAGTTATCATAAAATCTTTCATCCAGATCTCCTCATCTCAAATGACCAATCAGACTCTTGAAGTGACCATATCGAATATCTTCATCTCGAACTCTCTGGGTTGAGGACTTGTATATGTTGACCTTTATCTTTATGTCCACGAAAGAGACTGTAATTATGCCACTATGAACGTGTATCTTGGTATCGGATGTAGATAAGAATGGTCTTCCCAAGATGATGGGAATCTTTCTATCATCCAGCTCCATGTCAAGAACAATGAAATCTATTGGAACATTGCATCTTTTTCCTTATCTATCATCACCAAGACTTCATCTACTCTTCCTCTAGGCACTTTGATGGAGTGATCTTCCAATTAGAGAGTACAAGGTTTCGGTTCCAACTTGCCTAACCCTAGCTCAACATACACATTATATGACATCAAATTCACGCTAGATCCCAAATCAAGTAGGGATTTGTCTATGCGATGTCCCCCAATGTAACTAGGTATAAGTGGGGATCCTGGGTCTTTTCTGTTCACAAGAAGTGAGTGTTGGAGGATTGAGCTCACTTGTCGTATCAACTTGAGTCTCTTTGGTATTCTCCCCATTGACCTTCTCTTCACAGTGTAAAAGTTCTTAAGAAACTTGGCATATGATGTGATCTACTTGATAGCATCAAATAATGGAATGTTGACCTCCACTTGGCGAAACACCTAAAGAATGTCAACATTATACTTTTTTATCCTCCTTACTTCTGGTGGCTCATCTAATGATTCAATGAATGGTGGCTCACTAGCTTTGACCTTACTAGCATCAACATGATTCTCTTGTGGCATGTCATGAAGTGGAACACTAGGGATGGTAGGGCCTGCAAATGGGGTGTGAGGTGGAGCACATGGTATCACAAACTCAACAAGAGGTATCACATCATAATCTTCGGAAATCTCAATCATAGTATCACCACTTTGTTGTCTCTGCTTTTCTTTATCAATCTTCCTTTGACTTGCGGACTGCTCAAGAGATTTCCCACTCTTTAGAACTGTCACAACACTTCCTTGCTCATGGTGGAGGGGGGGGGGGGGGGCTAGTTGTGGTTGTGGAGGAGGTGGAGGTGACACTTGGTATTGAAATTGAGGA
Source organism: Alisma plantago-aquatica (assembly GCA_963693085.1). Taxonomy (NCBI): domain Eukaryota; kingdom Viridiplantae; phylum Streptophyta; class Magnoliopsida; order Alismatales; family Alismataceae; genus Alisma; species Alisma plantago-aquatica. The sequence continues at coordinate 199,496,933 of OY856413.1, read as the reverse complement.
GGGGATAATTGAGGTTGGAAGGTGAATTGTTGAAAAAGTTGCGGTGATGAAGGGGGAGGAGGTGTGTAAGGCTTTGGATGGCCGTGCAAGTAGTATACGGGTTGCACTTGCATTGGAGGTGAACTATAGAAAACTTGTGAGGAGGGTGTTGGTCCACTTGCTCATTGAAACTTAAGATGGGTTTTGAAGACAATTTTTCTTCTTGGAGAGAAAGTATGGAAGATAGTTTCTCTATCCTTCCCTCAAGCCTTGTAACATTCTTTTGGACATCATCAAAAATTTTCAACATATAGAGGACCTCTTCCTCAAACCTTAAGCTATACCTTGGACTTTGTGGTTCCTAGTAGCTATAGGAGTCAGGTATCTTCTTTTCTTCCTCATAGAACTCAATAGAATTGTCTGAGTGGAAAGAAACATTTGTTACTTAGTTTTTTCATGAAGCTCACCATGTCACCAAGAATCTTCATCACTTTCGGTCTTGAGTCATTATGAGTTAGATATGTCACACCTAAGGGGTGGTCACCATCATTCATCATCCTAGAATCTCAAATTCTTGAACCTTCTGCCAACTTCTCAAATAATGGACATATCTCCTCAGGTGGACTAGCCATGAAAACTCCTCCACAAGAAGAATCTACTGAAGCTTGACTCTTTGGAGATAGACCATAGTAAAAGGACTGAACTAGCTACCACAAAGGTATCACATGGTGTGGGCATTCTCTCAACATCTTATTAAATCTCTCCCAAGCATTGTGAAACTGCTCACTACCCATCGGACTGAAACTCACTATGGCACGCCGCATTTGTGTCAACCTTGAAATAGAGTATAATTTCCTTAAGAATGCTTTCTTCGTCACATCCCAACTCATGATGTCTCTTCTTGAATTGTACCAAACTTTTGCTTTGTCTTTGAGGAATAAGGGGAACAAGGTCAACCTGATTGTGTCATCACTAGTCGTCTGTGTCTTGAAGGTGGAGCATACTTCAAGAAATGAGTCCAAGTGCTTGTAGGGGTTCTCATCCTATGAGTCATAGAAGGTGGTTAGGAACCCAAGAAGACCTAGAGGGATGTAGAATTACTCCCGTAGCATTTGATCAACTCTGTTAGTAATTGGCAATTTGTAGTTGCTAGGAATGAAGTAATCTTGAAGTGGCTTGTGAGGTGCATTTTGGTCTTCCATTTGGTCTTCCCTGAGTGGCTTGTCACCAACATGATTAAACCTGCCACCTCTCATGACCTCATAGCCTCCCCACATGAATGCCAGGAAAATATCATTCAATTTATAGATGACACCATCATCCTTGTTGAACCTAATGACACCAATATCATCAACACCATTCGCATTATTGGGCTCTTCTCATACATTTTGGTGCTCAAAATAAATCTCAATAAATCATCTATAATTGGTGTTAACATTCATCAAAACATCTTGCATATATATAAAGATCCTCTGAAATGCAAAATAGAAAATTTCCCCTTCAACTATCTTGGGCTTCCCATTACACCACACCCAATAACCCATTCAAAATGGATACCCATCATTGACAAAATCCAAAACAAACTAAACTCTTGGATAAACAATTTCCTTAACCTAGCGGGCAGACTTACTCTCATCAACAGTGTTATAATGCCTATCACAACTCATTTCCTTAGTGGCATCCCTTTGCCCACCAAAACCCACAACATGATTGATAAAATCAAAAGAAATTTTCTCTGGAACAACCATACACCATATGCCCTCCACAGACATATTCACTTGGTCAATTGAGGTATAATAATAGAACCTATCAAATATGGGGATGGGGCATCATCAACATCAAAACGCATGCTATCTATCTTGTCAAAAAAGTTATTTGCGCCCTAATAAATAACACAAACAAAATTTGGAGAAAATCTATCCTTCATAAATATTGCAAAGACAAACCACCTTGGCATAAAACCTCACAAAACATTTCATCAACAAAAACTTGGATACTATAAAAAATCTCATTTGTACCCCTCCCACATGCACACTAGAATATCAGCTTCTGGGAGGACCCATGGTTCCATCACAACACCATCAAAAACCTTAAACTGCACATGCAAATCCCTTTACCTCTAAAAAACCTCAACAAATCCAAAGCACTCAAATACCTTACCAGTACTAGGTAAAACTCACTCAAAAGATTTCTTCGAAACCAAGTGGACAGCAATTCCATTGACGAGATCATTCATGCACTTGAATACAACATTAATAATAAAATTTCTTGGAGTTGGGCGCCACACTACACTCTAAAAGCATCATATACGCATATCACTTATAGAGGCCATATTTCAAACATGGTGCATTACTGGAAAACAAAATGGCCACAAAAACTACAATCTTCTTCTATCTGCTCACGAATAACAAAATTCTCATTGAACATAACCTTACCCACATGGGTTTCAAGGGACCAACTAGATGATATCTCTACATAAAAGATGAAGAAAATTCCTTCCACCTCTTCACACAACGCTCAGTCACTACGCACATTCTACTTTTCTTCTTTCCACTTTCAGGAAACCTCAAAAATATCCTTGAACCAATGGTTATACCTAGATTTATTGATTACTCTAAGTTAAGAAAGAAAGAAATTAAAGGAAACAAAACAAGATTAAAGCTAAGTTAACCCTAGACAGTTAATTCTACTGAGCAAGAAAAAACAAGGCAAGGCAAGGAAAGGAAAAGAGCAAGCTAATGCTAAGGCAAGAAAGAAGAGATCTACACTATACTAAGCTAGAAAATAGGGCAAAAGAGCAATGAAAGACCTAAATTAGCAAGATAAAATCAAGAACAAGGCAAGATGATAACTAAGCAAATAAAGAGCTAACTAATCTAACACTAGCTAAGCAAGAAGGCAGTTAGGGTTTTAAAGCAATAAAAGGATGTGTGGCCTATTTGGGGGATGCACTTATCAATTAGGTTGAGGGTGATATGTGAACATTATAGTCTCATTTAGATTATCAAACCAAACAACAATCTAGAGTCTAATGAATTGCCCTAGACTTCTAACTAGCCATGGATAGGATAGGTTGCATATAGGGGAACTAGTTCCTAACACCTCCTACTACCCTTACGAGGCTCAATTGGGTAAGGGTGTAGGTGCAATTCATTTAGAGTCTAAACAAGCCTAGGTTTCTAGGTTATATGATCTTAGGGTGATTAGGGGCTGAGGGTAGTAATCAGGGTGGAAGTGAGGTTTAAGACCTCACATCACCAACATTCTAGCCTTGGGAAAAATCCATGCTAAGCATACTAAATTCATCTAAACTAGACACTTATATATCTCAACTAGTATTTGGAAATTTTATTAGCATGTAGGAGGATTGGTAGCTAGCTAGGGATCCATGAATTAGACCTAGGAGCAAATCCTGAAATTCATACATATAAGTAATTTCCTTGAATTCCTAGGTGATTTAAAAAACAAACCAACAAGCAATTCATGGAGAATGATGTAGAAATAGAACATAATCATTAAAAAACAAAATTACAATGTTTACATATCATTTTCGCCCAACATGGTATCAAAGTAACATTTTTGGCCCCAAACAACCCATCCAAGGGGCCTAGCTACTCATGGAAATGCAAAATACAAAAAGAAGGGATAAAGGGATAGAAGAGGCCATTGATCTCTGTGTATATGTGGTAATCCTCATCTTTAACTACTATAACATGTCCTCCTCCTTCCTCCAAGGTGCAAGGGGCATGGGATGATGGTGGAATAGGGTCAAAACACTAGGAAACTAGGGTTTTGGTGGTGAAATGGTGAAATGGAGTGGAATGAAGGTGGAAATGGAATCGAATAGATAGGGGGTAAAAATGGAGTTCTAGGAGTGATCTAGGGGTAGCTAACCTTGTTCTCCAGCCACCACCAAAGTATATATAGGTGTGGGTGATGCAATAGGTCAAGTAGGGATAATGTGGGGAATGTAATGGAAAATTAGCTAGGTTTTTGTGAGTAACACGGCCATGGTGGTCACCATAGATGTGGTGGAGTGGGGTGAGAATGGTCGTGGTGGAGTGGAACTACCATGGTAAAAAATGGGGAAAAACATAATAACTTGGGTGGTTTTGAACAGAAAGTGGAACGGTCGTGGTGGTATCATGGCATGGCCATTCTTGGTGGCACGACCGTTTTGATCTTTGCACTTTCTTAACTTGACTTTGTTGTCTTTGAGTGAGCTAGCATGTCGTTCTATGGTACCACAACCATGTCGGTCTCTGAGTCAGCACTTTGACTTGGATCTTTGTTCATTCTTAGACATATTTTCTTCAACGGAGTTTTAGCCACTAGGGGTAGGTTGAGGGATCCTCAGACTTACTTTAGGACTCTACAAGGGTAGAAAAACTATAGGATCAATCCTTCTCTCTCTTCCATCCAAGCACGGTCCAAATGCCTGAACAACATGCAAATAATGCCCATAAGTGCATTTTATACAAATATACATATTAGGGGAAATAACATGTAATCTAACAGGTATAGATGTGATTGAAATGAAATATGACACAAGTTGGAGCCCTGAAATAGGGTTGCATCATGTATCATCTATCTAGAATTGCATACGATGCAATTGGCAAAAGTTGCCTACCTTGATGGTTGACTGTGTTTGCGGTGTTGATCGGACCATGGTTGAATTATCTTGGATCTGGCACACTAGAATAATGCACCCTACAATATTCTGAATTGATATTGAGGGATATCAATTTTAATAAAATAGTGGGAGTGATAATAATTAAATACCTAATTAATATCATCATTTTTTCAAATCAAATAAAATAAAAAGGGTTTTTGAGAAATGCAAATTTTCTCTTGTAGAATCAATGAAAAACAAATCCTATTTGTGATTGGTCCTAAAGAAGGATAAACTTGAGAGGAGAAATTTCCATGACTGGTTTTGGTCTTTGAGAAGGGCTCTCAATGAAGAGTGCAAGCTTTGCATCCTTGACAAACCACTTCCAGAAATACCTCCTCCAGATGCACATAGGGCACAAGTGGATGCTTATTGGAAGCATGCCAATGATTCCCTAGAGATAAAGTACATTATGATTAGTTGAATGAACTATGAGTTGCATGAGCAGTGTGAAGACATGAGTGTTCTTCATATGGTAAAACATCTTAAGAAAGTGACATTTGGTCTTGAAAAGCAAGAAAGGGATATTATCTTGAAGGTGATACTTGAGTCAAAGCTGATAGAGGAAACCTTAGTAGAGGAACATGTGATCAATATGATTGGTCATGTGTATCATCTTGAAGAACTGGGATTCACCTTGAGCCAAGATTTCGCCACTAATATGATTTTAAGGACTATACATGAATCATATAGGTCCTTTATTGCATGCTATCATGTGAGTAATTCAGCTAGATAGATGTCAGAGTTACTTGTCATGTTGATTCATGTTGAAGGAAAGTTGAGTACAGACAAGCCCGTGATGGTGATCAGTGGAGTTGATTCCAAGGGTCACATCAACACTGATAAGAGTTCTACGGTCAAGCCCAAGTCTAATTCTCAACACTCAAGATAAGGAGAAATAAAAGTACAAGAGGAACTCATCCTTTGTACTTGAAGGCTTTCAGGAAGCAAAAGATGGGGATGGTGATATCCACTTCAGGTATATACATTATTGAGATAAATATATCTACTTCATCATTATGGGTATTAGATACCAGATGTAGATCTCACATATGTTCACATATGCATGATCAGAAAGGAAGTAGGTTTTTAGGAAAAGGTGAGGTGGAATTGTGAGTTGCTAATGTCACAAGAGTTGCGGCCAGTGCAGTTGGAACCTATAGTATATCTCTACCCATGGGGCTTATAATAGATTTAAATAACTACTATTATATAATTTATATAAATAAAACATCATTTATGTATCTTGTTTGGACAAGGATGCATTTTAATTCCACATTAAAAATGGTCGATGTTCTATTTCAAAAGATGGGATCTTTTATGGAAGTTCCCCAATGTCTTATGTTCTTTATTTGTTAGATCAAAATATAGAGATATATAACATTAATACCAAAAGAATAAAACTCAACAACTCAATAAAAACATACCTTTCTCACTGTCATCTAGGGCACATAAATGAGAATCACATATCTAGACTCTATAAAGATGGTTATCTTGACTCTTTTGATTTCAAATCTTTAGAGACATGTGAATCTTGTTTGTTGGGCAAGATTTCTAAGACCCCTTAAAATGGTAACAATGAGAGGGAAACTGATCTATTAGGACTCATACATACTAATGTGTGTGTACTTTTTAGAACAATCGCTAGAGGTGGGTATCAAAACTTCATAACCTTCACTGATGACTTAAGGAGGTATGGCTACATTTATTTAATGAAACATTAGTCAGAAACTCTTGAAAAGTTTAAGGAGTTTATGAATGAAGTACAAAACCATCTTGGAAAAAGTATTAAGGAACTTCATTCTGATCGAGGTGGAGAATATTAAACTAAGAGTTTCACAACCTTCTTAGAGCCCATGAAATTATATCCCAGTGACTCCACCTGGAACACCTCAGCATAATGGTGTGTCAGGAGGAAGAATCACACATTATTACTAGTTATGGTGCGACAAATGATGAGTTTAGCCAAGCTTATGATTACCTTTGGGGGGCATGCTCTTCAAACTACCATGTTTACACTAAATCGAGTACCATCTAAGTCAGTTCAAAAGACACCATATGAGTTATGGAATATGAAGTGTCCCAATATATCTTTTATGAGGAGTTGGGGATGTGATTCTTATGTCAAGAAAGTGTTTCCTGAAAAGCTTGGTCCTAAATCTAATAAATGTTATTTTTTTGGATATCTTAAGGAAATTAGAGGATATTACTTTTATTCCCAATATAATAACAAAGTGTTTGCTTCCAGGGATGTTGCATTCCTTGAGATGGACTTCATTTCCAAAGAAATTAGTGGGAGGAAAGTGGAAGTCAAAGAGGTTTGAGACCAACAAGAAAACAATGAACCAATAGATGAACTAGAGGAACAAAGAGATTCACAAGATGTTGTGGAATCACAAATTCCTCAAGTTATATAGGAACCTCATAGATCTAATAGGATGCGCCTTGAGCTTATAAGATTTGGATATCTTGTAACTCATGAAGAATTGGTGATAGATGATGATCCAATTTCCTATCAAGATTCTATAGAGGGACCAGATTTTGAGAAATGGCTTGAGGCCATGATATCTAAGATGGAATCCATGTATACCAACAAAGTATAGACTTTGGTGGATCCACCAGAAGGGGTAAAACCCATAGGGTGCAAGCGGGTCTTCACAAAGAAGTCCGACATGGATGGAAAAGTTCAAACCTATAAGTGTAGATTGGTTACAAAGGGTTTTAGACAAGTTCAAGGTATTGACTATGACAAAACCGTTTATCCAGTGGCCATGGTTAAATCCATTAGGATCATGCTTGTTATTGCAGCTTATCATGACTATGAAATTTGGCAGATGGATGTTAAAATAGCATTCCTGAACAGGAATATACTCAAGGATGTGTACATGACACAGTCTGAGGGTTTATCAATCCAAAGAATGCAAATAAAGTTTGTAAGCTACAAAGGTCAATCTATGGATTGAAACAAGCATCTCGAAGCTGGAATCTTCATTTTGATGAAATAGTCAAAAGAGTTGGTTTTATTGAAAATGAATATGAACCTTGTTTGTGCAAGAAGGTTAGTGGGAGCATAGTGGCATTCCTCATATTATATGTAGATGATATATTACTAATGGATAATGACATCCCTACTTTACAAAAGGTAAAATCATGGCTAGTAAATACATTCTCTATGAGACTTCAGAGAAGCATCCCACATCTTTGGGATAAAGATCTATAGAGATAGATTTAGAAGGCTTCTTGGACTAAGTCAAAGCATATACATTGATAAAGTGTTGAAACGGTTCAACATGGAGAACTCAAAGAGAGGAAACTTGCTTGTATGTTATGGTGTCCCTATATCTAGAGTTCAATGTCCCAATTCTTGTGAAGAAAGGGTACGCATGAATCTGATTGCAGATGCCTCAGCAATTGGATCAATTATGTATGCAATGTTGTGTACCCGTCTGGACGTCTCATATGCCTTGAGCATGATGAGAAGATATCAGTCAAATCTAGGTGATGCTCATTATATATCCATGAAGAACATCCTCAAGTATTTGAGAAGGACTAAGGATCATTATTTGGTCTATGGTGGAGAGGAAGAGTCGGTGGTAAATGGTTACACTTATGCAATCTTCCAGACTGATCAAGATGATAACAAATTGCAATAAAGATTCATGTTATGTCTCAACAATGGAGTTGTGATATGGAAAAGTTCCAAGCAAGAAACAATTGTTGATTCTAAAACATAGGCCAAGTATATTTCTACATCGGGTGCAGCAAAGGAGGTTGTATGGATCAAGAAGTTCATTATCGAACTTGGGGTCGTTCCAAGCATCAGTAATGCAATCGAGCTATATTGTGACAACAATGGAGCTATTATACAAGCTAAGGAACTCAGATCACATTAATGCTCAAAGCATATACAAAGGAGGTTCCATCTCATATGATAGATCGTAAGGTATGGAGATGTAAAGATTTGCAAAGTACCAACTGAGAACAACGTTTTTGATCCCTTGACTAAAGCACTTTCACAGTAGAAACATGATGGTCATGTTAGATCACTTGGAATATGATTCATGGGTTATTGGCTCTAAGTGCAAGTGGGAGTCCATTGGTATGTATGCCCATTGAGCCAATCATGTGAAAATTATAATGGTATAACTTGTAATTGATTTGATTAATAAATAAAGGCAAGCTTCCAATTTATTCTATTTAATTCAGTTATGAGATAATGATGTAACATTATAGATGTCTCGAGAATTATATTACTCAATGAAGTATGTATTCAAGTTACTAACCTTGTGGATGATATCGTACAGATGTTAAGAGTACATATACATATTCTCATTATGTCCATGATCGGTTGTTATTATGGAAGGTTGATAGACAACAATAACACATAAGATCAGAGTGTGAGTTGGTTGATATCTAAATCTCTTCTTAGTCGTGATATGGCAATATCAAAACAAGTACATAGATATATGTTAGAGAATAGTGTATCGGACAGACCCACTGTGAGACTGACACATGGAAGGCATCATCATGGAAGTTATAGTTAGCTCTCACAAATGATGGTGGTGGTTTTAGTTCTTAGAAATAAAATCATTACACTTAACACATGTCATTGGGTACACTTTGAAATCATCAAATGCAATCCTAAAACATGAGTTGTTATAACGGTGATGATTGGGTGGATTTGACACATGGGGATTGACTGTGAGTGATAGACATGGGATTCATCCTCCTACTTGAGTGTGATGTCCTGGGCCTATTGATTAGAGAGACTCAGAAAAGCATGGCCGTGCACATGCGAGTCAGTATATGATATTGAGCTTACATATATCTCAGACAATCTGCGCTTAGTTCAAGAAACAAGATTGAATAATAATGAGGGCAACTATTGCATGCCTCTAGTTCAATCTAGACATCAACAAAGAAGGAACTATATAAACACTACAACACCATACACAAATTGTAGGTTGAAGTTGTTTACCAACTTTCCATTTACTTGGGTAGAGTTGGTGTGTGACTAGGCACCACTCATTGCCTATGATGTCATAATGTGTTATGGACATTCACTGCCAATGTAATATGGGACCTATAGGGTCACACACATAGGTGCATTGACCTAGAAGAGGAGTTAAGATCTTGAATGAAAATTGAATTAAGTACTAAAATGTTTAGGTATTTGATTTACGAAACAAATAGGCTGACACCACTACCAAACACCCATCTCAAATGTAAATATGGCCATATAGAAGTTTCAAACGGTCATCTCAAGAATTGAAACATGCATCTTGGTGTCAGGCCTATTTTGTGTCAAAATTTGGATAAGGAATGAACTAAACCAACCAAACTGGCTCGACTCGGGTCATGATATGATCATCTACATGACTGAGATGGTTGTATCACATGGGAAAGACTGTCTAGTTGGGTCGGGGAAGGTTCTAGATGTTCCCCTATTTGTTTCGCTTGAGCAATACTTGTAGTATAAGGAAATCAATGTCTAACATTGATGAGAATTGATTTGCCAAATTCTTTTAAAATTGGGAAATAGCCAAATGGCCATCTGAGCTATTCCAAACAACCGTATGGCATGCCAGATGACTGTCTAGGTTTCCATATGATTGTTTGGACTGTCACAGGTAGTGAAATTTCCAAAATTGTTGTGAAAATTTGAGATCTTCCGATCCCTTCAACTTCCGCACAAACTGGGAACCTAGACCCAAACCATGTCTATAAATAGAGGGGCTATTGGGGCTTCCTAGAACACAACATAAACAATTGAGAAATAGTTACTCTGACAAATGGTGTCCTCTTTGCTTGTGGTAACCACGAGATCCCAATCAAGTTCTACTTGACAAGGGAGGAACAACAAGAGAAAGAGTAATTGAGATCATTGTTGTGGGAGAGCAAGTTGGTGACAGGTAAACTAACAGGAGGTATGACTCCTTCCTGATCATTCTAGTAGGATGACATGAGTTCTAGGCAGTCTATGTAGACTACCATAGAGGCAAGAGGCCATTGTTTTCCGCTAGGAGGACAATGTCAACCAGCAGTCTATGATAAGAGGAGTTGCTGAAGAAGATGAGGTTTGTGGTTGTAGTATGTGGTGTAGACTAGGAAGCACAATAGTCAGATGAGTCCCAATGCAACTAGGATTAAGAATTTGTGCATTTACGATGATAAGTATTGTCATTGGACTTGCTCTAGGACCAGATGAATCCTCAAAACCATCATTCCTGCATTATAGTTATTGATGCGATCTACGGATTGTGGGGAATATGGTAGATAAAACATTCCATTTTTTTGTCCTTCTCTGTAGCCATATTTCCTAATAGCTTTTAGGGCACACACTTAGATTCTCTCATTGTTTCCTTTGAGGTTTGAGAAACCCTAAGAGCAATTTGGACATATAAAGTGGGGCAAAGACAGAAAACTCTAGCCATCTTCAAGTACTTTCATAGATACCATGGAGATGACTTTGTATAGTGAAGTCATTCTGTATGAGCATTTTCATTAATGACACGTGAATCGAGGTGACTGACAAACGACACCATACACCACCAGCTGGATACTGGAATGATGTGATCTTCATGGCATGCAAATCCAGCAAAGGTCTCCCTGTAGAAATCCATGATCCATCAACTAGGGCACGCAAATTGAGGAGGTGATTCTTTGTGGAGGAACAATGTGATCCGCGATGCACGCCCACAACAAAATGTTGTAATCCTCCAAGGTTGACTTTAGGGTCAAATCTAGGGTCAATAGAACCTTCTCTGTGGCCATGGAATTTGTGCCAACAACTGATGGATTCCCATGATCCGCCACGTATAGACATCAGCAGATTGTTGCGATCTACCAATGAAAATCATATTTCAGCACACATCTTAAGGCAACTCCCATAGTGCCAAAAACCCCAGAAAGGAGTTTTGGTTGCTGATATGGAAAGATTCAAAGGAGGCATAGATTGGAGGGTCCATATCTACACCGAGCACCACAAGTTGAATTGTTAGAACCTTTTCCATGATAAGGTATAAAGTTGTATATCCTAATTTGGTTTTGTTCCATAAGATGGATCATGCTCAATGGATTCTTTAGAAAATATTATTCCACTACATTTTTTTCTCTTGATATTCCAAAAATGTCATCAACACAAGCTATGTGTTTCCACTAAGAATATCATTTATCCATCTCCCATAAAAGCCTACGATGTTCACCCAATGATTGTGGGAGATGTGCATATGTCTAGATTAAGGTCTGGGAGCCAGCCATGGATGCATAGAGATCATACAAACCCCTCCAAGACAAAAGGGGTTGGGCCTAACATTCTATGCCCTATCCTATGCACAACCTCAAAACACCAAGTGGAGTCTATATTGGAATCTCGCAATGTTGTGTCCCATGATAATGGACTTGACTAGGAGGGGCTATCTCAATTTTCTACCTTATAGGATAGTAAATACACATTGAAAGCATGAAAAGTGTGTATGTGGATTGTAGGAGGCCTACGCAAGCATGTTTTCTAACTTCCATTGTGTACACACAATTGAACACCTTGTGAACATCAATCCACTTTTGTGCGCCTTTTGTTTTGATTTTTAAGGTGACTGTTTGCACATCATTTTCACATAATCTCTTCCTACTATTTGGATTTATATTAACATACTTGGATTTCATTTTTTTCCTAAATTCATGCATTTCTCTATTGCATACCATTTTCTATAGTTTAATGTCTATGATGATTAATTTGAATATACCTTAGTGTCATTCTTTGCTTTAAACTTGGTTCAGGACTCCTAATTAGACTGGCATGATCTTTTTGAGGTCCATTATACATATGTTCCCCTAATTGTATATCATTTACTATACTTGGGCATCTGTTAGGAATAAGTTGAATACCTATTCTTGTCAATGTCAACTCTATAAAATTTGTCTTGATGTTTTCTAAATAGAATGTCATGCTCTTTCTGATGTCCAAAGTACATGCATTTTTTATTTACTAGCAATCTTTGTAGTTGGATTCCTATTAAGGTTCATTTGAATACGTGTTAGTGTCTTCCTCAGATTTCAAGTTGCTTCATGTTTCCTAATTGGACTTTGTGGTATTTCTGATGTCCAAAATACATGTATTCCCTTAGTTGTATACCATTTATGGTATTTGGACATTTTTTATGATTAATTTGAATACTTGTCAGTGTCATTATTAGCTTTAAACTTTCTTCATGTTTCCCAATTGGAATGGCATGGTCTTTACGGCATCCATTTGTGCATGCATGACCTTGTTGTATCATTTCTATAGTTGATTATGATTGATTTTTGTCATTTTTATTTTTATATACTTGTTGTTTCCTAATTGGATAGTCGTAATCTTTCTACATTTCCCTAACTATATGTCATCAACTAAAGTTTGTTGTTTGTTGTGATAATTTGAATACATATTGTTATCATTCTCATCTTAAAGTACTTTCTTGTTGTTTCATATTTAAATTTTCATGATCTTTCTAATGTCCAAAATATATGCATTGCCTGAGTTATGTAATATTTGTTATAGTTGGATGTATGTTTTGATTAGTTTGTTACCTAGTATCTCATCTTTAAACTCACTCTTGATTTCCTAATTTCATAGTCATAGTGTTATTGACACCCATCATACATGCATTGTCCTAATTGCATCCATTTGTTATAGTTGGAAATCTATTATGATTAAGGTTAATACTAAATACATATTATTTTGATTCTTCACTTTACATACGTTATTATTGTTTCCTAACTAGACTTTCATGGTCTTTTTTGATGTCTAAAACAATGAATCTAATTGCTACATTTGGATGTTTGTCTTGATTTATTTTTACATGTGTTGTTTCCATTCAATTTTATAAAATTTCTTATTTCTGAATTGGATTGTTGAGACATTTTTATACCATTTGTTGAAGTCTCAAAGGTAGTAGGTGGTCATATAGAAACAAGGAGGATATTTTCAACCATTTACATGCCCGGTTTAGGAATGTTGTTGAAACGCCACTCGTGTATTCAAATAACATTTGCCTACCTTGAGCAACAAGCAAGTTTCCTGATTGATAACCATGGATTTATTGTCCATTCATGTTGTGTGATGCACAACATCATCAGAAGGCACTAGAATGAAGATGGCATTATGCATCTAGATGGAGTGGAGGACCCTCTAATCTATAAATGAAAATGATGACAAAAACATAGACAATCATGCACTTTGGGTTGTAGTGAGGTGCTAAGAAATAAGATAGCAACTGAAGTATGCTAAACTAGATAGTTTTATTTTATCATATAATAAACTCTATAAAATTTTGATTTTATATTAGCTGTTCATAATTTGTCTACTTTAATGTAATACTTGAACTTCAATGATCTAATAGATGTATTTAATAACTACCTTAGTGATAATGTATCAAATTTTATGATAGTTTTATTGTAGTTTTCGTAGCAATTGATAGAATTTACTGCCATGTAACCATTTCAGGTTATTGTTAAGTGATGTGTGATGATTCCCTCCTCCTGTTATCCCCATTGAGGTAAGGATCGACGCTTTACTTTCCAGGATCCATATTCAATAAATAAGCATAAATACTCAATAATTTCAAATATTAACATTGTTCGATAAACGAATGGGGGATATTTGCTCCTATGAGGAGTTACATAAATTTCAAAAGGGTAAATACTAAATGAAAGGTTATATCAATATTAACTATCTAATACTCCAAGTGACTTAAGTGTTATTGTCTTTTGATGAATTCTAATGGATATCCGTATCTTTAATATTAAAATAATCTAAAATGTGGTTAGCATATTTTATATATTGTGTACGTAGGTGCGTACAAGTTGGTGTGCATATATGGATATCATCCATTATTAAAAATAATCCAATTTTAAATTTTTATTTAATTATATAACCCATATTTGTTCTATATCCTCAGGTGTACCAATCCCTTGCTCCATTCATTGACTCTAGTGTTTCCAATCCTACATTGGAATTCATGGTGACTGTCTAACAATGGACTTTGTCACAAGATCATCATTATTTTTAAGTAACTTTATAAAAGTCTATGCCTTAGTTTCTAGGAGTATCCTTCTCCTAAACTATAGTTAAGAGATTACATGTTGGGTTGAAAAAATTCATATATAGTCATATGTGATACACATAGGGCATTTAGTTATACTTGAATCAAAACAAAGAAGTTGTTTAAGTATATGAAAACATCGGAAAACATCCAAAATAACCATTTAAGTCAATATAAATGATTATTCATAAAGTAACCCACATACATTTTCAATTAGAGGTGATTTCGAAGCAATCTTAGTCCAAACAATCAGAGTTTATGTCCAAACAAGATATGACCCAAATCAATCTAAAATTTTGTGAGATACACAAGGGTTTTACAAACATATCCATATTATGTGGAATAGTATTTATTCTAGGTTATAAGGGTCTTGAATCAAGCGATGAATTAGTGTTTGACTCAAACCCTAAACCTCCCATATTGTGAGTCCCTTTTAAATGAATTCCAAATTATTCCTCATATTAACCCCAATCTTTAAAACTCCCCAAACTATTTGTTCTTTTCACTAAAATTCATGTTTATTGAAAAAGGTCAGGTTTCATAAAAAAGCACATGGAAAATGTTTTTAGTCACGATAAACATTTAAATATTCAAGTTAGGGTTTTTCATCCCATAATAAATATGCATAAGCATCAAATAAATCTTTAGGAACAAAAGGCATAAATAGGACTTAAAACTATTATTTTCATATTCTACATATTTTTTTTGATAAATTTGACATATAATATCTATACTTGGACTCACTATCTATTTTCTACAATATTTTCAATTAAAACTAAGTCAGCCAATATGACCCATTTATGTTTTACATTATTTGCAATTCAAACATGTTCCTCTAAGAGGAAGGCACCTAATCATCATTTTTATCCTATTTTTAATTTGGTTGGGGATGTCTTTGAGATAGGGGAAATAACCCCATCTCCCATGCGGTGCAAGCTCAAATGTCATGCTCTTAATGGCCAAAAGGATCAATCAATGACAATGGTTCTTTATACATGCATTAGCTTGGGATACTTCTTTATCTGACCATGGAAGAGGTCAAATTGGAAGCAGAGTCTCAACTTTACACTGTGGTTGTATCATCTAAAGTCACAATTATCACTGGAAGGCTTCGCCAGACCTAGATAGCCCCTAGTTTTTGCCTGTAGTGGCCTGAAGTCAAGTAACTATGGTTGGAGTGATACTGGTTAAAGTCTAAAAATATCAAATATGAGATGAGAAAAATTACCTTGGTTTTAGGTGTCTTGATGGTTGGTTGATATTGTTGAGGACTAGGTGAGGCTATTTGAATACTCGTTATAGCATGTGGTGGTGAGGTCCATGGAGATAATTTTATAACATCAGAGAAGGACCTAGGGGCCTCCTCGCATCATGGTGAAGGTTGGGGATCCCTCAAGGATACCAGGCAATGTTTCCGGACAAATGAATTGAGTAGGAAGTCCTAACATAGATGGAGTAGCATCAAGTCATAGTTTGAAGGAATTCAAGTGTAGGCTTCAGTGTGTCTCAGGAGAAATCAAGGGTCGTATGATGATTGGGGAGATGTGGCAGATCTCTAGTCACACTTATACTAGACTAGGGTGGTAGGGATGAGCAATGGACATCAGACCTAGCCATTGGGATAAACATGGAATTGGGTATGACTTATATTGGTGAAGATAATGGAAAAATGTGATTAGTTGAATTTGTCTCAACCTCCTGATGTCAACAGTTCAATAAAAAGGGATGATAAGGGCCAATGAGGGAGTTAGAGATCGAGGGGATGATTAGATTTATATTTGGATGGGAGTGGATAGATTCCAGGTGAGGGGGGGAGATCTATGCTCACATCTTTACATGTATCTATGAGCCCTAGTTTTCTTGGACTCCTAAATCTATAAAATATTATTTTCCATTTTAATTAAAAACCCAAAACAAGTAACAATCCCTTAGGACACTTCAATTCTTTAAATGACCATGAATTTTGTGATTATCATTACTAGCTATTATCTGACATTGGGCCAAAGATTAGGTCCGAAAAAAATGGCACATGATACTTGGTTTACAAGCAAGAAAATGATATTTCATAAATTAATTATCTGGGTAACTAACAAACTCGGCATATGATGAATTTTCATATATGAGCTCAAAAGACAAATTTTATTAACCAACTAAATATATTATTGGTAGTTACTTTAGGCACAAGATATTTAAGTCTTAGTTTGTACCCCCAAGGACAATTTGCAAAAACTCAAAGTAGTCCAACATAGGGTTTAGTTGAATTTTGGATTAGACCTATGTCTTCCAAAGTATCCAAAAGCTTAACAATATTCCCAATTTAGCTTTTATGGCTTAAGTTGACATAGTTGCCTCAACTGAAGTCTTATCTCTATATATTTTCTAAGTTAAGCCTAATATTATCTAATTGGTTAAAAAGTAAACTTGTAAGCCCCCTGACCTATCTTAGTGCTTGATTATTCTTGCCTTGCTTCATAAAATGCTTAAAACCTTAATCTAATCATTTGAGATGTTTTTTAATCATATGAGAAGCTTATGTTTTCATGTTGATCCTATTTGGATGATGTTTGAGCTTTATATGCTTGTTTTGTACCAAGTTGCAATTTACCAATGTTGAGGGTTTAGATTGCAATTTGCCATATGTAGAGTGTTCCTTCTATGTCTTGGCATCATGAAAGAGAAGATGATGGAGAAGGGTTCCTTGCTTGGACCTTGGTTGATGAGGTAGCATCATGTGGTGATGATAGGGTTTTCTAGGGTTTTGCTTGCTGGAGCATGGTATCGACCATGTTGAACTCGGTTAAGAGTTGCGACATGTGTCTCGACCATGATGATGTGTCTTTAGTGTGTTTCGACTGAGACACCTTCTTTGGGTGATGTTGTTTCGACCTTGGTTCCCTAGATGTGGTTTGGTCGAGATGGCTGTCTCCAAGTGATGTGTTTCGATCATGTTTTGTGTGGTATTCTTTTTAGTGGTCGAGTTCAAGTTTGTTTCGATCTTTAGTGTGGTTGTGACGCAAGTAGTCAAACCCCACCTAGTTTTTATCACCATGGGTTGCATGCATGTGTTTAGTGGTTGAATGGATGTTTTCTTGGTGGATAAGTGTCCCTTTGATTATATAACACCTTTCTCCTTCATGCAAGTATCCTTTTTGGCCCTCCTTCTTCTTCCCTCTCTTGTGTTTGAGCTTGGAGCTTGAGGAGAAAATAAGGGTTGATCTAGATGCTTTGGAGGTAGATCAACCTTGCATGTGGTTCTTTGGAGCTTAATCTCCTTCCTTATGGTGATTCTTCATGGTTCCTCTTCTTGGTAGGTCGTTCTATCTCCTTGATCACATTTTTCCTTTGGAACATTGCCTCCCTTCATCTTCTTTCTTGATAGTAAACTATGGATCATCCATTGTGGTCGTCATGAAAGAAACTCCTCATCACAAGGGCCATAGACTATGTTTGACATGGTCGTACCCGAGTGAAAGGATGCTTTCTTCTCTTTCTCCTTTATTCTTTTGTTTGGCCTAGGGTTGTTACCCACTTCTCTTGTGTTTTTCTTTGACCATGGTGTTCTTCTCTTTGGAGATAATCTTGTGGCCGACGTGCTAACCAAATTTGGAGCATCTTCATCTCCCTTGGATCCTTTAATCTTGGAGCTTGGATCTCTACATAAGGTGGGTTATATAACTTTCCCCTCTTCTATTTTAGCACCATAATCTTTCTTGCATGCTTCTATTTATATCTCTAAAATGTGAACATAGCATTCTAGAAAATATTATCATGATATAGGGTTTGAGTTGTGATGATAATACTATGAGATTTCCTACTAATCCTAAACCCTAATTTCCTTGTACCTGATTTTGAGATGAAGGTGAGATGGATAGTTTTCTCTTATTGTTGATCATGGTTTTCCATAAAAATGCATATGGATTGAGTACCTTGGTGTAGCATGGAGTTCTAGTTCTGTTTCACATGTATTGAACATAAGTTTTATCTCTCTTATACAAGTCCCTTTCATGGTGACATCCATAACACATGTCTTAGGGTTTTGGTTATCATCTTCATATGGTGTTGTTTCCTTTGGTTTGATGAAGTTTCTCTTGGTGATAATCTTTTGTTTTAATCCTGGTTCATTCTAGTTTTTAATATGGTTATTGCATTAATGGTAGCTTGACCTTGGTGGTCACTACACCTTTGTTTTAGTCTTGGCTGACACACACATTTTGTTAGTGACCGACACACATGTCTTGTTAAGTGATGGTTGAGGAGATAATCATACATGTATTACAATCCTTGGTTTTATCATCATGATGTGGTTCGGTTCTCATTTTTTTCTTATGGTTTTTGATCTATTTTTCTTGAGGTTGATGTTTGGTCTTCTTTTCCCTTTTTTGGTTTATTGATGGATTATGTTGGAGATTGAATTTCAAGGTTTTGATGTCCTTTTTGCATGGAGTTTTCCATCTTGTTGACGATAGATTTTCCTTGACATTAATCTCTATTTTGAATGAGGTACCTTCTATTTTGGAGATAATAATGTGATGTTGAGGTAGCTTGACCTTAATGGCCACTACACTCCCTTTTCTCCTATGGTCGTCACATGTCACATGTTGTTGCGGTCGTGACACAAACCCTAATGGGTTGATGATCGTAACACTTTGGGTCGATACACATGTTCTTGTTTTGGTCGAGACACTTATTTTGTTGATAGTCTAGACACTTGATGATCGAGACATATGTTTTATAGTGGTCGAGAAATACACTTTTGATGGTTGGTCATGACGCATATGGGTGTTGTGGTTGCATCACCATGCCTTAAGGCCTTTGGTCAAAACACACACACACACACACACACATATATATATATATATATATATATGTATATATATATATATTTATATATATATATATATATATATATATATATATGGTGTTGCTCACTACGCATGTATAACATAGTGATATGGTCACATGTGTGCATGTAATTATTGATAAATAAATAGTATTGGATGGATGATCAATTGGTTAACCCTAATCATGTTTCCATGAAAGTGGGAGGTGATAATACTAGGGTTAAGTTATTGAATAATTATTAAACCCTAATCGACTATGTATTTTAAACCCTAACCCTAATCTTAGGGTATGGTATGCTTTTTAATTTCATTGAATGGATCAAATGTGATTATGTTTTCTCTCTCCTACTTGTGTGATTCTAACCTTATGTGTTGAATGAATGTCATAGCTTGTGAATGCTATGATGATCACTATGAGCCTTATGAGGCATATTGAGATAATTATGAGACACAAGATACATGATGTGATGGGTCTTATGACCTGGCAGAGGCTTAATGCCTAGTATGAGGTGTTATCCTCCAGTGAGATGATTGAGGGATTGATATCCCATAGTGTTGTGACAATGATGTTGGCCTTGTGATTGGCAGTACTACAAGTATCATGTGGTGATGTGACAAGTTCATGCCTTATACATTTTATATCTTCTAAAGTTGTATTATGCCCTTATCTTTATAAAGTTTTTTAGGGTTAATATATTGTAACTTGATCGATGCTAAAAGATACCCAATTGGCTTAATTAATCAAGTGTAACCCTAATCATGTAGTTTTCTTGTGCCATAGATCCTTCTTCAGCATCAGTACTTGTTGGATGGTGAAATGGGTTCTCCCTTAGTGGAAGCTCAGAGTCATATACTGTTGAGTATATGTGCCCTCAAGATTTGTTGTGGTCATACCTTGTAGGCGAGCAATCGAGGTTGTATCTCTAAGATGTGATATAGTGTTTATATATTATTTGTTTTTAAAGTGGTTGCGGTCATACCTAAATAGGAGTGTGGCTGCGGTCGTAACTCAGATTCACTACTGTTGTGCCTATATACCAAGGAAGACTAGGTTTTTTTTCAGTTGGACTCTATATGTCATTGCGGTAGACTCAGACTAATCGAGGGATGTGGATAGATCATTGGATTCCGACTCTTCCATTGATTTTGTATGGCATTGATTTCAACTTAGTAGTGGTCAGTTAGAGCATCAGTGGTATACACCTCATCTCCTTAGGACATAATAAAAGACATAACACATTCATGTAGTGTATTTGCTTAGGGTCAAATATGAATAACATTGGATGATCCCATTTGCCTTATCTTTGTACTAATTTCTTAAATTATAATGTGGTAAAAGAAATCAATAGTTATACATGTTCTTCATATTCCTTCTTAGAATATTCATTTTTCTAATGCTCAATGGTAACTGCTTAGTTTGTTTAACCTATACTATCTATTTAATACATATCATTTAGTTGAATCTACTTAACCTGATAATAATGTATCTCTATACTTTAATCTACTTGTGTTTATAATAGATGTTGGTAGAGAGTTATATCTCTCACTGGGATGTTTGGTCTCACCTTTTGGGTTTCCACATCTTTTTAGTGGAAACATATGCTGAGGTTGAGATCATGTTGTTGAAGCTGATAGTAAGGGGAGCTATAAATGTGTGGATCATGGATATGTAGCTAGTGTCTAGTAATAGAGTCTTGTGTGTCATCCCTATATTATCAGGTCCTTGAGGGTGTTTTATAGACGTTGTACATTGGTTTGATTTTTTGGCACTATGTTATGTTGGTAAAGACATGTTTTATATACGTGAATAGGGTATCAAATGTAATATGTTGTGGCAAGTTAACCAGTGAACAATAATATGTAACCTCTTTTGGCATGAATGAAATATAAGCGGTACCAGTCCTATGGCTTTATATATGATGCTTTCAGCTTGAGGTGCTAACGAGCCTTAAATGTGGGTCCAAGAAAGGAATCATGTCTAGGTTATCATACTTTAGAAATTTATAATACCTAAATGTTTAAGACACCTGCAACTAGCACAGGGTCAAAGTAGTTTGGGGTCGAACACAGTGATAAGAAGAACGACGCTTTATAACTTGAGTTTCACTTGTCTAAGCACATCAAACAGGTAAAAGGATAGGTTTGGTTGTAACAAGAAATCACCATAAATAAATTAAATTAAAGGCTATAAAAAACTAGAGTTACTAGAAAGATTATGATTTTAGGGTTTAGTAATTTTTATAGAATTTTTAAATAACATAATCTGAGGAGATAAAACTATCGTTGAGGTAAAGCATGAAGGAAGAAATCTTAGGCATAACAAGCACCAATAGAAGACATCCTGCATCCTCTTCTCTAAAAGAGGGTACCTCTAACTATGCACCATTTCCCTCTCTCAAGGGAAGTGGCCATAGATTAGAGTGGTAAGGTAAACTGAAGTAGCCTTGATCCTAGGTATTCTTGTACACCCGAATCAGACCAAACTCTAGAGTTGCGACAACCCCCTCTCAAGGGTGTCGAAACGGGAAACACGATTCGATAGATAGTCAAAAGCACGGTCCAAAAGAAGAAACTAGAGTTCAGATGCTATAAAGAAATCATCCAACAAAAAGGAACCATACACAAAACAACAAGAGATAAACTCCATAGATTCCAATAAGCTTAAGAAAAGTAAAAAGGTTTAGTTACAATGCATAGGGAAATGAAAGTAAATGCAGTAAAAAAGGAAAGATAAGCATCAGTCTCCTTGATTTAGGAGGTTGATATATAGTAGCGGACCCCTAAGGGACTTCTAACCTAGTATCGGGAAGGAGCTCTGCCCGATACACCTGTGTCGGGCAGCCAACCCTCTCGGGCGACAGGCATGATGGCTAGGGCATATCGAGAGAACTCCCTACCTGATACGGTCATGTTGGGATGCTAGCCCTCTCAGGCGACATGCAGTAATGGTCAGTCCGTATCGGGTTCGGTATCGTGTCTGTTTAGGAATCACTTAAGTTCTCAAGTTCCTTGTACCAGGTGTAGAGGGGCGAGCCGTCTCAGGTTGAGGCCCATCTAGGGACCCGACAGGGGAGGCCTTCCTGGTCGTATCGTGCTACTGCAGCTACCGGGACAAGTTCTATGTGAACTCATCCCGCCCCTCTTGGGTTGGGGTGTGCTCACCTAGTATCGCCCAGAAAGCCTTGGAATGTGACAGACTAGCTCCTGATGTCTTTCTGGAGTTAGCTCTCGTGGGATTCTGACCCGTCCCATCGGAGTCCTGTAGCTGATATTTATAGGCAGCAGTTGGTAGAGTTTGCGGTTCTCATGGGGCCACATGTCCTTTATCGGCTCCATTCACATGGCTTTAGGGGAGGACTGTCGCGTCTATCACCTGACATGACTTGCGGAGCGTGTCGGGTTGTGAGAAAATTGCTTGACCGTGTTGGGTAATGACCCTGGCGGGCATCTGCTTCGATGAGTGGCTTCATCGCGTGATAGACTCTATCGGGGTGATTCATGGCAAGCAAAGCTCCCTGTCAAGTAGATGGTGTATCGTTCGTTAGGGCCCCTCATGCGACACACCCGTGTCGGGTTGCTGCCGTGACGGGCAGCGGTCGTGACGGGTAAGTGGGTGTGTCGTGTGACCAGTAAAGGGGTCGGTTCAGGTTCTCGTTGTAAGTGGGCTGGGAGGGGCCTTTTTGCTGACTTTTGGTGGAAAAATGAGGGAAAACTCTACAAAAGATGGGAAAAGAGTTAGGAGCACAATGTGGGTTATTCTTATGCAAAAATAGGATAAAATAGAGAGGAAAATAGTTTAGAAGGCAGGTTTGACAATGAAATATGAGCCATAAATAGCCAAAAAATGGGTGTTATCAACTCCCCCAAACTTAGCATTTTGATTGTCCTCAATCAATATGTACTTATTTTAAAACTTTGTTTTGCGATACTTCTTCGTAACCCGACATAGTCTTCAGACAAGGGGTTTGTGTGATTTTTTTAGATGTCCTTGACGAGAAATACACCTGGCTATGAACAATGGACTTTATTTTTTTCTGCCTTATTTCAGCAAAAAAATTTCTCTTCAGCTTCAGTGAGACTATGGTGCATGATTTCGAAGTTAGCTTTCACACCAAACAGCTTTGGGGGTGAGAAGTTGGGTTTTAGGGTAGGCTTAAGGTTTTTTGGTTTTCTTCTTTATTCCCATCAGTCCATCTAGGTGTGGGTCTGTTAACAGGCAAGTGGTCCATGTAGTCCAAGCCAGTTGGCTTTAGAGCAGTGATTTCACATCCTACGTACCACTACCCCAGATCTACCATGCTTAAAGATGGGTACTTTTGGAAGGACAAGTGTGTGTGTGTGTTTTTTTTGGCACAACTCTCATGCTTTTATTCACTCTCATAAGGCTTTTCTCTCTTTTTGGGATTGTTGATGGGTAGGGTAACAAAAGAGAGTTCACTGTTGGGTAGCTTTTTCCATCACATATGCATCTCTTAGCTGTTGCGAGATTATTTTTCAAAATTGGCGTAGAAAAGTTATAGTCTTTTTCATTTGACACTACATTTTTAGAAAGAACACAACAAAAACTTGCACCGCCTTAGACTAAGAGAAAACAAGCTGGGAGAAGTTTTATCAGGTTTTTACTATAAAGTGTACTTGTACAATGATTGAGAGGCAAGCGGTTGTATATGTACTATTTTGTATTTTGTATGTATTATGTTCACAGGATATGGGAAAATGAAAAAGAAAGATAGGAAGGGGGAGAAATTTTAGGTACCTCCCTCACTGATAGAATACCCCCCCAAACTTACTACACACTCTATCCTAGAGTTGTGAGAAAGATAAGGAAGGGTGAAGATAAATTAGTAAGGGTTAGCCAGTGATTGCACCTATATCTGATAGAAGCTCCATCACATATTCTCCATGTTTGTTGTGATAGTCTATGTGGTGGAGCTTGTAAGGAGTTTGTTGTAGAGTCACCAAAATAGAAATCCATTCAAGCATGTAGATGTCACAGTCATTTGAAAGTGGCGTTTGTTGTGGGCTACTGTGGTAGAATTGAATCTCATGCCATTTGTTCGTCATGTTCTCCAAGAACGGATGGATCAATGTTGCCACTTCGATGTAGTATTTTCTTGCTAGGTGCTCGAGTGGTGTCAACGTTGTTGATGTACACTGCACCAGATGATCTTTGTTGTTGTCAGAGCTGTTGTAGAAAATTGCTACTTGTGGGCGAGTGTACACCGTCAGGAGCATCCAATGATTGTAGTGTAATATTGGAAGGAAAATGATACGTCAGCATTCTTCTTTGTATCTCTGCTAGAAATTATTGTTTTTCTCCTCACTCGTCTGCTAGAGAGATGTCATTGAACACCATCGGGTGGGTGATATAGGCATGTTCAAATTTCTTTTGTAGGATTTGGATATAGGTTGTTGCTACTGATATTGCCACACATCCTCCTACCTTCACTAAGTCTCGAAGATCATCTACTGGGACTATGATGTTGCCTGCCTTGTAGATGACTTATGTGGGGGTAGAATTAGCCAACTTGAGGAGAATTATGTTGACTTGTTCCTGATTTAGTGTAGCACACACGGAACGGTCGAAATTGCTGATAATCATTTTTGAAATATCAGGCGAAGTGGGGTCTTCATTGGTGAGTATTTCTCACAGAACATCCATCTGCTTGCCTGCCTCATAGACGTCTGTGTCTATCTCGACCTCTTCTCCTAGAAGGTTGTTGGTCAGGGAAGATTCATCTTCTTGATCACTATCCAACAACTTCTCTGGGATGCCTGCGTCTCGGAAATAGCACATGTCCTTGATCAGCAACAACGCATAGGTGCTTCTGAGCTGATAGAAGTTCTGGCCTTAGAGTTACCTTATGTATCTAAAGATGTGGAGCATCTCCATGGTGCGAAATACTATGAAGGTGTTGTTTCTGCTTCCCGCTTCTTCTTATACGGGGAAGTCTCCGAGGGTGAAGAAGTTCCAAATGTCGTTGTGGCGTTGGATTCCATACTTGATCACGTGGAGAAGACGCAGTGGAAGAAGCCTGAGATGCTTGTCTTTTGGGCATACAAATATGTGTCATGGGCGTGGGACTTCCTCGTTGCAGCAGTTGAGGAGTTGGACATTGTGATTCCGGAGATCCTCTACGCAAAGGAACTAGTTTCTTCAGTGCTTGTAGGGGGCCAACACGAAGTTAGGGTTGTGTTCTTCGATGTGTTGTAGCATGTTAGTTACCAAGATCGAGTCATATTCCCCTGTCATTAGTCTTCTTGCCAAGGCCGGGGTGGCAGTGTAGATTGGCTACTGGCCTATCCTGGTGCTTAGGTTCTCTATCATCGTGCTCTCTAGGACTCGGAAGAGGATCTTCCCGGTGACGGATGGGGAGCGGAACATGCTCTTTAATGCTTCCTGTCGTATGGTGAAGTAGTCGTCACTCCAGACAACATCTTCTCCATCTTCTTGTGATCTCAGGACCTTGTTCAATAGCTTCTGGTCTCTGATTGTTAGGTATCCGATGGCCCGCCTATTGAAGTCAGCCATCTCAAAGGAGGGAATTTCTGATAGCGTAGAAAATACATCTCTCATCGAATTCCTTGCTCTATGAGGGTGCTTGTCAATGGAAGAATATATGTCGCACCCTGCTCCCTCGGATTCATTAGAAGAGCCCTCCACTAAGCTGATGGATATGTCTATGTCATCAGCTTCTTCTAGCGAGGGCGAGGGTGCAGTTGTATCAACGCCGAGAGTCCTCTCTTATCTTGGTGGAGCCCCGTCAGTGGTTTTCTTCATCACTTCTTCCTCGAGCATTGTGGGGGGGGCCACTGGAGGAGGAAGAAGATGACGTTCTGGAAGAAGACGTCAGATATGAAGAATGGGAGTCAGAGCCCAGTGGTGAAGGGGATCTCCTTGGACGACTTGGGCGAGGGTGGTTGGCCCTCCAATTCAGCCTTTCTTCGACGACATCGAGGCATTGGAGTGTCATATGTAGTGTGTTATTCAATGCTTCTAGCTGGTTGGGAAGGCCAACTAGAGTTAGTAGTTGATGCTCCTACTCACTCAGCCTCCTCTAGAAAACAATAAACTTACGGGTTAGGGAAGCAAAAGTAGCTGAGTGGTTGCTCGTTACCTCTCGTTAGTTGTAAAACTCTTGACTAAGGATCTTCCCCAGTGATGGAGGGGATGTAGTTGATTGGCCTCTCATCCTTGCAATGTTCCTTGCATGGGAAGTTCAGCACAAAGAGTGTGTGTCTTCAAGAGGGACCGAATCCATCTGAATCGTCCGTGAGGGCATTGCTTCAGGGAGGGGCATCAGCTGCTTCATGGCTACCTCTGCCTTGTCAGGTTGTGGTGGTGGAGAAGGGCGCAGAGTAGGAGGATGTTGATCTTCCATCCGACTCTCAGTGTCCTCCTCTGTGGTGACTATCATCTTCATTGGTGGTGGCATCAGCATTGGTTGCACAACCCTGAGCTCCACCTCCAGAAGCTCAGTGAACGCATCATCGCTAGCATTCGGCGATACCACCACTTCAGGACCTGTAGTTATTTCTTCCGCGGTAGCGTCCTCGGGGGCTGTCATCATAGCATCCACCCTGATGGTGTTGATGACTTCAACAATCATCGTTATTTCCTCAGTGGTTGTGACACTTGTTGCTGTGGTGGCTGCGGCTGACTCGGGAGCAGCAACAGTAGCTTCGGGGGCGGCTGCTGCTGGTTCGGTGGTTGCAACCGTGGCTTCAGGAGCAGTTGTCATAGGTTGCATGGTGGCGGTAGACGGCTCAGTGGGGGTGACGATAGTCGTCGCTTTGTCTTGTCGAGAATCAAAGGGGATTGGCCTTCCTATCATAGCTGCCCTCTCTTGTATTCTTATGGTGGCAGCGTAAGTGGCTTCAACCAGCACAACCTCGATTTCCGCTGTGGTGAAAACTAGCTTCTCTTCATCGTAGTTGGCACAGTGTGGGAGCGGCATGAGGGTGTTTGTTCTTGCGAACTTATAGAAGTTGTCGTTTCCCTCTTTTTTGATGATGCTAGCCCTCGTTAGGAATTTGAGGTCAATCTTGTCATCACCTCTCATCCTCGACAGGGTACATGGTTCCTTGGGGTATCCTAACCCTACGACAATCAGGTTCACTAGCCCTCCCATGTTGTAGTCCTTGGTGGCATCCTTCAATGGATGAATTCGGTTGAGTAGGAACCACCCCAGGTTGATCGTGCATCCCTCCATCATGTGCCACATGAGTTGGAGTTGTTCAGTGTACAAGTTACTTGATTCATATTTGTTGAAGAGCAGACACGCCATGATCTTGTGCACTATCCTCCAAAAGCAGGAGTGCACCACCACCACTTTGCTCCCCGACTTGAATGTTGATTTGCCAATGAGCCTCCCCCAGAGTGCGACTGGGTTGAACCCGTCGCCTTCAGTGATTCTGACACCATTGTTGAGTAGGTATTTCTTAGCTTCACTGAGGAGAAGATCTCGTTGAGCAGCTTTTCAGATATCATGTGCTCAACATTGTATAGCTACCATTGTAGTCTTCCCGCCCCGCCGAATCTTTCAACTTCTTCTGATGTGTTCTTCACCCGATTGAGGGACGACATGAACTCCTTCGTGAGTTCTGTGTAAGAGGCGGTGTGGCTGAAGCATATCTTCCTCAGCCCGACAGCCTCTAAGACATTTTCCAGTCTGTCGAAATGCCTGTCTGGTAGAATGATGACTGGTGGTAGAAACAGGTTGGCCTGTAGACATTGGCTACTAACTCTACATGCCTCCAGCTGTGCTCCTCATCTTTGGGCACAAACCGGCCTGGTGAGTGATCCAGAGGCACCAGTTTGGCCACCGTAGCTGAGGTCATTGTTGGTGCTTCTGCTACTTTGGGCCGCTTGTCGGCCTCAGATGACCCTACTGTGTCAGGGTTTGGGCACTTCTACCCGGTTGTGGTTGCTTCAGTTGCAGCCTCAGGATTGATCCTCTAGCCATGTGCGTCGACTTAGACGACTGTCTGCTTGGTGCGGGCCATGTCTGCAATGTTTACACAATAATAGTTAAGTAATGAGTTTACTGAATGGATCGCCTAGCTCAATCTCAGACGGTAGACAAAGAGGGTCATGTTGCCCAATACCATATAGGCAACACTCGAAAAACCAATACCAATTTAGAGTTTATATCAAAAGTTTTGTCACGCAATACGATTTACCCAGTACAAACATGTCAGTGTTGGATGTATAGGTAAACATGGTTGTCTCCCGACACAAGGCCTGGCCGACAGGGTAGGGCGATATCGAGTCACCTAATCAGAAGAAACCCTACCCAATACGGACCCACGAGAAAGGTGTCTCCTAATACGATAAAGTATCCAACGATATGAGTCAAATCTCCTTTATAAAACAAAACTAGGGGATATGGGTCTTGCCCGATACTAGGTATCATTCGGGTGACAGGTGCATCGCGTGATACAGTCAGAAAAACATTGAAAACCCCAATAGGAAAAACTCGACATGGAGCAGAGGATGTTGCCCAACACGGGCATTGTGCACAGTGTGTCATGCGACACACTCCTTACGCGATACACTTTGGGAGATGCACAAAACTAAAGCCTCATTCCTGACACGAGAATCAATAAAAGAAAAGCTACGTGATATGACATGCCTGACACAGGCTGCACAACACGATAGGGTGTACCGGGTTATACATGTATCATTGGGAGTTGTCGCGGGTGACACGAGAAGTTGGGAAGGCTGACTAGAACGGGAGCAAAGTGCGAACAAAATGTACGATATGGGAGTAGGTGAAAAGTAAATGCAAGTACCTGACATGATTAAACTGTAGTTACTATATATAGCCAATGCAAGTGGGGGTAAATCGGGTAAAACTGGACACGTGCCGAGCAATAAAGCACATCGATTTCCGTAACCCTATAAAATCAGTCAAATCCACCGGTTTGGGAAGCGATTTGCCTTCCTAAGCACGCTTCGCACCATGCGATCCAGGCATGTCAGGCGATACGCTTTCTTGTTACACCCTTTTTCCCGACACGGGGAAGCGCGCTTCGAGCCACTCTACTCACTAGCCCGATACAGGAAGCTGATACGGGAGAAACAAAAGGTGGATGGCCGATACGGCCAGACAAAAGGGTATTAGGCAGAGCAAAAACTAAAGAGGTGATCAACTATGCATGCCCGATACACAGAACAAAAAGGGAAAATCTAAAAAGAAAGCAATGCAAGGGTAGAAAAACTAAAACTAAAGAAAAGAAAAAACATTGATGGGTAAAACAACATTGGCTTAAATGAGAAGACTTCTAACCTCAGATAGTGTTACCCATCAAGGCTATAAAACTAAGTCGGTGGCCCATAACAAGAGAGTATGTGCATGTGGTGCATGCACTGACTCGAGCCTTATTACAATAATAATGTTCATAATGTTGTTTTGCATGAAAGGAAATAACGTCCTATGCTAGGAAAAGTAAAAATTCAGGCTGCCTCCCAAAGAGCACAGTAGTTTCCGTCATCAGCTCGATAGGCTTCAGATACTTCAACTCTGATCCTTCAGTTGTTGCCTCTTCATCTTGCAGGGTTATCTCTGACCTTCTCACGAATTCTTCATCTTCATAAAACCCCTTGACTCTATGCCCATTCACTGGAAAGACCTTTTCTGGATTGTTTTTTTCATACAGCTCCATAATCCCTGATGGATATATCTTTTCCACGATGAAGGGTCCAAATTATCTGCTCTGCAACTTCTCTGGAAAAAGATGAATAGAGGATTTAAATAATAGAACTTTTATCACCTTCACTAACGTCCTTTTTCTTCAGATGGGCATGAATGCCAGATCTTGGTTTTTTGCTTGTAAATCCTGACATTTTCATATGCATGATGTCTCAATTCTTCAAGATCCTGGAGTTGAAGAAATCTTTTCTTCAAGATCCTGGAGTTGAAGAAATCTTTTCTTGCCCAGAACGTTTTATGCTCCAATTCAAAAGGAAGATGGTAGGATTTTCCATAGATCAAGCGATAGGGTGTGGTACCCAACGACATTTTAAAAGCATTTCGATATGCCCATAAAGCATCATCTAGCTTAGCTGACCAGTCCTTGCAGGACTTGCCAACTATTTTTTCTAAAATCTTCTTTATCTGTCGATTGGAGACCTCCACCTGTCCTGATGTCTGTGGATGATATGGAGTTGCAACCTTGTGGCGAATGTCGTACTTATGCAGAAGCGATTCAAACTATATTTCAACAAAGTGAGAGATGCCATCACTAATGACGATCCTTGGAACTCCAAACCTTGGAAAGATAATCTTGGTAAAGAGCTTGATTACTGCCCTTGCATCACATGTTGTAGTGGGTACAACTTCTACCCACTTCGAGACATAGTCATCTGCGACGAGAATGTACTTAAAACTGTAGGGGGGGGGGGGAATGGTCCCATATAGTCAATACCCCACACATCAAAAATTTCAACTTCAATCCAATCCGATAGTGGCATCTCATTGTGACGGGAAATGTTCCCACTTTGCTGGCATTCATTACAAGACTTTACAAAAGCCTGAGCATCCTTGAATAAGGTCGGAAAGTAGAAACCAGATTGTAGCACCTTGGTAGCTCTCCTCTCACCTCCCAGATGTCCTCCATATGGAGAGGAGTGACATTCGAACAAAATTTTCGAAACTTCCTCTTTTGGTATGCATCTTCTATATAACCCGTCGGCACAATGCCTGAACAACAAGGGATCATCCCAATAACAGTTCTTTAAATCAGAGAAGAACTTATTCTTCTGATTATAAGACATATCTGGGGGAAGTTGCTTACATGCCAAGTAGTTATAGAAATATGCATACCACAGCCCATTACGGTCTGCTGACTGGGCTGAGTAGATGGATTTGTCTGGGTAGCTTTCATTGATGGGTAGTGGGTGATCATCTGGCACCCGAATCCTAGAAAGATGGTCTACAACCACATTCTCCGATCCCTTCTTATCTTTGATCTCATGGTCAAACTCTTGTAACAACAATGCCCAATGTAGCAGTCTGGGCTTTTCATCCTTCTTCTACATTAGATATTTAATAGCCACGTGGTCGATGTGAACAACCACCTTTGAACCCACGAGGTAAGACCTAAACTTGTCAAAGACATACACGATAGCTAGCATTTCTTTCTCTATGATTGTGTAATTCTGCTGAGCCTCGTATATGGTCTTGCTCACATAGAAGATAACATGATGCTTCTTGTCTCTCTTTTGGCCGAGTACGCCCCCTATAGCAAAATCACTAGCGTTGCACATAAGTTCGAACGGATGACTCCAATCAGGGGACTGGAGAATCAGTGCAAATATTAAAGCACCCTTCAGAGTTGAGAATTCCTTCATATACTCCTCCGTGAAGTCAAAATTCACATCTTTTACTAAAAAGTTAGAGAGAGGCTTGGCTATCTTTGAAAAATCCTTTATAAACCGCCGGTAGTAACCGACATGACCCAGAAAACTGTGAACACCTATAACTAAAGTAGGTAGTGGGAGCTTAGCTATCGCCTCAACCTTGGATGGATCGACTTCAATACCTTTACTTGACACCTTGTGTCTGAGAACAATCCCCTCTTATACCATAAAATGGCATTTTTCCCAGTTGAGGGTGAGTCTATGCTCTTCACATCTTCTCATTATGAGGGACAGATTGTTCAAACAATCATCAAATGAGCTGCCATACACGCTGAAATCATCCATGAACACTTCCATCTTATCTTCGAGCAAATCTGTAAAAAAGGCGTTCATACACCTCTGGAAGGTAGTAGGTGCATTACAGAGCCCAAAAGGCATTCTTCTAAAGGCAAAAGTTCCGTAGATGCAAGTGAAAGTCGTCTTCTCCTAGTCATCAAGGTTAATGGGGATCTGGTAGAAACCTGAGTACCCATCCAGCTAGTAGAAGTAGGAATGATGGGCCAGACGTTCTAGCATATGTTCGATGAAAGGAAGTGGGAAATGGTCCTTTCGGGTGGCGGTGTTAAGTTTCCAATAATCTATACACATCTGCCATCTAGTGACCATCTTGGTGGCCACCTCCACATCATCATCTCCCTTGACCAAGGTCATACCTCCTTTCTTGGGAACTACTTGGATTGGACTCACCCACATGCTATCACTAATAGTGTAGATAATTCCAGTGTCTTAGAGCTTAACTACATCTTTGCTAACAACTTCGTGAAGCTTTTCATTCAGCTTTCTTTGCGGCTGGGCATATGGACTAGAGTCCTCCTGCAGATGGATCCAGTGCATGCACACTGAAGGGCTTATCCCTCTCAGGTCCCTAATTGAATAGCCCAGGGCTTTCCTCCACAACCTCAACTCTTTGAGCAGCTGGTCTTTCTGGCAATCTGTCAACTCTGAGTTGATGATTACTGGGTGCAACTTCTCTTGATCCAAAAAATGGTACTCAAGGCCTTTCGGCAAGACTTTTAGCTCTGGTGGGACTTCTTTTTTCTATTCTTTAGAAGGGGCTTCTTGGAGAGTGACATATCTAACTGTTTCAATATGATCTTCATCCTCAGTCGCTTCTTCAAAATCCAGATAGGCCAACAATTCCCTGACCTCAGGATCATTGATCTCTCATAACTCGCCAGTTAAGGCACACATCAAAGGATCTACCATGGCCTTCTCTTCATGTACTTCATCGCATAACTGTTGATAGATCTCAACAAAGTAGGAGGATTCAAAGAACAAGGGGGGCCTCATACAATCACTGATGTTGAATTCGATGTGATATCCTCCAACATAGATCATAATCATTCCTGCCTCAACATCGATAAGAGCTCAGCCGGTGGCAAGGAAGGGTCGCCTGAAAATGATAGGGCATCTTGGATCTTCTATGGTGTCAATCAAAACAACATCGCAAGGGATAAAGAAGCATCCCACTCGGATGGGAACATCTTCAATGACACCAACTGGTCGGGTGAAGGTATGGTCATCCAGTTGTATCCTCATGTTGGTGCTTACCATATTGGTGAGCCCCACTCTCTTAGGAAGGGATAGAGGCATCTGACTAATGCCAGCCCCTAGGTCTGCAAGACCTTTCTGAGTTACATTATCTCCAACTTGAAAGGGGATTACGAAGGCCCATGGATCCTTCTTCTTCAAAGGCATATTATTTTTGATAAAAGAACTAGACATCTTGGCAAGATTCAAGGTGTCCACGTCTTCTCCTTTCCTTTTTCTTATTATCAGGTCCTTTAGGAACTTGACATAAGTGGGAATTTCTTCAATGGCATCTTGGAACGGGACGTCCACATGAAACTTCTTTATAGTGGCCAGAAACTTTTCATACCTCTTCGTCATCTGGGCTTTTACCAGCTTATGTGGGAATGGTACGCAGGGTGCGTACTTTTCTGGACGCTCTTCAGAAGAGACATCGTTAACCTTGTCTTTGACTACTTTCTTTAACTTCTGTGGAACTTCTTCCTCAACAACCTTTGTGCTAACTCCTTTGGCGGGTACTATTGTTGACAATACTGTCTTCTCAACAGTTGGTGATACAATCGTTCCTGACCTTAGAATGGCCATTTTTTCCATCTCATGTCCTCATGGGTTGGCTTTAGTATTGGAGGGGAAACGCCCCACCTGATGGTTGAGGGATTGGGCGAGGCTTGCCAGCTACTGATTAATCTGTTTGTTATGCTGCTGGAGCTCCTCTATCTGGGTAGAAAAACCACCCATCTATTTCTACATTAGTTTGAGCAGAGCCGTGCTATCCACCGAGCTCTTGTGCATCTTTTCATTGTTGTCGTTCTATCTCTTGGCGAAGGACATAAATTCTGTCGTCAAAGATGGTTGTGGCTGCTGGTTTTCTTTGAAGGCCCTTTGTTGCTGGAACCATGTCTGTCATTGCTGATTTGATGGTCCTCCTGAAGGTTTCCCACTCACCAGCTGGTGAGAGTTCCCAGCAGCACTGGTATCCCCAAAAGAGAAACTAGGGTGGTCGGGCCATCGGTATTGAACATAACTCACATTCTATATATATTCCCCTTCAAGATCTTCTTGGGGTGCGGTGTGTGGGAAGAAATTTGACATTGGTCGGGCTCTCCACAGGTGACACAACTCTTCATGACCTCTTGTCGAACCTTCCCTTTGTAACCTTGCTCCTTGAAGGATTGGACATCTGTCATCATCTTGTCAAGCTTGGCTGCGAGGGCCTCCATAGCCTTAGATTCCCCTGGAGTAGTGTGACTTAGTGAGTCTCGATCGTATTCTCTGTCTTGTTGGTTTGTAGCCATATTTTCAATAATGTCCCTGGCTCTTTGGGCAGTAAGTCCCAAGAAATCACTGCCATCGGCAGCATTCAAGGACTTCCTCTCAGTGGGGCACACCCCATTGTAAAACATGGTGATGAGCTTTGGTTCAAAAAAACCATGATGCGGGCATTCACGCTAGTAGGTCTAGAATCTTTCCCAAGTCTCATGAAGATTCTCTGAGGGCTTTTGGGAATACCTCGTGATCTTGTTTTGACATTTTATGGTCCTCCCGATGGGGAAGAACTTGGCGATAAAAGCATTGGCAAGATGCTCCCAATTAGGGAGGCTCCCATCCTGTAAGCTGGTGTACCATTCTAGTACCTTGTCCCTCAATGAAAATGGGAAGCACTGGATGTAGATATGTGTCAACGGGACTCTTTTGATCTTAAAGGTGTTGCACGTCCTCTTGAAAGTCGTTAGAGGATTATACGGGTTCTCCTCAGAGGTGTTTCCACCGAACCAATTATGATGTAGGAGCTGGAGAAAGGAGGGCTTTAGTTCGAAGTTGGTGACGTTTAGAGGCTGTGTTACAACTAGGTTTCTCTCTTCATTAGCTCAAACTTGAACGAACGAGCAAAGAGAGAGAGCTTCAGGGGCTTGGTCAGCCATGACTTGTCAAGAGCTTGGATTGTTGGGTTTTAGGGGAGACAGATAAGGCAGCGGAAACAAAAAAAAATTCCTCCCCAAACCCAGAACAAGGAAACGCGTCAACGTCTATCCAATAGGAAAGGATGGTTTGTAGAGTCATACCTTGTCCTGAGGCTTGCTCGGAGACAATACCTCGGGGCTTGTGCGGTCTTCACCTCCGATCTTGGACAGTGTCTGTGCAGCTCCTGGTCGCACCGGGACTGACGACTCCTGGTCTCACTGGGACTGTCGGGATTGACAGTTGTCCTCCGAGCGGCAAAAATCTCCTGCCTCTGAAGTAGTCCACACAGACCACCTAGAACTCCAATCACCTTGTCTCACAAGGAATTGGAAGGAGTCGCACCCTCCTGTCAGCGTACTAGTCGCCAACACACTCTCCTGCCACCAGTCACTTTCTGCATTTGTCTTTCCCTTGATGTGCCTCCCTTATCGGGTAGCACTTGCTCGGGCTCTCTCGGTTACCAAAACTAGAGAGAATGACAACTTCACAGAGCAACTGGTTGCACTGAGTTGTACTTTGAGAAGCCCCCAATACCCCTATATATAGGAGGGTCATGGGACAGGGTTCTCTATCCCGAGCAATATGGGACTAAAGCAGGAGTAGAAGGGTTCGAGATTTTCCACAAAAACAACCAATTGCGCAACCTGAACCGGTCGTTTCATTTCTGAAACGGTCGGTTGGGGACCTGAGCCGATCGGTTGACACCTCAACCGATCGGTTGGGACCCATGAGCGAATCGGTTCACTTCTGAACCTGTCGGTTCGTGGTCCTGATCAGTTCCCGATTGACTTTCCTTCTTTCGTTTCTAATTCCAATCGTATTGCATAAGTAAAAACAAAAAGGAAATTTCTCACCAATCTTACTTTCCCAACTTGCTCAATTACAAAAGTTGAACCAATCATTACAACACTTGAAGCAATCATTCCACCCTGTCCATGAGCCGATCGACTCACAACCTGAGTCGATCGGTTCACCAAGCTCAGCCGATCGGTTCATCACATGAGCCGATCGGTTGGGAGTGCAGATTGTGCAGAAACAATCAATTGCAGATTCAATCAATCTGATACTCTAATCAATCTGTCCAACACCTTGAACACTATGATTTTGAGATATCAATTAATTGAGTGTTTAATTGAACTACTAAACTCCTTTAGTAGTCAATCTAAACATTGTTTGTGGACAAAACTCCTCTTCCAGGTTAAATCCTATGTGTGTGACCCTGCAGGTCCATTTCACTTTGGCAGTGAAAGTCCATAACACTTATGACTTCACAAGAAAAGAGCGGTGCCTATTCACACATCAGTGCTACCCAAGTGAAATAGAAAGATGGAGAAAAACTTTCAATCCTACAATCTGTGAATGGTGTTACAATGAATGTATAATTCCTTTGTCACTAATATCCTGAATGAACTCGAGGCATGGAATAGTCATCCAGTCAACGTTCATTCACTTTCTTGATCTCAGAGCAGATTAGAAGAGATATGTATGACATCAATATCACATATTGATTCACACATGTGTGCGCACGCCCATTTCAATCCTACTCATCAAGTGGCCTTTGATATCAAACTCCCTCAGTAGGGAAAAATCCCATATCTATCACTCACCCCTCAAAAGCCCCATGTGTCAAAGCCACCCAATCATCACCTTTATAAAAACCCATGTTTCAGGATTGCGTTTGATGATGTTAAAGTGTGCCCAATGACATGTGTTGAGTGTAGTGATTTCAGGTCAAAGAATCACACTCACCACCATCACTGTGAGTATTGACTGTGACTACCATGTCATGGTTCCATGTGTGAAACTCACGGTGGGTCTGTCCGGTACACTTGTTCTCTCAAGTACCTATGAGTTTGGTTTGATATCTCTATATCATGACTAATGAGATTCTGTCATCAACCAACGCCACAATCTAGTCTTGTGTGTCATTGATGTATATCTACCTTCCACAATGACATCCGACTAGGGACATAATGAGAATGTACAAACTCTTAGCATCTGTATGATCTAATCGTTTAGGTCCTCAACTTGAAATCATGCGTCATTGAGTATTGTCATTATCTAGACATTCAATCTGTTCTATCACTATCTCATATGACTGAACCAGAAAGAATTGGAAGCTTGTCGTTGATGTTTATCAAATCAATCTTAATGTATCCTACCAATCATCCCATGATTGGCTCTTAGAGCATACATACGAACAGACTCCCACTTGCATTGTGAGCTAATCACCCTTGAATCATATTCATAGGGATCTTCAAACATGTCCCACATGTTACTCTGCTCTAGTGCGAACATAGTGAGTTATGGCAACACCTTGCCACAGTCAGTTTTAAATTGCATGTCTCACATCTCTTCATTGTACGTCACACGTATGAGATGGAGTTGCCGTAATATGTGATCTAGTATTCCTTTGCTAACCTTTAGCCACTTTGCATGATCAAGGATTCTATACTTGTCATCAATGACTGAAATATTTATAACTTCATCTCATGAACTTCCAGATCCATATAGTATCCATTGTTGTTCTCTAACACACAGATACTCAACATTTCCTTTTAAATGGTTTCACTGGAACACTTCCAATTATCAACAAACTTTCACTTTTATATATCCTATATATATTTTGCGATTAATTTTCTATCCTTTTCAGAAGTTTGCATCAATGTAACTCTTTACATCGAACTCTTCCTTATCTCCATAGAACTAGTACTTCTCAAGTACTTATCAAGTTTTTATGGTTTCCAGTAACCCTTACTGGAAGTAGACAGACATCCACTTGTCATGTCCCACATACGAGTTATCAGGATGAGCACATCATATTGTCATGTCCTACATACAAGATGATGAATGCATTTTATTCTTGCCATGTCCATACATGCAAGATAATGGGATGATTACATACATGATAGATCCATATCTATTCTTAGTGTTCCCATTCTTCATAAGAATTGGACACTTGGCCTTGAGATACTAACTCCATGTAACATGGCCAAGTTTTCTCCCACTTAATCTGTGCATATTGAACCTTTCAGTACAGATTGTCAATGTATGTTTTCTCTTCTTTTAGGTAAAGAGGGTTTCGAGAACTATCTCTATAGATCTCTATTCCTATCACATAGGAAACATCTCTATCTTCCTTAAAGATAACTTCCACTTTTGGATTTCCATTCTAGAACATTTCCATTTCACATCAATATGTAGAATGTGAATACGCTCCCACTAAATCACAGATCCCTTCTTTATCTTTGACATATCAGTCAAACCCTTTGACTATATCATCAAAGTGAAGATCCAATTCTGAGTTGCTTGTACTCAATCAATCACATTGATTAGTCCATTGAAACTTATAGACTTCATTTGCATTAGTGGATTCATAAACCTTATAGGTTGTGTCACGTATACATCCTTGTTTTATTCCTCATAGGATCCATATGCCAAATGTCTTAGTCATTAATTTGTAAACAACAAGCATCATCCTTCTCAAAATGTTATCCATGTGTCTTAACACTTAAGACTTATTCGCACTTATGGATTTCATCCCAATGAGTGCTACCATCAAGGTCATACCTTATGGTTTACATGGAAGTCATTTAGGATGTAATGGTCATCTACCATAACTCAAAATTAGGTTCCTCTCATTCATCTAGATAGTTGACTCATCACATGACCAACTCATCATATAGATGATTGAGATGTTTCTGTCAAGGATATAAGAACTCACAACCTTTGTGATTCTTAATGTCCTTTATTAGTGTGGGGTATTCTTTATTTAAGAAGAATTTAGTTATTTGATAATCATTCTCTAACTCCTTAGAGTATGATTCCCCTTTTGATTTAGACATCACTATGTCTTAATCATGAGCTCACTATGATACATTATCATAATCACTCATAAGGATCTCAAACATTTTGGTCTAAGTATTGCATTCATTGATCTCATCAAGAATTAACACTTTACCAAATTTGTACTTCATCTATGATATTCTTGAACACTTCAAGATATTCATATTGGTATTTCTCTTAACACCATTTGAAGTATTAGCATTTGTTCCAATAGGTATGTAAATACATCACATGTATCATACCTAATAGGATAATCATTCTCCCACTACCATTAGTGAAGATTGATTGATAATGTCCAAGATATTCATGTCTCTTACTGGTTCTCTAACCAAAAGAGTCTAGATTTATCCATCACATGGAAATTAGAAATGAATTTCTCATGATTGATACTAATTTGATTGTTTGAGTTATCTATAACGTTTAGGTATCATTTTATCTTATGCATATCAAATACCACAAGATAAATAAGGCATTGCCACAAAGATCATATCTTTATAAATTGAAACATCTCTTTATTGATTGCTGTCATTGTCATACAATATGCAAAAATAAAGTGTTTCTATTTATTGGCAAATATGAAATAGCAGTTCTCAACTCTATTTCGTCCTCTTTAGGCTGAAATAAACTGAAAGGTACTCCTATCTATGGCAGCAACACTTGCTCCAATGATGGGTACTCCTTTCTTGGTCCTTTCACAAAGGCCATCACTTCTTTGTGGATATTGCATATCATATATGACATATCCATATCTTGGTATCATATACCTCAGATAAATAAGTGGTTTATTTCATGATACCTTAGGTGGATATCTCCATCCCCTCCTTCAACTTCTTTTGTTCTTCCAGATATAGAGGGCAATTCCCTCATACACCCTTTCCCATGTGCCTTGAGGTTGAAGACAGCTTGGGCTGCTGTCTAGCATCAGAACACTTCTTTGCTTTGCCGTTGCCCTTGCCCTTAAGACTTACCTTTCATTGATCTCATCAAAGATTAGGGTTAGTCTTTATTCATCTTTGCCTCTATTATCCTTAACATGTCCAACAACTCTGTCAACGCTTGTCAAAGTTGTAGCTTATCATGAATTGTATGATTCTCGCAACATTTGCAGTATCATACCAATAGTGAACTCTTAGCTCAGAGGGAATCCTTCTTAGTCAGGTCTTTCCACATACCCAATCATATTGAGTGTGTGAATACCTTACTGGATCTCCTTCTGTCATGACATATTAGGACAATGTCTTGGAGACATCATATGTCTCATGTTGTCTCTGCAACTCATAGTTCAGAGAACACAACATCAAGCACTCCTCATCAATGTCATCCTCGGTATGCTTCCATAAGCATACTTTCAACCATTGATGTGGCGGGATTGAGTTCATCTGGTTCTGGTATAACTAGGACTTAGAGCTTTCACTCTTTGATTGAGAACACTTCTCATCATCCTAACCAGTCGTGGAATTATTCCCATTTAATTTGTTGGTCTCAAAGACCGGTCACAAATAAAGTGATTATTGTTGATTAACCATTTATTTTAACAAAAGGAAATATATGCAATTTTAGTCCAAAACTCTTTTGACTTATTTGATTGATTTTAAAAGTTGACGATATAAATTAGGCCTTTAATTAATTATCGCTCCCACTATTTTTGTTCAAATTGATAGCCCTCACCATCAATTCGGAAGATTGCAGCGTACAACCTTCTAGTGGGCAAGATCCTGAAATCCTCTAAGTCATGGACTAGCTTGGGCTGTCACCCACAACTTAGATCTCTCAGGTAGGCAACTCTTTCCAATTGCATCATATGCAACTCTTGATAAGATGTCATATGCAACTCCTTGCCATGATCATCTCCATGCCTCAAGGTGCTAGATCCTATCTAGGTCACCTTGTTAAGTATGACCCAAAGCCAACACGATGAATGTGCACCCTCCTTGGGCAGACCCACATATCCATCCTTCACGCTTCCACAAGATAGATGGTGCACCACACTTGGGCGTGCCCACACTTGGTCGATCAAGCTTTTCATGTGTGTTGCA
The DNA here is from genome assembly GCA_963693085.1 of Alisma plantago-aquatica. Classification (NCBI taxonomy): domain Eukaryota; kingdom Viridiplantae; phylum Streptophyta; class Magnoliopsida; order Alismatales; family Alismataceae; genus Alisma; species Alisma plantago-aquatica. The sequence continues at coordinate 199,455,561 of OY856413.1, read as the reverse complement.
TTTGGAAGGCATCTAAAACTTAATATTTAATGAGGGTTTTGGTTTTTATATACATATACATATCCAATCACCACAATACATAGTATGTATCATATACATGCTATATCCCACAAAAAACATGCAAAATGATAAAAGCGATGATTATGGCCATCCTAATGTGATTCCTCGATCCAAGAGGAAACACAGTCATCTAGGTCTACATCACATGCAACCTGTACAAGATGAACTCTGTGCTTTGCCTTTCTGGGTTTGATCAACTCATCACATGATTGATCGGCTCGCCATCAGGCCGGTCGGCTGGGTGCCACCAGTCAATCGGTTGGCTCCTCCAACCGATCGGTTCACTTGGTCATCGTGCATCTCATCATGGCTAGCACCCTCTCATCTCGCTCCTCGAACCAGTCACCAACCGATCAGCTCACTCCTTGAACTGATCATCTCAAACGTCAACCGATCGGTTCACGCCTTGAACCGATCGTCTCAGCTGTCATTAGGATCTCCTCCGTTCTTTGACATAATAGGAAATAAAATTCTATCCTATTTTACATTGTAAAAAGAGAAACCTCGAGTTACATTCAAGGGGAGCAAAGGTAGGAAAGAAATCTCGAATTATTTTGAGCTACATCAGGAATGGGAGAAGGAAGATCGGTGCGTAGACCGAGATGCAAGAAACCACATACAACCATACACAGATAGGGTTTATTGGCCATAACCACGCTATACATCCACCACAAAACTCATTTAAGGGAGACGCGTATCGAGTGCATTCATAATACATATCATATATGTAAATTGGGATTTGTGGATTTTAGTATTGGACATGCATAAAGACAATTGTATTTGCATCGTATGTAATAAATAATGGCGACAAACCAAAATCGATCATATCGATAATCCTAAAGTATAGAGTAGTTGACGTGGCTCTGATACCACTATTGGGTTTTAGGGGAGGTAGATAAGGCAGCGGAAACAAAAAAAAAATTCCTCCCCAAACCCAGAACAAGGAAACGCGTCAACGTCTATACAATAGGAAAGGATGGTTTGTGGAATCATACCTTGTCCTGAGGCTTGATCGACGACAATATCTCGCGGCTTGCGCGGTCTTCACCTCCAGTCTTGGACGGTGTCTGTGCAGCTCCTGGTCGCACCGGGATTGACGACTCCTGGTCTCACCGGGACTGTCGGGATTGATAACTATCCTTTGAGCGGCAGAAATCTCCCGCCTATGAAGTAGTCCACACGAACTGCCTGGAACTCCAATCTCCTTGTCTCACAAGGAATTGGAAGGATTCGCACCCTCCTATCGGCGTACTAGTCACCAACACACTCTCCTGCCACTAGTCACTTTCTGTAGTTGTCTTTCCCTTGTTGTGCCTCCCTTATCGGGTAGCACTTGCTTGGGCTCTCTCAGTTACCAAAACCAGAGAGAAGGACAACTTCACAGAGCAACTGGTTGCACTGAGTTGTACTTTGAGGAGCCCCCAATACCCCTATATATATAGGAGGGTCATGGGACAGGGTTCTCTATCACGGGCAATATGGGACTAAAGTAGGAGTAGAAGGGTTCAAGATTTTCTACAAAAACAACCAACTGTGCAACTTGAACCGATTGTTTCATTTCTGAAACGGTCAGTTGGGGACTTGAGCCGATCGTTTGACACCTGAACTGATTGGTTGGGACCCATGAGCCGATCGGTTCACTTATAAACTGGTCGGTTCGTGGTCCTGATCAGTTCCCGATTGACTTTCCTTCTTTCGTTTCTAATTCCAATCGTATTGGACAAGTAAAAACAAAAAGGAAAATTCTCACCAATCTTACTTTCCCAACTTGCTCGGTTGCAACAGTTGAACCGATCATTTCAAAACTTGAAGCAATCATTTCACCCTGTCCATGAGCCAATCGACTCACAACCTGAGTTAATTAGTTCACCAAGCTCAGTCGATCGATTCATCACATGAGCCGATTGGTTGGGAGTGCAGATTATGCAGAAATACTCAATTGCAGTTTCAATCAATCTAATACTCTAATCAATCTGTCCAACACCTTGAACACTATGATTTTGAGCTATCAATTAATTGAGTGTTTAATTGAACTACTAAACTCCTTTAGCAATCAATCTAAACATTGTTTGTGGACAAAACTCCTCTTCCAAGTTAAATCCTATGTGTATGACCCTGTAGGTCCATTTCACGTTGGAAGTGAAATTCCATAACACTTATGACTTCACAAGAAAAGAGCGGTGCCTAGTCACACATCAGTGCTACCCAAGTGAAATAGAAAGTTGGAGAACAACTTTCAATCCTACAATCCGTGAATGGTGTTACAATGAATGTATAATTCCTTTGTCACTAATATCCCGAATGAACTCGAGGCATGGAACAGTCATCCTGTCAACGTTCAATCACTTTCTTGATCTCAGAGCAGATCGGAAGAGATATGTATGACATGAATATCACTTACTGATTCACACATTCATGCGCACTCCCATTTCAATCCTACTCATCAAGTGGCCTTGGATATCAAACTCCCTCAGGAGGGACAAATCCCATATCTATCACTCACCCCTCAAAAGCCCCATGTGTCAAAGCCACCCAATCATCACCTTTATAACAACCCATGTTTCAGGACTGCGTTTGATGATGTCAAAGTGTGCCCAACGACATGTGTTGAGTGTAGTGATTTTAGGTCAAAGAATCACACTCACCACCATCAGTGCGACTACTGACTGTGACTACCATGTCATGGTTCCATGTATCAAACTCACGGTGGGTCTGTCTGGTACACTTGTTCTCTAACAAGTACCTATGTGTTTGGTTTGATATCTCTATATCATGACTAATGAGATTTTGTCATCAACCAATGCCAGAATCTAGTCTTGTGTGTAATTGTTGTCTATCTACCTTCCACAATGACATCCAAATAGGGACATAATGAGAATGTACAAACTCTTAGCATCTGTATGATCTCATCGTTCAGGTCCTCAACCTGAAAGCATACGTCATTCAGTACTATCATTCTCTAGAAATTCAATCTGTTCTATCACTATCTCATATGACTGAACCAGAAAGAATTGGAAGCTTGTCGTTGATGTTTATCAAATCAATCTTAATGTATCCCACCAATCATCCCATGATTGGCTCTCAGGGCATACATACCAACATGGATGACTTAGAAAGAAAGAAAGGAGTACCTGGAAAGAAATAAAGGTGTAAGAGTGTTGTATAAATTATGACCATTAAATATTATGTGCAGTAAATAATTGTAGTATTATATGCATATGTACAAGGTTTTGGCAAAGTGCAAGTGAAACTTAAGTTCATAGAATGGTTTTCTTTTCCTATCACCGACAACGGTGCCAAAAAGTTGACGAGCCTTAAACATGGATCCAAGAAAGGAATCATGTCTAGGTTATCAGACTTTAGAAATTTATAATACCCAAATATTTAAGACACCTGCAACTAGCACAGGGTTGAAGTAGTTCGGGGTCAAACAAAAGGATAGGAAGAACGGCGCTTCAGAACTTGATTTTCACTTGTCTAAGCACATCAAACAGGTAAAAGGATAGGTTTGGTTGTAACAAGAAATCACCATAAAGAAATTAAACTAAAGGCTATCTCCAACTGGAGTTACTGGAAAGATTATGATTTTAGGGTTTAGCAATTTTAATAGAGGTTTTAAATAACAGAATCTGAGGAGATAAAACTGTCGTTGAGTTAAAGCACAAAGGAAGAAAACTTAGGCATAACAAGCAGCAACAGAAGACATCCAACAGACTCTTCTCTCAAAGAGGGTACCTCTAACTATGCACCATTTCCCTCTGTCAAGGGCAGTGGTTGTAGATTAGAGTGGTAAGGTAAACCGAAGCAACCCTGATCCTAGGTACTCTCGTACACCAATATCAGACCAAACTCTAGAGTTGCGATAGCCCCCTCTCAAGGGTGTCAAAACGGGAAACATAGTTCGATAGCTAGTCAAAAGCACGATCTAAAAGAAGAAACTAGAGTTCAGATTCTATAAAGAAATCATCCAATAAAAAGGAACGATACACAGAACAACAAGAGATAAACTCCATAGATTCCAATAATCTTAAGGAGAGTAAAAAGGTTTAGTTACAATGCATAGGGAAGTGAAAGTAAATGCAGTAAAAAGGGAAAGATAAGCATCGGTCTCCTTAATTTAGGAGGTTGATATATAGCAGCGGACCCCTAAGGGACTACTAACCCAGTACTAGGAAGGAGCACTGCCTGATACACCCGTGTCGAGCAGCCAACCCTCTTGGGCGATAGGCGTGATGGCCAGGGCATACCGAGAGAACTCCCTACCTGATATGACTGTGTCAGGCTGCAGCCCACTCGAGTGACATGCCGTAACGGTCAGTCCGTATCAGGTTTGGTATCATGTCAGGTTAGGAATCACTTATGTTCTCAAGTTCCTTGTACTGCAGAACAAGAAGATAAACTCCTACCGGAATTGAAGGAAAGAAGAAAATCCATTGGCTATAAGATGAGTGATCTCACCAGGGTAAGCCAGGCGCTTTGCATGCATAGAATCCCCATGATGGAAGATCACAAGAAAACCATTTAACATCAAAGAATGTTAAAGCCAAACATGAAGGAAGTAGTCTGTCGAGAAGTCATTAAACTGCTTACTACTATAATCATTTATCTGATATCTAACTCACCATGGGTGATTCTCGTGCATGTTTTACCGAAGAAAGGTGGAACTACTATGATATGGAATGAAGATAATGAACTCATCCCCACTCGAACAGTCATCGGGTGGAGGATGTGTATTGATTACAGGAAGTTGAATAAGGCAACCCGAAAGGATCATTTCCTGATGCCTTTTCTTGATCAAGTCATAGAAAGGTTCGTCCACCAAGAATATTTCTGTTATCTTGATGGTTACACTGGATTCTGTCAAATACCTATACATCCACATGGCCAAGAGAAAATAAATTTTACTTGCCCATTTGGAACATATGCCTATAGAAGGATGTCGTTCGGTCTCTGCAATGCGCCTGCAACTTTCCAACGTTGCATGGTGACCATACTTGGTGGTATCACTGAAACTATCATGGAAGTTTTCATGGATGTTTTTTTTGTATACGGAGATTCATATGACTCATGCTTGAAGCTCCTCTCCCTTTTCCTTAAATGGTGTGAAGAAGCACATCTTGTGTTGAACTGGGAAAAGTGTCACTTTATGGTAAAGGAAGGGATTGTCCTTGGCCATTGAGTCAGTGATAGAGGGATCGAAGTAGATAGAGTAAAAATCAAAGTGATTTCTAAACTAGCTATCCCAACAAATGTGAGAGAAGTTTGCGCTTTCCTTGGTCATACAGGCTTTTAAAGATGGTTTATAAAGGATTTCTCCAAGATAACCAAGCCGATGATGAATTTGTTGCTAAAGGACGTTGATTTCCATTTTGACGAAGAATGTGTCAAGAGTTTCAATAACCTAAAGAATGACCTTACAACATCATCCATCATCAGTGCTCCCGATTGGGATCACCCATTTGAAATTATGTGTGATTCCAGTGATTACGTTGTGGGTGGTGTTTTAGGCCAATGTATAGAGAGGAAACACTATGTGATCTACTATGCATTGAAAACCCTCAACGAAGCTTAGAGGAACTATGCAACTACTGAAAAGGAACTCCTTGCAGTCATGTATGCCTTTGATAAGTTCATATCCTAACTCATTGGTTCTAAAGTCATTGTCTACACAGACCACACCGCTATCTGTTGTCTCCTAGCAAAGAAAGTTGCAAAACCTAGATTGATCAGATGGATTCTCCTCTTGCAAGAATTTGATCTAGAAATAAGAGATAAGAAAAGGTACAGAGAATGTTGTGGCAGACCACCTGAGTCACATCCATACCCTAGAAACCGAGAAGATCCTGATTAACGATTCTCTTCCAGACGACGAACTCATGAAGGTTTCAGAAGCTACCCCTTGGTACTCAGATTATGTGAACTATCTCACTGTTGGTGTCATCCACCCTGATTGCACCAGAAATACACTGAAGAAATTCATGCACGATGTGAAGCAGTATCACTGGGATGAACTGTACCTATTCAAGCTCTGTGTTGATGGTCTATATAGACGTTGCATCACTAAGGAGGAAGCCCAACGTATTTTAGAACAATGTCACTTAGGCCCAGTTGGAGGCCATATGAGTTCTAAGAAAACTGCTTTCAAGGTTTTGCAATGTTGTTTCTTTTGGCCGAACATATCCAAAGATTCAAAACAACTTTTTTCTATCATGCGACAAATGTCAAGGAATGGGTAACATTATGAAAAGAGATGAGATGCCACTTATACTATGGCAAGAAGTCGAGATTTTTGATGTTTTGGGTGTGGACTACTTGGGTCCATTCCCATCCTCACATGGATTTTCCTACATCCTAGTCGTAGTGGATTATGTCTTAAAATGGGTAGAGGCCATACCAACTATAAATAGCGATTCCAAACTAGTTATCAAGATGTTCAAAGATATTATTTTTCCCCTTTTTGGAGTCCCACACACTATGATATCCGACTGAGGTTCTCATTTTCTGGAAAGAATCTTTGAAGTGTTGTTAAGAAAATATGGTGTAACACATAAGGTAGCCTCCCCCTACCACCCACAAACAAGTGGGCAGGTAGAGGTTTCTAACCATCAACTCAAGGCTATCTTGGAAAAGATAGTAGGCCACAACCAAAAACATTGGTTAGTAAAAATCAATGACGCCTTGTGGGCCTACCACACTGCTTTTAAGTCTCCTCTTGGAACTACACCATTTCGATTAATCTATGGAAAGTCATGCCACCTGCCTATAGAACTCGAACACAAAGCATGGCGGGCAATCAAACAGCTAAATTTTGACATGAAGAAAGCGGGTGAAACCAAGATTCTACAACTTCAAGAGATGGAAGAACTTCAGATGACAACTTATGAGAATGCACGAATCTACAAAGAACGCGCCAAACTTTGGCATGATGGTCATATAAAAAGAAAAGACATTCAAGTGGGAGACCAAGTTTTACTGTTCAACTCAAGATTGACGTTATTCCCAGGGAAACTTCGTTCTCACTAGGCTAGACCTTACATTGTCAAGAGCATCTACCCGCATGGAGCTTTTGTCTTATGGAGTGAACAGCCAGAAGAATTTGTGGCTAATGGACAACACCTGCAGAGATATTTCACCTCAACCGACATAGGCACCGAAGCAATGATGGATCTTACCAATCCAATGTATCCACCATAAAATTGAAGGACTCATGTTGAGCCATCAACGTAAAACAAAGGCACTTGTCAGGAGGCAACCGCATCAATAATTTCATTTTTACTTTTAAATTAGAATTTTTCCTTAATTTTGTTTTTACTTTTTAAGAAATTTTTGCATTGAATAGATATCACATCACATGATGCTATCTTAAGTTCTGACTAGTCTTCATTTTTGAGACTTTCAGATGGAGGACGCGCACTGATTGAAATGCAACCACATCTGGTGGTCCAACCGGCATGAATTTTCCCCTCCATCTCAAATTTAGAGTTTTCTTGAGATGAGAAAATTTCTAAGTTTAGGGTGGAGGGTGTGTGGTATGTACTTTACTTTCCACCTACACCCATCTATTTCAGACTTAAGATTTGATCGTTGCATTTTCGAGCAATTTTTTTAAAAAAAATTCAAAATTTTGAAGTTTTTACAATAGTTTGTATAGAATCTTGATGAAATTTTGATGCTTTTTGTTTCAATAAAAGCATTACCTAGCTGGCCAGTTTCTCTCTCTAGGCATCTTTGCATCATTATACCCTCCTTATTCGAAGCCGATCCCTAAAAGGACCATTTTCTAAAACTAGCCTATTGATTGAAATCATCTTGTGAAGATTATGAATCCTAACATCATGACCATTTTGCAAAAATGGAAAGTGTCTTTCGAAATGATAGGGATCAAACACGTCATGCTTCCTAACTGATAAGTGGAACAATAACATGGAATCTCCATCGGATCCTCATCAAGTCATTATTTGAGCAGAGTATGATAAAGAGAACCACCCAGTGTGCTGAATTGTAAATCAAGTTGCATTCTGATCTGAATTCTCTTATACACTTCTTCTATCATCTTCATTCCCCTCCATCCATAAAAAATAAACAAAAATAGCCAAAATAGTGCCAAACCCTAACTTCGGGGTGGCACACCACCTCCCTCTATATCTGCTTTTCCCATACCCCTTACTAATAAATAGGGGCGTACCACCAAGAAAAGATGCCAATGTGCACACAAAAAGAAAATGCAATCTCGAGTCGAATAGTGGAGAGATTCACACACAAAAATGCAATCAATGAAATTGCAATCATAAAATAAAAATCTCAAGTCAAATAGAGGAGAGATTTATTTGTTCCTTCCATACCACCATTCACTCCCTTTTCTAACTAAAGGCACAATGAATGCCTCCTCTATCTTGAAATACACCAGTGTCAGATCAGATGCACACTTGTTGTTCTGTGGGTATCTCTGGACTTTTACGAAACTCTTAGAAATGCTTATTGTTGGAAAAAGTGAGGAGGAAGTGATGTTGGAAAACAAACTCAGGAATGAAGATATGGTAAGATGTGTTCAGTGATCTCAGGAAGTTGAGATGCTTAGTTATACTGAGCAGAAAGGAAACAATCATGATGTGAAGAGGAGGCAACCACTCAAGTTGAAAGTATTCATTTGGTGACTATTTCAGGTTTTATGTTCCTCGAGGACGAGCAAAGTTTAAGTTTGGGGTTCTGATGAATCCAAAGTCATCATGATTTTCAGTCACCATTTTGGGCCCTATTTGACTAAACACATCTGATTTCATCTCCTTAAATCTTACAATGTGCAATTTTTCTTGGTTGATCAGATTATCAAGTTATTAACTAGTTATATATGTATTTGATGCAGATCATGCAGGTCATGGTGAGGTTGAACCTTCATCTGGGCCCCACCTTTTTTAACCCTAGACCTACCTTCACTCAAGATCCTCTCCTCCTCGCTCTTGACCAAAAGATCTTGACCATTCAATTTGGACATCATTCGATCTCCACCATCTTTTGGTCTCAAGATTACGAGCTTCCTACACCATCAGATCCCCGATCTACGGTCCTCATTCACCCCCTCCTATCATTCTTCCCTAATGGTTTGTATCCCCCCCTCTATACAGTGTTAAGACTGTGTGAAGCCTCACAGTCTTAAGACCATATGAGCAGTCTTCTACTCAAGACCGCTAGGAGCTATAGCACAACAACCACCTGTCCACAATGCCTCCCCCTCTATCGTTTTCTTCTCGCTCTGCAACCTGCAGCAACATCACCTACAAACCCTAGGCCACCGAACCTCCCTTCTACTCTCATCGTCGTCCGCACTGTGACACAACAACACCGCTCACAGTGATCGTGCAAGCCCTAACAGTCTGCAAGACCATGTGGCGGTGCTCAGTCCTCAAGACTGATAGGTTGCATACTGTGAGGACGATCATACCAAGACCAGTTGGATGACCAAAACCGATCAGAGCCAGACTGTTTGGAGCCAAAGACCATTTTGAAGTGAAGACCAGTTGGAATAGAGACCGTTTGAAACCATTCAGTCTTCAAGACCATTTGCATCCCCAAACCATTAAGACTCCAGGACCGTTAAGGACAAAGACTATTTGGACATCGCAGACCGTTAGGTCCTCGAGACCACGAGAGGCATAGACCATTAAGCAGTGATCGGTCTCCAAACCATTTAGAGAGCATCGATCCTCAAGACCATTGGGCGACAATTGATCTGAAGACCGTTAGGATCCTCTCAGTTTCCAGATCGTTCAAGCACACTATTTGCTCCAAACCGTGTGAAGACCCCAACCAGAGCCTATAAATAGGACCAGTAGGGTCCTCATTTGAGGCATCAGATCCAGGACGCCGATAGGATCCCTTAATGCAGGTTCGATCCCGATCATCCACGCCATTTACACTTCACCTGTTGTGAGCAAGGAGGTCAAGATGAGAAAGAAGGTGGAGAAGAAGATATGCTCGGTCTGCCTTGGTGGTTCTTCCTCCTCGTTCGGATCTGCTCCGACATGATGTAGAAGACCACATCATCTTCACCGAGCTATGACTACCTTCTACATCATGCTCATGGCGGAACCTTCCCTCACTCTTGTTCTTCTTGTTTCTCACATCATGAGAAAGTAGTTCCTTTTCACTGGGGTGCGGGGAGTAGCCCCACTGCCCATGCAAGCATGTTCTCTTGTTAATCATTCCATGGCAATGTATATAACTTTTCATTTCATTATTAATCATTAATGTTTGTAGGTTGATTACCTTCTTGCTTTTATCTTATTCTTCCCTATGTTGCGAGAACTTCTATATGTAGGGTAGATTGTCGATTAACGAGGTTGACTCCCAAACTAGAAATAGAATGTGATTCCTTGAGGTCGTAAGTGTATGATCTATGAGGGGACGAGCCATCTAGCCTATAGTGACGCTTCTGTGGCCTAAATGTCCCTCAGGGAGGGCCACAGATTCAGTTGGATATCTATATCATCATCGTAAATCGTCGATGTTTGCTTGTAGATTAATCACCTACTTGCTTGTTGATTAGGAAAATTGACTCCCTGACTAGAAATAGAAAGGGATTCCTTGAGGTTGTAAGTGTATGATCCATGAGGGGATGAGCCATCTAGCCCACGGTGACACTTCTGTGTGCCTAAACATCCCTTAGGGAGGGCCACAACTTCAGTTGGAAATTGGTATCTTTAGAACTATAAGTGCATGATCCGAATGGCAACAAGACATCTGATGCCTAAGGTGATGCTTCTATGAGGCTAAACATCCCTCAAGGAGGGTTCACAACAGATCTATTTGGATAGTTATATCTTGCATGGATATTTGATGTTTGGAGGTGTTTGCATGTGTAGTGGTGACGAAACCCAGTACCATCCCAGCGATTCCATATCATTAATCTAGATCAACTTTAATTTTGCTCTTTACTTTCCTGCATTTAGTTTAATTAACCTCAATCCAACCAAAAGTTTTAAATATTAGCCTTACTTGAACTATAATGGACTAGCTATGATTCTTAAAAACATTGTCCCTTGGGATTCGATCCTTAACTATACTGCGATAAGACCCGTCCGCTTGCGAGTGGTATTATTGCACAAGGTTTTGGTAAAAACTCTGGGATTTCAACCCCGAGTGAATTTGTTAGTGCAATAATATTCCACGTCAGAGAACTATCCACAATATGCAAAAGATCACTTCTTTTGCACAAAAGCTAGGAGAAAATCTCAACAAGGCATGGGAATGCTTTCAAGAGAACTAGAGAGATTTCCCTCACGATAACTACCATAAGGGGTTCCTAGTGACCACCTTTTACAATGGACTTACTCCTATTGAGAGAACTTCATTGAACGCAGCTGCTGGCAGTGACTTTCTTGGAAAGAAGCTGAGAAGAACTATGAAGATAATTGACAACATGGCTGCACTATAAATGGGCATGGATTATGACAAAAATGATGAAGGATCAATGAAGAAAGCAGGATCTGAAAAACCATCAATCGAAGCCAAAGCTTTGGAGACTATTACAGCCCAAATTCAGAAAATCACCATCGATGTGAAATAGTTAAAAGATATTGGGGCCAAAAGTAAGAAACACACGAAGAAACCTATGAAATGTGTTACATGTGGAGAAGGAGGACATGGAATTGACAATTGTATCTACAACTGACCAGGGAGAGTGAAGAAAGTGAAAGTGAAGAAGAAACTGAGAATATCTCATATGTTAATTTGAAATGACAAGACCATCCTGGGTTTAATTATGGCAACAAGGAAGCTGCAGAGAACGTGCATCAACTGAGAAGTTCGTCTAAACCTCCTCCAAGATTTGAGAAGAAAGGAGGGCTGACTCAATACACCAAGACTACCAATTACCAGACAAACAAGAACAACTATCAAGGTTAGAATAAAAATGTGAGTCGACAAGGGCAAGGACAAGGCCCAGAGCCGAGCCAAGCCAAGGACAACAACCAAAGAAACATGATTGCTCAACTATTCAACTTCATGAAAAGGCAAACTTCAGTGAACAATCAACTCACTCAAAGTTCTATCACAAATTTAGGAGTGCTAAATTCCATGCAAATTCAAATGGAGGAAATACAAACTCACCAAAGGAAGATTGATCAACAACTTGCACAACTAGCTGAACTCATGAAAAACCCTTCAGGGAAGATCCCATCAAATACTGAGACTGTAAAAATGGCTACTCTTCGATCTGGGAGAATGTTGGAAAATGCTAATACTAATAACACCAAAGAAGGAGGAAGCCATATTAATCAGCAATCTGAGAATGAGAAGGAAAAGGAAGAATCAAAAGGGAAAGAACAAGTTGTAAGTGGAAAAGAAGAAGGGGGACACAAAAAGAGGAAGGAAGAAGAGGAAAATAACTCAAATCCTATAGGAGAAGTCATTTCGAAGAAAAATCCCTACGCCCTAAGAGTTCCTTTCCCCTACAAACTGATAAAAACACACTAGAAGATGAGGTAGAGGAGAACGAAGCACCAAAGACAAAACCAGAATTGAAACCTCTTCCAGAGGGGATGAAATATGAATTCCTAGACAAAGAAGAGAGGAATCCAGTGATTGTTAATGCCAACTTAACACAGGATCAGCTGGAGAAGTTGCTAAATGAGATCATGCTGCATAGAAAGGCTATAAGGTATTTTGTAAAAGACTTCAGAGGCCTTAACTCGGTCATATGCATGCATAAAGTTTGTCTTGAAGAAATAGATAAGCCTCTAGCTCAACTATAGAGAAAGCTAAACCAAATATTAAAAGAAGTCATAAAGAAAGAAGTCATAAAGCTATGAGATGCTGGGATCATCTATCTGATAAGTGGCAACAATTGGGTTAGTCCCATCCATGTGGTACTCAATAAGGGGGGAATGATGGTTAAATGAGGGGAAGACAAAGATGAAGTAGCAATGAGGATAGTGACAGGCTGACGTATGTGCATTGACTACTGCAAGCTAAATACAACCACCAAGAAGGATCACTTCCCTTTGCCATTTATAGACCAGGTGCTAGAGAGGCTGGCTCACCATGACTACTTTTGATTTCTAGATGGATATTTGGGATTTTATCAAGTACGAATTTATCCTGACAATCAAGAAAAAACAACTTTTACCTGTATTTATGGCACTTATGCCTTCAGAAGGATGTCGTTCTGTTTGTGTAACACACCATCAAATTTTCAGTGTTGTATGATATCTATGTTTTCAGATTTTTTGGAAGACATAGTAGAAGTCTTCATGGATGAATTCTCAGTATATGGGACAGATTTTGAAGCATGCCTAAGAAATCTATCTTTAGTGCTACAGTGCTGTGAAGAAAAGCACCTTTTCCTAAATTGGGAGAAATGCCACTTCATGGTTCAGGATGGCATCATTCTAGGCCATTAGGTTTCTTGGAAAGGAATTGAAGTGCATTTTAGTAAGATTGAAGCCATATCCAAACTCCCACCACCAAAATCAGTCACATGAGTACAAAGTTTCTTGGGACATGCAGGATATTATAGAAGATTCATAAAAGATTTCTCTAAGATCGCCAAACCATTATCAAATCCACCGATTAAAGATGTTGAGTTTGAGTTTACTAATGAATGTCTAGATGCCTTCAATATTCTTAAAAGAGCATTAATGACAATGCCTATCCTACCAGAACTAGATTGGGAGCTGCCTTTCAAAATCATGTGCGATGCTAGTGATTATGCCATCGGGGTAGTCCTTGAATAAAAGAAAGATAAGAAACATCATGTGATTTGCTATGCAAGTAGGACCTTGGATGAAGCCCAAATAAACTACACTACAACTGAAAAAGAAATGTTGGCTATCATATTTTCTTTTGATAAGTTCAGATCTTACTTGGTGGGATTAAAGATAAAAGTATACACCGATCATAGAGTGATAAAGTACCTAATGAAGAAAAAGGACACCAAGCCAAGACTTTTGCAGTGGGCCTTGTTACTACAACAATTCGACCACAAGATCATGGACAATAAGGGGAAAGAAAATGTGGTCACAAACCACCTATCGAGAATAAATTTTGATGAAGGAAACCAATTACCACTGAATAAAAATTATGCTGACAAAGCTCTTTTGATGGCTCAATCAGAAGAGCAGAGCTTACTTTGGTTTGCAACTATTTGTAATTATTTAGCATGTGGACAACTTCCACTGGAGATAACATATAATCAGAAGATGAAGTTATTCTCTGAGCTGAAAAACTACTATTGGGATGACCCGCTGCTATTTAAGAGGTGCTCTAACAACCTATATCATCGATACATACCTGAAGAAGAGGTACCTTTAATCCTCAAGGAATGCCACACCTCACCTTATGGAGGACACCACATAGCAGAAAGGACAGTTGCAAAGGTTCTGCAATTAGGATTTTATTGGCCAATGCTCTTCAAGGATGTTGCGTCTTTTGTCAGAACATGCAAGGAACTCATCTTATAAGAAACATAAGCATAAGGAATGAGATGTCAATGGCAGATTGGGTGGAAGTTGAAATCTTTGATGTATGGGGGATCGATTACATGAGACCTTTTCCATCATTGAAAGGGAACCAATACATTCTTTTTGTTGTCGATTATGTTTCAAAATGGGTTGAGGTTGTTACCACTCAAAAATGCGACTCCAAGACAGTCATTAAGCTTTTTGAGAAAACTATCTTCCCACGCTTTAGAGTACCACATAATATTATAAGCGACGGAGGGTCACACTTCAGTGAGAAGCAGTTTGAAGCTCTGTTGAGAAAGTATGGGGTGAAACATAAGGTTGAAATGCCATATCACCCCCAAACGTCGGGGCAGGTCGAAGTGCCAAATAGGAAGATTAAACAAATACTAGAAAAAACTGTCAATCGTACAAGGAAGGACTGGTCCATGAAACTTGACGATGCACTTTGGGTGTACCGCACAACATATAAGACACCTCTAGGTATGACACCCTACATGTTAATTTATGGGAAATCATGTCATCTACCGGTCAAACTCGAACACAAAGCCCTATGGGCTATCAAGTTTTTGAACATGAACCTCGATAACGCTGGTAAGAAAAGATTCCTTCAACTCTAAGAGCTTGAAGAGTTGAGGCTACATGCTTATCAGAATATAAGGATTTATAAGCAGAGAACAAAGGTCTGGAATGACGCCCATATGAAGAACAAAGGTGTTCATGAAGGAGACAAGGTTCTTATTATTCAATTCAAGTATCAGGTTATTTCCTGGGAAGATGAAAACAAGGTGGTCATGCCCTTTTTCTGTATCAAAAATATACCCGTCGGGGGTAATGGAGATAGAAGGAGACAAGACAGGAACCTTCAAAGTAAATGGACAGAGAGTAAAAAGATATTATGAAGACAAAGCATTTGTAAGGCATACAAAACTCGGTTTGGGGGGAACCGGCCTAGTAACAAGTGGAATGATTGAGGAAGTAATTACACCTTCTGAAGGAGAATGAAGACAAATGATAGAGAAAGTCAAGCTAAAGACTTTAAACAAGCACTTCTTGGGAGGCAACCCAAGTCTTTACTGCTTTCCTTTATTCATGATTTCCTTATCACATACTTTAGTGTCATGAGCTATGTACCTCTCATTTTCTTATATTTTAGATTTCTACATCTAGTAGGAGTGTAAATATATTATTGATTTTAATCCCTCTTTACCAAAGAGGCTTTGTTGGGAAGTACAAGTTTTTTCTTTAATTGTTCTTTTTGTTAATTTGGTTTGGAGGGATCGCGGTCACGTTACCCGCTCTTTGCATGTTAGGCCACAGTTGCGTTATATGTAAGAGTGAACATGGGCGTGATCACGGAAATCCTTCTTCCATGGTCACGGTGACCCAAGGGTATATATCGTTAAACCCTTTGGTATCAGGGTTCTTCTTTTACTCAAACTCTTTGAGATTCCTGAACTGTTGAAGAAAACTCCTTGACGCGAGTGCATGAGAAGACAAATCAATCCAATTTAGACCTCCGTAGATGGAGTCATGCTTCTACTACATCAACACACCTATAGCTTTCGCTTTCCCCATCTATTATAGTCGTTTAACCCAACCAAGGTATTCAATAGGCACTTTCTCGATTCCTGTCGATTGCGACTTACCATTTTTCTTATGGTTTGTCATCTTTTTTATGCATTTAATGTCCTATCGGTTTGAGAAATGCCAGGACAACCACTACGACTCCACCTCATTTAGCTCAACGATGCTCTTTGGCATTTTTCCCTCATACATGATTTATTCGGCCACAAGATTAGAGTTTAGGGCTGTGATTCGACACACGAGATGCCACTGCTTTGGCCTTGGCTGATGAACCCTTGAATGAGGTCTTAAACCACAATCGCCATTTCTTCATTCCAATAGGAACTCCTCCACCGCAGTCATGACACCATATCCTTGGACGTGGTCATGACGATCCTTAAGCGTGAAAGTCATTTGAGAGATGACCAGAGTCACAACACTTTTCGTGGTCGCGATGCTTCTTTGTCATTGTCGCGACACCTTTTTGCTTGGTTATAACCACCCACATCCATGTCACCCCCATGCCTCAGTCACGACATATCATTTACATGGTTTGATACATAGGCTCAGTGATGTCGCGGTCACGACACCTACCGCAGTCATGACACATCTTTTTACTTAAGTCTATGGTCGCGACACTATGAGCATTGAACGAAATATATGTATATACATATACATACACATCATAATATAATAAAATTGACGATGATAAATTAAAAGCTAATTCAATTATGCTAGCAACAAAATTAATGTTGAAACTTTTAGAATGTCAACCTCAACTAAAGATACACTAATGAAGAGGCAACCTCATTGAAAAGGGTATAGGAAATCCTCGAGAAGATAAAAAATGTGTTGAACAAAAACTGGAACCACTCCCCAACAAAAAGACTTTAGTTGCAACTGATATAAAAGAAGTACGACTACATCCTAGCCCATAAAATGCCAGAAGAGTCAGTTGAGTCCCCAAACACATCCCAGACGGAGACTTCTGAATACCAACCTCCCAAAACTGAGCTAAAAAACTGGAAAAGAGGAAGGCTGAAACTAGAGAAGCAAAGAGCAGCAAGAAGAGGAAAGTGACAACTGTAGAGAAGTTAAAGGGTAGGAGAAAGAAATATACCATGAGTAGGTAGAAGAGATAGAGGAGGTGTCCCTCAACCAACAAAGACCAACATTCGTGCCAAGAGATCCTACACACCAGTCATAGTTTGAATGGATATTGCAGGCCAAGGGGTTCAAGCCTACAAGATACCTAGACATGGAGGACTTCAAGAAGATGGGAGTCTACAACAAGGTAATCAACATTCTAGAGGAAGCAAATATGTGCACCATATGCACCTCAGAAGCCCCCTCCCTAACACAACTAACGACAAAATTCATGTTGTCATTGGAGAAGTTCCCGGTCAGTGACGACGAATACAAGAAGGGTGGTGATGACTTCAAACTAGAAGTAAGACTAGGGGGAAGTCTCACATGATCACGGAGGCCATGCTAAATACAATCTTCACCAGAACAACTAATGAAGCACATTTCTACTCCGTTGCGTCTGGAGAAAAGGACATCGTTGGGTACACCAACCATAGAATGTGGGAGAAGATGATGGGAGATCAAGAACATAATTCAATGAACTCCAAGAAAACTCTCATCACCTCGTGCTGTATCAGGGTGGGGCAAAAGATAACCGCCAACACTATCTTCACAAGGTCAGAGACCATAGGTGTAACAAAAGGAGACACATTCATAATATGGTCCATGCTGAATAAGAAGTTGGTGAATATATGTAGAATCCTTATCGAAAGGCTATTTAGTAGTAGTAGGAGGGGAGCCAAAATAGACAAAGGAGTTCTGCATTGGAGGCCAGATTACAAAGATAGCATATCATTTCATGGATACAGACTTGTTGATGAAATATAAGAAAACCAAGCGGCATACAAAGATCGATATAAAGTCCCTCATAAACATGGGGATCTTGGCATAAAAGGGAAACAAACTGTACTACAAATAAAGATGCTCTAAGACGCTCCTTCCCCTTCCAGAAATGGCATACTATGATGCCCAAAAGCTGCAGCCCACTCAAGAAGACGTCGACAAGATGTACTCGTGGGCCATCTACACTGCCGCGGACCAGTCATCTGTAGCAGGTGATAAATGTAAAAAGTAAAATCTCTAGAAATAAAGATAAAGAAGATAGAGGAAAGGAAGAAGCTGGAAATAAGAAAGAAGAAGAAAAGGTCATCGAAAAATCCCATCGCCCTGAGGCCGCCCTCGCCATGCTTCCAAGCCGAGATGACAACAAGTGAAGGGCTCCAACCTAAAACTAAATTCATATAAGAGGGCGACAATGCACGCCTTGAAGCTACAATAACAGAACAACACGTCGAGGTTGAGCAAAAAGATAACCAAGCACGCAAGGACCCTGAGGCTGTACCTGATCCCGTGATCCCAGACATGATCCTACAAGTGTCGAGGCAACCAAAGTTGAGCACCCCTAGCCCAACTATGACAGATCCACAACCGAAGGAGCCCAGAGCATCCACAACACGTGGAGTAGGAACAACACTTCCTGCACACGTTCAGTGATGTACTAGGCAATAAGTTTGATGTCATGTGGCAACACATGAATCAAACTTCTGAATTAAATTTAAATATTACCTCTACCTTCTGTACACTAATTACACAGGTAAAAACTTTAAATGAGAGAACTGAGGTGCTTCCCTAGTTCATGCAAGGGGTAGTGAACACCCAGAATGCACTGATGGGGGCTCTAAAGACTCTCACTAAAGAGATGGCGGACCTCAGGAAGGAGTGGGATGCCATGAGAGTAGACAAGGAGCTCATGTGGAAGGGATACGAGGAAGCGTTAGATGATCTCAAAAAGGAGCATCAATGCCTAGATGAAGAACGTCGACAACTAGTTGTTGAACACCAAGAAATGGACGGCTGACGGCAGAGAAAGAAGACCAAGCATCTGACAAGCTCTTAAACGTCACATGCTTCCTTGAGCCCTTTGACCTCTAACAAAGATGATGATGATGTGTGGGGAACCAGTGTCAGAGCAGTATCGAAAGACGAAAGTGCCAACATGAAGTCTTCCCCAATGGCTAAACCACAGGTGAGGGAAGCACCACCACAGTCTGACACTCATCAAGAAAATGAAATAAAGAAAGTTAACACATTGTCAAGGGGTTTTGATTTAAACATCAGCCCATAAAAAGATAAGGCTTCACCAGAAGATCCCAAGAAGGTCGTCATCGCCAGAGTATAAAGCATAGTGATAGAAGATCTCTCGTCATGAGAAATAAGAGATCTCAACAAGTTCTTTGATGACCTGACATTTGGGATGGATATCTGCAATGACTTCCCAAAGGACCCTGAGCAGTATGAACATGATGACTCTTTCTACGATGGAAAAATGGCCATGATGCTAGCCGCACTCAATGTTGTAGAACTGGAGCAACCGTCAGAAGTGAGTAATCCAACAAAAGACATAACTATAGAGATATACATGAAGGATGAAGGCAGGACAACAACACAAAGACTGATTGAAATAAGGGTTCAACCTTTTACCATAGAAGCACCACCTACAAAAACACAGGCAACAGAAGATGACACCTCAGAGGATGAGGAAGGTGGGTTCACTTATTTCTTCACAAATGAGTCAGTCAGAAAGAAGAGCACACCAGTCAATGAAGTAGAATTAGGTGTAGCTCCTCCTCTTCCCTACAAGATGGTGGGTATGGATATGACCACATTATCAAGAATAACATGTAGAGATGTCCATATCCTAGCAGACATACTAGATGACAACTTGCCTAGTACTTATGTTGTCTATCACAACAAGGGAAGGTCGCTAAATAGAGATCACTTCAGAGGGATTTTCCTGAAATGAGAACACGTACATAAGAATCTATTCAAAGTATTGTGTGTCACTCTACTTGAAGAGTTATTACATCCTGATAAAGTACAACCAGTGTTCAATCACACCACACATCTAGCAGGGCTCCTATTTGATGACAATAACAAAGTTGCTAATATGATAGAGCTACAACGTGTAGTGAGCAAGGAGGAAACTAAATTTGTGGTCTTACCCATAAAGACTGTAAAGCATTGGGCTTTGATTTTCATCAACTTATACGAGAGATAGACAATGATGTTCAATTGCTACACAGCTACATTGGTCAGCACCTCCCTAATCTACAAGAACAAGGAAGCAAGCGATATCCTGAAGGTGGCACTACATATGCAAAGAGCTATACAATCGATAGACAAAAGATATAAGGGGATGTGGACGCAATTCTCTATTTACAAAAAGGTCCCCTAAGAAAAGGCTGGAATAAGGGATTGCACCTTTATAGTGCTATGAATGATGGAAGCCATCAATAAGGAAGTCCCACTAGAAGACCTCTACACGGAAGATCTGCATGGACTGTGTGGTATCTATGCAATGGAGGTTATCTACGATTGCCACTTCTTCAATGACCCAACGATGCCTTCAGGCGTAGTACCACAGAGGCTTCACCAAGAAATCCCCCTACCTGAAAAGAAAGCATGGAGGGAGGAACTTAAAACCTTGTAGATCGATCCTATAGATGCAGCTAGAGCGGTAGCTTGGAAGGAAGGCTGGGCAGCTAACACACCTGACAAATCAAAAGAATACCAGAACTTAAGCCCGAGTAGCCTCTAGTGGCATAAGAGAAGGAAGAACAACCTCTAGTGGGCCATCCAGGAGAAGGCGAGATAGAGGAAGACAATCCACCCAAAAATAAACTAGATGGGACGGCTGGAGAAATAATGTAAACCTTCAAAGATTTCGACAGGTGGAGTTGCATGAGCCTATCTTTAGAATTCCTAAAAATAATAATAAAATCTTTTAAGGAAGATGACACACCGACATAGACGATCTTTGAAAGAGATGACATCTGCATGCTGAAGGACAGCCTCCAAGATACGTTAAAAAAGGAGGGTACCTCTTAGTCAGCACCATGTCAGCTTACCAAGATCTACTAAATGATAACATGCCAAATGTGCACATGGCCTATTTACTTTTTTGGATGACATCCTAAGAGAAAAAAGATCAGGGGAAAAGGAAGGCCTACAATAGTTCCTAGAGACATCTCTCCCATACTACTAGGGATGACAATTTTACCTGACCCAACCCAACCCAACCCGAAAATATGGGTCTAGATGGGTCTATGGGTGGGGGTGGGTGAGCCCAATGGGCGCAGACTTAACTTGGGTGAAATTCAGGAAGACATCCAACTTTTATGGGTGCACCCATAGATAAATAAAGGTTTACCAACCACTTTCTCAAGTCTCATCTCTCCCTTTCCCCTGATTCATCTCCTAAGCGAGAGAAGGCATGAGCAATCCCAGTCTTCACCTTGGTCTGGTCATTTCCCATTGTCCTCTAATTTCCCTCTTCTACCATGCTTCACGCCAGAATACAGTCCCCGCTCGGCCGAAGTTCCTTCACACAATGGCCTCTTCCGACGTGCCTACAGGTGTGCCCATGATCATCTCCATGGGCTACAATGCAACATACAAGTACCATAATCCACTCGATCAAAGCCATTCAGATGTAGCTCTGTCCTTCCCCACCACTAATAAATTCTCAAAAAGGTGAGTGCATGAGATGATTACCAAATATGTCAAAACTCAGTACTCAACGTAGTGCTATATAGGAATCCCTATTGTTGCACTGCGGGCTGCACTGCATGCTTTAAGTTTTAATTAGTCTCTTACAGCGTAGAGGCAATCATTCGCACTACCATTACCAACTGATATGCCACCCCGTTGTGCTACAGATTTCGGATACACCTTGCTCATTGGTATATATACAAAAGGTGATACGTATTCTTCCGACGACCAGAGCCCAAGATGTCCAGACCAGTTGAGGCTGATTCAACGGAGGTGCAAGACGTGTCATCAACTCATCATCCTCGGCATCTCCTCCGCACTGTTGGTCCTCATGATTATCGAAAAAGCAGGTCGACAACCCAGTTGGCATTGTCCTCAGCCACAAGGGAAACTATGATAGTAGAACTACGGAAGACTCCAGTTCAAAGGTTGCAGAGTCAATCAAGCTCACAAAACTTCACCTGAGTTATTGTTAGGTCATTGTCACTTTACAAAAATATGATGTATGACATCATACAACATCAGATTATTATATGGGTTGGGTCGGGTAAGCCCAGGTTAGGTTGGATGAACTTGGGTCAGGTGGTAATTTTTTTAATATGACCCATAAAATTTGGGTTGGGTTTGGGTTTGGGTTTGGGTCTACAATACGTGGGTTGGGACGAGTTTGGGTCGGTTTGACAAAAATCTGACCCACTGCCATCCCTACAGACTACTGATGGAGCCTCCACTCGCATGAAGTTTCATGCACCACTAAAAATCCTAGAGATAGTAAGTCTCTAAGTTTAGCCTTGTGTATGCTATAATAATGAATCAGTTGACGTATGAAAGTACAATGATGGAGGTGAGTTTACTCCACTCCTTGAAAAACACTCCTAGATACCGAAATAGATATATGGTGATTACATACATCAAGAACCAACATGCAATCAATAATCGAATCTAAAAGAACAAACATAGACAATTCGTGCTAGGAGATAATAAGTAACACAGGTTGGTGATCAAGCAACTAGGATTCATTAAACGATTGATGGTGAACTAAAAAGACAACATTTTTTTATTGCAAACTCATGAATTACAATGAATGGAATGAAAACATGGGTAGTTGGGCTACTCCCCGCACCCTAGTGTATGGAACTACTCGCTCATGGCAAGAACAATGAAGGTAACAGGAGAAGAGAAGGAGAACATCATCTCAACATAGGAGGGAGGAAGGTCGACCCCTTAGAGTAGAGAACAACTATCTTCACACTATGTGGTTTCCTTGGTGACGAATCCTTAACTTCCCTCCTTCTATGTCGATGAGAGAGAGTGTAGGCTTATGGATGGAGTGTGGATCTTAGACCGGCGGTCTTGTGGCAAGGGTTGGAGGATGACGTAGCTCTAAGATGATGGAGGCAGTCTTTGGGCATCTAAGACCTCCTATCAAATGAGGACCCCTTGAGTCCTATTTATAGGCTCCAAGGGGGTCTTGAAGGGTCTTAGGACCATTTGGATCTTCACGGTCTGAAGACTGTTTGGATCCTCATAGTCTTGGGACCGGTAGCCTTTACACTGTCTTGGACCGATGGGCCTTCATTCAGTCTTGGGACCGATGGGCCTTCATTCGGTCTTGGGACCGATGGGCCTTCACTCAGACTTGGGACCGGTAGGAGATATATCATTCTTGGGATCATTTGGATCCTCACGGTCATGGGACCGGTTGGACCTTCACGGTCTTGGGACCGTTTTGATTGGGACTTTTGCAATTTTTTTGGGTTTATCTATAAGAAGAAAAGGAGAAATATCAGTATATTGGTATATTCACAATAAAACTAGAAAGTTAAGTATTCAATCTAATTTATCTAAGAAAGAGTATGAAAAACTAAGAAAAACTAGTAAGATAACATCACAAAATGGGAGGTTATCACCCCCCCCCCAACTTAGAGTCTATCTTGTCCTCAAGCTGGATAGAGCTAAGGCACATAGTGGCAAGGTGATTTTATTAAGTGAAGATTTCCATACTCTTGCTTCAGTTCTATACCAGAGATTTCCCATGGGTTTTTGTCAAGGCTTCTGCTTACTGTGACTCTTTTAGGTATCGGGAGTTGCGTGGTCCTCAGGTTTCTTCCGTTTCATGTAACTCACATTGGGACCACCTTTTCCTTGACCATATTCTATGCATGTCTTCAACTCTAAGAAGTTTTATACTTCTTTGAAATTCCTACCAGAAGCTGAAATAGGTATGAGGGTTGGTTGAAGGTTGTTGTGTAACTCCCCCTTCAAAGGGGGGAGAGCCTATCTAAACTTTAGGGTCTCACTACCGAGTGTGAAACATCTGCCTTTGTGAGGGAAACTGAATGTACCGTCCAGGGAAGACCTTTGTCAGCTTTTCATATATTTGGAGACCTTAGGATCTCACTATCGGGTGCGACAAATCTTCCTTTGTGAGGGAAACTGAATGTACCGATCGCACAAGACCTTTATTGGCTCTTCATATAAGTCCTTATGCAAGGCACAACTCTCATGTTTTTATTCAACAATCGGGATTTTATTCATATGCTCACCGGCTTAGGAATTGGGTATTTAGGGATTTTATTTGGGCTGCCAAGCCTCCTTTTGAAAAGAAGAAAACTGTTTCCTAGAGTTTCCAGACATGCACTTGTTTCGGTTTCATACTCGGTGGTCCACTTATGAGATTCCTTGATTTGAATTTCACCCAGTTCCCTCCCTTCCTTGAGAGCGTTTGTCTTGTTTTGGCTGCAGTTTTGACCTGTGGTGAGTCTGATGTAGAACTAAAGCAAATGCATGATATCGAGTGTGGAGGTGATTTATTAATTCGCCATTACGTGACTAAATGCTACTATGTAAGTGCATCTGAGGACTACTTTGTCTCTAACTTAGCTGGGGGTGTCTCCTTACCAAAGATAATGTTGTCTTATGTACAAAAATTATTCTATCAAAGAAATTATCAAAAATCTAAACGTCAAAAAGAATAATCTGTGCGAATTAAAAAAAAAAACAAAGGTAACTGAAAAAGGGAGAGGGAAGATAATGTTTGAGTATAATACCTCTTCTCTTGCCTAGTGTACTCCCCCCCAACTCATCACTCACTCTGTCCCCAGAGTTTCAAGGTGATATGTTGAGAAGTACATGGGCAAGGGTGCCAAGGTTCTGTTAAACCCTATTGGCTCCATGAGAACGGAGCAGATTGGTGATGAACTTCCCCCATAATGCGTGATATTCCACATCTATCATGTCCTCAACGTGTTTGCCAAGAACGGTGAGGGTATACATCCAGAAAGGTTGTGGAATCTGCAATCGTTTGATTCTTTAATTTGCTAGGGACATTTGTGGCAGAAGGCTGGGCACTTGAAATGTTCTTTGTTGTATGCCTTTATGTGTTTGTTGAGAAGATCTTATAGTCGTTTGGCACAATCCTTTGCCAGTTCCTCCGTGGGTGTGTTTGCTATGATATCATACTCTCTCTGGTTTAGATTGATCTGGCTATCATAACTATTGTAGATAACTGTAGTTCCATTATGTAGGTGTGTTACCAGCATCATCCAATGCTCAGAGTGACGGAATGGAAACAAAAGAAACTTCAGAGTCGTATGTTTAAGATACGAGATAAGGGCTTCCTTGGTTCTGAAGTTCTTTGTGTTGGGTAAATCATCCTTCAGGTATGCTGACGCCATGTAGACCGTAGTCAAGTCCCATGCTAGAAGATATTGGTAGGCAGCCATCACGCTCACGGACATTGAACCTTTCACATGTACGGTCTCACGGAGTGCATCGGCCATTACAAGAATATTCCCTTGATTAAAAACAGGCTCATCATGCTCTGCATATAGCCGAGACATGATGATTCTAAGTTCATTATCTGAAAGACTCTTGCATGCAGTAAGGTCAAAGTTTGGGAATGTCGGTGGTATATCAGATAGAGGCACGATATCATTGGAGGATCTATTAATGGTTGCTCTTGTTAGTAGATCTATGTCCCCCTTATCATTTATCATATCAAAAGTGTAGGGGTCTCATTGTCATTTTTCTAGGACCGTGGTGGGATATTGTTTTTGTTACTCCAACTCCTTTAGAACTTGTTTGAATGGCTTCTTTTGAGGACGTTGGATAATACAGAACAAATAGCGGGGTACGTTGTCACGTCCCATTGTCGGGTCCTTGAAGAATCGTTTGTCATAAATGAGCACCATGGTGTATCGTCCCCGTAATGTGTGCATGTCTTCCTTAGCTAGGTTAGTAAAGGGGATGTGTCTGTTAAGCACCTCAGTGAGTCTAATTGTGCAGAGAGAACAATCCCCTGAATATTCTAGCGTCTGAATGGTTGGGTTTATGATTCTGAACCATGGTTGGTTCCAGCTATGTGCGAGAGATGGGAAGGTGGCCCATATGACTTTGAGAAGCTAGATGGGAATGCATCACGCTTCTTCAGCTTCTGAACTAATGAAATTAATGTTTCCCGCCTGAAGCTCACTAGCGTAGAAATTGTACACTTTGGCGTCGTGGGCCTCAGTGTCAACAATCATAAGGAGCCAGTGGCCGGAGACTTTCAAATGGCATCGTGATGTAGCGTGCCTTTCTCACGAGACCCATTTGTAGTCGCTTGATGAACCTTTCATGTAAGTCCTTGTCCAATAAGTGTAATGCTAAAGCTGGTGAAGCATTGAAAACTAGCTGCTTTTTCTTCGGGCTCCGAAATTCCTCTATAGAATTGGCAAGTAGGACACAGAATATGGCCATCTTCACCGCCGACTGAGCTCATAGAAGAACATGGAAATCTTTGCATGTTAACTTGCACTTTCTTTTCTTGTTATTATAGAGGATGTCCCCCCTGTCCTTGGCATCGTCTACAAACAGGTTTAGGATGAAGATGTCCTGAACATCTAATGTAGAGATGACTGTTATATCTAAGTTGTGCATCTTGTGAGGTAGAGGTGGCAGTGGGGGAAGGTCTTTTGGAGGAGGAAGGGAGGTATGTTCATCGTCATCAAAATATTTTGTCAGATCTTCATTCTTGTCGGAGTCAGAGTCGAGTCTATCGTCGGTGTTGAAACTCACTCTGTCAAAATCCTCCTATTTTGGGGGAATGACTGCAGCTTGCTCTAGAGAAGATGGTTCTTGAGAAGTGGTAGCTACTACGAGCGGGCTAGTGTTGATTTCCAAGATGCATTGTTGAAACTCAGCAAAGGCTGCGTCTTTGGTTGTGTCCCCTAGAGCGCCCATAGTAGAAAAATTGAAGAATTGGTCTGTATAGGACATTGTCACATTATCATTGTTGTTGGAAGCATGGTGGTCTTTTCTACCACCCTTCTGGTGGTCTCCACCATATCCCCTTTTTGTGTTATCTGCTCCTCAACTGGTGCCCTCCCCAGCATTCCTTGGGTCATCTGGTTGGTTGTCCGAAGAGGAGTTGTCGGCATTGGAGTCAGCCGAGTAGTCAGAATCATCGTCGTCATCTTCATCATCTTTTTCATCCACTAACTTGTCTTTTTTCTTTTTAGTCGATGCTTTCTTGCATCGCCTATGGAGTGCTTGTAATTCTTTGAGGGCCACTTGCACGTGCCCGTGGGTTTCAAGCAGTGCTTTGTGGCTTTCCTTGAGATTTGTGTATCATGCTTCAGCAGAGAGGATTTGTGCGGTTAGATCGGTCACTTTTGTTTGTAGCTGATCTAATGCTTTGTTTGAATGCTCCTCCTGGCGGCGGATGAGTTGTGTGAGGCTACTTTCCATGCAATCCATGCACATGCTCATTGCAACATGTTGTTGCTGAAGCTCATGAAGGATTGTAGGTAGAGGTTGTGTTTGCTTGGTGACACGACCGACTTGATTGACTATCATTTCTTGCTGGATTTTCATGCTATGCATCAGCTTCGGCAGGGTATGTAAGCGATCGTCAATGAGGTTGACTTGCTGGACCACTGCTTCCTGTCGTTGTTGAATGCTTGTGAGAAGGTCTGGTAAGGCATGAGTTCGCTCATCGATTTTGGATACCTGCGTAGTAAGCCCTTACACACAAGAAAAAATAGAGTGTAAGATGTTAGAAGGATTGGAGAGGAGGGTTTGAATAGCATCAAATTGATGTTTGAATGCCTCTCCGACTTGTGAAAATGGGACCCCAGTGGAGAATGGGTGGGGTGGCTGGAGTCCAGGTGGAAGGGTGATGGTGCCTTGTAAGAGAGACACCATTGATGGACCCACAAAATGTGTGGTGACTGTCGAGGGAGTCACTAGCGGTATTGGGGTGGTGGCGGATGAGAGTGGTGGTGACATCCGGAATATGAAAGGTGGAAATGAGTATGTAAGAGGGAAGGTGGTGGAGGTGAAGGTAAGATTGGGTGTTGAGTTGAAAATAGGCTCGCCCGTTGAGAAAGGAGTGAATCAGAAGATGTGAAAGAAGTTGTGGTTGTGGAGAATGGAATGTTGGTGGATAGTATTGTGGAAAATGGTGGAAGAGTGGTGTGTTGTGGAATGGTGGTGTATAGTGGAGTGGTGGAAGATAGTGGAGTGGTGGAAGATAGAGGATTGGTGGAAGATAGAGGTCTCGAACCCTCTATCCCTAGGATGGTGGAGGCAGATATAGACGTGGTCCCAACATCCAGACCCAATATGAAGGAGTCTGATGTTGGATTCACAATGTTGTCCTCATTGTGGGGGTGCTCTGCCCCTGGGGTGATCTTGGAGGTGGGCGTCTCTAACTACTGTTGCTTATGTATTCGCAGTTTGGATGGATGTACCACTGACACTTTCTTTATCTTAGTGACGGGGGCAGTAGCACTTTGCTCTGTTTTCCCTTCTTTCATCGGTTTCCCCTTCCCTTTTACCGAGGCTAGTAGGTTAGCAAGCTCCTCTTCAGTGATGAGATACTTGTCTTTATCATAATTGGCGAGCTCGGGAAGCAGTAACAACGTCCTTGTTTCTTTGATAGTGGGGCAGAAAATATAGTGGAGCTTTTTATCCTTCTCTTTTATGATAGAGGTGTTTCTTAGAATCTGCTCGTTGGTTAGGTTATCACCCATTATCAATGTACAGTTTTTTAGTGGTTTGTCCATGTTGAGGTACTTTAGGATTGTAGTCACGTGACTACCCATGTATATTTCCCTCCCGGGGGCATATGATGTGTGTTTATGTATCAATTGTCGTTCGATATTGACCGGCTTCCCTGTAGGGTTTTTAGGGGAGGCAGTGGAAACAAAACTTTCCTCCCCAAACCCAGAACAAGGAAATGCGTCAAAATATATACAATAGGAAAGGATGGTTTGTGGAATCATACCTTGTCCCGAGGCTTGCTCGGTGACAATACCTCGCGGCTTGCGCGGTCTTCACCTCCGGTCTTGGACGGTGTTTGTGCATCTCCTGGTCGCACCGGGACTGACGACTCCTGGTCTCACTGGGACTGTCGGGATCGACAGCTATCCTTCGAGCGGCAGAAATCTCCCGCCTCTGAAGTAGTCCACACGGACCACCTGGAACTCGAATCTCCTTGTCTCACAAGGAATTGGAAGGAGTCACACCCTCCTGTCAGCGTACTAGTCACTAAAACACTCTCATGCCACCAGTCACTTTCTACAGTTGTCTTTCCCTTGTTGTGCCTCCCTTATCGGGTAGCACTTGCTCGAGCTCTCTTGGTTACCAAAACCAGAGAGAACGACAACTTTACAGAGAAACTGGTTGCACTGTGTTTTTTACTTTGAGAAGCCCCCAATACCCCTATACATATAGGAGGGTCATGGGACAGGGTTCTCCATCCCGGGCAATGCGGGACTAAAGCAGGAGTAGAAGGGTTTGAGATTTTCCACAAAAACAACCAACTGTGCAACCTGAGCCGATCGTTTCATTTCTGAAACGGTCAGTTGGGGACCTGAGTCGGTCGGTTGACATCTCAACCGATCAGTTGGGACCCATGAAACGGTCGGTTCACTTCTGAACCAATCGATTCATGGTCCTGGTCAGTTCCCGATTGACTTTCCATCTTTTCTTTCTAATTGGTATCAAATACCAATCCTTGTTCCAATCAAATTGGGCAAGTGAAACGAAAGGAAATTTCTCACCAATCCTACTTTCCCAACTTGCTCGATTGCAACAGTTGAACTGATCGTTTCAACACTTGAAGCAATTGTTTCACCCAGTCCATGAGCCGATCGACTCACAACCTGAGCCGATCGGTTCACCAAGTTGAGTCGATCGGTTCATCACATGAGCCGATCGGTTGGGAGTGCAGATTGTGAAGAATCAATCAATTTTAGTTTCAATAAATCCGATACTCCAATCAATGTGTCCAACACCTTGAACATTATGATATTGAGCTATCAATTAATTGAGTGTTTAATTGAACTACTAAATTTCTTTAGTAATCAATCTAAACATTGTTTGTGGACAAAACTCCTCTTCTAGGTTAAATCCTATATGTGTGACCCTGTAGGTCCATTTCACGTTGGCAGTGAAAGTCCATAACACTTATGACTTCATAAGCAAAGAGCGGTGCCTAGTCACACATCAGTGCTACCCAAGTGAAATAGAAAGTTGGAGAACAACTTTCAATCCTACAATCCATGAATGGTGTTACAGTGAATGTATAATTCCTTTGTCACTAATATCCCAAATGAACTCGAGGCATGGAACAGTCATCCTGTCAATGTTCATTCACTTTCTTAATCTCAGAGTAGATTGGAAGAGATATGTATGACATCAATATCACATACTGATTCACACATGCATGCACACCTTTCTCAATCCTACTCATCAAGTGGCCATGGATATCAAACTCCCTCAGGAGGGACAAATCCCATATCTATCACTCACCCCTCAAAAGCCCCATGTGTCAAAGGCACCCAATGATCACCTTTATAACAACCCATGTTTCAGGACTGCGTTTGATGATGTCAAAGTGCGCCCAACGACATGTGTTGAGTGTAGTGATTTCAGGTCAAAGAATCACACTCACCACCATCACTGTGAGTACTGACTGTGACTACCATGTAATGGTTCCATGTGTCAAACTCACGGTGGGTCTGTCTGGTACACTTGTTCTCTAACAAGTACCTATGTGTTTGGTTTGATATCTCTATATCATGACTAATGAGATTCAATCATCAACCAACACCACAATCTAGTCTTGTGTGTCATTACTGTCTATCTACCTTCCACAATGAAATCTGACTAGGGACATAACAAGAATGTACAAACTCTTAGCATCTGTATGATCTCATCGTTCAGGTCCTCAACGTGAAAGCATACGTCATTGAGTATTGTCATTCTCTAGACATTCAATCTGTCTATCACTATCTCATATGACTAAACCAGAAAGAATTGGAAGCTTGCCTTTGATGTTTATCAAATCAATCTTAATGTATCCCACCAATCATCCCATGATTAGCTCTCAGGGCATACATACCAACATTCCCCTTTAAGATGGACCAGAGTAGGAAGAGGTCAGAGATGAGAACATTCCCACTCTCTATTCTAGGGAATAGTGCACCTATTATAATCTTGTGCAATGTTCGCACCAGACAGGAGTGAATGTTGGAGGCTTTGCATGTCTTGGAATCATAACTGGAGATTCCATTCAGGGACTTCCAGAATGTATGCATGTTGAACTGTGGGTGATCCAGACCTACTTCCATAGCCTTCTCCAGCTAGTCAGGGTTGTCAATAAAGATTTCGTTTAACAGGTTTTTAGTCAATGTAACCTAATTTTTGAAAAGTGAGGTTATGAGCTTGCGTTCACCCTCATCTCTTGGTTTGTCTTTGGCTTCAACTGGTTCTTTGGTAACGTAAGTAAAGAATTCCAGTGTGGGCTTGAGGTAAGAATTCTCGGTGATGAAGCAGAGCTTGGAGAGGTTCGCCTCTTCGAGAAAGGCAAGAACTCTATTGTAGACTCCCATCTTCTTTAGTATGTTGGAGCATATATACTTTGTTGGCCGTAGAATTTTTTCACCATGCTCTAGGTGTTGAATTTAAAGATCAATTGGTCCTGCTGTGACTGTGGCAACAGGGGAAGTAGCTTGTCCTGTCAGGATCAGTTTCCTAGAGGTCGTGGGTTGGACTTGCTTCCTTGTCCGTCTTTTGGGCGGTTGTTCCTTTATAGCCTCCTAGGCCTTCCTCTTCATCTTTGACTTGTTGGCTTGGGATTCCTCATCAGAGTTTGGTACGTAGTCAGATCCTTCATCAATTGAGGAAGGATCTATGAGGTTCTCAACTGGGTCATCAGCCAGACATTTGTTGATGTGCTCAAGGTCGTGAATGACCTTGGGTAGTTGAACTAGAGATTTTCCTGTCTTTGCGCACATGTCAACAATGCATTGGAGCCTATCTCGACACTCCAATAACCGTTCTTTGGTCTAGTGGGTTACCTTCGTGACTTCCTTTGCAAGTGAGGCCATCCTATAATGGGATAACAAGAAATCATATATTAGAAATAATTGAGACTTAGTACTAATAGAATTATTGTATGAATGGTGAGGAGTGCGCAAATTGGTGCAAGCAGCACGGTCTCAAGATTATGAAGAGGCCTCGTGGTCTCAGGATCATGATAAGGGTTACACAATTTCAAAACCATGAAAAGGCCTCACAGTCTTAGGACCGTGACAAGAGTCACTCGGTTTCAAAACCATGAGAAGGCTCGCGGTCTCCGGACCATGACAAGAGTCACTCAGTTTCAAGACCATGAAAAGGCCTCACGGTCTCAAGACCGTGATAAGAGACACTCAGTTTCAAGACGATGAAAAGGCCTCGTGGTCTCAGGACCGTGACAAGAGTCACTCGATTTTAAGACCACGAGGAGCAAAACCGCAAGGGGTCATGCGGGTGTTTGGCTATGGGAAAAGGTAGGCGAAGTGGCGGTAGTGATGAAGGCATCAGCTGTGATGGATGCATGTGGTGATGGTCGGAGGTGTGGCGATGGCGGAGAAGAGAAATCATGTGTTGCGGTGATGATAGTGGTGATGAGGATGGCGGAAAGTGCCTCCCTACTTGGCAATGCGAACGACTGTGGAAAAGGTTGAAGATGCAAGGATAAAATGGCGCATCCACGATAGAGGTGGACGCAGATTGTGATGCGTGCTACTGCGGTTGAGAAGGAGGTGCGACGCAACTGCAGGCAGTGAGAAGGGGGCAAGGAGGCAGAATCAAGGTCACAAGAGAGAGGATCTTGCGTGAGGGGGTAGGGTTATATTTATAGAAAAGGGGAGGGTGGCTTCTCATATTCTCTTAGGGCAAATAGTCTTGGGACCGTTTGGATCCAAATAGTTTAAAGATTGTGAGGTTTCAAATAGTTTCAGGACCGTTTGGATCCAAACGGTTTCAAGATTGTGAGGGTCCAAATGGTTTTAGGACCATTTCATAGAAGATTATATTAGATATTGATTTTGATATTTTTATATTTGTATGGTTGTTTATGTTAATTTTTAAATTTTTTGAACAATATGTATGAAAGAAAAATGAGTAAGTAATGAAAATGCTATCTATGCAAGACATTACTAAATCTAGAGAATTAATAAAAGAAACTAAAGAAATTAGAAGAGATATAAAGGTGATACTCAGTCCTTGGGTTGCGTCCCAATTAGCGCTTTGGTTTTAAGTCATTGGCTCGATCAGGTTGATGCAGCGAGGTCATGAATGTCGATGGTTTGTCTTGGATTTTTATCAGCTAGAGTATAATATCTCTTTAGTCTGTGGCCATTGACTGTCCTTTCTCCTCCATTGTCATCCAAGATGATGACGGCTCCTGTTGGGTAGATGTGCTTGATAGTGAAGGGCCCGGACCACTTCGTGCAAAGTTTATCGGGAAACATTTTGAGCCTGGAGTTGAAAAGGAGAACTTTGTCTCTGACTATAATATCCTTTCTCTTAAGGTGGCCATCATGCCACATCTTAGTTTACTTTTTGTAAATCCTGGCACTCTAGTAAGAAGACATTCTTAGTTCCTCAAGTTCTTGTAATTGAAGTTGTCTGTATTTTCTAGCACTTTTAAAATCAAAATTCAACTATTTAATAGCCCACCAAGTCTTGTGTTCCATTTTAACTGGAAGATGGCATGACTTTCCATACACCAAACGGAACATAGTTGTTCCTATTGGTGTCTTGTAAGCAGTGCGATATGCCCAGAGAGCATCAGGAAGCTTGGTGGACCAATTTGTGCAGTTCTGGTTGACATTCTTCTCTAAAATATCTTTCAGCTGTCTGTTTGAGACTTCAACTTGACCGCTTATCTTTGGAAGATAGGGCATAGCAACCTTCTGTTTTACTTCATATTTTCTTAGAAGGGCTTCGAAGTTTCATTCCAAGAAATGTGACCCCCCGTCGGATATGACTGTTCTAGGAACTCCGAATCTAGGAAAGATAATGTCCTTGAATAGCTTAATAACTGGCTTAGAATCACAAGATATAGTGGGTATAGCTTCTACCCTTTTAGATACGTAATCCACAATGACTAATATACAGGAGAATCCATATGATGAGGGAAATGGACCCATATAGTCCACTCTCCATACATCAAAGACTTCAATCTCCTGCCACGGAGTTAGTGGCATTTCGTTCCGTTTGGATGTCCCTCTAGAGATCTGACATTTATCGCATGATTGTACAAATTCATGTGCATCCTTTGCTATTGTCGGCCAGAAGAAACCTGACTGTAAGACTTTAAGAGCGGTCTTCTTTGAACTCATGTGCCCCCTAGTGGGACCAGAATGACAATGTTCCAAGACTGGGATGATCTCTACTTCAGGAAGGCAATGATGGAATATTCCGTCTACACATAGGCGGAAGAGGTATGGTTCATCCCCGAAGTACTGCTTGACATCATGGAATAATTTCTTCCTATCATGATAGGAAGCAGAAGTATGGACAATTCCCATAGCCAGATAGTTTACTATGTCAGCATACCATGGGAATCTAGTGGTGATCTTCATGAGTTGATCATCAGGTAGAGAGTCACAGATAGGTATATCATCTTCATCTGGAGCATCAATGTGACTCAAGTGATCGGCGACAACATTTTATACCCCACTTTTGTCCTTTATTTCCAGGTCAAACTCTTAAAGCATCAGCACCCATCGAATAAGTCTGGGTTTGGCGTCTTATTTCTAAATCAAATATTTTATTGTTGAATGATCTGTGTAAACTGTAACCTTTGATCCGATCAGGTAAGAATGGGATTTCTTAAAAGCATAAATGACTGCCACAAACTCTTTTTCTATAGTTGTATAGTTCTTTTGGGCCTCATCAAGCATCTTTGATGTGTAACATATCATGTAGGGCTTCTTATCTATCATCTGCCCTAGTACTACTCCTATAGTGTAGTCATTGGCGTCACACATTATCTTAAAGGATTGTGACTAATTAGGAGCTTTTAGTATAGGCACAGAGACTAAAGCGTTCTTTAGAGTCATGAAGTTGTGTAAGAATTCTTGATCAAAATTGAAGTCCACATCTTTAGTTAATAGGTGAGTCATGGGCTTTGCTATTTTTGAAAAGTCTTGGATGAATCTTCAGTAAAATCTGGCATGGCTCAGGAAAGTTCATACTTCTCTGATGTCTTTTGGTGGTGACAACTTTGAAATGAAATCTATTTTTGCTTTGTCTACTTCAATCCCTCGTTCACTCCCCAGATGCCTGAGGACAACACCTTCTGTCACCATAAAGCGACATTTTTCCCAATTAAGGATCATATTTGTTTCCTCGCATCTTTGTAGTACTTTACTGAGATTAAACAGAAAGTTGTCAAAGGAATCTCCATAGACTGAGAAGTCGTCCATGAATACCTCCATGATAGATTTAGATAAACCTACAAATATGGCGAACATACACCTCTGGAATGTTGCGGGTGCATTACATATCCCAAAGGGCATCCTCCTGAAGGCGTATGTTCTGAAAGGGAAGGTAAAAGTTGTCTTTTCTTGATCTTCAGGGTGTATCAGAATTTGATAAAATCCTGAGTAGCCATCAAGATAGCAAAACAATTTCTGGTGAGCTAGACGTTCAAGGACTTCGTCAAGAAAAGGTAAAGAAAAGTGGTCTTTCCTTGTTGCCTTGTTCAATTTTCTATAGTCGATGCACATCCTCCATCCGGTAACAGTCTGGGTGGGTACCAGTTCATTTTTATCATTCAAAACAACAGTGGTTCCCCCCTTTTTAGAAGTTTTAGATCCTCTAGGTGGACTACCTCTTTAAGATTTGGGTTTAGCTTCCTCTGGTGCTCTCGTGATGGTTTAAACTCTTCCACCAGAGGTAATTTGTGCATGCACAAAGCTGGATTTACCCCGGTTAGATCAGTCATCTTATATCCAATGGCTTTTTTGTGCTTTCTTAATTCAACAAGGAGTCTTTCTTCCTGGTCATCTATCAAAGTGTAACTAATAATGACCGGACATAGTTTTTCTATCTAGAAAGACGTGTTTGAGTCGAGCTGGTAGGATGTTCATT
This sequence comes from Alisma plantago-aquatica, assembly GCA_963693085.1. Classification (NCBI taxonomy): domain Eukaryota; kingdom Viridiplantae; phylum Streptophyta; class Magnoliopsida; order Alismatales; family Alismataceae; genus Alisma; species Alisma plantago-aquatica. Next base: position 199,419,424 of record OY856413.1, on the reverse strand, counting down.
TCAGGTGCCTTGGGAACTTCAGTAGTCTCCAGAGTGGTGACAGATTTCAACTTCTCAAAGGTAGCTTCTGGGTCTTCTTCGGCTTGTTCTAGATATTGCAAACATTGTTGAACTAGTTCGTCGATCGAAGATTTGGCTTCTGGATTTGTCAAGGCGTTCTCTAGAGCACGAGATGGTTTGGGAGTTTCTTACTTCAGCTTGGACATTTTATCAATTGCCTTAAGAAGAAAGACTTCTCAGTGGATGCTAGGACTTTTAAGGCTGTCACAGACTCTGAATAGAACAATTTCCTTCCCCAGCCTTAAGATAATTGTGCATGCTTCGACATCAATTAGTACTATGGCTATCCCAAGGAAAGGTTTTCTAAATATTATTCGATATCTCAGATCTTCTTTTATGTCCATGACAACAAAATCACAAGGGACCTTAGAGTCTCTTCCTACTCTCACTGGGATATCTTCAATAATTCCCAAAGGTGTAGTAATGGTGGAATCAGCCAACTGGATTGTCATTATTGTGGGTAGAAAATCAGTAAAGCCCAATCTTTTACACATATAAAATGGAATAATAGATATGTTGGCCCCCAAATCAACTAATCCTTTCTTGAAATATGTGTTTCTGATAGAACATTGGATGTCGAAGGAGCCAGGGTCCTTCTATTTTTTGGCATTCTGTTGAGGATGATATCAGAAGTAGTCTGAGCTATGTTGACGATCTCGTGTTCTTCGATCATGTATTTCTTTGATAGCAAGGTCTTCAGATATTTAGACCAAGCTGGGATTTCAGAGAGAGCGTCAAGGAACGGGATATCAACATATAGCTTCTTCATTGCTTCCTTGAACTTTAGGAATCTAGTATCCAATTTAGTTTATCTCAATCTGCCTGGATAGGGTATCCTGGACTTGTATGGTGAGACTTCTGGTTCTTTGGAAACTAGTTATTTTTCCTTCTCCTTCTCGGCCTCTACAAATTTTTCAGTTTCTTGGTTTATGCTTATAGTTGGGATGATTTTAGCGGTATCTTCATCTTACTGAATGACTTTGGTAGATTTAGTAAGAACATGACCAGACCTTGTGATAACTGCATTTAGTTGTTCTAGTCTGTGTTGATCATGTCTTCGATTTATTTCTGGTTGACCAGCAAAAGTACCCACCGAAGGTTTCAACTGAGCTACAATTTGTGCCAATTGGATCTCTATAGCTTTCTGTTGAGCCTACTGGTTGGCAAGCATGGTCTGTTGAAATTGCAACATTTGCCTTATCAGAGACAACTCATATGTTAGTGGAGGTGGAGCATTCTTTTGTTGATGCTATGTAATTTTTTGTTGTCCTTGAGGTTGCTACTGTTGAGGTTTTGGCAACTGAGGTTGTTGAATTCGTGGCTATTGTAGCTGAGGTTGTTTCAATTGTGAGTGCAACTAAGGGTGAGTGTATCAATAGTATGAAGAAGAATTTTTGGGTAGACAAATCTTTAAAACCCACCTCTTTAGTTTCCTTGGTTTCAGTTATAATTTCTCTAGAATCTAGGTGGTGGTCTATTAGAAGACCCACCTTGTGTTTGGTGCTACGGGTTGGCAGTTCCCGCAGGATTCACATACTAAAACCTAGGGTGGTTTCTTGGTTGATCCATATTATAGTATGCTTGACATGGTATGGTGTGGATATAATTAACCTTCTCTAGCAGCTAATCCTCAGGTTTTTCAATGATTGGTTCATATTGTGGTTGAGGTGTCTACAGATTTATCATCACATCATATAAGAGGCCACATGATAATGCGGGGTGATCTGATGCATGATAAGATTTACAGTCTCAGTAGCTTCTTTGACTCGTTGAACTTGGGAGTTATTCTTCCTGTAATATTCTCTAAACGATGTTTCAAGAGCTTGCTGCTTATGAACTATGTTTTTAGAGCTTCAACAATGGCTTTCATTTCTACAGATTCTTCAGCTTTGTAGAATTTTAGGACTTCTCCTATAGATGGCATTCCCCAATTAGATTGGTTCTCAGCTTCGAGCGTAACAACCTTCTAGGCGTCCTCATACTTCTATCTCATGAAATTTCCTCCAGATGAGGAATCCAAAAACTTCTTTATTTCATCACTTACCCCTCTATAGAATGTTTCTATGAGCTGGTTTTGTGAGATTCCATGATGTGGGCATTTTCTCAGAAGTTCCTTAAATCTTCCCCATGATTCTGCTAGTGACTCTCCAGGAAGTTGGAGGAACTGGTTGATCTGTCCCCTAATCTGGTATGTCAACGAGGGAGGAAAGAACTTCTCCAGAAATTTTTCTTCCAAGGGAGCCCAGGTGGTGATTGGCTCTCCATCTAAAGAGTTATACCATCTTAGTGCCTTTCCAGACAGAGTGAAGTTGAAAAGTCAGGGAATGATTGCATCGAATGTAGCTCCAGCTTGTGGTACCAATCGGTAAAGTGCCTTGAATCGCTTCAGATGGTTCATGCAATCATCTCCAGTGCTTCCAGAGAACGAGATGCCTTGCATGATTTGGATCCATTGTGTTCGAATCTCAAAGTTAGGAACATTAATGAGTGGAGACTGAACTGGGTGATTATCCTTAGAATTTTTAGGATCAACGTTCTCTCGAAGTTGTTAGTTCCTTAATAATAACTGAGACGCTTCTGTGGATGCCTCATTTTCAGCATGGAGGCGAGCTTGATCTTCAGCTCAAACTTCATCTTGGACTTGAGCACATGTATCAGTGATGAGTTGGGCTCTCTGAGCTGTTATAGCTGCGTTGACTCTTTCTAGTATCAAGGCAGCGTGGCGTTGTTCTTCATCCATCTGTCTGGCTCGTTGTCGGTTGAGTCTGATGTGTCGGTGGAAGTTTCATTCTACCTCAGAGTCGTACTCTGGTTCAGGGGAGAATCTGTGGCTATGCAAAGTTTGCATACGTGTTTTCTACCTGAGTAGAAGAAAATTCACACTTTAGATGGTGTGGAAAAATAATGGAATAAAAAAGATATGAACTAGCAAGTTGATAAATGAAATTAAAATGTTCCATTGTCCCCAACAATGACACCAATTTTTGATAGAGCCTCCACTCACGTGAAGTTGCATGCACCACTAAAAATCCTAGAGATAGTAAGTCTCTAAGTTTAGCCTTGCGTGTGCTATAATATGATCTCCACCCACGTATGCTAAGGTACGTGAAAGTCTTACTGTAGTACAGTTGAGGGTTGAATCCACGAGACAATGGTCTTGTTAAGGATTAATAAGATGGAAAATGTTATAATTATACTTATCTACTCAAGAGTTGATATCTAGATCGAAGAGTTGATTTGATGATTAGAGTAATATGTAAAAGTAAATTAAATGGAAGGAAATTAAACTTAAGGTTGTAAACAATATTTAGAAACCACAAGGATGTGATCGAGTTTCACCACCACTACGCATGGATTATAACATACATCATAATGACATGGCTTGCAATAAGAGTCTAAACAGTTAGTATCTTTGTAGATTTAGCTTCCTTTTGGATAACTAACTATGAGAAACATGGGAGTATTGCAATGCCAGCCATCCCCAAACGAATTGTCACTTACTTTTTATCACTCCCTTCACAAAGTGTGTTCCTCGACCTATCAAAGTTGTACTTTCATACGTCAATTGATTCCATTTCATAGTATAAAAGTACAACAATGGAGGTGAGTTTACTTCACTCCTTGAAAAGTGCTCCTAGATATCGAAACAAATATATGGTAATTACATACATCAAGAACCAACATGCCATCGATAATCGAATCTAAAAGAACAAACATAGACAATTCATACTAGCAAATAATAAGTAACACAAGTTGGTGGTCAAGAAACTAGCATTCATTAAATGATTGATGTTGAACTGAAAAGACAATATTTTTTTATTGCAAAGTGATGAATTACAATGCATGGAATGAAAACATGGGTAGCGGGGATACTCCCTACACCCTAGTGTATGGAACTACTCACTCATGGCAAGAACAAAGAAGGTAATAGGAGAAGAGAAGGAGAACATCATCTCCACATAGGAGGGAGGAAGGTTGACCCCTTGGAGTAGAGAACAACTATCTTCACACTATGTGGTTGCCTTGGTGATGAATCCTTAACTTCCCTCCTTCTATGTCGATGTTATAGTGCTACCATTTCTAGATAGGAATATATGAGAAACAAATGCATATAATAGTAAAACGAGAAGCATAGCAATATAGTTTTATCTCATTCTTACAATAAGACATTGTGTGTGTAACAATTATAAGCTTACAAAACCCTTGGAAATTGAAGAACTTCACTGATACATACTCCAAACCAACGACCCTAACCTGACGGTTTCAGCCAGAAAATCCTCACCTCCCTCAAGAAGAAAATAGCTACCCCTATCGAGTATAATTGTCCCTGCTTTAGGATGAGAAGAGGCTTGGCCGCCCAGAAGACCACATAAAAACATGCTCACCCAAACCATAGAGGAGATATGAAAAGCCAAAAATAAAAATTTATATAACAGGAGTTGTGCCCAAAAGATGTTGAAGGGTCCCACACAGCCGGTATATTGCTACACTCACGAATGAAGATATTTTGTGCCCGTAAGTGGAACCTTAAAGATAGATTTATCCACTTACAATCCTGAATGATCCTCACACAACCACCTGACTTAATGTTAGAAGACCTAAGGGCAACACTGTCCTTACGACAGTTTGCGGGTGATGAAAATTTAGGAGAAGAGAAAAACACTTAAAGCCTGAAGTCTATCTGAACACACCAGCATAGGGCCAACTGAAAATAAAGGAAGAGTGTGAAAACTACCACTCAAGGAGATTTTGTACCAGTAAGACTAGAAACCTAACGTAGGAAGGGATGAGACATTGAGACGGAGAGACCTTTTCCTAACAAAAGGCAATGGCAAGGACTCGACATTGTACAACTCTAGTTATGAAGGGGGGAGGAATGAGATTTTAGGATTGAGCGAACGTACCAAAAGAGTTTTTCTATAAGAATGAGATAACTCAGTAATGTTAAGTTTTGGAATTTTTTTTCACAAGTTACTCTTCTCTCTATGATTTCAGGCCTATCCTTAGCCTGAGGACATGCTTGATTCTAAGTTTGGGGGAATTGATAAATCTCATTTTATACACTTTTTGTATATATTTTATACCTCTCCTAACATACCTTTTATAGACTTTTTCTGCTTATTTTAGTACTTTATGCCAAAAATCTTATTCACACACCTCTTCCACCTTTGCAGGGTCATATCAAGCCACGACCACGGTTAGCACCTCGACCACAACTCATCAACCACTAGGGGATCCTCCCACCATAATCGATGTTCTCATGATCACACCGACGCTCCGCGATTGCGGTGCCTCACACCCCTTCCGATCGTGGCCTACGCCCTACTTATCTTGACCGTGATCGGACCTCGACCAAGGTTGGTATCTTAGCCGCGATCGGACCTCGACCAAGGATTGGTATCTCAATTGTGACATTTCATCCCAGCCTCGACCGAGATGTTGCCTCCACCAACCATAGTGGTAGCCTCGACCGAGGTGATGCCTCGATTGACTGCGACTAAGCTTCGACTGCATCTCAGATAGTTAAGTCAGTGGGCAACACCTATAAATAGGCCACCTACCTCGACTTGTCACCTCATCAGATCATCAAGGACCACGAAGTGTTGCCAAATTCCATAGCCACTCTCATCCATCTGATCAGTCTTGGATCTCCGAAGGCAAAAGGTGAGGAGAGAGAAGACCAATGACCCCTCTTCCTCAAAAGAAGGAGAAGCCTCCACATCATCCATTTCAAATCTCGATTTGAAGGAGTATATTTGTGTATTACCATCTTCTCTCTCATCTAGATTTATCATTTTCATTATGTTGTACCCCCCTTCCCTCTTCGTGGTTGTGATGTATCTATCATTTTGTAACGTCGTTATGCCGCCCATTAACATGTGTGGCTAAACACTTGATAACCTCCAATTTTGTGATGATATCCTAGTAATTTTCCTCAGTTTTCCACACTCTTTGTTAGATAGAATCCTTAACTTTCATCCCTTATTGCAAATATATTGTTAGATTAACTTTTCTCTCTTCTTAATTATAGAAAAAGACACAAAAAAATCATAAAAGCCTCACATGGCCCCAAGACCGCATGGAGTCACATGGTCCCAAGACCGCATGAAGCCAACCGGTCCCAAGACCGCATGGAGTCACACGGTCCCAAGACCGCATGAAGCCAACCGGTCCCGAGACCGCATGGAGTCACACGGTCCCAAGACTGCATGAAGACAACCGGTCCCAAGACCGCATGAAGCCAACTGATCCCGAGACCGCATGGAGTCACACAGTCCCAAGACCGCACGAAGCCAACCAGTCCTGAGACTGCATGGAGTCACACGGTCTCAAGACCGCATCAAAACAACCGGTCCCGAGACCGCATGGAGTCACACGGTCCTGAGACCGCATGGAGTCATACGGTCCCAAGACCGCATGAAGTTAACCGGTCCTGAGACCGCATGGAGTCACACGGTCCTAAGACCGCATGAAGCCAAATGATCTCGGGGTCCAAATGGTTTCAGGGTCCAAACGGTCTCAGGGACCAAACGGTCTTCAAAATCGTTTGGACCCAAAACTGCCCATACCGTTTGGAATCCACTTAAATCCTATAAATAATACCCGAGGGGTCCTCCTAAGAGATGAAGTTTTTAGATGCCCAGAGGCTGCCTCTACTACTCCAGAGCTATTCCAACCTCCGTCCTCCGCCCAAAGGCTGTCGGTCTGAGATCTACACTCCATCCTAAAGCTACTTTCTCTCTCTTTGCCAAAGAAGGTGGGAAGAGGAGACCTCATCATCGAGCAACCTATGAAGTTTGAAGATCATCACTCTCTCTCTTTCTAAGGGGTTGACTTTCCTCTCTCCTTTGTGGGGATGATGTTCTCTCTTTCTCTTCTCGCCTCTTTCTTTGTCCTAGCTATGAGTGAGTAGTCTCATTCACTAGGGTGCGGGGAGTAGCCCCGCTACCCACGTTTTCATTTCATGCAATGTAATCCATAGTTTGCAATAGAGATATAGTTTGTTTTCAGTTTGACATCAATCATTTAATGAATGCTTGTTGCTTGATCACCAACTCGTGTTATCTTTTATCTTTTAGTATGAATTGTCTACGTTTGTACTATCAAATTCAAATCTTGATTGAATGTTGGTTCTTGATGCATGTATCCCCCATGCATCTGTTTCAGTATCAAGGAGTGTTTTTTCAAGAAGTGGAGTAAACTCACTTCCATCGTTGTACTTTCATATTATGAAATGGAATCAGTTGACGTATGAAAGTACAACCTTGATAAGTCAAGGAACACACTTTGCAAAGGGAATGATGTAAAGTAGGTGGCCATTCATTCAGGGATGGCTGGCATTGCAACATTCCCACACTTCTCGTAGTTAGTTCTCCGAAAGGAAACTAAATCTACAAAGATACTAACTGTTTAGACTCTTATTGCAGGTTATATTTTATGTTGCATGTTTTGATCCATGTGTAGTGGCGGTGAAAGCCGATCACATCCTAGTGGCTCCTTATCATTGTTGACATCCTTAAATTTACTTACTTGCTTTACTTTACTTGATCTTAGTTTAAAAACAACCAAACCAACCTTTTGATTTAAATACCAACTGCTAAGAGGTTAAGTGAAATTCCAACATTTTCCATCTTGTTGCCCCCAACACGACCATTGTCCCATGGATTTGACCCTTAACTATACTACGATAAGGCTTCCTCATATCTTATCATACGTGGGTGGAGTTCTCAATCTAGTATAAGCAAGGCTAAACTTAAAGATTTACTATCTTTAGGATTTTTAGTGGTGCACACAATTCCACGTGAGTGGAAACTCCATCAAAAATTGGCACCATTATCGGGGACAACAGAACATTTTAATTTCATTTAATATCTTGCTAGTTGGTTAGGGTTTTACACTTTTCTTTAACCATTAGTCCATATCTTCTTGAATTCATCATATCTCCTGCATCATCTAAAAGGTGTGTTTCTTTCTCTACTCAGGTAGAAGACGTGTATGCAACCATCGCATAACCTAAGATTCTCCCCTGATCCAAAGTACGACTCTGAGGTAGAGAGAAGCTTCCACCGCCGCATTAGACTTAACCGCCAAAGAGCTAGGCAAATGGTTGAAGATCAATGCCGAGCTGCATTTGTATTGGAAAGGGTCAATGTCGCCATAGCCTTTCAGAGAGCACAACTCATCGCTGACACATGTGCTTAGATTCAAGTAGAGATCTGAGTTGAAGAACAAGCCTGCATCTGAGCTGAAAACAAAGCAGCTGACCAAGCTGCCCAGCTAGAGCTAAGGAACAAGCAATTAAGGGACTATGTCGTACCGAAGAACTATGAAGACAATCATCCAGTTCGGCCATCGATCATTAACATACCCAACTTTGAAATTCGGACACAATGGATTCAGATCATGCAGGGCATCTCATTCTCTGTGGATCTAGAGATGACTGTGTGGACCACTTGAAGAGATTCAAGGCACTTTGCCGACTTGTCCCACAAGCCAGAGTTACTTTTGACGCAATAATGCTACATCTTTTCCACTTCACTCTATCCGAAAGATCTTTGAGCTCGTATAACTTGCTTGATAGGGAGCCAATAATCACCACATGGGCTCCCTTAGAAGAAAAGTTCCTGGAAAAGTTTTTTCCCCCTTCGTTAACTTATGAAATTAGGGCGCAGATCAACCACTTCGCCCAACTTCCTGGAGAATCACTCGCAGAAGCATGGGAAAGATTCAAGGACCTTCTAAGAAAGTGTTCTCATCACGACATCTCCCAGAATCAACTAGTAGAAACGTTCTTTAGGGGGGTGAGTGATGACATCAAGCAATTCCTGGATTCCTCATCTGGAGGAAATTTTATGAGGAAGAACTATGAGGATGCTTGGAAGATCGTTACACTTGGAGAAGAGAACCAATCCAATTGGAGATGATCATCCGACAAGGGAGTCCTCAAAGTTTATAAAGCTGAGGAATCAATGGAAATGAAGGCTATTGCTGAAGCTCTAAAGACCATAGCTCATAAATAGCAGGCTCTTGAAACTTCACTTGGAGAATATGATAAAAAGAAAAACCCTCAAATCCAACAGGTTAAAGCTGCCACAGGGACTTGTGAATCCTGTCACGCATCCGATCACCCTACTCTGTCATGCAGTCTGCTTTACAATGTGATGATGGATATGCACCCACCACAATAGCAGTATGAACCAATCATCGAACATCCTAAAGAGCAGATGCCCGAACAGGTTAATTCCATTCATTCCATATCGGGACAAGTTTACTATAATCCAAATCAACCAAGAAACCACCCCAGTTTTCAATATGGGAACCCTACAGGGACTGCCAACCTGCAACACCACACACAAGGTGGATCCTCCAATAGGTTGTTATTGGGATTCCAAAGTAACTTTAACCAAAATCAAGGGAACCTCAGAAAAAACTTCCCAAGATCTAACTACCCTAGAAATCTCTCCAACTACTATCAATATAACCATCCTCCTTTGCACCCACAATTGCACCCTTAGTTGCAGCAACCTCAGTTAGCACCACCTCTGTAACAACTGCATCAAGGTCAACAACAACTTACTCAGAAAAATTCCCCCTCCCAGCCAACAGACGAGATGACTTTGATAATGCAGATGCTACAGTCCCAACAAACCATGCTTGCCAATCAGCAAGCTCAGCAGAAGGCGGTGGAGGCCCAACTGGCACAAATCACTGCCCAACTAAAACCACCAGCAGGCACTTTTGCAGGACAACCTGAGTCGAACCCTAGACACGACCAGAATAGACCAGAGCAGTTGAATTTCGTTACTACAAGATCTGGACACACCCTTCACGAAACTACGAGAATCGCTCATGATGATGATGATACACCTATCCTTATGCCAAATGCAAGCCCGAACCTAGGAACTAAGAAGACCGCAGAGAACGCGAGAGGCAAAGAAATAGAACAAGCTTCCAAAGAGCCAAAAATTCCATAGTATAAACCAAGGATATCATGCCCGGGAAGATTGAGAGAGACTAAAATGGACACTAGGTTCCAAAGATTTAAGGAGGCGATGAAGAAACTCTATATCGGCATCCCGCTCCTCGATGCTCTTTCTGAAGTACCAGCTTAGGCTAAATAGCTTAAAACTTTGCTATCAAGGAATTACATTACTGACGAGCAAGAGACTATCAAACTAGCTCAGACCACCACCGATATCATTCTCAATAAGATGCCAAAGAAAAAAGAGGACCATGGTTCCTTCGGTATTCAGTGATGTATCGGAAATGCTTCGAGCAAAAAGGGATTAGCTGACTTAGGGGATAGCATATCAATTATGCCCTACTCCATGTGTAAAAGATTAGGTTTCACTGACTTGCTACCCATGACGATGACAATTCAGTTAGCTGATTCCACTATCACTGCGCCCCTAGGAATTATTGAAGATATTCCAATTAGGATAGGCAAAGATGCCTATGTCCCATGTGATTTTGTCATCATGGATATCAAGGAGGATCTAAGGTACCCAATAACATTTGGCAGACCTTTCCTTGCCACAGCCAGGGCGCTCATTGATGTTGAAGCTGGCACGATCATCCTAAGACTGGGAAAAGAAGCAATTCAATTCCGAGTTCTCAACAGCATGAAAGGTCCCAGCATTCAAGAGGAGGTCTTTCTCTTAGATGCAATACATCAAATGTCCCAATTGGAAATATCCGAGCCATCTGATGAGTTAGAGAATGTTCTAACAAATCCAGAAGTCAAATTCTCAGCCAATGAATTGGTTCAACAATGCTTGCAACACTTAGAGAAATCTGAAGAAGCGCCAACAGCCACCTTTGAGGAGCTCAAATCTATCACTATTTTAGAAAAAACGGAAGCACCCAAGGCTCCCGAGATGAAAACTCTACCAACGGGACTTAAACATGACTTCTTGGACAAAGAAAAATTATGTCCAGTTATCATCAGTTCCACTCTGACGGAAAACCATGAAGAAAGGCTTCTTGTTGAGCTAAGGAAACACAAGAAAGCCATTGGGTACAAAATAACCGACCTGACAGGTATAAACCAAGCCTTATGCATGCATAGATTGCCCATGGTCGAAGAATTGAAGCTGTCAAGAGAGCACCAGAGGAAGCTGAACCCCAATCTTAAAGAAGTGGTTCGCGTTGAAGTCCTCAAACTACTGAAAGCTGGCATAATTTACCCAATTTCAGATTCCCAATGGGTCAGCCCTGTCCAAGTGGTTCCCAAAAAGGGAGGAACCACTGTCGTGCTAAATGACAAGAATGAGTTAGTACCGACAACGACTGTGATGGGGTGGAGGATGTGTATCGACTACATGAAACTAAACAAATCAACACGAAAAGATCACTACCCTTTGCCCTTTCTTGACGAAGTCCTAGAATGCTTAGCCGATCAAAAGTTCTTCTATTATCTAGATGGTTATTCCGGGTTCTATCAAATCCCTATACACCTGGAAGACCAAGAGAAAACTACTTTTACCTGCCCCTTTGGGACCTATGCTTTCAAAAGAATGCCATTCGGGTTGTGCAACACACCTACTACTTTTCAAAGGTGCATGTCTGCTATTTTTGTAGGATTAACAGAATCTATAATGGAGGTATTCATGGATGATTTTTCAGTTTACAAAGATTCCTTCGATAACTGTCTACTCAACCTTGGACAAGTCTTACAATGATGTGAGGAAATGAACCTCATCCTGAATTGGGAAAAGTGCCATTTTATGGTAACTGAAGGTGTCATCCTCGGACATAGAGTGAGCGACAGAGGGACTGAGGTAGAAAAGGAAAAAATCGATGTTATCTTGAAGTTTTCGCCACCAAAAGATGTAAAAGGAGTATGAGCATTCTTGGGTCATGCTGGGTTTTATAGAAGATTTATTAAAGATTTCTCGAAAATAGCAAAACCCATGACCCAACTTCTGACCAAAGACACATAGTTCAATTTTAATCAAGAATGCTTACAAAGTTTCTCAACTCTGAAAAATGCTTTAATCTCTGCACCCATACTAAGATCCCCAGATTGGTCACAACCTTTTGAAATCATGTGTGACGCCAGCGATTATGCCATAGGAGCCGTATTAGGACAAATAATCGACAAGAAACCTTATGTAATTTACTACGCATCTAAAACGCTCGATGAAGCACAGAAGAACTACACCACTATAGAAAAGGAGTTCTTAGCTGTCATCTATGCGTTCGAGAAATTCTGCTCCTACCTGATTGGAGCCAAGGTCATCGTCTACACTGACCACTCTTCCATACGATATCTAATTCAGAAGCAAGATGCAAAACCCAGACTTATCTGCTGGGTGTTGATGCTTCAGGAATTCGATTTGGAAATCAAAGACAAAAGCGGAGTGGAAAACGTCGTCGCTGATCATCTCAGCCGTATTGAAGTCGAGGATGAAGATAAAGTACCTATCCGAGATTCCCTTCCAGATGACCAGCTAATGAAAGTTACCAATGGATTCCCCTGGTACACCGACATTGTCAATTATCTGGCGACAGGAATCATTCACCCTTCTGCCTCTCATCATGACAAAAAGAAATTCCTCCACGATGTAAAGAAATACTATTGGGATGAACCTTACCTTTTTCTGCTATGCGCAGACAGACTTTTTCGTTGCTTCTTACCCGAAGAAGAGATTACCCTTGTCTTAGAGAATTGCCATTCCAGCCCCACTGGGGGACACATGAGTGCGAAGAAAACCACTATGAAAGTTCTACAATTGGGTTTCTTTTGGCCAACGATAGCAAAAGATTCCCATGATTTTGTAAAATCATGCAACAAATGTCAACTTTCCGACAACATATCTAAAAGAAATGAAAAGCCCCTCACCATGTGGCAAGAGATCGAACTTTTCGACGTGTGGGGGATAGACTACATGGGCCCCTTTCCTTCTTCATATGGTTTCTTCTACATTCTGGTCGTAGTAGATTATGTCTCGAAATGGGTAGAAGCTATACCCACAGTGTCCAACGATTCCAAACCGGTCATTAAGATGTTTAAAGATATCATTTTCCCCAGATTTGGAGTCCCCCGAACTGTCATATCTAACGGAGGGACCCATTTTTTGGAACGAAGCCTTGAAGCCCTCTTAAAGAAATATGGAGTTAACCATAAAGTTGCCACACCTTACCATCCATAAACCAATGGGCAGGTTGAAGTTTCAAATAGACAACTGAAGGCAATCTTAGAAAAAACAGTCAATAGACACCACACTGACTGGTCCACCAAGCTTCCCGATGCCCTTTGGGCTTACCGAACAGCTTATAAAACACCAATTGGAACAACCCCGTTCCATTTGGTATACGGGAAATCATGTCATCTTCCAGTGGAACTGGAACATAAGGCTTGGTGGGCCATTAAACAACTAAATTTTGATTTCAAAAGTGCCGGAGAAAACAGACAACTCCAACTACAAGAACTAGAGGAACTCCGAATGACCACTTATCAAAGTGCCAGGATTTATAAAGAACAAACCAAGATGTGGCACAACGGTCATCTAAAAAGAAAAGACATCGCCATTGAAGATAAAGTCCTTCTTTTCAACTCCAGGCTCAAAATGTTCCCCGGAAAACTCCGCACAAAGTGGTCCGGGCCTTTCACCATCAAGCATATATACCGGACTGGAGCCATCATAATTGTTGATGACAATGGAGGAGAAAGGATAGTCAATGGCCATCGATTGAAAAAATGCTATACTCCAGCGGATAAAATGCCGAGACAGACTATTGAGATCAGAGACGCCACAACATCACCATAACAAAATCAAAACCTCGTCCAGCCAGCGACGTAAAACACAGGCGCTACTTGGGAGGCAACCCAAGATCTGAGTATCATCTTTTTATTTTTTGTTCCTTTAGTTACCTTAGGTTTATCTTCTAAAAATATAAAAATTCACATAACCAAAACAAATATAAAAATCAAAATAACCTTAGCCTTCCCAAACGGTCCTGAAACTGTTTGGAGCCAAACGGTCTTGAAACTGTTTGGAGCCAAACGGTCTCGAAACCGTTTGACCTAGGGGCTTTTGTATAGTCAACCCTCGAATCCTATAAATATAACCCTACCCCCTCTCCTTTTTCTTTCTTTCGATTCCCGAACTTCCTTAAACCCTCGCTCGCACCTCCTGTTCCCACGCAAACCTTGACGCAAGTCCTCTCCGTTACCGTCGCTCCATCTTCCGCGCATCTTCACGATGATTATAGCTTTTTCCCCGTCGTCTTCCTTACCTGCAACTACAAGGTAAACGGGCCACCATTGCCGACGTCTGCAACTCCGCCGCGGCTCCCTGTTCTATCACACCATTGTCCTTTTTTCCTCTGCCATCATATTTACCATCGCCGACATCTTCGGCGCCGCCGCGGCACCCTATTCATAGCCATCGTCATCCTTATCACTGCCACTCCCCAACGTTTCACCTTCCAAACGGTCTTGAAACTGTTTGGGACCAAACGGTCTTGAAACCGTTTGGGACCAAACGGTCTTCAAACCGTTTGGAACCAAACGGTCATGAAACTGTTTGGAACCAAACTGTCTTGAAACTGTTTGGAACCAAACAGTCTTGAAACCGTTTGGAACCAAATGGTCTTGAAACCGTATGGAGGCAAACGGTCCTGAAAGCGTTTGGAACCAAACGATCTTCAAAACCGTTTGGTCTTTTCAAAACTGCTTACTTTTTGTAAAAAATGAAAATATATAAACAAATACAAAATACAAAAATTTCCCTTTACTAAACTTGTTATTCTAACACATGTCTTCCCCATTTTCAGAAATGGCTTCACCAGCAAAGCAACCCACTGAAACCGAAGACGCTCCCTTCTGGCCAAGGGAACAACTAATAGAACGTCGTGCCAAGCTCCAAACGATCATCGATAACTATAATGAGACTGGAAAGGCCCCACCAAAGGTCGGCATCATAGCGGTCTTGTGTGAAATCGACCGCATCAACAAATGTCTAACTGAGGAGCCTGAAGAAGAAGTGGAAGACATTTCTTCCAGTGATGATGAAGGCTCTGAATACAAGCCACTTTCCGAAGAAGAATCCCCAGCTGAAAAGTCCAAGGGGAAACGAAAGGTCCACAAGGCTGCGACTGAACATCTCCCAAAAAGGCGGGCAAGGAAGCAAGTCTGCACCATTACTTCTAGGGAACAAACACTTGTAGAGTCCATCCCAACACCCGCCAGTACCACCCCCCGCTATCACCCATGTCTTCTCTGTACTCACCACCACCGCACCACCACCAGAAAACCTCTACATCCACACCCTCCCCTCCATCGATAAAATACTAAAACCAACAAAGTACGTCTACTCAAGTGTACTACTCAAGATGGGGATCTACGACAGAATCCTCAACATGCTAGACAACGCCAATCTATCCAGATTATGCTTTGTCCCTAAAATTTCATACGTCGAACCCACTACAGAATTTTTTACACATCTCACCAAAGAAGCAGTGGACATTATGCACAGAACAAGGGATGGAGGTGACCGCAGGCTGGTCACCAAACTATTTGGAAACAACATCATTATAATAGAAAATCTTCTGAATGAAATCTTCATAGACAACCCAGAGCAGCTCAAAATAGCCAAAGTTGTAGGCACGGAAAATTCCCAATTCCATAGACACAGCTTCTAGAAAACCATTACAGGTTCCCAGCTTATGAAGCAAAGACATGCAAAGCCTCCAATATCCATTCTAGGTTCGTGCGCACGCTTCACAAAATCCTCACTGGTGCGCTCTTCCCTAGAACGGAGGGAGGAAATGTTATAACCGCTGACCTTTTTCTTCTATGGTCCATCCTGCATGGAATGCCGGTCAACATTGGCCGACACATGATACAAAAATTCTCAACCTACGCCATAGGGAAAGAAATTTGCATGGGTGGGCACATAACTTCCATCATCAAATATCACAAGATGGACAAATTGCTTCCTCGATGCACGAAGATCAAGGGTGACATCCTTACCAACGAGCATACCTTGAAGAATTCCTACATTATCAAGGAAAAGGATGAGAAATTACACTACATCTTCTACCCAACATTCAGATCTTCCAAGACTCTGCTACCGCTTCCGGAGCTAGCAGACTACGACAAGGACAAACTCCTCTTCACTGACGATGAGCTTACCAAACTCCTAGCTTTGGTCAAAGCACAAGAAAAGAAGACCAAAGCGGGACAGACAGATCTTAGCATTAACGCCCCGACAGCCAGGGTAACAAAAATACCGATAAAATGACCATCTAAGGTACGTTTACAACCACCACAGTTGTCGGGGACACCAACATCAAAGTTACAACTGGAGATGGAACGCCCCCCTCCGGAGGACCCAATAGCTACCTCTTCTTTGGATTCATTCATCATGAGCCTACATGATGAGCTCACCACCACCACCCCCACCACATTACCATCCACTACCCTCCCACCATCTACCACCACCCCACCTTCCTCCACAACATTCCCTCCACCCACATCTTCCACTTCCCCATCTTTCTCCCCAATCATCCCCTTTTCCACTCCAACACCCGGCTTCACATTCTTTGCTCCCATCTCCACCTTCTTTTCCTCAACCTTTTCACTCCCTCATATCTCACCCAACCATTTACCATTCCCTTCATCTGCCACCACCCCTGACACCACTGGTAACTCCATCTACGGTCACCACACAGTTCGTAGGACCATCACCGGTGTCTCTTTCGCAAGACACTACCACCCTTCCACCTCGACCCCAGCCATACCACCCTTCTGCATCTGGGACCCCTTTTTCAAATGTCAGTGAGGAATTCGTACATCAATTTGACGCCATATGAAACCTCCTCACCAACCCCTCTAATATAATACAATCTATTTTTCCATGTGTGCAGGGTATTTCCCAACAGGTCGCCAAGATCAACGAGCAGAACAACACCTTGCCCATCATTAAGCAACGACAGGACGTAGTGGCCAAGAAAGTCGATCATATCGATGACCACTACAAACACTTTCCCGAGATGGACCTTGGAGTAAAAAGCCAGCATGACGTGCTGGCTAAGCAAGTTGATAGGATTTCTACGCAGACTCAACATCTGCCTGAGACCCTATGCGAGCTTAAGAAGCAACAAACTACTTTAAGCACGTGTTTGGATGACATCACCAACACCCTCACACAGCTCTACAGCCGCCAAGAGGAGTCAGCAAACACCGAGCTTAACCAACTACACGCTCAAGTAACAGATCTTACAGTGCACCTCCTCTCTTCCGAGGGACGATACTCAGATCTAAAGGAAACACACGACACACTACTCGAATCCCATGAGCATGTGCAAGTGGCGTTTGATGAGCTACAATCAACCCATCGATAGTGCAAGAAGCCTCCACAACCGAAGCCAACAGACAAAGAGGTAGATGACGATGATGAAGTTGACAACAATGATGAGGATTCTGACTCCTCAGCTAACTCCAATAATAGCACCTCCTCAGATGACCAATCTGACGACCAGGCAATGCTGGGGAGGGCACAAGCAGAGGAGTTGCACCAAAACAAAAAGATCACCATGACGGTGATAAAGATCCCAAATCCCCGACTCACATTGACAATGTTAATATGTCTTACGGGGATCAATTCCTTGACTACTCCGCAATAAGATCTCTAGGGGAATCTGCTAAAGAAGCAGCCTTTGCTGAGTTCCAACAGTGTCTACTCGGAACCAACACAAGTCAACAACAAGAAACATCAGCTCAACATCTTTCTGCACCAGACCAATCACTGCTCTTTCCCCCAAACCAAGAAGATCTAGAAAGAGTCAGCTTGGATACAGATGAAGATCTGGAATCAGCGTATGACTCAGACAAAGACGAAAATCTGCATCAATATATAGACAATCTGGAGCAGACTTCCCCCCTCCCTCTATAAGAGCTACCCCCACCGCCACCACTACCGCACAAAATTCATGATCTTGATATGACGGCCATCTCTACTCTCGACGCTCAAGACAACTTTATCCTTAACACTATAGTAGATGATGCCAAAGACGGGGGCGACATTATCTACCAAAATACAAAGACTCGGCACAAGTTGACGCGTGAAGACTTACGCTCCATCCTTCGACTACAAACAACGGTGAAGATGGCAGTCTTCCGTGTCCTCCTTGCCAATTCTATCAAAACCTACAGAAGCTCTTGATGGCAGCAACCTGTTCTTAACGCATCCCCAGCTCTAACAATGAGTCTCATTTAAAAAAATTACAAAGCAAATCAATCGAACGGTTGCAGAGGGGAATTGCAAGGAAGGCACACTACATTATTGTGCCCTTCCAAGTCTCTGGTCATTGGCTACTTATGATCGTCGACACCGCGGCCCGAGACGCTAAGTTGTACAACTTTTGCACCACTGAACTAAGAGCTGGAATAATCAACTTTGCTGGAACAGAGGCCGGGGAGGCCAGATGCATCCCATTCTGGCTCCTAAAGTTGATCTGGGCTGCTTGCCCATCCCTCCGCAATAATTGGAACCAACCTTGGTTCCAAATCATCAACCCCTAAGCTAAAACTCAAGAAGGCTCTAGGGATTGCACTTTCTACGTAATATGTCATATACAAGTGCTCAATCAGCAAATCCCTTTTACTGATTTGGCCAAAGAAGATTTCCATTCTCTGCGAGGTCGTTACGCCATGGAATTAATCTGCGATAGACGGTTCTTCAAGGACCCAACTATGGCACCTAAAGATATTCCTCGCTATCTCTTTTTGGCCATCCAACGTCCTACAAAACAGTCATTTAGGCAAACAATACAGGAGTTGGAGAAACAATAGCCCGCCAAGGTTCCCGAGAAAAAGAAATGGGATCCTTACTCTTTCGATCTGGCAGATGATGAAGGGGTTACTGAGTTACTAACCGGGGCGACCATCAACAGATCATCTTCACAAATGGTCCCCCTGTCTGCCATTTCATGAACATTCTCCAATTTTGACCTCGGTGCTTGCAAACGTCTCTCTGACAATGAACTTCGTGTCATCATGTCAAGGCTTTACGTCGATAACGATGACCTCGTTTTCATGTCCGGTGACATTCTGTTCATGGCAGATGCGCTACGAGAAACTGTACAGCTAAATGGGTCTCTCTCAGTAAGTTTAATGGCCGCCTATCAATTTCTTCTCAGACAAAATCACCCTACAACCTATATGGCATCCCCCTACATGAAGGATGATCTATTAAAGCTAAAGAACTTCAGAACAACTGAGGCACTCATATCCTTCTTACAACATACGACCCCGAAGTTCATCATGCTCCCCTTCCTTCATTCAGAACACTGGATGTTGTTGGGAAAAAATCTTCATGAAGGAACAACAATCATATACAACAGTTCCGACAGCCAGTACACTCCAGATCAACAACATTACGATACAACACCAAGAACGTCTACGGAGGAGGTGGCGAAGGAGTGTGCCGACCAACTTCATGCCCTTCTCAGCAACCACACACGGGCATACAAAAAAGAACACTTTCATCGCCCCACCTTCAGCCACAAGTGCCCACAGCAGCTCCGCGAGTCGAACAATTGTGGTTTCCACGTCCTCTACTGGATATACACCACCATAGAACTTGGAAGACTAGTAGAAGACATGATAGAAGTGGATTATCATGCATTACGAGGGAAGTTCGCTGCTAATCTCCTCCGCACACATGGAACCAATAAAGGACTAATAGAAGCCTGATGCCCTTGTCCTTGTACTACTCAAACTATCACTTTGACACTCTACGGACAGAGTGAGTGATAAGTTAGGGGGGGAGTACACTGGACAAGGGCGAGGTATTATTTCCAAAATCATTCTCTCTATACCTTTTCTTTCAATTTTTTTATAGCTTCCTTTGCGCATTTAATTTTCATTTCAAAACAAATTCCCATTTTAAAATAAACCTTGCACATAAAGAAGAACATACCTTTTTGGAACAAAGTCACCCTCAGCTAACTTTAGAATCAAGTTAGTCCTCAAAAGTAATAATAAGAATAGAACTTAGACATATAATGGTGACTTAATAATTTCTCTCCACTCTTGATTTTCATGCTTTTGTTTCCCTTCTACATCTGACTCTCCACATGTCAATATCAAGGCTGAAATAAGCCAAGCACTCTCAAGGATGAGAAGGGCATCAGGCGACATCCAAATCAAGAAGTCTCGCAAGTGGACCATTAAAAAGAAACCAAATAAGTGCATGTCGAGAAACTCTAAGAACAACTTTCCTCTCTTCAAATAAAAGAGGCTTGGCCGCACAAAATAATTTCCCTAAAAACCCCAAATCCTAAGCTTGCGAGTTTATGAATAAAATCCAGAGAGTTTAATAAAACTATGAGAGTTGTGCCATAAATAAGGATCTATATAAAGAACCAATGAAGGTCTCACCCAACCAGTACATTCAGCTGCCCTCACGAAGGCAGATGTGTCATGCCCGGTAGTGAAACCCTAAAGTATCTAAATATATGAAAGGCTTATAAAGGACTCGCTCGGCCGGTACATTCAGCTGCCCTCACGAAGGCAGATGTGTCATGCCCGGTAGTGAGATCCTAAAAGCATAGACAACCCCTCCCCCACTTGAAGGGGGAGTTACACATCAAGCCTTTAGCCAACCCTCATACCCACTCTAGCTTCCTGTAGGTTTTTCAGAGAGGTATAAAGCTGATTAGAGTCAACGACATGCACAAAATAAAAAGTGGTCCCAATGCAGGCTACAAGATACGGAAGAAACCTGAGACCCAAGCAACTCTCAATACCTGAAAGAGTTAAGGCAAGCAATAAGACCCGATACGACCTTAGGAGAGCACGAGTTTATAATTGAAGCAAGAGTATGGAAATCTTAACTAATCGCCTCACCACTACATGCCTCAGCTCTATCTAACTTGAGGACAAGCTAGACTCTAAGTTAGGGGGGTGATGACCTCCAATTTTGTGATAATATCCTAGTAATTTTCCTCAGTTTTCCACACTCTTTGTTAGATAAATTAGATAGAATCCTTAACTTTCATCCCTTATTGCAAATATACTGTTAGATTAACTTTTCTCTCTTCTTACTTACAGAAAAAGACACAAAAAAATCATAAAAGCCTCACATGGCCCCAAGACCGCATGGAGTCACACAGTCCCAAGACCGCATGAAGCCAACTGGTCTCGAGACCGCATGGAGTCACATGGTCCCAAGACCGCATGAAGCCAATCGGTCCCGAGACCGTATAGAGTCACACGGTCCCAAGACCGCATGAAGCCAACCGGTCCCAAGACCACATGAAGCCAACCGGTCCCGAGACCGCATGGAGTCACACGGTCCCAAGACCACATGAAGCCAACCGGTCCTGAGACCGCATGGAGTCACACGGTCTCAAGACCGCATGAAGCCAACCAGTCCCGAGACCGCATGGAGTCACACGGTCCCAAGACCGCATGGAGTCACACGGTCCCAAGACCGCATGAATCCAACCGGTCCCGAGACCGCATGGAGTCACACGGTCCCAAGACCGCATGAAGCCAAATGGTCTCGGGGTCCAAATAGTTTCGGGGTCCAAACGGTTTCAGGGTCCAAACGGTCTCGGGGCCCAAACGGTCTTCAAACTCGTTTGGACCCAAAACTGCCCAAACCGTTTGGACTCCACTTAAAGCCTATAAATAAGACCTGAGGGGTCCTCCCAAGAGACGAAGTTTTTAGATGCCCAGAGGCTGCCTCTACTACTTCAGAGCTATTCCAACCTCCGTCCTCCGCCCAAAGGTTGTCGGTCTGAGATCCACGCTCCATCTTGAAGCTACTTTCTCTCTCTTTGCCAAAGAAGGTGGGAAGAAGAGACCTCATCATCGAGAAACCTGTGAAGTTTGAAGATCGTCACTCTCTCTCTTTCCAAGGGGTTGACTTTCCTCTCTCCTTTGTGGGGATGACATTCTCTCTCTCTCTTCTCACCTCCTTCTTTATCCTAGCTATGAGTGAGTAGTCTCATTCACTAGGGTGCGGGGAGTAGCCCCGCTACCCACATTTTCATTTCATGCAATGTAATCCATAGTTTGCAATAGAGATATACTTTTTTTTCAGTTCGACATCAATCGTTTAATGAATGCTTGTTGTTTGATCACCAACTCGTGTTATCTTTTATCTTTTAGTATGAATTGTCTACATTTGTACTATCAGATTAGAATCTCGATTGAATGTTGGTTCTTGATGCATGTATCCCCCATGCATCTATTTCGGTATCTAGGAGTGTTTTTTCAAGAAGTGGAGTAAACTCACTTCCATCTTTGTACTTTCATACTATGAAATGGAATCAGTTGACGTATGAAAGTACAACCTTGATAAGTCGAGGAACACACTTTGCGAAGGGAATGATGTAAAGTAGGTGACCATTCATTCGGGGATGGCTGGCATTGCAACATTCCCACACTTCTCATAGTTAGTTCTCCGAAAGGAAACTAAATCTACAAAGATACTAACTGTTTAGACTCTTATTGCAGGTTATGTTTTATGTTGCATGTTTTGATCCATGTGTAGTGGTGGTGAAAGCCGATCACATCCTAGTGGATCCTTATCATTGTTGACATCCTTAAACTTACTTACTTGCTTTACTTTACTTGCTCTTAGTTTAAAAACAACCAAACCAACCTTTTGATTTAAATACCAACCGTTAAGAGGTTAAGTGAAATTCCAACATTTTCCATCTTATTTTCCCCAACAAGACCGTTGTCTCGTGGATTCGACCATTAACTATACTACGATAAGGCTTCCTCATATCTTAGCATACGTGGGTGGAGTTCTCAATCTAGTATAAGCAAGGTTAAACATAAAGATTTACTATCTTTAGGATTTTTAGTGGTGCACGCAATTCCACGTGAGTGGAAGCTCCATCAACACTTAACTCGGATTGGGATAGCCACTAAGGCTCTCCTAACATGTATATTCTTCTTCCCTTTAAATATATATATATGATCATATCAAGATTATCTCTATACGCTTGTTCTTAATGCTTCACTTGTATGCTTAGCTACCATCTTATGATGTTTGATCGTTGGTACCTTGAAACAGTAGTATCTTCTTTATCTAGTGTTGTGGAGTAGTATGAATGCATGAGAATGTTTGATTGCTAAAGCTTATGGAAATATGGTTTGTTTTGTGGTTATCTCGAGAGGGAAGCCCCCTTAGATCCTAGACCTATCCTTATCTCAAGAAAGGAGGGAATAGACATTTTTATGACTAATTGTAATCTTGATAGGAGTATACGAAGGGGAGTGAGTTTTGCATGTTGGTGAGAGCTAGATCCTAGTAGGTGAAACCCGATCTGAGTTTCCTTCCATATCTTTGATTCTCACAGTTTGTACTCATTTTTCTGTTGTTATTTTCTTTCCTTTTACTTTCCTTATTTTGACTTGAGCACCATCATTCCTTAAGGAACAACCTTTTAAAATCATTTGTTTGTACATAGTATATGAGTGTGAGACCCTGAGTACTTAACTCCTGCCGACCTTGTCTCTGTGGTTCGACCCTGATTACTACGTCAGATAGATCCCGTATAATAATCACAGGGGCTTGAGTATCGGATTATAATCTTAAGAGTCTGACTACTATGGATCTGCTCCATTTTGGATGCGCGATTTAGACCGGTCAATAACTAGCTCAAACATCATGCAAATTGGACCAAACTGAAAGCATAAGAAAGTCACATGTTATTAAAGAACAATTAAGAGTATGACTATCAACATGAAACAATTTACCTAGGAGTTGGCTATTCCTTTCAAATATGATTTGGTTATATAGATTAAGAGGAAGATCCATGATGTGTGCCCAAATTACAATAGACTTTGACAAACCAACCGTCGTGACAAAGGAGGGAGTTCAACGATTAACCACAAGGCAATGCCCGTATATTGTCCAGGGACCCCCAATAAGGGTCGTATCATAATCCCCAGAACATGAGAACTGGGCCACGAAATTATTCATGCTAAGTTCATAAATCCTCCAACGCCCCGCTGGCTTACATAAAGATTTGATCCATCTTGCAAAGTCAGATAGCCAACCGAGCGACCGAGGTTTTAGAGATGCGAATTTCAGATAGGTCTGCTGAATCACTGATAAAGATGTCATCTGGATTAACCAGCTCGAAGTCATCACCATCAGAAACACATGAAGGAGAACAATGTTCGACAATTGCATCACGGAAACTTTTGGGAAGAGACGGTACAAGCGCAGAAAAGAGTTCTGTCCACCTTCCAAAATTCTGAAGCGATCAATGTGGTAATGTAAGTGTACGCATTGGACGGAGCGAGCTACATACTACGTGCATTCTCCATCGTTGGCTTGACCATGACCAACTTGTTTATCAAGATTTAGTAAATAAATCAAGTTAGCGGTATATTTAACTTTATTAAAAATTACAAAGAAATGGAAGGGAGACGGGTAATAAACTGCGCCGTCAATCCCTTTTGAATAGCAAATTCAATCCATAGTGAGACTTAAAGAGAGAGTTATACCATCAGTAGACCTTATGATTTTAAGCCTTAAAATCACATCAACGACACCCACATCCTTCATTTCAGACTTGCTACACAAGAATAACTTTGTCTCATTTACTACATTCCTATCGGAACCAAAAAGTAGGATATCATCGACATATAAGCGCAACAAAATGAATCCAGCTTTGACTATTTTGTAGTAGAGACATTTATCAAATTCATTAGAAACAAATCCAAATGATGATATCACAGAATTAAACTTCCCATGCCATTGCTTAGGGGCTTGTTTCAAGCCATATAATGACAACAAGTTTACACACTTTGGACTCATTCTCACGACCCACAAATCCCTCAGGTTGTTCCATATATATCTTTTCCTGAAGATCACTGTGTAAGAACGTAGTCTTTGCATCCATCTGATGGATACAGAGGTTATAAATGGAGGCCAATGCTATAAGCACTCGGACTGTGGTCATACAAAAAACATGGGAATAAGTATAAAAACAATATATTCATCCCCTCTGTGTGTAACCCTTAGCAGCTAACCTAGACTTATAGTTATTTATTGTTCCGTCTCCTTCTTAAAAATCCATTTGCAATCAACTACAGAACAACCAGGAGGAAAATCCACCAATTCTCAAGTTCCATTCGAGAGAATTTATTGGATTTCATCATTAACCGCTTCTTTCCAAAACTTAGCTTCTGGAGATTCCATAGCTTGTTTGAAAGTTACATGATTATTCTCAACATTGTAAGTGTCAAACTCACTTCCAAAGTCCTTGGATGTCCTAGGCCATTTACTTCTCCTTGTTTCAACCATTTCTTTAGAATCATTAGATTCAGAAATAGCTTATTCTGAGTCACCCCCCACATTTGTCATCCTTTCCACGTGCTCGGGAATGGAACATGTGATGAATGAATCCTCTTGGGATACTTCATTGGGCACACCAATTTTCATGGAAAATGCATCCTCAAACAATATAGCATCATTTAATTCTACAATTATATCGATCTTAATGCCAGAGATATCAGATTTTATAATCAAGAATCTATAGGCATAACTCGTCTCTACATATCCTAAGAGAATGGAATCAACCATTGTTTATCCCAATTTCTTCCTCTTGTGTTCAGGGACAAGTACCTTAGCGAAGCACCCCCACACTCGAAGATATTTGAGACTCAGTTTTCTTCCTCTACATAACTCAAGAGACTACTTTCTACATGTTTATGGGGAACTCTATTCAGAATATGGCAAGCCGTATTCAAAGCTTCCCCCCACATGAAGTTGGGTAGACCTGAGATTTGGAGTAAAGAATTTACCATATCTATAAGGGTTCAATTTTTATGTCCATCTATCCCATTAGACTGTGGTGATTACGAAGCAGTAACCTCATGAACTATACCATGCAATTGGAAAATTTTCAAAAAACAAGTTTGAGGTATATTCTCCTCCCCTATCAGACCTTAATCACTTAAGTACTTTGCCGGTTTAGATTTCAGCTGCTTTCTTATAAATTTTAAATTTATCCAATACCTCATCTTTACTTTTAAGTAAAAAGACATTACAATATCTACTAGCATCATTAATAAAAGTTATAAAATAATTCCTTTGATCTCTAGTTGTAATCCCATTAAATTTTTAGATATCTGTATTCACTAAGTCTAATAATTTCGAATTCCTATTCACAGAATAAAAATGTTTCCTAGGTAATTTATCTTGCACATAGATTTAACATTTATTATTGCTAATGTCAGATTTAGGGAGTAAATTCAGATTCCTCATACGCTTCATTGAGGCAACATTAACACGTCCTAAATGTCAATGCCAAACATCAGATGATACAAGATTCATGCATACAAAACTATTATCATTCAAATTTAAAATGGAATTTGAAATAGGTTCAACAAGGATCTTAAATAAGTTCTCCACATCACATAGATACCCCTTGTCAAAAAGTAAAGAATCATGAAGGTGTGTAATAATCACCTAATTACATTTGTAGTCTACTCTACAACCTTCCCTAACTAAAATTACACCACTAAGGATATTGCATCAAATGTTTGGAACATCTCTGACTCTATGAAGTGTCAAAACCTTCCCCGAAGGAAACTTCAACTCCACTCATCCTTTGCCTCTGACTTCTGCATAGATGGAATTGCAAAAAGTCATGGAACGACCTCTTGAGGCCCGGTAAGACACAAACTTTTGCGAAGAGACGGTACAAGCGCAGAAAAGAGTTCTGTCCACCTTCCAAAATTCTGAAGCGATCAATGTGGTAATGTAAGTGTACGCATTGGACGGAGCGAGCTACATACTGCGTGCATTCTCCATCGTTGGCTTGACCATGACCAACTTGTTTATCAAGATTTAGTAAATAAATCAAGTTAGCGGTATATTTAACTTTATTAAAAATTACAAAGAAATGGAAGGGAGACGGGTAATAAACTGCGCCGTCAATCCCTTTTGAATAGCAAATTCAATCCATAGTGAGACTTAAAGAGAGAGTTATACCATCAGTAGACCTTATGATTTTAAGCCTTAAAATCACATCAACGACACCCACATTCTTCATTTCAGACTTGCTACACAAGAATAACTTTGTCTCATTTCCTACATTCCTATCGGAACCAAAAAGTAGGATATCATCGACATATAAGCGTAACAAAATGAATCCAGCTTTGACTATTTTGTAGTAGAGACATTTATCAAATTCATTAGAAACAAATCCAAATGATGATATCACAGAATTAAACTTCTCATGCCATTGCTTAGGGGCTTATTTCAAGCCATATAATGACAACAAGTTTACACACTTTGGACTCATTCCCACGACCCACAAATCCCTCAGGTTGTTCCATATATATCTTTTCCTGAAGATCACTATGTAAGAACGTAGTCTTTGCATCCATCTGATGGATACAGAGGTTATAAATGGAGGCCAATTCTATAAGCACTCGGACTGTGGTCATACAAAAAACATGGGAATAAGTATAAAAACAATATATTCATCCCCTCTTTGTGTAACCCTTAGCAGCTAACCTAGACTTATAGTTATTTATTGTTCCGTCTCCTTCTTAAAAATCCATTTGCAATCAACTACAGAACAACCAGGAGGAAAATCCACCAATTCTCAAGTTCCATTTGAGAGAATTTATTGGATTTCATCATTAACCGCTTCTTTCCAAAACTTAGCTTCTGGAGATTCCATAGCTTGTTTGAAAGTTACATGATTATTCTCAACATTGTAAGTGTCAAACTCACTTCCAAAGTCCTTGGATGTCCTAGGCCATTTACTTCTCCTTGTTTCAACCATTTCTTTAGAATCATTAGATTCAGAAATAGCTTATTCTGAGTCACCCCCCACATTTGTCATCCTTTCCACGTGCTCGGGAATGGAACATGTGATGAATGAATCCTCTTGGGATACTTCATTGGGCACACCAATTTTCATGGAAAATGCATCCTCAAACAATATAGCATCATTTAATTCTACAATTATATAGATCTTAATGCCAGAGATATCAGATTTTATAATCAAGAATCTATAGGCATAACTCGTCTCTACATATCCTAAGAGAATGGAATCAACCATTTTTTATCCCAATTTCTTCCTCTTGTGTTCAGGGACAAGTACCTTAGCGAAGCACCCCCACACTCGAAGATATTTGAGACTCAGTTTTCTTTCTCTACATAACTCAAGAGACTACTTTCTACATGTTTATGGGGAACTCTATTCAGAATATGGCAAGCCGTATTCAAAGCTTCCCCCCACATGAAGTTGGGTAGACCTGAGATTTGGAGTAAAGAATTTACCATATCTATAAGGGTTCAATTTTTATGTTCATCTATCCCATTAGACTGTGGTGATTACGAAGCAGTAACCTCATGAACTATACCATGCAATTGGAAAATTTTCAAAAAACAAGTTTGAGGTATATTCTCCTCCCCTATCAGACCTTAATCACTTAAGTACTTTGCCGGTTTGGATTTCAGCTGCTTTCTTATAAATTTTAAATTTATCCAATACCTCATCTTTACTTTTAAGTAAAAAGACATTACAATATCTACTAGCATCATTAATAAAAGTTATAAAATAATTCCTTTGATCTCTAGTTGTAATCCCATTAAATTTTCAGATATTTGTATTCACTAAGTCTAATAATTTCGAATTCCTATTCACAGAATAAAAATGTTTCCTAGGTAATTTATCTTGCACATAGATTTAACATTTATTATTGCTAATGTCAGATTTAGGGAGTAAATTCAGATTCCTCATACGCTTCATTGAGGCAACATTAACACGTCCTAAATGTCAATGCCAAACATCAGATGATACAAGATTCATGCATACAAAACTATTATCATTCAAATTTAAAATGGAATTTGAAATAGGTTCAACAAGGATCTTAAATAAGTTCTCCACATCACATAGATACCCCTTGTCAAAAAGTAAAGAATCATGAAGGTGTGTAATAATCACCTAATTACATTTGTAGTCTACTCTACAACCTTCCCTAACTAAAATTACACCACTAAGGATATTGCATCAAATGTTTGGAACATCTCTGACTCTATGAAGTGTCAAAACCTTCCCCGAAGGAAACTTCAACTCCACTCATCCTTTGCCTCTGACTTCTGCATAGATGGAATTGCAAAAAGTCATGGAACGACCTCTTGAGGCCCGGTAAGACACAAACATGGACTTATCAACACAAACATATACATTAGCACCATCGTCAATTATCCAATAAAGTGGTTCAAAAATAGAAAGGATTTCCAATTTTATAGAAACATACTCATCACTGAGGTTCAAGGATGCACTCATCATATTGACTACAACCTCTTTAGTTGCAGATGTTGCAACTTTCTCTGCCTTCTTTGAAGGAAAATCCTTTTTCCAGTGGCCATCTTGTCCACAAGTCCAACAAGATTTCTTCTTTGATTTCTTTTGGATCTTGGCCTTAGGTTTATGCATATTCTTTGTTTTCTTAACTTTGGTTTTAGAAAAAGTAAAATTAGCACTAGGGTTTGCATCAGTAGGCACCTTGGTAGTCTTCTCTTTTATGTGTTCTTCTTTTATGTTAATATCCCTCCATAGATCATACATTGACAAGTCTCCTTTGCGATGCTTAAGAGTCACGCTAAACAATTCCCAAGATTTAGGGAACTTTTCTATGTTGGAAATAACAATAGACTTCTCAGGCAATTCCATCTTTGCATATGAGAGTTCATGACACATGAGATGGAAGTCGTGTATTTGATCGGAAACGAACTTACTCTCAACCATAGGAAATTTTAGAAATTTAGACACACAATACTTTTCAGCACCTTGGTTTTCAATACTAAAATTGTTAACTAATGCTTCCCACAAAACTTTGCAAGTAGTAACAGGTGACTTCGAGTAAGAATCATACAATTTGTTATATAAAAAAATAGAATCAACCCTCGAATGTCTTATCACCCTTGTTCTAGTTAGTAATTATAATTGGATTATCAGGGATAGTGTCATCAGATTCAAGTTTGTCCTCTTCTAAGTACTAATCAAAACCAATAATATTAAGCCAAATTTGCATCCGACTCTAACAATGAGCAAAGTTGGTACCACTAAATTACTCAGGCATACTGCTAGTATCAATTTTATTCCCAGAACTAACATGACTGACCATTGTTAATAAATGATATATAATGATTTCTTTAAGACTATTGTTAATTTTGTGTTTACGTCGTTACATACAACAACAACAGGTGCACTTTAATTAACAGGTTCAGACCAGATCCAGATAAGAAACAGAAGAATAAATAGTGTAGGAGAAAATAAAAACTCTGTTAGGAACACAGACCGGACCGTTTGTTGAAAAATGAACATGTTACTTAAAGAAATTAGCAACCCACAATCTAAAAGGATAGAAACCGTTCTTCTAGCTAGTCAAGCTGATCACAAACCTGAATAAAGTTGTTGTCTCGCTCGCACTTGATGATGTTCGGTTGCACTACCAGCGCAGCCCAGCAATCGTAGGAACCACTGCCTGACAGATCGTGCCTCTAAGGAGGAGAGGGGAGAACTCACTGCTCACAGGAGAAGAACAACTCCAAACAACAACTCAGAATCAATGATTGAAAGCTCTCCTTTAGGGTTTGCAAAACACGAATGAAACAACTAACAGCTGATCATTTGAGATGTGTTTAATCCCAATGACTGGAGGCCTATTTATAGTCTTACATGCACCAAAATCCTATTCCCATTAAGACACAATCACTCGATTGCTCTTGTACACATTGTGGAAAAATCCACAAGGAAAATACTTTTTAATTAGGATTAATAAATCCACTTTTAGAAAGAAACAATTCATTAAATAAATAATTAATTAATTACGTAGTTGTATCCTAGTGCAAAAAGAAGGTGGAAGATGGAAGACATTCTCTACAATCCACAATCCACAAGCCACAAGCTCGATCTTGTACCTGACCCGACCAGGCAAGGAGAGGCACGGTGTGGCACATGTGCGAGCGTACGGGTGTGTTGTATTCACTATACCCACCCAGGAGGTGATCATACCCTCCCCTAAGACCCTTGGACACTAGTGTCACATGTGATCCTACATATAAGGATCACAAATGTTCTAGGAGTGAGAAATATGGGATAAAACTTCTTCCCCATCTACACAAGACACAAAACTACATTTATCCCATGTACTAGATGCACTACATTGGGCTTAACCCATACTATATACATGGCTCCTAGAAACATAAATCTAACAATGCCAAATTAATTACCATTAGTTTATGTGTTCAATCTAATTTTGATCTAGCATATGTAAAGAATCCATAAATCACGTCAAGTTTGTTGGTACTAGAAAGTGACACCATTTTTGTTCATTATATCTTGCATGCACCTTGCCATTGATAGTTGGATCACTCCCTTTACACCCATGTGATGGTAAACTAAATGCCAAGGATTTTAACTTCAAGCTAAGCAGTCCATTTAAAAAGATACATGTATCACAATCATCACACCTTTGATTCCATGAACATTATCTCTATGTACTACTCCTAACTTAAAACCTAAGCACCTCATGTTTATCTCTTGAGTCTCTTTCCAACTCTTATCATTTATCCAAACACACATCCCTCTTCTATCCTCTATCCTCCTCACAAGTATATTTGTCATATCCCCTCTTGTCATCTCTTTCCTATCTCTCCACACCAGGATCCACTTTTTCAGGCACACAATCACTTACATAAAACTCTTTCAGCTCCTCCCTCCATCCCGCTTCAATACACAAATTTGGGGCACTTGTCACCATTTTTGGTGTTTTCTTGATCATGTATGACACAATTTTTGATATTTTAAATGTGTTATATGATGCTTCTCTTCCTCTTTCTTAGCATAATGTTTTTTGTTCTTTATATTTATGGTATGTGTCAGTTATGTTGGTGTTCATCAATAATTATAATGTGTATGCTTTCTTTTTATGGAAGCATCAGATTTCATTGATAGGCATATGGTAAGAATCTGATCTTCCTGGCTAGGTTTTCACATAATTTATTCAGATTATAAATCATTTTTTTACATTCATGTCATACATCAAATACATTGAACCTTATATAAGAGGACTATAAGTTTAAAATATTAAGTCACATTTGTTCTTGAATAAATAGAGGACATCTCATGCATATCTCTTCTAAATCCCCCTTGAATCACCCATCCCCTCAAAAGGAAGAACCACCAAGAATGGACCAAAGAGGGAAAAAAATCATTCAATACTGGTATGAAATTTGATTATTAAGATATCAAAATATAGAATAGAGATTTAAGAGTTTATGGAACAAATTGTAGTAATTTACTATTGGGTGTACTATTTATACACAAGACTATTTCTACCTACCATTGATGATAGCTTTTTTCAACTAGTGCAATATAGCACAAAGTTTGTGGTTGAAACTAGTATGATAGTAAGGTTTCCAAAATATTCAATATTCTATTCGTCCATTGGCACTTCATATCACATCCATGATGGCTAAGTGCCATGTGTTCAATCATCTTTGGAAGAATTATATTGTCGCCTACTAACCAGATACTAGGGGGCCAGAGTCTATTACCCACTTCATAGCTTTAGGGGATATGAGCCACCAAAACAAGGAGCCAAATCTCAATTTGATAATTAAATTAGTTACAATATCAATATTCACCAAGTATAATGGTGACCTTCAAAAGAAAGTTGGGGTTTTGATTTTTTTCTCTAAGGTTCATCGTAATCAATATTATTATGCATGCATGGCAAGAGGGAAATATAACACAATAATGAATACAATATTAAAGTACCTTAAGTCTTCAAATTTTTTACAAACTACAATTTAATTGGATCCATGAAACTATAAAGAGAGAGAACTACAAAGTATAACAACATTGTTACTACTGGCTTGGAATCAAAGTATTGTTTAGTTTGTGGTGCTTAAGTTTAGGTTTTTCATATAGTATTACTATTTTATATCACTATTCTTTGTTCCATTGTTTCAAGTTTTATCAAGTGAATATATGAACCACTATATGTTTTCTAGGGTCGATATAGGAAATAAATGCATTATATATTCATACTAAGGTATAGTATCATATTTTTCATGCATTTTTATCCATGGTTACAATTACTAAAATTAGTTCAAGACTAATACTAGGTGGTGTAATTGATAAATGTAGATTTTTTTGCAAAATAAGATTCTATATAAGGTTATATATTTATATTCAAGTTCTTTTATTCAACAAAATTCATAATGTAGACTTTTGATCTACATTCTAAATCCAATAAAAATCTTCATTGAAATAGATCTAAGTATGTTTAAATCACAAACATATGTAGAGATATCATTTATTCTCAACCATTAAAATACATATTATTATTAATATATAAAAGAATGAATATTTATTTATCATCCAAAATGATATGTCAAAATGTGGAGTCACAAATACTTATATTTGTAAATGCTATTGTATCAATTATATTCAAAATACAAAAATTCTAGGTAGATATACCCCTATGTCCATATTGTATGTCTAAATATCATCAAATACTTATATACTCATCTAGGCAAATGCATAATGACAATTACAATAGTGTTTAAGATATTCTCCACTATGGTTACTAAATTTTCATCATTTTTCATTCACGGATATTAACCTGTATATGTATACATCATCATGATACAATTAGTTTTAACTATATGAATAATCTAATTTACATATATGAATATGGCTTACATTCTAGACATCTATATTGTCATAAATTCTTATATCATACAATAATATTAACTACTTTATAGTACTAGTATTACATGAAACAAACCTACTGCCATACATACCCTAATTTACTAATATACTACTATATGTGTGCACACTTATATATATGATTGTAATGGATTCAATAACCTTATTAATTATAGCTACAAATTTATTTCAAAATTATTACACTTTATCTTACAATTATCTCATTAGTAATTTACCAAATCATTCAATATTGAAATAACATGCATGCCTACATGCGTAGGTTGTAGGAGGTCATCTGACCTTTGATGATCAATTATTAGTCAAGTGTTAAGTGAAAGAGGTTGATTGTTCAGTCACTTTTGATTCTTTCTAGACTTTTATAAAGGTCTCCAGATCATTGTCTTTATAGTCTGGGAAACTTAAATTGCAAAATATAATAGGTAGAGCTTGGATGAGGGTATTTCTTATTCCTTGATTTCATGAAGCCGTAGTGCTACCAAAGAATCCAATTTGGGGTTTGTTACATGAACAATTGCATGACAATGAGAGGAAGTCGATCTCAAGGATGTCTTAATGGTGAGTAAGGAATTCATGTGGGAGTTGTGGAGAGTAAAACACTAGTTGTGAATTGCATGGGGTTTTCACTTGGTTTCAGGAAAGGAGGGTGTGAGGAAGAAGAAGTGATGGTATTGTTGTAGATCTAGTATGTGACTGAGTGAGGGTGCACAACTAGGTGACAAACTCTGAGTGATGGTGGTAGTGTGAAGAAAGCAAGGTTGTTGGGGTCGAGGGTGGCATTGAAAATGGTGGTCTCATCATCACCTAAATTTTTAGGTGAATGGTAGAATAAGTGGTGGAGGGAGGGATAGAAGATGGGTTGATCAAAGACGCTTAGCCCTTGTAGTTGGGTTTAATGGTTGTCGAGTGAAGTTGTTGGAGATGTATGGTCCATATTTGTTGATCTTGGAGTAAACATATAGGATGAGGGTGTTTTTAATGTTTAAATAGACATTTATTAACAAGGAGGAGAGAGAAAAATATTAATGGTTCTTGAGTAGATAGGTAATGGAGGCTTTATTGTGTTGGTTCTCACTAGTTTAAGATATAAGTAGAAAAAAACTTGTGGTGGTGTTTTGTACTAGGGTATAGGGTGTCAAATATTAATGTCCTAGTGGGGGGACATTGTGGTGATGTTGTGAAATTATTCTTGAGTTAATAGGAGGAGGAAGTCTAGATTATGGGGGCTCACCTCCTTCCTATAGCTAATGTGATGGTCTTACATGGGAGATGACACATTCTCACCTCTAAACATAGATGATTAATTATATAAAAAGTGTATATGTTCATCCTTTTTTTAATTACATAAAAATTTAATAGCTTATAAATCACACATCTAAATGCTTAGATATTTGGAGTACTAGTTTAATTTATCTAAGATAAATTTATATATATATTAACACATTTAGTATCGTATCAAGGTGTATAAATTAATAATTTTTGTTAAAATTCAAATAATAATTTTTTTAATATTATTAATTAACGAAATTGATTTGATGAAAGAATAGTCCTAAAATTAAGAGTATTTGATTCATCCAATGTCTATTCAAAGTTTCTTAGCATAACAACTTCAAACTGTACTAGATGGTATCAAAGAAATTCATGAATTTAAATGAAGTGACTAATTTTTAGTAATTACTAAGGAATGGGGAAGGAACTCATTTATACATATGAAAATAAATAGGGACCACTTCATATAAAAAAATGAAAATTTACCTAAGTTAACAAATGAGTCTTGAAAGGAAGGACCAATTTGTATATGAGGTCAAGTTTAGAGAAAATAATGATTTATAGGAAAAAATAGATCTAGTTCCCAAAATTTCATATGTTAAACACTTCTCATCATCCCTCTAAAAGTGTTCATTTATTATGTTCCACTCATACTATGGGAGGTTCATACACTTGGCATGATTTTTTTTATCGTATTTGACATACACATTATAGTTTCCTTGTATCCATGTGCATCTCCATTGAAGTGGTAATTATACATTCATAGTATGGAATAATAATACATTATATTATCATAGGTAGTATCACTATACATACCATAGTGTATATATATTATAATGATGTGTTCTTCATGAATCAAGGTTGTTTTTACATATATGATGTATCTACACATGTTACTGTTGTTTTTTATATTACTATTGTTTACTAATAAGGGTAGGAGGTTGTGATATATTGGAAAACAATCCAAGATCTCTACTTTTCAATCTATCAAATATGGAAGTAAACTCTTTCCATTTGACTCATTTTTCTTCTTTATCCCTCACACATGTCATCATTCGTATCTAAGACACTTTAAACAAGAGGCAACAACACCTATGTCATCAACATGTTAGACCAAGTAACATTGTGTTAATTATGTGTGTGTGAATCATATCTAACATCCATGTGAATTTTTGTTTGCATCAAGTATTTATACTTTCATGACTTTACATTTTAACATATGAATGGGAGAACAAATATCAAAACCCATAGAGATTTGATACAAGGGGCTAGGTAAATCAATCACAAATGCAATGCATTATAGACACATCCAAATATTAATAATAGAATAATTTGAAACATATAAATAAAATAGGGAAAATATTAACTACAACCATTGATCCAATAATTTTGACATTAAACTTTTGTATACATGAAGGAATAAAATGATAATAAATAGATGCATGATCTTTATATTATATCTTATTTTGGTTTTCCCACATAATGGTGGAAAAAACATGAGGTTGTGTTTTTCTAAGACTTAATACAACACATTATGTATAAAATGGAAATAGATAGATGTATGATGCATGATGTTTTTCGCATAGAAATCTATCCAGGGATGAAATCCCTATATTTTACAGTAACTAACAATTATCACTACATCAAACATACTCATTAGTGGAATTTTAGAAATACCACTAAAAATGACACTAAACATGTTTAGTGGCATTTGTTGACACTTAAAAATGCCTCTAGTACCAATGCCACTAAAAATATAGTAAAGTTGTAAATACCACTAAATATCGATCTTTAATGACTTTCAATAACTAAAATGCAACTAAAACATCATTTGGCTTTTACAAAAATGCCACTATCTATCAATTGGATTTTATACAAATGCCACTGTTGTGTATCACGATGTTGTATGAAACTATTGTAATTTCATATAAAAAAGAAACTTCTAATGTGCTAGTTGTGAATGTTTACATCTACAGGCATTTAGTCATTAAAATTTCAATTCATTGACAAAAAAATTAAATGAACACCACTTTCTTTCAACTCACAGTTTTAAAAGTATGGATCTTTTGTATATGGAATCAAATGTAAAGTACACGGGGAGGACATTTTACCTTTCCCCTTTTAATAAATATGATGTATGAATAGAATTTTTTTCTATTTAATACAATAGCTTCATTTGATGACTTGTTTGTTATAGTAGCAATGCATAACACTTGCCAACTTAGAAATGTTGATAGCCCTTACACCAACTGTAACAATAATCATGTTCTTCTCGTATGGTCACAAGTTAGAGTGACTGGCATGAAGGATCCAAAGGCAAACTGATTAGGTCCTTGACTTGGTATTACTTTCCTCTTAGTTGGTCGACAACATGTGTTGTTTGAGCCTCATAATCTTCAAGTTTCAGACCATTTTCCTTTGTCTTCTGTGTCCAAATTTGACCTCAAGGGCATAATGAAATGTGCCATGCAACATCACGGTCGAGTTCCATCATCACATAATGGTGGATAATGGTCGGGTGTGTTAAGCTTATTGTTAAAGTTGTTATCTGGAATGAAGATTTGTTCCACAAAGTAAAGTGAAAATGAAATAAATGCTTTAATGGATTGACTTAGTGTAAAATATATGGAATGCCACTGTACTGACAATGAAGTAAAGTACCTTCTCTTTTCCACGTGAACTACTAGATTAAACATTTCAAACTAACTTGAGAGCCTTTGCTGATTGTGGCATGAATTTCATTGCTTCTCCGATAGTACATAAAGGCTCTTTTGTTTTTCAGAGCAACATATGAGTGAATAGTACCTAGTCAAAGATAAAATCAAATGCAAATGAAACATTAGAAGTCCTATTTCAGAAGATTAATTGTGAATGGAGTAAAGGAAATAGTAACACTTGTGGATATGAAACTTATGGTGGACAATGCCATGACTGTTCTCACTTTATTATATAACACATTAGAAGAAGGTATACCTCTAAACTTCTAGAAAGGGGCGTATGTTATTTTCACTCCATTTATTAGCACTAGTGGTAACATCATTCTCAAGATAAGACTGGCTATCTATTGGCCAACTATGAACTTGACAAACTTTGAATAAGATGAAGATCTTAAAACTTTAGCTTCATGCTCATGTTGTCATGAATATAATGTAAACAATGTCAGAACATAAGATGTACAAATACTCATAAGTTTGTTATGCACAGGTATTTGTCTCATGAGTATGTTGTTCAGAAGACAACTTGTGAAGGGAGTTACCTTAACAGATTATGAGAGTGTTATTTGCTTGCATTGAGAAATTGATGAAGAAACTTGTACTTCCTTTAGTATGCGACTAGAGATGTAGAGACCAACTGGAGGAAATTTTATGACATTCAATATCTATAGATTCAAAATATGTAGAGAACATACATGAAAAAATAGAAACTCTATAGGAAATCTAATGAATGGGATTTAAATGTTCTCCAAAACATACAAATACCAATCCTTACCTTCAGGATTCTCCAAAGCATAACACACAATTTTTGCCTAATCTACGAGTCATGATTCACAAGAGCAAGCTCCTCAAATGTGGCACCATTATAGATTTGCAATGAAGCATTTTCACAACATACCTCATATTCAATGAATGGTCCCACTTCTTAACAGATAGTCATCAGTTTCTAAATGCAAACCACAATATTTACACATGCCCCACACCCCATTCTACATACAAACCACACTATTTACACAGTTCCTCATAGGTTTCTAAATTCCAACCTCTACAAAAATGCTATACCTTCAATCTGACACCATTATATGTAGATAGGTATATATAGTTCACTTATAAAGGCTGACACATTCACACGATCAAGCTTGCTCAATCATGGCACCATTAGAGATTTGCATACTAGCATGTTCACAACATATCCTAAATGATCACACTAATTTTGAACAAATGTCTAGCAGTTTTTGAAACTTCAATTACTAGACAGGATGCACACCTAGTTCTATGAAGGCTGGATTCTGCACTTCCCTACTATTACCCATCTATATTGAAAGTATATAAAAGTTAAATGTATGGAATTGAAGATAGAGAAAAGGTATTGTACCTTGGTAGTAACTTACCTTGCAATGAGTTATGTTTTGAGGATAAACCGTTTCAGTTTGGCTAAGTTTATGTTGTCTTCATCAATTTGAATAAGATCATTTTCCACCTGACATTGACAATGCATATTAGTCAATATTTAAAATGCCAATCATGTTTAGTAATCCATATGAATAAGATCCTTTTCCATCAAACAGAGTTGAACTTCATTTCACAAGAAACCAATTGACTTTGTCTTCTCAAGATGAAACTAGATCTATGATCTTGCAATTGACCACATCAAATTCCTAATGTAGTGATTTTAGAAGAGTTTCAACCTTTAAGGGTACCACATCCAACAATTTCATAAACTCTGAATTGGAGAAAAACAATTGATCTTGATGGAGAATCTCATTCACCTTCATTCCTTTCTTCATGGTAGAATATAAGACATGTGTACACAAAACAGAGCCCTCGATTTGTGCTTTAGCTGATCCAAATCCATATTTCGATCCTTTGTATTTGTACAACCACTGGAGTAAAAGCATATAACTAAATAACAGACATCATATAAATTGAAAGGTTAAACAAAATTTCTATTATATTCAAGAATATATAAGAATGAAAGCACACATCATTTTGTTCTTATACATTTGAGATAGTAACATGTCTAGTGTATTTGTATGATGAATTGTTTCCTAATAGTAACCTTTCTAGTATATAGCAGGCATGGTTCAGTATGAAC
Source organism: Alisma plantago-aquatica (assembly GCA_963693085.1). Lineage (NCBI taxonomy): Eukaryota > Viridiplantae > Streptophyta > Magnoliopsida > Alismatales > Alismataceae > Alisma > Alisma plantago-aquatica. The sequence continues at coordinate 199,379,539 of OY856413.1, read as the reverse complement.
TCAACAACTTCACTGCACCAGTCAAGCCATTTCTTCGTCACCTAGAATAATTGTGGGTAAGTAACTAATAAATTACCACGATAGTAGGGGTTCCATCCGGGCTCTGGAGATAGCGATCGTGATCTAGGGTTCCCCCCTCCTCGTGGTGTCTGGCTTGGGGGAGGGGGCTCGGCGGTCGGTGCTCATCACCTTCTCCCCCCCAGGCCTCTTCCTCAGCCCGCTTCTTTCTCCATCTTTAGGCACATGCTACTTCTCTGGGCTTCCCTTGGGTTCTCCTTCTTGAGGTGGCGGTCGTGGCAGGTTTGGGTCTCAGATCAGGTTTTCCCACTACTGGTGTTCGAGGTGGCAAGTTTGGGAGGTTGGCGAGCTGTGGTGCTGCTTCTGGATCTGTTTGAGACCACTACTACAGAAATAGCATTCAGTGTCACTTTTCTGGGCATCGGTTATTAAGGAAAACCGACGCCTAACATTAAAGGCGTCGGGTGTTAAAGCAACCCGACGTCTATATTCGAAGACCAGCCAGACACGGGTACCGCTTTGTATTAAGCGTCGGTTGTTTATAACAAACCGACGCGTAAAGTCTCCCGCGAAATCTATATTTCGATCAAAAAAAATAGTGTCATTTTCAGAGTCGGTTTCTACGTATATAACCGACGCCTATGTGCGATGAAAATTTGCGCAAAAAGTGTCACTTTCAGCGTCGGTTATCCTTGTATAACCGACGCTGAAAGTGGTTCCCGCCAAATAATTTCATGAAAATATCGTCCAATTGGACGTCGGTTTTTTCAAACAACCGACACTAAAGATGTTTAGGCGTCGGTTGTTTTAAACAACCGACACTATTTGGGAACTTCATTACCCTCGATCGCCCGACTCTTCCCCTTTCTTCTGTTTCATTGCGAGCGATTTCCCTATTTCTCTGCTGCCGCCGATTTCTCTCCGGCGATTTCTTCTTCAGCTCCCCTTCTCCAGCGCCCCCTTCTCCGCCACCACTCCTGCTCGCCGCCGCTCCTGCCGCCGTTGGACACCTGCTCGCCGACGATCCTACTCCTGTTGTTGCTCTGCGTCGCCGCCACCGCCGCCGCCTGCTCGCCGCCGCTCCTGCTCGCCGACGATCCTGCTCCTGCTGCTGCTCTGCGTCGCCGCCGCCGCCGCCCGCTCCTTCCTCCTTGTTGCTGCTCTGCGTCTCCTTGCTCACGCCCTAACTCTGCTGCTCACAAGGTACTAGCATCAAACCCTTCCTCTGCCATTCTTTCCATTCAGTAACAGTCTCATCTCCTCGTTCCACAACATAACTTGGCTGATGTCAAGCCCATGCTCAAAAACATCTACCTATTCTCATCCATGTTCGTGTGGCATTCCCATTTTCAGGAGTCAATGACCATCCTTTACAGAAATATCTGCATCTCAAGCATAATTGATCCAAAAAAAATACTGCTAACTAACATGATTTAAATTGGTATGATGCATAATATAAATCCATTTTTTTACTTTTGGGGGTGCGCCTTATACTATTTGATATCCTTGATTTTATCTTCTATCCTAAATAAAATTAAGGGACCCATGATTAGAAAACAATTCCAAACTTGGCACCCACACTAATTGGAAGGAAATAAAATATGATTATTGAAATGCACATTTGTGATGTGATACCTTTTTTAGGATGCATATATTAGATTCAACCTTTGAGACATCCTTTTATGAGTTCCAATACAATTAGGGTTTCATTTCATTGTCATTGTATGTATTATAATATTACATCTTTCACATAAAAATTAATTAAATTGAATCCTATTGGAACCCTAATTTAAATCCTAATTTGATTTAAACTTGTCCATTCTAGCATCCTAATTTGATTTGATTAAACCCTAACATTGTTTAAACCCTAACATCAATTGTGATGAAACCCTAACATGTACATATCTATTATTGTGTTTGTTGGCCTAGAAACCCGTCCAAGATTGACTCATTAGGAGTAAATCTTGGATAGTCCCCGGTTTGGGACTGTTCTTGAACACCTAATCTCACTTAGGATGTAAGTGTATAATGTGTATTGGGTTTTCGAGAAAATTTTGGTAGCATTTCCCCGTTTGTTCTCTAAGTACATATGTACTTAGAGAACAGCGGGGAAATGCTGCCAAAATTTTCTTGAAAACCCAATACACATTATACACTTACTAGTGAGATTAGGTGTTCAAGGATGGGATAGGTGGTACACATTTATTATATATACTAGAAAAATGTCTGTGATAGCATCATTGGTACTCTATTAAATATACCAGGTAAGACTAAAGATGGGATAAAATCCAGACTGGACCTACGTGAAATGGGAATAAGGTCAGAATTAACAGAATTACGTGAAATGGGTAATAAAAGAACATACTTACCTCCCTCTTGTTACACGTTGTCTAGAAAGGAGAAGAAAACTTTTTGTGAATGCTTGGTAAATGTTAAGGTGCCACATGGTTACTCATCCAACATCCGTAGATTGGTATCAATGAAAGATCTGAAGTTGATAGGTCTTAAATCTCATGATTGTCACACTCTAATGCAACAAATATTGCCTGTGGCAATTTGATCTATATTTCCGAAGCATGTAAGGTTTGCAATTACCAGACTTTGTTTCTTTTTCAACAGTCTATGCAGCAAAGTTATTGACCCTGATACTCTCGATAATTTGCAAAGAGAAGTGGTTGTTACCCTATGTCAGCTTGAGATGTATTTCCCTCCTTCGTTCTTTGATATCATGGTACATCTTGTTGTCCACTTGACTAGGGAAGTGAATATGTTGGGACCAGTTTTCTTGCATTGGATGTATCCCTTTGAACGATACATGAGCGTTTTTAAAGGTGATGTTCGAAACCATTATCGGCCTGAAGGGAGTATTATTGAAGGTTATGTGGCGAGAGAGGTTATGGATTTTTGCAATGACTTTTTCAGTGGTAATGACACTCCTGATAATGACAAGAATATTGAGGAGGGCAAAGGAATTTTGGGATCACGGGTGAAAGTAATCAGCCGTGAGCAGTTGGAACAAGCTCACTTGTATATTTTACACAATATGGACGAAGTGAGTGTTTATATCGAGGAACATACCAATTTCATAAAGAGACAACATCCTCGAGCAAGTTAAATGTGGCTTGCTAGAGAGCATAATAAGACTTTTACTAAGTGGTTTGAAGATAAAGTCTTACATCAACTATCTCAAACACCAAATGATATTACAGAAACTATCAAATGCCTCTCCTTTAAACCAAAACCGAATGTTATGTCTTATGAAGGGTTTGACATTAATGGATTCACATATTACACAAAGCGCCAAGATGATAAGAGTGTCGTCCAAAATAGTGGGGTCACTCTTCAAGCGTCGACTATGTACTTTGCAAGTGCAAAGGATAAGAGTCCACGTGAAGCTAAAATGTCATATTACGGTGTCATTGAGGACATTTGGGAGTTTGACTACATAGATTTCAAAATTCCGCTCTTTAAATGTAATTGGGTTGATAACACCAAAGGAGTTATAGTGGATGAATTGGGTTTCACTTTGGTGAACTTTGAAAAGATTGGCGAGAAGGGTGAACCATTCATATTGGCATCACAGGCGAAACAAATATTCTATATCGATGATCCTGCGAATGATAAATGGTCGGTTGTTCTTCATGGTAAAAGACAGTTCATTGAAGATCCTATAGATGAAGAAGAGTACTATGATAAGTATGATGACTCCAGTCCATTCTCAGTTGGGTTGCCCACTCCACAAAATATTGAAGCTAATGATGACTTATATGTGCGCGGAGATCACAATGAAGGATTGTTAATTGATAAAAGATCACAATTTTAGAGACATGTATGTTAATACAAATGCTAAATGTTTACCTTTTTCTAGTTAATACAAATGCTAAATGTTTGCCTTTTTCTAGTTAATACAAATGCTAAATGTTTGCCTTTTTCTAGTTAATACAAATGCTAAATGTTTGCATTTTAAATGACATTTTCAGATGGCTGACCATGATGAGCATGATGTCCATGATGAGCATGAAGTCCATGATGAGCATGCTGTCCATGACGAGCATGGCGAGGATACTAATGTAAGTTCTAAAAACATATCCTGTATTTCTATAAAATTCATTATCTTCTAGTTATGTCATATATCCTATATTTCTATATTGGGCTAATTTAGTGTGTTTTATTTTTGTCAAATTTTAGGTTGATGCACCTGTACCCACTGAAGCACTGGAGCAACTTGATGCGCATCACCAAACACTTAACAAGAAAAGGGGCATCACTCTGTTGAAGAATTTATTAGCGCTAAGTGGTAGTGGATCCAAATTGGTGGTGGAGTTTGATAATGGAGGAAATCCAATTGAAGTGAGCCACAATAATTTTGTAAACTATCTTGGGTGTACCACTCGGAGCCATTGTGGTGTTAAGTATGACAATTGGCATAAAGTTCCTCAAGGGAAAAAAGACTTGATATGGAAGGATTTATGCGTGAGTTATTATTATTTGCAATTCTATTTTGTAGATTACAAATTCTATTATTTGCAATTCTATTTTGGATACTAGTTAATAACATTTCTATTTTACAGAATCTGTTTGCATTGGATGAGAAGTTGCATCGTACAAATGTGATGCAACGCGCTGGAAAGATGCTTAGGAATTATAGGACAAATCTGAACAGAGAATACATAAAAGAGGGTGATAAGAAGAAGAAGTCAGCCCTTGAACAATGGAACTTCTTGGACAAAGAAGATTGGGACAATTTTGTTGCTTCAAGAAAATCTGAAGAATTCAAGGTATTAGGCGTCACTCCCAATTTAATTAATATACATTGTATTCACCTATTCAAGATTAGCATTTAGTGCTACTAACCAAATCATTAATATGCATACTAACTAGGCCCTCAGTGACGCACAAAAAGCAAGGCGTGCATTGAATGTGCATGACCACACTATGGGACCAAAAGGCTATGCAAGCGTTCGCCAAAGACTACAGGCGGAGTCTGCGGCTACTCAGGAGTCTGCTCCTACTCAGGAGTCTGCCACACCCATGCCTCGCCATGATATCTGGATAGCTGGAAGGCAAAACAAGAAGGGTGAAATAAAGAAGCCTGTAACTGCTGAGGCGGCTGCAAAAATGGTAAAATAACACTCTTAGAGAAATCGTTTGAATATTGATTATTTGTGGTGTTAACTTACCGATTTCTATTTATGGTGATTAGCGGGAGCTGCACGAGCAGAGGAAACAAGGCACGTTCATCCCTCAGGGCACAAGGGATGAATTGACAGTTGCTCTGGGTAACCCAGAGCATCCTGGACGTGTTAGAGGTGCCGGCGCTGGTGTTGGCATCAAAGCATTCTTTGGGCCATCCCAGCGCAAACCCAGAGCGGGACTTTCTCAAGAAGAGGTAACCTATTCTTTTTTTAGAATGTTACTATAAAAGGAAATTCATTAATAAGAAGCTAATGTTTCTTTTATCCATGTATAGGAGAATAAGAGAGTTGAGGATTTAGTTGCTAAGAAGGTCAATGATGTAGTTGCTGAGAAGGTCAAGGAAGAATTGCTGCGGTGGCAGGCATCTCAGGCTTCCAATACGCCTATGGCGACCCACTCTTCTCCTGATGCACAGACTGCGAGTAATCCTGGAGACCCATCACCTAGCACGTCTGCTGTAAGTATTGTTTATGACATTGTAGTTAGTCTTTTCAAGTTGTTATGTTTTCAAGATGATATGTATATACGTATAATATTCTTTACATAAATTTGTAGGCATTGAAGCCATGCCACTTAAGAATGCAAGACTACGTTGTTGTAGAGGCGCAGGCTTACCCGTCCCTTCCTGGGGCAATGTTTCACGGGACTCCAATGCCACAGGGCTACGTTCGTGTGAACCCGATACGTGTGTTACCCGATTGGAGAGAAGCTACATTGCCATATCCCCACCCGGATATTGATAGACTTGCTGATGCAAAAGGCGGGGTGATATTGTGGCCCAGAGCAGATGTCGTCTACACGACTGAAATTGTAAGATAAATTTACATTGATTTAGACTGTTAATGTGTATATATGATGTCAACTGATCTGAAATTATATGTATAGGTTAAAAAGAAGACAACAGGAGCACCTAGGCCTCCACTTCCACTTCCCGCATTACCCGATTGGGTTCCAACTGACCTAACATACCCGTTAGGTCCTTCTTGTTGGGGAATGGCATGTTGGCTATGGGCACATAATGTACATTGCCCTATAATTATTTCTTTAGATGCAGATTATGCAGGTCAATCATACGATAGCTCTTTATTTATACAAGATATTATTGAGCTGTTTATGTATGATTGGCTGAATACATCAATGATAGAGACATGGATAAGGTTAGATCTTGTTTATACATCCATATACCTTGTGTAAGATCTGGTCATCTGGTTTCTTATATATTAATGCATACGCCTATATGTTTTGCAGCTACTTAGTCGAAGATCATTGCAAACAATTTGCATTTGATCATTTGGGATTTTTGATTCCATCATTGATTAGTTTGGTAGCTAAAGACCCTGATAATGTTCAACAATACTGTATAGATGCTTTTACAATTTTTGTTCAGCAAAAGAAGACGATAATAATAGCTCCATTCAATGTCAAGTAAGTTTACTTTATTTATAATTTGGACTTAAGAAAATTCCATTTTTATTTTGCATTTTGAGTTATTAATTGTTAACTTCTTACCTCTAGCGGTAGACATTGGGAGTTACTAGTTATTGTCCCCGGGACATTCACTGTTTATTATCTAGATCCTGCGGGGAGTACATTGAACCCTAAAATTGGACACGTAATGAGAATGCCATTATTCTGGTGAGAAATATTTCATTTTTATATCCGTTAACATCTTTTATTACATTACTATTTACTTATGCAATTTATTGTGTTATATTAACATGTAGGGGTTTAGATGCATTCAAAAAGGCTGGAGGAACGGTCCCAAGGAAAAAGAACCAGCCAATAAATTGGCAGAACGTACAAGTAAGTTCCCGACTCGAATATATATATTATTGATGTGAATTGTGCTTAGTTGTATTATTTTGTATGTTTCAATTTATAGTGTGCTACACAAGACAATGGCTGGGCATGCGCATACTATGTGATGCGATTTATGCAGATGATTATCAAATATGCCGCATTGGACATCGATACCATACATGAGGTATTATATATAGTCTCATTAGTTAGTATGCAATATATCAATCTTATCTTATTTTTATATTATTACTTATATATATACATCATTCTCTTTGCAGGTGTTTAAAACTGACAACACTACATGTAAACGCTTAAAAAATATACATGCTCCATATACGATGGAAGCATTAAATGAAGTAAGAGAAGAATGGGAAAAAGCCATACAAGCAGTGGCAACTGTAAGATATAATTGGGATGTTGATAGCGATAATGAAAATACTTTGTAAATGAATATTTCTGAATGTTAATACATGTATTTGAATGTTTCTATATGTGTGAATGTGAGAATTGAATTGATGTCTGAATGTATGTACTTGTGTGAAATTTTCTTTGTGACTTTTGCAGGTTTGCGGCCTGTTTGTAGGCTGATATCAATGGATGTTGTAAACCTGCAGTTCAGAAAACTGAACTGCAGGTTCTCATCCTGCTGACCAGCCACAGCAGGCCTGCAAACTGATATGAAAATATATATATATAAATAGGCGTCGGTTATTTATAGAAAACCGTCAGCAAAGACATACAGTGTCGGTTATTTATAGAATACCGACGCCTTATGTGGCCAAAGCAGTCCTGGAAATGGCGTCGGATATTCGTATCAAACCGACGCCTATTTAAACAACAAAGCGTCGGTCGTTTGGTATATAACCGACACCAAAAGGGTTCGCGCCACAGAAAACGGCGTCATCTAGGACACTTTATGCGTCGGTTATCAACTAAAAGACCGACGCAACATGGAATATAGGCGTCGGTCTTTTAGTAAATCACCGACGCAGAAAGTGCCCTAGATGACGCCGTTTTCTGTGGCGTGAACCATTTTGGCGTCGGTTATATAATAAAAGACCGTCGCCTATAGGTTAAATAGGCGTCGGTTAAAAAACTGACGCCGAAATGTTCGACCTTTAGCTGCGCCCACATAGGCGTCGGTCGGAAACCGACGCCAAATGGGGTTAAAAGATCGACGCCAAATGGGGTTTCTGTAGTAGTGGACGGCACCCCTCTCTTCTGTCTTGACTCTTCTTTTAGTTCTTGTTTTTCTTTGGTCTTCTCTTAGTTTAGGGCAGTTGCGTCTACCGCTTTGGCCTTTAGGGTTTTCTTAGTGTTTTGGTCTCCTTTTTGGTCCCCTCTTTTTCTTTTTCCATCCTCACTAGTTGTTCCTCTTTTCCAGTCATTTCGTCTATGTGTTGGGGTGTTTGCCTTTGGCTAGTGGCGGGTCTCCTGCACCTCTGTGTGTACTTGCTAGGGCAGGGGACAATCAGGGGCCTTCAGTTTCTTGAGATGGGGCTCCCTTCCCCACTACCTGTCTCTTTGCAACTCAAGTTGTTGCTTGAGCTTGTAGGGGGTGTGGTAAGGTTGTTGGGAGTGGTGGTAGGGTTCCCTGTGCTCTCTACCTCCACCCTTTCACATGTCAAGGTTGTTACTTCTTGCTTGGTTGTACTGTTGGGGGGATGGTTTCCTGCTTTGCCATTTCCTTGGTGGTGCTCTCTATCTATTTGTGTTTTTTCCCCTATTTGTAGGTATGTGTTTCTTTCCCCTATTGGTATTGTCATTCACTCCTCTTCCACTTATCCCATGGGCTCATTAGTATTGAAGGAATCTCTTATTGATAGCTGCTTTGTTCAGCCACTACGAAGAGAGATCAACGCTGAAATTTGCCTACCACCTCCCAATCTGAGTTTGTGTGCTTCGTCGGTTCTTAATAGGAGTATTGAATGGCCTTTTAGGATGACCTTACTTTATAGATGTCGTATGGCTTGTTAGTATTGATATTATTACATTTAAAAAAAATAGAATAATTGTGGGTTCCTACAAAGCATCTTCAACAAATGTTACTAAAATTATTTCATCACCATGAGTGGATTATTGAGCTCCATCATCATCAGGTTGGTGAACCAATTCATTCGGGTATAAATTTCCCTCTTCCTGATTATACTCTGAAAAAGTGTCATTTATCAAGAGATGCTCCTCTACTTTTTCTCTATTTTAAAGATGAAATTGTTGTTGAAGTTGACATTCATTTTCAAAAAGATGAATTTACTAATAGTTTTTATGTTTGCACTAATGTGGGGATTAGAACTTGATATAATGTCTCTACAATATCTATAACATCCAAGGATTTGAGGTCTCGGATAAGTTGATCTTAAAAGGAATGATTGGACTATCCATATCACTAAGGTGCACCTCCTTTTCCGAGAGCCCATCACTAAAGAACTCCATAGTCAAGCGTGGTCGGCTTGGAGTAGTACTAGGATGGGTGACCAGTCGGGAAGTTGATCCTGGCTTGCGCGTCAATGTGGACAAAGTGCACAGTTAAGTCTAGTGGTGGTTTGTGGGGCCAGTCGTCATTCCTGAAACTCTACTAGAGCCATGGGCAGTGGGCCCAGACATTACAAATGGTATCAGAGCCATAACCCCTCCAGTAGGTGGGGCCCACATGGGCATGTGGCATGCCAGTCTTGAGCCGTGTGGTCCAGGCAAGTTGGAAAGGGCTATCCGTAGAGACGAGATGGAGCTAACCTTGCACTGGTATTATGTGATCGGGAGCTGGGTGTCCATGGGCCATTGTGGGTCTGCACTGAAATGGGGTCAGATTATGAGGCCATATAGTTGAGACTTGACGAGGACGTCAAGAGTCTAAGTGGGGGAGATTGTAACATCCTAGGATTTGAGGTCTCGGATAAGTTGATCTTAAAAGGAATGATTGGACTACCCATATCACCAAGGTGCACCTCCTTTTCCGAGAGCCCATCACTAAAGAACTCCATAGTCAAGTGTGCTCGGCTTGGAGTAGTACTAGGATGGGTGACCAGTCAGGAAGTTGATCCTGGCTTGCGTGTCAGTGTGGACAAAGTGCGCAGTTAAGGGTAGTGGTGGTTTGTGGGGCCAGTCGTCATTCCTGAAACTCTACTAGAGCCATGGGCAGTGGGCCCAGACATTACAATATCACCTTGTCGATTTCATCTTTTGGTGAAGCACCTAAAAGCTTCTTTGGTTCTTCCTATTTGAGTAGAGCTTCATCTTGACATCCACTAAATCTCTATGCCTAAAAATTCATAACAAATTAGTTACAGTCTACCTCGACAACTAGCTAAAATTTGCATATACATACTGGCTTTTTTCCATATATAATGAACAAAAAGATAATGGAAAATCGATCCAAACCACAATACTGTAAGGATAGGGAAATCCACATGTGCAAATATCCCTATAGTAGGAGATGGTATCCCCTATAGAACACAACATTTTTTTAATATATATAAGTTGAATAAAACTAGCAATGAGAAACAACTTCATATAAGTAATAATGCACAATTTAGAAACATGAACGAGGTAATATAATGCCAATGATACCAAGCAATGTAACAACACTATGTAGTTCAAACACCTTGATCCATCTTAGGCATTTTGTTTCTTTGGGAGTTTACATCCAACAATACACACAAAGAAAATATTATTGTACTTACAAGCATTCTATCACATTAATGATAATACCATTATATATTTGAGAGGACCAAAATCTAGAACCTTAGAGATTTATCCAATGTGTTTTGCAGATCAAGATCCATGGCTAGCACACACTTGCCATCGATAGGAGGAAACCGCTCTTCCTCTTTCTTGGGAACGTCAAATGCCACCTTGCACTTTACTTCCACACAGACAACAAGTGAAATAGAGAATTTCATTATCCTAATAGGGTGACAATCTAATTTTTTCTCATTGGTCAATATAGCATTCTTGGTAATGAACTATTCCAACCCAACCATAGCCACAATGTTTCCACAAGGCACATCCTCCATAGACTCTTGCCTATTGCCCGTCCAGATAACAATTTTTTTTTGGGAAAAGTTAGGAGGTAGTTTTATTCAACACACCCTCCTCTTGAAGACATAAATTGGTGGTTATACACAGTGCCTACAGAAAAAGAAAACTTGGTAGGAATCCTACCATTACAAAAGGGGAAATGGATAGGTTGACCCACATGGTCAAGGGGAGGGTCCGTATAGATACGACCATCCTGGTAGGTTTTGAGGTGATGTTTAGCAAGAGAATCAGCAAGGTTAGTGTTCTCTCTCTGACCTTTATAATCTACACATCATCCATTTTGTCTATTTCTTTTGTAATGAGCTTTAACTAGGGTAGATAGCCAGGAGACTCCAAGACCATTCCTTCAATGGATACAACTACATTAGCACTTCCAGATACAATGGTAAGTGGATCATGACGATTGACATTAGAGGTTTACAAGGCAAGAAGAATTGTCTGTAGTTCGGATTTAGTGATTGACTGAACCTGTATGGTGTTGGCTACACCCCATCCCATTTCCCAACTTCATTAATTGAAATAGTTGATGTGGCAACTCTGTTTCCACGAAAAATAATGTCTATTATAATAATTCTTCTTCCTCTAAGATCTTCAAACCATTTGAGGCTATCATTTGATGGCTTCCCATTAATCTGGTCTTTCTTAGGTTGACCTTCAGTGATTACATTACAAAGGGTGCTGATGTGGAGCAGTTGTTTCTCAGTACTGACATTGACATTTTCAAATACAGTATAGTTCTTGGCTCTCCAGATGATCCAACAAATGGTTTCAAACCCTTATTTCTAAGCGTCACTCCCATTTAAGTTCTGCTTCAGCCATGTTTGGATGTTGGTGATGTTGTGAGAGGCAAAGACCCTCATACATTTAAATTTAGTCCACACCTCCATGGAAAAGGGACAACCCCAAAGAGCATGTAAGGTATCTTCTTCTTCCGCTTCACATCTGGGGTAGATGGAATTATCGGTGAAGGTACACTATTTCCTATGAACATTAGTCATGATGCCCTCGTGAGAATTAAGTCACATGAAGACTTTGATTTTTCTAGGTGTCTGCAAGTGCCAAATTGAGGGCCAAAGATCATTTGCTAGATTAATATTGTCATTGTGGATGATATCATAAGAAGATCGTGTAGTATATATTCCTCTTCTCATCATGCACGCAACTCCAACTATACTCACCATTATGGTCCATGAAAATAGGTAGGTTGACAATATTGTCCATGCATTCTTTTGGTAAGTAGATGTGTTGGAACTCTACAACATAGGAGCCAAGGTTTTGAGGATGGAGACTTTCACATCTTGAATATTCTCTTTAATAGGTTTTATGATGATGGTGTGTAGACTTGGATAACTTAGTACCTAACTGTCATTTCATACCATCATGTTATCACCACTATTAATGGTCTTGGAACAATTTGCTTTCATAAATTCCATTCCTAAGTACATACCTCTCCATAAAGGAGTTTCCTGGCCACCTTTTTGGATGTTGAGGCCTCTATATTTTTGGTGCAGTCCTACCCTCCAAAGAGAGGCATTGCAATTTAGATATTTCTAAAAGTTTTTCTATAAGAGATCCTTATTCCAATCATCCATAGACTTAATACCTAGGCCTCTTTTTTCCAGTTTGGTACTGACTTTCCTCCATGATAACAGAGAGATAGGTAGGGTCTTGTGACAACCCCCCCCCCAGATAAAATTTATTATTATTTTATCTAGTTTGATACATACAAAAATAACAATTTTAGCGATTTTCATCACTTATGTAGGAAGAGAAGCAAGGACAGCCTTTGCAAGGTAGATCCATCCTTTGAAGGATAGGGTTTTAGTCGCCCAACCATTGATCCTTGTCTCCATGCTGCTTGCTAGGTAGGAGTAGGTCATCTTGTTGACTCTTTGGGGTAACAATGGTACCCCTAGGTACTTTCTAAGATCATTGGTCTCTGGAATGCCATTGGAAGGGCATATGGAGGCTCTGGTAGTATGATCAACATATGTAGAGAAGAAGATTCTTGACTTATCAATCAAAATTTGTTTCCCAGAGGCAGCTTCAAAGGTTTTAAAGCATTGGTTTATGATTGCAATTTGTTCCACAGAAGCCCTTGTAGAGATGACAATGTCATCTGTGAAGCTAATGTGAGAGATGTAGGGGCCCTTTTAGGAGAGATTTACAGGTTTCCAATTGTTTCTATCAGCACTTTGGTTGATTAACTGTGTTAGCCATTCCATACACAACACAAATAAGTAGGGTGATAGGGGATCTTCCTTCCTCAAGCCCATGGAAGTTTTGAAGGCTGGGAGAGATTCACCATTCAGGATAATACTGGTGTTGACTGTAGATAAGGAATTTAGTATATCAATTTTGATGTTGGGAGGCCATGACATTTTATGGAGTGTATTTTCAATAAAGGTCTAGGACATGCGATCGTAGGCTTTGGATAAATCAACTTTGATTGCCATCTGTGGAGCACACGAGCACCTTCTCATATTGTTGATGATTTCTTGGACAAGAATAATGTTCTCTGAAATGCATCCTCCTGGAATAAAGCTTGTCTAAATAGGCGAGACCCATTGGGATATGCATTTTTTGACTCTTTCCAAGATTATCTTAGAGTCAAGTTTCAAGAAGACATTGTTAAGGGATATCAATCTAAGCTAATTGTTGTTTTACTTTTGGGATCAGAACAATGTTGGAGGCACCTATTCCATCGTGTATGGGGTCCCCATTTAGCATGCTTCTAATGGATTTCAAGATTGATTTCTTGATAATTTTCTAGTTCTTCATGAAAAGGATATTAGTACCATCGAGCACTACAGCTTTGAAGGGATACAAATCCTTGATGATCTTCCAAACTTCATATTCAGTGGGGGTAGCATCCAGTGCACGTTGTTGGCATTTAGTCAGTGTTTTAAATTTTCCTGGTAGCTTCTCCATGACAAGGTAGACATAGTCAAGGAGATATTGAATAAGCATTGAAAGTGATTGGAGACAAGTTGTTGAAGTTGTGTGAGGTCTGAAATCCACTTTCCATGCTCATCTTGTAGGCACCTAATACAGTTAGATCACCATATGTTGTTGGCATTGGCATGATAGAATCTGGTGTTGTTGTCCCCATCTTTGAGCCAGTTAATATGTCTTTATTTCTTCCAGTCATTTTCTTCCTTAAGGAAAATGGCTTCAAGATCAAGTTCAAGTTGTTGACAGGTGCTATCTTGTTCCTCATTGTAGTAGAGCTCGACATTTCTTTGAAGTCGGGAGATGTTCAAGATGAGGTGCTTCTTGAGTTTACCATGTTTACACCTATCAGTTGTATCCCAGTCAGAGATAGGTTTTTTCACCTGGTACAATGCTTCATGGAAGTGTGTAGAGGTGTTCCAATGGTGGATCAATAGCTTTTGAAAGTCTGGCTGACCTTGCCATGAGGATTTAGTCTTGAATCTCCCCTTTTGTTTTGGAGTTCTAGTATTAAGAGTAGGAATGGGATTGTGGTAAGATCCAATCCTAGGAATATTTTTGCATATGAAGTTTGGGTATGATTGAATCAATGTTGCATTTGTAAGAGTTTTGTCAATCCTTTCATGGATTAGCCCATTCCTATAGGTGAAAGTGTAACTGAAACTCCCAATGTTAGACATGCCTTCCTGAATGATAGTATTGTTGAACTTCACAACTTCAACTGGGTTGAGTCTGCTTCTACCCATCTTCTCATCTGGGTTCATCATATAATTGAAATCACCCAGGGTGATCCACAACTTGTTAATGGAATGGCCGATTTGGATAAGATGTTCCCAAAGGATAGGCCAACCTCCGAGGCTTGAGGATGTGTAGATGAAAGTATAATACACACTTCCATTCACACAACAATGAACATATTATTTGTGGCTTTGGATGATTTAGAAATCACATTCAGTTTTGTTCCAAAGCACCCAAATCCCTCCAGAGAAACCGTTAGCTTCAACCCTGTGGGAGCTTGTAAAACCAATATCCTTGATTACCTTTTGTGTGTGTTCACCAGAGATTTATGGTTCAGAAACGGATACAATATTGACCATATGTTTGAGGATTAGGTTCTATAGGTAGTGCCTAGATTTCTTTTTATTGACACCACTAATATTCCAGGCTATTGTATTAATCATGGATATTGCGTGAGATTTCATTTACTTGGTGAAACAGAGTTCCCCTCATTCACCTTAGAGCCTCTCTTCGTTCGACTCCTGGTACTATATGAGTGGTTCTTCTGCAGGTTGTTCACACCTAGAGTAGTTTTCTTCTCTTTTTCTTTCCTACATGTGTGAGTTGATTTATTGATCATCTCCTCATTTTTATTGTTGTCATTCCCCACAATCCACATGATTGATTATTGTGGTGCTCTCTGGTTGGTCTGTAGTCTCACCAAAGGCCTTCCCATTATTACTTCATTACTTTTGAGGTTACAACTATATCGGATGAGGTAGTCTTCTCAGTAGAGTAGTAGGTTCTTTGTCTTTGTTAACATATGTAGAGTTGTTCTCTGTGGACACATCATAATCCTCATTGTGATGCTACTTATTCCTCCAGACTTTTGGCCCCCGAGTCTCTTGATGGTTTATCTCCTATTGTTGAGCACTACTTTTTTCTTCATGTCCCTCAAGTTCCTCACCTTCCTCCCCTTTGAGCATATGGTATCGATTGGATTGTGGTGTGTTCTTGGATGAATTTTTCTTTGTCGTATCCTTGTTATTTTGAGTTCTACGAGTCAACACATTCCTCACATAGTAGACTCATCACTATTCCTCATCTTCGACCCAACAAACACTGGTTTCATCCTCAATGTTGTGAGTGTTAGATTTTACTGGTTCTTCATTTGGCCCTTTACAGTCAGATGCAATGTGACCCAATTTTCTGCATTTGAGGCACATATGGGGTAGTGATTCATACTCTATCTTGTACTCCCTCCCATTAATCAGGATGGTAGGGTGAATAGACTTCATGGTATCAATTTCCACCGCAAGTATGGAAAATCTACTTCTGGTGTGGTTGATGAAGTGATCATCAACCTTGATAAGAAGACGCACTACTTCTCCTATTCAGTCAAACATCTCTCTATTATAATAATGGATAGGCATGACTATCACTCTGATCCATGTGACCATGTGATCAGGAAATCCCTTTGATGGCTCAAAGTACCCATCCCAAGGCCATACCATCAGGAAGCTACCAAAGAGAGACCATGGTCCTTTCTTTAGAGCGTTCTCGTGATTGTCTCTACTATAGAAATTTACCATGTAATATTGCTTGGCTAGTTCATAAAGTTCAAAACGTCTGACCATGTAACAACTGAGCCCACTTCCCAAGGCTCTAGTAGAGTTCTACCACTAGCCTTAACTGCACACTTCGTCCTCACTTACGCACAAGCCAAGATCAACTTCTCGACTGGTCATCCATCCTAGTTTTACTCCAAGTTGAGCATGCTTAACTATGGAGTTCTTTAGTAATGGACTCCCTAAAAAGGAGGTGCACCTTGGTGATATGGGTAGTCCAATAATTCCTTTTAAGATCATATTATCTGAGGACTCAAAGTCTTGGGACATTACAATCTCCCCCACTTAGAGTCTTGATGTCCTCATTAAGGTTCAACTATAAGGCCTCATAATCATTCCCCATTTCAGTATAGACCCATAATGGCCCATGGACACCCAACTCCAGATTGTGGAATACCAGCACAAGGGTGGCTACACCAACCATGGACATCCCTTTCCAACATGTCTGGACCGCCTGACTCAAGACTGGCATGCCACATGTCGATGTGGCCCCCACCTACTAGAGGGGTTTTGGCTATGATACCATTTGTAACACCTGGGCCCACTTCTCAAGGCTCTAATAGAGTTTCAAGAATGAAGAATGGCCCCACAGACCACCACTAGCCTTAACTATGTGTTTCATCCTCACTCATGTGCAAGCCAGGATCAACATCCCGATTGGTCACCCATCCTTGTACGACTCCAAGCTGAGCACGCTTAACTATGGAGTTCTTGAGTAATGGGCTCTCTGAAAAGGAGGTGCATCTTGGTGATATGGGTAGCCCAATCATTCCTTTTAAGATTATCTTGTCTGAGGCCTCAAAGTCTTGGGATGTTACAGGCCAGGATCCATAGAAGCTTGAGGCATTCAGCCATTGTTAGAAACCCCACATGTCTATCAATGAGTTTCACTATGACGATGTATTTGAATGGCTTGCTCATGATTTCCTAAGCCTCCGAGGCCACATAGATTTCAGCAAAGCCTCTTTCATATACAAGCTTGATACCCTCTAGGTTAACTATCTCCTCTGGTTCATTGTTGATGAACTAGGGATCCAACTCCCCACCACCGCCTCCCACAGTGATAGCTTGCTTAAATGATTTTGGTATTGTCGCTGGTGCATCATCTGTAAAAAAGGGGTTTCCAACATCCATGTAGGTAGCCTCTCTAATGTGAGTTGTATGCTTAGTATTCATCAAAATTGTGGTATCTTCCAAGCCGCCTGAAGTATCTCCTCTCATTCCTTTATATATGATATTTATTCCTACAATCTAGAGTCGGCTCTGGTTGTTTGATCTTGCTGATAGAGCATTCATTGGATCTTGTCGGGCCCTACCTCTTATTCAGCCATAGTTGTCTTCTAGGGTTTTTTGAGAATCATCTAGAGCGTCGCCAACCTTCTCATGCCCCATTTCTATCTAGATAATAGTTCTCTAGACACTCTTGGTATATAAATCCTTCTTTTTCCCAAGAACATATTTTGGTCCCATGATCCTCTCCTTCATACTAGCGGTAACTTTTCCTGAGAAGACAAGACCAAATGCAAAGAACCTACCCTTATCATAAGAAGGATTCATCTTAGAGATATACAACATCAGTGGACTTTCTAAATCACAATTTCATAGAATTCACATACATATCATCAAGGGACCCTCATATAGATTTTCCACACAATATTTGTGTGCCTTTGAAGGAGAAGGAAGGTGGAAGATCATCATTTCAAGAAGCACGATACTGGAAGGAAGGCATTTCTACATCACACATTTCTCAATTCCTTTCCAACCAATTATTTCTCTTTGGACTTCATGGTTACACCAAGCGTTTGCAATATTGGCCACAAATTGTCCTTTTAATCACTCATGCAAATGTTGATAATCTGCTTGATGGGTTCATAGAAGATCTGGACAAAACCATGCTTGCAACTGGAAGATCTAGTACTCTTGGTAGTCCATCAATATGAGTAACCCCTCTTCCTCCTTATTTTATGGTAGTAAAAAGGCAGTTGGATAGTTTGAACTTTTTCTAATAAGGCTCACATAAAACATCATTGCAATTATAAATTGATAGAAGTATGATAGGGTTAAAGTGTATCTATAAACTGACTGGAAAATGTGACTATTTTGATTAACAACATAAATTTCCAGTAGTTAAAAGTCAAACAAATATTCAGGGATCATTCCATTCCAATCTAATTGTATGGGACTAGATTGTGGAAAATTTAGAAAACATCATACTTTATCACATTCTTCTATATTTAACCAGTTATCTTCCATTTAATAGTGTCACACTCTTGCAAAGTTTATGGCAACCCGTCACACAAGATAAGATTACTCAAAACATAAACACGATCAATTGCTAATAAAACACACAACTAACAAGAGGGTTAACTAAAATCGATTGAATTATCAAAATTCTTCTTAGTAACATTAGCATAAAAGCCCAACATCTAAGATTATTTCATAAATCATACCACAAAGCTCTTAGCAATACTACTGAAAATGCTTTTTACAACAGTTCCTTTTCTCAATTTACAACAAGTGTTAACCGTTGAATTAGATCGCGTGGTCTTATGGGGGGTGCTTTACACAACATGTGATCGCATGTTGTAATAGATGTATTTTATACAACAGTTGAAACATGTTGTCTTTTAAGGAATGGCCTGTTGTAATATGGGTATTTTACACAACATGTGGTGCACCTATTGTAATATATATTATACAACAGTTGAACGACGTTGTCTTTCTCTAAACACACCCGTTGTAATAGGGGTATTTTTTACAACATGCGGTTCACCTGTTGTGATATATATTATACAACATTCGAAGCATGTTGTCTTTCACTAAACACACCCGTTGTAATAGGTAGGTCTATTACAACATACAGTGCACCTATTGTAATATACATGTTTATACAACAGTTGGAGTATGTTGTCTTTCCATACATTTAACCATTGTAATAAGATTGTTTAGACAACATGGTGTGTGTCTGTTGTAATATACACAATTTATACAACATGTTATGCATGTTGTAGTTCACTAGAAACACCTGTTGTAATAGGTGTATTTTTTCCTGACTAACCTATTGTAATAGGTGTGGATAGCACAACATGTGTTGTTTGTTGTAGAATCATACATTTTACAACATATTATTAATTGTTGTCTTTGATTAGAGTTTGAATGGTCATATATTGAACCAACTGTATTGATCAAATTAACCATATTATTAATAAATTATAATAAATATGCAATTATACTTTTTCATTTCACAAAAAACACATAGTTGAACAAAATTTCCATCAAACCTTGAAAGAAACTCGTACTAAATTTAATTAATATTAAATCATCCATACAACGATTCAATAATACAAAGTACTGAGTATCCACTCTAGAATCGAACTGAAAACTAACTAAAAAAGTTTCACACATTGGTCTATGGTAAAGAACAAATGTCTCCCCCACATGTCACATAATCTTATGTGTGCTCAAGAACACATGTCGCCCACTCGTTTTGGACCTCATCGATTTCTTCTTGGTTGAAGAAATGACCAATATACTTCGAATAATATTGCAATCATATGACAAATATATCAACATATTGTGATTTTTTCAATTTATTTAGAAATTTGAACAAACTAAAAGAATATAATGTTAAGTAGCTTACACATTCAGGAATATTTCTATTTCTCACATCAAAGATGTCTTTCATATACTTCAGCACATAATACCCGCAATTTGTATTGTTCGGCTGCTTTGGACACTATACAAAATAAATATTAATTTGTTATCGAAATAATTGTGAGAACTTGTTAGCAAATAAGAGGATGGAAAGGTATAAATAGCCAGAATACTTAATAAAAGGTATGTGTAAACAGAATCAAAAATGCTATAAGAGTGAAAAAGGCATGGTTTATTGCTGAAGAAGGCGTGATTTATATGTCATATTGGATGATGCAAAACTTTCTCTTGCAAGAGGAGGATTTTGTAAGAGTGAAGAATGCCACCCTTCCAAAAGGAACCTTTGTTAAATTGCAGCCTCACACGAAAGATTTTTTAGATATATCAAACCCCAAAGCTATTTTGGAAACAACTCTCAGGAACTACTCGTGTTTGACAACTGACAACGGTATCATGGTAGCTTATAACAATAAAAAATACTACATAGACATTATAGAAACCAAGCACATTATATAACCTGAGCGTCTAGCTACTCCGCTCCTGTTAGTAAGGCATCTAAAGTTGAAGCTCCAGAAAACACAGGACCCAAATTTAACCCTTTCACTGGTACTGCAAGACGGTTAGATGGAAAACCTATGCTTCAAAATGTAGTACCTTCTACAAGCACCCACAAGGATCGTCTACCTGAAGCATCCAATGGGGTAAATTTTTCTTAGTTACAGATGGTAACTGGTGTTATTTGATTGGTCACTCATTAGGCTGAACGCAATTTGTATTATAAATGTGCTGCATGCCATGGAGATTGTTATCAGGTTTGCATTATAACTTTTTGAGTAGCATATCTAATAAATTATAGTGATGTTATAAATTGATGTAGTGATTTTTATATATATAGTTTGGTAGGATAATACAGTACTTCTTACTATTATATATACAAAGACAAGCACTCTCAGCAAGATAGCAAATGACAGTTTACATAATACAGTACTTCTTACTATTATTTTTACTTACATGGTAAATAAGTCACCATCTCTAGGTTTAATGAATAGCTGGGAGTATGCTACTATAGATTGTTGAATGTTCCATGTAGTATAATTCTATACATGTCTGAGAAAATTGTGTAATGTTTATCAGCAACTATTTTAATGAAGGTTTATTCAGACAGTCCATGGAGCATCTTCTCCCTTGCTCTTCCTATGGTAGGGTTTATTCCTATGGTAGGGTTTAATGAAGGTTTATTCTAAAAAAGCATAACAAACTTGTCAACGGGAGCGCCTAGGCGGCAAGGCGCCCTAAGGTGGTGCGCTTTGACCTGCGCCTTGGCCAATATGACGCCTTAAGTATTTTTATGGACCCTTGACCCTATATATATATATGTATTTATTTGCCATACACATGTTGTAATATACAAATGAAGTATATGTATGTATGTTTGTTCTAGACTATCATTATTTTCTGGATAATACTCTTGATATTTATGTTACTATTTCTTTGATAGTTGGTTGAATCTAATCTTTATGTTGAGGTATTTTCATCCCCTAAATAGCTAGCCAATTGCAATATCAGTACATTGCTACTTATACTACATCCCTTTGTGCTTGCTTTAGGAACTTCAAGAAGCCATATTAGCTGCAAAACTATGTATATAAGCTGAAAATAACCCTAAATTAATGAAAATTATCTACTAAAACAAAATTATCTACTGCTTCTTTTTAAAGCACTGCTCTCTTTAACCCGTTACTAGGTGTAAAACTGATGTATAGTGAATTACATAACTTATATAAGAGTTTGTCTGTGTATTAGTGGAACCTCAAATACCCATATTACCATAGTTACGCATATGCATCCAAGTATAACTTTTAAAGTCTTGTATATATCTACGTATGCAACAATAAAATTGTATATATCATGGTTTAGTTGTGTTTCTTCAATGTTTCTTCAAGGGGGTGTCGCAGCCGTGCAATTTCTTGGAGAACCTTCCAATACATTATGGGTGAATATTGTAAATTTCCTACAAGTGGGGCTCCCCTTACAATACATTATGGGTAAAATTGTATCTATGGAGTACAATGAAATCATAAGGATCTAGTAAAACAGAGGGCTAGACTAAAGGTGTAATTTGTAAGCTTCTTCATGTTGTAATACCCAAGTTCTAATTTTTGAGAGCTTATCATAGCATAAAAATAGTACAATTGATAGGGAAGATGCATGAATGAACCTACTGGGGATTTCACCAATATATAGTACAATTGATAGGGAAATAGTTCACCAATATATCATCACTCTCATATCCCCTTTCAAAGTGAGCAAGGTTGTGTGTATCCTAGATACTCTTTCGATGGATTAGTTGGAAGATGCATGAATGAACCTACTGGGGATTTCATCAAATTTTCTAAAGACTGCATTGTAGGCCCTTGTCCTGTGGACTCAACATCCACTCTGTATACCACATTCACAAAGAGATAGCTCATTTTTTTGACATAGAGCCTATTGTTCCAGTAGTGTAATTTAATGGTATTATTCTTTGATGTGATAATTAGAAGGGAAAGCTATTCTATGGAAAGATAGTGGAGTACATTGTTGATGTTGAAATCCTATTTTGAATGAAGTGTAGTAGGAAGACATGGGTAGATCTAGGAATCTTTCCTTGGAACATGGAATACATATGTACAATAACTGATTTGGAGTTACACATTTATATCGACAATTTTCCAACAACAAATTGAAATGGATGTTGCAAATTAATATGAACTAAGTTTATGCCTCTTTAGAAATGATAAGTACAATATCCTGACAACGCATCAGGACATCATTTGCTACCCAATACTAATACTTACAAGGAACGAATTTCCCAAAAAGGACCCAAATCCATAACTATATTCTATTGGATTTTCCTTTTTCACTGTGATTTTTAAACATATAATTCATTTGAATACTAGTACATTTGAAATAATCAATTATGTTTAGATTATCTCGACCTTGTTCTAAACATAATTATGGAATTGCCACTTCTAATGGTGCATACTACATTCCATAAGGGGATGAAGAGTATAAATAGTGCTCTACTTTGTAGACCATTAGGTAGGAAGTTTTCTAAGGAAAATGTGATGGCAAATGAATATCACACACGAATTGCAAATCTCATGCATTCCGTGTGTGAAAATCATAAGCAATTTTTTTATTATGTTAACACAACATGTAGTAAACCAACTCAAACACCACATGTGATAGTAAGATCGATAATATATTATGCCATCTTATCACAAAGATAAGTATCATCTTAGTATCCTCAAGCAGAAAAAGATACCTCCTACTATCCTCTTTTAATTCATTGATAGAGAGACATGGTTCGTCTTAGTCCAATGAATGCAAAGACAAGAACGGCATGGCCGGATTACATTTTTTTCCCTTCAGCTATACGGGTTAGCTAAGGTGTGAGTCTAAACGTTGACTAGATAGTCATATCTATTGCTCACTGGGTATATCTATTAAAAGAATGGCTTTTCTAACAGCATAGACTAGAAAAGACAAAAGCCCACCACTAGGGGGGTATCTATAAGTAAAACAAATCATACATGTCTAGGTAAATGGCTAGGGAAGATGTTCTTCCTCACTTTGAATTGGTGATCCTGATGAGGTCTATACTGGAGGGCCACCAACTATTGACTTCATTGAGTTGTTCTGGTATGATGCTCCGTCATACACACTTTATACATGAAATGATTATCTCAGACCATATATATCATTTCAGAAAAATAATATTGTAATTTTTTATTGTCTAGCAAATGCCAAAACCGTGTTGATTATATATACTTAGTAATATAGGACCGAACAGTAGACAAAATTTACTTTAACACAAGAACTTGCAAGCATGCCATAGACACGCATGACATACCGTTTCTTCAATGGATTATGGCCCAAGACATGCTCCACCTCATAATCTCCAGAAGAAGTTAGATCGCTGGAAATTTGCAGATTAAGTGCAAATATTCATGGAAAATAATACAGATGACGTAATGTTATTGAATAAGATGACATTTTCTATTAGAATAAACAAAATGTATCCAATAAAAGAAATAAGTAAAAGAAAAATCTTGCATCCTACTAACACCAACCTCTAGGTAAAAGTTGATTGAGAACTTGTGTGGCATGCAACCTCCTTGAGCTTTTTTTCCTTTAAAATTGAGAGCAGCTGTCACGATGAAATCTCAATATATAAGAGTAAAAGGTGCTGAAATTAAATCTCATTATATTATATGTTTGAAATTCCTAATCCCTCATGCTCACATTAACTGCTAGCTAGCTAACTATAGCTTTTTGATAAATAAAGAATTTGAGCAGGAGGTTCTATGATCAGACATATTGTATTACTTTCTATATGTCAGATTCAGACGATGGCAAAATTGGTTAACACTATTTCATCCCTTGTTTGCTAGATAACTTATCGATCCCATCATGTGTCTTCTAGTTTTTAAATATTATGCCTTTTACCATGCTACTGCACAACACAACTCATATAGTGTCATAGGGAATGGTTGGAAAAGGACTCTGAAACTACTCAGGATAGGAAACAAACAAAACCCCTCCTTTTATAGGCTTCTTAATCTAGTCCAGAACGTGCCTCTAGCTTTTAACTTGAATAGATGAGGAGCTTTAAATATCACACCATACTAACTTTTCACTATCAGATTAGCTGACTCTTCTCCACCAATTTAGCTACATACTAAATACGCGACAGCTCCACGAATCGATCGCATCATCAACATCTATGAGCTACATTGTTATGTTCCTTTTATATTCACTAAACGTGTAATCGTGGTCATTCACTTGAAAAAAAATTATGTCTTTTACCAGTCATCATCGTCTGATGGCTGAAGTTGACTTCTCAATTGCTTCAATTGTGTTATCATGCATTTTTATCGTGCATTCCTGCTTCAAACAAAGCACGCTCAGCGTCAATGAGTTTCTGTAATAAAAAAATACACCATGCGCATTCATACCTTTGTCGTGCATTTTGAAGAAGGACGCTCTGACTAGTTTGGTTCAAGGAAACTAAAATTAAGTTGATAAAGTGTCAGATCATGAAGAAAGAAAAACTCAGACTAAATGTTATGCAGTTTCTTAACCATTATAGTGGAAAAATTAGGAGAACGCCCTGGTAGGGGTTTCCTTACCATCCTATGATCACCATTCTGGTTTTTTGCCATCAAACTTCGATATCAAATACCGATGTCTCTACCCAATTTCTGCGTCGATGAAACCCCTGTCCTTTATGTCGAGGAAGAGGAATGAGACATCCTAATTCTAGTTAATGCTCGCTTCGGCCTTCTTAAGCTATACGATATCTGTGGTGGGAGGTGATAGCCTAATTGACGCTGGTGCTTTGTCAGGAGAAGCAACTCAATAGGGATGAGAATTCTGATGATGGGTAGGCAGTCCATAGAGACCTCAATTACTGCAGCAAGGCATGCATCCCGCCGGCAAGGCTAGAATCTTTGGATAGTCATCCAAACTTGGAGATCTCTGATGGAGTGATGGGAAATTGGGATGGTGAGGAGAGAAAAGATGAAGTCTTACAATTAGAAATTGGAAGGAGGCCAGATGTGAAAAGCAATCTGGTTAGGGTCGGCAACTAGGATAATGTTCTGGAGGCCTAATGCGGGAGATGAAATTTGGGAGACAAAATGGCGGGAGCGGAAAAACTCTGAAACAAATGACATGCAAGTAAACAACACCTTAATTGGAAGGTTTACACAAGGACAATGAACAAAACAATCCATGCTAGAATTATATATTAAGATAATGAATAAAAATGGTGAATAGGTTGATGTGACACATATATTTTAGGGGGTCTTCTTGGGTTCGTGCAATAAATAGAATATGCAAAGTAAAATAAGTAGATTTGGCACCCATAAAATGCCACTATTACATCTATAAATGCTGAAATGATTGGGCTCATCATGTAACATTTATAGTATGGTATTTAGTGGCTTTTGAATAAGAAATATCAGATGTATAGCGACATTTTCAAGAAAATTCCACCATATAAAATGCCACTAATGACTACTTTTGTTGTAGTGACATGTCACACCAGACAAGATTTTTGTCTTTAGCTCTAGCAATGTGCAAAGCTTCAGATACCAAAGACACCCCACTGTTTTGCATCGTGCTTTTGTCATCTTGACATTTTGTATAGAAAGTGTATCCATTTATAAAATAACTAGCAAATGACAACACAGTTGATTTAGGCCCCACAGATAACCATTTTAAGGTCTTTGAAATAGAATTTGGTGAATGATCAATCTGTTCACTAATACGATTCTTTAACCATTCGGCAAAACAACGGATGTGTAAGTTCATTATATCCTTCTCATTCTTAGATCGGTAATGAGTTTGTAAATAATCAATGTGTTCTTTAACATATGGTTCAAACTCAGTTGTATTACGAAGGACATACACATGCGCTATGTGTAATTCATCAATTGAAAGTCGTACAAACTTGCATCATGTACTGCCTTGTCCATCAATTTTTCTGACATTCCGTGATTTAGGAATACCAATGGCTTCAACATTGGATAAATGTTGGACACAAAATTCAATAGTCTCTTTTACTATGTATCTTTCCACCATACAACCCTCGGGTCGATATCTATTCTTCACATACCCCTTTAATAGCTTCATATATTGCTCGAACGGATACATCCAATGTAAAAATACCAGACCACATAGTTTGACCTCTCTAACCAAGTGCACAGTCAAATGAACCATTACATCAAAGAATGAAGGAGGGAAGTACATCTCAAGATGACACAAAGTGATGATGATATGATTTTGCAATGAGTCCAACGTCTCAGGGTCAATGACTTTTGAGCATAAAGCATTGATGAACATACAAAGTTTAGTGATTGCATTTCTAACCCGCTTAGGCAAAATGGAACGGATAGCCAACGACAAAAACTATTGCATTAAGATGTGGCAATTATGTGATTTCAAGCCCAACAGTTTCAAATCTTTCATATCCATAAATCTACTCATGTTTGAAGAATATCCCTCTAGAACCTTAACTCCTTTTAGGAACCCACAAAATACAACTTTTTTAGACTTTGAAAGTGTGTAACATGCTGGGGGCAAGTAGGTCCGACTTCCCCTCATTGGTGGAGCCAATCTATCTCGAATACCCATGTCAACCATGTCCAATCTTGCCTTGAGGCCATCTTTTGTCTTCCACGGGATATTAAGTAATGTTCCAATTAGACTGTCACATATGTTCTTCTCTATGTGCATCACATCTAAACAATGCCTCACATATAAAGACTTCCAATAAGGAAGATCAAAGAATACAGACCTCTTCTTGTAGAGACCTTTGAGAATTGGAGATTTATTCTTTTTTCTGAATTTTACTTTCAACTGTTTCACCTTAGTGAAGATTTCTTGACCGGTTAATGGTTGTGGAGCTCTTCGTAGTTCTACTTTTCCGTTAAAAGCTTTCTTCACTCTACGATAATGATGATCCTTAGGCAAGAACCTGCGATGGCCGAGATAAATAGTTTTCTTCCCATGTTTCAGTTGGCAAAAAGAGGTCTCGTCTTCACAGATAGGGCAACCAAGATGTCCCTTGATACTATACCCAGATAGATTTCCATATGCCGGGTAATCATTTATCATACAAAATAGCATCGCCCTCATATTAAAATTCTCTTTGCGGTATGCATCATACAACTCAACACCCTTGTCCCACAGAATCTTTAAATCTTCAACAAGTGGAGCCAAGTAAATGTCAATATCGTTTCCAGGCTGCTTTGGTCCTGAAATCAGCAAAATTATATATAAAAGGTCATCCATTGTACTATGACTTCTGGAATATTACCAAAATTATATATAACCAAAATTATATAAAACATCAATAAAAGGTCAAGATTATATATAACCAAAATTACAGGCCATGTACTATGACTTCTGGAATTATGGGAATTCATTCCATCTGTAGAAAGTGCCAGTCTTAAGTTTCTAGGATTACCACCTAATTCTGGAAATAAATTATCGATTGTCATCCATTGCGGAGAATCTGCAGGGTGTCTAAGAAAACCATCTCTTTTTCTATCCTCAGCACACCAAACCAACTTCTTCGCATCATCAACATTATTAAACAAGTGCCTAAATCTCAGTA
Source organism: Alisma plantago-aquatica (assembly GCA_963693085.1). Classification (NCBI taxonomy): domain Eukaryota; kingdom Viridiplantae; phylum Streptophyta; class Magnoliopsida; order Alismatales; family Alismataceae; genus Alisma; species Alisma plantago-aquatica. The sequence continues at coordinate 199,351,369 of OY856413.1, read as the reverse complement.
TTATTGGTAAATACCACAACACCTTACTAGGGCTGCCATCCTTCTTGTATCGTGGTTCTCCACAGACTGGACAACTATCCTTCAAAGCATGATCATTTCGATACAAAATGCAATCATTGGAGAATGCATGTATCTTTTCATAATCAAGGCCCATGGATGAAAGCACTTTCTTTGCCTCATAAGTGCAACGAGGAAGCACATTATCCTCGGGAAGCATATCTTTCAAGAGATGTAGCAAGGTCGTAAAATATTAAGATCTGTGTTATGGCGCATGGGGAAAAATTTCAGGAAGGCATAGTTGATATTCTGGTTCTTAACCTTGTGCTATTTCAAGTTTCTAATCATCCCCTTAATTTTTTAGTCTTCCCTTCAAATTATTACTTTCCTACCAAAATTTTCAAGTTCTATATAACATAGAAATCAATGATCAAGGATAACCTGGCACATTTCAACCATAAATATATGGTACTTTAATTTTGTCATACTATTATGTTGTTTTTATATTCTCATCTCTGACTTCTGATGTTTCTTTTTATCTCTACTCTGGAATTCTGTCATACTATTATGGCTTCTTAGTTATTCATCCTGAGATAAAACACATTTGAAAGCGCCAACAACATGTTACTTTTTAGACTGGTAAACTAATTTGTTATTATTGTAATACTTATTTTCTTGTGATTATGTACTACTATTGCACTTGGATTGTTCCATTACAACACAGTATGAGTCTTAGTCAGTATCAACCGCCTAAAAATACTGGTGCAGACTGAAACTTATTATGTAGAAGCAACTATAATTTCTTTGGTTATCTTCTGTTGAAAGAATGAGAACTGAAGTGACCTATGGATATATGAGGTCAAGGGAAAAATGGGTTACTGACTTATGATGCATATGATCCTTCTCTAGCGACAACTTCCTACAATTATTTCTTTTGTTCCGTTCAATTTCTCGTTGGACAATTATTATGCAGGAAACATCCATCTTGATTTCCAACGTAGTAGCTTTTGCCAAAAAATTATTGTCAGACTGGTAGCTAACAAAAATATAAGTAACTTGTTATCTGTTGTAGGTAATATTTAATCCTTTCTAGTTGAATCAATGTTCATCGACATACATTTCTTATTTTATTTTTTGTTGTGAATATATGTTGAGGAATCAGTGTTTTTTTATGTATTAATTCTAGTAAACTTTATGTTCTTCATATGTACCATTACATGAATGTCATAAACTTTTAGAATGTCAGGGATCACATACATCATCTCATCAACAATGCAAGTGGTCGGTGCCCCTATCACAGTGACCAGACCCATACAAACACAAATATGACATAGATTGTTAGAGTTCTCCATCTCCATAGCCTGCTATGTTTTTGTGCCTACACATGGCAAGGTTCCTAGTTCCTCTAGTTAATATGTGGAATGATTCTTCCTGGGATCAATGGTTTTGTGAGAGATGTCCATCGGATATTTGATTGCAGGTAATTTGGTTCTGGATAGGTAGTTCGAATAGGCATTATGCATCTTAATTACAAAATTGTTTCAATCTGTTCTGATCTCAGATTGGTTTCTATGACTCTTTTCAGATGTTGTTCTGATCTCAGATAGGTTTCTATGAATCTTTTCAAATGAAGATTCAAATGATCATTGATAAACTAAATCTAAAATGTTACAGGAAATTGTAATTCTTTTAAGTTGGCCATTAGAAAGTGACCACAACATCTAAAACATGTCTTCTTTAAATGAAATAGAATCTTGTGTAATAAGTGGTCCTCCTTACAAAATCTTCTAGTTCTCATTAATTAGATCGATTTTTTTGCTAAGTTGGTACCTTTTGCTAAATGTTATCAACTTTTCTCTACAAGTAGGCCTCCTTACAGAATACTCTAGTTCCCATTAGTATGCAGGATTTCTCTTTATTGTTGTGAGGGTTGAGTAGCCTTGATGTTAGTTACTTGGCTTGGAAACAATTCTATCTATTTTTATGTCTGATGCATCTTTAAAGTAGATTAATCTATTATGCACTTTCCTTCTATGCATACTTGAGTTACTTCCTACAAACATAACAAGATTTTCATTATTGACATTATTCTGTTAATGGCTCCCACCCCTTTGCTTAGTGAAGCAGGATGCAGGGCAGCTGAAATGACTAATGAAAAACTACACATTAAGGAAGTAACTTTAAAGAGTCTGAACACTATTTTAGTGGCATTGCTAATGAATTCCAATCAATATTTTGTTACCTCTAGAATACATTTGAGGTACTTTTATATTTGATGCTAATGATCCTGTGGTCTATAAAAAACTTCACCTTTAGGAGGAATGCTCGAGGGATGGTTGTATGTTGCATGTAAGTGAATTCCAACTCAATTTACAAGATGTTGAAAGTTATTTAATGGTGAGCTAAATCTGTTAAATATACTTCACTACTCCCATGTTGCTCATGTGTTCTTACCTCAGTGTCTTTGAAGCTCTGTGTTTGGGTTTCTACTATAAAATTTTGAGTCCTGGTGAGTTATTTGTTGAGGTAAGTTTGAACTTCCCCTCCTACCATTCCCTTTTAAAATTTATCATATCATTTGTCTCCTTTGAATTGAACTAGTCATGAACTTATGAAGTACAAGCCCTTATCTCATTGGATGAGTCGAAGGCAAATAAAAAGAACCCAGCACAAACTTGTATGCCAATGATGTTCTCTCAACAACGACCTAACTTAGCAAGTTACTTGTGATAAACCCCATGCATATTAAGATATACAACTTTGATCTTTCTTAACCAATAGAAAGAATAAGGTGGACACCATACACAAATCTTTCTCATAAACTGTACATGTTAATTTTTTTTTGAATCTATTTAGTGTATCATATGCCCTCCACAACCCACTCAATAGGGTATATTAGAAACTTATTACTTTTTTCCAATACATTTGCACTTTTGAAATCTTTAAAATGCCCTCTTCAATGCATTTTCACTCCTTTCCATACCCATTACTTGCATAGTGTTTGAGTCAATCTAGAATTATCAAAACTGGTTATCTATTGTTTGGAACTTACCAAATCACAATCAAGATCCTACATAATGTGGATCCAGCTTAATACTACCATAATAGTGAAGGTCATTGACAGGTGGCATCGACATGGTTCGAAAGTATGGACAAGAATGAAGTGGATCTCTATGATACATAATATTTTTGACATGTGTTGCAGCATAGTTCATAAAGACAACAATTTCCCTTTCCTAAATAGAGTAGTATATCACATGAATTGTTTGTTAGCTGACTTGTGTAGATCTTGTATACTCTAGCAGTTTCCTAGAATCAAAAGAGGCAAAGGACAAGGAGGATGAATCGACCATGATGCACAAAATAGAGGCTGATCATGGTCTACACACCCTGGGCCCCTCTACTTGCATTCGAGATCAACATCGACCTCATGGCCTCATGGTACCAAGATCCTCAACCTCTTGCTTCCCCCCTGCTATCTAAAAATGACACCACTGTAGCTAACAATTACAACATGAATTGATTGTTTGAGAGGGAGACAAACTCCTATGATTTGATCCCACAAGCAAAGGTTGGATCAAACTATGTGGACAACTACTCCTCTTCTCTCACTCAACCAGTCAAATCAGATAGATCAAGCCACTGGATCAGTTGCTGCCCACCGTGTGGCCAGTTCCTGCCTCTTTGGGGCTTCCTCTCTCAAAGATCAAGGGATGTAAAAGATAACAGGTTATGATCTCCCTGTCATCGGATGATAGGTCAAGTCCATGATCAGCCTCTCCCTTGGTATTATTTCTAACCTTCTTTATGACATAATTGATGACCATAAATGATACCACATAATTCATGAGATACTAGGGTTGAAAGTTATTCTACACCTTGGATGAGAGCATGTTCTGCTATTTCTTTTTTAAAATAGAGCATGTTCTTCTATGGTCAGGGCTGTGCATTCATTTTATTACTAGTTAATACTCTTAGAGTATTTTAGTTATTTGTGTTTGGAGTCTTTATACACATCATTCACATACTATTAGGTAGATTTTCCACATAGAGCAAATGAGAAAACTCAGCAGGATCACTGTCATAAATGAGGCTACAAAACACTTGTATATCGATTGGCTTAACTGCAATCATGGCTGATCTCCTTATTGGGCTCATATTGAGCCAACAATTATGATTGAAGAGGGATGCATTCCATAGGATTTTCGTTGGTGCTCATAGGTATGACCATCAATCTATTGTTTTATCTTCCTCTCATATTTTTTTTTGGTCTAGAATTGATCAAATCTCATGTAATTTTTGTGAAAAATGGTTAACATTGGATGTTCCAGTTTTATATATCTCATTTTAACTATTATGTACCACATTCCATGTCTGACTTTGAGCTCTCAGGTAAGATTAACAATATTTTTAGTTTCTATAATGTTTATTGTGTTAAATGAAGGACTATGGATTTAGAAAAAGGACTAGCATCAGTATTCCATGTACATAATCTACTATCTAATCTTTTAAAGCTCATAAATCTAAGGGTGGGTTACAAAACCATCCCTACACTATTAAGGTGGTATTTATAATTATATCCATTGTATGATATTTATTCTCTATATCAATCATCGAATATGATCAGGTTGACTTTGTCTATATTCAGTTCAATATTTCATCTTTTATTGGTGTTAAAGGATACAAGCTCCTAAAAATCATGGAGAATATCAATATTCTGGTATGCACTATTTTTGAGAATATTGGCATGTGGTTGCACAAGGTCTGTGGACATTAGATGCTAATGGAGAAGGTGCCTCTCCTAAATTTTAACTTTTCTGTATTCCAGGAATCCATTCATCTGTGTTTGTTCACTAATCAACCTCATTGCATTCATGGTTATAAATTCGTCTGCTAAAAGATTTGAATATGATAGACAAAGGTCAGTTGGTTTTCACATTCTTTTGAATATTTGTATCATTTCATCCATCAATAAAACTTATTTATTAAGTCTTATCACATAAACTAAGAATTGAATACCATGTTTTTGGTTTATGTTATATATTAGAGTCTGTCAGACCATCCTTTTGGTTGGGAGCCTCATGGATGGACATAGTCACACCAATATTTCAACCATTGAAATATTATACATGAGTTCGTGTTCAACATATAAAAGAATAACTAGATCAAAACAAGGTAGTTTGTTAACAATCTTGTATCTACATATATATTCGCAACCTATCTTACATTCAGTTCAGTTGGTAGAGTTGTGTCACTGTAAGGAAATTCAATGATCACAATGTTGGCTCCATGTTAAGATGCTCATAAAACCAAAACGAATGAATATTGCAAATATTTATTGGGCTTCATGTCTGTATGGTAGTATATTGCAAAAATTTCCAATTCTATAACAGTTTAAATTTGTAATATACTGCAAACCAAAACGTATGAACTACCATATCCTCTAGCGTGGTCAAGGAAACACATATTACTTGGATTAGTAATTTTTGGACATAGTGTGGGTTGGGAGAAAGGGATGGAGCATTAATTGTTGAGCTATTTATGGATGTATCTTGCTACAGGGATATTGATTGGCTCTTTACTTAATTTACCTAGGGCTACGAGTCCTTTCTGTGTAAGTAGAGGTTACCTTGGATTGAAGGGAGCTCAAAGTAGAGGTGGGTGTGAAACACTTTCTGGTGAAGAAATTGTAGAGGATAGCTAGCGGCACTTTCTGGTGAATGAGGAGGCATTGTCGGTGGTCTCTCCAGGGCAGCAGAGTCGAGTCGTCGTCCATCTCTCCAAGGTAGCACTTTCCGGAGAAGTAGTACGGACGCTCTGGGATGGCGGCGATGTGAAGGCAGTCATCGTCGGTCTCTCCAAGGTAGCGGTGGGCTCTATGGCCCTCTGGGACGGCGGGCAGTTTGCGGTGGAAGTGAATTTTGGGGGAAATGGGCACGCAGAGGAAAAGAGGAAGCGCGGGTGTTGAATTGTTTTACCATTATGTGACACCTATTTATTAATTAGATCTATACATGTACATGTACATATATGCAATGTATATGATTCATGTAGGTTAATAATTATTCTGTAATAATATCACATAAAGGTGTTAAATAATTGTTAGTTCTGGGTAAAAAAATGAACTGGCCCAGTCAATCTCGGACCCAATCTAAAATTGATTTTTTTAGCAAAATAATTCAAAGGCTATTTTGTATGTAAAATAGTAGATACATATGTATAACATGTAAATATAGAGGTTGATTAGTTACTCTATTATAATATCACACAGGGTGTTAAAAATTGGTTTTGAGTCAGTCAGTTTCAGGACAAAACATGGCCCAGTTAGAGAGTTCAATTGTCAGTGTCGGACCCAAATGCAAAACTAGATTTTAATTGTTTGAATGGTGTCTTAATTGAGAACGACCCAGATTGAAAACATTAGATTTGAAAGAAAAGTCAAAGCCATATTTGACAATGAATATAAAAAAAATATCTGATTAGATGTTCATGATTATATTTCATGTGATATAATATTGGGTGGTCGGTTCCGGGTCAAAACATCTACCCAGAGTGAAAAAATTGTCATTCCCATGACCACACAAAATTAAATTTTGTTCAATCGACCTCTCAAACTGAAACCAACCCATATTAAAAAAATTAAATCCCAAAAAGAACTCGGACTCATATTTGACAATAATTTTATATGAAAAAATAATTATTTGATTACATGTTCATGATAAAATTCCCTAATAAGAAATTGAGTTTAGCTCGGTTCCGGGTATATAAAACAAGTCAGAATCTATTGTATAATCTTGTCATATAACAATGGATTATAATGTATTGTGTGACTATGGTCTATTACAACATGTAGCTATTACAACAGGAGACCAGACAGAAGAAGACTTGTAGTGGCACAAGGAGAGGGAGTGCTTGTTCTAGTTTTGGAGGTGGGACTTTGGTGTCGTTCTATTTCCGGAGCGGGAGCGAGAGAGAGAGCGAGGGTATGACGTCGTTGTTTTGTTTTCGGAGCGGTAGATATAGAACGGAAGGGAGGCATGTATTGGAAAGTAATCCACCGTCTAAATGAATTAGGATTCAACAAGGTACAAAAAAGGAAACTGCAATTATTGTTTAAAATCAACGACTGATCCATTTAAACAATTATGATTATCTAAAAAGAAAATGATAAATGTCCACAATCAAATGGATCCTCTTCACGGAAGTAAAAGAGATAATAGTTGGTTTAATATAGTTAATATTGGTTAGGAAAAAAGTTAATGAGGGTCAGGAGCAATCCTTGGGTAAATTAAATAATAGTCTGGGATACATTTCCATAAGGTCAGGGATAAGCCTTTGGGAAAATTTAATATACTCATCAAGGATAGCATCACAAGGGTCAGGGATAAGCCTTCAGAATAATTAATACACTTGTCAGGGATTATGTCCTTGAGGAAAAATCCTACGGCCTTGTTGAGTTTTGTAGTAGTGATTGAGGGGAAATAATCTTTAGAAAATATTGAAACATGAAAGAATGCTAAGTGAGTATTTTTTTAAACAATTCGGAAATAAATTGTTTTGTTTGGAATAATATGCGAAAATGCATAAATGACGAATAAAACACGAATAATTCGTAAAATTTGGGGAAAATACAGGTTTAATATGAAATTCAGGTGTACCATATGTCTAATAAAAAATTTGCATATTATACGCGAATAATTGAAAATTTTAGAGAATTATGTGAATATGACGTGTTGTTTAACTATGGTCTTTTACAATATGTAGCTAGTACAACAAGTGATATCATGTTGTGTAATTATAGTATATTACAATGGTTTAGTTTACGTTGTGTAATGGAGGTCTATTACAACGATGTTTTATGTGTGGATATTACAACAAGTTACAACATGTTGTGTAATTATAATATATAACAACAGGTTGGAGTCTGTTGTCTCATGTTGGGATATAACAATGAGTTTTAATATGTTGTATTATGGTGGTCTATTACAACATGTACCAAATAAAACATGTAAAGGCCTGTTGTATAATTAATACATACTACAACGGGTGAGTCTGCGTTGTGTAATGATGGTCTATTACAACATGTGACTATTACAACGGGTCAAAATATGTTGTGTAAATAACATCTTTTACAATGGTTTTGAATATTTTGTGATACTACAACCTATTACAACACTTTAGCAGTTGTTGTAGTATCCCCCTATACTACAACACGTTTGGCATGTTGTAAATGACTTGTGTTGTATAAAATATACAATATAAAACACAAAAATGGGCTTGTTGTGATAAGTATGCTAACTATAACACAATCATCAGAACTGTTGTCTATCTCCCTTTATAAAAAGCATTTTCTGTAGTAGTGTAAAAAGGCTTTGTGTCCTCAGCCACAACATATACACAAGAGATAGAATCCAAATGTACAAGATCAAAATACTAAGAAAGGTCGAGTCATTAAAACACTATATTCAATACATTCTCACCTGGACTTGAGAGTACAGTGATGACTCTAGGACATACTAGACATATAAAAAACTATCCATCTATGATCCATCACATTAGCTCCTCCTCACTGCCACGAGTATGCTACTGCTACTGACAATCACCCAAAAAGATTGTGGTGACCCACAGGTGAGGCCTATGTCTCAGTGGGAGATATAACTCACAACAACACTTATTGATTACAACAAGTTATGATATTATACAAGTTAAGCAGATTAAGAGATTAAGCATATAGATAAATCAAGAAATAGAATGGAATTATCAAACATAGTGGCTTATTAAAAGAAATTCTAATTTTAGTATTATAAGCTAGCACAATTCTCAATTACCACATGTTGATATTATCATGAACATACCCATGATCATGAGCCTTAATAGAATCATAAATATTGATAGCCACATGTGCATATTTGAAAAGTAGGAGCATGTTTAACAATATAGCATGTCTACAGTCACAAACAAAACTAACAACATAAGCATATCTAATAGTATACCACATCTAACAACATAGGCATATCCAATAAGATAATCAAAGTTAACAACAAAAGCATGTCTAATAGTGTAAGGCATGTCTTAATACATAGCACTGGTGATAACATAAGCATCTCTAACACTATAAACATCTGTAATAATATAAGCATCTCTAACAATATAAGCATTTCGAACAATATAAGCATCTCTAACAATATAACATGTAAGCATACCTACATCATAAGTAGATCTAACATCATAAGCATAACTATTGGCATGAGCATGATTATCAGTATGGGCATAGCTAACTACATAGGCATGACTAACATCATAAGCAATTCAAATAACATAAGCATAGACAACAATATAAGCATGTTTACAACATAAACATATATGTCTTTCTTAATGCACTACACATCATCTATATGTGAGAAGAGCAAAAAGGGTTATCATCCAATGTGAAGCAATTTGTATAATACTAATCAAATATGCTACATGACTGATTACATATTTTATTAATGTCCTAAGGAATTGAGTATACCACTCAATTCCAAATGACCACTGTTAAGTCAAAATCAGTGCCATACAAGATCTATAGAAGAGACAGAATCCAAAATTTCCCACACCCTGGATTAGTATGAGTCCTCCGCAGTGAAATACACAGTCAAATTGCAAAACACCTAGTTGGCCTTGGTATACAGGCCATGACGCTAGATTCCAGGGTACATGAAACCCTACCACTGAGGTACAACCATAGTTACCCTCAATCACATCATATATCTGAGATACGATCATAGTTGTTCTCTTACTGAGGTATGACAAAAAACATCCTAAAAACCTTGGGATCAAGATGACAAGGACACACAATCACTTGCACCTCACGTACTCAACAGTATGCGCTTCGAGTTTCCCTTAGGAATACTCATTTCACCATCCAAGAAGTCCTGACACTGGAATGGATCTATGGCACAGGACAACTACTCGATTCAGGTTTCACTTGATTAGTTAATGCCAATGAGGTGAATTAAGGCTTTATCAAACAAGTAGACAAGCAAAACCTAATTCATGTTTAGTAACCATTAATATAAACAACTTCAAAATATATAAAATGTATGGGGCATAATCCTTATTTCAACATCACATGGTACTATTTCTTTACCATTCACGAGACTCTACTTGTCATCACACCAACACATGATATAAATCCTTATCACATTATCCTAGGGTACCAACCCTTATCACATCATGAATAGAATCACATCTCTATTAGGGTTGAACCATTCCCAAAGTTCATTAATACCATCAAATTATCTCATGCAAGAACATCATCATCATTCCATGCCTCATCCAGTCTCAACTACCATCAAATGCATGTAACACATAATGTTTGGATTAACATTGCACATAACAACAATTTAGAGTTGCAATACTGTAGAGAGAGAAAGTACTCCATCATTTTATTAAATCTACAAGGAAACTAAGTAACATGTTTGTCTTCTTGAATTAGGATTAAGGTTCAACAACTTAAACTTCATCGATTTAGGGCTTCTAAAACAACAATTGTTTGTAGTCCCTAGTTCTTATTGTTTCCAAAAAATATTAGAAGTAAGGGCATTCCTGTATTACAACAATATGCAAGGGAACTAGGTATATTTTACCACCATCATTTATTTGTACTAGGATTAGAGTTAACAATGCAAGTTGGCTTAACATCGCAAATCACCACTTTCCAACAATCTTAGGTTTATATTCATTTGAGGGCAAAGATAGGACTACCAACTCATGGGGTTGAAAACCATTAATCCTAGCCCATCAAATCCCCAACATCAGGTGCAATAAACACAACCTTTCGAATCATACACCATACATCAGACCATCAGATTGAAGGCAATTAAAACCATTACATCGTGTATATGAATCACCACCATTGAATCACGGTCACATAAAACACAACCATTGGATGCAAAACATGTAAAACCTTGAGACATTCATCTAGAAAAACCATTGAGTTATGACTTAGAAAATAAACCATGTATCACCATCTAGTGTAAGCCCAAAACTCACCATCAGTTTCACGAGAAAACCCATCAAATTAGATATTAGTGATATCATCGTTTGTCTTAGGCAAGAAAACCCTCGATTGAGCAACTAAGTGAACCATCGATCTAATACTTAAGAGAAAATAATCCATGACCTCTTAGGATGACCATCAGGTGTGAACCTAAAGAGTATTGTCAATCTAACACTTGGAGAAATCTGCAAATTAGCAATTATGATATCCATCGATTGTGAATCTAGTGAGACCATCAAATTAGCCATTGAGAGAGCATCAAAACCACATGTTACGAGAAGAAACAAAGCCATAATTTTTAAGCACAAAAGAAGATCTAAAACAAAAACTAATTAACCTTCATCGGTTGGCACAAGAAAACCAACCATCGCGTTATGCAAGCAAGAGAAAATTAGCTCAAATCATTTAGAGAGAAACCATTGTTTGAGAGATAAATAAGACCATTAACTTGAAACACTTGGGAGAGCATCATGCCATTCGTTTCTCAAACATAAGAGAGTCCAAAATAGAAGATAAATCCAAACCATTAATTGGTACAAATGGCCAAACCATACAACATCAAAACCAACTATCAGATTGAAACACAAGGAGGGAAAAATCTACTCAAAACCCTGGGAAGAACTATCGTTCACGGGGCTTAAGATAATCATTGATCATACAGTGATGAAGACAATATGATCATCATTTCTTAATCTCACTAAAGTTAATTAAATAGTAATTAAGGTACCATAATCATTCCTTCCTATAGGCCAACCCATCTGGTCATCCAGCAAGTAGGAAAACATTTTCAATGCACCAAATAAATCATAGGTAGTTTCAACCATTCAAACACCATATATTATTACGATTATGGAAGCCATCAACAAACTAGAGCTAATTATGTTATGACCATGGGTTCATAGGCATCTAAGGTCATCAAAAAATAGCAACACATCACCATAGTTCTACACAAAAGATTAGTCATCTAATAATGAGGCAAGGTAGAAATTAGCTCAATTAGGTCAAGGACAACAATCAATTTCCACCACAACAACTCCATCATTTCGTGGACAAGCAAGGTATAAAGCTCATCTCTCAACATAGAGGATGTGGACAAGATTAAGGAGAGCAAGAAGGGAGTTATCTACTAAAAAAACATCATATATATACACAACTTAGATGAAGATTTGAATTTGCTACTCATTACTAGGTTTTAGAGCAAGATATAGCATGGCAAGAATGAACGCTAAGCAATAAACATGGAGAAATTTATATAACTTGCCTCTAGAATGAATTTGCAGCTCAAATAGCAAGAAACTCAAGGAAGAAGGAAGAAAATCCTAACTTTGAGCTTCTCCATTCATCCGAACTAGTTACATCTCCAAGAACGAGAAACCCTAGATCAAAGGATCAAGAAGAAGAGTGTCTTTCATGTTTCTAGCACAAACTCAACCATGGGGACCAGGGATCTAGCCAAGAAAAATAGAAACGAGGGTAGGATCAGAAAGGAAATGAATCTAAGAAAGAAGAGCTTACTTGCTTGGGTTAAAAACAAATAAGGAAATTTTTAAAGAAGTCTAAATCTGAATCCCATGATCATATGCAAGTGGATCACCCCAATCTCTTCCTTTCTTGAGCTCCTTTCTTTCATCAACAGAGAGGGACAATCTACAACAACAAGAGGGGATGGAGGGGGTGAAGGAAGTGTGTAAAAGGATCCATTGCATGTAAAGAGAGGGGTATTAAAAAGTTGAAAGGGATAGAGAAGAAAGAGGTAATGTGATGAAGTGAACTTTTGGAACCTTTAGAAGTATTTGGATGTCTAATGGTATAAGTGAATTCATATCTTTAAGTTATTTGAAGAGTTCCAAGCGCTTTGATGAAATATTGATGTTTATTTATGTTTATCATTATTAAGATCCCCAAGTTCAATCCTTTTTGGAGTATTTAATTGACTAGTCACATAGTTGAGTTTTGGCACAAAATTTGAGTAGATTGTAGCTTGAGGTATGATAAAGCTAATGTTAAAATTTCATAATGTTGCGATGTTCCTAGAAGGAGTTACAAAGGGTTGAAGTTAGTTAAATAATTGATCCTTCCTAAAAAAAAAAAAGTTAAATAATTGATGAATAGGTGACTTTAAAACTAAGTTTAGTAACTGATATCTACCTAAGTTTGATTTCCTGATCACGTATCATGGACTTGATGGTTTGTAAATGTGGAGTCACGGTAGCCCTTGCATGGCTTGACTCGATGATGGATTCTTTTTCTTCCACCTATGTCAGTTACACCGTCATGGCGAGGAGTTAGGCCGCGACATCAATCGTTCACGAACCTGATCGTGTGCGTTACAAAACGATCTAAGATGAGTATACCCCCACTCGATCGTCATGGGTTTTCATATGATGCCTCACTTGGGGAAGACGGTGTAGAGAACAGGAAGCTCCAGCCTCCCATCTAAACAACTTCTCGACCCAGCAGTGTTGTGGGGGTGATGCAGGAAGAAGTATAGATAGGAGCCGCAAGAAGGATCTAGCTAAAAGGGAAAGCGAAGGCAAGAAAAAGGAGTCTTGGGCTGCTAAGGGCACGTTTGATTTGATGAATCTGGGCGGATTTGAAGGAATACTGTATTTAGAGAATCCCAGTACAAGGAGTTTGCTGTTTTAGAGATCCATGTAATATCAATATTTACGTTTGCTTTATCTGGCGCAGCCGTGATTGACGCTGCACACGAGGCCTTTTTGCTCATTGCTGCGGCGTGACTGGGTGCAACTCCTTGCGGGATCTCGGCGTACAGTGCATTTGAAAAGGATCGCTTTCATCCAGCAGGTATTGCTTGGCAAAAAAAATGCAGGATGACCTCCGTTTCTCTGCTCCTACAAACCAAACCTAAGATTTTGGTAGATGGATCATAAACTACAATCCAATCCGGCCAGATACATGAAAACAAACGTGCCCTAAATGATCTGACGAGGAGGAGGATATAGTGGTTGATCTCTCGCCGAGGTTCTACCCTGCGGCAGCAGTCTGTGCAAGGCATACGCACGATGCATCGCGAGTAGAAGATGCATACCAATTGGAGGAGCACAGGCACAACATAGGAGATTGTAATGTGGAGGATCATGCTAAGATCGATCACTTGACACGGCAGATCCAGAGGCGGTAGGTTTTCTTATCGTTCCTCCAGTCATGGTGGCACCAAGATGAGGGAGCCGCACATCAGAAATCCAAGTAGTCAGGATGGTCATGAAGGAGCTTATGGAGGCTGAAGTCGATTTGACGAAACCGCTACTAGACCTTGCTGAGATCGTCCTCCACGATGGCGCTCAGGTTCAAGGCTAGGAGGAGGGGGAAGGGATGGATTGTTCATCGGAGGAGAACCCCAACGGTGGTGACTCTACCCCAAACAAATGCAAATAGATCGCGCTGAACGGGAGAAAGAAAGAGGAGCGAACCGATTTATCCAGACCGGGTCCAAGGCTCCAAGCACATTGAATTGCCTGACTCAATCAAGAACCTGCCTGGTCAAGCTTAGGCGGGTCGCTGCGCAGCTGAGTTAGCCATGAGCCACGTGGCAGACCGTCATTGGCCCAAAGGTAAGAAAATATCTAGAAAACACTCAGATCTTATATAATTCATAGAAATTAGCTCAATTATCAAAAAATTACAAACAAGCTACCACAATTCTCAGACAAATATGTAGAACAACATAAAAGCATAATATCAGGCTTTTCATGCACTAATGTTAGTGATATTATGTAAGTTTTGAAATGCTTATTTGATGTATAATAAATACCAAATGATGAAATAAAATTATGGAAATGTTCCAGTAACTCCTAAATGTGACTTATAATCCATTTGATGTTAGTAATTGTAATGTTGGTGCATAAAATCTTGTAATTTGCCTAATATGGCTAATAACCCTAATTAATGTGTAATAATTACGAATATGTTCAAAAAAATCCTAAAAACTTCAATATAAGCTCATATCACTATATGAAACATAATAATCAATTATGAGATCATACTTATGCATATAAATAAGGTTACATGTTCAAGGATCCTATAGTGATGAGAAAACCCTAATTGGATTGATGTATATAATCTAGGGTTAATACACGCAAACAATGATATGGAAACTAATGTTCATGTAACTGATTATAATCTGGAATACAACATCGATCAGTAACATCAATCCCAGATAACAAGAAGAGTAAGCCATGAAATAATGATAGGAATAGATTAATGAACTAAGCTAAGCCCTAAAGTGAACATAACTAGGGTTAATGATAATGAGAATCTAATGATGGTACATATGATCTTGTATAGATCAAGGTTTGACCAAGGTTGTAGTTGACATGAGGAATATGTGATTAGTATATCTTTATCAAGGTACACCATTACCTCTTACTTGGCTTATTATACAGTATGCTTGCACTATATGTGTAGTAAACACTTGGCATATGCTATTGGATGAAGGGATTGTTCATGTATGAATTCTTTCTTGATTTTCCATACTTATGGCTATGAACACATGAAACATAATATATCTGTATGATTATATCCAAGCACTTCAACTCTTTGGTAGTAAAGTGCTGGAAAGTAAAGTACTTCAACTCTTTGGTAGTAAAGTGCTTGGAAGTGATCCAACTCTTTGGTATTAGATCACATTGTGAAATGATCCAACTCTTTGGTAGTAGATCATAAAGGCCTTAATGCATTCAACTCTCAGGTAGTAAATGCATGGATGATATAAATGAAAATGTGCCTAAAATATGTGTTCTCTTTTGTTAATGAACATCTTTGTGCAAGTATATGCTTTTCTTATATTTGTTTGTTACTTCCAAGTTCTAGTTTTCTCTTATTGCCAAGTCTTAGTAATGAGAAGTATATAAAAGATAGGTAGGTGTACTCAGTACAATATTCTTGAATATTATGCTAACGTGTACCACATCTAATCTTTTGTTTAGGCTGTGGACATGTGATCTTGAAGATCCATGATAGTTGAGATTTGTGTGGTGAGTTGATGTACAAGTGGACTTGTTGTCTTAAGCTCCTGTTGTTTAGAGGTAGTACATGTATATGTAAAAGTTTGTTGTTCAATATGTAATATGAAATGTTGTAACAATTCATATTGTAATTATATGTTGAATGGTGAACATGTGTTGTATGGTTTTATTATTGTATATGTGCATGTGATACTATCGGTTCCTTCTGACTTCCTCTGATTTTCTTCTCTTTATCCTAGTATGTGGTGTTGAAATTGGGATTCTTACCAAGGTGAGGGTTCAATTTGGACGTCACATATTAGATTAAGTTTTAGAAAATTTGAGGACGTCATGAGCAAGGTGTCTAGCAAAACATGCCAAGTGTTCAAGGTCAAGGGAATCCATTCCATGCAACCCAGCAACTCCATAGTGGTGGGGGGGGGTCAGGTGGCCCATCGAAACTTGGCTTTCAAAATAGTTGTTGTCCCCACTCTCAATAAACCCACCGTTCAAGCACTCAATGTAACCCATCTATGAGAGGAAAATCCTAAGTAGATGTCATGCACAAAATCAAGGTGCAACTAGGCTCCCCATGTCACAACTAACTCCAGAATGATATAAAAATTTGTGAGGCATAAAAATCACGTGAAAAATTGTAAGAAAAACACCAGGGGTTGGTAAATTGCATAAAAGTCCAAAACATGCACAAAATTGCATAACTTTCTCAAACAATGTCCAAACAGGACTAAACTTGAAACATAGCTTAACTCACTGATATCAAAGCATAAGAATTTTTTTAATTAGGCATATAAGCACCTATTTAAGATAATCAAGCATGATTAGGCATTATTCTAGGTCAGGGGTCTTACATATTTAGCCAATTATCTTCCATTTAACAACCCATTATCATGACATATAATGCATGTTACCATCAACAATGTGAGTATCAATCCTCAAGGAAATATTTTATATGATCGAAGATTAGCTAAAATTTAAAATGTTCTACATGGCAAAAAATACTAGTGACAAGAGTGGTTGTCGAAACATGTACAAAGACTCTTTTTATATGTAGTTACAATCCTATTTTCTCCATATTTTTTAAGAAAAAGTCTACATCTATGAAATACACGAGGTACATAACTTTAAAAATTATAAACCCATATGAAGAAAGCTTATTTATCATAGCATTATTGGATATCTTTTTCCTTTTGAATAGAAATAACTCAGGCATGTTATATAATGCAAAAAAATTGCTAGAGAGAATAGCGTTTGTGAATATAAGTACCACCTGTGAAGGCCTCAAAATAATGTATTTCTAACCCCTAACCATTTCTTGTAAAAGAAAGCCCTAGTAATTGTCATTGTATCAATGAGAAAAGGTAAAAAACAATCAAGCATATACTTCACCTACACTTAGCACATTGCACAAGATACTTCACACCCTAATAAGGGAGTAGAAGAGTAAAGGAAGGAGTATGTGATGTTATCGCTCCACTCAGGCACTCACTTATACTTCCACCATGTAACCTCTCTCTCAAATGATCACCTCCTATTCGAATGCAACCTAGAGAAGCAAGGAGTTTGAGTTTATATTAAAAATTCACCACCAGCTGGAATGAGACACCCTAAAAACATTTGAAAAATTAGTCTTCCATGATATGCGTTAAGTATTAGAATTATCTCACCATTTGTATTTGCCACATCCTTCCTAGTCCCATGTCCATGACTTCTATGTGTCCCAGTCTTTATAGCACTACCGATCTTCACCCTTCATCAAAGAATTAATATCCCACCTACATTCCTCATTCGCCTGCTACAATCTAGCTACCCATGATGCCACCCCTCAATTGTTGTCATCCATGTGAAGAGCAAAATGAATGAATAGAATAAAAGGAAACAAAGAATTGGCATAGAGAATCAACCTTCACTGCCTCCAAATAGAGCAGATTAAGCTCCCATGAACCACCTGTAATACCTAGTAGAGTAGAATAAAGCATTTGGCATCTATTTATGTGCTCACATTTTAATTGCACTTTTCTTGGTTATACCCTTCTTTAGTAGAGAAGATTGGCATGAAAGAAAAAGATTACTTAGTGTAGAGGAGCAACCTGTTCTGAACAGTGCAAATGAAAATATCACACCTTAACTACAAACAATAAACACAATAAGCCATCAAGGGAGTGAAAAGGTGAACTTCAATGCTCTACACATCCAGGGTCCAAGTTAACTTACTGCAATTGGTTTCCTATTGCATAGCAGCAACACTAGATCCACACTCCTTCATGCCTAGGGAATTTAACATCCACAAAAAATCCATGATGCTAGAAAGAGATCACAACAACATATAAGCTATAAGGCTGTCTTCTACATCCTCCCAAGTGTTCCTACTGACTTCGTCCTCCCAAGTGTTGGGTTAAAGATAATAGATGAGGCCATTCCCTAATATAAAATATGGATAGACACCATATTCAGAGACAATAATTGTGTGACTAATGTAATAGATATGGGGAACTATATGTGTGCCTTGTTGGTGGCCCATGTGAAGGCTCATGTGTTTCTGCTTGAAATAATATTTAGGAGTGATAATGTATAATTATGTAATTTGGTTGATTTAAGTGATTGAGTGGATTCCTTTGCTAAATAGCCTTGTGTGATTGAGTTCATGGGCCTTGTTGGCTATTGGGCCCCATAGCAAGAAAAAGGAAATAAAAAGGAAAATAAATCAATTACTAAAGGAATATTAACTAAGATAATGAGAAAAGAAAGATGTGGAAGCATCTTGAAGGCTAAGAATTATCCTTCAAGGAGGGATTTCATATCTTTAGGATTTCTTGGGTTACAAGGAGTCCAAGTTGCAAAGATAATAGGAGAAGAAAGAGATAAAATCAAATAAAGCATTTTTAAGAAGGAAAGTTGAGATAATGATGAAAATATAAGAAATATGTGGAAATATGGATAATGGAATTATTATGAGATTTCGGATCCACATGGTTTCTAATGGTAAAAGGAATCAAAATAAAGAAAATAAAATATTAAGAGAGAGAAAATATGTGTTTTTATGCATAATACATGCTTTATAAGTCATTGACTTACAAATGAATAAAAGGAGTTATTTTTTTTGAGTTTTGGCTTCAAATTGGAATATAAGTAGATTACTTCTTTATAGACTTTCCCTTAAAATTTGGGATTAATTGGATGATCGTTTTAGGGGATATGAATTTTATAAAAATCCCTAAAGTGTGGGCAATATAAGAGGAACGTATTAAATGTCACATATGTTCTATTTTTTCTAAAAAGAAAGGGAATTGGAACGTGCAACGACAACCATCGGATCCAAGATCCAACGGCGCACATGCATCGCTTAGCTTGAATATAATAAGGAAAGAGCAAGAGGAATAAGATCTTCGACTCAATTTTCTTGTGAATCTGACCATGTACAAGGATGGGAAGGGCGTAGAAAGATTCGGGAGAAGATTCTGAGAAAGCCTATCCTAGGTTTTAGGTGTTTTAGGAGGCTCTAGAAGAAACTCCCAAACCCACAGGGAACCCCGACGGTGGCGAAGGGTTGGGAACCCTAATCTAGATCCCCACACCTATAAATAGGACCACCCTTAGTCTCAGCCAAGTCCCACGAACTCGGACAACATGTTCCTAGCCCCAAACTCCCTCTATCTCTCTCGATTATCCTCTATCCAGTGACAACTCCACCGTGGTGAGTAGAACCCAAAAGACGATGAAGGAGGGGAGGAGCGGGAGCCGTAGGATATGAGTGCACCATGGGCTTGCGGGGGAACAAATGGCCGAGATCTTCTCTGCATTTCGGTGAAGTGCAAGTGGGCACAATCTATGCGAGTCGCATGATCAGTGTGCCAGTCAGTGCGACCATTGATCAAACGGCTGGACTTTTTCCCGAATTAAGGTAATTACTTTCTCTCTGAAAAGAAAATCAAAGAAATAGGTGAATCTTGGGTAAATCACTAAAAATACATTCGTTGGTCAAAAAATAAAAGCAAATAGCGCTTTTTGAGGAGAAAAATGTGTAGAATCCATTAAAAATATAATTAGAGCCTATTTATGCTTGTAAATCGAAAAATACATAAAGTTGGAAACTTTAATGCTTTAAAACCCTAGATTTTGATTGCGGATGAGTTTAATGACTTCAGTTGATGTTATTAATTAAAGTTTAGCACTTCAACATAAAAAGGGGAGATATGAATTTGATTTGAGTTTGATAACCCATAGTTTACTTAATTAGGGTTTCCTAGTGTATAAAAGTAGAATTAATGATAAATTAGGGTTTGCTAACCTAGAAGATGTGAAATATGATAATTAGGGTTCATTTGTGAATCAAACTGTAAATCGTTGATGAAATAAGAGTTGTCAATTTCCAAAGAACCCGAACATGATAATTGACATGACTTAAAAGGATAAACATGGTGGATTTAGTGTAAAAGAAATATATTGGACCTAGTTGGAATTCAATCATGCCTATGATGTTGAAATTAGGGTTTGTGGATCAAAAGAGAAATAAAAGTGATAAATGCATTATGGAGGCTAAAACCCTAATAAAATCCTAAAGTTAGCCTAGAAACCTTAAGGTGGGACCCAAGTCATTCTTGAAAATGTTTTGGATAAAATAATGACACATGGGTGTTATGCATTAATTTCAAGATCACTGATTGATTGCTTGATTGATTATTCTTAATTATTCTTGCTTCGACATCAAGTTACTCTGGATCAGGTATGTGGTTAATTATGAGTACACACTTTATGTTTCCTAGTGTTTCTCAAGGCTTCATCGATTGCAATGCAATTAAACTGCTTGGATGTTTCATTATTGCAATCCTTAAAGTGAATATGATTATCACAATTTATATATGTGTGTGACTCGCTCGAACCTACATACCCCTTTGGATGTAAGATAATGGACCAAGCCCTGGAGGGAAGGTCAAGGTGGTCAAGCCCCAGAGGGAAGACCACAGGGCACCCAGAGAGGTGACCCCCGGTACCAAGCTCAGGATGGTGAAGGTAGCCTTAAAGTCACTTGCAAGGACTTAACCCTAGAGAGGGTATCCCAGAGGTGGTAAAAGTGGTTGAGGAGTCATACTGCAAATGTAATTTTGCATTGTTAACAACTAATTGATGTGATTATGTTGTTAGATCTTATGTGCAATGATTTGTTTTCCCCACATACCGACATATTCATTTATGTTGACCGACATCTTGGTTTTTTGGCATTTTAGGTATTATCCAAAAATGGACAAATAGTAAAATGAAACATATGAAGATAAAGTTAACTATTCCAGGGAGGATTAGATAGTTAGATTTCTACTGCAGATAGAAGTCTTAGATCCTATTTTGACAAGGTGTGCAAAAGTTTAATTTTATTCCATCTTTCCTTATTAGTTTAGTAGAATTTGATAATTATTTCTGATTATTTGCAAAACCATTGATCCTAGATTTTGGGATAATGCCTCTGACCTCTTGGTCTCCCTTGATTGGGGGTTACCGGGAAGTGGAGTCGTTACATTGAGCTTCTTTTTTACTGCAACAAAATATAAAATTCCATAAAATTATTGTGGGAGGTCTTAAGACCCTAAAAATGTCATCAACCAAGGCATATAGTCATCATTGTTAGTAAGTTAGATAGCAGTTCAAAAAGGTTATAGTCTACTAAGATCATAATATAAACCAAAACCAAAACATGGGAGTACTTACCTTTTGGAGTAACATGTTGAGTTTGAGTATATTATAAAGAAAGGATATCATAAAATGGGGATTCATGTTTGTGCATATAATATAAATTCAACAGCAGTTGGGATGAGACATTCACCACCAGTTGGGATGAGACACCCTAGCATATTTGAATTCTATATACATATAGTCACAACATCTATCCCAAATTTGGTTACAAAATCATAGTAATTATTAAGATGCCCTTTCCCTCTTCCTTCTTCCTCTAACCCTTACACAATAAACATGTACATGACTTCAAAAAAAGAAACAAAAGAATTTCTCAAAAGAAACAAATCTATATTCCAATCACCTCAAATCTAAATCTCACAAACAAGAAGCTCAAACATTTCTCAAAACCACAAACCATTAATAGTGCATGTATTCTCCATAATACTAAGAACCTCCAGAACAAAATTAAAAGAAGATCAGAATAAAATAGGATTGTCATTTGTCAATGTATAGTCTTTGACAATGAACATTAAACAACATTAATTGGATCATAATGTACAAATAAAAAATTTAATTGAAGAAAAACAACTATGTCATCTCTTTAGACACTATCCAAGAATGCAAATATCATTATACTTCTTGTCCTATAGCAAATGGAACTGACTTTAGATACTACTTTCTATTTCAATTATGTATAACTATAAGGAAGTCTTTGTGCTCACTATGGAAATATTTGTGTTTTCAGCCATGCTATGACATTGCTAACAACATCATCAATAGATTGATATTCCTTATAAGGTCTCACTAGAGGATGGTTGTCCACCAAAGCAACCTAAACTAAAATACAATAGATGATGAGACTTATATTTCATCTCCCACCTTTTCATGGAATCAACCTCAGAAACTCAACCAAAAGCAATTTTGGCATCTGGATCTATGAAACTCAGTAGATACACATCCTATACACAAATTATAGTTTACATAACAAAGTTATATAAATGAAAAATGAAATGCAATTCACATAAATACAAACATACATATCCCTTCATAAATGATGAATGCCTTATATGGAGTGGAGTTTACCTTGATAAGTTTGTCTGCACAATTATTTTATTTTTGACATAAGACCATAAAAGTCAACGCATAAAATAATTGATATAACACATCTTATATAAAATGTATTCATACTTGGCCATTGTCAGCATGTTGTGTTTGACTAATCCTGCTCTTGTTAAGGAAAGTAACTCCTCTAACTTGAAGTTCATCCTTTTATCTTGAAGTTTTGCATCAAATTCCAACTATTTCTCTTTAAGCTTATCACAAAAATTCTTCCTTTGCGCTTCTCAGGATTTACCGTTCTTTCCCTAGATATAAAAATGTGATGGTCCAATCCCATAACCATGAACATATCCTGGTCTCTTTCTCCCATAACATGCCTATAAATTTCATCTGAAGTAACATCACGTTATTTTCATTGCAGATTTTCTCTTGGCTTAGAATTTTTTTCTTAGATATAAGAAATCATAGGGGATGAATTCATATTGAACATATACTTCTACATTTTCTAAGTAGTATATGTAACATAATACTATAGGAGATGATGTGTTGTATCAAATTTTTGGCAGATTGAATATCAACTATGCTCCCATCATTTTTACAATGAGTTCTCTCAGAAAACATTATGGGATCCACTTATCCACCTATTTCCTTCTCCATATTTATCAGACAAACAAGATTATTGAAAACATCATATAAATGGATGCCATCAAATTTTCCATATGAATCACAAAAAGGTACTGATCTTACATCATATTTCAAACATGCAAATGACTTGGTTCCTATTGGGTGGCTAAGCTTTTGAATTTTCTACTGTCTTGTTGGTTATAGAATTCCTCTATGAACTGTGTTGGTTCATTTTCCAAATCTTATTTGTTAGTATATTTTCTATTTGACTGATTTAATTTGTTTCAACTCCATCCAAGTCTCTTGAACAAAAAGTTAGGCACTCTTCCTCTATATATCCTTATGCTATGGATCCTTCTGGATATCTTTTATTACGAACATATCTTTTTAGAGTCATCAAATATCTGATGAAAAAGTTGTGGAAAATATTATCGCAAATTACATTTCAATAGTTATAATCACAAGGATGTGTGAAAAATTACCTTTCAGTTGGACACATCCAAAGATACTGAACATGGATGGCTATCTTAGCTTCATACGCGAGATGGATTAATAGATGCACCGTGACGTTAAAAAACATGGATGGAATATCTTCTCCATCTCACAAAGTATAATAGCTATTGCATATTACAATGCAACAAAATCATTTGGATCTATGACCTTAGTGCACAAACTTTGAAAATATTGACAAAGATTAATAATACACGACTTAGCATTCTTACTGGTCAAATACACAATGACAGCTAATGACAAAAGTTATTGCTTCAGGACAAAATAATCATGACTTTTCATTGGTAGAATCTTTTGATCCTTTGGGAGTGCACAACTAGATATATTAGACGCATACCCATCTAGAAGGTTGACACATTTTAGGAGGTTGCAAAATAACATTTTTTCATCCTTTCTCATTGTATAGGAAGTTGGAGGTAGGACAATATATTTACTAACTACTTTTAGATGAAGTAGAAATCTAATTCCCATTTCCTCCAAATCCTTCCTTGCATTCAAGTTGTCTTTACTTTTATCCTTCAAACCTAGCAATATTCCAACAATACTCTCACATATATTCTTCTCAATGTGCATGACATTGGGATTGTGCCTTACAATGTTAGATTTCCAATATGGTAGCTAAGAATATGCTTTTTCTATCCCAATTGTGTGTTCAATCTTTACCTCTTGGTCTTTTCTTGCCAATTATGATTCTTTTGTCCCCCAATTGTGATAAGATTTGAGATCCATAAGGTGGTTTAAGTGGACTCCTAAATTCTTGCTCACCGTCAAATGCCTTTGCTTCTTTTTAGTATGTGTGGCTAGTTGGCAAAAACCTACGATGTCCTCTGTGGAAAACTTTACAACTATGTGGCAACCAATGTGAGACAATATCTTTCTTACAATAAGGACATGATTAGTAGCCTTTAGTACTCAAACCATATTGATGTGCATATCTTGGAAAATCACTAATAGTACATATTAAAGAAGCACGCATAACAAAGAATTCTTTGGTTCCAGCGTCATATGTCTGTACACCAGTTTCCCTTAATTCTTTCATCTCGTCTATCAATGGGTAGCAGAGTCATCTATATTTTCTGGTGACGTTTCTCCAGGAATGAGTAGTGAAAACATAAAATATGGTTGTTTCATGCACAATCAAGGAGGTAAAATATATCGAATAATCACAACATGCCATGTACTATAAGAAGTGATCATTGCCCCTAAAGGATTAAATTCGTTAGTTGCAAGTCCTAATAAAATATTTCTCACATCTGAAGCAAATTCTGAATGCATCACATCAAATTTTTTCCATATAGGTGAGTGTGTTGGGTGTCTTAACTTTTCATCTTTCGTATTCGTCTGGATGCCACCACATTAATGAAGAGGTTTTTGATGACATGAACAACCACATGAGGTGTGGTATAAGTGGAAAGTGCTTAAGACCCTTGATAGGTATTCTCTTGACTTCTTTTGTAGGCTCTTTACCATCATCCTGGCTTGTATTTGTTATCCATCTTGATGCCCCACATGTAGCACAAACATGTTTATCAGCAGAATCCTTCTAGAAAAGAATGCAACGATTTGGACAAGCATGAATCTTAACATAATATAAACCCAGATCTTGAATCATCTTTTTCAGCTCATAGAAAGAATTAGGTAATTGTTCTCCTTCTAGTAACATCTTCTTAAAGAAAAGAAGAAACATAGATGCTACTTTGTTACTCAAGACATTAATGCAAACTAGCTGATAGAATTCCAGGATTCAAGCAAGTTGCTAAATTTCTTACATCCTAGATATAATTCTATCTTAGAATCCTTTAATAAGATATAAAATTTATCAACATTGAAATGTTGATCACTTGTCGACTCTACTCCTTCCATATTTTAGTCTTCGCTAAAACTCCAAAAAACATCATGCAACATATCTTGTAAATTTTCAACATTTAGGCAATCACCATGATCGAAGTCATTTCCTTCTTCTTGGTTAAAAGATCTATCTTGATCACTAGGAGCATCTACTTGAACATTGGCCCTTCACCATGAAAATCCCAACAAAGATAGCTTGGTAAGAAGCCATGCCATAATAGATGGCTCAATGCAATCTTCACGGTGACCTAGTACACATTAGCACACTTTCTACAAGGACATACAATCTTGTCTCCAATCGTTCAATTTGCAAAAGTAAAATCCAAAAGTTGTGAAACTCCATGTAAGTATTACTACTTGCCCAGTCTTCCTATTCTATCTAGGACTTATCCATTCAATCAAAAATTTGTAAAACTTATAAAATATATCAATTAGTATGTCATATCATAGAAATGACTATAAAAATGCAAAAAATAACATTTTTTCTCGGGTTTGTGGGCCCCATCTCTAGCTTTTGAGGTATTATTACAAGAGTAGAACCCTGAAATAGACAATACCAGTTTATATTAGATAAAATGTGCTCCTATATTACTAACAAAGAAATATATGAAGTGACCAAACAAGATAATGGAGACAAGTATCTAAAAGGTGACATATTTAATGCACACTTTTTTTTTAAAAAGCATGCGATATTATTGGCAAGGTTTTCATTACAGATATAAATCACTTCTTTTTAAAAGGTAGGAAACCACATAAGTATTTGAATGGTGATCGATTTCCCTCTACAACTTTGTATACAATATTACCTCAAAATCATGGTCCACTAGATTAGAGACATACTCCTAGATATAATTAAGAGCAACTAATTTGCTTTTTTTCTAAACACCAATGAATCTCAGATGATATTATTCTTTCCTATGAGATTGTTTATGATTTCAAAAAATATATGTTGAAGTGAAATTTTCTTATTTCACAGAGCAAGATATTTGAGTACCATATGTTTTCCTTTGACATACGTGTCAGTAGGTTTTCTTTTCACATATGAGTCCATACCTTCTATCCTCATCAACATATCACCATCCTATTGGAATTTGATTCTTTAATTGTCTCTCCATAGAACCTCAATAGCCCCTTTCTATTAGCATACATGGTACATATTATATAAGAGGGTGGGGATTGTCTAAAACCCAATCTAAAAAGTAGTAGTTGTGTCTACTTCTGAATGTAGGGTGATATGAATATCATCCTCCACACATATATATCTAGATTACCCTAGAATAAATGTATAAAATGAGGGTTTTGAATATGGAAAACAAGGTCTTCAGATCTAGGGTAACTAAAATACCATCTTTCTGCTTGGAGAGCCTTTGCTGATTTTATATCCCCCCTTGCGATCATACTCTTTCCAATGGTGAGAGCTTCTTCTATCGCTGCCTCCTTTTGTATGATTTTATAGCAATATATGGTATATGGACAACTTGGAATCTGACCCAGTAAAACAAGAAAATAGGGTAGTGTCATATGGGAAACTACATTAATAGAAAACCAAATGTGTAGTAAGAGAAGTGACATCTAATGGCATACTAAAACCACAATTCAAAATGAAGGCTATTCCATACACCAAGAGAACTTCTAAAAAGCCTAGGACTTCCAAAATAGAGATCCTAAAAGAATAAAGGCTCCTACAATAGAGATAGATATGCAGATTATATCTAAACTAAAAATAATAGCAAAATAGCTCCAAAAACACACAACATGTAGCAACATCAAATTGTAGTATGCCTTCCAATCTTATTGAGTACTACCGCCAGAAGCTTAAAAGCAACCCCAATATTATCACATTTTATCCTCCACATTCGATCACCTCCAAGAAACAACAGTACATGACACTTACCACACAAAAAAAACAAAAATGGCTAGTGAAGTCAGGTGAAAACTCTAGAATTAGAGCTCCTAAAGAAGCAAGACATTTGGTAACACTACAATAGCACATCATCTTGATGAGAACAATGTATTCTCTATAATAAACCATGTTGATAATTTTAGTAAGATTAACTGTAAAGAATCACCATAGGAAACTATGGTCACATTTATTGGTTATAAAAGAAAGTAAAGACTATGATATAGCAATATATTAATAGAAAACTTAACAATCATGTATGAACTATTTACTAGATTTTGAGAAAGAATAAAGAGTAGTTGTCAAATGAAAAGTGTCAAGAGGTATTTTTTGAAATAATGTAATATCTCATTAATCCCTACATGCTCATGCCTCCACACACTCTGATGAACTCTCACATATGATTATTTCTTAACAATTAATGAAATCATGGGAGGTGTCTTGAGCTATATATAGCGAAGAAGGATACATGGAGCACACAATTCACTACATAAGAAAGAAGTTCAATAAGACATAGTTACAATACCATATGTTGGATAAGTATTTCCTATATTGATCAAAACCACAAACCATTAATAGTGTATGTATTCTCCATAATACTAAGATCCTCCAGAACAAAATTAAAAGAATGTCAGAATAAAACAGGATTTCATTTGTCAATGTAGTCTTTGACAATGAACATTAAACAACATTATTTGGATCATAATGTACAAATAAAAAATTTAATTGAAGAAAAACAACTATGGCATCTCTTTAGACACTATCCAAGAATGCAAATATAATTATACTTCTTGTCCTATAGAAAATGGAACTGACTTTAGATACTAACTTCTATTTCAATTATGTATAACTATAAGGAATTCTTTATGCTCACTATGGAAATATATGTGTTTTCAGCCATGCTATGACATTGCCAACAACATCATCAATAGATTGATATTACTTATAAGGTCTCACTAGAGGATGGTTGTCCACCAAAGAAACCTCAACTAAAATACAATAGATGATGAGACTTATATTTCATCTCCCACCTTTTCATGGCATCAACCTCAGAAACTCGACCAAAAGCAATTTTGGCATCTGGATCTATGAAACTCAGTAGATACACATCCTATAAACAAATTATAGTTTACATAACAAAGTTATATAAATGCAAAATGAAATGCAATTCACACAAATACAAAATACATATACCTTCATAAATGAGGAATGCCTTATATGGAGTAGAGTTTACCTTGATAAGTTTGTCTGCACAATTATTTTATTTTTGACATAAGACCTTAAAAGTCAACACATAAAATAATTGATATAACACATCTTATATAAAATGTATTCATACTTGGCCATTGTCAACATGTTGTGTTTGACTAGTCCTGCTCTTGTTAAGGAAAGTAACTCCTCTAACTTATGGTTGAGTTCATCCTTTTATCTTGAAGTTTTGCATCAATTCCAACTATTGCTCTTTAAGCTTATCATGAAAATTCTTCCGTTGCATTTCTTGGGATTTACTGTTCTTTCCCTAGATATCAAAATGAGATGGTCCAAGCCCATAACCATGAACATATCCTGGTCTCTCTTCTCGCATAAGATGCCTATAAATTTCATCTGAAGTAACTTCATGTTGTTTTCATTGCATATTTTCTCTTGCCTTAGAATTTTTTTCTTAGATACAAGAAATCATAGAGGATGAATTCATATCGAACATATATTTCTACATTTTCCAAGTAGTATATGTAACATAATACTATAGGAGAGTATGTGTTGTATCAAATTTTTGGCAGATTGAATATCAACTATGCTCCCATCATTTTTACAATGAGTTCTCTCTGAAAACATTATGGGATCCACTTATCCGCCTATTTCCTTCTCCATATTTATCAGAGAAACAAGATTATTGTAAACATCATATAAAAGGATGTCATCAAATTTTCCATATGAATCACAAAAAGTTACTGATCTTACATCATATTTCAAACATGCAAATGACTTGGTTCCTATTGTGTGGCTAAACTTTTGAATTTTCTACTTGTCTTGTTGGTTATAGACTTCCTCTATGAAAAATGTTCTAGTATAGTGCATATTAATTATGTGTGAGGTAAATTAATTATTAGTTAATAGAAAAAGAAATGTCACCTTTCCTTTATTACTCCTCCAATAATCCACAAGAAATTTCCAATGAGACTTGTGCACGTGGGGAACAACTTGTTCAATCTATTGTTCATATGACTACCTTCTTGGAAGTAAACACTCCATAGCTCCCACTTGTGGTCCCTCCATTTCTTCCCTAGTCTCCCCATTGTCCACTCCTTTAGATCTAAATACATTTTCAATTTAAATTATCCACATTAAGTATATCAATTAAAATTTTCATTTAACAATACAAAAATAAAATTTAATGTTGTACCTTCACAAAATTCCGTATAGAATCTTTTTTGTTTGCTGGAAATTGTCTCCAATCCTCATAGTTTAGTGGACAAAGATTGGAATCCCTTGCAATGGTCATCATAAAATTTGATAATTGACATTGGTTTTCACCTATTGGTTGCCCAAATTGATTTTTTTTCAATGGGAATTGGATCGTCTGGCTTTCTTTTATAGAACTTCAAACATTGTGTTTGTCCACGTGCTCGATGTTTTTGACCTATGAATTCAATCAAAAAAATTATAATATATACGGAAAATGATATTTCATTAATGCAAGACTAGAAATACAATGATATGAATAAAATGATTACCTAGCCCATCAGAAGATGTTGTTGTCACATTCAATGACTAAACATGGTGATAAGAGGTGTAATATTTATCCATGATAACATGAAATTCATTGCTTTGTTGGTTTTTGGCAGTAGTATTGTCTACAATTATTGACTAAATAGACACAAAAGTTGTGATATTAGGCACATAAGTTTCCCATTAATATCTTGATTGTAACTTTATCTCCACTTTCTTTGTTGGGATGATTTCTGAACTTTATTTCTATCTCCTTTCCATTTATGCATGTTTGAAAGAATGTGGAAACACCAACCATATTAGAGTCTTGTGGAGATGTAGGTGATTGGGTATTTCTTGCACAACTAGTAGTAGGTTTCCTAGAAAGGAAGCCATAATTTTTTTTGGAGCAGTTTGAGGATGAAAGGTTCAAAGATTCCCAACAACGATGTCGAGTAGGCCATTGTTTGGCTAGGGGTTTAAGGAACCATCACTTAAACAAAATATAGGAGAAACATGACCATCAGTTATTGATCACATCAAGCCATCAAAATAGAAACAAGGTGTGAACCATCAGTTGGCACAAGAATCCAAGCCATTGAGTTATGGAAGCAAGAGAAAATCAACTCAAAGCATTAGACAAAAACCATCGTGTGAGAGAGAAATAAGACCATCAAATTGAACCACTTGAGAGAGCATCATGATCATCGTTTCTCAAGCATAAGAAAGTCCAAAACAAATGCTAAGTCCAAGCCATTGGTTGGCACAAAATAGTCAAGCCAAACAATGCCAAAACTAACTATCGAATTGATACACAAGGAGGGAGAAATCTGCTCAAAACCTTAGGACAATTCATTGTCCATGAGTCTTAAGATAACCATCGATTATTCAATGATGAAGATAATATAACCATCATTTCTCAAGATTACTAAAGTCACCAAAAAAGTAACTAAAGTATCATAGTCGTCCTTTCCTAAAGGACAACCATCAGGTCAACAAGTGAGAAAATGTTTGAAGGCATCAAATAAACCATAGTCTCAACCATTCAAACACCATTAATTACTATGATTATGAAAACCATCAACCAACCAGAGATAAAAATATTATGACCACGGATTCTTAGGCATATAACAATGCCATAAAAATAGTAGAAAAACACCACCAATGTTCTACACAAAAGACTAGCCCTCAGATCATGAGGCAAGGTAGAAATTAGCTCAAAACATAACAAGGACAACCATAGATTCTCACCACAACAACACAACCAATTCATGGTAAAGTAAGGTCTAAAGTTCATATTCCAAAATAGAGAAGGAGCATAGTATTAAGGAGAGTAACAAGAAGATTCTCTACTCAAGAATCCTCATATATATGCACAACTTAACTAAAGATTCAATTTTTTTACTCATTACTATGTTTTAGAGCAAGATTTGTTTATGGAAAGTTAAAAGTAAGCAATAAACATGAAGAGAGTTATATAAATTACCTCAAGGTTGATGATGAGGCTCTACAAAATAAGGTGGCTCAAGGAAAGGGAGAATGAAAATCCTATCTTTGAGCTCACCACTCGTCCAAGATAAATTTTCTCCAAGAATATGCAACCCTAGGTCAAGGAAGCAAGAAGAAAACTATTTTTAAAGAGTTCTAGCACAAAGTACACCATGGAAACCATGGATCCAACCAAGAAGAAGAGAGTGATCATCCTTTTTCTCACATCTAGATACGAACGCGGAACAAAGGAAGGAATCAAGCTTTGAAATTTATAACCCGAAACCTTCTAGGCCCCCACAACTTTTATTAGGGGGTCGAAGTAGATATACAGGGTCGAACACAAGGGCGTGGTGATGTTTAGGATGCCACAGATCTTGTTCTTAGGTCAGATAAGCCAAAAGCAATAGTCAATAAAAGTATGTGCTAGAACTAGTCTAGCGGGTTGTCACGAAATAAAACAAAACAAAGAAAAGAAAAGAAAAGAAAACAAAGTCTGTAGGATTCTACTAATCAAGAGAGGAGTTCTTGGCTATTTAGCCACATGTTAGGTAGTCTATGCACCCATTCTCAGGGATAGAAAACCCTCAAACACCTGAGCAAGCAATCTATATCCAAACATAGTACGAACTATCGTGTCTGTTCCTGTGGGGTCATCCCACTCACTCTCGCGTAGTGTGACTAAAACCCATCGTGATATGTCATCTAGCCTCTCTCGAGGATGACATATCAATACCTCAAAATATGCTAAGTTCCCTCTCAGGTCTTAGGACATCCAGAGATATTAGGAACATAGTACCTTGGATCTTCCTCCTCTTAGGTTCAGAACCAAACTATCGTCTCTTAGACATTCCTACACGGGTCTCTCGATACAGGAAGAAATAATAGTTCAAGAAAGAAAGAGATCAACCAAACTAGCTATCATAACCAAAAAAGGGAAGATAGAATAAGAAACATACTAGATCTGAAATAAATCTACTTGCTTAATGCAAAAGTACATAAACATGCCCAAAACAGGCTACATAGCCAAGAGGGAGCTCAACTAGCCATGGACAAGCATAGTTGGCACTGAACAAACATGGAAGAACATCATTGTATAAGAAACCAAGAAACATAACAGATGAAAGGGGGAGAAGAAGAGATTTAGCCCGTGGAGGAGAGGTGGCTCTCGCTCCTTTGCCTCCTTATAGACTGGATCTCGTCTTTTGGTCCTCCTCCTTGATCAGATTTGGACTCCTTGGTCCTCTTTCTCTCCAGATCTACCCCAAACATCAACTTGGTGGATGAAAGTAGGTGGAAGATGACAGTGGTTGGTCTAGATCTGAGTTTCTACCACAGATCTAGGCGGAAATGGGTGGATGGGTGAAGAAATTAAAGGATGGAAGCTGGCTGTAGAGGGATGCATAGAGTGAGTTATGTGGCCTTCTCGGACCTCTGGGCTCTCCCACAGAACTCTAGGAACCTTCAGATCTCAGAGCAGTAGCCTCTCGGCCTCCTTGGTCAAGGTCCCCCATCAAATGAGTCAGGGGACACTAATTTATAGAGGCAGACTATTGATCACGACCAGTAGGTCGTGGGGTTGGCCATGGTCATGGTAGGAGACCACAGTCGTAGTGGAGGGAGTCAGCCACAGTTGTGGCTAAAGGACACGACCGTGGCGAGGAATCGCAG
The DNA here is from genome assembly GCA_963693085.1 of Alisma plantago-aquatica. Lineage (NCBI taxonomy): Eukaryota > Viridiplantae > Streptophyta > Magnoliopsida > Alismatales > Alismataceae > Alisma > Alisma plantago-aquatica. The sequence goes on along the minus strand of OY856413.1, from coordinate 199,317,870 downwards.
TCGCGGTTGTGGAAGGAAAGATCGCGATCATGGTTATTGGGAACCGCGATCGTGATTATTGGCCACGTTCGTGGTAGATAATCGTGGTCGCAGTTGTTGGAGATGAAGACCGCACTCGCGGTGTTGAAGACCGCAATCACGGTTATTGGCCACGGTCATGGTGAGGGATCACGGTCGTGGTGAAGACTGCAGTCATGGTTATTGGCCATAGTCATGGCGGATGGCCACGGTCATGGCGAGGGATCGCAGTCACGGTGTTGAAGACCGCAGTCACGGTTATTGGCCACGGTCATGGCAGACGGCCATGATCATGGCGAAGGTGGACAGACACGATCGTGGCAGGTGGCCACGGTCATGGCGAGGACCACGGTTGCAGTTTTGAAGGTCGTGGTCCCGATGGGTACCACGATCGTGCCTGATTGCCACGGTCATGGTCAGGGTGGATTGCCATGGTCATGGTTAGGGTGGATTGCCATGGTCATGGCTGGTTCATAGCTGCCGCAAAAACCATGTGTCGGGGAGAAATCTTTGGAGAATAGATGTCTTCTCAGGTTTGGTGCCTGCAAGTCCCAAAATTGGCTAGATTGGCTACTTTTTGGCTAGCTAAGATAATTTATCTATGGAAGATAAAAGGAACTAAAACATAAGCATTATAGGGAAAATTAAGGCTATAACGATACAAGACCAGAGATAAATGCTTAGCAAATACACATAAAATAGGGTGTTATCAACTACCCCAAGATTAAAACTTACTTTTCCTCAAGCAGGATTGTACTCAAAGAACAAAATGATAACATACAAATTAAGCTTGGCAATAGATGCTAAGGCTAAGAAAAACAGTTTAAAGCATTTATTCTCCTGATCCATGTTGTTTCAGAACAAACCCCCACCAATAATGCACAATCCTGCCAAAGCAAGATCAAAGAGTGTCTAGGCAAGATTAAGCGAATTCACTACAGCCTGCCGATACTCATGAGGGTTTGAATCATAATTATTAAACATGAAATAATTGTCACATTGGTGATCATGCGGGTGATGAGCAATGAGAAATCACCATGAATCCATGCATACCAATCGGGAATAATGCACCTCTCACTTATTCATGTCCTAAGAAACAAAGCAAAAAGACTCTAATGACTTCTGAGGATCCTGATCTGCGTCAGGTCGGTCCATGTAGAGACCAACAGTCCATGCAGTCTGAACCAATTGGTCCAAAGTAGTGAGATGAACTCTTCGTACTGTGCCCAAACCAACCCTGCTACTAGAATGATCTCATAGGTCTCCTAGGGGTTCCTAGTGACTCTTTAATGAGCATTTGGAGTGATATTTCCAGGCGCGACATACTCGCATTTGTGAGCACAGTCATACACCGGCTGGGCACCATCCTCAACTCTCCTAAAAGAGAAAACAATGCTCATTTATTGTACACACTCAGGGTTTTATCTTCTGCATTCTATTTGTAGGCTTGGGTGAGAACTATATAGATATTTTTGGGATTTTGTGGGTGGCCAAGCCTCATTTGCACATTTTTATATTTTTCATCTTTTTGACTCAATCTAAGCTGAGAAGGCACGTAGTCCATCAAAGAAAACACTTCATCATGATCATAGCTCAAAGCTCATCATGATCCACTTGACACCTATGTGAAAAGTTGCAATTATGATTCAAGGATCCTTAGAATAGAGACAAGCTTGTGAAACCACAGCTAGGATTCTTTGATCATGTTTTAGATCATTCCAATGATCCTTTACCATGGATTATCCATTCACAACATGGATCAAGGGAATTTAGCTTTAAGCTATGAAAAGGGCACATAGCCTTAGATTTATTACCAAACTCAAGAAAAGATCCAAAGAGCAAGTCAAGAAAAAGGTCAAGCAATTTTTAAGATAAAAACTGTGCATTTAGGCATAAGGTCAAGCATTTATCTATTAGATTCGCACCATAAAACCATAATTGCAAACCTAAAAAGATGAAAATTTTGAAAATTTTAAAACTAAATGCAGGAAGTAAACATGCATGCTAGAAGGTTGGAGAGATAGAAAGGCGAATCCTACCACCCCAAGCTTAAAACCTTGCTCGTCCTCAAGCAAGACTTAAACTTGAAATAGTGAGGCAGGAATGCATGATTTTAATGGAAGTTATTGAAGTTCTAAAGATGATGCATGGATGCAAGGATATAAAAAATTTAGAGGAAAGAAACTAATTAACAAGACATGAAGGGCAAAATTTATTATAATAAAAGGGAGGGAGGGTGGGTAAGAGAAATAGGGGTGGCTGCCCCATGATACTGTCACTGGGATCCCAAATCCTACATTTTGGGACCAGTGTCACCTGTGTCTTGCCGATGTGTTCTGCCACATAATAGGAGTATAATAGGCAGATGTGTTGGCCCTGCCGAGTCCGAAGAAGAGAAGTGAAATCTGACGACTAAGTGAAGTCATCTTTGTGCTGGAAGTGGCTTGAACTGCACTGGGATGAATTCTTTAGCATATCATCCTCAGGGTACCTTTCATTATATGAATCTGAATATGAAGGTCCTGGGATGTCGACACAGGATGAGATGGAGGGGATATGTTGAATGACTTGGGTAGGATCCATTTCTCCATCCTCCATCTCAAAACATGAGGTTGTATGCTCAGATAAACTACTATATACAGTCTGAGTCATCCAATCATCTTCTGAACATGAAGTGTCCCCAGAAGAGTATGATTGACGTTCTTCCACCCCAAGCTTGTCGCCTTATGTGGGGTATGGGGTTTTTTCATGCTCAGCAGCCATGTTGTAGTGAACCATCCATCTACCTCCCTTGAGTTCCACTAAGCCTTAAGGAGGGATGGTGGTGAACCGTCCATCTACCTCCCTTGAGTTCCACTGAGATGAATAGTCGTCGTCATCCTAACCATATAGATTGTTCCAAACCATGATCGGCGTGCTGGTCAAAGAAAAATGACAAGTCTCAATATGAGATATGTCACTCTAGTTTGGTTTAATATCTAACTTTGGTTCCTCTGACCAACCTTCTAGCTGTGAGGAAACTTGGCTTTTAGAGTCTTCATCATCATCATCATCATCATAGACCCATTCATGTCTATGACTCATATCTTCCATTTGTTCATCAACTGGGTCATCTAGATAGAATGAAGGGCTTCCCGAAGTGGGTTGGTCTTCACAGAAAAATCCTGGTGAATCCAGTTGATGGTCTGAATAGGATTGTGAGATATACTCTGCTTTAGATCCAATGGAATGGTCTTGATGGCTAACTTCTTCATTGGTCTGTGATGGTAGTTGTAACTAGATTATAACCAAATCGATGAGCTCTTGGATCCTCCTGCCATGTTCAACATCTTTATCATGAAGTTGTTGTACTTGAGCAACAATGCTTTCGAGACCCATCAATTCTGCCATGCACATATGAGGGGAGTCTGTTGTATCAAACTGATGCGCTTGGATGGATCCTTTCTCAAGAGTTCGAAGTAGACTTCTATTGTGGTCTACAGCCTTGGTGACTAGTTTGATATGACGATCCTAATCTTATAATAGTTGTTGCATTGGATCAACATCTTCTTGGAGATGAGGGGATAAGGAGGTGAGTGCATGAATACTTTCCCTAGCTGACTCCACTACCTTAATCAGTTCTTGATCCCATGATAGCGCAGGAGTCGAGGGCTGACTGGCAATCTCCATTGTTGGAATCTCGACATATGATGACGATGGAGGTAAGTATAACTCGACTAGCTATAGAGCACAACCTTCAATTATTTGCCAGCAGTCGAAATTGCGGAAAAACCTGGGAGGACAGGTGGACAAGATGACTTATCTCACTGAAGTGAGATCCATGGCTGAAAAATGTATAAGAAAAAGAAAAGGTATTCAGTATATATGAACATGTATTTTTAAAACAAAAGAAGAACTATGCATATTTATACGGGCTTAAAGTGACAGAACAAAATCCTTTAGGCGTGTAAACGTGGAAAACCACGTCCCTGGCAACGACGCCAAAAAGTTGGTCAACCTTTTTCTCACGTCCGGATACAAATGTGGGACAAAGGAAGGAATCAAGCTTTTAAATTTATAACTCAAAACCTTCTAGGCCCCCACAACTTTTATTACGGGGTCGAACACAGGGACGTGGTGACGTTTATGATGCCACAGATCTTGTTCTTAGGTCAGATAAGCCAAAAATGATAGTGGATAAAAGTATGTGCTAGAACTAGTCTAGCGGGTTGTCATGAAATAAAACAAAACAAAGAAAAGAAAAGAAAACAAAACAGAGTCCGCAAGATTCTACTAATCAAGAGAGAAGGAGTTCTTGGCTATGTAACCACAAGTTGGGCAGTCTATGCACCCGTTCTCGGGCATAGAAAACTCTCGAATACCTGAGAAAGTGATCTATATCCAAACATAGTACGTACTGTCGTGTTTTTCCTGTGGGGTCATCCCACTCGCTCTCGCACAGCGTGACTAAAACCCATCGTCATATGCCATCTAACCTCTCTCGAGGATGACATATCAATACCTTAGAATATGCTAAGTTTCCTCTCGGGTCTTAGGACATCCAAAGATATTAGGAATAGAGTACCTTGGATCTTCCTCCTCTCGGGTTTAGGTCCAAACTATCATCTCTTAGCCATTTCTACACGGGTCTCTCGATACATGCATAAATATAAATTCAAGCAAGAAAGAGATCAACCAAACTAGCTATCATAACCAAAAAAGGGAAGATAGAACAAGAGACATACTAGATCTAAAATAAATCTACTTGCTTAAGGCAAAAGTACATAAACATGCCCAAAATGGGCTACATAGCCAAGAAGGAGCTCAACTAGCCATGGACAAGCATAGTTGGCACCGAACAAAGATGGAAGAACATCATTGTACAAGAAACCAAAAAATACAGTAGAAGAAAGGGGAGAAGAAGAGATTTAGCCCATGGAGGAGAGGTGGCTCTCGCTCTTTTGCCTATGTATAGGCTAGATCTCATCTTTTAGTCCTCCTCCTTGATCATATCTAGACTCCTTGGTCCTCTTTCTCTCTAGATCTGCCCCGAACAACAGCTTGGTGGATGAACGGAGGTGGAAGACGACAATGGTTGGTCTAGATCTGAGTTTCCACCATAGATCTGGGTGGAAATGGGCAGATGGGTGGAGAAAGGATGGAAGCTGGCTATAGAGGGCTGCATAGTGTGAGCTCTTTGGCCTTCTCAGACCTCTGGGCTCTCCCATGGAACTTTGGGAACCTTCAAATCTCAGAGTAGCACCCTCTCGGCGTCCTTGGTCGAGGTCCCCCATCAATTGAGTGATGGGACACCTATTTATAGAGGCGGACTAGAGACTATGGCCAATAGGTCGTGGGGTCGACCACAGTCGTGGCGGGAGACCACGGTCATAGTGGAGGGAGTTGGACATAGACGTGGCTAATGGACACCTCCATGGTGAGGAATCACGGTCGTAGTTGTGGAAGGAAAGATCACGGTCGCGGTTATTGGGAACCGCAGTTGTAGTTATTGGCCACAGTTGTGGTGGATAATCATGATCGCGGTGTTGAAGCCCACTGTTGCAGTTATTGGCCACGGTCGTGGCGAGGGATCGCAGTTGTGGTGAAGACCGCAGTCACGGTTATTTGCCACAGTCATGGCGAGGGATCGTGGTCGCGGTGTTGAAGACTGTAGTCACAATTATTGGCCACGGTCATGGCGGATGACCACAGTCATGGCGAAGGTAGACGACCACGGTCATGGCGAGGACCGCGGTCGTAGTTTTAAAGGTCGCGGTCATGATGGGCACCACAGTCGTGCCTGGTTGCCACGGTCGTGGCAGGTTCATAGCTGCCGCAAAAACCATGTGTCAGGGAGAAATCTTTGGAGAATAGATGTCTTCCCAGGTTCGGTGTCTACAAGTCCCAAAATTGGTTAGATTGGCTACTTTTTGTCTAGCTTAGATAATTTATCTATGGAAGATAAAAGGAACTAAAACATAAGCATTATAGGGAAAATTAAGGCTATAACGATACACGTCCAGAGATAAATGCTTAGCAAATACATGTAAATTTGGGTGTTATCAGAGAGGGGAAAGTAGGATAGAAGGGAAATCAAAGAAAAGAGAAAAGTTCTTACTTTCTTAGGTCAAGAACAAGTAAGGAAGCTCTAAAAGATTGAAGAGATGGTAGATTTGAGCTCTATCTGAACATGCAAGTAGATCGACCCAACTTCATCTAACTTGGGTCCCTTCTTCTACACCAAGCAAGGGGGACAAACTCCAGGCAGTAGGGAAGAAGATAGGGTAATATAGGAGTGTAAAGAATTCATTGGAATGCAAGGAGGGAAGTATAAGAAGCTAAATGGGAGAGATAAGGAAGAGGTAAGGTGTCTAGCCAATCTTTCCAAGTGTCTAAGGTAAAGAACATCTTTTCCATGCAAACCATCAACTCAACATTTGGGGGAAGTCAGGAGACCCACCAAAACTTGATTCTAAGGTCATCCCTCGACCCTACTCATAAGAAAACCCATCAAAATATCACACAAGGTAGCCTATCTATGAGAGAAAATCCTAAGTTCAACCTTAGGTAGATGTCACACATGAAACCAAGGTGCATCTAGGTGCGCCATGATACAACAAACTCCAAATTGATAGGAAAACATGTGAGGCACAACAAAAATGTGACAAATTGTAAGAAAAACCATATATGTGGGAAATTTGTATAAAAGTACAAAACATGCACAAAATTACATAACTTGTACTAACATTGTCCAAACTGGATTAAACTTGAAACATAGCTTAATGAACAAATATCAAAGCATGAGACAAGGTTTAATTAGTCATGTAAGAACCTAATTAATGTAATCAAACATGATTAGGCATTAAGCCATGTCAGGGGTCTTACAACCACAAACCCATAATAGGCATTTTCCCCCCAAAATCTAAAGAAAACAAGGTGGTTACCTCCTATCTATCTTATCCTCTATCTCCCACAAATTTCTGCCAAACCATGGTGCTGTCACAACATATCCACTAAAACTATGACATTCCTACTCAATCGGTATGTGTTATCAAGGGCCAACACAAAATACATCACACCAACACCCCCAAATAACTTCACCTCCATTATTAGTATCACTTATTCAGTATCAGGATGACACTTCCTCTAGTATAGAACATGGAAATACGATATACCCTATGCAACTTTTGTAATGACTCCAACTTGGAACTCTCACAGTCCACCATGGTTATCAACATTCTATTCTACCTTTCTTGAATTGCTTCCATCTATTATTGAAACACTATACCTTCAAGCTAATACTTTCCTTCTCATGCCTAACAAAATGTCCTGGATATCCTACTATATACAACTTTATGATGTCAAGTGTGGTTGTGATAACATACTACCCCATCATTCACCTGTCTCATGGAAGCCATCATGCATCCGCTGCGCCACTCTGATTTGATGTGTGATGTCACTTATATGTACACCTTGTCCTACTGTAGGTAGTTATATCATCACAGAATCATCCTACTTCTTCTCAAAGAGTCATTGGAGCAACTCAAGATCTGACTCTCTTTAGGGAAAGGAACATCAAAAACTCATCTGGTGACTCACAATCACATACCATTGATACACCCTGGATACTAGGAATCATAACCTTGACGTCCACTACATATGTTAAGAAGACCTCACATCCTTGTCTTATCATCTTCCCTACCATTACAGTTAGCACCCAACATGTTGAAGGATCTTCCTAACTTCTTGGAAGGCTCAAAAGGTGTCCCTACTCATGAATGCCACGATCCTAGAACTATAGTCCAAAGAAGCATCGTGTTACACCAAGGTATCCATCCCTAGGATTATATCAAATCCTCACACATCAAGTGACATAAGATCCAGTTGAATGCAACATCCCAAGAAAGGAAATGCACAAGGTAAGGGTATACCTCAAAACACATCGAAGGGTTTCTAACAAACGAGGTTATTAGTCCTATTGTTAGAAAAAAAGTTACAACCTTTTATGTATTATTCACTTCTTCACTTGGATTCCTTGTCAGTTGCATAGAAATTATCATGATTATCATACTTCATTACTCTCTCATGTCAGTAATTTATCATACTTATGAATATATTCTCATTTATCATGTTTCTTGTTCACTCTTTTAGGGGTTAGTTCATCATATTTATCATTCTTATCCATCCAACATGGATCATTTCCCTTAATTTCTTTTATATGTCATGATAATTATACAAAAACATCTTTTGCTCATAGGGGTGGGTCTAAGATTAACTCAAGTTCCTCTTTTTGCATCCATCTTTATCCACTTTTATTATCTTATATCATGATTACCACTAGTATTCTCTTATTCTTATATGAATTTTACACCTTAGGTATTTACACTAACGCAGATTCATCTTTCTTTTAATCTATTGTTTTCCGAAATCATAGTTTTAGGAACTCCTTCTTAGCTGATTTTCATTTGAATTTGAGGTTCGTGATGAAATATATCTTTATTTAATCATTAAACATTAAAATTTTGACGAGTTATGATACAATTTTCACCTTTCCTTTAGGGTATAATTAAGATATGTTCACAAGGATTTCTTAATTATTATGCTCTTTAGATTGTTTGCAATAGACTACTTGATTAGGGTAATAAGAAAGATAACAGTCAACGACTTCCACACTTGCCTTTCATTTAGTAAATGAATACCTGGCCAGGGCATCCAAGTACTAAATTTAGGAAGTATGCATTATGTTCATGTCATTTTCATTACTTGGTTATCATCCTAGTCCTAAGTCCTAGTGTCCCTGTAGACTCAGTGAAACTAGAGCTCTGATATTACCAAATGTGACAACCCGTCAGACAAAGCAATAGTACTCAAAAACTAGTCACGATCAACTGCTAATAAAACACACTAGTAAAAAGTGGGTTAATTAAAACATATTAAATTTTCACAAACTTAACAAAATTTCCATAAAAGATCAACATCTCAGATTATTTCATGAATCACATGAAAAATTTCTAACCTTGACTCCATGGCCTTAGCCACCACATAGGCACATGAGATATCATCTACATGTACAATATCTTTTTTTTGGTCAAGAAAGCATTTTACTATTTCATTATCTCAAGATCTGGTGGGTCCCAAAACACCACATCAGGGTAACATAATAGTTCAAATATGTACAAATAGAATAGCTAGATGAAGGGTAATTTAGGGAGAAAAGAAGAAAGAACAACAAAGAAAAAAAATAAAGATAGCAACGCCATGAAACTTCAGACCAGAAGCAAACAATGGTTCTTCTTAATCCGAAAAAAGGAATCTTAGTTCTACATAAGAAACACACACCCTACAGGACTGCATTAAATCACATGTAAACCCAAAAAAGGAGACATCAACTAGGAGATCAACTATTAATCATGATGAAATATGAATAGATACTCGCCCAAATTCTATCCTCATATGGAATCCAATCATTAAAGATTATCTTATTTCTCAGTCGCCATATGTGATGTATGATGCAAGATGAAGCAATAACCAATTTCCTATTAGAACAGCAGATAGAAATCCAATTATCTGGGAGTACATCCATGCATCCAAAATGAACTGCTTTATCCCAAATCAAAAGAACAAAGGGGCACTTTAAAAAAAAGTGGACAAATGACTCTTCATCCCTTTTGCATAACATACAAATAGAAGGCATATAAAATCCCCTTGATTTCAGATGTTCCACAACAAGTAAGCAATCCAAAACAATCTTCTATGTCAAAACTTTAAAATTTTTAGGGATCTTAAGTTTCCAAAGACTCTTTTCCGAATCTATCCTTGGCCAATTCATTCTAATGCAATCACAAACATCTCTAAGCTTCACAACCTTTTTATTGTTAAAAGTAATACAATCAGGTGTGTAAGAAAAAACAACATTGTCATTCAAAAACTTCAACAAGGGACTCAATCTTCTATTTTCGGGGATAGCCCATTTAGCATTATGGGTAATAACTCCAATCTTAACCATATACCAATTCCCAACATCAAACACAATTTGTAATCCACTACATCACCTAGGAACTTATTCCCTTGAAGCCAAGGGTCGACCCACAAAAGAAACTTATCTCCTTTACAAGATGAAAATAGGTATGCTCTAGAATAGAACTCCTAACCTTCATAAGGTTTCTCCAAAGCCAAGAATGATTAGGTTTACATATATGATTCCACACCAAACTCTTTTTTAAATATTTTCCATGAACCCATTTCATCCACAAATTGTCCTTTTCATTTGCAATGTTCTAAAAATTCAGAATCAAACTAGCTTTGTTAATGTCAGATGTACTTTTGATACCCATCCCTCCTTCACTTTTAGGTCTATAGATTTTCTCCCAGCTAACAAGATGTAAATCTTTCTTATCCTCCTTGTCACCCCAGATAAAGCTTCTACAAATTTTATCAATTTCCTCTACCACAGAAGAAGGTAATGGAAAAATTGTAGTCCAGTAAGTGCTATAGGTGGATAGAGTAGATCTAACTAGCTCGACCCTCCCAGCAAAGGCGAGAAGCTTGGTTTTCAAACTATCCAACTTACTATTCATCTTGTCAATCAAAGGGTTGCACAAACTTTTGGTGAGATTTCCACAAAAGAAAGGAACACCAAGGTATTTAGAAGGTAAAACACCTTCCTTAATATCAACATACTCAAGGAACTAATTTTTATTCACATTTCTACTGAAATAAACCAGGATTTTATTAGAATTAATGATCAGACCAAAAACTCTCCCAAAGTCCATCAGAAACTGTCTCAGACAGCCAACATTAGCATAGTCAGCAACACCATAGATCATTAGGTCATCAAAAAATATAGTGTGAGACACATGTAGATCCTTTGACGCCTTAAGAGGTTTAAAAAATACTTTATTGATATTGAAGTTCATAATAGCAGTGATCCCTACATACAGAGTACAAACAGTAGGGGGCAAGAGGATCCCATTGCCTAAGCTCATGCAAAGGCTTAATCACATCCGATGGTTCACCATTAATAAGAAAATGATAACTAGTAGTACCTGGGATAGTATAGATCCAAGAGAGACAACATGGAGGAAACTTCATAATCCTCAGAGTATCCATAAGATAACCCCAATTGACTGAATCATATGCTTTCATGATATCACCTTTCACACAAAACTTAGCTGATCTATTGGCACTACCAAAATTGATAATAAGCTCATTTGAATTAAGAATGGCATCAGAAATCCTGCGATCTTTAACAAAGGCAGCCTGTCATTTGTCAATAATGTCAGGAAGAACATGACCCAATCTGTTGGCCAAGATTTTGTAAATAATCTTGTAGATGAAGTTGCACAATGATATAGGTCTCCAATCCTTTATAGAGGAAGCCTATTTCATTTTGGGAATGAAAGTAATAACAGTTCTATTAATTTCTTTGATCAAACACCCTTTAGAAAAGAAATCCATGGAAGCTCTAGATACATCATCACCAATAATATCCCACACCTTCTTATGAGAATGACCATTAAAATTGTCAGGCCCAGGGGCCTTGTTGTCATTAGAGTTTTTAATAATATCATCAATTTCTTCTCTAGTAACAGTCTTAACAAGAAGTTTGTAGTGATCTTAAGATATATAGAGTAAAGACCATTTATCATCCCAACATATCTTAGAATCATTACACTTATGAAAAAGACCAGAATAAAAATCCATAATATGGTTCTTAATAGAATTTTGATCATAAGTAGAAGTATCATTAATCAAAAGAAATCTAATATTATTTTTCTATCTCCTAGTATGGAGAGAAGAGTAAAAGAATTTAGTGTTCTTATTACCCAACTTGAGCCATTGAACCTTTTATTTCTACATGAAAAGGCTCTCCTCCGTATTCAAAGCTTTGAGAGAAATCTTCCCAGTTTTCATAGACTTTTCTCAAAAATTGACATCTTGAGGTTGGAAATCAACATCTTCTTGTGCCTTAAGTGAAACACTTTTAAGCCTTCTTGCCATATCACTGATATTACCAACACACTTTTTGCTCCAAGAAATCAGCTCAGTCTTGACTTGTTTAAGCTTCTTAAGAATTCTGAACATGGGACATCATGTAACCTCAGACTCTCACCTTTTCTTTGTAACATCCATAAAACCTTCACAATTAGACCAGACATTTATAAATATAAAGGGGATATTCATTCTTCTCCCTTTAATATTCAAAGAAAGTCTAAGGATTCTATGATCACTCTATATGGTAGAGAAGACTTCACCCACATAATTGGGCCATTCCCCAAGGAAGTAATCATTAAAGATGCATCTATCCATTTTTGATGCAATAAATTAATTGTATTTATGTCTGTTGTCCCAGGTAAACCATGGACCATTCATCTTGGCTTCATACAAACCAACACTAGCCATGAATGAATTAAACTCAGACATAGACTGCTTGCTAGGATTAGATCTCCCCATTCTCTCCTCAGACAATCTAACACATTTAAAATCTCCACAAATAAGCCAAGATTTATCAATATAAATATAAATATCACTGAGAGCCTTCCAAAGGTTAGACCTTCTTTTATCTTCATTAAAACCGTAAATTGTAGTAAGATAAAAAAGATGCACTGTCTTGTTTACATTAGTAATGTACCAGCTGAGTAGAGTGAAAAATTATATTAATGTCAATAACGCTAGGGTCCCAAACAATGATCACTCTCCCGACATGATGTGAATCATGATTTACAAACCATTTATAGTCAGGACACAATTTTTGCATAATCTTCCAGATCTTCTTTCTTCTGATTTTAGATTCTAAAATGCAAAAAAAAATGACTTGACCCTCCCTAATTCTTCCTGGACTCTATGTTGGTGGTCACACTTGTTTAACCCTCTAACATTCTAGGAAGTTACAAATATAGTATCAGTCATTAGGAACAATAGGGACTAGAGACCTTCTAGCCACAATGATCATACATTCTTCATCATTAAGAAACTCCAATTCTTGAAATTTGGCAACTAAGACATCTACCAATCTAGCCACGAAGGAGGCTTGAGATTTATTAGTTTTTATAAGCTTGGGAGGCCCTCTCAATCTAGATTTAACCAGCTTGAAGTCATAATTAACAGGAGTAGTTGATTGCAAGTTGACACCCAGAGGAGAAACCCTAAAAAATTCTAACAATCTTTGTAAGTGAAAAATCTTCCTTTCTTTTGAATTGTCTTTACTAGCCTCTCCAGACGTCCCAATAAGATTGTCACCAAATTCACATGAAGGAAAACTACAATTAGTATTCAGGTCTGGCTGAAAAGTTAAAAGGCATTCAGAGGCTACCACTTGTTCCAACCCAAGGCTAGAGGCATCATTAGTTAGGTTAGTTTTAGAAACAACCTTCTTTTCACAGATAGGAGGAACTTTTAGATCTACTACTTCTTATAACATCCTTTTTTAGAGGGACAACCTTCACATTCTATATCTGAACAAAATTTAGACAAGTCATCTTCTCATGACCAAAGGCATCATAAGAATCACATTTATTTGGAACCCATTCATATCAAATAAAGATTCTATGTTTTGCACCAGTGTGGCTAATCAAATCAATATAATCAGGAAAGTATGAATCAACAGACATAAGAACAAAGATATGAGCAAACTCAATTCTCGTCCCCTCCTATGTAGACTTATCAACATCAATCGACCTTCAAAGGAAGCTACCGATTCTATTGAACATCATTTCCCCTCATAGCTCTAGAGGAAAAATTTGTAATCAGACCCACATTGGAACATCAGTTAAAGTCGCTTTCTCCAGATTATCCCCTATCTTCCATTATTTCAAACCAGTGGTTTCCCTTTGATAAACCAAGGTCCATCCTCCAAAGTGTGAAGCATATCATTTTCATCTAAGAACTTAATTATGAAGAAACCATGTAGATGAGAGAGAATATGGATAAGACCTTTTACATTCCACATTCAGGCAAGGTGCTTCTCAAGAGTCAGGGGATGAACCTTCAAATCAATGACATACCCTGCGATCGAGTTCCTCCATTTCTTAGCATTCTCTTCCGCCTCCGCTTGTGGGTACAAGATTTTACCCTTCAAGACTTCTAATGGAACAATATGTAGATGTGATGGAGTGAACTTTTGAGGCCTTCAAATATCTAGTGACATAGTTGAGTTAATTTTCTTAGTTTACATTAAGAGAGTCAAATACCTAATGAAGTTGAAAAAAAAGTTACTGTCATTAATTTTATGGTTAATATCCCTAATTTTATGCCCTTTTTGGGGTATTTTATTGATTGGTCAAACAATAGGATTTTGGGGCCAATGTTTAATAGAAGGTATCTTGAGTGATTTGGAAGCTTTGGTCAAAATTGAGTGATGATTTGACCATCCAATAAAAATCTATGGAAGTTTAAAATTTGTGAAAGATTTGATGTATAGATGAACAAGGTATATAAGCCTTAGCTTAAGTTTTTGATTAATAAACTAGTGTCACATGCCCTTTTAGTGGGTGATGTGCAGAGCCCCGGATCCAGACTGGTGGATACTTCAATCTCAGCTACACCCTAGTTACCAATGGAAAAGATTGCCTCTTCTACCCTCCGGTTAAGAGAATTCCTTGAGTGGCTGGAGGTTGTGACGTGGTTGTCAATTGTGCAGTCAATCGTCGGTGTAAACATGATTCCAACCGAGCAGTTGAACTCACCTATTTCTAATGAGTTGTTTAACCCATGTTTTGGTTTGAACAAATGAGTGATGAGGGGCCTTCCTTCTTCACAGTCTCTCCATTGCAACCTACAGGTGGGAGACAGAGGTAGAGATGAGAGATAGATGGGGATTTTGAGGAAGATCAAGAAGGAGAAAGAGAGCACGGGTTTAGGGGAGTCCAACCCCATCATTTTAGTAAACTCTCGAAGTGGCTATGGTAGTTGACCAACCCCAGTTCTCTGGAGACGAAGGCTGAGCTTGGAGATTGTTCCCAGAGAATGATATGTGCAAATTGAGTGCACACACTAATTCAGGTAGGCGGTGAGGACCTTGCGGAAGAATCATCTTCCAGACACAATTCTACAAGGGGTTTTCTCCATTTTTCCTTAGTCGCAGTTACTACCCGCAGTGGCGAGCTCACCCAGACCGTGAACGGGAGGCTCCACAGGAGATCTATGAGACCGACAATGTAGTCTCAGACCTACCAGATCTCACAGTGATATTTGAAGACATCGAGGAGGCTTGAGGAGAATAGGGCTCATTGTCGTTCTTCCAGCATGCGGTGGCACTCTTGTTTGGAGGAGAAACAAAGTCTCGCAGACTCATCTACTGAGGCAACGACTGGTCGTGTGAGAAAGTGGGATCAGACCGGGTCCAACAGAAATCAACTACCAGTTAGCTAGCCATCCAAAAGCCGAACCAGGGAGAACCGACCCGCAGGAAGCAAAGGAGTTGCGCCAACCCTAGAGGACACACGACATTCTGTGATTGGCTGAACGGTAAATCATCTCAGTAAATACTTAAAAGCTTACATAATTCATCGTAATTAGCATGAATGTCAGAAAAATACAAATAAGGTACCAAAATGTTTAGAAAAATAAGTAGAACAACATGAGGGCATGATATCAGTCTTTTAAAGCTTAAATGTCAGTAATATCATGTAATGTGTCATATACTTGTTTCATGGATAACAAATATTAAATGACGGCCTAAAATTATGATAAATTGTAAGTAAATCTATATCCGTGTTTTATAATCCATTTAAGGTCAGTGTTTATGATGTTGATGCATGAAATTATGTAATTTGCTTAGTATGTCTATCTAGGGATAATAACCCTAAATAAAATGTAGAAAACACATATATGCTAATAAATGTTGGAATATTCATTATAAGCTCATTTCAGTATATGGAACACCATGTTTAATTCTAAGATTATGATGACACACATAATTCACGTTATATGAAGATGACCCTTATACATGGGTTGTAACCCTAATATGAATAATACATGTAACATAGGGTTAATATGTGCACATCATTATGTGAAATATAATTATCAGTTAATGAAGCTTAATTATGAAACATAACTATATTATCACATTAGTAATCTAATTCCAATAAAAGAATGAAAGTGACAATAAAAATATCCTAATGAGACAAGGTAAACCCTAAAATGGATATAATTAGGGTTAAGACGATGAGAATTTAATTATAGTATATGTGGTCTTGTCTTAATAAGGGTTGATCAGGGATATAGTTGACATGAGGAATATGTGAGGATAAGTATACCTCAGTTGAAGGTATGCCATTACATTTTACTTGGCTTATTATACAATATGCTTGTGTTATATGTGTAGTAAACTACTTGGCATATGATATTGGATGAATGATTGTTCTTGTATGATATCTTTCTTGATTTTCCATACTTATGGCTATGAAGACATGAAACATAATATATTTGTTCCATTATATGAAAGCATTATATCTCTTTAGTAAGCATAGTGCTAGTGAGTGATCTATCTCTTTGGTAAGCAGAACACATGCACAATGATCTATCTTTTTGGTAAGAAGATCATAAGGCCTGAATGCATCTATCCCATTGGTAGGCAGATGCAGAAGTATATACCGGAAAATGTGTATAAAATATGTGTTCTCTCTTGTTAATAAACATCTTTGTTCGAGTATATTCCTTTTGTTATATTTCTATTGTTACTGCCAAGTATTAGTTTTATCTTATTGCCAAGCGTAGTAATGAGAGGTATATAAAAGACACATAGGCGTACTCAGTACAATATTCTTAAATATTGTGTTGACGTGTACAACATGTAATCTTTTGTTTAGGTTGTGGTCATATAATCTTGAAGAACCAGGACAGTTGAAAGTTGTGTGATGAGTTGATGTATAGGTGGACATGTTGTCTTAAGATCATGTTGTTTAGTGGTAGTACATGTACATGTTAAAGTTTTTTGTTCAATATGTAATATCAAATGTTGTAACAATTCATGATGTAATTATATGTTGAATGGTGAACATATGTTGTATGGTTTTATTATTAACATGATCCAGTGCTTCTAATTGTTTCCTTCTGACTGTCTCTAATTTTCTTCTTCTTAGTCTAGTGTGGGGTGTTCAAATTGGGATTCTCTCTGAGGTGAGGTTTCAATTTGGATGTCACACATCAGATTAAGTTTTAAAAAATCCAAGGACATCATAGTAGACTCCTCATGACTCCAGATCTAGATCCATTTTTCTCCAGTTTGAAGAGGTCCACCCATGGTGATGATGTTGGTCTCTTTTCCGCATTCACCCCGCCTCATTCAACCCTAGCTTGCTCCTCTAGACCAAACCTTACCCCCTCACCCTGTGATACATCCTAAATCATGGGAATTTGATGATAGGCATCAACAAAAAATCCCTCTAAAATCCTAGGCACCATTACCGACAATAGCATGACCGACCTTAGCCCCTCTGTCGATGCCCTTGTAATTTCCGTCGTGATCTCCTTCATGGTCGTCTCTCCCAAGCTCTAGTCTGAACGAGCCATCTCACATGTACAACATTAGAATAATAAGAAAGTTTGAGTCCATAAAACACTATATAGAAAACTTTCCCTCCTGGATCTGGGAGTACATGTATGACTCTAGGACACACTAGACATCTAATCAACTCCTTTTGTGTTCCATCACATTAGCTCCTCAATTCCATGGGTCCACTACTGCTACTGAGGAACACCTAAAAAGATTGTTGTGACCTATAGGTGAGACCCATGTCCTAGTGAGAGATATAACTTTCATTAAAGGTTATTGATTACAACCACTTATGTAATTAATTAGGTTAAGTAGTTTAAGCATCCTAAGCATATTGATAGATAATGTGACAAAATGGAATTATCAATTATGATGGATTTATTAAGAGAAATTATAATCACAATCTTAGAATCTAGCATTATTTTCAACTACCATAAGTAGATATTACTATGAGCACAATCATCACCATAAGCCTAACCAGTATCATAACTATCAATAATAATATGAGCATACTTGAATAGTTGGAGCATGTCTAACAATATAGCATGTCTATAGTCATAAACAAAACTAATAGAATAAGCATATCTAATAGTATACCATATATAACGTCATAGGCATATCCAATTGGATAAGAAAAGCTAACAAAGTAAGCATGTCTAACAACATATCATGTCTAACATGATATCTTATCTAGCAAGATAAGCATGTCTACATAATAAGTAGAGCTAACAACGTAATCAGAACTACCAACATAAGTATGATTACCATTATAAGCATACCTAAATACATAGGCATGACTAGCAGTATAAGCATTTCTAATAACATAAGCATAACTAACAATATAAGCATGATTAGAAGTATAGAAAGTGTTGATAGAATGAGGTAAATTGCATCATAAGTATAACCAATAGTAATAGTACACCTAAATATAGAAGAATCCCTACTTCTCTTATTGAACTATACATCATATATATGTGAAAAGAGAAAACAAGGGTTATCATCCAATGTGAAGTGATGTGTGTAACCCTAACATATATACTACATGGTTGGATTACATCTTTTATTAAGCCCTAGGAAGTTTGAGGTGTACCATCCATTCTCCAACTGACCAGTGCTAAGTCAAAATCAATTCCATACAAAATCCAGGATGACCATAATCCTAAGATATTCTCGAGTCCGCCGTAGAAACACATAACATCAGGGTACAAAACAGCCTAGTCCTCCCTTGGTACAGGTCACAACACTAGTGAAACCGAGATATAACTGCAACCATTCTTCTGCCAAGGTATGACAGTAACCATCATCAAAACATATCACATACATTGAACCATATCATCTAAGATACAACCTAAATTGTTCTCCTGCCAGGGTATGACCGCAACCATCACTGTGAACATGCATATACTCAACAATATAAGACTTTGAGCTTCCATTAGAGGAATACTCGTTTCACCATCTAGCAAGTCCTGACACTAGAATAGAACTATGGCACATTGTACTATATGATTAAGGTTTCACTTGATTAGTTAATGCCAATTGGGTGAATTAAGGATTTATCAAACAAGTTGACAAACAAAACCTAGTTTATTTCTAGCAAGCATTAATATATAACAACTTTAAAAGATAAAGAACATATGAGGCTTAATACTGGTGTAATTAAAATTTGAAAGGCTCATAATTTTTTGGAGGAGTGGAATCAAAAGTCATTGGGTAACATTTTTGATAATGTAAAGGTGGCCAAGTATAATGATATGTAGGCCCAAACTAAAACTGACTTGGATCCTTTAAATTTTATTCTTTAGAATGAAGTAAAGTTTCTTATGCGAATCCTTTTTGAAGAAAAAAAGATGGAGGAAAGTTTTGTGAGACAAAAGTCTAGAATACAGTGGCTTGCTGAAGGGAATAGAATACAATATTCTTCTATTCTTCCCTCAAATCTAGGAGGCAAAGAAATCAGATTAGATGCTTAAACATTGATGGCCATGTCAAATATGATGTGAGTGATATTATAAGTTTTGTTGTCAAATACTATTTTTATGTTTTCAGTGATGAGTATAGTTGTAAGGACTTAAAGACTTTCATTGGTCGGGTTCTATTCTTTCTGAGTAGGAAAAGATAAGTATTATTGAAGGTATGACCCAAACTGAAATTGATGTTCCTGCTACACCTGGTCCTAACAGTTTTAATGCCTACTTTATCAAGAAAGTATGGCTGATTATGGGTGAGGATATTTCTAAGGATATAAAGAATTTTTTTTCTAATGGACTGAGAGAATCAAACAATACTTTTATTACTTAGATCCCTAAAGACCTTGATACCTCTAAAATCAAGAACTGGCATCCTATGTCCCTTTGTAATGTGTTGTTTATATAATTATTTCTAAAATCTTAGCAAATAGACTTCAAGGTATTCTTCCATCTATTATCTGTTGTACTTACTTTGTTAAGGGAAGAAATACCAAAGACTCTATCCTTCTTTCCAATGACATTTTACATGACCTTAATAAAATTCTACTAGAAAAAATGTGTTTGAAGATTGATATTTCAAAGGCTTATGAAAATGTAAATTGGAACTTTGTTTTTGCTATGCTTCATAGAATGGATTTCCCATCTATCTAGATTAATTGGATCTCAAGTATATTTCATTCTACTTCTTACCAAGTTCTTTTAAATTGTGAACCTATTGAAAGATTTTTTTTCCTTCAAATGGGATTTGACAAGGTGATTTGTTGGAAACTTACGTATTTGATATCGTCTTGCGAGCATTTACTGTTCTTATGAAGCAAGATGTGAACAGGCACCTTCTAAGACCCATTAAAGCTTCAAATAGCTTTTCTCTATCTCACTTGATTTTTGTGGGTGACCTAATGATTTTTCTTGAAGCGGCTCCTAAAAATGCAAATGATGTTCTTGGAGTGTTGGATACTTTTGGTAAAATCTCGGGTTTAAGCATTAAACCTCCAAAAGTGAAGTTATTTTCAGCAAAATCTCACCCAAGATTGAGATTGTAAACATTCTCAGTTTTAAGGATAACCTGCCCTCAACCTATCTTGGTGTTGCTTTAGTCACTGGGAGAATCCCTAGGTTTGTATGCTCTGCTTTGATTGATAAAGTAATGGCAAAACTTGAAGGGTGGAAGTCTAAGGTCCTATCTATGACAGGTAGATTGGAACTTGTCCAATCTACCTTGAGTGTCCTATATCTACAAGTTCTATGCATTTCCCATTCCTAAATCTACCATGGAGATTATTGAGAAAAAATTTCAAGATTTCTTATGGGGTGAGATTGATGGTAAGGCTTAGATGCACTTGATGAAACAGGAAGAAGCTACCTTGACCAGAAAAGAAAGGGGCTTGGGAATTAGGAATACCTTTGAAGTTTCTCATTCTTGTTTACCTTTGAATGGATGGTATGTAGCTAATAAAAAAGACTCCTTGTGGTTCAAATGGGTGAATGAAAAGTAATTATCTAAAGCTTCTTTCTTGTCAGTTGAAAGCAAGTCTTCTATGTTGTGGATGTTTACCAAAATCCTTGAATGTTGATTTGTGCTTCTATCTTATGTTAGTTTTCTTATTGTTAATGGTGCTAATACCTTTCTATGGCTTGATCGTTGGACTAAAGAGAAGATGTTCTTATGGGATGTCATTGGGAAGGATGCATATCTCAAACTTGGTGTCCCTTTTAACTTTAAAATTAGTTCCATTATGATAAATGGCAGTTGGTTGATTCTTGAGAATAGATGTAATAAGAAGATTTATGATTTTCTCAAGAATTATAGTTTTGTTTCGAATGAGCATGAATATTTGTAATTTAATGGAAAGAAGGTTTTGAGCTTAAAACTATTTGGAGTGCTAGTAGAAATCCTGGTTCCGAGTCAAATATCTTTTCCTAGTTATGAAAGGGCAAGTTTCCTCATAGATTTCAGTTGAACATGTGGAATTTTGCTCATGATA
Organism: Alisma plantago-aquatica; assembly: GCA_963693085.1. Classification (NCBI taxonomy): domain Eukaryota; kingdom Viridiplantae; phylum Streptophyta; class Magnoliopsida; order Alismatales; family Alismataceae; genus Alisma; species Alisma plantago-aquatica. The sequence continues at coordinate 199,296,427 of OY856413.1, read as the reverse complement.
AACTTCCCACATTTGAATATATTAGAATAAGGGGAATTTATGGGCCCTCGAGATGTTTTCAATGTAAATCTAATCGTGAATTCTCTTCTCACATCTTGTTCAATTGTTCTTTTACCAAAAAAGTTTTCAGTTGTATTGAGGAGACACTGCGTTCTCGCTTATCCTTTTGCAATTGGGCTGAGGTTATTAAGATCCCAAACAATGAACACAAGTTTTTACTATTTTTTGCTACATATTATATTTGGTCAGAGAGGAACTCATGGGTACATGATGTTATATAGTTTTATGTTGGGAGTGTTAGTAAGAAGATTCTTTAGGACATTAAAATCCTTTGGATGTGACTTCTGGGCTTTTTATGTTTAGGATGTTTCCTTGATTTGATTTTATTAGACTCTTTTTCTTAGGAGTTTGTTAAGACAAAGTGTCTGCTATGTTTTCTGGGTGCCTTATGGTTCCTTTCTGTCTGCTAAAAGTTCCTACAGTTTTCAGTCTCTTTTCTTCTATATGTTATTGGCTGAGTCAGTCAGCAGTTTGAAGAGATTGGTGGTCTATCTACTGTCTATAGTGGTTTGATTCTGAGTTGTTTCTTAGGCTATCCATTTGTCAAGCTCATGTTAAGTTTTTGTTATTGGATTGGTCTACTATATCAATTTGTTCCCATGGATCGAGTTTTGCTAGCCTTCTTGTGATACTCCTCTTAATACATACTTGTAGGATTGGAAACTTTCACTATACAATTTTGGCCTACGTGCTAATGTTTTCTTCTTTCCTTTTATCTTTTATACAAAAAATTTACAGAAAATGAAAAAAAATGAAAAGGAGTTTTAAGGACCAAAAAATGAGGCTTAATTATTATTTCAACATCACGAGATACTATTTCATTGCCATTAATGGGACTCTACTTGTCATCACATCAACACAAGATATAAATCCTTATCAATCACACCTCCATTAGTGTTCAACCATGCCCAAAGGTCATCAAGACCATAACATTACCTCATGCAAGAACATCATTATCTTCCCATGCCATCCAAAAGACTCAACAAACCATCATCGCATCTGTGATACATTTGTTCAGTATAACATTGCAATAAAGAACTAAAAGATGTTCACCAGATAACATATTAAGGTTATATTAGCATTAAGGGCCTTCCTTTATGGCACTAATCATGAAAAGCATATAGGTATGATTAATCACCATTATATTTAATTGTAATAGGGTTAGGTTTTAACAACACATGGGCTTAAAACCATTGATCCTAAATCATCAAATACCCACCATAAAATCAAGTGCACTAAGAACAACCCATCAAATCATAGAACACACATCAGAACATCATATTTAATGCGATTAAAACCATTACATCATGTTTATGAAGCACAACCATTGAATCACGGTTGCATAAAACATAACCATCATATTAGCACATCAAACCCAAAACTTCCAAGTATAAATTGTCACCCAAGACCTTTGGATGTTATATAGGTAAAACAATCAGATGTAAATCATGTAAAACCTTGGGGCATTCATCTAGGAAAACCATTAATTGAGCAACTAAGTGAACCATCATTCTAATACTTAGAGAAAACAGTCCATAAGCTTTTAGTATGACCATCAGTTGTGCCACTAAAGAGTACCATCAATCTAACACTTGGAGAAATAAGCAAATCAGAAATTAAGATAGACATCGATCGTGAATCCTAGTGAGGCCATCAAATTTCAGAACTAGATGGAAAAATAGACGTCAAACATCGAGTAAAACCATTGATTCGTTTGAGTTGAAAAACATCGTGATGAATGATGTTTTCCATGTGTCTGATCTAGAGAAATATGTGATGTACCCAAGCCATGTACTGAGCAATGAACCTATTGAACTCCAAGGGAGGCAGATTTACCCTGAGTCACCTATGAGGGTACAAGATACCAAAGTGAGAGACAACTCAGGAGTAATGAATAGAAGATGATAAAGGTTCTTTGGAAGCACCATGGAGAGGATGAAGTCATATAGGAGATGATGATGGACATGGAAAAGTCTTATCCTGAGTTGTTTGTATGTTTGGTGGAATTTTGAGGGCAAAATTCCTATAAGAGGGGAAGGATGTTACAACCCCAATTTTTGGGCTTATATGGTTTGAAATGCCATTTCTCCAATAAAGTGTATGATTATGAAAATTGTATGATTTAAGTACTTTGAATGGATTTATTTGATAATAATCCTTTTTGCTAGAATGGTTTTGCTAGCTTATTGAGAAACAAATCCCAATATGTTTAAAGAGAATAACGATGGAAAGAAATCTAATAATAAAAGAAAGTAAGATCATGCTAAGAATAATGTGGAATTCTCCAGAAGACTGTGTTTGTTCATAATGGAGTGGATTTCAAATCCACATGGTTTCTTATGATAAAAGGAATCCAAATAAAGAAATAAAAGTGAATGAGAGAGTAAATATGAATAAACTATGCTTTAACAAATAATAACTTGCATCTGAAGAAAAGATCTTTATCCTTTCGAGTTTGGGACTCAAACTTGGGATACAAGTAGATAATACTAATAAAAAATTTCCCCTAAAATTTGTACAAAAAAGGTTAAATGAGGAGAGAATTATGGATTTTGTAAGTTTTCCTAAAGTGATAAGATAATCCATCAATCATATTAAATGTCACAATATTAATTGGATTAATTTTTTATTTTGTAAGAACATGGGTGACGCAGACCGTTGGATCTGAGATCAAATGGCATTGGTCTAATCCCCATCTTAGTTGGAAATAAGAACTATAACCAGTCTAGGCTGGTTTCCAAGTTGATTCGATCACTTTTGAGAGAACGAGAGGAGTTGGGATTGTCCCAACATCTTCGGGAGGTCCTAACAATCCTATCCATACTAGGATTGGACACCTTTCGTGGCACAAATAGGATTCCCCCAAATCCAGTGAACCCCCGAGACCCTGCCCTATATAAGGGGGGTGTTGTACAACACCAGAAAACCCCCAAACAATCTTCACAAGACTAGACAATGTAGATGAACTCGTTGCTGCCTTCAATTTGCATTTTTGCCTCAACTTGCATCCTCATCTTGGAGCAACCTCCATCTGAGGTTGCATGGTGTTGTCCTGGTGGTGGAGGGTAGAGAGAGTGGAATTGAGTTGGCTATCAAGTCTTGAGGATCTAGGTGAATCCATCAACGGTCTAGGTCCACGTGTAGGATCAACATGGTGTGAAGTCAACACTCGAGTTGACCATCTACTTGCACGAAGAGGTGATTCGAGGTTGAAGACGACTCACCGTGAGTTTACCAAACTACCCCGACTCTCCTTTAATACATGTAAGTGTAATATCTTCTTTTTGTTGTATTTTCATTTAGTTGCACATGCATCCACAGGAGCGGTCTGTGCCAAGTTGGCAAGGCCCGATTGGCTAGCCCAGCCGAGGTGGCAGACTCTCATTGGCCCATAAAAGATTAATTAGCAAAAAGCATAAGTAATTATGGGTAAATCATATGAAGATGAATTATTATGAAACTTGATTAGAAAAATATGTAGATTGCAATAAAAATAGTATTGAATCCTGAATTTATTCATAATTCAAAAAGTACATAAAGTTGCTATCTTTAATGCTTTCATGAATAGGAAACCCTAATTTTGATGATTAATGGAATTAAGTAAAGTGTTATGGATGTTTTAAGTGGATCTTAACCTATTATTAATAAAAAGGACGTTTTGAATCTAGAAGATGGTGCTAATTTAGGGTTTCATATGTATAAAGTGTACTAATGGGCTTAGAAACCCAAATCTAGGTGTTTATGACTTTTAATGAGTTATATTTTCAAAACCAATGTATGAGACAAAGTTTAAATGATCCTAATCATAGTTAGGGATTAAGAGGCTTTAATATGAATAGATGAGTAATTAGGGTTTTGAACATAGAAATGTTGTTTTAGGGTTTTGTTGACATAAAAAGGCAAAGTTGAGAAATAGATCTAAAGAGCATTAAGGAAACCCTAATTTAACTTAGAAAACCCTAAGATGGATCCACAAGTCAATAAAGTGAGTTCAAGATGAGTATCTAGTAATTAGGTTATACATGCTTTTTAGGATTTAGTTGTACTTGTGTGTGTCTGCTTGATTGGTTGCTTGGATTACCTGGTTGGATTGGATTGATCTTGTTTCGTTTGAGATCTCCAAATTAGGTATGTGGTTATTTATGATTACTTGCTTTAGTTTTATAATATTTTTTGATGTTTCATCAATTGCATGGAAATAACTATTTGGATGAATTTATCTATGCAATCTTTATAGTGAATATGATTATCACAATTTAAGTATGCATATGACTTTCCCAAACATACATAACATCTTTGGATGTAAGATTTGAGAAGACCAATCCCTGGAGGGAAGGTCAGAGGTTGTCATGTCCTAGAGGGAAGACCATAGGGCACCCAGAGAGGTGACCCATAAGGTACCAAGCTCATGATGGAGAAGGTAGCCTAAAGTCCCTTGCAAGGACTAAACCCTAAGAGTGGGTATCCTAGAAGATGAGTAAAAGAGGTTGGGAAGTTATATTGAAAACATAATCTTGGATTGTTAACAACTATTTAATGTAATTAGGTTGTTATGAAATATGTGCCTGTTATTGGTTGTCAACACATACCAGTATATTCTTTATACTGACCGAAGTTTTGTTTGTTGACATTTTAGGAATAATTGAAAGAGGACAAACATGTAAAGTGATAATTGAAGAATAGAGATAATTAATGAAAGGAGGATTTAGTTAGATAGAACCCTACATTGGGTAAAGTTCCAATTCCTATTTTTGAAAGGTATGTTAAAAGTAAATTTTTATCCTACTTTGAGCTTAGTCTTTGTTAGAATTTATTAATTAATGTTGATTATTTGCAAAACCATTGATCCTATTTTGGGATAGCGGCTCTGGCTCTTGAGTCTTCCTTAATTGGGGGTTACTGGGGAGGGGGGTCATTACAATTGGTATCAGAGCCTGGTTTTCCATTTATTCTCTAATAATTATTAAATTTTACAAACTCTTTAGAACCCAAGGGGAAAGGATTTTCCAATGATGGAGGTGTCTTGAAAAGGATCACAATTTAGGGGTCGGCAAGATTTTCCTCCGCCCCACTAGTCAGTCTACAAGGACTCCCAGATTCTATGGGACTTCCTAGCCAAAATCAGAGGATTTGGCTCGAAATATGATACCTCTAGGTCTTCTCTCATCTGTCTTCATCCCTTCTCTACCCCGTTCATTGAATAAACTTTAAGAGATTAGGGTTTCTATCTCTCCTCCACCCTCCTGAGTTTTGGGGTAAAGAGTAATAAGGATTAAGGAATACTCCACCAAATAATAAAAAGCATGTAAGAAAGATGTCATGGACATAAGTGTTGATAATTAGAAACTGATACTGTGTTCAATTACATGCTTAGGTTGCATGGACAATGTTGCCATGCCCTCAGGAGAACGCCGAGGTTAGACCATCCCATAGGATGAGGAGAGTGATAGCCTTAGAGGAAGAAGCCTCTAGGAAGAGGAAGAGACCAGACTCATCCTCTGAGGATGATGCTCAACCCAAAAACCTTAAGCGGTGGATAGCGGAAGAGAAGACACGATGAGTTGGATATCATAGTTGATCATGCATGCATGTACGTGGGTTTTACATGCATGCTTTACATAGAGTCTTTAAGTATGCATGAAAAACATAGACAATGTGTGCCTTGTGGTGACCCGACCTTGGGTGGTTGTGCCTGTTGAGGGGGGATAGCTCCCTCCCTGAGAAGGTTATAAATGACCATATAGGAACCCTAACGGGCATATATGAGAAGAAAAGAGGCATGCACTGATGTAGAAGTGCATGGAAGCAAGGCGGGGAGTAGGTTTTAAACCTGAGCCTGAGGGGTTATGCCTGATAGTTTGTTAGATAGGCATGTAGAGCTTTGGATGATCTTGGCCAAACTTAAGTTTTGATAGTGAGTTTCACCCATATATGGATAGATGTGTATCCTTAAGAGCTTGACCCATCTTCTGAGAGAGAACCTCCTATAGTAGGACCAGTTGTGGGGTTATCTCTAGAGAGAGAGAGAGAGAGACCCTATGAAGAAGGCTGGAAAACTAGACTCTGAGACATGAGGAATAATGCGAAGGTTCAATATGATATGGCCTAGAACAGACAACCCTGAGTGGATGTATGTGGTTGCCTCATGCATGATCCTTGGAGGCTTGTTGTACATTGGATTCCTTTAGAGGAACCAAACTGTAGAAAAGAGAAAGAGGCTTCATGAACAAACGTACATATGATATGAGTGCCTACCTTTGAGGTGTCCAAAAGAGAGTTCCATAAACTCTAAAGAGGTATGGTAACAAGTTGTGAGGTCTCACATTGTCCTTGTGTAGGACTCTAAGGGTTGTTTGCATGGAAGAGTGCTCGGGAGTATGTGTCATGTCATGTATAGGTTTGGTTAATGGATGAATAGATGAGTATGAAATTTAGACACCTGATGTGTAAGGGGTGAACCTGGGGTTCTTGGACCAAAGAGGAGAAGTACATAGTACCTGATGCATATGATGCTCACAAGGATGATTGAGTTTATAGGATTTGAGTATAGCACCCCCCATGTAGTAGAGAAAAAGGAAAACCCACTTGAACTAAGGTATATGTTTGAGGAACTCCTCACCCATGTTGGTGACATATGCATGTGTGAGATTGGCCAACCTTGAGGAATGATAAAAAAGTATGACTTACCAAGGAACTTAGAATGGTTTAATAGGTTGTCTCCTTGCTAGCCATGAGCATAAGTAGCATGATAGGGATAAGCATATACATGATGATGTATACCTTGGATATTAGAATGTTTTGTGACCTTTGTTACTATCCAGAGATAGTTTTATCGCATCCTGGGAAGGGACCCTTCTTGTCGGGGTGAGCACCAACTCCTATTTAGGTTTGAGGTGACCTTAACATGTCACTTATAAGAGCTTGATGAGATAAGTGTAAGAGCACATAGTATGAGCATGAGTCTATAGACCCATGTGTGACCATCTCTAAGGGGCATGTTGCCATGGAGGAAACATGTATGGGGCCAGACAGAGATAGGAATGTCTCCATGATTACTATGAGGGAGGCAAGGTTAACCATGGGTTCCTAGAAAGAGGATGGAGATTCGGGCAAGGATTCAAGGATGAGATGTGCTCGAGTATCAATAAAGGAGCTATGAGCTGTGATGGAATCCTAAGTCAATACTAAGGTTGAGGAGGGATAAGACCAATGGAAGTAGGAGTTGTGTATTCCCTGGATGCACAATACCATAGGGTTGGGAGGTAACAACCACCTTTGCCTGAGGACCATGGGTTAGGAGGTTGGCCACCTTCATGAGTTCATGTGGCCTAAGGGGTAATGTGAGAGGCACTCCCTAGATGCATAAGGGAAAAATCACCCCAAAAGTACCAGCACCCTAGAGACCTTGAGGAAATGACTAAGTATTGTACATAAGGGAGATGTTAAGACCCATAGGTGATGGGAAAAGCCTTTCCATGGAGGTAAACATATAATTGAGATATTCCTGGTGTAGAGACATGTGAAGTATGTTTCAACTTAGACTAGAAAGTGTGAAGGCAATGTGTTCTTCACCATCTCTACTCTTCAAACTTGATGAACTCTATATTTAGATTGCAACCAAATGCTTATTTCATATTGTTATAGGTGTGAGAGAAAGGACAATGCACATTCCATCTACTAAGGATAAAAGTGATATGAGTTGAAACCTTTCTATGATGATTGAGAATAGAGGAAGTACCACACCCTTTTAGAGAATAGATTGGATAGGTGATTTGAAAGCATAAGGAGAACAAAGGTAATATGAGGAAATACCTATCTAGAATAGTTTGTAATCTATAAGTTACAAATTGGGGTTTGATAACAAAGAGGATGGATGAAAGAGCTTGAAGTTTTCCTAACTTAGACAGACCTAAACCTAAGACAAGGACGATGGTATGAATATATGAAGTTAATGTCTTTACCATCACCTAGCACATATCGAAGCTAATTCGGTAAAAGAATGTTCTTAGTTGGAAACAGTTCAGGTGTGCAGCTGTCTTGTCTAGCCAGTGGAGGGGGCTAGAAAAGAGGTTTCTAGGTGGACCCTACGAGCATTGGAAGACTAGACTTGTGTGGCTAACATTCAGATACAACAATATCGGTGGACCAAGTTGGTAGCTACCCGGTTAGCCAACCCGAAGCTTGATGAGATGAATGGTTGGTTAGAGAAACCTTAGATGCACCTCTCAGGAAGAGTAGGTGGTGAAATCCACTACTAAAGTGTTTTAGGGTTTCTGAGGGTTTTCTCTTGAAGAATCATGTCATGTAGGAAGCTCATGATTTTAGGTACATCGTACACCCTGGTACTACCAACATGGTTTAGGTTTGCAACAGTACCTTAGAGGCCGAGAATGAAGAAGGATATAGAAGCATATGTGACCAAATGTCACACATGACAAAAGGTGAAGGCTGAACACCAGTAACCCCATGGATTGTGATAGAGGATTGGAAATCCTCGAGTGGAATGGGAGAAGATCACCATAAATATTGTGGCGAGTATCCCATGGACCGAGTGAGGTCATGGGGCAATATGGGTTATGGTAGATCGCCTTACCAAGTCAGTACATGCCCTTGCCTTAGGGACCACTGCCAATGTGATAGATCTAGTTGAGCTATATAATTGAGAGATAGTTCGACTTCACAATAAACTGTGCTCAAATATTCTTGAGTATGACCCTAAGTTCGCTTCCATGTGGTGGAAGTGGGTACATGAAGAACTCATTATTAGATTGAAGAATATCACCCCCTGACTAATGGATAGTCAAGAGAGTATGATCCAGACTATAAAAGGTCTGATGAGAGCATATGTGCTCGTTCGAGGTGAATCGCGGGAGCAGTATATGCCCTAGCTGAGTTTGTTTGTTATAATAGCTACCAGAGCTAATATCGAGATGTATGAAGCTCTTTAGGGGAGGTCATGTGAGTCACCACTTCACTAGGGTGATGTCAGTGAGAGGACCTTGTGGAGGTTAGAGAAACCACTGTGTATGTAGATGAAGTCACTTTGATCGAGTAATGGTTGAAGGAATCCTGACATTGACATGATTCATGTACCGATGTGAAGCATACTGAATTGCAGTTCACCGTGGGCAAGCATGTGTTTTTGAAAATCCAACCGCTCTGAGCTATAGCTAAGAAAGTTGAGTCCTCAATACATGGGTATGTTTTAGGTTTTAGAATGGACTGGTGAAGCTGCATATCATTTGGCATTAACCCCTCAGTATAGTATGATGCATGATGTTTTCCATGTGTCTGATCTAGAGAAATATGTGATGTACTCGAGCCATGTGCTGAGCAATGAACATGTTGAACTCCAAGGGAGGCTAATTTACCCTGAGTCACCTATGAGGGTATTAGATAGTAAGGTGACAAAGAGCTCAGGAGTAAAGAATAGAATATGATAAAGGTTCTTTGGAAACACCATGGAGAGGATGAAGCCACATAGGAGCTGATGATGGACATGGAAAAGTCATATCCTAAGTTGTTTGTATGTTTGGTGGAATTTTGAGGGTAAAATTACTTTAAGAGGGGAAGGATGTTACAACCCCAATTTTTGGTCTTATATGGTTTGAAATGCAATTTCTCCAATAAAGTGTATTATTATGAAAATTGTATGATTTAAGTACTTTGATTGGATTTATTTGATAATAATCCTTTTTGCATGAATGGTTTCGTGGGCCTATTGAGTAACAAAGCCCAATGTGTTTAAAAGAGAAAAATGATGGAAAGAAATCTAATAATAAAGAAATTGAGATCATGCTAAGAATAATGTGGAATTCTCTAGAAGACTAAGTGTTTGTTCATAATGGAGCGGATTTCAAATCCACATGGTTTCATGTGATAAAAGGAATCCAAATAAAGAAATAAAAGTGAATGAGAGAGAAAATATGAATGAACTATGTTTTAATGAATAATAACTTGCATGTGAAGAAAATTCCTTTATCCTTTCGAGTTTGGGAGTCAAACTTCAGATACTAGTAGATAATGCTAATACAAAGTTTCCCCTAAAATTTGAATGAAAAAGGTTAAATGAGAAGAGAGTTATGGATTTTCCAAGTTGTCTAAAAGTGATAATATAATTCATCAATCATATTAAATGTCACAATATTAATTGGATAGTTTTTCATTTTGCAAGAACACTGGTGACACGGGCCATTGGATTTGAGATCCAACGTCATTGGTCTAATCCCCGTCTTAGTTGGAAACAAGAACTGTAACCAGTCCAGGCAGGTTTCTATGTCGATTTGATCATGTTTGAGAGAAAGAGAGGAGTTGGGATTGGTCCCAACATCTTTGGGAGGTCCCAGGGATCCTATCCATACTGGGATTGGAGACCTTTTGTGGTGTAAATAGGATTCCCCAAATCCAGTGAACCCCCAAGACCCTGCCATATATAAGGGGGGTGATATGAAACACCATCAAACCCACAAACGATCTTCACGAGACCAGACAAAGTAGATGAAGTTGTTGGTGCCTTCAATTTGAGTTTCCGCCTCAACCTACATCCTCGTCTTAGAGAAATCTCTACTGGAGGTTGCGTGGTATCATCCCGATGGTTGAGGAATTGAGTTGGCTGTCGAGTCCGGAGGATTGAGACAAAGCCATTGGTGGTCTTGGTTCGCGCATAGGAGCAATAGGCCATGAAGTCAACACTCGAGTTGACCATCTTCTTGCACGAAGATGTGAGCTAAGGTTGAAGACCACTCACTGTGAGTTTACCAAACTACCCTAAATCTCCTTCAATACAGGTAACGGTAATATTGTCTTTTCATTATGTTTTCATTTAGTTGAGCATGTGTCCTTGCGGTCTGTCCATGCCAAGTTGGCAAGGCCCGATAGGCCGACCCAGCCGAGGTGGTAGGCTCTCATTGACCCATAAAATATTAATTAGAAAAAATTGTAAGTAATTATAGGTAAATTGGATGAAGATGAATTATATATGAAAGTGGATCAAAAAAATATATAGATTGTAATAAAAATAGTATTGAAGCCTGATTCTATTCATAATTCAAAAAGTGCAATATTAAGTATTGTTGCAAAACCATTTATCCTATTTTGGGATACCGACTCTGGCTCTCTGGTCTTCCTTAATTGGGGGTTACCGGAGAGCGGGGGTCGTTACAATTTGTTTATGGAAAGTTAAAAATAAGCAATAAACATGAAGAGAGTTATATAACTCACCACACATATTAAGATGAGGCTCCAAATAGAAAGGCGGCATGAGGAAAGAGAGAAGAAAATCCTAGCTGTGAGCCTTCGACTCATCCAAGATAGCTTTTCTCCAAGAACAAGTAACCCTAGGTCAAGGAAGCAAAAAAAAGGTGTTCTTAAAGAGTTCTAGCACAAACTCTACCATAGAAGCCATGGATCTGACCAAGAAGAAGAGAGGGGAAAGTAGCACAATTGGGAAAACAAAGAAAAGAGAGAAGTGTTTACTTGCTTAGGTCAAGAACAAGCTAATGAAGCTCCACAAGCTTAAAGAGATGGTAGATCTGAACTCTATGTGCACATGCAAGTAGATCGACCAAGCTTCATCTACCTTGGGATCTTTATTCTACACCAAGGAGGGGGGTTGAGATCCAAGCAGTAACAAAGAATAGAGGGTGAGCTAGGAGTGTATAGAATTTGTTGGCATGCAAGGAGGGAAGTATAACAAGCTTAAAGGTAGAGAGACGGAAGAGGTAAGGTGTCTAGCCAATCTTGCCAAATGTCTAAGGTTAAGGGAATCTTTTCCATGCAAACAAGTAGAACAACATTAGTGGGTAGTAAGGAGACCCACCAAGACTTGATTCCCAGGTGAACCCTCTATTCACAAGAAAACCCGTCAAAATATCACTCAAGGTAGCCCATCTATGAGAGGAAATCCTAAGTTTAACCTTAGGTATATGTCACACATAAAACCATGGTGCACTCCAACTTGATATGAAAGCATGTGAGGCACAAAAAAAATTTAAAAATTGCAAGAAAAACCATAGATGTGGGCAATTTGCATAAAAGTCCAAAACATGTACAAAACTACATAACTTGCACTAACATTGTCCAAACTGGATCAAACTTGAAACATAGCTTAATGAACCGATATCAAAGAATAAGACAAGGTTTAATAAGGAATTGAAGCACCTAATTAATATAATCAAGCATGATTAGGCATTAATCCATGTCAGGGGTCTTACAATCAAGGTACACAGTGACATCTTTGGGTAAGACCATGAATGGATCTCCCACCAAGGAAATGTGGTATCTACCTTGTATGCCATGATTTCAATATTTATTTACTATTTTGGAAGATACACAAAATTTTATTGGCATGCGGAGGGAAGGGAAAATAATAAGGGGTCCCATGACATGCATTTGTCTCACTGTTATAGAAGATAATTGAAATACGGTACCCTCAAGTTGGGATGAATCAAGGAATCTAAGAGTTAGATTTTGTACTAACAAAATAAATCCATGCTACACTTTTAAGTATCCTACATAGAACTTGGCCTATTATGATTATTATATATGATCTTTATCCTTGTTTGTGTATGAAATACAAGTATGTCATGCCATCAATGTTGATATTAGGTTCCAAATAGTGTGATGGCGATATCGATGTTTACCTTGAACCATTGATTGATGAAATGAAGGAACTCTGGGAAGAAGCGTTATGATTTATGATCCTTCACTTGGAGAGACATGTAATTTGCATGTTATGTTCTTTTGCATCATTAATGAGTTTCTACCAAACAAGAATTTCTCTGGATATAGTGTAAAATGATCCAAAGCATGTCCTATATGTAAGAAAAGTATTGATTCAATACATCTAAAATATGGAAGAAAGAATGTATAACTTGGTCATGAAAAAATGTCTCCCAAATGTACATCCTTATTAGAGGATGATCAAATCATTTAATGGCTCAACTAAGGAACAAATTGCTCCCAAACCTACATTAGGGAAGGATCTTTATTGGAGAGTAAAACCCATTGTGAATATATTTGGTAAGATATCATGTAGTAATTTGCCATGTGATGTATATTTATACAAGAAGATGTCATATTCTTAAATCTTCCTTATTGGTGTTCTTTGATAATTAGGCATTATACTGATGTCATGCATGTTGTGAAAAATGTATGTAACAGATTCATTGGTACACTTTTGAACATACTAGGAAATAGTAAAGATGACATCAAATCCAAAATGGACTTAGAAGAAATGGGTATAAGGAAATAATCAACAACAATGGTTATAAGTTGTAGCCTCACATATTTACCTCCTACTTGTTACACTTTGTCTAGATAGGAGAGGAAAACCTTTTGCAAGTGTTTGCTTAATGTTATGATATCCCATGGATACTCTTTCAATATCTATAGATTGGTATTACTGAAGGATCTAAAGTTGATACGTCTAAAACTCATGATTGTACACCCTAATGCATTAAAATTTTCATGTGGTTATTCGTTCTATACCAATAAAGCATGTAAGTTTTGAATCAAAAGGCTTTGTTTCTTCTTCTATGAAATATTCAACAAACTTATAGTTCCTAAAATTCTTGATAAGTTGCAAAGAGAAGTGACTATTACCTTATTCCATCTTGAGATGTATTTTACTCCTCCATTATTTGATATCATTGTTCATCTTCTTTACATTTTACTAGGGAATTGAGAATGTTGGGTCCGATTTTCTGACATTAGTTATATCCTTTTTAATGGTAAATGAGCATTTATAAAGGTGGTGTTTGAAATTGTTGCCATCCTGAAGGGAGTATTATTCAGGGTTATGTTTCTAGGAAGGTAATTGACTTTTGGAATGATTTATTGAATTGGAATTAAAATTGTTCCAATCTAGGGTCCTATATAAATGGTACTTATTTTGTCAAGGGGACTTTAGGATCATGAGTATAAGGAACTAGTAGAGATTTATGGGAACTAGAACACTTATATGATTTCACATGATTGATGAAGTGGGTATATATATAGTGGAATGCACCAACCATATAAATATGATTTCCTTAATCTAGTTCAATTTTCCTCATAATCGAACATGTATTAGGTGGTTTCAAGGTAAAGTCTTCTAGCACCTATCTCAAACACCAAATGATGTTTCTAAGAACATCAAATGGCTAGCCTTTAAACCAAAAATGGATGTCATATCAGATGAAGGGAATGACATAAAATCATTTTCATTCTACACAAATTGTGAAGATGATAGTAATGTAGTCCATAATACTGGGGTCACTCTAGAACCATCTTTATTATATTTTTATAGTGTGATGGATAAGAGTCCATGAAAGCTAAGTGGCATATTGATGTGATAATGAAAATACATGGGAATTTGACTACACAAAGTTTGGAGTTCTTATGTTCAGGTAAATGGGTTGATAACAATAAAGTATTTATAGTGGATGAGTTAGGGTTCAAATTTTTGGATTTTAATGCGATTGGTGAGAAATATGAGCCATTCATCATGGCAACAAAGGTGAAGTAAGTATTTTATATTGATGACCAAACAAATGAAAACCAATTTGTTGTTTTTGATGGGAAAGGAAGTTCATAGAAGATCCAATAGATAAATATGAGACTATGACAAATATGATAACTCCATTCTATACTTATTTTGTTTAACAAGTGTACATGTTCAGTCTTATGCTAATGAATTCTATACACACCAAGACCAAATAGAGGGAATCTAAGTTGATGAAGGATACAATGAATACTAGATGCATGCAATTTTTTCACATTTATTTTTATTTATAATACAAATAATACATTTTGCAATAATTCTCTACATTATTTCAAAATTATGATTAATAAACATGTTTCTAACACTTGATGTTTCTGACACTACATGTTATACATATGGCCTCTAACTAGGAGCACTCTAAGCATGAGCATGTAGAGAAGGTTAGTGCTGAGGGGACCGATGTTCAGGGTTCTGGCAGTAGTGATGCTTCATGTCATACTAAAGGTCCACACTTATGCATAGGATGTAGAAGATTAAGAACAATGGGGAGACGTTGTCCATTTAGTTTAAAGATATAGGAGCACCTATTGGGGTAAATGTTAGTATTTTCAAGAATTATCTATGGATCACTATGTGCAACAAGGTGTCGTTACATTTAGAATCTTGACATACACTTGAAGCTTCTATGAAAGACCTCCTCTCGAAGGACACAACTGTTAGTTATATGCATTAATACTAACATTGTCAATTTTGCATTATTCTTTCTTTGACCAAATTTTGAATAATGTATGTACTTTAATTTGTTATGGAGTTTTTCACCTAGATGAAACTTCCATTCTATAATGGTGCTAAATATGTGTGGCAAGATGTAAAATAGTTTTAAGACCACCAACATTAGGGAGTATATAAATCATAAAAATTAGAAGATGTGTGTCAGTAAACTCCTTTCTAGACCCCTAACACGTGGAAAACAAATCCTTACTTCTATACAATAAAACAAGCTCATGTATTAATTCTATCAAATAATATATTTATTTTATATACTTCATGACTATTTCGTATAATATGGCATCTTCTAAGAATTAATCGTCATATTTATGAAGCTAAAAAAGAAAGGTTGCAAATAATTGCATGAACATCAATTGTTCCTTGATGATTATGCTTTCCCCTTTAAAACAAATAATAATAGTCATCTGGGGAAGAATAAAAAACAACTCGATGTGTGAGTGTTCTTTTATATGAGGGGTGGATATATACTAGAACAAACAGATCAGAACTAGTTCCCAACCCTACAACAATTGATGTGACACATAAAATGGTGAAGTTTAAAACACACTATGCATGTTTAGTGTCCTTCAGATTGTTCGATTTCACTAAATAGTTTCATTGATTGTGATTAGAGAAATATTCATGAGAAAAGTAAAGATGGCATGTTCATCCTTGAGGGCCAAAGGGACCTATGTTGTGTAGATCATCTTGGTTATATTAGGGGAACATGAACTAGAGTAGGGCTAAGATCATATTTTGGCTCCTCAACATCCACATAGATCTACTAAAAAAAGCAACATGTCACAAGAAGAAGTGAAAGTGCTTATAGAAGAGAAAATATCAAAAGCTTGGAATAAATTTTAGTCTCTACCTTCTCGTTTGGCTCAAATGGAACACACCTAACACCACTCCTCTAATGAGGTTGTAAAGAAGTGAAATCACCACCTCTTTACTAATTACAATGGTAAACAAAATCCAATGAATAGTAGCGGAAGATTAAAATTTGACTATAATCAATTTTACAAAGAGTACATCAAAATTTTCCCAAAAGGGTGTGCATGCTTTATACAAAAAGAGGATCTAAGTAGAGGGAAACTAGACTACAACAATATGTGTCCAAAAATAAATAACTTAACAAATAAATCCATAAGGGAAGGATGGACTCCTTTTCCTAGTCTTAAATTGGTTCACCATGATCCTATTGTGTGCTCTGATCATAAGCTTGGGTGACTGAGATCACCCAGCAAGAGGAGAGAAAATGTATGTATCAAATAAATAATAAGGACAATTATAAACAAAAATAGGAATGAATAAAGATTCACTATGCTAAGAGGGTCAAGAATATGAGGCAAATAAAATAAATAAGTATTTCTGCCAAATTAAACAATAATAAGTTGCATGCATGATTTAATGTTACTACATTAAACTAATATAGGACTGAGGAACCTACCAGATCTCAACCTTAGGGTGAGGGAGAGTAACACATTCCCAAACACCCGATTATATATAAAGTGGGGAGAATTATCACATTCCCTTAGGGAGAGTGGTCACACTCCCCTGGGCTCATGCCCAAAACTATGGGTGGTTTGTACTCATGTACACTACATTAGTTAATTAGTCATTTTCATCATCATGCTAAAGTATTTCAATGGTAGATATAAGGAATTTAAATAACTTTTCAAATGGTGTCCAAGACCCTAGAATAATTGAATTAAAATTGCCATAAGAAGGCAATAAAGGGAATAAAGTCTAAGCAATGCGTCATTGGAAATTAGGGTTGGATATCAAATGCCCAACTGAAGGATAGTGTTCAAACTCAAAAATAAATAGGGTTGCACATACATACCTCATTTGAGATTCTTAATGAAGACTTTTCATCAATTAAATGTGTCCAATCTCACTTTTGTCCTAGATACAAGTTTATACACATGGATTAGGGTTTATAAATCATATTATGTGAGAAACTGTAATTTGGACCATTTATGAAAATAATCTATTTAGTATTCAAAACTAGGACCAATCAATTACTTGGATTCTCCTTATTAAGAAAACATATTTATTTCTTAGATTTGGAGTTGAAATGAACTAGATATATATTTTAAGAAATTTTATATAATTAAAGTGATAATTATGACAAATCAAAAAATAGGGATACAAATCGATACTCAAAAACCATAAATTCGGATTCTTGGTGAGAAATCCTTTCCAACAATTATTTATTTGTATTTTCTTGATAAAGGCACTATTTACTATGAATTATTAAAGAACTAACCAATAGAAAAATGAGAAAAAATCCACATCAACATGATGACCAGGATATCAATTTGCAACCCACTTATCCAGTTGGTCTAATGGAAACTTCCCATGTCAGCATCACATTCTCAAAACAAAAGAGTGAGGGACCACAAGGGGAAACCCATAGATGCCCAAGTAGGTTTTATAATTCGATTAAATGGCCAAGGACAATTGTGTAATTTCATATGACATGTATTGCATTGTTAAAACAAAACTCACGTAGAAGGATCGAAATACCCATGCTTGTTAGATAATGTGATTACTAACGTAGGGTCACCTAGGTCATTCAAAGCCCTGGATTATACCCTGGGAGTCATGTTGCAGACCAAAGGTCGAGCACCTGCCTGGAGCTCCATGTATCTCATCGACATGGAACCTTGCAGTTCCTTAGAACTCAACTATTATCCAATCATCTTTGTGGTGTTTTGGTGAACTCAAAGAGGCAAAGAGAAGGCCAATAAGGGAACATGCACGTTGGGGAGAGCAGAAGACCAAGGATGTGATCGAGGTATAAACCAAGGAAGAACAACTCAAAACAACTAAATAATTGCCAGAAAATGATCGTGGAGATCCAATGAGTTTAGGGGAGGTATTTCCATGGGTAGAGGAGCACTGAGGTGTCGAGATGAAACCCACCAGTGAAGGTCAAAAAATTGCAGTATAGGTTACAATGACTTGAGGCAACACATGCCCAAATGAAGTATAGAAAGGAAAGGAGGGGTGTCGAGGATGCTCACCGTCTGCTGAATTTGACCGAGGTGGCGTGGAGAGTTGGGGCATGGCCGTCATCACCAGAGACAAAGAGTGAGTAGGTCATGGACCCTCAAGGTAGTTGGAGGAGGAATTGGAGGAGGAGGAGAGTTGTGTGTGGTCTGGGGATGCTCGACGTTGCCTTATATAGGCAAGAGGATCACTAGAGCTCCCTTTGAAAATTGGGGTAGAGAGGAGAAGTCGCTGCCCTAATGGGAATTTCTTCATTTAGTCACCAGAGGAGGTGAGTAATGGCTCACCTAGCTCATGATGACAAGGAGAAACTGATGCCGAAGACATCTTGCGAAATGGAACACTGATGAGGGAGGAAGGAGCCGCGGATGGGTTTCACTCCAAGCTGTGTAATGGCTGGAGGTAGGGGATGTGTTCAGGGCCGTTAGATCGAGCTCGGGTTCAGATTATCAAATAAAGGCCTTCAGAATGCATGTTGAGGGGCAATTGAATGGGATCATAATGCGTGAAATATATATATTAAAGCCGAAACTATAGGTAAATGTGGTGTATTGATGAAATTAAATTGAAAACCATATCCAAACGATATGCAAATCTTGTTTAATTCATTTGAGGGGTCAAACATGAGTCAAATGACCTCCAATTTGAACCACAGGTTAATATTAATGGCTAGATTAATGCTATGTAATTAGATTTTCATTTTTCATGAGATATGGCCATCAACCACTATATTGTCCATTAATGTGTATATTAATGCATTTTAAATGGGTGAATTAATACAAAACTATTTTCTTAGAAATTTCTTTAATAATATTTAAGATGGATATTATAAAGTCGTTCAAGTGTCATGTCCCACCTCTTATTCTCCTTTTCAATGCTTTAATAACAATTAGGAGGAGAGAGAAGATAAGAGGGTGATTATCTCATTAATTAAACTGAATTTCACATTAATTCTTATTTCTTACCCCAAATAGCCACAAGTACTCTAAGTTAACAGAATCTACTCATTATTGTCCAATTTGCATTATTAGACTTTAATTAATACACAATTTGAGGTATTTGTGAAAGCACCCATTCATTGTCATGAATGTGGGTAAATGTAGTTCAAGCAATCAACTATAGCTCAAATTCACCATTGAGGCCAAAGAGGATAGAAAAACTTAGGAAATTTTAGGCAAAAGTCTAAAAGGATAAGAAGGAAATAAAACCTTGAAAATGGGTAAAATTGTAAAAGAATCTGAGATTCAGTATGTTACATCACTCCACCCCTTAAAGAGGATTTCGTCGTTGAAATCTCAACAAGAAGGAAGGGTGAGTACGTAACATCCCAACATTAAGAAATTAGGTGGTTACTTCTAATCTATGGAACTTCACATGCTCTACTCATAAGTCAGGTTTTACTAAGGTTTCCACTATTCATATTACTCTTTATCATATATAAGACAATAGACATTTTTGGCTTATTAGCACTATCTCCATTACAAATTTTCATCATCCTTAATATTCTATCAGTTGTGTCAGGTTATATACACATTGTTGCCAAAAGAATTATATCTCAATATTATATACAAATAATATGTATTTCACATTACTAATTAAGAATTTTAAGCACAATTAAGGTTTACTAAATAATCTCAATATTTATTAATATATTGGGTCACAATCCTTAATGGCTTGAATTTATTCTATGTTATCCTCATATTACCATCATAGAGAATTATCACAGATTATTTTGTAAGGAATAGACAGTAATATCCTACAAGATATTAAGTCTAAATAATGTCATATTAATTTCTTACTCCTATATTACACATTGTCACATATACTCGTATTAATGTCATCATTAATCATTTTCTCCTATTTACACTTCATATTATAATTTATTCATTTACCATCACATTAGGCATTTATGCATGCTTAAGTGAATCCAATTACTCTTTATTCATATTTGAGTCATTATATATACTTTAGTGAATAAGGTGGAACACATTGCCTATTAATGAATTGATTCATATATGAATTTATGATTAGGTATTTATAATCCATTTATATGTATCAAGCTATATTATTGAGGATGACACCTAATGTCACTCAAGTATTATGAAGGTAATAAGGATACATATGTATATATGTTAAGGTTAGATGATTACATTTTAGGGTTTAGGTCATCATGACCATTATATGTTATGCATTCTTAGCATGCATTAGTTCCATTCATCATATCATCAGGGTGTCATGGTCAACATTATGGGTATTCATAATTAGTGAGTTACTCATATTATGTGCACTAAGTAATTGTTAGGGTTCAAGCATATGAACTATTCCTTAGATGACCTATTATATATTCATTTCTATATTTGCAAATATGTAATTATAATTATAATTTGTTTGGTCAATACTGATCATATATAAGCGCAGTAATCTCTTATCTATGGAGTTCGGGTTTCTAATTACAAAGTGGCTAGATTTTTCTATGTACAAGATTCCATTATGAAAATCTGTTACACTAAACAAGATTACTCAAAACATATAACACAATCGATCATTAATTAATCACATACCCAAAAATATGGGTAAATTAAAACCAGTTTCAACGTCAGCACCTGCTCAAAAACATTTGCATAAGAGCCCAACATCTTTCTTATATCCATACTATGCCAAGAATTTGATACAAGTTGTTCTATCATCTTAGCCACAACAAATATACACAGGAGAACAATATTCGTATATGCCACACAAATAAGCATTAATATGCTAAAAAAAGTCTGATTCCTTTGAAACACCATATAAAAAAATTTATCGCCCAGACCTAAGAGTACATGGATGACTCTAGGACACACCAGACATCTAATCAACTTTCTCAAAGATTCATTTCTATAGCTCCTCTTTGCTGCCACATATTTGTTTTCATCATTTCAGATTACCTAAAAAGATGTGGTGAACCATAAGGGTGAGACCCATGTCCCATCAAGAGATATAACCTCCAATAATGCTTATTTATTACAACATTTTAAATAGTAGATAACTAAGCAGTTGGAGTATTTAATAATCAATTGAATAGATTGAACAGTTCAAGCATGCTAAACATATTAAGAAAATCATCTTAGAAACAAGTATGATCATCAATGCACATGTAGATAACAAATAAATCCATTTCTTTGAATAGATATCTACTCAAATATCATAAAATAGCATCTAATAATAATCATTATCATTAATCTGACTATCATCATATTCCTTGCTAACAACACAACCAATCTAGTAGCATAAGCATCCCTGACATCATGAATATGTCTAGTAACATAACATGGCTACCAATATTGGCATATCAAATAAAGGGAATAGATCTATATCATAAGTAGAACTAACATCATAAAACAATGAACTACAAAGGAATGATTAGCAGTTTAATCATTTCTAATTACATAGGCATGGCTAGCAATATTAAACATAGCTAGAAGCATCATCTAAACCATCAGTGTCACTATATTTGACAAAATAAGCATGTTTACAAGATGAGGATAACTACAACATAAGCATATCTATTTCCTATTACTGTACTATACATAATAGCAATAAAATTAAAGAAAACAAGGGTTATCATCCAATACAAAGCGTTGTGTATAACCTTAAACAAATATGCTACGCAGCTGTCTTACATCTTTTATTATGCCCTGAGGAAATTGAGGATACCACTCAAAATCCAACTGACCACTGCTAAGTCAAAATTAGTGCCATACAAGATCTAGGAAGAGCTGAAATCCTAAGATCTTCTCTGCTCGGTCAGTACGGGTCCACCACAGTGACACATAAGGTCAAGCTACTAACAACCTAGTCCGTCCTTGGTACATGTCACAACACTAGTGAAAGGAGGTGCGTACGCATACCCTACCATCCGAAGTACAACTGTAGTTGTCCTCCAATCTTGTCACATATATAATCATTGAGACACGACCATAGCCATATCAATCACATCATATGTATGAGGCATGACCATAGCCAACCTCCACAACCTGTATTGTGAATGAAAATGATATATCCTCAACTTGCCACCCCCACATACTCAAAAGTATGCACTCTGAGTTTCCCTTAGGAATACTCATTTCACCATCTGTCAAGTTCTGATACTTAGATGGATCTATGGCATAGGGAACTACATGATTAGAGTTTCACTTGATTAGTTATGTGAATTGGGTGAATTAAGGCTGCATCAAACAAGTGGACATACAAACCCTATTTCACTTCTAACAAGCACATAAATATCACAACTTCAAAAGACATAAAACATGTGAAACATAATTTCTCATCTCATCATCACATGGTACTATTCAATTACCATTCATGAGGCTACACTAATCATCATACTATCACAAGATATAAATCCTTTTCACAATATCACATGGTATCAACCCTTATTAACACAAGAGGATTACACCTCATTCAGGTCTCAACCATGCCCAAAGGTCATTTAGACCATCATACTATTACAAGATATAAATACTTTTCACAATATCACATGGTATCAACCCTTATCAACACAAGAGGATTACACCTCATTCAGGGCTAAACCATGCCCAATGGTCATTAAGACCATCATAATATTCTCTGCAAGATCATCATTATCTTTGCATGCCTTATAATAAGGCTCAACAACATATTGCATTAATGAGATAGCGGATATTCATAAATAATCATAGAAGGGTTATATTAACATTAAGAACATTCCTTTATTACATCAACATGCAAGGAATCTATATATGATTAACCCTCCTCATATTCATAA
Source organism: Alisma plantago-aquatica (assembly GCA_963693085.1). Lineage (NCBI taxonomy): Eukaryota > Viridiplantae > Streptophyta > Magnoliopsida > Alismatales > Alismataceae > Alisma > Alisma plantago-aquatica. The sequence continues at coordinate 199,273,316 of OY856413.1, read as the reverse complement.
TGCACATGTTTAGCATTAGTAAGTATCAACCATGTGGCTATAATAACCACCAATTAACATATTAAGGTTCTAATTATGTTAAGGAGGTTATTCCATCATCATTCAATCATATAAGAATGTTAAACATTAATACTCATCTTTATCTATTTGTATTAGAGTTAGGTTCAACAAGATATATTATATTAATGTTAATAATCTTCACTTATACCCAAACCCCAACTCAAGACATCCCCATTGGACCATGGATGCATAAGGTGAAGCATCACCGTCACATTACATACTATTCTCAAGTATGAATCCACACATAAATCAAAGTGTAACCATCGGATTATAGCATACTAGGGTTTCAACAATAATAAGAGAGTACTCCATGATTGTATTAATCATTCAAGGACTATTCATACCCAATTACCATCATTTTGTTATATTAAAGCTAGGTATAACAAGCTATACCTCATTAGTGTTACATATCAACACAATATGGTTATCATCCCTTCTATTCATATGAGTGAATAGGTAAGACTACCTTATTCAGGGTAACCCTCCATTTGTTCCATCATCATTCAACCCATATCACCATACTACAATGTCACCCAGAACCATTGGATGTTTAAAAGGTAAGACCATTGGTTGTTTACATAAGTAAACACCTTGAATGAATCATCTATTTTGTTATTGAGTTGTGATCTATAAAAGTCACCATTTAACCCTAGACATACTTTGGTTAACAACAATAGGGGTTCTATTGAGAGTAGGGTAAAACCCACAATCGACTGTTCATTTAAAACAAGCCATCCATTGTCAACAAGTAAGCTCCTTAAGTTGATCATATAAAGGAAACCATATAAATCACATTATTAGGACCAACATATTACATTAGCCATCAATGCACTTTATTGGAGGAATACACATTATATCTTGACCATTAAATCAAGTTTATATCTTAAAACCATCAATTATAGTATAGTTTCGACCATTGCATTAAGTGACCCAAGAAACCATTGGTTTAAGGCTTAATTGATGCTACAACTATATGATTAACTCACCATAGGTTTTGGAGACCTGATCCACCATCATTAGTGACCATTAAGTCACCATAGGTTGTTAGATCAACACTATATTCATTAATCAACATCAAATATCAAACTAATATCACCATTGATTGATAACATCATTAGGGTACTTAGTTGTTAATCACTAGGCTTCTAATTAGGCCAAAACATGACCTAAGGGGTAAACGTCAGTTGACACCCTTGGTTACCACCATCAATTTTCATGAATACAACACCGTGGGGTTGTTGCAATGGTACCATCATCGGGTCATGGGTTTATATAAGAAATCAACTTAAAACCCAAAAATTGACCATTGGTTGATAGGTGCTTAGCACCATAGGTTGTCAAACCAACCCGATCCAAGTCATATTATACTAGGAATAACGTACAAATGATCACAGGTTCATCTATAACTAAAATCAGAACAGGGAACATTACAAAAATCGAAATCCAATTCAAGCATAGCGTTTTAGTGCATGGATCATTATTTTCAAGCAAGAACATGAGATAGCAAGCTTATGGTAAGATAAAAACGTGGACCAAGTTATAAAACTTGCCAATAATGAGAAGCTAAACTCCCAAAAAGAAGAAAACTCAAGCAAATAGGGTATAAAATACAAGCATAAGCTATGAACTCATCCATCTAGCACCTTTCTTCATCAAATGAGCAAACCCTAAGCATAAGGAGCAAGAAAGGTAGGGTTTTAGAGCTTTAGAGCAATTTCTACCATGGAAAAGCAAGGTTACCACTTGGAGAAAGGTAGGAAGATGGATAAAAAAGAAATAAATAGAGGAAAGAAGGGGATTCTTACTCTTTTAGGTCAAGATCACTAGAAGGAAGCTTTTTAAACCCTAAAAGGAAGTTAATTGCAATCCTAGATTCTTTTTCCAAGAAGATCCCCTCTTTCTTCTTCCTTGGGCAGGAAATTTGTCGAAGCACAGAAGGAGAAAGAGTTTCATATAAGGAGGGAAGTGGTTGAGAGATAATGGCTCGTTTTGGTGCTTAGGGATAAGTATATGAAACTTTAAGATAAAGAAAAAGAAAAAGTTGAAGTTTTAGTATCTTTCCAAGTGTCCATGACCTTAAACCATTAAGAATATACAAGAAAACATACAAGAAGATCCCCCGCCATCCATAGAGACATGATTTTCCCTTGTTTCTTGATTTTCCAAGAAAAACAAATAATTCATTAGTTGATAGCTACTAAAGGTAGCTCATCCATGAAGGGGTAAACCCTAAAATACCATTGGAGAAAACACCTTCAAAACAAGGATTAAATAGGAACCACATGGCTCAAACATCTCAAGAATGATGAAAAAATATCCAAGGAATATAATGAAAGTGATAAATTGCAAATAAAACCTCTCAATTGGGTAAATTGCAAAAAAGTCCAAAATGTGCATAAAATTGCATAACTTCCTCAAACAGTGTCCAAATTGGACCAAATTTGAAAATTAAGCTTGTATTATGTTTTAAAAGCATATCACAAGGTTATATTACGATTATAAGAATTATATTATGATAATTAAGTTTATTCAACTCATTAAGCAAGTTTAGGGGCCTTATAACTATAAACCCCTAATAGGGATTTTGCCCCCAAAATCCAAGGTAAATAAATATGGGTACTTCCTTTGCAACTCATCCTATTACCTTCACATGGTTACTTGAATATCATGGTGATGTCAAATCATTCATACATATCTCATCTTGGGTCAGCACAAAAAACCCCACATAAGAAGACATTTGCAAATATGGAACATAGAGACTTATTGTGCCCCCCTTACAAATCTAATAGTAACTTTCAACTTTAAATTCTAGATATCATCCTAAAATTGTATCTATTGTATCAATAAAGCATCTATCCTTGATAGTGGTCTTGCCCAGCTATCGCTGAACCATACACAACATTATAGAATCACTTTTGTTTTTCCTTCCAAACAACATTTATAGGATCATCATCAACTCTCTCTCTATTGGAGAGGAATACTTGGAATGTTCATTTAATAAACGTCTCCAACCTTCACATATTTCTCATACTGTTGATACATCTTGGATACTAGGATTCATTACCTTGGTATCCACCTCATGTGCTATAAGGAACTCGTATAATTATCTCATCCACTTTTACCAACATAACAAATATCAAGACATATAAGAGGAGTCTTCCTAATTATTGGAACGTTCAAAAGAAAAATAATCACAAACTTTATGATCTTGGAACCATAGTCCAAACAACCTTATGCTATAATAAGCTATCCACCCTCATGTTTACAAAGAATCTATGCATACCAAGTGACAATGTTCTACTTGTCAGTTGTGCCCTGGAAAAGAAAGACACAAAGGGAAACACACTTCCCACAACATAGCAATATTATTCAAGGGTCAGTAGTAAAAATGTAACCAATTCTATTTTCATTATGCAAGTTGTAGCTTCTTATGTATCATTTTTTCCTTTTCATTTTGGGTTCCTTGCCATTAGCATAGAAATAATCATGATTAACATATCTCATTACTCCTTCCTTGATGACTATTTATCACACTTGGGTACGTTCTCTTATTTTATTATGTTTTTCAACCACATATCAATAGGTAAATCATCATATTCTACATTTTCTTCATTAAACATGGATCGTCTGCCTTAATTTCTTTCAAACACCATGCTTATTTTACATTAAAACTTTCTTACACATAATGGTTGGTCTGAGATTAACTCAGGTTCCACCTTATTCCTTTGTCATTGTTCTCATTTATCTTCTCATTTTGTACTTATCATTGGAGTTCTCTCCATCATATGTGGATTTCATACCTTGAATCAATTTACAGGCATGGACTTATCTATCTTTTACTTTATTATCTTCTTGAATCACATCTTTAATACCTCCTCTTTTGCTTATTTTATTAAGATTTAGATTTCATGGTGTTGCATCTTTCTCTTTAGCTACCAAACATTCAAGTTTTGATAGATTATGATACAATTCTCATCTTCTTTAAGATAGGATTGAGATATTCATACCATGATTTCTTATTCATTATGCTCTTTAGATTATCTAAAAATGACTAATTGATAAGAATAATAAGAAAGATAACAATCTAAGAGTTCCATACTTACCTTTCTTCAATAATTGAATACCTGGCCAGGGCACCCAAGTATTGAGATTACATAATATGCACCATAATTTTATGTCATATTCCTAGTTTTGACATCATCCCAATCCTAAGTCCTAGTGTCCCTATAGACTCAGTGAACCTAAATCTCTAATACCAACTTGTGAGAACCTGTTGCACTAAACAAGATTGCTCAAACCATAAAACATAATCAATCATTAATTAATCACATACACAAAAATATAGGTAAATTAAAACAAATTTCAACATCAACACCTACTCAGAAACATTTGCATAAGAGCCCAACATCTTTCTTATATCCATACTATGCCAAGAATTTAATACAAATTGTTCTATCGTCTTAGACACAATATATATACACAGGAGATCAATATGTGTATATGCCACACAAACAAGTATATGATAAGAAAAGTCTGATTTGTTTGAAAAACCATATACACATTTTTCTCGCCCATACCTAAGAATATAGGGATGACTCTAGCACACACTAGACATCTAATCAACTTTCTCAAAGATTCATTACTATAGCTCCTCTTTGCTGCCACAAGTTTGTTTTTGTCACTTTAGATTACCTAAAAGGATGTGTCGAACCACAAGGGTCAGAACCATGTCCCAGTAAGAGATATAACCTCCAATAATGCTTATTGATTACAACATTTTAAATAGTAGATAACTAAGAAGTTGGAGTATTTAATAATCAATTGAACAAATTGATCAATTCAAGTATGCTAAACATATTAAGAAAATCATCTTAGCAACAAGTATGATCATCAATGCATATATAGATAACAAATAAATCCATTTCTTTGGATAGATATCTACTAAAATATCATCAAATTTCATCTAATAACAATCATTATCATTAATCTGACTATCATCATATTCCTTGCTAGCAACACAAGAAATCTAGTAGCATAAGCATCTCTAACATCATGAATATGTCTAGTAACATAACATGGCTATAAATATTGGCATCTCAAATAAATGGAACATATCTATATCATAAATAGAGCTAACATCATAACACAATGAACTACATGGCATGATTAGAAGTTTAAGCATTTCTAATTACATAGGCATGGCTAGAAATATTAAACATAGCTAGCATCATCATCTTAACCATCAATGTCTGTATATTTGACAACATAAGCATGTTTACAACATGAGCATAACTACAACATAAGCATATATATTATCTCTTACTGTACTATACATAATCTCAGTGAAAAGAAAGAAAGCAAGGGTTATCATCCAATATGAAGTGGTGTGTATAACCCTAAATAGATATGAAACACGACTATCTTACATCTTTTATTATGCCCTTAGGAAATTGAGGATACCACTCAAAATCCAACTGACCACTGCTAAGTCAAAATTAGTGCCATACAAGATCTAGGAAGAACCAGACTCCTGATATCTTCTCCGCCCCCGATCAGTATGGGTCCACCATAATGACACATAAGGTCAAGCTGCTAACAACCTAGTCCATCCTTGGTACATGTCACGACACTAGTGAAAGGAGGTGGGTAAACATACCCTACCATCTGAGGTACAACCACAGTTGTCCTCACATCTTGTCACATATATAATCACCAAGACACGACTGCAACCATTCTCAATCACATCAGATGTATGAGGCATGACCATAGCCAACCTCCACAACCTGCATTGTGTATGACAAGGATATATCCTCAACTTTCCACCCCCACATACTCAATAGTATGTGCTCTTTTCCCTTAGGAATACTCATTTCACCATATGGAAAGTTCTGACACTCACATGGATCTATGGCACTGGGTACTGCATGATTAGAGTTTCACTTGATTAGTTATGACAATTGGGTGAATTAAGGTTGCATCAAACAAGTGGACATACAAACCCTAATTCACTTCTAACAAGCACATAAATATCACAACATCAAAAGACATAAAACGTGTGAAACATAATTTCTCCTCTCATCATCACATGGTATTATTCAATTGCCATTCATGAGGCTAACTAATCATCATACTATCACAAGATATAAATCCTTTTCACAATATCATAGGGTATCAATTCTTATCAACACAAGAGGATTACACCTCATTCAGGGCTCAACCATGTCCAAGGGTCATTAAGACCATCATACTATCACATGATATAAATCCTTTTCACAATATCACAGGGTATCAACCCTTATCAACATAAGAGGATTACACCTCATTCATGGCTCAACCATTCCCAAAGGTCATTAAGACCATCATACTATTCTGTACAAGATCACCATTATCTTTGCATGCCTTATAATAAGGCTCAACAACATCACTTACATATAATACACCGGATCAACACAATATTGCATTAATGAGCTAGGGGATATTCATAAACAATCACAGAAGCGTTATATTAACATTAAGAACATTTCTTTATTACATCAACATGCAACGAATCTAGATATGATTAAACCTCATCATATTTATAATGCACATGTTTGGCATAAGAAAATATCAACCATGTGGCTATAATAACCACCAATTAACATATTAAGGTTATGATCATGTTAATGAGGTTATTCCACCATCATTCCATCATATAAGAATGTTAAACATGAATACTCATCTTTATCTATTTGTATTAGAGTTAGGTTCAACAAAATATATATTATATTAATGTTAATAATCAACACTTATACCCAAACCCTAACTCACAACATCCCCATTGGATCACGGATACATAAGGTGAACCATCACCATCACATTACATACTATTCTCAAGTATGAACCCACACATAAATCAAGGTGTAACCATCGGTTTATAGAATACTAGGGTTTCAACAAAAATAAGAGAGTACTCCATGATTGTATTAATCATATGAGGACTATTCATACCCAATTACCATCATTTAATTATATTAAATCTAGGTATAACAAGCTATACATAATTAGGGTTACATATCAAGACAATATGGTTATCATCCTTTCTATTTATATGAGTGAATAGGTAAGACTACCTTATTAAGGGTAACCCTCCATTTTTTCCATCATCATTCAACTCATATCACCATACCACAATGTCACCTAGAACCATTGGATGTTTAAAAGGTAAGACCATTGGTTGTTTACATAAGTAAACACCTTGAATGAATCATATATGATGTGATTGAGTTGTGATCTATAAAAGTAACCATTTAACCCTAGACATCCTTTGGTTAACAACAATAAGGGTTCTATTGAGAGTAGGGTAAAATCCACAATTGACTGTTCATTTAAAACAAGCCATCCATTGTCAACAAGTAAGCTCCTTAAGTTGATCATATAAAGGAAACCATCTAAATCAAATTATTAGGACCAACATATTACATTAGCCATCATTCCACTTTATTGGAGGAATAAACATTAGATCTTGACCATTGGGTTAAGTTCATATGTTAAAACCATCAATTACAATATAGTTCCGACCATTGCATCAAGTGACCTAAAAACGATTGGTCTAAGGCTTAATTGATGCTACAACTATATGATTAACTCACCATAGGTTTTTAAGACCTGATCCATCATCATTAGTGACCGTAAAGTCACCATAGGCTGTTAGATCAGCACTATATTCATTACTCAACATCAAATATCAAACTAATATCACCATTGATTGATACCATCATTAGGGTACTTAGTTGTTAATCAGTAGGCTTCTAATTAGGACAAACCATGACCTAAGGGGTGAACGTTAGTTGACACCCTTGGTTACCACCATCAATTGTCATGAATACAACCCCATATGGTTGTTGCAATGGTACCATCATCGGGTCATGGGTTTATAGAAGAAATCAGCTTAAAACCCTAAAATTGACCATTGGTTGATAGGTGCTTAGCACCATACGTTGTCAAACCAACCTGATAAAAGTCATATTATAAATTAGGAATAACGTACACATGATCACAGGTTCATATATAACTGCAATAAGAATAAGGAACATTATAAAAATCAAAATCCAATTCAAGCATAGCTTTTTAGTGCATGGATCATGATTTTCAAGGAAGAACATGAGCTAGCAAGCTTATGGTTAGAAATAAACGTGGAGCAAGTTATAAAACTTGACTATAATGAGAAGATAAACTTCCAAACAGAAGAAAACATGAGCAGGTAGGGTAGAAAATCCAAGAATAAGCTATGAACTCATCCATCTAGCACCTTTCTTCATCAAATGAGCAAACCCTAAGCATAATGAGCAAGAAAGGTAGTGTTTTAGAGATTTAGAGAAATTTCTACCATGGAAAAGCAAGATTCCCACCTGGATAAAGGAAATAGGAATGATAAAAAAGAAATAAATGGAGGAAAGAAGGGGATTCTGACTCTTTTAGGTCAAGATCACTAGAAGGAAGCTTTTTAAACCCTAAAAGGAAGTCAATTCGAACCCTAGATTCTTTTTCCAAGAAGATCCCCTATTTCTTCTTCCTTGGGTAGGAAATTCATAGAAGCATAGAGGGAGAATGAGGTTCATATAAATAGGAAAGTGGTGGAGAGAAAATGGCTCGTTTTGGTGCTTAGGGATAAGTATATGAATCTTTAAGATAAAGAAAAAGAAAAAGTTGAAGTTCTAGTATCTTTCCAAGTGTCCATGGCCTTAAACCATTAAGAATATACAAGAACACACACAAGAAGCTCCCCCAACATCCATAGATACATTCTTATCCCTATTTTATTGAATTTCCAAGAAAAACAAATAATTCATTAGTTGATAGCTACTAAAGGCAGCTCATCCATGAAGGGGTAAACCCTAAAATACCCTTGCAGAAAACACCTTCAAACCAAGGATTAAATAGGTGCCCCGTGGCTCAAAAATCTCAAGAATGATGAGAGAATATCCAAGGAACATAATGCAAGTGATAAATTGCAAATAAAACCTCTCAATAGGGTAAATTGTAGAAAAGTCCAAAATGTGCATAAAATTGCATAATTGCTCAAGCAGTGTCCAAATTGGACCAAATTTGAAACTTAAGCTTGTATTATGACTTCAAAACATATCAAAAGGTTATATTATGGTTATAAGAATAAAATTATGATAATTAAGATTATTCAACTCATTAAGAAAGTTTAGGGGCCTCACATCCATCCTCCAAAAATGGGATTTCATCCTCAAAATTAGCAAATGAAAAATCTATCAGTACTACTACTACTACCACTACTCCACCCCTTAAATGGGTTGACCTACTAAGTCAAACTAAACTATAGGTAAAAGAGTGAGTCTAATTAAGACAAGTATAGGATCCAACACTCAATGTTTTACTATTCACTATTAGTAAACTTCAAAGTCTAGTATAGGGTAGACTACCCCTAAACATGGAAATCTAAGACTCAAATAAGGAACTTAGGGATATAAGGTGATTTTATTTGTTTCTAAGGATACTTAATAGTGCAGTTATTTGCCTAAAGGTATGCTATTTCGAGCATTTTGTATCAGATCAAGCTCGACCAGTGTCATATGAACTCAGGAGTCCCCGTAAACCAAGCTAGTGGCACAGAGGAAAATATTGGCAGCCCCCAAGTTCTGACCCTTTCTAGACACCATCACTTTCAACTTCATGCCCTAGTATCTACCTAATAGACTAATCAACTAAAAGTTGATTAAAGATATTTCTAATTTGTGACTCTTATAGTCCTAATTCAACCTTTTACCATAGGTCAAATCTAAGGTGAACTAGATGGGAAACTATATGTGGTAAGGGTTTTCTAACTAGGGAGACAAATTGAAATAGTTAATGCTCTTACTACCATTGGCTTAGATACCATGCTATAAAGAAGTGAAATCACCACCTCTTTACTAATTACAATGGTAAACAAAATCCAATGAATAGCAGCAGAAGATTAAAATTTGACTATAATAAATTTATAAAGAATACATCAATTTTTTTCCAAAAGGGTGTACATTCTTTATACAAAAATAGGATATAAGTATAGGGAAACTAGACTACAAAAATATGTCTTATAGAATAAATGACTTCATGCATTTGCTATTATGGAACTCTTTGGTGTCTTTTCATAATCTCAATCGTATTACTTGGTGTGTTTTGGGGGATTTCGATGTGGTCAAGCTGGTTAACGCGAAAATTGGTAAGCAACCTCCCTCTAATCATCGTATGGCTGATTTTAATAAGGCATTCTCTGATACTAGTGTAATGGAGCTTTCTATGAAGGGTCTATTTTTTACCTGGGATAGTCATAGCAAGAGTGTTATAAGTACGTTTTCTAGAGTTGATCGTATCTTCACTAATATTGATTTTCTCTCTCATGTTGCCTTATTATTGGGGTGATGTTATCTTGACTATGGTTAGTGATCATAGAATTATTGCTCTGAGATTGGGCACTGGAAAGAAGGGTTATTCCCCCTTTCATTTTATTAATTCTTGGGTCAAGCAAGATCTTATAAAGATGTTGCAACAAATGATTGGAGGAATACTTATTCCCAGGATACTCCTATGTATCAGGTTTTTAATAATCTTCATGAGGTTTCTTTCACTGTGAGGAAATGGAATAGGGAGAAGGTTGATAACTTTATTTCTAAAGCCAGAGAATTGGAAGTGGAACTTATGTGCTTACAAAAAGAATTGGATGAGGATCCTTTGAATGAATACAAAAAAAAGATAGATTGTTACTCTAAGAGAAGATACTGCTAAAGCCTTGAAGGACGAAGAAAGTCTACTTAGGAAAAAAATTAGGGTTCAATATTGAAGTCATGGGATAGACATTCAACTTCCTTTTATGCTTCTTTAAATAAAAGAAGAAACAAAAATAATATCAACTATTGTAAATAATCTCAATGGAGAAGTATGTATGATATTGACACCATTCACAACAACATAAGGGATTTTTATGTTGATGTCTGCAATGGTACTCATAATGATATGGTACACTGGAAGGATGAGTGGGTCGTACTAAAGATTTATCAGGAATAGTTTAATAGTCTGAGAAGAATTGTCTCTAGAGAAGAGGTAGAAGAGGTGATGATGAAGATGAATGTTGATAAGAATCCAGGCCCAAATGTGTTTAACTTGGTCTTTTTTAAATCTGTGTGGGACATCATTGATGATGAGGTGATGAATTCTATATTGAATTTTTCTAGTTTTGGAAGGCTTTTAAAGGAATGTTATAACACTATGATAACCTTAATCCCAAAGCTTCCTAGTGTTGTTTGGTTGAAGGACTTCAGACTAATCTCTCAATGAAATAGTATTGACAACATGATCACAAAGATTTTTGCAAATAGGCTTAAGCATGTTCTTCCCATGCTGATTGATAATAACCATGTTGCATTTATTCAAGTGATGAGAATTAGGGATGCCATTTTGTTCGCTAATGAGGTCCTCAATACGTTTGTGGGTGATCAGAAAAATATGTGTGTTAGACAAGATCTAGAGCAGGCATATTATACTATCGAAGATATTGTATCCTTTTCTTGATGAGTAATATGGGCTTCCCCGCTTGTTGGCTAAACTGGGTTAAAGAAACTTTTGAATATGCTTCACATAGAGTGATGGTGAATGGGAGTCCTGCTGATACTTTTTGGGCATTTAATGGAGGACACAAGGGGACCCTTTGTCTTCTTATTTGTTTGTTATAGAAATGAAAGGGTTAACTTCTGTTATCAATGAGGAGGTCAAAGTTGATACATTGAGAATACTCCAGGCTAGGGAAATTGGAGTTTCCCTTATTATTTTTGTTGAGGACATGCTCTTGTATTTTGGTGAAGATTAGGATGCTCTCTTTATCAAACAGATCTAGGATAACTTTTGTATGGTCTCATATTTAAGATTAAACAATGAAAAAAGTCAAATTTTCCTTAGTAGGAATGTTGAATATGCTAATATCTCTGAGATTCTAATGATTAATATCCCCAAACTTCCAGTGAGATGATTAGGAGTTCCTTTATTCACTACAGGTTAACTAAGGAAATACGTTCCCTAATCATAGACAAATTTAAATCTGGATTGGAATCGTGGAAAGGAAACCTCTTGTCTCAAATGGTTAGGTTGGAACTTATAGTTTCTACATTATTTGCTTATAATATATTTCAAACTTCTGCTTTTCCCTTGCCTAAATATGTCATCAAGATAGTGGAGAATCTTATAAGAGACTTTCTTTGAAATGATACCAAAGATAAGAAACACCTACATACTATCTCCCGGGAGCTTATTTATAGACCTAAGAAAGAGGGAGGTCTGGACATTACTCATTGACGATTGGGTGAAAGCTGGCCTGATCAAGAATTTATGGAGTTTCTCCACTGATAAAGAAACTCTATGAGTGAAATGGTTACATGGAAGACATATTAAGGAGGAACTGTATGGTCTATTAAGGCTAGACCCAACTATTTGTGGCTCTAGAGAAGATTACTTGAGCAAATGGATAAGGTTATTGATGAAGTGGACTTCTTGGGTAATGGTAAAAAAATTATTTTATGAAGAGATCCCTGGGCTGTAGGGAAGAGGAAAATGTTTGATGTTTTTGATCCCAAGTTTGTATACAAGATCGGAAGTGGCTTAAACTATAAGGTAAACACTTGCATTGAAGGCAGTGAATGGAAGGTTCCCAACTTTAGGGGATCTCATTTTCTCTAAGACTTTTTGGACTTGCAGAGCAAACCATATTAGACTAAAGAAATGATCTTATATAGAGGTAAACATGATCTAAAGATGAGAGATAGTTAGAACATTGTGAGGAGAAAAGGGCTTTGTGGAAATTAGGCATGGTCTGGTACTCCAAGAATATTATACCTTTTGTTAGGGAATTGGTTCCTTGGCAAAATTCCTACTTGTGATTAATTTCAGATGACTAGTTTGATTTTGGCATCTAAATGTACTTTGTGTGATGCTTAGGAAGAGAATGCAATTCACATCTTTTTTTGTCAGTTTGCTCGATCTAATTGGGGATTTTGGTGCATTGATCAGAAGATTTCCTTATCTCCTAGATCTTTTTATAATATACTTTCATTGAAAAAGGAAGAGAAGTTATCAGCTATCTATACTATATATATGATCTAGAGGGAAAGGAACAATATATTTTTTAGAGATTTTAAAAGCAATCCTGAAGAGTTTTGGTATGTTTATAAAAAGGACACCGTGGCCATGTATAGTTGGAACTTTTGGTTTTTTTTCTGAGTTTCTTTTTTCCTTTTTTTTGTATGGATAGGTTATGTATCTGTGATTGCACTCTATAATCACTGAACCACTTTATATTAGTAAAGAGGCATGACACCCTAAGTTCACCAAAAAAAATACTGAGATGAACTACACCTCTTCAAACTATGTGTTATAGTTCATATCGATGCCCTATTCTAGAAAAGGAAGCACCTCTAATTCAAGAATAGTACCAATCTGACCCAACAAGAGGCTGCATGAGTTCCCATAAGACTCCACGAATGGTCCTACAATGTGGATTCTTCTGGACGACAATATCAAAAGATTCTTACAATTGTGTTTTTTCATGTAATAAATGTATTAACTCTGGAAACATCACTAAGAGAGACAAAATTCCCTTGAAGCTTTGGTAAGAAGTCAAATTTTTTGATGTTTTAGGTGTGTACTATTGGGCCCAATCCCTCTTCACATTGCTTCTGTAGCATCCTGGTTGCATTGGTCTATGTATCTAAATTGATATAAGCTATACCAACCATGACAAATGATTCAAAGCATGTTATTAAGCTATTTTGAGACATAGTCTTCTCTCGTTTTGGAGTCCCTTATACTTTCATATCTGAAGGAGGTTCCCACTTTCTAGAACAAACTTTTGAAGCACTTTTGAGGAAACATGACGTGTATCACATGATAGATTCTCCCTATCATCCATAGACAAGCAGGAAAGTAGAGGTATCTAATTGTAAAGGAGAAGACTATAGGAAACAATCTAAATGATTGATACAAAAAAGTCAACAATTCTCTCTTGGCCTATAGGACAACTTTTAAGACTCCTCTAGGCACCAAAAATTTTAGATTGATGTATGGAAAGTCTTGTCACCTCCCTATTGAAAACCTGGTGGGAAATCGAGGAACTCAATTTTGATATGAAGAAGTTGGTCAAAATAGACTACTACAACAACAAGAGCTCAAGGAACTTAGACTGAACGCATACGAGAATGCACATATCTATAAGGAGTGAAAAAAAATCATGGCATGATGGTCATATAAAAAGGAAAGACATACATGTTGAAGACTAAGTTCTACTTTTTAACTCACAACTGAGACTTTATCCATGTAAACTTCGATCAGTCTGCACCAGACATCATCAAGCACATCTACCCACTTGCTGCATCCATCTGGTGGAGTGATAAGTCAGGAAATTTTGTGGCAAATGGAAATCACATGAAGAGATATTTTACAACTAAAGACATGAGTGTTGAACTACCTCTCACTCTTTAAAAACATGCTCCCACTGGACAATTGAAATTAATGCATCAAACCAATGATGTAAAACATAAGCACTTGAGTAGGAGACAACCTGATTATTACTTAGTTTTTTATTTCAATCTTAGATTAGAAAATTTTGCACTCATTAGATAACACGTCACAAGATATATCTTATGTTTTTAATATTCCATTTTCTAAATTTTAGATGGAGGAAATAATACTGATAGGAATGCAACCACATCTAGTGGTCCAACCAACATGATTTTTCACCTCCATCTCAAATTTAGTGTTTGCTCGAGGTGAGAAAAATTTTAAGTTCATGGAGGGTGGGTGGCACATATCCTATTTTTCATCCACACCTATCTGTTTCACACTTAAGATTCCATCACTGCAATTTGATCAAAGTATTCAATTTTTAAACAATCTTATACAACACTTTAATGAAATTTTGATGCTTTTGCACCTTTAGAAGTTCTCATCCTTGTGTCAACCAAGTTAATTGGTATTTGAATCCTAAACACTGAAGTACTCACAATCTAGGATTATAATAGATCATGAGAGCATGTGATCAATTCACAAAACATGCACTAAATGATTAAGATTGAATTGAAAGAGTTATATATAAGCCATTGAACATAAAAAATGAACAAGCAAGAATGGGTAGAGAGGCTAATACGTGCACCCCAGTGAGAAGGAGTACTCTCTCTACATGGAAAAATCAGAGAAAATAGGGGAGAAAGAGTAGAAGGCCATCACTACATCATGTAGAAGGGGTGTGGCTCGATGAGAGCATCAACGTCTTATTTCCCAATGCAGCGGTTGTGCCTAATTAGAGGAGGAGAAATGTCCTAAAGTCTCATCAAGGTGGTCCTTTTTTTAAAATTCTTTATCCTAGAACTCTGATTCATCAGATAAGGAGAAGCATTTTGATGAATGGTGATGGCGAAATAGATATAACCACATTCAAGGTTAGAGGATGGACTTTGGTGAGGTAGGGGAGGAGTGGAGGTGAATCCACAGTACCATAGAAGTGTTAATGGTGGAAGGTTGATGGAGAACGTCTCCTGAGAATGGGCACAAAGAAGTATCCTTGCAGCATAAATGGAGAAGATGTGATCCCATTGAATGGTGGAAGGGGTTAGCAATTTATAGGCTCTAGGGTAGGGAGTAGGGGGCTCATCAACTTGTAGGGGTGTCGTCAGTCAAAAGGCATTGTCGGTCAATGACTACGTGTAGAGGATTCATCAGTAGTTGGGCACTGGGAAGCTGTTAGGGCTCTTAGGTAGGAATCTTATCGATTGATGAGTGTTAAATCATGACCAATCGATGGGACTAGGATCCCATTGGTCATTCTAGTGCATTGGGGCCATCACCCGATGGTCGGGTCTTTGTTGGGGTCTGGACTGGGCCATCTGTCGGGTTGGAAGAAGAAGTACCACCAAGTTATCAGGCATGGAGTCTTCATCGATCAACACCCCTCATCAGTCGATGGCTTAACTGTGCAACCATCAAGCTGGCCTGATTCCCGTTGATTGATAGGACATCAGGAATGATTCTTGTCGATTGAAGGGCACTCTTCTTTAGAACAAACAAGTTGAACTATGAATGTGTTTGAAACTAAGATGAATATGCATTTATCAAAGTACCCAAAATTTAAACATTCCTCATCCTCAAGTAATGTAAAATAAAAAATAGTAGCGAAAAGAATACTCTTGACTTTTGTGATTGCCTCATCTTCGCAACATGTTAGTATCCTTGCCTCTAAGTCTGGCTAAGCATCTCAACTTCCTAGAACCACATAAGTCATCTTGCAATATCTTCATTCCTGATTTTGTTTCCCAAAAACATTTCATCACCGGTGTTTCCAATATCAAGTATGTTAAAGAGCTTCGTGAGAGTCATAGAGACCCACAAAACAACAATTGTACATATGTTGGAACACTAGTGTTTTTTAAGGGAGTGGAAGAAGTGAGGCGTTCATTGTTCCTATAGGTGGAAAGTGAATGAAGGGAGGCATGGAGAGAATTATCAAATCTCTCCTCGATTTGACTCAAGATTTTTTATTATGGTTGCAATTGCATTGCTTGTATTTTTTCATATGTGAATCACTCCTCTATTTGACTCAATATTGCATTTTCTTTGTGTGCACATTGGCATCTTTTCATTTACTTTTAGTGGTACAACCATATTACATATAAAGGGGTATGGAAGAATTAGATATAGAGAGAGGGGTGTGCCACCCCAAACATAGGGTTTGGTACTATATTTGTGGCTTTTTGTTTATTTTTGGTGGGATGTATAGTTAACAATATGGAAGAAGTGTAGAAGAGTGTTTAGATCATGGAAACTAGATTTACAATTTAGTGCATCAGATCTTCTTCCTTGTCACACTATATATCTAAAGCTATGGATACATGATTTATTAGTAGTGAGATATTACACTTATGAGGATATTATGCGATTTTAATGCCTAATTGGGGGAAAGTTGCTTTTTCTACATTTGAATAGTTTCATTGAGCCTGAATATGTTATAAATGTGTTTGTGCATGTAGCCATGGTGAAATTTGATTCCAACCGAGTGAGTTCCATCATTCATGTAGCCCTATTTTAATTATGAACTTTTACTTACCTTTAAAATTAGTTTAACTCAATCCAATCAACTTTTGGTTCTAAATATTAGTCTTAGTTAAATTGGATATGAATAGCATGACTTTTTAAAAATGTTGTCCTTGGGATTCAATCCTTAACTATACAGCGATCAGACCAGTCTGCTTATGATTGGTGTTATTGCATGTTGTTTTGGTGAATACAAAGGGATTTTAGCCTTAGATGATTTTTGTAGTGCGATAAAAACCACATAAGGTTGTTCATCATATCTTGCCGCATAGGCCTTTGAAATGGTGGTGGTAGATACCCATAGAAGATGCTTGGCGGTCATGAATGTTGTAAAGGAATGTAGTGAGGCTATTAGTTTGGTGCCACAATTTGATCTTGTTGTTGTAGTGTCATGATAGTCGCAGCTTGCAACACTTGAGATTGAATCAGAGATATTTGCACAACTAGATGTTGTCTCTTGTGTTGCCGGCTAGAATATGCATTGCTCCTACTGCCAAGCTTGCTACTTTGGCCTTCATCCACTTGGATTTCTGAATGGCTATGATGGTGGTAGAATGAGGCTGGAAGGTGAAGCTTATGTTTTGATAGAACCCCCTTTTGATGGAATTCTCAATCCGAACCCTTCTTGGATTAGTTTTTTGGAAAGTTTTGTGCCATTGGAAGGATAACATGGCTTTGAGGTCTTGTGTTCCTAATGCAGCTCATATTACCATATCTAGGGCCTCTTTATCTGTAGGCTTGAATTCTAAATAGGTGGTCAACTCTCTCCATCATCCAACAAACTTTGAGTAGCTTTATCCCTCCTTTTACTATAGTACCTCCAGGTCTTCCTTGATTAGGACTTGGTCTATATTCCAAGTGTATTGGTTAATGAATCTTTTAGCCATCTTGGCCAAGGTGGTGATATTTTTCATGTCTTTCTTATTGTATCATGCTATGTCTAGACCTTTTAGGGTCTGTGCAAAGCAATAGATCATCACCTTGTCATCATCTTGAACCTCCACCATGTCCAAGTAGTATGCTTTGACATGATCCATTGAATATCCCTTCCCATTATACTTGTAGAACTTAGGCTTGTTTAATCTATATAGCATATTTACTTCTAGGAGATGATAGAAGTCACTAAAAGCTTGTTCACTATCCTTTTTCCCTTCTAGTTGTATGATTTCCTATTGGATGTTGAGTAGGAGGGGTTTGTGATTGCAAGTTTAGGAATTGCAGCTTACTGGTGGGCAACCACCACTAGTATCACTTTAGGTTTGATCATCGTTGGTGGTGTTGTGTACAATGGTGGCTGGAATATATCCTTTCCTCTTGTGTATGAACTATACCAAGAGTGTGGCAGTGGATACAATGAATGTAGGATAGGTATAGATCATCGACTGTTTGTGTATTGTGCTTGAACCTTCACTTTGGTGCTGGTCTATTCTACATTTCTAGGATCTTTTTTGTGGATTAAACTTCATCTTCCTTCTTTGTCCCCTCAACCTTGCCCTTAGGGATCAAAATGGGTGTCGTCACTTCTAAAACCATCATGACTTCCCGAATATTCACAAATGGTGGGCATTGATATGGCCCTTGTGAAAAGGGTTTTGGTTAAGGATGATGGGGGTTCCACACAACATACAGAAAGAATGTCATTGATGACATATTATATGAAGTATCATACATGGAGAATCCTAGATGATGCCACCCTATGATGTATCCTATGCATGTCAAGGGCACAAAGGTGGAGTTTTCTGATTGCTTCAACATGCAAGATTGAGGGACTTCTTGAGAGAACCAAGTTTCAGGCATCACTATGGCTTCCTTCGGCTTTTCCCCTCTAACTAGCTTTTTTCTCTTATTGTTATTGACATCTCCTTTGGTGGTACTATTAGACCATCAGTCCATGCTATTTTTTTCAGCCATTTGAGTCGATCGTTTACGGGATCGAGTGTAGTATGTGTTCCTTGATCTGCCCATGACATCCTAAAATTCAGACCAATGAGGTTTATGAGCATGTATTATACCAAAATCAGACAATATCTTGTGCTTTAGGAGGCATCCCTATACACACATATAAAAAGATTAAGGACTTCCACCTCTTATTTAGGAGATGCAAAAGAGATACTCCAAATTCTTTAATGATTCACTTGGAATAAAGGATTCATGTGATAGTTCTTTCTCTTTCTATTCAAATTTTAAATGATGAGGCCTACCCCTAGCTTGGGTGACACAGGTTGGGTTCTTTTAGCTATGGGAGATGCATTTTCCAAAGACATGGTTGGGTAGATTAACTAGGGTATAAAGTAATATGATGGATTGTCTTGCAAGGCTAGAGAGGTGTGGCACTCCTCAGGTGAGCATCCAAAAAGGGCCATTAAAAAGAGCGAGAAGGTGTGGGTAGTGTGATTGATCAAAATTAAGGTAGCCTCAGCTAGGCTTGTGATTGTGCTCAATAAATCCCTTTCCTCCTTTGGGTGTCCTTGTCCAACGGGGTTCCTAAGCTAAAATCCTTATCAAAATCCATGAATCCCTATTCTCATTCTAATTTGGTGAGTTCCTCATGGGGGTTCTCACCTTTGGAAAGCGGTAAGAGGTCAAAAGGGAAGGATCTTTGTCTTGGTATCTCTAGACTGATGTTGAAACTAGGAGTGGGTGGTGGTCTAGTTTAAGGTCTTAATCCATGATCATGGCTATATACATGAAAGGAGCTAGATGATCTAGTTTTAGGGCATAGTCCAAGACCATTCTAATGGGAGGACCCGATATTGATAAGTGACATCTTGAGAAAATTTTAAGATCATCTAGTTCAACATAGTTTTGAATAAGATTACTTTAAAAATATCATTTACTTATTAGAGATTGTTTTCATTTTGAAACTATTACTTTGTTTTGTAAAGATTGGTCAATCTTTGAAAAGTTTGTTAATTTAAAAATATTGTTTGATTTGAAAAGATTGTTAATCTTTCAAAGATTGTTTTATTTGAAAATATTTTTAATCTTAAAAACATGGTTAGTCGAAAGATTGTTAATCTTTCAAAGATTGTTTGATTTGAAAATATTTTTAATCTTAAAAAGATGGTTAGCCTTTAACCCTACACACAAAGGTGTTATAAAAAATCTTTAATATTTCAACAACAACCAGAACACATAGTTATAGAGATAAAAATGACCTTCACTTTTTATCCCATGGGTTTAGATCCAATTTACGCCCTCACTCGGTCATGACCTGTATAGGAGGGGTTGGTACTTGATTTCTATAGGGAATGATGGTGCTCATTGAGGGGGTGACCCGAGTTCAATGAGCTTTTCTGCTACTCCCTATGCACCTCTGGACTATGAAATCTATAATTAGTCATGAATGAGAGGAGAGGAGGCTATTCTCAAGGCCTTTGGATGTCAAGATTAACATTATGTCGATACCATTACTAACACCCCACATCACATAAATAAATTTAACATGAGGTTGGAAACCATTCCATAATGAACAAATTTGTAGCAAAGTAAAGTGTGAGTGCAAATTTTAAATGTTTCCTAAAACAAGCCCATGATAGCATACTGTGAAAGATAAACTGCAGGTAGATAAGTAAGCAGTCACACCACCACCTAAGAAAGAAAAGGTTTTATTTCCAACCCATATCTTTTGTTAATCCTTTCCAATTTTCTCTTTTTTTAATAGTAGAACAAACAATAGAAGGGAAGAAAACATGAAACATTTAGGGAAGTTCCCTCCAAAACCCTAAAATAGAAAACAAAGAAAACATTTAAAAAAGAAAAAAAGAAAAAACAAAATGCGCTAAAAATCCTGACCAATTGTTGTAATGTTAAGGAAGTCACAAATTACCTTGATCTATGATCTAGGGGCCCACAAATTGTAGTGATGCAAGACCCTACACCCTAGTCATAAGAAAAATAAAAAAAGGATAGCATATAGAAGAAAAGAAAAAAAATCAAAACTGGCCCAATAATGCTTAAACTTTAAAAAAGTTGAGGAGTTCATCCTAGATCGTCTTGGAAATCTCTAGAGAAGTCGCCAATCTATCTCAACCTACATAAAAACATAATTTATGTTCAAAATATATCTTTTTCAATGAAACTTAGTCAGTCAGTCACATGGAAAATAAGGAAAAAAGGTGTTCTGAGTCACCACCACATTTTATAGGGAAAATGAGGAAAACCAGGCTAAAACAATGTGAGTCCACTCCATGGTGGAAAGTTGACATGGCATCTAATTCAAATAGAAAAAAACAACATTAGAAATTTAGATTCAATGATCTTGTTATGAGTGGGTAAGAATTAGCACCCCCATCTTGGTTCATAAATTGGTATTGTCCCTTTTCAAAGTATTTTTAGAATTAATAATGTTTTAGGTTAATAAAAAATGATAAAACCATATTTTGTTTTTTGACAAGAATTTGGGGATGGAGATGTTTGGATCTTCTCATCATTTCTCTTAAGGTCCTAACTTTTAGGTGTATTGGGATCCTAATGGCATCTGAATTTCCAACAATGGAGATCCCTCACAAACAATTGGGATCAATGTGTAGGAAGCCTTTAGAGGATGATAAAAAGATATGCGTAAAAAAGATATTATCTTTTATTATATTAGATTAGCAGAGATATGTAGAAAGATTACATAAGTAGTTTAAACATATGTGAACAATTTTATGCGATGAAAACGGTTCAAACAATAATTAAGAATATGGCCAAATTACTATTTTCACAGCTTAAAGGCACTTAGAAGCTTGTGGTGTCTGTTTAAGGATCCTCTCAACAAATAATGCAAAAGATAAAAGAGGGAGGTAGTTCTCTCTTTGAATTTGGGTGAAATTTCATATAGGTTGAAATTTCTGATCTAATGATGAGGATTTTGCTCAAATTAGAGTCTTGAGAAGAAAATTATGTCAATTTGAATTTGCCCTCTTTTCAAGCCTTTTACATTTTGTTTTTCCTTCCTGGGCCTCAACCCATTTCTCTTCTCTTGGATCTGGACTTTGGGTGAGCCCATATATCTCCTTCCTCTTGTACCTGAACCATTAATCCAATGGTTGTGGATCACCTACTAGATATGGTGACCATGGGTAGTCTCCTTTTTAAATCATGACAACATAGTTCCCTAGTGTAGTGACCACCTTAGGAACATGGCGCCATAGAGGCCCTTGGCCCCAATTAGGGATGTGAAAGTCTTACTTGACCTCACACAACCGCATCCTACCTCTTTCTAGTAGAATGGGATATGTGAGGGGCATGGAACACATCTCCCACCATGACCTGCCACCATGGCCTCAACCATGATGAATGGGGCCACCCATGCCTTTTCCAGCCTCCTCTATAAGCCATTTTCTTCACTACTCTTTGCCTTTTGATTTCCCCATCTTCTTGATCTCTATCATCCATTGTACCTTGTTCCAACCCATCATCTTCTTCCTTGAGGTCTCCAACACCACCAAAGGATTGACCTTTTTCCCCCTATCCATTCTCATGCCCAGTCATCTAGGACTGAAGGTTCAACATCCTCCTCCAACCTTGGGAGGCTACTTAACACATCATGTGAAGGCTCAAAGACTTGAAGAAAACTCCCTTCGGTAACCTTGCTCCCCCACGGAGGTTGGAGTCTCACTCAGAACCCGCACCAAAGGGGTGTTGCATTAACCATTGTTGGCTCATGCTTGGCGCCCACAACAATTCACGAGCATCTAGTCACATTCGAAGTTGCTACATGCGTTTGAGGGCGACCAGGAGTGGCAAAGAGAAAGCCAAGGACTATACCCCACTGACACTTACATGGACCCACATGCATGTGTGTGGAATTGGTGCTAGCCAATGGCGACTCACCACATCAACATCCCTAGGGTATGTATCTCTCTCTTTCTTGCAATTATATTCTAAATTGTCAAAAAATCATATCAAATGATTCCTAAATCCAAACATGACATATTATAAATGAAAATTGATCTATGAAGAGAGATATATCCAATGAACCTAGTTTCAGAATCTAATTCATCTACTATCTCTTTTTATAATGAAAATGACATCAAATTGATCTCTTTTACATATTAACAACGATTAATGCTCAACCTTGATCATATAATGTTACAACCCCAATTTTGGGTTCATCCGATGAGAAATGTAAACTCTCATATTGGACAAATAATGATGTAATTTCATTTACAATAGCCTTGATGATTGTTTTGTGGGCTTTATTGGATATTGGGCCCAATAAAAAGGAAATTCAATTAGTATGAGAATAATTGAGTTTTTGAGAAAAGAAAGGTGGAAACCTCTAGAAGGAAAAATAACTTAATCCAAAGGTGTATTTCGTACCACATGGGTTCCTTGGGTTCCAAGGAGTCCAAAGTTGCAAACAAAAGCAATAAGAAAAGAAAAGATTAATAAAGTATTCCTTTATTAAGAAAGAAATTGAAAATAATGATAAAATGTGGAAAACAAGTGAAAAGAGGTATAATTGAGTTATCCTTTGTGGAATTTCGTATCACAAGGATTTCTAATGTTAAAAGGAATACCAATGAGGAAAACAAAAGAGAAATAAAGAGAAATCCTCAAAGAGGGGTATTTGAATAAGATAATGGGAAATAATGAACAATAATGCATTTAGATGCATCTAGAAGGATAATGAGTGTCCAATAAAAAGGATTTCGAAATAATAGAGTGCCTTGGGATCCAAGGAGTCCCAATGAAGAAAGAGGAAAGAGATAATACCAACAAAGTCAAATAAGAGGATAATGTGATGTTTAATGAATGAATTTCATGGTATTATTAAAAGGGTGATATTTTCTACTAAAGGAAACTATAATTTCGTGATTATGGAGTAAAAGCCAAGCATAAGAGAAACTAAGAAAAAAAGGATTTTCGAAATCCTAATATTTAAAGGAAAAAGAAATGTCAAAAAAAAAGATATAGAAGAGAGAGAAGCTTGCTTCTCATGGAAGAAATATGATTCCTTATAAGAGAGGGCTTGTCTCCTCTTAGTTGGTCATCTTAGGACGTGGAGATGCTCCCCTATAAAAAGGGAAGAACCCCTGGATTCAAAGATTAGAGAAATCCCACACTTATCTCTCTCTTCTCCTTCTTCATGACATGCAAACCCTAACCAAAAGGTTTGGCGCTAACCCGGGGTAGCGGGGAACCATGGAGCTATCGATGAAGGAGCGAGGTCGCACGTCGTCAGGAAAGGGCGTAGGTATCATCCTCATGCTCCAGTCCTTGCACCATGGCTGCAGCACAGCCGCAGTGCCGACCATGGGTTCCAGGTCGTGCAGCCTGGGCTGACCTCCTCAGCCGCAAACGAGGAACGGCTCTGCGTGCGTAGAAGTAGGTCGGAGGTAGGGAAGGTCCTCCCTGGTGGTCGACGAGGCCAAGAGGAGAAGGAGGAGCCACCCCAGCACGACTAGGGCAACCGCAGCCGGACTGTGTGCGGTACAGTGGCGCGTGGGGAGGATGAAGAAGAAGGCAAGTATCATTAGACGAATTTGCCCCTCCACAGAATGAAAAGGAATCCACTTGACCAAGGGTAATTTGGTAATTCAGTTATAAACAAAAGCATGCCATGTTGCATGGACAAAGGCTATGTGGCGCCCTCCAATTGGCTAGAGTAAGTAAATTTTGTTAAATTCATAACTTTTTAACGGTAGCTTGGTTGGGGACATATAATACATGAAAGTTGCTCAAAAAATCGAGGGGAGTCCATTAAAAATATAATTGAAACTTAATTCCTCTTGAAATTCGAAAAGTAATGGAAGATATCAAATTTAATGCATTAATGTTTAAAGAACCCTATTTTGAGATGAATAATATATTTATAAGGGTTTAATTGATGGTTAAAGTTGATATTAACATGTTAACGATAGAAAGGGACATTAGGAACAAAAAGGATGAACTTTGTTTGTAATTCATTTAATTTAGAGTTTATGTGAATAAATGGGCTTTTATGGGCCTTGAAAACCTAATGTTGGTAATTAAGACAACTAATGGCTTTAATTATTCGATTTCGTGTATCAAACTGAGTTTTCATGGTTATAAGCTAATTCGAGCATTAAAGTTCCTAATTTGTGGATAAATACCCTAAATGTAGTAATTAGGGTTTTCTCACGAATAAAAGGTGGAATTAATGGCAAATCAAGTTCGGTTGTGAATTGGACCATGATGAACTATGATTTGATGATAAATGTGTATAATGACTTTGTCATGGGTTAAAAAGGATAAAAATGGTAGCTTTAAGGAAAAGAGGCTTAATGGACTTATTTAATGGTTAATTATGCCTTAAAATCTGAAATTGAAGATTAGATGTTGAGATAATTAGGGTTTGTGATCAATTGCGTTAAATTAGGGTTTAAAATGAAGGGAAACCCTAATTACAATGGAAACCCTAAAAGTGGACTAGAAACCCTAGGAAGCGAGCTAGATTTAATAGATCTTAACGACATTAGTAATAAAAGGAAATTGTATAATTATTTTAGGATCTTGATATGTGTGCTTGCTTACTTGGATTTCTTTCTTGCATGGAATATTCTATCTCATCTCTGCATGTACAAGTATGTGGTTACACCTATGAATATCCCGAATTAGTTTCTCGAGGATTTTTGAGGTTTTATCGATGACTAGAATTAAACTGTTGGATGCATTTAGTTCTTGCAAATTATAATGTGGATATGACTATCACCTAAGATAAGTGCCTACTAGCTCAGATCCTAGTCCCCTCTATAGCTTTATAGATTGACCTAGTAAATGGCTACCAACGGGGTAGGTCCATCAGGTCATTAAATGACTTAGTAAATGGCTACCAATGGGGTAGGTCCATCAAGTCATCATGAGTCAGGGATTGGGCTACCTTTGGGTAGGACCATGTGACTCCATAACCCTAGGAATTGGCTACCTGTGTGGTAGGACCATGGGGGTAAGGATCTACAATATGAGAGAGGTAGTATCCATGTCCACTGTAGGGATGGTACAGAGATAGGGGATAGGCAAGGATTGAGTAGTATTGCTTAAAACATAATCTTAGATGTTAAATGATATTTGGTTGACTACATTGTTAACATAGTTGCACAATTATTGTTTCCCCCACATACCAGATTCTTGTTGACTGACATTTTGTTTGTCGGCGGTTTAGGTACAAATGAAAAGAACAAACAGTAAAGTGGCATACGTAGAACTAAATGAGAAATAACGTACACAGGAGGATTAGTTAGATTAGTATCTTCATGTATTGAAGTTTAGAAATCCCAGCTTTTGAAATGTAAGTAAAGTTTTTATTTTATACCAGTTTTCCATTTAGTAGTAGAATTTCATAATTATTATTGATTATTTGTCGAACCGTTGATCTGGGTTATTAGATAACGGCTCTGATCTCTTGGTCTCCTTTAAGTGGGAGTTACCGAGAGACGGGGTCATTACAATTGGTATTAGAGCAAAGGTTCCTCACTTAATCTTTAATAATTATTAAATTTTACAAATTCCGTAGAACCCAAGGGAGTTATTAGAGGACTATTCGAAAGACAGAGGTGTCTAGAAAAGGATCACGACCGGAGCTGGTAATATTTTCCTCCGCATCGCTAGTTGGAATACGAGGACTCCTGGATCTGTGTGACTGCCTGGCCAAAGTCTTAGGGTATGATTCGAAATAAGATACCTTTAGGACTCTCTCATCTTGTTCATCCCTTCTCGACTCAAATGTTGTTAAGGACTTTAAGGATTAGGGTTTTCTCTCTTTTCCTCATGCTCTTGAGGTATGGGTAAGGGTGATAAGGATTAAGGAATCCTCCACCAAATTAATAAAAAGCATGTAAATAAGATGTCATGGACATAAGCTTAATAGAGTAAGCATAAAGAAATAGATACATGCTTAGGTAGTATGATATGAATTGTCATTTCCCTCAGGAGAGACCTGAGGATAGACCTCCTAGGCAGGAGGATGAGTAGAGAGAGTTATTCTTGGAGGTAGATACCTCCATTAAAAGTAGAGACCTAGCACATCCTTTAAGGATGATGTTAACCCTAACCCTAATTCAAGGTTAGAGAGAGAGATGACATGATGAGTTAGATGACATGGCTGACTAAGTGTTTGGATAGATATGCCTTTGGATTGCCATACGAGCCATGAGAGGCTGGATGACCTAGCACCTTTGGAGACCCTGGGAAGTGTCGTGCATGTTTGAACGAAGGATAGCTCCTTCATGGATGAGGTTAGAGAAGAACCTATGGAAACCCCATGAGCTTGGCATAGTATGCACCCATAGCACGTCATGTAGTACAGTCACTAGGTCAAAACCCTGGCCAAGGGAGCATGTTGGATAGCTGATGAGATAAGCATAAGGAATAATGGATAACTGTGAGTAAAAATAAGCGTGAACTTAGGCTTCACTCAGGTAGGGGCATGCTTATGAGCTTGATCCTTCATGAAGAAAGGACCTCTTATAGAGAGGTTGGTTGTAGGATTAGCTCTAGAGAGAGAGAAGACCTCAGGCAAGAAGGTTGGAAGCCTAAAACCCCGAAACTTGAAGAATAGTGGGAGTTGAGGATGATGCGACCTATGTGGATGATAGTGGTTGTCGTATGCTTGACCCTTAGAGGCTAATGATGTCTTGGTTTCCATGAGAGGAACCAAACCCTAAAGAGAGGATGAGTATGCTGGTACCTCTGTGCCTATGTTATAGGTGTTTACCTCCTGAGATAGGTAGAAGAGTTTCTTAGACTTGAAGGGGATGAAGTAGCAAGTTGTGAAGCCTTGTACCTAGTTGGTTGTCCTGGAAGAGGACTCAAATCTGAGGTATTGCTCGAATGAAAGGATGACATACCCTGGACATGCTTGATTCATGGTTAAGAGGTTGAGCATGTAGTTGGACATCCGAAGGTGAACCTAGAGTTCCTAGGCCTAAGAAGGGAAGCAGTGTATCTGATGATCATGATGAGATTTGAGCCTCTATAGTTTCGATCATGATACTCCTCATGCGTAGAGGTAACGTAAACCCCTTAAGTTAAAGGTATGTGTGATGAACCCCTCACAACTAAGTTGGTCTAACGTTGAGGATGAGAACAAGTGTGACCTAGCATGGTTTAGTAGGTATGCTTGTGCCTTAGTAGTTGTTGGATTAAGCATGCTCATGTGAATGTAAACCCTAAGGACGCTTGTGACCTTTGTTATCAAGGTGTAGTTTCCTCCCATCCTGGGAGAGGGACCCTTTGGTAGGGATTTTACCAGTTTGGTTGGTTTTGAGGCAACCTAAGGAGGTTTCATAGGATCTTGAGAAGCTAAGTGAAGAGTACATGGCATTAGAATGAACCTATAGACCCATAGATAACCATCTCTATGTGCATGTGGATGTGTTACCATGGAGGTAACTGGTATGGGGCTTGACCAAGGTAGGCAGGTTGCCATGATCCCTATGAAAGGATGAAAGTCAGCCCATGAATGCAAGAAGGGAGATGATGAATGCTTGGCTAAGGTTCTAAGTTGAACATATACTCTAAGAGAATCCTAAGTCTATCCTAGGGTCAAGTAGGGATGGGACCGATGGAAGTAGGAGTTGCCTAATTCCCTAGTACACATGACCATAGGGTCGTGAGGTAACAACTATCATCGTCTGAGGGCCATGGGTTAGGAGATTGATCACCTTCATGAACTCATGGGACCCAAAGGGCAGATGAGTAGGGCACTCTCTGGATGCACAAGGGAAAAGGGATGACCCCAAAAGTGTGTGCTCCCTATAGACCTAGAGGAGATGACCTAAGATTGTGCTTGGACCAAGTAAGTTCGAGACCAGTTTTCCATGGAAGTAATGTGGATATCATGATGTTTGTGATGTAAAGACATGAGTTTCACGTTTCAACTTAGAATTGAAGGTGTAATGGCAATGTGGGATGTATCATCTCTACTCATGGAACAGGAAGAACTTTGTGTTTGGACGGCCGCCAAATGCTTATTTTCTCTTGTTATGGGAGGTAGAGATGGGACAGTACGCATGACATACACCAAGGATAAAAGATGATGTGAGTTAGAACATTGCTACAAGGTATGAGGACAGGGATGATAACATACCTTGGTGGAGTAAATGATACAGGGATGATTTACAAACACTAAGAGAAGTAGTGTAGTCAGCTTATGAGGATGTTTTATCAGGAGCTATGTGGAATTCACAAGTTAACCAAGGTTGAGCTTGATCACAATGAGGATGAGCTCAGAGCTTCTTGATGAAGACCAACTTAGAGTTTGAGATGAGATGATAAGTATAATACATGGAGGTGTAGGTTACCTAACACCTAAGGATAAGAAGTAGTAATGAATGCTCTGGTTGAGATATAGTGGCTAGTTTAGCTGGAAGCAAGAAGAAGTTGAGGTTGTTAGGCTAACCTTAATTCGAGAAAAAGAGATAAGTTTGTTTAACACCCAGATGTATCAATAACGGTTAATCAAGTAAATGATTGATTGGTTAGCCAGTCTAGTACATGATATGATGAAAGGATGGTTCTAGAACCTCAGATGTACTTCTTTGGAAAGGAAAGTGATGAAGCCCTGATGAGAGTGGTTAGGGTTTCTGAGGTATCGATCTTGAGGAATCATGACATATTGGAGATCATGGTTTTAAGATCACTAAACACCATAATACTACAAAAGATAGCAAGTGATAGTAGCACTTCGGCTTCTTGATGTGAGTTGCATGTAGCATGTGGTCATGCAAGCCAGGAGGTGAATGACGAACACCAGTAACCCAGTGCATGGATATATAGTATAAAGAGTTCCCGAGAGGGAATGGGAGTTCATCACTATGGATGTTGTGAGTCTCCCCTAGACCAAACAATGGTCAAGATGCAATATGGGTTATGGTAGATTGCTTTACCTAGATGACGTGAGAAAGGAAGAATATTGTCACTGGACAAATTTGGTCGAACTACTTAAGAAAGAGAGATGGTTCAACCACACCATGATGCGAGTTCAAAAGTTCTTGGGTATAACCAAGGTTCACTTCCATAAGGTGGAAGTAGATACATGAAGAACTCAATAATAATATAGTTTATTGCCCCGTACTGATGGATAGTATGATCCAGACTAGAGGGTCTGAAGAGGGCATGTGTGCTCATTCAGGGTGATACATAGAGATAGTTCTTAAGATGTGATGTTAACCACCGTAGCCTTTATCAGGATGCAAGAAGTCTTATAGAGAGGTTGTGTCGGTCACCACTTCATTAAGATGATGTTGGTGAAGGAGGCCTCGTGAAGGTCAAAAAAGAACCATTGTGTGTAGATGAAGTCTCTTTGATCGTGTAATGGCTGAGAGAGAGCCCAGTGGTGACATGAGTCACGAGCTAATGCAAAGCAGACTGACATGCAGTTCACTGTGGGAGAATATGTGATGTGAAAATTTGACCCCTCTAAGCTACAACTGAGAAAGTTGAGTCCCTGATATATGGGTCCATTTGAGATGGATTGGTGGAGATGGTTGTGTTTAGCCTTGCCCCTCAGGTTAACATGATGTGTAATGTGTTCCATGAGTCCGATCTAGAGCACTATGTGAGGTACCCAAGCCATGTGTTGAGCCTTGAACCTATTTAGCTTTTGAGCAGCTGAAGTGTCCTGAGTCACCTATGAGGGTACGAGATAGCACGGTAAGAAAGAACTCAGATGGAAGAATATGAGATGATGAAGGTTCTTGGGAAGAACCATGGAAAGGGGTGAAGCCACATGGGATCCCAGATGGACATAAGAAAGGCTTATCCTGAACTGTTTGTTTGCTTGATAGAATTTTGAGGACAAAATTCCTATAAGAGGGGAAGGATGTTACAACCCCAATTTTGGGTTCATCTGATGAGAAATGTAAACTCTCATATTGGACAAATAATGATGTAATTTCATTTACAATAGCCTTGATGATTGTTTTGTGGTCTTTATTGGCTATTGGGCCCAATAACAAGGAAATTCATTTAGTATGAGAATAATTGAGTTTTTGAGAAAAGAAAGGTGTGGAAACCTCTAGAAGGCAAAAGAACTTAATCCAAAGGTGGATTTCATACCACATGCGTTCCTTGGGTTCCAAGGAGTCCAAAGTTGCAAAGAAAAGCAATAAGAAAAGAAAATATTAACAAAGTATTTCTTTATTAAGAAAGAAATTGAAAATTATGATAAAATGTGGAAAACAAGTGAAAAGAGATATAATTGAGTTATCCTTTGTGGAATTTCGTATCACAAGGATTTCTAATGTTAAAATGAATACCAACGAGGAAAATAAAAGAGAAATAAAGAGAAATCCTCAAAAAGGGGTATTTTAATAAGATAATGGGAAATAATGAACAATAATACATTTAGATGCATCTAGAAGGATAATGAGTGTCCAATAAAAAGGATTTCGAAATAATAGAGTGCCTTGGGATCCAAGGAGTCCCAATGAAGAAAGAGGAAAGAGATAATACCAATAAAGTAAAATAAGAGGATAATGTGATGTTTAATGAATGAATTTCATGGTATTATTAAAAGGGTGATATTTTCTACTAAAGGAAACTATAATTTCGTGCTTATGGAGTAAAAGCCAAGCATAAGAGAAACTAAGAAAAAAAGTATTTTCGAAATCCTAATATTTAAAGGAAAAATGAATGTCAAAAAAAAAGATATAGAAGAGAGAGAAGCTTGCTTCTCATGTAAGGAATATGATACCTTATAAGAGAGGGTTTGTCCCCTCTTAGTTGGTCGTCTTAGGACGTGGAGATGCTCCCCTATAAAAAGGGAAGAACCCCTGGATTCAAAGATTAGAGAAATCCCACACTTATCTCTCTCTTCTCCTTCTTCATGACATGCAAACCCTAACCAAAAGGTTTGGCACTAACCATGGGTAGCGGGGAACCATGTAGCTATCGATGAAGGAGCGAGGTCACACGTCGTCAGGAAAGGGCGTAGGTATCATCCTCATGCTCCAGTCCTTGCACCATGGCTGCAGCACGGCCGCAGTGCCGACCATGGGTTGTAGGTCGTGCAGCCTGGGCCGACCTCCTCAGCCACGAACGAGGGACAGCTCTGTGTGCGTAGAAGCAGGTTGGAGGTAGGGAAGGCCTCCCTGGTGGTCGACGAGGCCAAGAGGAGAAGGAGGAGCCACCCCAGCATGGCTAGGGCAACCGCAGCCAGACTGTGCGCAGTACAGTGGCGCATCGGGAGGATGAAGAAGAAGGCAAGTATCATCCGACGATTTCACCCCTCCACAAAATGAAAAGGAATCCACTTGACCGATGGTAATTTGGTAATTCGGTTATAAACAAAAGTGGGCCGCGTTGCATGGACAAAGGCTACGTGGCGCCCTCCAATTGGCCAGAGTAAGTAAATTTTGTTAAATTCATAACTTTTTAACGGTAGCTCGGTTGGGGACATATAATACATGAAAGTTGCTCAAAAAATCAAGGGGAGTCCATTAAAAATATAATTGAAGCCTAATTCCTCTTGAAATTAGAAAAGTAATGGAAGATATCAAATTTAATGCATTAATGTTTAAAGAACCCTATTTTGAGATGAATAATATATTTATAAGGGTTTAATTGATGGTTAAAGTTGATATTAACCTGTTAACGATAGAAAGGGACATTAGGAACAAAAAGGATGAACTTTGCATGTAATTCATTTAATTTAGAGTTTATGTGCATAAATGGGCTTTTATGGGCCTTGAAAACCTAATGTTGGTAATTAAGACAACTAATGGCTTTAATTATTCGATTTCGTGTATAAAACTGAGTTTTCGTGGTTATAAGATATTTTGAGCATTAAAGTTCCTAATTTTTGGATAAATACCCTAAATGTAGTAATTAGGGTTTTCTCATGAATAAAAGGTGGAATTAATGGAAAATCAAGTTCGGTTGTGAATTAGACCATGATGAACTATTATTTGATGATAAATGCGTATAATGACTTTGTCATGGGTTAAAAATGATAAAAATGGTAGCTTTAAGGAAAAGAGGCATAATGGACTTATTTAATGGTTAATTATGCCTTAAAATCTGAAACTGAAGATTAGATGTTGAGATAATTAGGGTTTGTGATCAATTGCGTTAAATTAGGGCTTAAAATGAAGGGAAACCCTAATTACAATGGAAACCCTAAAAGTGGACTAGAAACCCTAGGAAGCGAGCTAGATTTAATAGATCTTAATGACATGAGTAATAAAAGGAAATTGTATAATTATTTTAGGATCTTGATATGTGTATTGCTTGCTTGGATTTCTTTCTTGCATGGAATATTTTGTCTCAACTCTGCATACACAGGTATGTGGTTACGCCTATGAATATCCTGAATTAGTTTCTTGAGGATTTTTTAGGTTTTATCGATGACTAGAATTAAACTGTTGGATGCATTTAATTCTTGCAAATTATAATGTGGATATGACTATCACCTAAGATAAGTGCCTACTAGCTCAGATCCTAGTCCCCTCTGTAGCTTTATAGATTGACCTAGTAAATGGCTACCAATGGGGTAGGTCCATCAGGTCATTAAATGACTTAGTAAATGGCTACCAATGGGGTAGGTCCATCAAGTCATCATGAGTCAGGGATTGGGCTACCTTTGGGTAGGACCAAGCGACTCCATAACCCTAGGAATTGGTTATCTCTGTGGTAGGACCATGGGGGTAAGGATCTACCATATGAGAGAGGTAGTATCCATGTCCACTGCAGGGACAGTACATAGATAGGGGATAGGCAAGGATTGAGTAGTGTTGCTTAAAACGTAATCTTGGATGTTAAATGATATTTGGTTCACTACATTGTTAACATAGTTGCACAATTATTGTTTCCCCCACATACCAACTTCTTGCTGACCGACGTTTTGTTTTTCGGCGTTTTAGGTACAAATGAAAAGAACAAATAGTAAAGTGGCATACATGGAACTAAATGAGAAATAACGTACACAGGAGGATTAGTTAGATCAGTATCTTCATGGATAGAAGTTTAGAAATCCCAGCTTTTGAAAGGTAAGTAAATTTTTTATTTTATACCAGTTTTCCATTTAGTAGTAGAATTTCATAATTATTTTTGATTATTTGTCGAACCTTTGATCCGGGTTATTAGATAACGGCTTTGATCTCTTGGTCTCCCTTACGTGGGGGTTACCGGGAGATGGGGTCGTTACATATAATGACACCACCTGATATTTTTGACTCTAATTGGTAACTTATGCTGTTGTTGGAACTTTTAATCAAACTTTACCATGTTTTTCTTGATTTTTGACCATATGTTATGAAATGAACCATGTAATGCATTTAGTACATGCTTTATTGCT
The DNA here is from genome assembly GCA_963693085.1 of Alisma plantago-aquatica. Lineage (NCBI taxonomy): Eukaryota > Viridiplantae > Streptophyta > Magnoliopsida > Alismatales > Alismataceae > Alisma > Alisma plantago-aquatica. The sequence goes on along the minus strand of OY856413.1, from coordinate 199,238,896 downwards.
AAAGATCATTAAATTGATGCTCAACTTGATTATATGCACCCCAAATCATTACTCTTGTTCTAAACTAGTAACTTTACAAGATTTGAACACCTAAATGCCTTATACATCAATGTTTCTCACTATAAGGACTAAGTGACCTAGATATGACACAAAATGTGACCTTAATGTGCATGTTGCTAAATCAAGATCTATTCTTGTCAAATCTCACCCTAACGGTCACCCATGCTATTTAATGTACTCAAATAAGTAACTTACTGATATTTTTGATACAAAATCAATATTGAAATCTCTTATGCTCTAATTATGACCATATTGCCTGAAAATGACTCAATATGAGTTGAATGGATGTTTTGATAATTAAGTCATCCAACCTTGTTCAAATATTATGATGTCCCTATGAAGATGATGAAAACCTAAATTTGAATCATTAATCTTGTTATGATGTTTCACCTTGAGTCAAAATGATATTTGATGTAGTATGTAGCTTGATGATGAATATTGCATGAAATGGAGATATCAAAATCATCACTGTGAAACATCCACCCTTGACGAATATGATTAAGATGACATAGTATCTTGTTGAATTTAGTCATATCACCTTTTCTTTCAATGTCAAGATATCTTTGATGGGATCTTTTCTAAAATCTAGTCATATTATGTAGTCTAATGCTCATAATCAAGGTACAATTTATCCTCCTTTTGGCTTGACTAGTGGCATTGAAAATTGCATATGTATGTAATATAAATGTTGGGCTTGATGTACTTATTTGAGCTACATGTTCCCTAAAACTACTACTTTTTGTTCTTGATTACATATGCTGGATAAACTTGAAAACATAATAGTAGATGTCCATTACACAACCTTGTGCACCTACCTTTATTCTCGGGGTAAGGACACAGGGATGGGTCTCCTACTCAATTTATCAAGCTAGAGCAGACCATGTTGATATAAGGGTTAGCTCTTGGCAATGGCCTTGAGGTCCCTTACGAATAAGGTTAACTCTTGATGTTTAGTCTTGCAGTCCCTCACCAGGGTAGCTAATTTTGAGCACCATCACAGTCCCCTTCCTTGAGAAGCTGACCAAATGCCTTACACCCGTATAATGGAAATGAACTTAAAACACACTTGCATGTTAATAAGAAAGTCTTTAAGATTGTTGTTTCCTTTCTTTTGATTACATTATGCTTTTGGCAATCAATATATGTTCTCTTAAACCTACAATTTTATATGTTTGTGCAACGCAATCAGCACAACTATGTTGATGTCTACCCATTTCATGATTTTAGGTAACATGTACACTATGAATCAGTTACAATGATTGATGCTTCCACACTTATGACAATCTGCTCTTAATCTGATGATATGTAATGACATGAAAATGCAATACACACGGTTGATATATGGGACCTAAGATCTTATGCCAGGTATTAGCTTAGCATTCTTTTGTGTTTTGTCAACTCATAATTTAGTTGTTGTTTGTGGTTTTATTCATGCATATGTCATTGATAACACCTATTTTTGTGATGTTTATGCCCTTTATTCTGTTATCGAAACTGCCCTTTTCTGTTATTTTCCTCTCTTTCATTAGCACTTTCACAATAATTGGCCAAGCAATGCTCTTAATCCAATTTTTCCATCTTTTGCAGAGTTTTCCCTCATTTTGGTATAATAAGGCTATCTCGTCCCGGCCCACAAATAAGTCCAAGTCTGTTTCGGCCTTCCTGACCTAAACGCCCGATCCAACCTCTGCCCGACAGGGTGGAGAGACACAATGACGCACGAAAAAGGGATGTCGCGCAAGAAGAAGCCTACGGATGACACGCCTTCTACCCGACAGGGAGCCAAGCTCGCCACGACAACCCAGCTTGTCGGGCGACACAACCACCCACCGGCAGGCACGCCGCCCGTCACGTGACCGATAGTCGATACCCCTATGCCGAGCGATACCCGTATCGGCCGTCCACCGACCCGCAAATAAGGAGGACACGTGGCTCTTTGAGCACCATAACTTTCCCCAACCTCTGCCTATAAATAGCATCTACAGGAAGTCGAAAAGATAGGTTCGGTCGGTTGGGAACTTTGAGCGATCTTCGAGGGAGAACTGTGAGAATATAGTGCCCCAGTGCTCGTGTCGGGAAACTCTAGGTGAGCTCTTCCTCATCCTGAGAGGGAGGGGATGGTTCACTTAGGACCGTCCCAGGCGACACTACGGGCCGATATAGGCCAACGTTGATAAGCGACACAAGCACCCGACATAAGTGTCCGACAGTAGAATGCGTCGCTCCAAGCCCAATAAGATATCGAACCTGATACGCTTCGCCCGTCATGCGTGCCGCCTGAGAGGGTGCGCCGCCCGACATGAGCGTATCGGCCAGGGTCCTTGAGCGATACAGTCGGTCGTCAAGCGTACCGCCCGAGAGGGTGTGCCACCCGACACTACTGTATCGGGCTAGGCTCCTGACCGATATCGGGCTGGAGAGCCGCAGTAGCCTGACGACCTTCTACATCAAGAAGGTGACATCTATCTTTAATTCTGTTACTTAATTCTTTATTTACGCATTGTAATTAACACCTTTAATGTTTATGGAAATAGAATAGCTTAATTACTTGTTGCTCTATGCTTGGTACATGTGTTGGATGGCTGCTATGTTTGATATTCGAACTCTACCTTGCATGTTTGGATCGCATTTCGCTTAGCTACCGAACTATGTTTTCCCGTCGCAACAACTTCGAGAGTTGTGTTGTGGCTCTAGTGTTTGGTCCAATTCTGGAGTACGAGAGTGCCTGGAACGGAGTTGTTTCAGTAACATTCCACTCTAACTTAAGTCTGACAACCTCGAGAGGGGTGTTGACGCTTGTTTAGAGGTACCCGCTCTGAGAGGAGGGGTGCAGGATGTTACTTCTGCTGCTTGTTTTACTGTAGTCTTATCCTTCGTACCTCACTCTAGCTCTAGTTTTATCTTTCTGTTTCTGTTGCATGAAACCCCCTAAAAACTGCTAAATGACCAAAAACCTTAAATTTCTCTAGTAGCTCCAGTTGGAGATAGTTTTCTTGTTTTGTTTGTGACATCTTGGTGTTTCCCTTTTGGGAAATTTATTATCTCTTTATACATGCCGGAGTGTAGCGTGTCGATTCTAGGTTCTCAACACTACCCCCCTTGTCCATGTGTTTGACCCCGTATATGTACTTCGACCCCGTAAACAAAGTTGTGGGGGCCTAGAAGGATTCAGGTTTATAAATGTAAAAGCTCGACTACCTCAAATTCGCCTCCACTTTTGGACGTGCGATTTAGGCCGGTCAACTTTTTGGCTCTGTTGCCGGGGACAAGGCAAAAATGGTACTTTAGACGAATCCGAATCCACTAACTACACTCATGTGCCTCAAGCTCAGAAATGAGTTTGACAGCACTCTTTTTCTTTTTTTTATTGTTATTCTTTTAAAAGTAAAAATTCAATTTCCTAAACTCGATTTTTCGTACCATTTTAGGAACTCTAAAGAACTATGACATGTTCCACTGAGCTTTGATACCATGTCTCATTGTGAGTAGTCTCTTTCTGAAGGTGAATGTCAGGGCCAAGGCGAGAGTTCGAGCCAGCCTAACTTGGTTGGTCAGCTTTCCGCCTACATAAAGAGACAGGATACCATCATCAGCCAACTAGTGTAGGGCACGCTCCCTTGCCCTGGAGCTCTGAATTCAATGCAACGTCAGATGGCCAGCTTGCGGATGCGCCAGTGCGAGGTTGATCAGCGGATGACACAAATGACTGCTATGATGAAGAATCATGCAGTAAAGACACCCCCATACCCGGAAACTGCCAGAATGGTAGTTCTGAGGTCTGGAAGAACGCTGGAGCGTCCTGATGAATCCAGGCCTCAGCCCGAGCTAAGACCAGAGGAAGCAACCCCAGCAGAGGAGGAAGAAAGACGGGCAGACTTTTGAGAGTCTGCGCAAAGGTTCCCTGAAGAGCTACCTGGCGGAAGGAATTCTTATGCCCCTAAGATTCCGTTCCCCTACAAGATGATAAAGGCGAATCTGAAGAAGCGCCATGATAAGTTCATGGAGTCAATCAAGAAGCTGCATCTCAAAGTGCCCTTCCTCAATGCTTTGGAGGAGATGCCTACATATGCCAAGTTCCTCAAGGACCTTATCACAAAGAAGAGAAGGGGAGGAAGGATTGAGACAGTGCACCTAGCATCTGCCTCCTCTGCCTTCATGAAGCCCGACATGCCAAATAAGAGAAGGGACCCCGGAGCATTCACAATCCCATTTTCCATCGGGGAAAATTCCGAGCGTAAGGGTCTAGCAGACTTGGGGGCAAGCATCAGCCTTATGCCCCTAAGTTTCGCACAAAGGGTGGGTTTGACTGACATGGTTCGAACCGACATGCAGATTGAACTGGCGGACCACACCTTTAAGAGACCCGTCGGCATTGTCGAAGATGTGCCGATCAAGGTTGATGATTTATTCATCCCTTGCGATATAGTCATCATCGACACAACTGAAGACCCCCGTTGCCCGATCATCTTTGGGTGCCCCTTATTGGCAACAGGGAGAGCGTTGATTGATGTCTCTGAGGGGATGATCACTTTGAGGGTTGGAAACGACCATATGGACTTCAAGCTGAAGGAGATCATGAGAAGCATGTCCCTGTCTGAATCAGCGTGTTTCGCAGATAGCTACGATAAATTCTGCAAGGAAATAGAGGAAGACATCCAGACAGTAGACCCCCTCTTGAGGGCTATAAACTGTCAAAATCTCGACCTCGAGGATCCTGAGGTCGCAAGGCATCTCAACCTTCTCTACCTTTCTGATGAAGACTTGCAAGAAGAGGATAAGGTGGAGTCTGCGATGTATACCTCTCTCGAGGGGGAGCCTCAAGAGCAGACACCCAAACCAAAGCCAGAGTTAAAAGCATTGCATGAAGGCCTGAAGTACGAGTTCTTGGATGAAGAGCACAGAAACCCTGTCATCATAAATGCCAATCTTCCAAGCAATCATCTAGACCGACTCCTTGAGTAGTTAAGGCTCCACAGGGGGGCTATAGGATATTCAGTAGATGATATCAAAGGCCTTAGCCCCGCCTTTTGCATGCATCACATCAACTTAGAGGAATCTACCAAGCCTCTGGCCCAACCCCAGAGGAAGCTGAACCAGATGCTTAAGGAGGTCGTCAAGAAAGAGGTAATAAAGCTAAGGGATGTGGGGATCATTTACCCAATCAGCGATAGCAATTGGGTGAGTCTGATCCACGTAATGCCCAAAAAGGGCGGGATGACGGTGGTTAAGGGTGAGAAGGGAGATGAGGTGGTGGTTAGGACTGTCACCAGATGGCGGATGTGCATTGATTACCGAAAGCTAAATCAGGCTACAAAGAAGGATCATTTTCCGCTACCTTTTATTGACCAAGTTCTTGAAAGGTTAGCGCATCACGATTTCTTTTGTTTTCTTGATGGCTTTTCAGGTTTTTACCAGGTACCCATCTTACCCGACGATCAAGAGAAGACAACATTCACCCGCCTTTACGGCACTTATGTCTTTCGAAGGATGCCCTTCGGACTCTGTAACGCCCCAACTACCTTTCAAAGATGCATGATATCGATGTTCTCAGATTTTCTAGAAGACATTGTAGAAGTTTTCATGGATGACTTTTCAGTCTATGGGAAGGACTTCAATAGCTGTCTGAAGAATCTGTCATTGGTCCTTCAAAGGTGCGAGGAGAACAGCCTAGTTCTGAACTGGGAAAAGTGCCATTTCATGGTACGGGAGGGCGTCGTTCTAGGGCATAAGATCTCAAGGCGTGGGATCGAGGTGGACGTAAGCAAGGTTGAAGCAATATCCAAGCTACCTCCACCCAGATCCGTGACGGGTGTGCGCAGCTTCCTCGGGCACGCCGGATATTATCGAAGATTCATCAAGGACTTTTCGAAGATTTCCAAACTGTTGTCCAATCTTCTGGTAAAAGACACTGAATTTTTTTTCTCTAACGATTTCCGCAGTGCTTTTCAGGCCCTGAAAAATGCTTTAATATCACCACCCATCCTTCAAACACCGGAATGGGGTTTACCTTTTGAGCTGATGTGCGAGGCTAGCGACTACGCGGTTGGGGCAGTCCTGGGGCAAAAGAAAGACAAAAAGCACCATGTGATTTTCTATGCTATTCGCACGTTGGACGAGGCTCAAGTAAACTACACAACAAAGGAGAAGGAGATGCTCGCGATCGTCTTCGTGTTTGATAAGTTCAGGTTGTATCTCGTCAGAGCTAAGGTAAAAGTATACACAGATCATGGGGCTATAAAATACTTGATGCAAAAGAAAGACGCAAAGCCCAGACTATTGAGGTGGGCCTTATTACTCCAAGAGTTCGACCACGAGATTATCGACAAGAAGGGAGCAGAAAATGTGGTCATAGACCACCTATCAAGGATCGTGGCTGAGAGACAGGGAGGGCCTCCAATCAACGATGACTACGCCGACGAGGCTCTTATGTTGGTCGAAGGTCAAGAAGAAAGCTTACCCTGGTTTGCAGACATCTGCAATTACCTTGCTTGCGGAGAACTGCCTCCTGACATCACGTACAATCAGAAAAAGAAGATATTTGCGGATGCTAAAAACTACTACTGGGATGATCATCTCCTATTCAGAAAGTGCGCTGACAACTTATACAGGAGGTGCATCCCAGAAGAAGAAACTGCGGACATCCTGAAGGAATGCCACGCCTCCCCCTATGGTGGTCACATGGGTAGCGAGAGAACAGCTGCAAAGGTGCTGCAGTCAGGTTTCTACTGGCCCTCCTTATTTAAAGATGTTGCACAATTTGTAAAAGTTTGCAAAGAGTGCCAATTTATAAGGAACATAGGGCGGAGGAATGAAATGCCAATGGCGAGCTGGATCGAAGTAGAAATATTTGACGTGTGGGGGATCGACTACATGGGACCATTCCCCCCATCCCGGGGGTATCAATACATACTCGTGGCAGTAGATTATGTTTCAAAGTGGGTAGAAGTGGTTGCCACCCAATCATGCGACGCCAAGTCGGTTATCAAGCTATTCGAGAAGACCATCTTCCCTCGTTTCGGCGTACCGCGCACTGTTATAAGCGACGGAGGGTCGCACTTTGGAGAAAGACAGTTTGAAGCACTTCTACGCAAGTACGGAGTGAAGCACAAGATCGCTACACCCTATCACCCACAGACGTCAGGGCAGGTAGAGGTTTCTAATAAACAAATCAAGCAGATCTTGGAGAAAACTGTCAGCCGAACGAGGAAGGACTGGTCTGTGAAGCTTGACGATGCACTTTGGGCCTACCGTACTGCTTACAAAATGCCCATTGGAACCACCCCCAACCGTCTCATCTACAGAAAGTCCTACCACTTGCCTCTAGAATTGGAACACAAGGCCCTTTGGGCAATCAAGTTCCTAAATATGGACCTCGATAAAGCTGGAGAAAAGAGGTTTTTGTAGCTTCAAGAGCTGAGAATGAATGCCTATGAAAATGCAAAAATCTACAAACAGAGGACAAAATTGTGGCATGATGCCCACCTCAGGAGAAAAGATGTAAGCGAAGGGATAAAGTCTTGTTATTCAAGTCCTCTATTCGTCTTTTCCCTGGGAAGTTACAAACGAGGTGGTCTGGACCGTTCATCATGTCAAAAATATACCCATCAGGAATGATGGAGCTCTATGACAAAGACGATCCGACCAAAGCCTTTCAAGTAAATGGGAACAGGGTGAAAAGGTTCTATGAAGATGAAGTGTTTGTCAGGAGAGCAGAGATCAGTCTGCAAGATATGGGTACAGTCGAGGGCTGAACAAGATGATCTTACACCGGTCGAGCTGGCGACGCAAACTTCAGCGCTACTCGGGAGGCTGCCCAAGTTTTTCTAATCACTTGTAAAAACAAACTTTATGGATTGTAATAAGGCCCGAGTCAGAGTACGTGCCGAGCGTACCGACTCTTCTATTTTATGGGTCATTGCTGAATTTTGCAAAGCATTGAGGAGTAATTCTGTCTGAGTTGAGGGGCTCTACCCTAAACCGGTGAGGTTTTGCCCGTCAATTGTTTTTTCCGCCTTTTTTCAGGCACCTTCTTTTACAACGTGTCGGGCAGCAGCTCAGCTGGCGCGCAATCACGCCTGTATCGGGTCGCAGCTTCTTGGGCACCGCAAGAGCCGCGACAGATGGAATTCCCGAGCAACAGCCATATCGTGCATGGGAATAAATGCCCTTGATTTGACCGATGGGACTGTCATCTCGGGAATGGCATGTCTCAATCGGCCGATGCATGCCCCAGAATGCCCGATTTACCCCCAGCTGAGTTTGCTATAAATAGCAAGAAGGGGCCTATCATGTCGGGCCACCACTCCTACTCTTTTTAGCCACCTGTAACACATGCAGTAATCCGCCCTTTTTGCTCACGTGTCAGCCAGCTTGCCTTCACTCTGGTATCGGGCGATGGCTCCAATGAGCAAGGGTATAGCCCGACACGCTTATAGCCCGACACGCTTTTTGCCTGACACAGATTTTATATCGTGCACTGTGTGTCGGGTTGACGAGCTTTGTCAAAATTTCTTTTATCGCCCGACACGTTTGATGCACGACACGTCGGTCAATAGCGTTTGCCCGATACGCCATGTCGGGCGGCATGTTTTTCGGTCTTGACGCCCTATCGGGCATTTGCTTCATGCCACCTTGTCGCCCGACACACCTGTATCAGGCAGCGGGTTTTACCGCAAGACAAGTTTTATCAGTTTTCTTTTTAACTTTTCCTGCCTAACATTGAAATGGTCATTGAACTTGATAACAGGCATGGATCGTCCACAACAAACCTCCGAAAGAGTTAACAAACACCGTAGAAGAATCGACGTCGTGGCTGAAGCAACAACAGTCAGATAGAAACGCCAGATTCCCGAGATAGCTAGGCTGCCATCCGACGAAAAGAAAGAAAGAGAAGTGCATTTCCATATCATAGTCTGTCTTCTGTGGTGGTTTAGGGTCATCTCCAAAAGAGGAAGACAATAAAAAGAGAGAGGCCCTCTGACTACACACTCCTGGGAATGAAAATGGACTCAGATGGACGGAACTGGGATTGATGATCAGTCCTTTTGTTCATGTTCACAACGGAAGTACCAGGAGTAAAGGGGGGCAAACAATTTTGAGGGTTTGCGCTTGTCCCGGCTGCAATAAGAGCATATTGCAGCTTCTACAAGGCACAAGTGAACCCGCTAGCTAACCTTCACTGGGCTAACATGACCTCACCCTGTTTTTTTTTCACTACTCTGGGACAGAGTGTGGAGTAAGTTTGGGGGGGTACCCATGTACCAGTGAGGGAGGTATAAAAATCTCCTTCTTCACTTCGTTCTTCTCTTATATCATGTGTATGTATTCTTGCTAGTACGAAATGCCATGCTCATATAAAATTTTGAAAATTTTTGCTTTTATTCTCCATGCTTATGTACAAAGTTGCTATAATAGTAAAAACCTATTGCGACTTCTTGCAAAGTTAGTTTTCTATGTGCTAAATGAGATGCAAGATCTGTTATATCTTTTTGATAATGCTGCTTCAAACGAACAAAAGAGTATGTTTTTCCATGTCAAAAATTTTGAAAAATATAATAATCTCGCAAATAGCTAAGAGACGAGTATGGAGAAGGAAAAAGTTGCCCAAACAGTAGAAATCTCTTTGTTTCCCCTCACCCAACGAAAATCCCAAAAAGAGAGAGAAGCCTTATGAGTGTGAATAAAAGCATGAGAGTTGTGCCCAAAAAAAGAAAAAAATATATATATATACACACTTGTTTTCCAAAAGTACCCATCTTTAGGCATGGTAGATCTGGGGCAGTGGTACGTAGGATGTGAAATCACTACTCTAAAGCCAACTGGCTTGGACTGCAGGGACCACTTGCCCGCTAACGGACCCTTACCTGGATGGACTGATGGGAAACAAGGAAAAACCCCAAAAAGCCTTAGCCTACTCGATACACAACTTTCTGCCCCAAAAATAACGTTGTTTGGTGTGTAAGCTAACTTCGGAATCATACAACAAAGTCTCGCCGAAGCTGTAGAGAAGAATCTTATTTAAACAATAAGCAGGGAAAACTAAGTCTTTTGTTCGTAATAAGACAACATTATCTTTAAGGCATTACGATTCTTGTTTCACCTTTTGAACAGAGAGCTATCCCGAGCAGAAGAAGCATCACTAAATATAGTTTAAATATTGATTCAGGACAATCAAAACACTAAGTTTGGGGGAGTTGATAACACCTATTTTTGTGATGTTTTTGCCCTTTATTTTGTTATCGAAACTGCCCTTTTCTACTATTTTCCTCTCTTTCATTAGCACTTTTGCCATAATTGGCCAAGCAATGCTCGTAATCTAATTTTTCCATCTTTTGCAGAGTTTTCCCTCATTTTGGTACAATAAGGCCGTCTCATCCCGGCCCACAAATAAGTCCAAGTCTGTTTCGGCCTTCCTGACCTAAACACCCGATACAACCTCTGCCCGATAGGGTGGAGAGACACAATGACGCACGACAAAGGGATTCCGTGCAAGAAGAAGCCGACGGACGACACGCCTTCTACCCGATAGGGGGCCAAGCTCGCCACGACAACCCAGCTTGTCGGGCGACACAGCCACCCACCGGCAGGCACGCCGCCCGTCACATGACCGATAGCCGATACCCCTGCGCCGAGTGATACCTGTATCGGCCGTCCGCCAACCCGCGAATAAGAAGGACATGTGGTGCTTCGAGCACCATAACTTCCCCCCAACCGCTGCCTATAAATAGCAGCTAAAGGAAGTCAAAAAGACAGGTTCATACGGTTGGGAACTTTGAGTGATCTTTGAGGGACAACTGCGAGAATATCGTGCCCCAGTGCTCGTGTCGGGCAACTCTAGGTGAGCTCTTCCTCATCCTGAGAGGGAGGGGATGGTTCACTTAGGACCATCCCAGGCGACACTGCGGGCCGATATAGGCCAACATTGATAAACGACACAAGCGCCCGACACAAGTGTTCGACAGTAGAACGTGTCGCTCCAAGCCCGACAAGATATCGAACCCGATATGCTTCGTCCGTCATGCGTGCCGTCTGAGAGGGTGCGCCGCCCGACATGAGCATATCGGCCAGGGTCCTTGATCGATACAGTCGGCCGTCAAGCGTACCGCCCGAGAGGGTGTGCCGCCCGACACTACTGTATCAAGCTAGGCTCCTGACCGATATCGGGCTGGAGAGCCGTAGTAGCCTGTCGACCTTCTACATCAAGAAGGCGACATCTATCTTTAATTATGTTACTTAATTCTTTATTTACGCATTGTAATTAAGACCTTTAATGTTTATGGAAATAGAATAGCTTAATTACTTGTTGCTCTATGCTTGGTACATGTGTTGGATGGATGCTATGTTTGATATCTGAACTCTAGCTTGCATGTTTGGATCGCGTTTCGCTTAGCTACCGAACCGTGTTTTCCCGTCGCAACAACTTCGAGAGTTGTGTTGTGGCTCTAGTGTTTGGTCCGATTCTGGAGTACGAGAGTGCCTGGAACGGAGTTGTTTCAGTAACATTCCACTCTAACTTAAGTCTGACAACCTTGAGAGGGGTGTTGATGCTTGGTTAGAGGTACCCGCTCTGAGAGGAGGGGTGTCGGATGTTACTTCTGCTGCTTTTTTTACTGTAGTCTTATCCTTCGTACCTCGCTCTAGCTCTAGTTTTATCTTTCTGTTTCTGTTGCATGAAACCCCCTAAAAACTGCTAAATGACTAAAAACCTTAAATCTCTCTAGTAGCTCCAGTTGGAGATAGTTTTCTTGTTTTGTTTGTGACATCTTGTTGTTTCCCTTTTGGGAAATTTATTATCTCTTTATACCTTCCGGAGTGTAGCGTGTCGATTCTAGGTTCTCAACACTACCCCCCTTGTCCCTGTGTTCGACCCCATATATCTACTTCAACCTCGTAAACAAAGTTGTGGGGGCCTAGAAGGATTCGGGTTTATAAATGTAAAAGCTCGACTACCTCAAATCCGCCTCCACTTTTGGACGTGCGATTTAGGCTGGTCAGTCATGTGATCCAATCTATGGGCAAAAGCTTGAGTTCTCTCACCTTGGGCTTCCTAGCCATTTAGAGTGAGAATTTGGATAAAAAATGGCTCCATGAAAATTATCCACACACTAGTTGCATCATGCCATGGAGAAGTTAAAGGAGAACCCCTCCTATACAAGTCACATTTGAGCAAGGACATTTAAACAAGGATAATGGCTCCACATGGGGAAGTTTTTCTTCTATAATTGTTTCTTGCTTTTTAGTCCAAGATTGTAGTTGCTTTATGCCTTAGATTGTTGCTAGCTAATTATCTTACATAACCTTATCTTTGTTTAAATTTTTTATGGATAAAAACACTCATGATATATCTCATATAAACCCAACATTATTAAAAAAAATTAAACGCTTATCCTATGCTGAAAGACTGTCAAATTTGTAATACCAAGATATATTCTTTCATTTGAGAAAACCAATATCATCTTGGTCCTTTCAATCACAAAACTTTCCAATTATTCTGAAAGGCTACTCAAAACATATAAATTGGACATAACTTCAAACCGAGGGTAGTTTTTGACTATCTCTACTGGCTCCAAAGGATCTACCAACTTGACTTAGATTTCATTCAGTAGCATGAGGGTTCACTCCTCTTCTCCTACCCTATGAAAGATCCTAGACTATGAACTAAAATTGGACCATCACTAGATTTGACCTCCATTCTTTCATGGTCCTGGACCACATGACCTAACTGGACCATCACCACTTCTTTCATTTTTATATCAAATAGTCTTGGACCATGACCTAAAATTGGTCCACCCCTTTTGCACCCACATTCCCGTATATAGGGTGAAATAGGTGAAATAACTAGCCACATTCCTAGTATGAATACTAGCATAATTTAGTTACTATATGTGACCAGAATCAATACTGATAAGATACAATATCCCTCAAAAGTTTGGCATCATCCTAGGAGTAGGTAGTTAACTAGGAACAATCAAAGGCCTTAAAGAGGCTAGCTTGAAAACTTAGTAACATCCAGTGCCCAAACCTTTATGAATAGTTATCTTTCCAATGTATCCTTAGTATAAAAATAAATAATCACTACTACCCACACCATGGTGCTACTTGGAATGTCCCATGACAAGTTGGAAACTCTTAGCATCCCTTATGAACTAGGGACATATACCCTTCTATTTATCCATACCCAAGACACCTAGAAAATTCATAGTAGGAATATCCATCTAACAAACCATGTTGAACAAAGGATACCCTCTTATGAACTCTTAAAAATAGGGAGCACAATACAACCATGCATTAAGGATTTGACCCAAAATCACCATATTCTCATAAGAGTGAACTAAACCTTGCAATTGAGAAATGCTCATCCAATTTATAGGACATATAGGATCATTCTAGAAGTACATACTACACTCTCTCCTACCTACACTCGATTAATATGACATGATAAAGATATACTAATAAGTAGTCCAAGGGAATATCTAAGGCATGATCCCCCTTTTATGATACTCATAAGTACACTAGAGAGGGGATCCCATAAGACACCCCTAATACACCAAAAATTCATGTAGGCAGACTAGACACTCCACCTGATCTGTATCTCATCACCACATCCATGCTTCCATTCAACTTCAATTATCAATCAAGTGAATGTCAACCTGGATTTTCATCCTTCTGAGGACCATTTGCAAGCTCATCACATCACGATTTTTTGATATAGCTCACATAGTTCATATCTACACCAACAAAGTCCTTTACATCCATGTTCATATATGTATCAACCTCATGGAAGCTCATATAATTCTTCTGTGTAGACATTTCCTGAGCTAAAGAACCCCATTCCCCAATAGAGAGTTTGAAGATGAGGCCAAAATTGAGGTGGTTAAAGGCACTAGAGATAAAGCTAAGCCAAAGGGTAGTGCCTCTCATAACATTGTCCATGTTGATCATGGGAACACAAGTGGAATTCATGTCCACAACCATGCATTTATCCTCCACCTCCACCTTAGTACAATTCATACTTGGGGAGACCATATGCTTTTTGACCTCTGATATATGTAGAACAACCAATGATGATCAAAATTGATGGTTATACTTATGATAGAAGCAAAACATACTAGACACACCTCTACAACTTACCCCATCATGTTAGAATTTCTCTACAAGTTCAAGATTTGGGAAGAGAAGAAATCTAGGGCAAAAACTTTTGGCGAGTTTTACCACTTCCCTGATGCAAATCTATCAAATAACTTTAATATGTTGTGATTTCAAAGATATGTAAGGAAGCAAAACCCACTCATTCATATTAAATACTGCTATTTAAATATATGAAAATACCAAGATGATGACAAGATTCTGATCAAATTATTTGTAAGAACCTTGTCAAGCTCCACCCTGGCATGGTATAATAAACAAGAATTAACATCCTTAGCCACTTCGATCCAACTAACTAAAAATTCATTGATCAATATACTACCAAGGATGATATAGAGGAACCACAATAAAATATAGATGAAAGCTCTTAAAGTTTTTGGGAGGATGGAGAGATTTGGCAGAACAACTAGAACTTAAGACTATGGACTAGGAAAGACATGGTGATAAGGGCAGCCTTTCATGTACTCACAACACTTGCTTCTCTACAATGCTTCAACACATTTTCTAAGATGAGTTAGACTGGAGTGCAAATTGTAAATTCCATAAAGAGGGGTGTGAATCAAAATATAGGGCTCACTTTCCAATATCTAGCACAATCTATATTGACAAATTACAAAATGAGATGGCCAAAAGCTTCCAATAGCAAGAATTCTAAATATAATGGAAATACCATCCCATGCAATGCCATTAGTGACACATAATTCCAGTCAACTACCTAAGCAACCACTTTCCAAACACAACATGCTCAAGTGTTTAATGTTGTAGTGGATCCATCACCACCACCACAAATGCAACATAATGCACAATAATTACAATCTCAAACACAATTGATGCCACAACAATACCAATATCCACAATATAAATTCAATGGGTTTACACCAATGCAATTCCACCTGCAAGTGCAATAGCTTACTACAAAAAAATCTACCACACATTGATATGCAAAGGTAAGAGTAGAAGTTGTTGAAGATTGTACAAAGCCTTGAAGAAGTTCACTCCTATATGAGATTCCCTCAACACCATATTAAAACTAAATAATATCTCCTAAAGTTCCCAAACTTAAGGGATTGTCCTAATCCTTTGCCAAAAGGATATAACACCAATATCCATTGTGACTTTCATCATACCAAAGGCTACACAATAGATGCATTTATAGATCTTTGATAAGACCTTCATCACCTTATTGAACTATGGAAACTCAAAATGGCCGCTCTTGAAGACAATTCACATGGTCCAATACTATGGCAGTCATAATTTCTGGACAAGTACTCTATTGTAGATACCGTACATCCCTTGGGAAAGACCCTTAAAAAATTTCCCCAAAGTGATGAAATCATATTGCTGTCTAGGAAAGGAAGTTGATTATCCCTAGAGTTGTGCAAAGACCATTCCTCATACTAAGGGAACAACCTCATCAGAATATCATGATAGTATGGATTCCTAAGGCTACATCAACACCAATCTTTGTTTCTAGTGTCATTATAACATGACTGGTCATACCTGAGGTAGATGCATGAATAAATTATACCACAATATCAAGGGAGTGCCCATAACCAAATTTCGATGTCCCCACACCAACATCAATCATGGTTCAAGCCACTTCAATTGAAGTTCTTTCACCCCTATACAGGGGGAAGACACAAATTACCATCTATGAAGGTGTTCCTACTGATGCTCACCACACTTCAAAAATGAAAGAATGGAAGGGTCACCATTCCCAAGTTGGATCTAAAGCAATAACCTCCTACTCTTAAGCTTTGTACAAAAACAAGTTTAGAGGAGAAGGAAGTTGTTAAATTCTTAAGAGAGCTAAAGGAGAATATTACTAGTGGATATGATGCAGAACTCCAAGGTACATTAAGAAATTGTAACAAAGACCCTTGAAGAATCCTATGTCTCCATATAGGTCAAACTAGAGGCACTCATTGCCACAGACTCATCACAACCACACACCTAATCTCATTTTCTGTAGAAGAAAAACTAGAAGAAGGAAATTACAACATACTACTATCTATCATTGCTATTTAGAGAGACCTCAAAGTTCCTTCATTTTTTTATTGACAATGGGGCATGCCTCAACATATACCCCCTCGATATACTCAGTAGTATGAGGAAAAACCCTGTTGATATACATATGACAACCAAGAAAACAACATCCTTTTACATTGTATAAAAGGACATTCTTGGATAAATCAAAGTCAAAATCTAGGCCATGACACAAATTTTCTCAATCTTATTCATAGTCATGGAGTAGGTCCACCTTTAAGCCTTCTCATAGGGAGACAGTAGTACCATCAGGATTATGTGGTACCAGTATCACTTGATCAAAATCTCAAATATTGGTTGGATAATGTCATTATCAGCATCCATGCACATGGACCAAGTAGCACCATAGCCCACATTGAACAACACAACCTTAGTCTCATGTTTGATTTGATTCACATTTAAATCATCAAATATTCACCATCATGAAGAAACAAACCATACCACTTCTATATGATTTAACACAATGCTCAAAGGTTACAAAAGATGAACAACCATCCAAACTGAATCCTAGGACTCGGGCTATTGGGGAACACTGTTATAATACAAATTCATAAACATCCAAGAGATATGGGGGTTGGTTTTAATGGGATATCCTACTCTTGCCCCCACTTAACATGATAAGAATCACATTTGAAGACCAACCTCACTCGGGCCACCCTAGTGACTTGAAAAGCTGATGGTACCTCAATTATCTACAACCTTCCAAAAATCTGAGTAGG
The DNA here is from genome assembly GCA_963693085.1 of Alisma plantago-aquatica. NCBI lineage: Eukaryota > Viridiplantae > Streptophyta > Magnoliopsida > Alismatales > Alismataceae > Alisma > Alisma plantago-aquatica. Next base: position 199,221,926 of record OY856413.1, on the reverse strand, counting down.
GAATCTTGAACAATACACCTTGATGAAGAGCTCTATCTCAGGGTATTGTATATATGGGACCTAGGACCCAAGCACAAGGGTCCTTTCCCTTACTCTCCCTACACAATCACAACAAATGATGATACTTTTGGCATTACTAAAGGCATCATCCTTGTGATGATGGTTTACCTCATTCAAAAGGTTGACTATGAAAACCAAGATGACTACCATGACATTGTGACCAACATAAGGAAAATATCCCTCATATATAAAATTCCAAGTGGTGCCCAAACCATCCAGAACAATCAATAGTACAAAGATAAAATAATTACATCAAACAAAAATTCCATTGACTACATGGAGGAAGTTGTCAATCTAACTCCCGAGGAGATGGAGGCATCATTCATAACATCTAAGCCAACAAAACCTCTAATTAGTGGAGCGATGAGTTCATAGAAGAAGACTATGTACTACCATATGACGGATAATATGATGCCTATGAAATGCTTGAAGGATGGTGAATCAACACAATATTTTCATACATGCATCATAGAAACTCCACAATAACACATCTGTTCTATAAAAAGCATAGTATAAGTACAAAATTGGCATACAAAGGAGTGATCCTCCTTGAGGACAAAGACACCTCCACTTCCTAAAGTAAAAATACCATTAGAAGAATGAAATTCTAACATTGTGGTGATAATGGAGTGGTTACTTTTAATGCTCCACAATGACAATACAAAGAAATAAAAGAATCAAAGAAACTCTTTCCAAACATGAACTTAATGACTATTTCTAATATGTAGCACATATTAAAATGATGGATATGTAGAGTTACAAGATATTTCCATCCCAAATAATATGTTGAAAGAGCATTGAACCTTTCATTTTGAAGACAATGTGACACAACAATAAAAACTACAAAGAGAGTAGGAAAATGCTCCTCCATCTGATAATGCTAAATTTTTGTCCATTGAAAAGATGCTATAGTCACAATAGACAATGATTGCAAATCAACGAGCTCACCAGAAAGTTATTGAGTTTCAATGGGCTCGACTCTTAACTAACATGTACTTCCCCTATAAGAGCTTTTGTAGCCCAACCATAAAACAATTGAAAGCACATAAAATAGCTTAAAGCTATGACAACTCATTTTGGCTTCATCTTGTGAGACAAAATTACCCCTACCACTGAGATAGATAGCCAGGATGATCAGAAAGATGCAATTATTACTAAAAAACATGGAAACAAATCAACCCAAAAATTCCACACTTACCTCACCACAATCAGATGTTCCCATGTATAAGTTGTATATGCCATTTTAGAATCAGCTGACTCAAACCTAACCAGACGCCGGGTTCAAAAAAAATCAAAGAAGCTATGAAGAAGCTGTATTTTAATGCCCCATTATTGGATACAATGGATGATATACCTCATTGGTCTAAATTCTTCAAGATCGTACTCAGTTGCAAATACATAATTGAAGAAATGAAATAGTGAAGTTGGCAAGAGCATCATCATATATTATTTAGAATAAGATGTCCTACATATGAAAAGATCCATGATCTTTCGAGATTTCATGTTTAATAAATGATTCTAATTGCCAAAAAGGTCTAGTTGATCTCGGAGCTAGCATCTCCATCACACCTCTCAGCTTATGCAACGAACTCAACCTTATTGATTTATTTCCCACTAGAATGGTTAACTAGCTTGTTGATTTTCTCTACAACCAATCCACTCACTAACAGAGGGGATATCTTGGTGAAGGTTGGGGAGTTAAATGTCCCATGCAAATTTTGTAGTAATGGACATCAAGGAGGATTGGCGCTACCCTCTCATTCTTGGCAGCCCATCCCTCCCATCCTCATAGCCTTAATCGATGTTGAAGTAGGAATTTTGACTTATTGAGTGGAAAACTAATCTTTTGAATTTTAGGCAGTTGGAAAAAAAGAAACACATTAAATAAGAAGAAATATATTTTCTTGATTGTATTAACAAATTTACTCAAATTTAATAGGAACGATGTTCCTTGAAAACCCACCAATGAATGAGTTTGGGTACCTTTAATGGAGTATCACAACAAGAAAAGTGAGAGTATACCAGTCTACTAAGAGCCAAAGGAAATATTACTAAATGTAGAAGAGACACTTCCTCCTCTTTGTAGTACTCCTATAATTCCTTTTCCAAAATACCAAAGAGCCATCTCATCCACCGATAGCTATCTACTTGCATGCACCAATATCCCAATAGATAGTACTATTTGTTCTCTATTTTCTTCTAGGAAAGATCCATTTTATGAGCACCATCAAACAACTAACAATTTTACAATGATGCCCCGAGACAATCAAGGAGAATCATTTGGGAAATAGATTCTAATTATATTAAGACCAACCCACAAATCCAAACCTCATGGACACTAGTGATCAGCATGACTGTGATGAAATGATCATGCATCAAACATGAACTTTACTTCCATACCTCCACAATGTTATCCGGTCAATGATGCATCTCTAATTCCCTACAATTGTTCACCATCTTTCATTAACATTGGTGACCAACCCAAAACAACTTGAGTTGCTTCCCCTTGAATTATATCATTTGCCCCACTATATGGGATAGAATACAAGAAGAAAGAATCCAAACATAGATGATGGAATGGATGAAAAGTAAACCACTAGGAGAATATATGAGCCCATATCGACCTCTAGTTAGATCATTTTGTGGTGATAAAATCTATACATCAAATCAATGACGTAAAACATTAGGCACTTGTTAGTAGGCAACATAATTATTACATCAGTTATCCACTTGCAATTTTTGATAAGATACTTTTTACATCTATTAGATAACACTTCACAAGATGCAATCTAAAGTTTTAACAATTTCTTTATAGACTTCAGATGAAGGATACTTCCCTGATAGAAATGCAACCACATCTTATGGTCCACTGGTATGAATTTTCCCCTCCATTTTGAATTTAGTACTTGCTCAGGGAGGAGCAAATTTATAAATTTGGTATGAAGGGTGGGTGGTACATATTCTACCTTCCACCCACACCTATATGATTCTAGTGTAAGATTCTATCACTACATATTTAGTGAAAATTAAAAAAAATCAATTTTATAATAATTACGGTCATTATTTAGGCATCTTAAATTCAATATTATATTTACATCCACGAATCTTCACATCATTCAACTCCCTTTTTTGAATAAAAGCCTCAAAAGGACTAAGTTTTGAAACTAAATAATGGGTAGAAATTACCAAATGTAGCCTATGAATCGTAATACCATGTTTCCTTGGAAAATATGGTAAACTTTAAAGGAACTGATAGGGATCAAATACATCAATCTTCCTATTGAATTGTGAAACAATTGCATGAAATTTCCACTCAATCACCCATCATGTCATTATTTGAGTGTAGCATCAGAAGATGAACAACCCACTATATGAAATTATAAATTAAGTTGCATTTTGATCTGATCCCTAATCTACACTTCTTCTTCCATCTTTTTTTTACTTCTTCTTCCATCTATAAAGTTCCATAAAAGTGTGACAAACTCAAAGTTTAGGATAGTAGATCTCCTTCACTCTACCAACTTCTTTCATACCCCTCACTATATAATAGATGTGTACCATAAAAATAAAAATAAAGATGCCTACGTGTAAAAAAATGATGCGATATATGTATTCATGCAAATAAAATGCAATATCATGTAGAATAGATGAGAGATTAACTTCTCCCTTCCATACCTCCATTCACTTATCATTCTACCTAAGGACCCAATGAATGCCTCAACTTTACCATGCTCTTGACGTACCTCCATGTCGAATGATTGCATATTTATTGTTATGCAGCTCTCTTTGAACCTTTATGAAATTCTTATACATGGTTGATGTTAAAGACAGTGGTGAAGAAGTGTTTTTGAGAAATGAAATTAGGAAGAAATATATGAATACATGTGTTTGGTGATCTTAGGAATTGGATCCATTGGTCATATTCGGTGGTAACAAATTTTTTTACGACGGATGACGAGACAATCACATGGGTTGAAAGTATTAATGTAGTGATTGTTTCAGATTTTTCGTTACTTGAAGATGAACAATGTTGAAGTTTGGAGTTATTTGATGAATGAATATTCATCATTAATTAATCACATCATTACATCATTTTTCCATGCCATTCATTCAAAATATGTTTCATTTTGAACATTATTTGACTTCTTGCCTTGCCTACTAATTTGTATTGTTTGACAATATTTCATGAGTTTTATGTAGGAAATATAATAAGCATGGTAATGACAACGATCACTTAATCTAGAGCATCAAAGCTCTGAACACAAAGTCATTTAAATATCTATAAAGTCACCAATTAGAACTAATCTCATGGCAATTATATACAAAATGGGTGGCCCACTTGCCAAAGATGTGGCACCATGTACGACCAAGAGGTTCCAGATTTGAAACCCTCCAGCCACATGATGAATGAATGGCAATTTTTTTTAAAGGGCGGCCCACTTGAGATAATCTACTATCTACCATTCTAAATGTCAATACTCATTTCCGTCTGGATCCTCTCTTCATAAATCGTTGGACTCTCGACTCTCTTTTCTCAATTCCACTCCCCTCTAAATCTAAAACCGTCCCTCTACATTCCTTGCCATCTAGGTATTTATCAGGCTCATATTTTTTAATTCACTGTCTACCATCCCTTACGGTTTTCCTACTTCTTCAAGAAAAATTCCATACATAACCGGAGACACACCCGGCCACCTACCCAGACATGAGAATTTGTTAAAGGCTGTCAGGCATGGGGAAGGGTGTCATTCTTCCCACTTTTTCTGTAGAAATAACATCCTTTCTACAAAACAAAAAGAGGAGAGAAGTATAGGAAAAAGGATGAATGAAAAAATTTATGACGACCTGACATCAAATCAAGCCATCACCAGTAACTAATTGCAGAATAAGCATAAGCAGCGGATAAACAAAATCACTAAAAATTAAAACCATTTTGCAAAGAGATCCATTACCAGGAAACTCTTACTGAAAGATCCAAAAACTTTATACATATCATTGTTCACATTGTACATACTTTGTATCATCTCATCTCAAGGACAACATATAATAGTTGCTTTGCCACAACTTATACATAAGCAACATAAAACCTCGAGGCAATCAAGCCAAAATCTCATATCATTCATAAAACCATTACGTACTGACTCCAAGGACCTGAGAGTACAGAGATGACACATATGACTTCTATCTACAAGACATGATAGATAGTACAGTCAACCTGAGTTGTTACTGCTACCCCAGTTGTTGTTCTCCCTCTACAAAATGGTCTCTACCTCCTTGTGCACATCCACCTAAAAATTGTAGATCCCACAGGGTGAGACAATTGTCCCAATGAGAGATATAACTCTCTGCCAACAATATTATTATCACAGGAAACAATATAAAACTGAGAAGAGGTTCTTTTATATTAACAAGAAGTATTAATCACTGTTATAAGCAGAACAGAGTAATCTCTTCTCTTAAAATAATGTATCTATCTATGGTAGATTAATAAATCATCTATTCACTTTACAAGGAATATAAAGAAACATGTGTAACATCTATCTAATTAACACGTATAAAAGAAGTGTACATCAACCAATGTCTTCTGTATTCGATCCTTAAGCAAATACGCTACATGGTGGATTACATATTACAATCACACTTATACCTTGAGGAGATGAAGTATACCGTTCATACTCCAACCGACTACTACTAAGTCCAAATCGGTACCATACAAGGTCAATGGCAAAGTCGGCTATCAAGACCTCATCTGTCTCGGTCAGTACGAGACAACTAGCAGGACAACTTGTGCTATCTGTTGGTAGGACATCTTATGTCAACTACAAATAGCTTGTCGGGTTATAGAGGCATCTTCACTATAGAGTTACATCTGCAACATGTACTCTCTTTGGGAGAAGACTATTGAGCTTTTCTAGATTATAAGGATAAGGAAGATTATACATCAATTCCTCACCTGATTGGGAGATTTCATACTTCAATCTCGATGCACATAGAATGAAGAAGAATTTACACATCAATTCCTCATTTGGTTGGGAGATTCACATCATCCTGTGATACATAAGGAAGGTGCGACATAGATTCTTCATCGGGACGTACAGATATATTTCGTCCTTCACCCCTGCATATTCAAAAATATGCTCTCCGAGTTAAACTTGTTTCACCATCAGCAATTTTTGACACTGTATGGATCTATGGTCAGGGAAACTACATGATGAGATTTCACTTGATTAATTAGGTACATTACGATATCTTTTAGCATCAACCAAGTTTCAAACATGAATTATAACAGATGCTATAAATAAAGGTGTAGTACTTTTATAATCTTTGGAAAACTTTGAATGTATAACACTCGGGATCTCAGTCCCTCTTAACATAATCATCATCATGATTATTGGATCTGGGTATTCAAAACTTTATATCATCACAGAGCATTGTTACCTCTGTAATAGGTAATTGTTACCTCTAGGTCCTCAGACCAAGGTATTCATTACACTTGTTGTACAAGTATATTACATAGCTCACATGGTCAATTAAATATCTTGTCACCTCCCACTAGGCAAAAAATATCTTTTAAGATATCAGACTGTATAAACATTATACTTATTGTATAGATATTTAGCATGGCTCACAAGGCCCATTTAAATCTGTATCATATAAAACATCATAGCTCATACCTGGCTATGCTCATCATCTCATGATTCCTGAATGGTTTGCATTTCATGATAAAAAAAACTCTAGTAGTATATGACATCGCCATGCAATTCAAGAGAAATACATCCTTCCATGATTAGGGTTAGGATTTGCCTATTTTAACCAAATAGGGTTTCAACTTTACATCATCACTATGTGATATAAGAGAAATACATCCTTCCATGATTAGGGTTAGGATTTCTCAATCTAACTGATTAGGGTTTTAAGTGCATACCATCACCCTTCATTAGGGTTAGGGTTTTCCCCTTATTAACAAATTAAGGATTCAAGATCATATCATCAAGAATCAAACCCTAATTTGCACTCCACTCATTTTAGGAGTATCAATGCATGCTTATTAACATGATTATCACACATGTAAAAGTTCCTCTCTTATCCTCATTAGGATGTTGATTGCATCATACTTTGGTTCAATCCTTCTCTCAAGGTACATTGGCCTAGACCTAACATACTACATTAAACTCTTTATGTCTTAATGTATTACTTTACATAACACAATTCATGTGTGACTCCATCAGTTACATTGAATTGAGATGCTACCATCATATTGAGTATAAAGGTGTGTACTTAACACCATATCATACTTTCATATCGGGCTTGAGGTGTAACCTCATCACTATACCATGCATCTATATTGGGCATTTGGTGTTGTCTCATCACCATATCGTGTTTAGGGTGTATCCCCTATTACCATAACGTGTACCCATATCGGGTTGGCTATCATTTAGATTTTATCATCTCAAGTTAGCTTCATATCATGTATGAGATGAGTGCTTGACCTCATATCGGGTATAAGGGTATATTTGATATCATATCGTGCACAAGGTGTGAATCATGTTGGGAATAGGGTATATGCCTCATCATGGTATCATTTTAGTAGAATATACACAATACCATATTGGGCTTCTATGTTGGATTATCATATCGGGTTACCATGTGCGTTGACATATCGGTTTAGCAGATTGGGTAAATAATTATGCTCATATCCTTTTATATCTTCAAGGAATCATTTCTATCATATATTTGAACGACAAGCTTGATATCAGATTGAGCTCTTTCACAAACAACCCTTCACACAAAACGATAGGGGTGTGTGGGGTTTCCTTCTACCATCTAGGGTTTCAACAATGAAGTGTACAATTGACACCATATCGTCATTTGGTATGGACTTGGCCTCATATCGTGTATAAGTTGTAAGTAGGTATCACCCATATCGTTCATGAGATATACCTCCTATCATTCATGAGATATCACTCATCTCTATATCGTGTTACCCATCATCTTGGGGTTGTCATATCGAGTTTTATATCACCATCTAGGGTTTCAACCCATATCAGGTTAGGGTATAATCCTAACATCATATCGTGTAGGAGGTGAATACTTGACCCCATATGATGCTCATGGTGTGCATATGTTTTTCTCATATCACCCATGAGGTATACTCTTCTCACCATATCGTGTTTGTGGTGTTTCATATCAACATGTCAGGTTACTTATCTCCTAGGGTTTGTTATATCAGGTTGGAGTTTATGCTTGGCTCCATATCATTTAGAGTGTATAATTAATACCATGTTGTGCATAAAGTGTGGACTCAACCTTATATCATGCAAAATGTATATATATAGGTACCACTCATATCGTTCATGAGGTATCACTCATCACTATATCGAGTTACCCTTCATCTTGGGTTTCATATCGGGTTTAAGGTACTTCAACCCTATATCAGGTTGTACCATGTTGATGTCACCATAATCAACCTCTAGACTCTTGTTCTTACTATACTAATTCATGGACAACAGTTCTAACATACTTTTGTAACTCAAAGAAACATCAATTAATCATAAGAACTCGAAATTGAAAGTAGATCAACAAGTTTAATAATATTGAAGGTGAACAATAACATAGTTGGGTTCAAGTTATATAACCCGCCTCAAGAACAACTTCAAAGCTCCAAGATACAAAGATTCAAATTTCTAAGGTTGAAGATGAGCTTATCAAAGGTCCAAGACTTGAGCTTCATAGAACTATGCACGATATCTTCACCACTTGTGGTCAATATCCCTCACTTGTGACCGATATCACCTTGCTTGGCCGATATTCCTTCTCTATGGCCAATACCAAGGATCTTATGCTTGACACTCCTTCACTTATGCATGATACTAAGATGGTGTGCATGATATCTAAGGGAAAGACGATAGTATTCGAAAATTTTACTAATAGGTGAAGGGAATGGTATTTATAGTTGTGGTTCATGAAGAAGAATGAATATGAGGTGTCATCACCTTAAGCTACTAAGTGCCACATGGCCATGAATAGATTGACACTTGTACTTGCATGCATGTGTATAATGCAATGGATAAGGGTCTCCCCCTTTGGTTATCTTCTAGTGCAAGCTACTTCCACTCATATTATTATTATATTCACAATTCAATACAACTTTTCGAAAGAAAAGTTGTAAAGTGATATATATGACTTCCTTGAGGTGTTTAGATCATCATAACCTTTTCTAAGAGTTAACAAACTTATAAGAGACTCCCTTCATGTCTATTTGGCTGATAGGCACTTCCATATTAAATCTACAACTCAACACAACTCATATAAGGGCTTCAACTATACATCATCTCTTGGTCTTTTCATCACCAAGAGTGCCATCACTCAAAAATGATTCAAACATGATGTATCCTTCTTTATCTCTCCTATAAATAATACATAGAGGAAGTAGGGACACTCTAGAGGAGATAATTATACATATCAATCCTACATTTTGGGTAAATTACAAATTGCACTAAAATTGGTACACAAGGTACTAGCATTATTCAAACAAGCTCAAACTTAGAATTTAGGCTTTCCACAAGTCACCACTTAGCATCATTCTCTCTCTTATGATAGTAAAATAGTTAGGACACATTCAACATGTGACATATTTCAATGTAACCCGTCATCTTGGGTAAATTGCATTTTGGTCCAAAACAAAAGAACATTGCTCCAACATTATTCAAACAGGACCAAATTGGAACATAAGTTTGTCACCTGATAACAAAACACTTTAGAGAGTTATATTCAAGTTCTAAGAAACTTATTTAAGTCAAACTATTAGGGTTATCCCTAAAACCAAGTCAGGTATGTTATAAAATTGTTTTGCTCATAAATGTCAATCCACAATGAATTTTTTCCCAAATAAAAATCAATAAATTTCTTATAAAATATACTTTCTAACAAGACTAATCTTAACATACTTTAGAGAAGAAACAAATATGTAATATATGTATACATATTTTATCTTTCGTACTCTATGCATTAATATTGTATATCTCTCTTCTACGTGTCCTACTTTTTTCCTCTTTCGCACTATACATTTCGTAAAAATTGTACGTATTTGTCTCTCGTACAGTAATAATGTGTATATTCTTTTTTTTACTTATTTTTCTCTCTCATACTGTATGTCTCATATCGTAAGTCTATGTTTACTTCTTTTTGTCTCTCATACTTTACGTCTTGTACTTTTCCTCTCTCATATTCTACGTCTCTATGTTTTACTTCTTTTCCTCTTTCATATCGTAAGTCTCTCATATAATACTAATATGTATTTTTCTTTTTTACCATATTTTACTTCTTTTCCTTTATTGTATGTGATTAGTATGTATTTTTTGTAGAATGTGTATGTTAGTACTGTACTTCTTGTATGTAATTTTGACAAAAGTTACATAAAAAAGGAGTGGTTGCTAATACTATTTTTTGTATCACAAAATTTGAATGTTAGTATTGTACTTCTTGTACAACATTGATGTTATTATTATAATGTGATCTTGTACAATATGCAGAATTGTTACACATTGTATGGTTGGAAAGATTCCAAATATAACAAAATGGTATACTTAAGTATGCTAATGGAATACGACATTTTGAACTAGAAAAATTATGCTTAATGTAGTAAAGGTATGTCCAATCAAACATATATTGTTCTTAATGTATCTGCAATAACAAATACAAATATTTCTTGTAGGAAGATTATCAAATGATGTTAGTAATGTATGTCTCATACTGTACTTCTCATATTGTACATCATATTGTACATCTTGTATTGTACGTCATACTGTACATTTTGGTACTGTACATCTTGTATTGTACACCGTACTATACATCTTGTATTGTACGTCGTACTGTACATCTTGTATTGTTCGTCGTATTGTACATCATACTATACATCTTATATTGTTCATCGTATTGTACACCTTGTACCATACATCTTGTACTGTATGGGGATATTTAAATGTGTGTTAGTATTGTACACCGATAAAATTACATATCGTATATATATAATGAAAACAAAGTTGTGTTGTTATGTGTTAGTAGAGTACGACATAAAAGTTGAGTATTATATATATGATAAAAGTTTGTAAGATGTGTTATCGCATGTTAATACTGTATGTCTTGTACTATACGTGTGTGCTTTTGGTACAACACTAATATGTACCTCTATTTTCTCAATGTCCTACTTTTTTTCCTCTCTCGTACCGTACTTTTTTTCCTCTCTCATACAGTACTAATGCACTTCTCTCTTTTCTATGTCCTACATTTTTCCTCACCGTACGTCTTGTATTGTATGTATAAATCTCATACCATAGTAATATTTACTTCTATGTAATCTATGTCCTATTATTTTCTCTCTCATTCTTTTATACATGACATGTCTCGTATTATACTAATAAGATCACCAAATCATGTATTATTGTTATGTCTCGTACGGTACCTCTAGTACTATATGTCTAGTACTATACTTTGTATTACAAAATGTGGTTGTTAGTACTATACTTCTTTGTAGAATGTGTGTATATCCTTGTATATAATTTTGTCAAACGTTATATTCTGAATGTATGCAAAAATTAATATAAATGATAAAATGTACAGTACTTACAGATTTGTGAAAAAAAAATTAAGTGTGAAAAACAAGGAGGCAATTAGTACTGTACGAATGTGAATACTTTTAAAAAATAGAATGTGATTGTTAGTGTTGTAATTCTAGTAGTGTATTTGTATTATAAATTTGACTGTAAGTACTATACTTTTTATAGAATGTGTGAGTATCCTTGTATATGATTTTTGTCAAATGCTACATTTTGAATGTATGAAAAATTAATATAAATGATAAAATATACAGTACTTATAGATTTATGATATAATATAGAATATGAAAAAATAAAGAGGCAATAAGTACTATACATGAATGGTCAATCTGAGACAATATCTGAAAATGTACTATACTTATGTATACTTCTCTCCTATCTTAATATACTTCTAATATTATTTTTTCCAAAATATGTCAACATTAGTCTTGATAGAAAGTATTTTTTATAAGGAATCTGATGCTTTTTATTTTGAAAAAAAATCATTTAAAATTGAAAGTTATCAGCAAAACTATTTTCTCTCTCTTCTTTTTATTCTCCTCTTTATTTTTGCAGCATGCTCTTTTGCCACATCAGTAGTGTCCCACTACTGTGTTTTGCATAGGAGAACAAATTCCTGAGGAACTGGGTTGCTTCCCGGGGATGTGGACGGGTGAGTGTAGGGTGACTCCTTCAAACGCTAAGCCACCATCTTCCGTGCCTTGCACCATGCTCAGTTCGTCAGGCCCAACCATCATGTGCCCCTTGATGTCTATCCTTTTTTTTAGTAAAAGATCATGCATTTCTAAGAAGAAAAAAACATACAGATAGGCATGCTAGCACTTGCGAGGTATTTAGTTTGGTACAAATAGAAACTAAGGATAGGGTGAAATAAAAACTATGATGGAAATAGTTCAAGGGGGAGGCACCCCTATAACAAGCCTCTAAAAGATGAAATCAAGAGCAAAAAAGAACTAGGTCTACTGGGCCTGCCAAAGCATACGATCAGAAGTCTGATTCTTCCTCCAAGATCTCCTCCAAAGTGTAGAAGACATCGCCTGCTGTTGTGTTGTTTTTCGGGCTACCTTCTGCTGGAGTCATCTTTGATGATGTCGACATATGTCCTGCAAGCATGTTGGATATAAATATCTGATGATATCTTTAAGAAGATGATATGTAAAGAATTTTGGAGTTATTGAGTTTTCTATGGTTTCTTTCTATCCAAATGTGCCATGAAATGGTGATTATGATGTCTTCAGGGAAAAAATGTGCTCCTCTATGAAAAGGTTTGATAGAAAAAGGTATAGAGATAAAATTTTGATTATCAGATCTTATGTCAAAAAAGTTTTTGATGATGAGTTTAGAAAAAGAATAATTGTTGAAAATATGTTTTGTTATTTCTGATTCTACTAGGCATAGATAGCATCTGGTAGGCCCAATGAATCCTCTCTTGGTGATGTTTTGGTCGGTGAGGAGTTTGTTGTTTTGTAGGAGCCAGAAAAATATTTTGTGCTTCTGAGGCCATTTGTTTTTCCAGGTGAGGGAGTAATTTGCGGTGATGCCTCTATAGGTGAAAAAGGTGTATGTTGCTTGGGGGTGCATTCCACACTCTATCTCCAGGAGATCTTGTTATTTGTGTTGTATTCCAACTCATGGATGATATTGTTAATTTCCGAATTGTCTAGGTATGTATGAAGCAGTCGATTGAGTGCATTTGTTTTGTTGCTGGTTAGGAGGTTGATGGCTTTGGTTGTTGAAATATATGATAATTTTTTTGGGATAGAACATTGTAGGTGTAGGTTTTTGATGGTATTTTGATGGAACCAAGGATCCTTCTAGAAATGTGTGTTGTAGTGAGCGTGTGGAGGGGTATGAATGATATTTCTGATCAGGGAGATGTGTTTGCTGATATATTTCCAGAGAGGTGAGGTTGTACATTTAGAGGTTTTTTACATGGTGGGATTTTTTTGTAATATTTTTGCTAGATCAGGTTTCTCCATATCTTATTTTTGTTGTTTGCCAATATGTTGATGATTTTGACCACAAGGCAAAGAGCATGAGTTTCTAAGTTGATGATTCCCCATCCTCCATAGCCAATAGGAGCTGCGATGGTGTTCCAGTTTACAAGGTGGGTATGTTTTCCTTTAGAATGTGGAGGATTGTGATTATTCCAAAGGAAACTTCTTCTGATTTTATCAATTATATTTTTTGTTTTGGTAGGTAGGGGAATGCAGCTGAGGTAGTGTGTTGTGATGGGAGTGATGATACTATTTAGTAGTGTGAGGCGATCAGCAAGGTTGAGGAAATTATTTGTTTATGAGTTCAGTTTGGTGTTGATCTTATCTATGATGGGGACCCATATCGAATGAGTAATGTTTAGTGGGGTAATGGGTAATCCAAGATAGTTGATCAGGAACTCTTCATGCTTGCATTTGATGAGAGTTTTGTATCTGTTGATGATGTGATGATCAATGTGTACACCAAAGATAGAAGACTTTTGGAGGTTAAGTTTCAGTCCCGAGATGTATGAGAAGATACCTATGATTCTGATGGTATTGATGATGGTGTCATCATTTGGTGCAGCTAGGATGATGGTATTGTCCGCGAACTGGATGATGTTCTCCTAACATTCAGTGGGGGAAGTGACAAGACCTTGAGTAGTACCAAGTTTGATCATCTTGGTGAGGATTGAGGTCACAATAATGAACATGTATGGAGAAAGGGGGTCACCTTGCCTGAGCCCATTTGTATTTTTGAAGTATCTAAAGGGTGAGCCATTGATGATTGTGGAAAAATGGTTTGTGGAAATGCAAGCATGTATCCAGTCTATCCAAGATTCTGGAAAGCCATAGCCTACCAGGATTTTAATGATACATTTCCAGTTGATGTAGTCAAAGGCTTTTTTAAAATCAAGCTTGATAGCAATCAGAGGGGTTTTATTTGTGTGGCACAGATGTATCGTCTCATTTACCATAAGGTAGGTGTCTTGGATATTTCTTTCCTTAAGAAAGTCATTAATTTAGAGGTATGATGTTGTTAATGCAGGGCTTCAATCTATTGGCCAGGGTTTTTGCAATGATTTTGTAAGATGTATTAATGAGACTGATGGGTCAAAATTGCGATATAAGCTCAGGTTGTTCAGATTTTTTTATAAGTGCAATGAAGGTTTTGTTAAGATGTTTGAGGATGATGTGAGCATTGTTGTGCTTGTGGATTTATTGAAGAAAAGCCAAGAAATCTTTTTTGTAATGGTTCCAGTTTGCCCGGTAGAATTCCACAGTTAGCCCATCCAACCTTGGTGATTTTTTTTCCCAAGGGACTTGATCACAGAGTCAAGTTCTTCAGAACAGAACAATTTGATTAAGTTTGAAGGAGATTCAATCTTAATCGGGCAAAGTATCTACCATTTTATGGAGTTTAGGAAATAAGGATTGTGGTTGGTGTTAAATATCTTTCTAAAATGTTCAACAATGTGAGAAATTATCAGATTTTTGTTTGTGGTGATGACACCCTATATGTTTAAGAAGGCAATGACATTTCTCCTATGGTTATTGTTGCAAAATTTATGGAAGATTTTTTTGTTTTTGTCACCTTCCGTAGCCTACGTAACTTTGGCTCTCTGTCTCCACTTGATGTCCAAGCAATTTTTAATATGGCGAATCTCTGACTTCTAGTGAGAATAAGAGTTGGATCGGCTGAGGGGTCGCTATTGACAAAGAGGTGTTGTTGCTAAAGATCTTTTAGAGTGTTTTCTAGGTTTTGGGGTTGTCTTCGTTTTCAATCTATGATGTTGTGTTTAATGAGTTTGGTGTTTCTATGTATGTGGTACCCCAGATTTCTAGTTCTTTGATCAACCAAGATCCAATTGTTTTCGTAGTGTTTAACAAAGTGGGGGTATGTGATCCAGAAGTTTTTGAATCGAAAGGATTTTTTTCCCCAAACATCTCTATGGGTGTCAATGATTATGGGGAAGTGGTCTGAGATAGGCCGATGGGAAATATGGATAGATGCTAGAGGGAAATGTTCTTCCTAAAAGGAGGAGCAGATGAAGTGATCCAATATGGCTCTAGTATTATTTCTAGTCCACGTAAAGCCAGCATTAGATGGAGGAATGTCAATCATTTTGTGTTCAATAAGGAGGTGTACGAGGGTTTTGTCTGTTGGTGATAAGGCTGATGAGGTTGAGGAGAGGTTTTGCCTATCAATAGCTCTAGTAATGAGGTTGAAGTCCCCTCTAAGGAGCCAAGGTTTTTGTCTATTGACTAGCATGATTACTGAGAGTTCCGAGAGAAAAGTCGATTTCAGTGAAGGTCCAACTGAAGTGATCGAACAAATTTATTAGAGAGAGAGAGAGAGAGAGATGGAGAAGGTGTTGAGATCCCAGTAAGAGAGAGTGAAAGTGTTCTTGTTATATCCCACTAGGAGCCCCCTTTGAAACTATTTGGTGGGATTTGAAACCATTCTGTAATCTTTTTGCCTCCTATTGATTTTAAAACAAAAGAAGAAAGTGTGGTTTTGATTTCTTGAATGGTGATAATGTCTATATTGTTTTTGTAGATGTGGTTTTTTATCTCTTTTCTTCTGCGCGCGTTGGCTGCACCACAAACGTTCCAGGATGTGATCTTCATAGTTTCGGTTAAGAGAGCAACCCCAGAAGAGTAAACAAAAAATAGGGTGCTAAGAGATGCTCAATCAGTTGATCTTCGAGTTTGTCTCTGCTAATGGCCTTCTGTTTTTCCAGAGCATGACTTTTTTGATGTCGTTTAATGCTATGTTAGCTATGTTTTCTTCTTCAAAATGTATTCCTATTTTGTTTACAAAACTGGTGAAACTATGTATGTTAGTCCATGACGCTATGTCTTCTATATTGTCTATATCATAATTTTCTATGGAAACAGATGAAGATAAACTAGAATATGAAATTTTATCTGAGGAGGATGGAGAGTAACGAGTACCTATTTCCAATGTTGTAAAGATGTTTCTCCTGGTTAACCCTTTGGGGCTGGATTGCATTGAGTTGATGGATTTGATGATGTATGTGTCCTTTCCTTTGCCCTTCTTCTTTGGTCTCTGTGAAGATCTAATATCGTCAATGATAGCAGTTTTAAGCTTTTTTATAGTATCAAGGTCTATATTCAGAGATAAACTATCTTCTTTTAAAAGTGAGGGGAAAGGTTGGTATGTGTCCTTGGGGGAGGGAAAAGAATGGTAAACTGGTGGAGAAGCTATTCTTTGTCTTTTAAGGCTGAGGGATTTGTTCGAGTCTGCTGAGGATTTTATGGTGGTTGTTTTTCTCTCCCAGACCAGATTCCTTTCACCTAGTTTACAGATTAAATTGTATGGTTTTTGTTGTTGATCAAAGAATACCAGGAAGGTGGATGAACAAATAGATCAGAGAAAGAGGTTTTGATATCGGAGGAGTGTTCAGCTAAAAGCTTGATATTGTAAATCATTTCTCCTAGTCTGATATTCAGGGATGATGGGAGAGAGGTGGTTTGTTTAACAGAGAAGAGGCAGAAAGCTTTGATATACTGCGAGGGGTGTAGAGTATCCAAACTAATGTATTGGAGTGTAGCTCCCATAGAGTGAGAAATGACTCTGAAGATCTCCACTTCCCAAAGGTGTGGAGGAAGGTTTGATATGGCTACCCATCTCGACCCACCCGACGGGGCCTCAAAAGTCCCCTGGTCAGATGTCCATTTAGAGAGATTGGTTTGTACAAAACTAGATCCACAAGGGATCATAAGGACATGTTCGAAGAGGTGGTCTGTCTTAGTGCCTTCGGGAATAGAGTATAAAAGTTGTGAGGGTGAGAGAATTTTGGGTTTTAGCATTGTATGTCCAGGGATAAGCAGGGCTATAACTCTAGTGACATTCAGGATATCAACTGTGTTGTTGTCCATATTGTTTTATATGGTAGCTAGGACACTTATAGTAGTGAAGACCTTGAAAAGTTGCATAGAACTGGCAGGGAGATCGAAAGGGATAGCAGTCTCAAGTTGAGCAGTAGGTGCCATGTTGAAGGGCAGAGGTGCAAGAGGCAGATCAGGGGTGGTGTTGGGTTTAGAAGGATGAGGGGTGGGTTTAGCAGATGGTGTTATGGTTGGCTTAAAAAGAGGATGTGAGTAGAGTTTATCGTGTGCATGGGGATCTGATGGAGGGAAAAGTGGATCTGCAACACATGCAAAAGATTTGTTTTTAGCTAAGAAAGAGAGATTAGGATGGTTCAGCGGATAGGATTTGTCATTACTAAAAAAATGTTCTGCAGGATGTTTGAGAGCATCGTAACCTGGATGAGCTCTTGGAAAGTGACTAAACTTTTTTGGGGAGTGATTAAGGGTGGATTTTCATAAGCGCTAGGTGTGGCCCTTCTCTTGACATTTGAAGCAAATCACTTTTTTGGTGCATCTGAAGCGTGAATGGTTTAGGCTGTGGCAAAAGGAGCAGCACAAGGCTCTGAAGGGTCGCCTCGATGGGGCTGGTTTCTAATGCTGAGAGTTCTTCTCTGTCTCGAAACTCTATTGAGCAAGAGAAAGCGCATGGAGGTGTCCAAGAGGTGGAAAGGTTAGATTTAACTGGTGTGGGTTAGTCAGGATGATATTATCTTTTATAGGAATAGGATGTTTACTAGCTTCCCGATATTTCTCAGAAGGAAAAGATTTCTCATACCTTATTGCAATCGTGTTCTTGATGGGTGATGATGTAGCTATGTCTTCCGTATCTTCCTCATCAAGGCTAGAAGATAGGGAGATGGGCCAGAACTTTGATCTGGTTGGTGGCTAGTGCTCTTTTCTCACAAAGAGTTGGTCAGCTGAGTTTGAGGTAGAAGAGGAGATGTGCTCTTCCTTGCTGAAGAAAAGTGGGTATAATTTTTGGGGAGTTTCATTGTTGAAGTCGTTAACCCAAGCTGTCAGAGTTTTGTGTGCTAAGGGTTTTATGAAGATGGTCCATTCATGTTTAAGCTTCAACTTGGAGATCATGCTTGCCCAACCGTATAAAGGTTGGATTTTCCGATGAGTTCTATGGTGACTGGGAAAGATTTGCATCCAATAATGATAGTGTTGGGGCCAGGCGAGATATCAAATTTGTGGTAGATCCATGCTTTTGGGAGGGGGATGCTGGTGAGGTACAAAGGGTTTGAGAGGTTGTAGTCCATGAAAGGGAAGCGGGTAGCCATGTTTGGTAAAGTTAGCGGGAGGTTGACTGATCTTGCTGGAGTCGATGGTTTCTTATAAAGAAAAGCTCGTTTGAAGAGCATAGGGTTCTCAATCTTGCCTTTGATCCTCTTGTTGTTGCTCAGGGAGGCAGAGATGGAACCCCCCGTCCTCATATTGAAGTTTCTGAGGAAAATAGATGTGAAGGGTGGCTCGAGGTCAATAAAGGGGCAGCGTTGATTCCAGAAGCACTAGCGAGGATGAGAGATGACACTAATTGTGATCGCTACAGGTAGTAAAAGCCGTGCATGCAGGGTGAGGGATCGGTCAGGGGCACCCCGCACAGGGGTGATCGTAGCTGGAAGATGCAGGTGTAGGGCACCCCGCAAAGGGGGGGGGGGCGATCTTAGCTGAAAGATGTTGGTGTAGGGATGCCAGGAAGGTAGTACAATCTCTAAATCAGAGATGCAGCTACACAGTTCTAGAGTAAAATCAGCTAGTGAAGCTCACCTAAAAGAAACCCTAAATTGGCTAGCTCACCTGAACGATCCCGCAGATAGTCCAATAGTCTGTCTCGATGGTGTCGTAGAATGCTTCAGGAAGTTAATGTGTCGGAGTTTGCAGATGGAGAGAAACGGTTGGTGTTCCTGAGGTTGGGACTAGAGAGTAGTTGGAGATCAATGCGATGGAGCTCGCCGATGGAGAGAACAGACGGTGTTCCCGAGGATGGGGCTAGAGAGAACTTGAAGCTTTCTCTCAATTAACCTGAATAGGAAGGGCCATCTATGTCAAAGTTGATTTGCCGTCTCGGTTCTCCCGTCCTTCTTTTCTTGTGGGTACCTTTGCTCTTCTGATCTGACTGGGACGGACGGCAAGCCCGCGCAACGATCACAATCATATATACAATGTGATCCAACAACCAAGATTGGCTCTTTGCTAGAACTCCATCTTAGACGGCATGAGGTATTTCCATGACGCTAATACAAGAGCAGCCAACTCTGAATCGTGAAGCCGGGAAAGATGCACATAGTCATGAAATTTAACATCTTGGGTTCTTCATCACTCACATCGCAAGATAGGTGCCGTGTAGGATGGTCCCGGTTTTCTTATCAGACAATGGAAAACATACGTAGCGAGGTATTCTTGATCATCGACCATATATAGGAGGGCTACCGGCTACGGCAGGCGCGAGAACTTTTCTGACTGCTATCAGGGAGTTCTTATCAAACACATTGACCCTTTTGCCGCCCTGAATATGAGAGCTTTATCCTTTTGGATCTCTTATACACTTCGTCTATGCACAAAAGAGGCATGCAGTCTCTGAGGTTTGTTTTTAATTAACTTTTTCTGTCCTTGAATTATGTCTGAATATTTTATGTGCGGTGGACTACCAAACAGCCTAGCTAGACGGTTTTGTAATTTTCATATTAGTAGAAACTCCTTTATTCCATCATGTTCCCATCATAGCATCATTGCGGTCATTCCTTTACCGGACCAAGGTTGTAAAATTTTATCCGATCCCCTCAATCCACATCCATCCCACTAGGAAAGAATTGATTTTTATTGTATCAATCCACATTGGTTTGAGTTTGGAGAATGATGTCCGAATTGAAATCAGGTTAGTTTAGGTGATTTGTTCAACCTGTATTGAATCCAGTTGAAAAACTTATGGAATAAAAATTCTAATCACTTATAAATTAGTACATATCACGAATAAACTATAAAAGTAAAAAATCCTGGAGTACAAAATACAATCCGATTTTTGACATACAATTTTTATAAAATTTTTGATTCCAAATTGATTCTGAATTGAGCTATTTTATATCAAGCTGGTGGTTGTCTGACCCAAGACTCCCCTAAAACTATTTTTTTTACTCCCCTACTCTACACTCTTCTCCGAGTTAGAGCAATAAATTATGCCATCTCTTTAGACCTAGAAACAAGTAAGTAATTTTTTACTTAGAGATTCGGTTTCATATATTAACGACACTGAGGTTTGGTTTCTTAAATGCACAACATCGATTTGTAGAAACTCAATACCATTTTAGCAAGCAAATGCTCTATTTTCACGTACCAAAAATAAGGTTCTCTACGTGTTATTCATTACAATGCACATAATTTACACGTTCTATTTATGAAAATAAATATCAAACTTACAGAACATTTTGAATGTGTCTTAGATTATTTGAAAGAGCAGTAGATTTTAACTTTGCAATGGACATTATTTTGAAGTATTCCAATACTAGCATTGTATTTATTACATGCTTTAGTTTGTGAGAGTTCATGATATTTTTCAAGGTAGACTATCAAATGGCATACATTATTAGACAGTACTACTTTCAAACTTTATATGTATTGCATCTTCCTTTATATTCATTTTCCTTCCCCAAAATTAGTTAGCGACATATTATTCTCATAGTTTCAAATTATGTAAGATATTGGAGTTATTAGTGACTATTGAAAAATGTTTAACACTTTATACAAATAATAATTCTTACATAAGTTAGTTCATGTAATTAGTCTTATAGCAAACAACGATTTGTCAACTATATATGTGGCAAGTAGATGGGATATAATTTTCATATTATTATAGGATATAGATGTACACAAATATTTTCAAAGAAATTCTTTCATGGCCACATGTATAGGATATATTTGAAAATATTATGAATGCAACTAAATATTGTGTAGAACCATTTAGATATGCTAATTTTATTGTTGATTGCACCTACACATTGGTTGGGTAAATATGCATCTCATTTCATGCATAATTTTCACACTTTCTCTTTTCACAACCCATGCCAACCCTTTTGGGGAATGAAAAGGTTCCTCATTTAATCTTTATTTATGGTAAAACTACTACATTATTTAACAATGACAATGTCCTCACCAAGTTCCCATGATAGACACATTGATTGATTATATGGTCATATTAGGAATTATATTGTGGGGTTCAACAATAAGATGTGATGGACTTTGGAGCCTGGAAGTCCTTTTTAGTTGATGCATGTGTGATGTGAAATCAGGATAGTGTTAGTAGACATCATGCGATATATAATAGAGTTTAGTGTTGTGTACTCAAGAGCTTATCAACAACTCATACTAGGGTTGTTGTTCAATTAATAACAATTGGGGAGTGGGGATGTCGGTATCTGTAACGACCCCGCCTCCCGGTAACCCCCAATTAAGAGAGACTGAAAGGTCAGAGCCATTACCAATAACCCGGATCAAAGGTTCGACAAATAATCAATAACAATTAATAAACTTTACCAACTAAGCTGAAAACGGGTATGAAATAAAACTTTGCTTACCTTTTAAAAACTGGGATTTCTAAACTTCTATCCATGAAGATACCAATCTAACTAATCCTCATTTGCACGTTAATTCTCATTTAATTCCGCATATGCCACTTTACTATTTGTTCTTTTCATTTGTACCTAAAACGCAGACAAACAAAACGTCGGTTAGCAAGGAGTTGGTATGTGGGGGAAACAATAATCGTGCAACTATGATAACAAGGTAATCAATCAATTATCATTTAACAACCAAGATTACGTTTTAATCCAAACTACTCAATCCATACATATCCACAACTCTGTGTTGTCCCTGTAGTGGACTTACATGATACCTCTATAAAGGTAGATGTTTACCCCCATGGTCCTACCTTACACGTAGCCAATACATAGGGTAACAGAGTCGCATGGCACTACCCAAAGGTAGCCCAATATCTAACTCAATATGACTTCATGGTCCTACCCTCTAGGTAGCCATATACTAAGTCATTCAATGACCTGATGGACCTACCCTCTAGGTAGCCATATACTAGGTCAACTATCAAACCACAGATGGGACCAGGATCTGAGCTAGTAGGCACATATCTTAAGTGATAGTCATATCCACATTATAGTTTGTATGAATTAAAATCATCCAACAATTAATTCATGACATCGATGAAAACTTCAATAAACCTCGAAAAACTAATTCGAGATATTCATAAGCGTAACCACATACCTGTCATGATGATTTTGAGACAGAATAATCCATGGAAGAAAGAAATCCAAGCAAGCAAGCACACATATCAAGATCCTGAAATAATTATACAATTCCCTTTTATTACTCATGTCATCAAGATCTATTAAATCTAGCTCGCTTCCTAGGGTTTCTAGTCAGCTCTTAGGGTTTCCATTGCAATTAGGGCTTCCCTTCATCTTTTACTATTTTAAACCTTAATTTAATGCAATTGATCACAAACCCTAATTATTTCAACATCTAATTCTCACTTTCAGATTGAAGGCATAATTAACCATTAAATAAGTCCATTATGCCTCTTTTCATTAAAGCTACCCTTTTTATCCTCTTTAACCCATGACAAAGTCATTATACTTGTTTATCATCAATTCGTAGTTCATTATCCTCTAATACTCATATGAACGTTCACTTATCATTAATTCTACCTTGATTCATTCAAAAATCCTAATTTCAAGGCCCATTAAAGCATATTTATGTACATGAAACTCTAAGTTAAATCAATTACATGAAAAATTCATCCTTTTTGCTCCTAATGTTCCCTTTTATCATTAATAGGCTAATATCAACTTTAATCATCAGTTAAACCCTACTAATCACATTAATCATATACAAATAGGGTTTCTTAATCATTAAAGTATTAAAGTTGATAACTTCCATTACTTTTTGAATTGCAAGCGGAATTAGTCTCTAAAACTATTTTTATTGGATTCCTATCATTTTTCTGAGCAATTTGATATATAGTTCCACTATATTCCAAGCTACCAATAAAGAGATATAAATTTTACAAAATTTGCTTACTTGGACCAATGGGATGCTGACACGTCAGCGGTCCCATGCACTGCGCTCGCTGCATAACTCGGCTGGCTTTTAAAAACATTACGAAAACCCAATTTTACCCTCGCGCAGATCCTTGGTCTTGCACAGCTCGGAGGGACAAAATTGTCCAAAACCACTCGCCTTTCTCCTTCCTTGCGGAAACCCTGCGCTTCTGCCACAGCTGGGGTTGGTGTGGCCCAACTCTATCTTCCCCGATCCCGATGACTTCCAAGGTGGTTCCCCCACCTCCAATGCATCTCTACGCATGTGAGGACGCTGCTGGTTCATGGTCAAGATGACCGATACAAGCTTCTCATCCCTGCAACACGTGGACGGCCTGCAGTTGTCCTGCGGCTGTTGTGTGAGTGTCAGCGTACGAGGATGATGGACGCAGCTCTCTCTCTGTGTACGTGGGGGTATCCAGCAACCATCCAGCCCACCCAAAGGTTCGTCATCGCTCCAGGGGTTGGACTATCTCCCTCGGTTAGGGTTAGGAAGTAGAAGAATAAGAAGCAAGAAGCAAGGAGGGTAAGTGGAATCCCTCCCCCAGACTCGGCCCAGGGCTCCCTTTCCTTTTATAGATGAGGGTAGCAACATCCTATGATGCTTGCTCATGAAGAGATGAGATCCTTTCCTATTAGGAATTTGATTCCTTTAGGAAAAGCAAGCTCTCTCTCTCTCATACCTCTTTAATATTCTTTCTCCTTTGATGTTAGGATTTTCAAAGATTATTCCTTTTATCTTACTTGTACTTGTGTTGGCACCAAATTATATACCTCCTTGAGTAGTAAATACTTCCTTTTAATCAATATTAATTATGTATTCACCTTATTCTCTTATTTTGTAATTTTTTTTTTGGTATTTTCTCTTTCCTTCCTATTTATTTCTCTTTTATTTTCCTCATTGGTATTCCTTTTAACATTAGGAATCCTTGGGATACGAAATTATACTAAGGATTACTCAAATATACCTCTTGTCACTTATTTCCCATTATTTAACATTGTTTTCAATTTCTTTCTTAATAAAGAAATACTTTTTTGATCTTTTCTTTTCTTATTGCCTTTTCTTCGCAATCTAGGACTCCTTGGAACCCAAGGAACCTAATAGGCACGAAATCCATCCTTGGATTACATTATTTTTCCTTCTGGAGGTTTCCACATATTTCTTTTCTCAAATTCTCAATTATTCATTAATTGAAATTCCTTTTTATTGGGCCCAATAGCCAATAAAGCCCACAAAGCAACCAATCAAGGCTATTGTGAATGGAATCTATTTATTCAAAACAAATCATATCATTATTTGTTCAATTATCTTTAATGTGAGAAATTACATTTCTCACAAATTGAACCCAAAAATTGGGGTTATAACATCCTTCCCCTCTGATAGGAATTTTGCCCTCAAAATTCAATCAAACAAAACAAACAATTCAGGATAAGACTTTTCCATGTCCATCAACGGCCCCTATGTGGCTTTACCTTACCCATGGCGCTTCCAAAGAATCTTTATCATCACATATTCTTTTCTCTGAGTTCTTTCATCCTGGCGTCTATAAATTGCACAGGTGACTCAGGCCATTTCAGCCTCCCTTGGGGCTCATTGGGTTCATTGTTTAGCTCATGGTCTGGGTACCTCACATAGTGCTCTAAATTGGACACTTGGACCTCATCACACCTTTCTTTATCCTTAGGGGTAAGGTTATCCATAACCTTCTCCACCAATCCATCTCAAATGGACCTATATATCGGGGACTCAACTCTCTTAGCTATAACTTAGAGGGGTCGGATTTTCATGTCACATATTCTCCCACATTGAACTGCATGTCCGTCTACTTTGCATCCGCTCATGATGTGCGTCGTCTCTAGGCTCCTTTCATCCATTGCATGATCAAAGAAACTTCATCTACACACATTGTGGTCCTTTCACCAACTTCACCTTACTGAAGTGGTGACTGACACAACCTCCCTTGTAGAGCTTCTTTAAAACTCGATACTAGCCATGGTGGTAATCATTATATCTTAAGAATTGTCTCTTTGTATCACCCTAAACAAGCATACTTGCTCTCATCAGACCCTCTAGTCTGGATCATACTATCCATTAGTAAGGGGTGATAAACTGTACCAACATTGAATTATGTATGTTTCTACTTCCACCTCATGGAAGTGAACCGTTAGGTCATACTCAAGAACTTTTGAACTCACATCATGGTGTAGTTGAACCATCTCCCTCATATGTAGTTCAACCAGATATGTTCCTCGACAGAACTCTTTCTTTCTCATGTCATCTAGGTAAGGCGATCTACCATAACCCATATTGCATCTTGACCTTCTTGGTCAAAGGGAGACTTACCACAACATCCATAGTGATGAACTCCCATTCCCTCTCAGGGACTCTTTTATTCTCTATATCGATACACTGGGTTACTAGTGTTCGTCCTTCACCTCCTGTCATGCATGGCAACATACCACATGCACTTCACCTTATACATCCCAAAATACTATTGTCACTTACTATCTTTGTAGTACCAAGGTATATCATGATCTCCTGCATTGTTATGATTCCTCAAGCTTGATACCTCGGAAACCCTAAACCATTCTAATAAGGATTTCATCATCTTCCTTTCCAAAGAAGTACATCTGAGGTTCTACCACCATCATTCCATTCCATTAAATTGATCAATCATTATCGTTACATCTAGGTATTAGCCAAACATATATCCTTTCCAAACTTAGGGTTAGCCTAACAACCTTTTCTAACCTCTAGCTAAACTAGGCAGATATATCCCAACCAGAGCATCCATTACCTCTTCACATCCTTCGGTATCAGGTAATGTTGAAGACATACTACCTCCATGTATTCCGCTTAAGTCTCATCTCGAACTCTAAGTTTATCTTTATCAAGAAAACTCTGAGATCATCCTCTTGGTTATCAAACTCAACCTTGTATCATCTGCAGATCCCACATAGATCAGGATAAAACATCCTCCCAAGGTGATTACCTTAATACTCTTATCGTTAGTACTTGTCTATGTATCATTTACTCCACCAAGGTATGTTATCATCTTTGTCCTCATACCTCGTAGAAACGTTCCAACCCACCTCATCTTTTATCCTTGGTGTATGGCATGCGTACTGTCCCATCTTTCACTCCCATAACAGGAAGAAATAAGCATTTGGCGGTCGTCCAAACACAAAGTTCTTCCTGTTCCAAGAGTAGAGATGACACATCCCACCTTTCCAGTACACCTTCAAATCTAGGTTGAAACATGCAACTTATGTCTCTACATCACAATCATCTCGATATCAAAGTTACTTCCATGGAAAACTGGTCTCGAACCTATCTGGTGTAAACACAATCCTTAGTCATCACCTCTAGGTCTATAGGGTGCCGGCACTTTTGGGGTCATCCCTCTTCCCTCATGCATTAGAGAGTGCCCTACTCATCTGCCCTTTGGGTCCCATGAGTTCATGAAGGTGATCAATCTCCTAACCCATGGCCCTCAGACAATGATAGATGTTACCTCCCAACCCTATGGTCATGTGCATTAGGGAATTAGGCAACTCCTACTTCCATCGGTCTTATCCCTACCTATCCCTAGGATAGACTTAGGATTCTCTTATAGTACATGTTCAACTTAGAACCTTACCCAAGCATTCATCATCTCTCTTCCTACATTCATGGGTTGACTTTCATCCTTCCATAGGGATCATGGCAACCTGCCTACCTTGGTCAAGCCCCATATCGGTTACCTCCATGGTAACACATCCACAAGCACATAGAGATGGTTATAGATGGGTCTATAGGCTCATTCTCATACCATGTACTTTTCACTTAGCTTCTCAAGATCCTATGAGACCTCTTTAGGTTACCTAAAACCAACAAAACCGGTATACCCTCTACAAGAGGGTCCCTCTCCCAGGATGGGAGGAAACTACAAATCTTGACAACAAGGACACAACCGTCCTTAGGGTCTATATTCACATGAGCATGCCTAACCCAACAACTACTAAGGCATAAGCAAATTACCTATTAAACCATGTTAGGTCATACTTGTTCTCTCTCCTCAACTTTAGTTCCACTTAGTTGTGAGGGGTTCATCAAACATACCCTTACTTAAGGGGTTTCCTTTTACCTCTACATATGAGGAGTACCATGCTCAAAACTATAGAGACTCAAATCTCATCATGAGAATCGGGTACACGACTTCCCCTCTTAGGCCTAGGAACCCTAGGTTCACCTTTGGGTGTCCAACTGGATGCTCATACTCTTAACCACGAATCAAGCATGTCCAAGGTATGTCATGTACTTCCATGATACTTTTATTTAAGAAACACCTCAGAGTTGAGTCCTCCTCAAGGACAACCAACTAGGTATATTGCCTCCCTACTGGTTACCTAAACCTCCTCAGGGTCTAAGGCACTCTTTGTCTCCTCTCAGCAGGTAATACTTATACCATAGGCACATAGGTACCAAAAGCATCATCCTCTCTCTAGGGTTTGGTTTCTCTAAAGGCAACCAAGATATCGTCAGCCTCCAAGGATCAAGCATGAGGCAACCGCTATCATCCACCTAGGTCGCATCATCCTCAACTCCCACTGTTCCTCAAATTTTGCGGTTTTAGGCTTCCAATCTTCTTTCCTGGGGTCTGCTCTCTCTCTAGAGCTAATCCTACCACCAACCTCTCCATAAGAGGTCCTTTCTTCATGAAGTATCAAGCTCATAAGCATGCCCCTACCTGAGTGAAGCCTATGCTCGAACTAATGTTTACTCAAGATTATCCATAACCCCTTATGCTGATCTCATAAGCCATCCATCATGATCCCTTGTCTAGGGTTTCATTCTACTGTCAGCACTACTGACGCACTCTGGGTGCAAGCTATATCCTACTTGCAATAGCCCATAAGGTTTCTATAGGTTCCTCTCTAACCTCATCCATGAAGGAGCTATCCCTCACTCAAACATGCACGACCCTTCCCAGGGTTGGGTTGTCAAAGGTACTCGGTCATCAACCTCTCATGGTTCATATGGCATCCAAGGCATGTTTATCATGACATCTAACTCATCATATCATCTCTCTCTCTGACCTTCACTTAGGGTTAGGGTTAACATCATCCTCAAAGTATTTGCTAGGTCTCTACTTTTAATGGAGGTCTCTACCTCCAAGACTAACTCTCTCTACTCATCCTCCTGCTAAGGAGGTCTATCCTCATATCTCTCCTGACAAAAATGACAACTCGTGTCATACGAACTAAGCATGTATCTATTCCTTTATGCTTACTCTATTAAGCTTATGTCCATGACACCTTATTTACATGCTTTGTATTAATTTGGTGGAGGATTCCTTAATCCTTATCAACGTTACCCATACCTCAAGAGGGTGAGGAGAAGAGAGGAAACCCTAATCCTTAAGGTCCTTAACAGAATTTGAGTTGAGAAGGGATGAACAAGATGAGAGAGTCCTAAAGGTATCTTATTTCGAATCATAACCTAAGACTTTGGCCAGGCAGTCACACGGATCTGGGAGTCCTCATATTATGACTAGCGGTGTCGAGGAAAATATTGCCAGCCCCCGGTCATGATCCTTTTCTAGACACCTCTATCTTTCGGATAATCCTCTAATAACTCCCTTGGGTTCCACAGAATTTGTAAAATTTAATAATTATTAAAGATTAAGTGAGGAACCTATGCTCTGATACCAATTGTAACGACCCCGCCTCCCGGTAACCCCCAATTAAGAGAGACTGAAAGGTCAGAGCCATTACCAATAACCCGGATCAAAGGTTCGACAAATAATCAATAACAATTAATAAACTTTACCAACTAAGCTAAAAACTAGTATGAAATAAAACTTTGCTTACCTTTTAAAAACTGGGATTTCTAAACTTCTATCCATGAAGATACCAATCTAATTAATCCTCCTATGCACGTTAATTCTCATTTAATTCCACATATGCCACTTTATTGTTTGTTCTTTTCATTTGTACCTAAAACGCCGACAAACAAAACGTCGATCAGCAAGAAGCTGGTATGTGCGGGAAACAATAATCGTGCAACTATGATAACAAGGTAATCAATCAAGTATCATTTAACAACCAAGATTACGTTTTAAGCCAAACTACTCAATACATACATATCCAAAACTATGTGTTGTCCCTGCAGTGGACTTACATGATACCTCTATAAAGGTAGATCTTTACCCCCATGGTCCTACCTTACAGGTACCCAATACATAGGGTAATAGAGTCGCATGGAACTACCCAAAGGTAGCCCAATATCTAACTCAATATGACTTGATGGTCCTACCCTCTAGGTAGCCATATACTAAGTCATTCAATGACTCGATGGACCTACCCTCTAGGTAGCCATATACTAGGTCAACTATCAAGCCACAGATGGGACCAGGATCTGAGCTAGTAGGCACATATCTTATGTGATAGTCATATCCACATTATAGTTTGCATGAATTAAAATCATCCAACAATTAATTCATGAAATCTATGAAAACTTTGGTAAACCTCGAAAAACTAATTCAAGATATCCATAAGCGTAACCATATACCTGTCAGGATGATTTTGAGACAGAATAATCCATGCAAGAAAGAAATCCAAGCAAGCAAGCACACATATCAAGATCCTGAAATAATTATACAATTCCCTTTTATTACTCATGTCATCAAGATCTATTAAATCTAGCTTACTTCCTAGGGTTTCTAGTCAACTCTTAGGGTTTCCATTGCAATTAGGGCTTCCCTTCATCTTTTACTATTTTGAACCCTAATTTAACGCAATTGATCACAAACCCTAATTATTTCAACATGTAATTCTCAATTTCGGATTGAAGGCATAATTAACCATTAAATAAGTCCATTAAGCCTCTTTTCATTAAAGCTACCATTTTTATCCTCTTTAACCCATGACAAAGTCATTATACTTGTTTATCATCAATTCGTAGTTCATTATGCTCTAATACTCATAGGAACGTTCATTTATCATTAATTCTACCTTGATTCATTCAAAAACCCTAATTTCTATTTTAATGTTATTTATCCACAAATTAGGAACTTTAATGCTCGAAACAGCTTAGAATCATCATATTTCGGCTTTAATCGTGATTTTTGAACAATTAAACTATTAAAAGTCATAATTACCATTATTAGGGTTTCAAGGCCCATTAAAGCATATTTATGCACACGAAACTCTAAGTTAAATCAATTACATGAAAAATTCATCTTTTTTGCTCCTAATGTTCCCTTTTATCATTAATAGGCTAATATCAAATTTAATCATTAGATAAACCCTAATAATCACATTAATCATATCAAAATAGGGTTTCTTAATCATTAAAGTATTAAAGTTGATAACTTCCATTACTTTTCGAATTGCAAGCGGAATTAGTCTCTAAAACTATTTTTATTGGATTCCTATCATTTTTCTGAGAAATTTGACATATAGTTTCGCTATATTCCAAGCTACCAATAAAGAGATATAAATTTTACAAAATTTGCTTACTTGGACCAATGGGACGCTGACACGTGAGCGGTCCCATGCACTGCGCTCGCTGCATAACTCAGCTGGTTTTTAAAAACATAACGAAAACCCAATTTTACCCTCACATGGATACTTGGTCTTGTACATCTCGGAGGGACAAAATTGTCCAACACCACCCGCATTTCTCCTTCCTCGCGGAAACCCTACGCTTCCATCGCAGTTGGGGTTGGCGCGGCCCAGCTCTATCTTCCCCGATCCCAATGACTTCCAAGGTGGTTCCCCCACCTCCGATGCATCTCTGCGCATGTGAGGACGCTGCTGGTTCGTGGCCAAGATGGTCGATACAAGCTTCTCATCCCTGCAACATGCAGACTGCCTGCAGTTGTCCTGCAGCTGTTGTGTGAGTGCCAGCGTACGAGGATGATGGACGCAGCTCTCTCTCCGTGTACGCGGGGGTATCCAGCAACCATCCAGCCCACCCAAAGGTTCATCATCGCTCCAGGGGTTGGACTATCTCCCTCGGTTAGGGTTAGGAAGTAGAAGAATAAGAAGCAAGAAGCAAGGAGGGTAAGTGGAATGTCTCCCCCAGACTCAGCCCAGGGCTCCCTCTCCTTTTATAGATGAGGGTAGCAACATCCTATGATGCTTGCTCACGAAGAGATGAGATCCATTCCTATTAGGAATTTGATTCCTTTACAAAAAGCAAGCTCTCTCTCTCTCATACCTCTTTAATATTCTTTCTCCTTTGATGTTAGGATTTTTGAAGATTATTCCTTTTATCTTACTTGTACTTGTGTTGGCACGAAATTATATACCTCCTTGAGTAAGAAATACTTCCTTTTAATCAATATTAATTATGTATTCACCTTATTCTCTTATTTTGCAAAATTTTTTTGGTATTTTCTCTTTCCTTCCTATTTATTTCTCTTTTATTTTCCTCATTGGTATTCCTTTTAACATTAGGAATCCTTGGGATACGAAATTCTACTAAGGATTACTCAAATATACCTCTTGTCACTTATTTCCCATTATTTAACATTGTTTTCAATTTCTTTCTTAATAAAGATATACTTATTTGATCTTTTGTTTTCTTATTGCCTTTTCTTTGTAATCTAGGACTCCTTGGCACCCAAGGAACGTAAGAGGCACGAAATCCATCCTTGGATTACATTATTTTTCCTTCTAGAGGTTTCCACATATTTCTTTTCTCAAATTCTCAATTATTCATTAATTGAAATTCCTTTTTATTGGGCCCAATAGCCAATAAAGCCCACAAAGCAACCAATCAAGGCTATTGTGAATGGAATCCATTTATTCAAAACAAATCATATCATTATTTGTTCAATTATCTTTAATATGAGAAATTACATTTCTCACCAATTGAACCCAAAAATTGGGGTTATAACAGTATCATTTGGTTATCTAGTGTTATGATTATGCTTTACATGTAGGACAACAGACAAGTGGGAGTGCTTTCTTGAGTTGATTAGCAATCAATGTTGATCCTTTTCTTTTGCTCACAACAATATTGTTAGTAATGATAATTTATTTCCAACAAGTACAACTCGTATTGTGATAGCAATTACGAAGCACAGCTTCTTTTAACAACATATCTAGGTGAGTAGGGTGTATGTATTTAGTGTATACACTTTTGTGTATAATAAGAAGAATTTTCATTTGATATTGGCAATTTTACATTATAGGGTCCTTATATATTCATTGCTTGACAAGTTGTTCAATGAAGATGATCCAAAGACAGTCGAAAAGTTTCCAAAGTTTGATATCTTCCTTTGTAGCTATATGAGGTACAACTATCAACACATAAGGTTAAAC
The DNA here is from genome assembly GCA_963693085.1 of Alisma plantago-aquatica. Taxonomy (NCBI): domain Eukaryota; kingdom Viridiplantae; phylum Streptophyta; class Magnoliopsida; order Alismatales; family Alismataceae; genus Alisma; species Alisma plantago-aquatica. The sequence continues at coordinate 199,188,956 of OY856413.1, read as the reverse complement.
CATCTAAATAGGTAATATATTACTTTCCATTGACTTTTTTTATAAAGTTAGGTGTAGTCTTGAATTGTTAGATTTGTAATGCATCACGCTTCACAATTATAAAAAAGAAAATAAATCTTATTTTCCCAAACAAAATAGTTCAATTAATTTGCAAAGTATTTTTTTGGTTTTTTTAACTTACAGAAGGATGCATGATCATTATTTCTCTAGAAAATGAGTGTACATAAATTAGAAAAAACACATCAAATACATCATAAATGAGATAATGTTTCCCCACCAGTTATATCTGGAGTAATTAAATTAGAAACTATAATAAATCAAATCTAGATCGATGCTGATTTCTTGAAATTATATGTAATATTTCATTATTGAAAAGAAGATTCGATGTATCTACATGTATAGATGTATCTGTGATTTTGTTGTATTGATTTGTCTCAAGCCTTTGAAATGAGTACTAATAAAAAGTTACATGTGGTTTGATCCTATGTGTCCTATGGTCAGTGGAAACAATTTTATGTTGAATTCTACAATTTTTTGAACCATAATTTCATAGTATGACACTCAAATTTAATATATATACTTAATCCATACTTAATTAAGTGGTATATACAAAATCTATGCTAACATAATATCTCTTTTAAAGGCAATAGGGTGTGAGATGGACGAACATTGATGGATAATACAAACAAGTTTAGGACAAACCATGTAATCAAGAATATATGTTTTCTAGAAGATTCTAAATGCATGTATTCTACAAGCACAATTTAATTTTCATTGAGAAAATCTATATCATGTGTTTGGAGAGTTGCATAAAGGGTATATACATCCATACATGATATCTAGGGTATTTTAAGGACATGACTTGTTTGGTTCCTACTCACTACAACATCAACACACAATGTTAGCACTACTATCCCCAATATCTCTCTAACTAGATAATAACATGTATATGACTCATGATAGATGCCTTGAGATATGTTGGAGGTTTCATATTCTAAAGAAAATTAGATGCAAAAGGTCCTTCATCATTAGAAAGTGCTTGAATACATATCTAGAGAATTTATTTTATAATGTTGTAGATGTTCTCCACAAACATCAAGTATACAAATAAATGAAATATATCATATTCAATAATAAACTATTAATTTAAATAATCTCAACATGTTGGAAAATCATATTTATGTTATATAGCATTATAATTTGATAGTTCATCTCAATACATTTAGAAAAGCCTACATGAAGAAACTATAGTGACTTTGTGACTGAATGACTGAAACATTCTTCATAAATTGCTTCATTCGATCAACAATCTCATCACAAAGTTCCATCTATTACTAAGACGAGTCACTCATGTTGACATAGTATTGCATCAGTGATGCCTTAAATGAGTTGCTCACAATTATTCTTCAAGGAAAATAAGAAGATAAGATTCAACAAAAAATTATATGTAAGAAGAGTTCTAAATATATTTTGAATTCTAACGACATAGAAACATGATGTAATAACATCATGTATAGAGTGCTTATTACATCATGTTGGTATATGTGTTGAGTTGTAGCTTAGAAAAGCTAAAAGGGGTGATGAATATATAATTCTTGTCTTATTAATAGTTAAGAGTTTGGAAATATTGGTGTTCATTATGCTCTCTAGGGTTGATCTTTGTAGTGGCAATGACTGAACTCCCACGTGATTGCAAGGGAGAGAGAGATTGAACAAGCACTACATAACACAAGTTATTTATAGTGGTTCCTATTGGTATATATGCCCATAGATCCATACCATGTGATTTCATGGAGTTAGATATTAATTAATCAATTAATGAGATTATTTGGTTAATTAATTAATTTATTTAAAATATTCTAATTAATCCACGAGTGTTTTAATTAACACAATATTTCTATTTATCGATGGGTTTAGAAAACCCTACTTTATTTCGTCTCCTATTTAAAGGGGCTTGATGGCCGATGTCTATATAAGATATTGAGAGATGCTTTTCAGTTTATGCTCACATACGTAAACCCTAGCCATCACCGTCCTCAGGAGAGAAAGGAGAGCATCGTGATGCTAGCACATGACCGCACATATATGACTCCTTCTCACCGGCTTAGGAAGTACGACGTGGAGTTCCAGTCCATCCGCGTGGATGAAGTAGAGATACAAACGTTGAGCCTCCTACATTTAGAGGATGGCAATGATCATTCATACGTGCTACGAGCGGCGTACATCACCACACAAAAGGAGGGCCGCTGAATCTTCCCGCGATACACTCAGTGAATAGGAGAGAAGTTCTGTCTATGTAGGGCAGCAACGTTGCATACCATCGTGCAGTAGGATATCGTCGGACTTGCTCCGTGATAAGGTATATCCCGCAAACACTCTTTCCAAATTTGTTGTTGTCGGCGGGATCCTATTTCGGGTTGCGTGGAATTTTTTGTTTCTTCCGCCGCACATATTTTATCCACAAAACCCAACAGTGGTGTTAGAGCAGCGTCGATCTATGACATATTTGGATTTGTTTCCATATGATCAAATCTATGTATATTGTTTTCTATATTGCATACGAAGCAAGTTAAAACTGCTAATGTACAAATCTAAACCTAATTCCACATACGTTGTAGGCTTCTATTTTTGATGTTTCGAAATATCCGCACAGGGGTGTTGCCCCTATGCACCTCGCATAGTTTGCATGGGAGTAAAAAATTTAGTTAATTTGAAATGTCCTGCATTAAAAGTACTGCAATTTTAATATGTATATAGGTATAGATAGATATACCTATGATATCATGCATGTCATCTTTAAAATCTATTTTAAGTGGTGAATGTATATACGGTTATGGCCTAGTATCCCCTTTTGTGAATGTTGTGAATGAATGTAGATGTCAATCTTTTGGATATGTTTGTTTGTGAATGCTATAGATGTATAGTGGTTGTACGTGGATCCTTTGTATAAAGTATTTGGCTTGCATGCTGAGCCTCATCTGTTATTTCAAAGTGTAATTAATTATTTCCCTTTATATTTGTACCCATATGATGTAATAGAGATAGCATTAGTTTTAGTCTTTCTAAACTTGATGTAAGGAGGCCACTTGAAGATCCAAATCCAAGGAGCATCCATGGAGAAGCACCATGAAGATCCAATTCCAAGAAGCAACCTAAAGATCCAACACCAAGGAGCATCCATGGAGAAGCAACATGAAGATCCAATTCCAAGAAGCAACTTGAAGTTCCAACCTCATGGAGCATCCATGAAGTTTTTCATTGTAATGTTGATCCTTACAGGTTGATTCGCATGTGTTATTTCATGAGATGCATAAGACCATAGGTGGACCGTAATCCTTTGTTGCTCCAAAAGATTACAATACTATGGACATAACCGATGTATTTGTGTTTGTGATTGCATGTCTATCGTTTGTGGTTGTGGATATAATAGTATATCATACGTACTATAAGTATGTGGTGTTTGGATATGTATATGTATTAATAAAACCCCTCAATTAATAATATTAACTTTTAGTTGCCTTCCATAAAGCAACACACATGAAATGCTTGATCAACTATGTGTGGGCACACCTCCACGCGGTACACTATCTATCTCGTGGAAGTGTGATGGTGGGTGTGTGGGTCTACCTCTGTAGGTCACTCATCATGTTAGCTTATGGGTTGGACTTCACTAGGGAACCTTGATAGGATCAAGTACCTATAGGCACACATATGCATCATGGCAAGGAGTTTTGCATGATCATCTATCCAAGAGTTACATATGATGCAATTGGCAAAAGTTGCCTACCTTAGTATTTGGTCTTTGACGCTGGCATTGGTTGGGCATTGATCCAGTTATTTTGGATCTTGGCTCACTAGAAGGTTGTACGCTGCAATCTTCTGAGTTGATAGTGAGGGCTATCAATTTGAATAAAATAGTGGGAGTGTAATTAATTAAAGGCCTAATTAATCCCGTTTATCAAATCTTTACAAGTCAAAATGTTTTGGACTAAATGCAAAAAATTTCTTTTGTAGCAATCAAATGGCAAACAACACTCACACTTTCTCATTGCGATCGGTCCTTGAAAAGGACAAACTTACCAGAACCAACTTTCAAAACTAGTTTAGTATGTTGAGAATTATTCTCACGCAGGAGTGTAAGCTTGATGTCCTTGAAACACCAGAGTCAGCGGAACCCACCTCAAATGCGCCCAAGGGTGAAAAGGATACTTATAAGAAGCACCTTGATGATGTTGTAGATGTGAAGTGCATGATGTTGTTCTCAATGAACTATGTGTTGCAAGAGCATCATGAGAACATGAATGTCATGGAGATGGTAACACATCTCAAGAACATGTATTAGCATCAAGCAAGACAGGGGAGATATGATGTCTCCAAGGCTTTGTTCAGAAGCAAGATGAAAGAGGGAGACTCAGTTGGCACCCATATACTCACTTTGATTGGGTATGTGGAAAGCCTATCCAAGTTGGGATTTCCCTTAGGTCAAGAGTTGGCCAATGACGTGATTCTACAACCATTTCCTGAATCATATAGTCATTTTGTCATGAACTACAACATGAATAATCTTGACAAGTCGTTGTTAGAATTGTTGGGCATGTTGAGGACAGCTGAAGCACAGATGAAGAAAGACAAGCCCAAGTATGTGATGATGATCAGTAAGATAAAGGGAAAGTCAAAAGGTAAAGGCAAGGTAAGGCTAAGAAAGGTTCTAAAGTCGGGCAGAAGCCAAAGTCATCCGCGCTCAAAGATAAAGGTGGGATCTCCAAAGAAGGTAGTTCTCACCATTGTCACCAAGCTAGACATTGGAAAAGAAACTTCCCTCTCTACCTAGAGGAACTGAGGAAGAAGAAGTAGGGGATAGAGATCTCCACCTCAGGTATATATGTTATTGAGATAAACTTAAATACTTCTTCATCATGGGTAATGGATACCGGATGTGGATCTCACATATGTTCAACTATGTGGGATTTGATAAGAAGTAAGCCTTTACGAAAGGGCCAAGTCGAGCTGCGGGTCGCTAATGAAGCAAAAGTTGCTACCACTGCAGTTGGAGTTATTAGTTTATCTTTCCCTATGGGCCTTGTAATAGAATTAGAGAATTGCTATTATGTACCTGCCATTAATAGAAATAATATTTATGTATCTTGTATGGACAAGAGTGGATTTGAATTTCACATTAAGAATGCAATGATTTATATTTCTAAAGATGAGATCTTTTATGGCAATGTCCCTATGTCTTATGGTATCTACTTGTTAGAACTTGAGACTAGAATATACAACGTAAATACTAAAAGGCTAAAAATTGACAACTCAAACAAAACAAACTTATCACATTGTCGTTTGGGCACATAAATGAGAAACGCATATCTAGACTCCATAAGGATGGTTATCTAGACTCTTTTGATTTTGAATCATTAAAGACATGTGAGGCTTGCTTATTAGGGAAAATGACCAAGACTCCTTTCACTAGACACAGTGAGAGAGCTAGTGATCTACCAGGGCTCATACATACTGATGTATGTAGACCTTTTAGATCAAATGCTAGAGGAGGCTATCAATACTTCATTACCTTCACTGATGACCTCAGTAGGTATGGCTATGTATATCTTATGAAACACAAGTCAGAAACTCTTGAAATGTTCAAGACTTTTACGAATGAAGTAGAGAAGCAACTTGGTAAGAGTATTAAAGCACTCCATTCAGATTGAGGTGGCAAATACTTAAGCCAAGAGTTTGAGGACCTTCTGAGAGACTGTGGTATTGTATCACATTGGAATCCATATAGTACACCACAACATAATGGTGTGTCAGAAAGAAGGAATCCTACATTATTAGACATGGTACGATCAATGATGAGTTCAATCGAACTTCTAATATCGTTCTAGGGATTTGCTCTTGAAACCGCAACGTTTACACTTAACCGTGTACCTTCCAAAATGGTTCAAAAGACACCATATGAGATATGGAATGGGAATCGTCCCAATTTGTCTATGTTAAAGATTTTTGGATGTGAAGCTTATGTTAGGAAACAATTTCCTGAAAAGCTTGGACCCAAATTTGAAAAATTTTATTTTATTGGATACCCCAAGGAAACTCGGGGATACTACTTCTACACACTGACTGAAAACAAAGTGTTTGTTTCTAGGACAACTGTATTTCTTGAAAAGGAATTTATTTCTAAAGGAATCAGTGGGAGGAATGTAGAGCTCGAAGAAGTTCGATATCAACAAGAAAGTAGACAACCCGAGTAGGTACATAAGGAACATGAAGATTCACAAACTATTGTGGAATTTCAAGTACTAAATGTAACACAAGAACCTTGTAGGTCTAGTAGGACATGACTTGAGCCTGAGAGATTTGGATTTCTCATGACACAAGATAGTGACGAATTGGGCATATCAGATGAGCCAACTTCCTATCTAGAAGCTACTAAGGGACCAGAATCTGAGAAATGGCTCAAATCCATGAGATCTGAGATGGAATCCATGTACACCAACAAGGTATGAACCTTGATAGATCCACCTAAAGGGGTAAATCCCATAGGGTGCAAGTGGGTCTTCAAGAAGAAGACCGACATGGATGGAAATGTTCAAACCTATAAAGGTAGATTGGTTGCAAAAGGATTCCGTCAAATTCAAGGTGTTGATATGATGAGACCTTCTCACTAGTTTCCATGGTTAAATCCATCAGAATCATACTTTCCATTGTTGCTTATCATGAATATGATATTTGGTAGATGGATGTCAAAACAAAATTCCTTAACGGAAATTTACTTGAGGATGTGAACATGGCACAACCTGAGGGTTTTATCAATCCAAAAGAAGCCAATAAAGTCTATAAGCTACAAAGGTAAATCTATGGATTGAAGCAAGCATCTCAAAGCCGAAATCTATGTTTTGACAAAGTAGTCAAAAGTTTGGATTTAGTCAAAATGAAGATGAACCTTGTGTTTACAAAGGGGTTAGTGGGAGCACAATCATATTTCTCATATTGTATGTGGATGACATACTATTGATGGGAAATGACTTGCCTACTCATCAGATAGTAAAAGGTTGGTTGGGGAAGACCTTCTCTATGAATGATTTAGGTGAAGCATCCTATATATTAGGAATCAAGATCTATAGAGATAGATGTAGAAGGCTTCTAGGCCTAAGCCTGAGCACATACATTGACAAGGTGCTAAAGAGGTTTAGCATGGAGGGTTCTAAGAGAGGTAACTTGCCCATGTCCCATGGGGTTACGATCTCTATAGCCCAATGTCCTAGTTCATGTGATGAACATGCACGCATGAGTAAGATTCCATATGCATTAACAATTGGATCTATCATGTACGCGATGTTATGTACTCATCCTGATGTGTCATATGCTTTGAGCATGGCGAGTCGTATGCTTTCATAGTAGAAACATGACAGACATGTTCGATCACTTGGATTGAGATTCATGAGTGATTGGGTATAAGTGCAAGTGAGAATTTGTTGGTATGTATGCCCATAGGGACTATCATGTGATGATTGTAATGGGATACTATGTAAATGATTTGTAATACTACATTGATCATATCAATAAAGGCAAGTTTCCAATCTATATATTTGTGTTTTATATTGTGAGATGACCACAAAATTTATAGATGTTTATAGAATAATATACTCAATGACATATGTCTTTGGGTTGATGGCATGAACAGTGAGATCATATGTATGCTAAGAGTATGTATTCTTATTTTGTCCCTAATCTGTTGTTATTGTGTAAATATCTATAGATATCAATAACACATAGATTATAATGTATATTGGTTGATGGAAGAACCTCATTATCCATGATATGGAGATATCAAACCAAATACATAGATACTTGTTACAGAACAGTGTATCAGACAGACCCACCTTGAGAGTGACACATGGATACCATGATTGGTAGTTAGAGTCACATCTCATAATGTTGGTGGTGATTGTGGTTCTTAGACCTAAATTCACTACACTTATCACATGTCGTTCGGTGTACTTTGACATCATCCACCGTGGTCCTGAATAAGGATTGCCATAAAGATGGTGCTTGGGTGCACTGTGACACATGGGGATGATTGTGAGTGATGTAGATGGAATTTGTCCTTCCTATGGGAGTTTGATATTCCGGCCACTTGATAAGTGAGTGTAACATCCTCAATTTCATATCTAAAGTAAGCCTTTAATGTGGGGTTTTCTAGTAAAGGCATGTCAAGGGATGTAATGAACGTAACCATGGCTAGGTATGTAATTAAGTACAAAAAATGTGTAATACAAGCCATCTGATCAACCAATACACACATAATGACTTGAATGTGTATGATTGTAGTCAGTTGTAAATGAATATAAATGAATTATTCATATGAACAATACTGTGATGAAGATATAATATGATGAGTCCAGTTCATGGCTTGAGTCTTAGACCTAGCTTAGGTCTTCATGTTATGTAACTAAAGAAATATTGATCAAATGTGTTATACATGATCTTCAATTGAGAAATTATATTGATTGAATACTTATTTTCATGGTTTGGAATACAATTAAGCTCATGGACCCTTTGAAATACTAAGGGATGGTCCATGTGCTCTATAGCCCAATTCCAGCCCTATTGGACCAATTAAGTTTTACAAATAGGTCCTTAGAGTACAAATTGAGAATTAAGTATTTCATGGTCATAATGAATGACTCAAAACATTTTTTAGTAGAATAATAACTAGAATATAAGATGGTGGGAGAAATTTCAGATGGTTTTGATGTATATAGTGGCCTAGGTAATTAAATTAGTAGTTATAATGTTTTATTTAAAAGACATGTTTGGAGTGTTTATACATCTAGTTTTTACTTAAAATCTTGCTCATGTGAAGTTGATGATAATATAGTAATTACCCAAAAATTTGAAGTCAAACTGAGCTATAGGATGGGCTATATAAATATTTCTTTGGTTTGGACTTTCATCAAAAAGAAGAAGAAAAACAAAATCAAAAAAAGTGGGGCGTTCCAGTAGGGCAGACTGAGAGCCGCAACCCCTATTTGATAGGGCACAAACAGAGTCCCCTCAAACGGGGAGCAATGCCCAAGATCCGAAGAAGGGGAGGCTATAAAGTTTTAGTTTCTAAGAATATAGGATTAAACGAGTTCATAACTAGGGCTTTGACTCAAAGTTGTGAGAAAGAGAGAACTAGAGACGAAGAACAAGAGGGCAGCGCCACTGGTGGCGATTAGGAGGATTAGAAGTTCATTTTTATTAGTTGTGATGCCATGGAGCATGAAGGTGTCAGCCATGTACAGGAGGATGAGCCGCACAAAGGGCAAGCCTTGGATCGTGGTACGTGTGGGCTGAGGAGCGAGCCTAGCTCGTCGGAATCTAGCCTGGCGGCGGCCAGGAAGTGCAGTCGTGCGATTGGAAGAAATAGGAGCCACTCTGGGCTAACGGGAAAGGAAGGAGGCAGATCCTTGGGTGGATCCACGACCAGCAGAGCTACAAAAGAAAAGGGGTGCAGCTCTCTATGCCCTTTGGATTCCAAATCGACGGCTGATATTAATCCAAACAGAGGTAATTTTAAAATTCATATCTTGACATTGGGAAGTCAGATGTTATCAAACAAGATACCTGTTGAAAGCTCATGATGAGTACTATCACATAAAAATACTTCTAGATTATCATTTTTATATATGATATTTATTAAAAATAGTGTATTCAAGACTATATGATTTTGATGTTTGGTCAATTAAAAATAGTAAACGAATTTATAAATTCATGAAAATTTTACTAAAAGTGTATTTTGGTATTCCTAACATAATTTGAAAGCTTGATTTCTATTAGATGAAGTTTTTTTGAGGTTTTGATATAAACCCTAATAAGGGTATTTTGGGTATTTCACCCATGATATAATTTTTAAATGACCTGATATTTTAATACATGATCATTCCTACATTATATGAATACTTTTCTAGAGATTTGATGAAGTTTCTTGTGCTATTATATTAGTATTTAGTTTTAAATGAGTAGCCATTATGAAAGCATAATAAATGATTATCCTGACACTATAAGTGATATATGTATGGCCAATTAGGCATGATATTAGTAATGTGATGGTATTCTACTTTGATTTCATAATAGAGTCAAGAAAGATTAGTATATATGACTATATTTGAGATTTTCTTCTTATATGATCTATATGTTCATATTAGTGCATAATACGATTTATGTCTTGTTTGAGTATAAATATAATACTAGTTATATAGTATGAGTGTTATTTTATTTCAACACTAAGATTTTATGGTAATTTTAGATTAAAGTTATGTTTAGTCTAAATAAGAACCCTAAGTTAGTATATACAGTTAGGAAGATGGGGTTTTGAGATTTAGAAATAGAAAGAGAGAATATAAGCTAAGACTAATAAAACTATGATGATATCCAGGTTATTAAAGTTATGGAACATAGAATCGAGACTTCCTTATCGATGTCATCTGTACAAAAGGTAAGTGGTCCATGCCCATGAGTACTCATGTTTTAAGTTCAGTATGTTTACATGTCTCTTGATAAGACTTTTATAATTTGTATGGTTCATTGTTCTAAGATTTTAATGCAAACAAGAATATTCCCATATCTCTATCATTATGCAAGTCCAGATATCCAAAATCTCAAATAGAGAAATGTTTCTCAAAATAGTTGTGACCCATTGACCAAGTCCATTAGTAAGTTAAAGAATCAAATTCCTACAAGATTTATTAGAAATGTTCGAAATTAATGAATAAGATTGTAAGATAAGATATGCAAGTAATGTAGCCATACTTAGTTGGTGATTTGTGATAGTTTTGTATTGAGAATTTAAGTACACATATGTTTCCATCTCATATTTATAGGCATAACTATGTATTACGATTTCAAGTAGAAACATGACATTAAGATTTGTTGCATATGTATAGATATAACAACTAGATTCCTTAGAATGAATAATATCTAGAATTTAATTACAATATAAGAATATGAATTTTAGAATATTAAGACATGGTCTACTTTTAGAAATAAAGGTACTTTTGGGATCACAATGTATTATAAAAATGAGTTCATGATTGCATTATAAGATAATGACAAATTAAGTTATGATTAGGTTGCAAGACAATATTTTATGAGATTTCGATTCTGATATTTAAGGTTTAATATGTAAGTTTTATGCAAATATTAAGGTTCGGGGTAACATCATATTTAACAAGAAGGATTGAACCACCTTGTCAGAATTCATATTTTAAGATATGTTGTACTTAAAATACGTTTATGAACCTGATTTTAGATACTTTGTATACCTAGTATTTCTATGTGCATTTCAGTTCCTTTTTCCTAAGCTATTTATCATATAATTGGTATAAGTGAAGTAATTTGACCAAATCTGAGTTTCAAAACAAAATTTACCTAGATAATGAGAATATTAGATTTAGATTCAAACATGGACTACTCATTGTATGAGTATATAGATATAGAATAAAATTACGTGATAAGGGTTATAGCCCCCAATCTCAATTATGTTGTAATTTGAGATACATATCCAAATTCTATAATAGATTCAGTCCAGATTTTAAAGAGTAGTGATTCAGATTTAGATTCAGATTCAAAACTAAGTACGTGTTGAGTACTTAGTTTCAGATAAGTTCAGATTCAGAGTTTAGTAAAGATACACTTAAGATAATTAATTCAAAACCTTTGCATAATACATTATATAATAAGTCCTCACTAGAGAGTCCCAGGACGATTTAGAGGGCGCATTGCGCCAGACACTGCGAGTGTCACAGAAGGCATTTTATGCCAACAGAGGGTGTGTTGCACCATAGAGGACACTTAGGTGTCAATAGAGGGCACGTTGTGCCAACAGAGGGTGCATTGCACCATAGAGGACACTTTGCTGTCAACAGAGGAGGACTTGTTGTATAATGGCGGCCACAAATAGATAAAAATCGTAAGTAAAAGATACTTAAGATTAGAGCATGTCTGTAATCTCATCCACGAGCGTGATGAGAGGAATTCAGATAAGATATTTATGATCCATACACTTTGGCGTAGGCCATGAGACCCAGAGAATAGGTCTCCGGAAAAGATAGAATAGAAAATAGGAGTTTAAGAAATGACAGATAATATGTTTCTAGATTTAATCAGAGTTAAATGTTCATTTCATATTTATGATGTTCAAGAATCTTTTGTAATATCTCAGTTCCTTAGCAATATATATTTTAGAATACTCATGCCACTTACTCTAACGGCTGTTTTTCCCAATGCATGGTTGGGGACGCGATGTCCACAGGGTTTGGAGAAGCTGAAGATCAAAGGACAAGGAAAGGTTTAGGAGATTTTCAAGCTTGCCTAGTGGGGTGCCATCTACCTAGATGATCCAGAGTTTAGACATGTTCTTTTATGCATGGTCTTGTTATTATAGTATATTAGATGACTTGTTTACCCTTGTGAGAACTATGTATGAATCGGTTTTACTTAAACACAAAGTGTTTCATTTACTTTCATTGCAATGATAGTTATGTTTGTGATACCCCAGATTAAAGGGAAAAAATTCTTATGCTCATGTGATATGAAAATTGGGGTGTTACAACGAGACTGAGAAATGCATGGCCATGTTGATGTGAGTCAATATGTGATATTGATCTTACATATATCTCAGACAGTCTGCTCTAGTTCAAGGAACATGGATTGGACGTTGAAGAGGATAACAATTCCATGACTTGAGTTCAATCCAGATATCAGCGACAAAGGAACTATACAATCACTGTAACACCAGTCATGAATGATAGGTTAAGTTGTTCTCCAACTTCTCCAATTACTTGGGTGGCAATGAAGTCTTGCTAGATACCAATCATTGCTTGTGAAATCATAATATGATTATGGATATCACTGCTAACATAATTTGGAGCCTACCGAGTCACATGCATAGGATGTGTTGGAATAGGAGTATAATTGTGGATTTGATTGGAATTGCTTCGAATAACATTGATAACTAAAATGTTTATGTAATCCATTAGAATAATATTGGAATGTTTGAGCAAATTAATTGGAGTGACTGGCTTTAAGTGCAAGTGGGAGTCTATGGGTATATATTCCCATAGAGCCATCCCACACGATTACATGGAGTCAGATATTAATTAATCAATTAATGTGATTATTTGGTTAATTAATTAATTATAGAATATTCTAATTAATCCACGAGCATTTTAATTAACGTAGTGTTTCGGTTTAGCAATGGGTTTGGAAAACCCTACTTCCTTTCATCTCCTATTTAAAGGGGCTTGACTGTCGATATCTATATATGATATTGAGAGAGGCTTTTCAGTTTACACTCACGTATGTAAACCCTAGCCGTCACCATCCTCAGGAGAGAAAGGAGAGAACCATGATGCTAGCACATCACCGCACAGAGATGACTCCTTCCCACCAGCTTAGAAAGCATGACGTGGAGTTCCAGTCCATCCGCATGGATGAAGTAGAGATGCAGACGATGAGCCGCCTGCGTTTGGAGGACGTCAACGACCATCCATACGTGCTACAAGCAGTGTACATCACCACATGAAAGGAGGGCCGCCGGATCTTCCCACAATGCACTTAGCAAACATGAGAGAAGTTTTGTCTGTGTAGGCCAGCAACATTGCACACCATCATGTAGCAGGACATCGCCAGACTTGCTCTATGATAAGGTATATCCCGCAAACACTCTTTGTGAATACGATGTTGTCGACGAGATCCTATTTTGGTTTGCATGGAATTTTTTTTTTGCTTCCGCAGCGCATGTTTTCTCCATAAAACCCAAAAATTCCAACCTCTAAACTAGTCGATCTACGTCCACCACCTAGAGAGGTCAACCTCTAAGATTTCCAACCACATCTCACTCCTTATATTCCATTATAAGAGTTACAACATAACACCTCCCTATTCAAGGTCAAGGGTACCTATCATTCCCTTTGAGGATAAGGGAGACAATAACCTTACAAAAGGCCTACCTATCCATGACCAAGAGTCTTCTACTTTTCCCATGACTTACCTACTCTTGTAACGAGTCTTCTACCTTCTCCAAAGACTTATCCACTCTTACAATGAGTTTTCTACCTTTAAGGGTTTACCCACTCTTGACTTGGATCTTTTGCCTTTGACTCCACCTTGACCGAGGAGAATCTTTCACCAAGGGACTCCTTCCCTTATTCTTATTCACCTCTCTTAGCCAAGAGAGAGAATCTTCATCATCATTCTAGAAAGAAAGATTGAGAGTTGGAGGAAGTGAGATTCTCATAAGATATACATGTAGGACTAGATCTCTTATAAATACCATACTCATTCTAATGGATGTAGCAAGTAATTAAGCTCAGGAGAGTGGAAGGATTTTCTAGGAGGAAAAACTCTGTCAACTATAATATAGGAACCTTCATAGTTCTTGGATAACCATAGAATGAAGCCCAATGAGTCTTATTTATATTTGAGGTTGCCAACTATCTAGTAGAGACACTTGGGAACAAATTCTAGCCATTTTGGGTGTTCCAACTGATATACTTTTGACTTTTGCAGTACTCCAACGGCTAGAATCACTTTTTAGTACTAAGTGTACTATATTTTCAGTTGAGTTGTCTTTTGGGAAACTCTACCAACGAAACTGTATGGCAAGTCAAAGTGTAGGTGTCGGTCAAATTGTCACCAGGACAAACTTTACCAATCATGGGCATGTGCCGAAAGCCAGACAGGATGTCGACTGAGTTGTCACCAAGACAAACTCGGCAGATAAGACAACCTGCAATCACTTTTGACAAATGTCCAAAAAGTACTTAAATATTCGAATTGAGTGCTCTCAATTTTTCTTAAGATTAATTACAGTTCTTGCAATCATTACAAGTGATTTACATTAAAGATCTACGGAGAAAACTATCTATTCTTCAATCTTGATCTCTATGAATGTATGACTTGATTTCTCCAAGTTAGCATGTCCAAGTTTATGCATTTGGAGTGTGTCTTATCTAATCTGAAATCACTCAAGTATAAGCATTAGACACAAGTAAGTGGAATGGTTAGTCATCATCAAAATAAGGGTTTAGCCAATTTAGACCTTGAGTCAACATTCTCCCACTTTTTGAAGATGACAATCCATTCCATAAATGTATTGAAACCATTTAAGTAAAACCATACCTTTGGAGACTTGAGTTCATATGCTCCCACTAAATGACACTAATGGAGTTCACTTACTCCCCCTCAATTGATGCTATTTCTCTTGCATGGTTAGCTTTTATAACATTCATAGAAACTATGTCTTGTACTCATATATATTATACATATATGTGTTCTCCCCTTTTATATAAGACATGTCTTCTCCCTCTTTGTCATCTCAAAAAGTGAGGGGGTTGAAGAGATAAAACATAACTTGTTAGAAAATGGAGTGTAGAAGAGCAAAAGTTAAGGGCTTGTCCAAGAAATGTATATAAAGAAAATTAAGACATACATTTAAACAATCTGTGATGTAATTCTTGTAGTAAGCAAGATAATTTTATGCAAGAAAGTAACTCAAGATAGTAGATATGCAAGTCAAAGAACAAGCTTAAGTATGTGTGAAATAAGATACAAACATAGCATATAATTGGATACCAATTTATGAGTAAAGATACCAATTGATGAACAATACTAGAACTACATGCACATGGACTATTAGTAGATGATATCACAAGTCATAGCTAGTAGTAGGATCTAGATTGTAGAAAAAGATGCACAAGTTAAAGAACAAGCTATGAGTAGATGTATATAAATATCCATACAAAGTGATACGCAATATCAAAAGCATGTAAGGATATTACTCACTAGCAAATATTCATCATTATCAAAAGATGATTACCACTAAGAAACTCAATGTTGCATCAAAAGATATAAAACTAGATAGATGTATCAATTTAGATCACAATAGAAGCAATTTCAAACACAACCAAAAGATCCAAAGAGATCATCACCAAAATATACATAATAACTCAATACAAGTAATTGCAATATATAGAGATACCAATTTAGAGCAATGAGAAAGATAGAGTTGTATGCAAGGTAGGCAATTTAAAGCATGACAATATGGATAGCATATATAGGTACTAAGAGAGTTCCAATAGAATAAGGCTATTGGTTGAGAAAGTCTAGTTGAGAGGGAAATCCTCATCCAAAAAGCTGTCTGCATATTCCATGTACAGTGTTGTCAGTCAGGTTTCTGGGTTGAACTTATCAGCAAACAACAACATTTGGTAAAATTTGTTGGTTCTTGTCAGTCAAGTTTCATCAGGATAAACTCAACCAACAATAGTTGCTGTCAAAAAGCACATATAATTTAGAAAAATATATTAAAGGCATGACATAAATATAATCAATATCCAAACATGTATAAGCAAGCTAGTAATACACTATGAAAGCATCATGGGAAAAATTTGAGTAGGAAAGTGATGAGAATCACAATATACAAATTTTAACTCAATAATCATATGTAAAGTGCATACAAACTTAGAAAAACAAGAAAGATTGGATATGCTCAAGAATAACATTACCTCTGTTCTTACCATTTCTTTTCCCCTTGTTGCCACCCCATACACATCTCACCTTTCTTCTTTTGTGTGGATTAAGAAATCAATCTAAAAATCAACAGTTTGTGTTAATCCATTTGCAAGAGACATACAAGAGGAAAGATGAAACGGTCCCCAATCATATTTTTGGGTCCAGAGGAGTTAGCTTATTAACCCAAGTTCTATTACTCTTGGGTGCTTTCCTAAAGGGGCCATATGTATAATCATGACCAATTTATTCCAATAGTTACATTTGCCCTTAGCCTTGGAACTATAGAATTCTCCATGAAAAATTGGAGGTCCTTTATCTTTGTTGTTCCTTTGGTTACTATAATACCCTATACCATGTCTATCCATTTGTTTAGTAGTATGGTATAGGATATCATTAAGATTATTTTTACCACATATGAACTTTTGCAAAGATGGTCTCAAACTATGATTATCATGCATAAGAGAAGTATATAGCAGAAGATAATTGATTAGTATCATGTCTAGCATGAAAAAGATCATTTTCTAAGTGAAGACCCTTAGTCTTAGAATCTTTTTCAATATGAAGAGTAGAAAAATTAATGTCTCTACTAGTAGAACTAGAACAAGATTCAAGGACATTGATTTTAGCAAGTAAAGAAGCATTTTATTTTACAAGAAAAGTAATCTTAGAAAGATAGACACTATTTTTAGATTCTATTCCTTGTATAACAAAGTCTTTGTCCTCATTTTTTTTTAGATTAGGTAAAATATTACTATCATAAAAAAAGAAGCATATAGATGGAAAAACCATCGTATACTGTACAAGAGGGCTACACTACAAAATCCCACCGGGCCAAAATAACAGAACTGACCCCCATCATAATCTTAGGTCTGGCTTTAAGCACCAACCTCACACCACTCACAAAATTATCAAAAAAGGGAAGGACATTCGTATCCCCTTTCCCATGCATCTTGTTGTTTCTTTCTTTCCATATCATAAAGCACAAACCCGCCAACCAGACCCCCACAAAAGGTTTTAGACCGGTATTGCCTCTGGTCTTCTCCATAATGACCATAATGCCTTCAAACAATGTGGGTGGGGGGGCGCCGCCCCAACCCATCTTCAACCAACATCTACACCAGATGTAACGAGTGTAGGTACAATAAAAAACACGTGGGCATGAGACTCATCCACATTTTTACACAACATACAATTAGCATCTACGTTAAGGCCCCACTTTATGAGATGGTCCTTCGTCGGCAATCTTCCCAGCACATTCCTATATGTGCTGCAGCTCCACTTGGGTACATGCCCCTGGTTCCATAGCAAAGGAAACCAGGGAACTGTCGGGCTGTGAGTGTGAAAGGTTGCCCACGGTTTGACCAGAGGGTCCTTCAGTGCCCAACCAAG
This sequence comes from Alisma plantago-aquatica, assembly GCA_963693085.1. Taxonomy (NCBI): domain Eukaryota; kingdom Viridiplantae; phylum Streptophyta; class Magnoliopsida; order Alismatales; family Alismataceae; genus Alisma; species Alisma plantago-aquatica. The sequence continues at coordinate 199,171,007 of OY856413.1, read as the reverse complement.
GGGAGGGGGATGATACTCATCAGCCCTCCAAACCTTCGACACATTTTTCTGTCCACCAAGAACCGGAAAGGAGCCATACCTTTTGGTCATCCAGCAACTCCATAGGGAATCCTTTTTCAAGAATCTATCAATCCTCTTTAAACTGGCCACCTGAGCAAAGTAGCCAGGATCCTTGACATTCAGGCCCCCCTCCTCAAACTTCTTCGCAATTGTCATCCATGCCACAGCATGCCCGCACCCTCCCCGAACAAACGCAGCCAACAGACTTCTCATCTTGTCCAGAATGAAATCTGGCAAGTGCGCTTCCAAACACCAGAATCAGATCATCCCTTCCAAGACTGAACGAACAAGGACTAACCTTCCAGCCATCGAAAGGTTGATACCCATCCAAGCATCAATTATGTTTCGCAAAGAGTCCACCCAGACCTAAAAGTCCTTTCCCCTCGCCTTCCCACCGCTCAGGGGAATACCCAGGTACTTGGTTGGTAATTGGCAAACCAGCCGCATCTCTGAGGAGCCCTCTTCTACTATCACACGACCGGGACAGAAAAATCCTTGACTTAATGGTGCTGAGATATAACCCTATACAGATCCCAAACTCTGTCATCGTCTTACGAAAGTTTCTTAGGGTCTTCCTATTACCATCCAGAAAGAAGAGTATGTCATCAGAAAATATCATATGGGTAAGGACCTGGCACCCACCCTGTCTGAAGGTAGCAATCAGGTGCCTCTCCAGAGCTCTATCCACTGAACAAGATAGAATTTCCATAACGAGGGTAAAAAATCAAAGGGGATAGTGGATCACCTTGCCTTAAACCATTAGAGGCAGTGAACAGTCCAAAAGGCACACCATTCACTAGCACAGAAAAGGATGTGGTGGTAACACACTCCTTCATAAGCTTAACCCACCTCTCATAGAAACCCATAGTATACATACACTTCCAAAGTGCCTCCCATCTGACATTATCATATGCCTTAGCCAAATCCAGCTTCACACAAGCGTTCCTATACCCATTCTTCACTCCAAAATCAAGAAGGAACTCTGCTGCAAGAAGCGCACTGTCCGATATGCTCCTCCCCTTGATGAAAGCCGACTGATGAGGGGAGATCACCTTAGGAAGAACCCTTTTGAGTCTACTAGCAAGAAGCTTCGAGATGATCTTGTATACCACCGAACAACAGGCAATGGGTCGCAAATCATTCATAGACTCGGTAACATTTTTCTTTGGAATGAGACGTAAGAAGGCATGGTTGACCCTTCTTAACATCCTGCCTCCCACCAAAAACCACCTCACAGCTCGAGCCACATCTTCTTTGACCATCTCCCACATAGATTGAAAGAACTTCACATTAAACCCGTCTGGACCAGGGGCCTTAGCATCACCAATACTGAACAGAGCATCTTTAATCTCCTTGTCTGAGGCAGGGCCACAAAGCTCCACATTCATCTGCTCCATAATTTTTCTAGGAGGAAGCATACACTCCAGCATAGGGGGTAGATCATCCTTATTGTACAAGCACTTGATAAAACTTACAACTTCAGCCCCGACTTCACCGGGAGAGTTGACCATCGATCCGTCCTCCTTGAGAAGAGTGTGAATATGATCCCTCATCTTGTTCCTTTTGACAGAAGCATGATAGACCTTTGTATTTCTATCCCCATCCCTAATCCACTTCAACCTACTTCTTTTCCAGTAACATATTTCCTCCTCTTTCTCAAGCTTCACGAGATTCTCAGCCATCTCAGCTTCATCCACAATCGCGTCCTCCTCCATCGGGTTATATCTCAACACTTCAGCTGCCTTAGCATGGCTATCTTTAGCCTCCATCACAAGCTTTCGCATGTCACACAACCCATGTGCCCAAGTCTTAAGAACCTTTTTTGTCCTTGATAGCTTCTCCATAAGCACAAACAACGGGTTACCTTCAACCCTTTCCCCCCATGCACGTTGTATGGCCTCCACACAGCCAGGCCACTCCATCCAGTAGTTAAAGAAACGAAAAGGTTTGCCCTTGTGTTCCCCTTGTGTCAACTGGACAACAAGCCAGGCATGATCACTATTTATATGACCACCCAGCTTGACATTGGATGTCGGAAACATATCGAGCCAAGCTTCATTCACGACTGCTCTGTCAAGGTGACTAGCAATCCGTCTCTTCACCTCTCTCTTATTCTGCCATGCGACAAAACCACCAGACATGTTCAACTCCATCAAGTTTGCAGCATCAATGGTTTGCAGCATCAATGGCATCGTTAAACTGTCTAATACAGGAATCTGGCACAGGAAGCCCACCCTTCTTCTCACTAGCTTTACGAATATGATTGAAATCACCTATGAAGATCTGTGGAAGATCCTTTTGATTGGCGGAAGTAATCACTTCCCATAGTCTTCTATGGCACATCTCTGAGTTATGTCTGTACACCGTCGACACTACCACATGAAGGCCACCATGATTAATACAACTCACAGTCATCAGTTGATCCATAGCAAAAATCACCTGCACATCCCAAACCAGAGGATTCCATCCAATGGCAATCCGACCACCCTCCACCTGCTCCAGATTAGTGGCATAACCCCAACCTACTGGAAACAGTACCACCACTCTGTCCTCAACGTCTCTTCTAATTCTCGTTTCCAACCCAATCACCAGCGTAGCCTTCACCTCCTAGATGATCTCCCTGAGCTTCCTCTATTTGCCCACACGAGACGCACCCCTGAGGTTCCAAGCAAAAATACACATTAAAAGGACAGGCTGCGGCCACCCCTTCCAGGTGTAGCCCCTCCTTTCCTGGTTCTCCTAGGAGATGATTGCTGCCCCTTGCTCACACTAGTCGATAAGTCAACATCTCCCTCTACGCCTTCTAGGGCCGAGAAAGAATTACCGACAACTGCATCCTCAGGAGTAGACTCAGAAACTACTACCTTACCTTTCCTTCTCGCTCTCTGCCCTGCTGGAATGAAACCGTCTTCATAGGGTGCACTGCCTTTAAGCACCTCATCAACCACCTCACGACCAGTCTCCACCAACATCTCCACAACTACCAGAGAGTCATCGGCGCAGTCCGTCAACACCCCCCCTGCAGGAGGGTTTAGGGGCGTATCCACAGCCTTCTCACTCACAGACGTCCCTTCTTCTTGTCGACCACTGGGCGTAACAGTTGGTGGCCGGCATCTGCTCCCCATAGTCTTTTTGTTCCTTCTCCTTCTCCCATTACTTCTGATGTCCCTACCTATGGTCTCCGTCACCTCAGACATGGCCTCCTTCCTGCAAGGGAAGGACTCCAGACAGTGTCTGAAAACACCACATCTCTCGCAGCGATCCGGCAAGGCATCATAGACGACCTTCACCTCCAATTCCTTGCCGTCAGGAAAAGCCACCATGAAAACCGGAGGTGGGTTCTTATCATCCTTAATCTCGACACAAATGTGAGAAGCACCCGCATATCTACCTCTTTCCTAGAAATCCACCACTTTGGGATCCCCTATCCCACACGCAATGATGGAAACAGCTCGTCGCGTCCAATGTTGGCCAACCTCCGGCAAGGTGAGCCACACAGGGGCAGACGTGAGCAATGCCCACCTTAGATCAGCCTCTGGTGTCCATTTCCGTATGAGCACTAGCTTGTTATCAAAAAACCATGGGCCCTTATCCACCGCAGCAGACAGGTCTTCAGCAGATGTGAACTTCACCAACAGAAGCCCTCCTGTGAGGATTGAGGTTTCTCCTCATTTTCAGTTCTAAGAACATCAACTTATTTAAGATAAGCATTGTTTTCTATCTCAACACTATTAAATTTCAATTCTAGTTCCAGATAATACTTAGAGATTGTCAACATCATCTTGCAATCTAATATTAACATGATCAAGTTTATCTTTTTCTTCATGTAACTTATCAAAAATTCTAGCAAACTTCTTCTCTTTCTTTTTAGTAGACTTAAGAGAGGCATGAGGAGCATGAATAATTGCAATTAAAGATTCTTTATCTAAGAGTTTAAATTTACCTGATTTGAATCTTCATTTGCACTTGTCATGAGAGAAAAGTGGCATTCTCCACTATTAGTAGAGATTGAGCTAGATCCTTCACTATATTTTTCACTTGATCTTGAGTTGGAGGAGTAACTAGAGCTTTTGTGACACTTCACCTTCTTCTTATGCTTCTCTTCCCTTCTCTTATGATGATGGATATTTTTGCCTTATGGACAGTCTTCCTTGAAGTGACCCTTATTTCCACATTTGAAGCATCGGGTGGAGGAAGAAGACTTGTCTTTGTACAGTCTACCTGTAGAGTACATGGCATCATCTTCAACTTGAGAATATGGAGAAGCTTGACTAACAATAGCTTCATCTTGGGCTATGATATCAGCCTTCTTATTTCTTTTGAACGCTTTCTCTTCTTCTCCTTCTTCTTCCTCTTACTTGTCAAGTTTCACTTTAAAAGCTTGTAGATTTCCTAGAGAGCTCTTCAATAGGAATCTCATCAAGAGATTTTGTTTCTTTGATGGTGGTCACCTTTGTTTCCCACCTCTTGGGGAGAGTTCCCATGATATTTGAGTTTATCTTTCCTCAATCCATAGGATGACCTAGAATGGCAAGACCGTTTACAATGGTGTTGAGCCATGTGTACATTTCGACTACCCTCTTCTCCTTACCCATCTTGAAGTTTTCAAGGAGACTATTGATCATATATAATCTACTTTACTTTACTTGCTTTCTCCCCTCATAAGTGACACATAAATCTCTCCATATCTCATAGGTCATGTCATAAGAAGAAATTTGGTTGAACTCGATGGGGGAAAGAGAGGCATAGAGGATGTTCATGACCCTTGCATTCAAGGTTACTTTCTTCAAAGTAGCCTCACCCCATTCTTCTACCTTTTTCTCTGGTTGCTTGTATGGATGATCCACCACTTTCCATATCTCAAGACATGATCCTTGGATGTAGAATTGTAATCTTCTCTTACAATAGAGGAAGTTTCTCCCATCAAAGATTGGAATGTTAATTCAGTATCTCCCACCTTGATAATCTCCCATCTTCTCCTACTTGTGGAAGTATTTCTTGGAGAAGATCCACTCTGATACCAATTGTTGGATCGATAATGGGCTCTAGAGGGGGGTTGTAATGACCTCACCTTTCAGCATCCCCCAATTAAGGAAAGACACAAAAAGTTGAGAGTCATTATCTAAAATTTCCCATGATTGAAATGTAATCAAATAACAAATAATCATGAAAAAATCCATTATTACAAATATTGTTTACAAGATGCTCCTTTAGGGAGTTACATAAATTTCTATCATCCAAATTGTACATATGAGAAGAAGTATCTATCTAATCCTCCTTACCATTTAACTTTAATGTCTTCAAGAAATTTCATTTGTCCATCATACCTTGATATCTTCATACTTATCATGCACATAAAATTCCGTAAAACCAAAAGCACGAATCAGTATTTTGCTATACTGTGTACGTGGGACGTATGCATAAGTGTGTAAGTATCAAAACAACATACAATCAATCAATTACTTGCAAACAAAAAATGGCATTTTCTTCACATAATATTCCTTTATGTGTTACTCATTGTGGCATTACAATTGAACATAATGTAAATAAACACTCAACAATTTAGTTTTCCAATCCTCAAGAAATATTCAGAAAACACCAGCAAACTAATGTGGCTAGTCATAAGTGTTATTGCATATCTTTGTAGAACCATGCATATTATCATGCAGAGTATAATTCAATTACATTCAAGCAATCCAATTAACAAAGATTAATCCAAGCAATCACATTATATATGCATGTATGTAAATCCTAAAGTGTCACCATCAATTTAAACAAATTAAACCTTACTTGGGTCCTAATCTAGGATTTAGGGCTGCCTCAGGTTTGGATAAGGAATAGGGATATCTAACCCTAATTCCATCACAACACATTTTAGGTTATTAATCCACATTAGACGCTAGGTGAAACCCTAATGATCAAGTTAGGCCTTTTAAGCTATTTTGAGAAACTATTTAGATTATGCAACTTATGATTATCATGATAAGGATGATCAGGTTTTAAACCCCAAATACCATGTTTATGACTACTCAAGTGTTTTAATTATGATTATTATTATTCAAAACATATCAATAATTAGGATTTTCATCCACTTGAACACATTAAGCTATTACGAACATCTAAATCGGATCTTTTGCATTTAAGCTTATCACAATTTATATTATTGATTTATTAATCCTAATTACACATATGGATGATCATAATCCTAAAGATCCAAATTATTGATTATGATAATCATTACCATCTTAAAGTTCCATTATATTCCACAATACCACATTATAACATAAACTGAAAGAATTCGTTGTATTCAAAACTTTAATTATCAATTTAAAGGTTTTATTTATAAAACACCACTTAATTATGTATTATCACTTTTTTTAATATGAAGACTAATTGGGACTCAATTATATTTTTTTCACACACCTCACATTATTTTGAAAATTTTGTTTTTATATTCATTATGATTAGATCTAGGGCTTTATTACCACATTTAATTCAAGTTAATCATATTTTGTCTAATTGGATGTTGACACGTCTGCAAAGGCCTTGTTTTTATAAAATCACGGCTCTGCGTAGAATTTGAGTGGGAATGACTTTTTTCCCTCACACTTCAAGTATATGGCTAGGGGAATTTGGGTCATTGGACTTTGTATCTTCTCCTAAATCTCGACAGAAGTTGTCTCGTGTCTCTAGAGGTTGCATGAGATCACGGTTGTGCCTCCCCTTCACCCTTAGGCTCGAGTTGCTCGGGGAGGATCCCTTACTGACTTCCAAACTTGGACATGTCCTGGTTTTGGTCGGCGGTGGTCGGAGCTGGGGGAGCGAAGGTGGCTTCCTATCTACCCATTTGAAGGGTGATTAATAATTAGAGAAGGGAAATAGAAAGACATACCTAGATACCCATGGCTCGGTGGTTGTAGAAACCTCTACAAATCTTTTTTGCACCCTAAGGGTCGATCCAAAAGTTTGCCAAAGCTTCCTAGGAGGTGGATGCATGGCAACATGGTTTTCTGGCTTTAGTTTCTCATGCTGGCATCATGTTGTTCGGTTCCTGGCTCTATGAGAAGCCTATGGTGAAGACTGTTAGGGACACTAGTAGAAGGGGCAGATGTTCCACCATCTAGATGCCCCTCTAGGAACTAAAGAACTCCATGTAACCTACTTCCTGTAGGTGTAGGGTGGTATCACGATGGTTAAGGTCCATCAATAGGTCTCCATGTGTCGGGTGCTATTATGGATATGAGGACTCTTGGGGTCCTTATATACACATCCCAAAAGGAACCCAAATGGTACCTAAGAAGAAAGGGAGAGGGGAATATAGAGTGCCCATTGAGAGGAAATGTGGGTTCCCCTTCCTTGTACACGCACAGGAAGGAACAATTGTGGTTAAAATCAATAGTTATGGAAGGTATTTCCATACTTATTACTACTAAAAATATATATATATATCCCTTTCCATCTCATTTCATTTTTCCTTTCTTTGTTGTAAAAGGAAGTTGTCAAAAGGAGAAGTATTCCATAAACACACATTCCCACCATTTTATGAGTATCCAAATAAAATACATCTCTTTTATTCAACAATCTATCTCCAACTAAAAATAGGAGAAAGGCAAGGCATCTTGTTTGGACAGTGATTAAACATATTCTCCTTATTTTCCTTTATATGAAAATCTTGACTTTTATTTTTATTAATACTTGGATTTGGTAACAAAAAGCCATCAAGGAAAGAACATAACTTTATGGTATACATCGGGTATCCTTTAATCCTTAGGAAATAGCTCAAGACTTGAATTCTAGATTATTCTTAATTTCTCTCTTTATTATATTCCTTAAATTAATTACCAGTGTCTAATGGAACATCCTTTTCTTTCCACTTTCTAGAATCCTCCTATTTTCCTTATTAATTTCAAGTATACTACAAGTGAGATCAAAATAATACTAATTCATGTCTCAAAACATGTGTTGCCAAATTGGCTAGATAATTTCTCTTTTAATTATTTAAAATGTTGCATATCTAATTTTCTTTTGAAAACTTGTCCAATATCCCATAATCATATTATTCAGTATTTCATAAAGGAAATAATATTTATTTATGCATAAAGTTTCGTGTTCTTTGTCTTGTTACCCAAGGACATATTTGCAACACAAATAGTCTCATAAGTAACATTATCGTTCTATCAATAACATTATTGGGGAAATTATCAATTCATGGCTTATATTTATATAATTCAAATTTTACCAAAATTGAGAATATAACATGGGTGAATAGAGATAAAACCACTTAAACAAAATTCATTAGACCTTCAAGGTATTTCTAATATAATTTTTCAAGTATGAATTTTGAGTACAACTAAACATGCATATCAAGGGGGAGAGAGATTGAACAAACACTAGATAACACAAGTTATTTAGTGGTTCTAACTTCCAAACTAGGAGATGTACGTCCACTACCTAGTGAGGTTGAACTCTGGAATTTTCAACCATGTCTCACTCCTTATTTTCCTTTATAAGAGTTACAACATAAAATGTCCTTGTTTAAGGTCAAGGGTACCTAGCATTCCATTTAAGGACAAGGGAAGCAGTAACCTTACAAAGGGCTTACCTATCCATGACTAAAAGTCTTCTACCATGCCTAGGACTTACCTACTCCTCCAAGTGTTGGATAAGAGGTATTTGTAGGGGGTGAATAGCGCTAAAAAGCAATTGCACAAAACTTGTTAGACCTTCAAATTACTTCAAATAAGCTCAATTGCAAATAATGAATTTGATGGTAATCTAAGCATGCATAGCAAGGATGAGAGAGATTGAAGCAACCAATTCAACAAGTTGTTTTAGAGTGTTTCCACTCTCCAAACTAGGAGAGAGTTAGTCCACTACCTAGAGAGGCCAAGCCCTAGTATTTTTGCAACCTATGTATACTTATATTCCATTATAAGATATACAATTGACCTTCCTTTTCTAAGACAAGGTACTCGACTTCCCTTTGAGGTCAAGGGGGCCAACAACCTTACAACCAAGGTCTTACCTATCCAAGATCTAGTCTTCTACCTCACCAAGGTCTTACCCACTCTTGCAAGCAATTTGATGCCTCCACCAAGGAGATCCCCTTCTTTCACTGAGTCTTTTTCCTTGAAGGATTTACCCACTCAGCTCCTTGGATCTTCCACCTTGTCCTCCTACTTCACTCGGAGAAGATTTATGAACCCTCTTCTACAGATTGAAGAAGCTTGCACGTTCTCATTCACTTAGAGAGCTTTCATCAACTTGATCTTGAAGAAAGGGGTTGGGAAATGAGAAGCTTTGAGAGCTTTACAAGCATGCAATGCATTATCTCTCTCACACAGATCCTATCTCACTCATAATGCAAATTAAAGTGTAATCAAGAGAGAGAAAGGGGTTCAAGTGGACTAGATGCACTCAACTATAGCAAGGATCTTGAATAGCATGAAGGAGAAACCTTGGAATGAACTCCAAGAGGTCCTATTTCTAGCTGATGGTGTCCACTAGAGGGTAGGAACACTTATTAATGTTTTCTAGTCATTTGGGGTGTTGCAACAGATAGAATTCTAAGTTTTGCAACACTCCAATGGTTGGAATCATTTTTTCTACATTTCCCATACAACACATTTCGTCGAGTTTTCATAAAGGTAGCTCGACCAATTGCACTATGCACCAAAGAAAATTTGAAGCATCGATCGAGTTTGTCCTGTGTACAACTCAAATGATTGCTTGAAATCAGTTTTTTTTAGTGCAAGGATCGGTCAAGTTCTGTGAGTGGTAAACTCGAATGAACCAAAGAATTCTCAAAATCCATCAAGGGATCGGTCTAGTTTCAATCTCGATTGATCAACAGCTTATAATGAATTTTGGAAAACTACTTTTAAGTGATGTAACATTCATATTAAGGGTCTTGATTTTTTCTCATCTTAGTTACAAGTCATATCATCAGTACTTACAAAAATAATCACAGGTGATTTGGAGTGTTTTCCACAAAAATGCATTTGCTTTGCTTTTAACTTGAACTAGGATAAGATAGGGCTTGACATATTTGATCCTTTACATGTACCTAATCCTTGAAATCAATCTCAAATAAAACATATTAGATGCATATGAATGGAATGGTTAAGTCATTATTAAAATATGGACAATGTGTAACACTTAGGTCAACATTCTCTCCCTTTTTGAAAATGACAAATCATTCCTCAACATATTGAAAAGGATATGAAATTTAAAACATTTACCTTTGAGAATGGACGTGAGAGTTAAACCTTTACCTTGTGAACTGCAAGGGGATACATGAATGAACAATGTTATTTTCTCCCCCTCAATTCATGCTTACCTAAACCTACATGGTTAGTCATTCCATAAATAACCATAACACATGTACATACTATATGGTCCTCTAGCAAGTCACATGATATGTAGATAATTGACAAGAAAAGGATCATATAAGCAATAAAACAATATGGATAAAATCACTTATGCCCCTTTGTCATATCAAAAAGGATAGGGAGGTAGAAGATCTAAAAATCACATATCTTCTCCACAAGCACAAGCTAAATCAATCAAGCACATATAGAACACACTAAATAGAGAAGAAGTATAGAGAAACAAGAAATCTAATGTCATAATAAAAATATGGGATAACATACCAAGAACTCATAAGATATAGTCAACCAAAGAGTTATGGTACATAAGATTAAAATTACAACATGAGACATGCCCTCTCAAAAATAAACACAAACCAACGATAAACAACAAGATGATAAAATAGTATGCCTTAGATACAATGCCCAAATGTCTTAGTACATAAGAGTCTCAAAATATAGATATGATCAACACCTAAAAACTATAGAACTAAAACATCTAAGGTACATCTATTCTATCTATACCAACAGGGTCATCATCAACATCATCATCATCATCAACCTCGGGCTAGTAGTCCTCATCTTCATCTGAAGGCGCAACAAAGACAATTGCAACCTCACCTTCATCTCCAAAAGAACCAACAAATCCATCATTAGAACAATCCTAAGAACCATCATCAACCTCAGTTCCCTCAGCATCATCAGCCTCATCCTCAGTAGCCTGGTCAGGCATCTCCTCATCAGCAGGAGGGCCAAAACCATGACCTGGCCACCTGGAATTCTACTTAACCCAAGACATACCACAAGCATGTGATGCATTTCCTTACTCAAAGGAGGGAGTAGAAGTTCCAAGACTAGAAACAAGGCTAGTAGTAGGACTGGCAGGTAGAGCCAGTGAAGGAAGATACTAGGGGTAGGAGCAGATCCATCATCAGCAACAACGGTGGCAGCAGAAGTAGTAAAAAGGTGGGGGTCAGGGTATAATTGATTGTATGCATAGGAGGCATAGTCATCTCCAGAGTATGCCTAGTAGGTAGGGTATGGATGGTTGTAGGATAGGATCGTGGTAGACATGATCTAGTAAAGGTCATGGTGAAAGTGATCCTAAACCTGAAGTTTATACGCTTATTAATGCATTAGATATCCCATGAGGGTTTCATTTGACACATTAAAAGAGGCACGGTTAGGATGGGGTGGTGGAGGTGGTGGAGGGGCTTGGGTGGAGGTCGAGGTGGAGGCTCTAGATGTGGTAGGAGATATAGGAAGGAAGGTCTTCTTGATGGTGGTTTCACTAATGTTGACTCCTTTCTGACTTGATTAATAATGGAGATCATGGAAAATACATTTTTGAGTCACAACAGTAAAAAGACCACATATCAAGGAAGGATAAGGGGGATGAGTGCCAGAGGTGTTCTTCCCCGAGTCAAAACATGTCATTTGGTGAAGAATGTAATGAGACCATTTGACTCCAATATTCTTCAAAAGACAGTACATAATCACATTGGTGTTTTCAGTAATCTTTGTTGGATTTTTCTTTGGATGGACAGTACAGTTGACAACCAATGCAATAAGATGGCTTTTGATATTGAGGGAAGAGGATCACAGGGTATAGTTCTTCCTATATGGGACACTAGGATTCTTCAAAATCTTGCGAATATCAGTAAGTGTAAGTTCATTGCTTTTGTTGAAAGCCTCAGGGTCAAGCATGTCATAATAACCAGGATAATCTTCCCTCCATGTGTCAGTAACCTCAGTACCATTAAAGAAGATATTCAAGGAATATTTAGTGATGGTAAATTTGGTATCGGAAATCATGGAAGTAGAATTACCTAAGTATTAGAAGGTGGCACTATTGTGTCTTAGTTTCATTGAATATTGTCATACACTTGGACCGCCTTGGTGCTACCCCTAGTATCTATCACTAACGGTGATAGAATTGTGATAACACTAATGTTCTACACACAATGTACTAAGGGAATGAGTTTCAAACACCTCAATGACTTCCTTTATAGAGTCACTCAAAGAGAAATAAATTTCATGTAGAGCTCTAAAAGGGAAATGATTCCTAGGGAGGAGTTCCTTGTAGAAATTGAGAGATCGTGAGGATATAAAGGTAATTCCATCAAAGGAAACGGGGCAAGGAGCATCAGAGGACAAAGGTGCTCCAATAGGGACAACTCTCTTCCTATAGTTGGAAGCCATGGAGATGAAAGGAGAGATAAATGCAACCAAAAGAGAGAGAATGTCACCAACAGGTCGCCTAGCCACCTAGGTAGGTCTAGGAAGAAGTAAGGAAGGTTAAACAAAGGTCGGGATAGGATGTGTGAACCTAGGATTTGAGGTCAAAGGAGCTAGAGGTTGGGATCAGTTGACTTTTCTCTAGTTGAGAGGGAGAAAATCAACTGATGTCCCTTTTTAATTTGGTCTCACTCTGCCATTGATCGAGTTTGAGATTTTGAAACTCCACCGATCGAGTAGTTCGTATGACCTCGGCCAAGGATTTGTTGAGTTGGTAATTCGACTGATTAACAGTCTGTCTAAAAATTAGAAATTTTAATTCCTAGACTCTAGGGTGCTATATAAATTTATTTCTTTATCCTATTATGCATTTTAGACATATTGAGGCATATCTCACTCATCATAGGGTACTATTTTGCGATAAATCATTCGTTTGTGAAAAAATACCCAAAACAAATGAAATAAGGCATGAAAACAAGACAACTACATCACTTAGCAAGCAAGAGATGATCAAATTTAAGCAAGAAACATATAGGTAAGAGAACAACTAGACAGAAGGAATGTCAATATCATCAAGAGCAGTTATAAGAAGTTTTGATCTAATAAAAGAAATTTTCTCTCTAGCTAGAGGTTTAGTGAAAATGTCTGCAAGTTGATTCTCTCTGTCTACATGCGTGATATAAATATCCTTCATGGTAATGTGGTCACAAAGGAAGTGATGATGAACCTCTATATATTTATCTCTACTATGCAGTATAGGATTGTAAGACATATTAATTGCACTAGTATTATCACAATAGATAGGAGAAGCATCAAAATGAATGTTAAAATCTTGGAGCATTTTCTTCATCCATAGGACTTGGGCACAACAGCTTCTAGCCACAATGTATTCAACCTCGGTAGTTGAAAGAGCCACAATGCTTTGTTTCTTAGATTACCAAGAGACTAAACATGGTCCTAGGAAGAAACAAGTTCCACTTGTGCACTTTCTACCAATCAAACATCCTACATAATCAACATCACTATAAGAAGTAAGAGTAAAGTCCCTTGACTTGGGATACCATAGTAAAAAAATGTGGGTTTTGTCTAGACACCTCAAAATCCTCTAATGGCTATAATATGTGATTTCCTAGGACTTGATTGAAAGTGATCACACAAGCCAACACTAAACATTATATCAAGTCTAGAGGCAGTTAAATAAAGTAAACTTCCAATCATACATGTGTAGAGCTTGTCATCTACCTTTTATCCTTGCTCGTCTATGTCAAGATTGGAAGTGTTTGATATGGGGGTGTCCATTTTCTTGGTGTTCTCCATCCCAAAGTTCTTAAGTAGTTTCCTGGTATACTTTCCTTGGTTGATGAAGTTCCCGTCTTTTGCTTTTTTTATTTGAAAGTCAAGGAAGAAAGTAAGACCCCCCATCAAGTTCATCTCGAACTCACTCTGCATAACAAAACTAAACTCTTTGCAAAGACCAAGATCACACCTTCTAAAGATAATATCATCAACATAATTATGAATAATTAAGAAATTGTTAGAAGTGTGTTTTAGAAACAAGGTAGAATCAACTTTCACCATGATATAGCCATTATCTAGCAAAAAGTTCTTTCATTTCTCATACCAACCTCGAGGTGCTTGTTTGATATCATAGAGATCTTTTTGTAACAAATAAACATGGTTAGGCAAGTTATCATGTTCAAAGCCAAGAGGTTGAACAACATATACTTCCTCCTCAATTGTACCATTCATAAACACACTTTTAGCATCCATTTGATAAAGTAGAAAATTCTTATGACTAGCAAAATCAAGAAACATTCTAATTGACTCAAGTCTAGCTGCAAGTGCATATGTTTTGTCAAAATCAATACCTTCTTGTTGATTGTAGCCCTGCGCAACTAACCTTGCTTTGTTTTTTTTACCACTTTTCCACTTTCATCAAGATTTTTTTGGTAGACTCATTTGGTGCCAATGATCTTTCTGTCACTTGGTCTTAGAACAAGAGTCCACACTTGGTTTTTGTTGAACTGCTCTAACTTTCTTGCATGGCTAGGATCCATTCATCATCCTTGAGAGCTTCTTTGACGTCTTTTGGCTCAAGATGAGAGATGAAGGTGATATTTGTTTACATTTTATTGTAGGAATCATGTGTCTTCATACTTTCAAAAATATTTCCTATGATGACCTCTTTAGGATGATGCTTTGCAAAGTAGGCGGTTGGATCCTTCTTTTCTTCTTCTTTCTACCTAACACCTTCTTTCCTTTATCCACAATGTTGAGTTCTTTTAAGTGAGGAATCACCTCATCTGCAACATCATCATTAACAACATTCTTGGAAATAGAGGGATTAGTCTCAATAAATATAACATTGATAGAGTCTTCTACTTTATACAATTCAATGTTAAATACTCTATAAGCCTTGCTAGTAGTGATATAGCCAAGAAAGAAAGCCTTGTAAGACTTCGGATCGTACTTATCAAGGGAATCCTTGGTGTTCAAAACAAAACAAGAACAACATAAACATTAAAGAAATCAATGGAAGGATTTCTACCATGCCATAGCTCATACGGGATTTCCTTTAAAGATGGATGAGTAAAAACCCAATTTTGCACAAAACATGGATTAGTAACGGCTTCATCCCAAAACTTCTTTGGAATGTAATACTCTAGAAGAATGGTCCTAGCCATTTCTGTAGAGACAAACCCATTTTTTTTAGGTGTTCGAGGTGAAGAAAAGTTATGTGCATAGCCAGATTCCTCACAAAACCATTCAAACAAATCATTTTCAAATTCTCCCCATGATCATTGTAGATAGAGATATTTTGACAAGAAGCTTTGTTTTCATCTCATTTACAAAAAGTGAAGAAAACATCAAGAGTATCACTTTCTGAAATGAGAAAGAAGGTCCAAGTATAGCGAGAAAAATCATCAACAATCACAAGATAATACTTGCTACCACGAAGCGATTGTGTACACATTGGTCCAAATAGATCAATGTGAAGAGGCTCAAGAATTCTTTTGGTGCTAATGACTCCTTTGGATTTGAAGGAGAACTTGTTTTTCTTTCCTTGGGTACAAGGTTGGCATTCCTCATCCTTTTCAAAATCCAATTTACGAAGTCCCTTCACCACATCCTTTTTGCTCAACTTCTTCATTTGATGTATATTTACATGACCAAACCTATGGTGCCATAAAGAAATATCATTTGAATTGGAAACAAGACATGTACCAAAAATAGGCTTAATAGAGTCAAGCAAAATAATATATATATTACCATTTATATTTCCCTTATATATAACAATGCAGGAGAGAGAATCTATAAGAAAGCATTCAAGTGAGGTAAAAAGAAAAAGATAACCATTATCACAAAGTTGACTAACACTTATTAAATTTTGATGTAGGCCATCCACAAGAAGAACATTCTTGATGTGTAGTAAATTACCTACATCACCCTCACATATCACCTTACCCGTGTTGTTGTCACCAAATGTAGTCGAACCTCCTTTCTTCTTTGTGAATTTGTTGAAGTGGCTGATTTCACATGTCATATGCTTTGAGCAACCATTGTCAACAATCCATTTTCCTTTTACCTACAAAAAAGGAATATGTTGGTTCCCAACTCAAACTTTGGTATTCAGTGTTAGTTTGGGACCCATTTCATCTTTGGGTAGGTCCCCTTCTTTCTATAAGGACAATAAGTAGAGTAATTGTCATCACTCTTGCAAATGCACAAACCATAGGGTTCTTAGAGTTAGACGACTCTCCAAGGCAAATAGGAGGTTCCTTTCTCTTTTTCTTACCCTTTCCCTTGCTCTTGCTCTTTAAAGCTCCCCCTACATATCCCAAACCACCGCTACCACTATGTCTGGTAGAGTGATCTAGAACTTCATTGAATGTATTCTTTCCCTTGAGGAATTTCTACAAGGAAGCTCTTAGATTGTGATTATCATCACTAAGAGTAATGACAGTAGGAGATAAACTAGAAAGATCATCTTGTGCATGAAGTAAGTCAGCCTCCAAACAAAGGGTTTTAGTAAGATCAGAATCTTTTTCGAAAGTAAGACTAGGAACTTCATGATTAGGTGATAACACCTGATTTTATACACTTTTCACATATATTTTATACCTCCCCTAGCTTACCTTTTATAGATTTTTTCCGACTTATTTTAGCACTTTATGACAAGTATCTCACACACTTTTTCTATGGTTGTAGGGTCACACCAAGCCAAGGTCGCGGTCGACACCTCGAACGTAGCCCATTCGACCATTACAGCCACCCCACCGTGGTCGAGGCCTCCCAGAATCACCTCGACCCCTCACACTCATGCCCCTCACACCCGCGGTGCCTCATGACCCTCACACCTGTAGTCCGCACACCCGTGGTGTGAAGCCATGATTGAGTTTTAGACTACGGTCTAACCAAAGGGGTGCAACACCTAGACTGCAACTGAGAAGGAGACTTAACCAGGCCGTGATCGAGGATAAGATGGTAATGAAGCCTCGACTGAGGCCAGGCTTCGACCAAGACCAAAACTCAACAAGGTGGAGCACGCCTATAAATAGGCCACCTACACGTCTTGTCAAATCATTAGATCTGAAAGGACTATGAAGTGCTGCCATTTTCCAGACTCGTTCCCATCCATCCAATCAGTCTTAGATCTCCAAAGGTAGAAGTTGAGGAGAGAGAAGATTGAAGGGTCCATATTCTTTGAGAGAAGGAGAACATCCATGCCATCGACCTCCTAGATCTAGATCTAAAGAAGTAATGAGTTGTATCGCGTTCTTCTCTCTCTATCTAGATTTATCACTTCCATCTTGTTGTACTTCCCTCAACTCTTCGTTGAACTTGATGTATCTATCATTTTGTAATTTTGTTATGTTTCCCATAAACATGTGTGTCTAAACACTTAACTTGGGTTGGGAGTATATATATATATATATATATATATATATATATATATATATATATATATATATATATATATATATATATATATATATATATATATATATATATAGGGCCCATCTTTATTGCCTGCACGGGTAGCTACCCCCCATCCTTATGACCACTTTTTTTCAAAAAAAAATCACAATTGTAGAGGACTATCTTGTCTAGCTCTCCAAAAAAAATTAGCCAAAAATAATATAATTTTCCCCTCCAAAATAAAAAAACCCGTCCTTATATATATCTGCTATATATTTTGTACAGAGTTACTCTTTTATTCGTGTAGTTACTTTCTGTTCACCATAGTTACTTTTTTGATAGAAGAGTTACTTTTTTGGCCAGGAGAGTTACTTTTTTCACTGTCGGGTAGCGAAAATCCAGGCTACCCACGCAGGCAACGAATGAACGCCCATATATATATATATTATATATATATATATATATATATATATATATATATATATATATATATATATATATATATATATATATATATATATATATATATATATATATATATATATATATATATATATATATATATATATATGTATGTGTGTGTGTGTATGTATGTATATATATATTTATATATATATATATATGTGTGTGTGTGTGTGTGTATGTATGTATATATATATATATATACGTGTATATATATATATATACGTGTATATATATATATATATACGTGTATATATATATATATATATATATATATATATATATATATATATATATATATATATATATATATATATATATATATATATATATACGTGTATATATATATATATATATATATATACTCCCATAAAGATTATCTCCATGCACCGGTTTTAATGCTTCACTTGTATGCTTAGCTACCATCTTGTGATGTTTGATAGTTGGTACCTCGAAAGAGTAGTATCACTAATATCTTGTATTATGGAGTAGTATGAATGCATGAAAATGTTGGAATGCTAAAGCTTATGATCATATGTTCTTCCTTGTAGTTTGTGGATATTCATCGTGCGAGAGAGGTTGTCCCTTGAATTAGATCTATCCTCATCTTGAAAGAGAGACAAATGGACATCTTTATGATAGCTTCTAGTCTTGATAGGTGTATATGAGAGGGAGAGATGATGCTTGCATGTTGGTGAGAAGTTTTAGTAGGTGAAACCCAATCCAAGTTCCCATTCCATATCTTTGTTTCTATCGTATTTTGTTACGCTTTGTTCTTCTTATCTTTAGTTTATTTCTTTTATTTTGATTTGAGTACTATCGTTCCTTTAGGAACGCCCTTTTTAAACCATCTATTATCTGGAGTATATGAGTGTGTGACCCTATGTTCTTAATACTTGCTAACCTTGTCCCTGTGGTTTGACCCTGATTACTACATCAGACCCCATATAATAGTTATGGGGGCTCAAGTGTTGGGTTTCTATCTTTTGAGTCTGACTAATCTAGATCCACTCCTTTCTGGACGCACAATTTAGGCCGGTCAACTTTTGGTTCCATTGTTGGGGACCAGGCAAAATGACATTGTTAAGAACTTGAGTCCACTCACTATACTCATGTGCCTCAAGCTTAGTAATAATCTTGACTGCACAGAAACCTTAAATCTACTACCCTATGTTAACGTAAAATAGTTCGTTTCGCACGTCCAGTTCACTAACTTGATTGTGTGGTTTATTCAGGGAACCCAGAGGGAAGCAAACTCATTCTACTTTTCTCCTTAACCTTGAGTCACCATGCCACCTTGTGTGGATGGTACTCTCACTTGGGATGAGCGGAATGTGAGGATTCCAGATAACCCCCACCACCGCCAGGATCGAACGAAGACAGAGATGGTCGTTACTCAGATGGTCATCTACATGAAGGAGAACATCGGAAAGAAGAACGTTAAGATGAAGATCGTCACGAAGAAGATCAACGCAACAAAGAATGATGCTACCGACACCAAAGAAGGAACCACCACAACCATCATGACAATGAATAAGGGCACGATGATTGGGACAATGACAGTGAGGATGATGAAGAGGGGAAAACTCTTAGAGAGCTGACAGCAATAAGGGCCAATGAATCTAGATGTCTGATCGTCATCCCACACTTCAACATAGCAAACTTTGAGTTCAAACCAACTATCATCTCGATGATCCAAAATAAACCTTTGTGTGAGAATTTGAGAAGTGAAAACACATACCATCACCTCGATGCATTTAAAAATATTTGTGATACCATCAAGATGAGGGGAGTCCCGCAAGAAGTGATATATTGTAAAGGCTTCAACTTCTCTCTTGAAGATAAGGCTCTATCTTGGTACCTCAATCTCCCTCAACATCCATAGATGGGTGGAGACCCCTGGAAGATGCTTTTGTTACTAAGTTTTATCCTACCAAGAGGACTATTCGCAACATGCAGAAGATCACTTCTTTTGCACAAAAGCTAGAAGAGAACTTGCACGAAGCATGGGAATGTTTTCAGGAGTACCAGAGAGATTTTTCACACCATAATTACCATAAAGGGTTCCTCGTGACCACTTTCCATAATGAACTGACTCCTAATGAGAGGAATTCATTAAACATAACTGCTGGCAGTGACTTCCTTGAAAAGAAACTGAACAGAACCATGAAGATAATAGACAACATGGTTGCACTGCAAGCATGCATAGACTATGATAGGAATGATGGAGGATCGACGAGGAAGGTAGGGTCTGAAGGACCATCTATTGAAGCCAAGGCCTTAGAGACCATAACGACATAGATTTAGAAAATAGCAACTAATGTAAAACAACTACAAGATACTAGAGCCAAAAGCAAGAAGAATACTGAGAAGGTCATGAATTGTGTCACCTGTAGAGAATGAGGGCATGGGATCAATAATTGTATCTATACCAGGCCTGAGGAAAGTGATGAAAGCGAAAGAGAAGAAGAGACGCATAATGTCTCCTATGTCAACTTCAAGTGACAAGACCATCCTGGGTTTAGTTATGGCAACAAGGATGTTCCGGAGAACACACATCAGCTGGGTAGTTCATTTAAACATCCCCCGGGGTTTGAGACAAAAGGTATGCCAACACAATACACCAAGACAACTAGCTACCAGTAGTACAGAAACAACTATCAAGGCCAAAACAAAAATGTGAGCAGGCAAGGACAAGGGCAAGGCCCAGGGCCGATCCAAGCAAAAGACAATAACCAAGTTGACATGATTCCTCAACTTTTTGACTTTGCAAAGAGGCAAGCAATGGTAAATGATCAACTGGCTCAAAGTGCTCTCATGAATTCGAGAGTACTAATTAACATGCAAACTCAAATGGTGGATATGCAAACTCATCAGTGATAGATTGATCAGCAACTTGCACAACTGGTCGACCTAATGAAAAATCCTTCTAGAAAGATCTCGTTGAATACCGAGATTGCCCAAATGGGTACCCTTCGATCTGGGAAAATGTTGGAGGATGCTAAAACTAAAAACACTAAAGAAGAAAGAAGTCATGCTGATCAACAGTCTGAGAACAAAAAGGAAACAAATTAATTAAGAATGATTGAACAAGCTAACTATGGTAAAGAAGCAAGATCACCCAAAAAGAAGAAGGAAGGAGAGAAAGAGGACTCAGACCCTCTAGGAGATGTTCTTTCGAAGAAGAATCCATATGCCCCAAGAATTCCTTTCCCCTATAAGTTAATAAAAGCATACTTGAAGAAGAGGTACAAAAAATTCATGGAAGTTGTAAAGAAGCTTCACATGGATGTGCCCTTTCTTGATGCAATAGAAGAAATGTCGACTTATGAAAAGCTCTTCAAAGATATAATTATAAAGAGAAGAAGAGGTGACCACATTGAGACTGTTCAGTTAGCAAAGATGTCCAATGCTTTTTTTCAAGCAGAGATGCCTACTAAGAAGAAAGAACCTGGAGCATTCAACATACCTTTATGTGTTGGAGATAATGTGGAGAGAAAAGGATTAGCTGACTTGGGAGCAAGCACCAGTCTAATGCCCCTGACTCTGGCCCAAAGGCTTGGGCTGACAGACATGGTAAAGATAGGGATGAGGATCAGCAGGGATGAGGATCAAGTTAGCTGATCATACCTTCACAAGGCCAGTGGGAATAGTAGAAGATGTGTCGATAAGAGTTGGGAGATTTTTCATACTATCATATAGTGGTAGTAGACACAGTCGAAGACTCCAGATGCCCTATGATATTTGGAAGGCCTTTTCATGCAATGGGGAGAGCACTAATAGATGTTGCTGAGGGAATCATCATGCTACAAGTGGGAACGATCACTTGGATTTTAGGGTATAAGATGCCATGAGAGGACCATCTCTATCTGAGTTGGCCTACTTCATGGATAGCTATAATAGTATTGCGAAGAAGTGCAAGAAGATAAAGCAATTGTAGATCCACTAATGAGAGCCCTAAATAGCCAGGATCCTATGATGGAAAGCCAACAAGTTGTGGAAATCTTGGATTATTTGAACCAACTGGAAGAAGAATCCAGTGATGACAAAGAAATAATTGAAACAGTGAAGTATGCTTTGTTGGAACAGACGGCTGAGGAGAAGAAAGCGTCAAATCCCAAGCCAGAGTTAAAGCCTCTTCCAAAAGGGTTGAAATATGAATTCTTAGATGAAGAAGAAAGGAATCCAGTAATTGTCAATGCCAACATATCAGATGACCAAATGGGAAAGTTGTTAGACGAGATGAGGTTGCGTACAAAAGCTATAGGGTATTCGATGGAGGATATCAGAGGTCTCAACCTGACTTTATGTATGCACAGAATTTGCCTTGAAGAGACATCCAAGCCACTATCTCAACCACAAAGGAAGCTAAATCAAATGTTGAAAGAGGTTGTGAAGAAAGAAGTAATAAAACTACAAGATGCTGGAATCATCTACCCAATAAGCAACAGCAATTGGGTTAGTCATATCCATGTTGTACCCAAGAAGGGTGGAATGATGATCATAGGCGGGGGGGATGGAGATGAAGTCACCACAAGGACAGTGACAAGCTGGTGGATGTGCATTGATTACCACAAGTTAAATACAATCACTAAGATCACTTCCCCTTGCCATTCATCGACCAAGTTTTAGAAAGGCTGGCCCATCATGACTATTTTTGTTTTCTATATGGATATTTCAAATTCTATCAAGTCCCTATTCACCCAGATGATAAAGAGAAAATTACATTCACGTGCATCTATGGCACATATGCATTCAGTGAATGTCGTTTGGACTATGCAATACACTTGCAACGTTCCAACGTTGTATGATCTCAATGTTCTCATATTTTCTAGAAGATATTGTAGAAGTCTTTATGGATGATTTGTTAGTCTATGGGACCGACTTTGATGCATGCCTAAGAAATTTGTCTCTAGTGCTATAAAGATGTGAGGAAAAACATCTCATTCTAAATTGGGAGAAGTGCTACTTCATGGTACAAGATGGAATCATTCTAGGTCACAAGATTTTGAAGACGGGAATTGAGGTGGACTTGAGTAAGATTGAATCTATCTCAACGCTTCCACTGCTAAAGTTTGTAACAGGAGTAAGAAGTTTTTTGGGACATGCAGGATACTACAAGAGGTTTATAAAGGATTTCTTGAAAATTTCAAAGCCTTAGTCTAATCGTCTTCTCAAAAATGTCGAGTTTGAATTCACCAGCAAATGTCTGGATGCCTTGAATACACTGAAAAGAGTGCTAACAACATCACCAATTCTTCAAGCACCAGACTGGGAATTGCCCTTTGAAATCATGTGTGACGCCAATGACTATGTGATAGGCATTGTCTTGGGATAGAAAAAGGACAAGAAACATCATGTAATTTGTTATGTGATCCAGATGCTTGATGAGGTGCAAGTAAACTACACAATTATGGAAAAAGAAATGTTGGACATTGTATTTTCCTTTGATAAATTCATATCATACTTAATAGGATCGAAGGTGAAATATATAAAGACCATGGACCAATTAAGTATCTGATGCAGAAGAAGGATACGAAACCATGACTTTTAAGATGGGCGTTGCTGTTGTAAGAGTTTGATCATGAAATCATCAACAAGAAAGGGAAGGAGAATGTGGTTACAAACCACTTGTCTAGAATAGTCTTCGACGAAGAAAATTAGTTACCAGTGAATGTCAATTACACTATTAAAGCCCTACTAATGGCTCTATTTGACAAGCACAGACTACCCTAGTTTCCAGATATCTATAACTATCTAGCCTGTGGGCAGTTACCATCAGAGATCACATAAAACTAGAAGAAGAAGTTGTTTTCTGATTTGAAGAATTACTACTGGGACACATTACTTTTCAAAAGATGCTCTGACAATCTATATTTTTAGTGCATACCAGAAGAGGACGTGCCAATGATCCTAAAAGAGTGCCATTCTTCACCTTATGGTGGGCACCATGGTGAGGATAGGACAACAACAAAGGTCCTACAGTCTGGATTTTATTGGCCCACACTTTTTAAGGATGCATCTTCTTTTGACAAATCATGCAAAGAATGTCAGCTAATGGGAAATATAAGTAGGAAGAACAAGATGCCCATGACAGATTGGGTAGAAGTTGAAATTTTTGATGTTTGGGGAATTGACTAGATGGGACATTTTCCACCATCAAAATGGAATCATTAAATTCTCATCATTGTTGACTATGCTTCCAAGTGGGTTGAAGCAATTGCTACTCAAACTTTTGATTCCAAGGCCGTGATAAAGCTTTTTGAGAAAACTATATTTCCACTCTTTGGAGTATCGCGCACGGTCATAAATGATGGAGGATCACATTTTGGTGAGAAACAATTTGAAGCTTTGCTAAGAAAGTACAAGGTGAAGCACAAGGTCATGACTCCTTGCCACCCCCAGACATCGGGGCAAGTGGAAGCATCAAATAGACAGAAAGCAAATCTTAGAAAAGACTGTGAGCCGCACAAGGAAATATTTGTCAATGAAGCTAGATGATGCACTTTGGGCTTACCAAACCACTTACAAAACATCTATAGGGACGACACCCTACAGGTTGATTTATGGTAAATCCTATCATCTACCACACGAACTAGAGCACAAGGCTCTATGGGCCATAAAATTTCTAAATATGGACCTTGACAAGGCTGGACAGAAAAGGTTCCTTCAGCTCCAGGAGCTCAAAGAGCTGATGTTGCATGCCTATGAAAATGCAAGGATTTATAAACAAAGAACGAAAGTCTGGCATGATGCCCATTTGAAGAACAAAGATGTTCACAAAGGGGACAAAGTCCTTTTATTTCATTCAAGTATTTGGTTATTCCCTAGAAAGCTTAGAATGAGGTGGTTAGGTCCCTTTTCTGTAGTAAAAATCTACCCATCAGGGATGATGGAGATATCAGGAGAGAAGACATGAAATTTCAAGGTAAATGGACATAAAGTAAAAATGTACTACAAAGATGAAGCATTTGTGAGGAGGTCAGAGCTCAGTTTAGGGGAGGCCAACTTAGTAACAAATGTAATGAATGAAACAACAACTGCACCTGTGGAGGGAGAATGAAGATAGGATGGAAAAGAAACTCAAGTTAAAGACTTTAAACAAGTGCTTCTTGGGAGGAAACCCAAGCTTTTCTATTTTTCATGTTTTAAATTTTCCCGAACCATCCTTGACTTTCTTCTCAAAATGACATTCTTCTCGACTTAATCTCATACTTCCTCGAACTAATGAATCTATCACCCGAACCATCCTTGATGAATGAGTACTCAAGAGACGTCGAAGTAGTAGAAGCAAGCCCACACCAATGTGGAGCATCCCCGTCACCCCTGCATCCCCCACTTCCCTACGATTCCCAGATATTTTCACTCCGTTGAGGTATTCATTCATGCTTTCTCTCAATTCTCCATCACCAATACTCTTGTTCATTGAACCGCCACATTTTTAGCAACCTTGTTGATTTAAGAACGGCCACAGAAACTGTTGTGGCCCTACTGATTTTCTACAACATCACTGCCTAACCCAGGCTAGGGTTTAAGACCCATGTTGAACACGCGACTTATCGAATGAGGTTTGGACCTCTAGTTCTATCACCATCATCGGAGGAGCAGGACCTCTTGTCCTCCATTGTTATGACTGCGACATCGCTCGATGACTGTTGGCCATTGCATTTATCAAACTAAAAAATGCTTGCTCACTGACCGTGGGTCGCGGTCGAGACCCTACAGAGGCGACCACAGTTGTTCTCATTTTTACTTCTCTTGATCGCGAGTCACAGTGTTTTTCAACGTGTTGATAGAACAAGATTTGACTGCGGGTCGAGATCATAGCTTGGTCATGAATCTTTCGACCACGACTGTGATCATTCTTGTTTGCTTCTCGACCGTAGTCCCTCTAAATCAATACACCTCGGTCGCGGTGTGATGAACTTTTTGACCAAGTATACCTTAGTCGTGGCCTGGACTGCGGTCAAGGTCATATTTTGTTCAAAGACTGTGGTCGAGGTGTTAAGAGAAAAATCATAAATACATCATAATTATACATACACATGACAATAGAATAAGATAATTAATGAAGGAGGGTTAAATATATATTTATCACCATGCTAATGATATAATTTTAAACTTTTCAGAATGTCAGACTCAATGGGCAACTCATTGCTAAAGGGCAACATCATTGAAGGAAATAGAACAGACTGTGGACAAGATATCATCAACCTTAAAAAGTGATACAAGCCTGCCAACAGCAAGGAGATTACAACTACAGCTGACAATGGACAATTATCAGTGCATTCTGGGTCATCAGATGCCAGAAGAGTCAGAGGTATCATAGGGTACGTCTCGAACAGAGACTTCAGAGTACCAGCCTACAGAGGCTGAACTGAAGAGCCTAGGGAAAATAAAGGATTAGCCCAAGGAGGTCAAGCACCACAAAAAGATGAAGATGACTATGGAAAAGGAAACAAAAGGGGAGGAGAAAGAAACGGTCTGCACTAAAGAAGAAGAGACTGAAGGATCAATGCTAAACCAAAATGGGCCAACATTTATGCCAAAGGATGATGTGCACCAGTCAAATTATGATTGGATGCTACAAGTCAAGTTGTTCAGGCCTACGAGGTATCCCAACGTCGATGACTTCAAGAAAATGGGAGTATACAACAGAGTTATCCAATTCTTAGAGGGTGCAAAACTATGCACCCTATGCACCTTAGAAACCCCATCTGTGAAGCAACTAATAGTAGAATTTCTATCCTCCTTAGAGAAAGTCCCAATAAAGGAGGGAAGAACAAAAAGGGGGGTGGAGACTTCAAACTGGAGGTGAGACTAAGAGGAAAGTCTCACACAATTATAGAGGATATTCTCAACACCATCTTCACACAAAAAACAGTAGAAGCACAAGCCTACTCCGCCGTACTAGGAGAAAAAGAAATTTTCAGATACAACAACCACAAAATGTGGAAAGAATTGATAGGATAAAACAAACATAAATCCAAGAATTGATAGGATAGGGCTCTTTGCTCCGCCTTCTCTCTAGCGTCCCCCCGACGGCCGCTGTTGGGGGGAGGGGAGTGTCTCCTCAGAGCTTCCCTCCCCCTGGCCTCAACGATGGTTAGCTAGATCTGTAGGTTCGTGCTCTCCCTGGAGTTTTGTTGGATCTGATGCCCTCAATCGATCCTTTGAGAGCTTCCTCACTCGCCCTGGTTCGATGTAGAAGGATGTGTCGCGAGCCCCAACAGGCTGATGGATAGGCGAAGACTTTGTCGAATCTTCTCCGTTCAAGAGTGATGGAGATATGGGGCATGTCCTAGATGTATTGGGGCACTTGTGTTGCTGCTCCGCGCTGCTGAAGCTAGGTGGTCTCCGCACCAACTACTTCTCTAGCACCTGCTCGCCCAGTGGTCGAGGATCTTGTTCCCAGGATGCAGTTGCCTCATTGGCTTGACTGGATATCGGAATGGGTCCTTCTGGTGGTTTGGATCTCATCCCCGACACTGGTGTGGCTCGTGATTACAGTGGTCCACGATGTGTTTCGGTGGATCAACATCAGGCTAGGGTCTCTCCCTGTGTCTCCCGACGCCGCCTTCCACGCGGTGGGTGTTCTGGCTCCTGACGGAAAGTACCGACGCTTCCGGCATCCATGACAGGGGAAGGTGGTGGTTGCGCTGTGAGTGCCTACTTCCCGTTGTTCCCCTTGGGCTCGTCTACTGGAAATTTCGGGGGGCTCAGCTGCCATGGCGGTTGTGTTCCTTCGTCAGAATCATGACATGGCCATTACTGTTGGGTTTCTCGGCACTTCTGGCTGGGCGGGTTTGAGACTTGGTCCTACCAGGTTGATGAAGACCCATCGACATCAACTTTGGCCTTCCTCGGTGACTTGCTTCCCTGACCTGGTGATTATGCCTGGAGATGGGAAAATGTGGAATGGATTAACCTTCCTTCCTTGTTGGCTCTTCTTCTGATGTGTAGCTGGAATGCCTCCAAGGTATTCGATGAGTGGTCTCTGTGCAAATAGAAACCTTGTTTTTGCTTGTTCGTTTGAAACCAGAACTAGTGATGATAGGCAAGAGAGGCTACAGGGCTAACAGGGCTACTCGGTGAGATAGAAGTGAAAAGGATTTCCCGATTCTTAGTGCAATGCCACTCTTTATGGGTGCAGTTACTGTCAGTTGGTATTGTGCCAAGCATGAAGGCCTGACTTGGAGCTTTTACCCTTGATGCACCCTGATAGAAAAACTGCATCGACTCTTGCCTGTCACACAGTTAGTTAGTGCTTATGGTCTGACATGGAGGCTCTGTTTGGGTGATTGCTCATTCTAGATCCTTGTGATTGCTAGCTGAGAAAGTTGGATGCTCAAAGGCTAGATCCAGGCAGGGTGGCTGGTGTTGGACTATGTCAGGCTGTGGTTACTATGTGTAGGTATGCTGAATGTACGTAAATGTGGTTTGTATTAGTCTTTCTTCTGGTAGGAGTGCTCTGGATCTAGCCTGATTAGCTTGATAGGCTTTTCTAGTTTTTTTTTGTTCCATCCAGTGATCTTTGATCCCCCTGCGTGGGGGTAATGATCCTAAGATAAGTTTGTTTTTTGGTTTTTGTCTGGTGTAATGGGGTACCTAGTGCCCAAAGTTTTTGGTAATATTAGCAACACGCATTTTCGACCGACCAAAAAAAGAACTCCAAGGATACCCTGATCACCTCATGCTTCATCAGTGTGATACAGAAGATAACTGCTAATATGATATACACAAGATCGAAGACAGGGGGATTAACCAAGGGAGACCTATTCATGATATGGTCTATACTAAACAAGAAGCTAGTAAGCATTGGAAAAATTCTAATTGGAAGGCGATCAACAGCCATGGGAGGGGAATCCAAACAGAACAAGGAATTCTACATGGGAGGCCAGATCGCGAAGATAGCCCACCACTTCATGAGTGCAGACATGTTGATGAAGTACAAAGTAACAAAGGGGCACGCAAAAATTGGCATCAAGTCCCTCATCAACACGAGAATCTTGGTGCAGAAGGGAGATAAACTCTACTACAAACAAAGTTGCTCCAAAAAACTCCTTCCCCTCCCAAAAATGGTGTATTATGACGCCCACAAGCTACGGCCCACCCAAGAAGACATCGACAAGATGTACTCAGGGGCCATCCACAATATCATGGAGAAACCATCGAAAGCTGATGAAGAGGGCAATAAAGCCAAATCTTCAGAGATAGAAAAGAAGAAGTCGGAGGAAAAGAAAAAGCTGACAATAAGGAAGAAGAAGAAGAAGGAAGTGGTGTATGAGCCCACAACTCTGAAGGCAACCTCACCTCCCATAGTTGTGGAAACAATAGTGAGTAGGGACACCAACCTCACGAAGAAATAATAGAATAAGATGTCTAGGTGAATCTGGATGACACGACATGGAAAAGTCCATACCTTGAAGCGGTAATAGAAGAACACCAGGCGATGGGCAAACAAGAACCCAGCCAGCAAGACAAAGAATCTGAAGTTGTACCCGAGCTAGAAATTTCAGAAGTAATCCTTCAAATGTTGGGACATCCAGAGCATAGAGTGTCCAAACTGACATTGCCAACTCCACAATCGGAGGAACCAAGTGTTGGGTTTTTAGGGGAGACAGAGAAGGCAGTGGAAACAAAAAATTTCTTCTCCCAAACCCAGAATAAAGGAATTGCGTCAACGTCTATACAATAGGAAAGATGGTTTGTAGAGGCATACCCTGTCTCGAGGATTGCTCAGCGACGTTACCTCGTGGCTTGGACGGTCTTCACCTCCGGTCTTAGATGGTGTCTGTGCTGCTCCTGGTCTCACCGGGACTGTCGGGATTGATAGCTATCCTTCGAGCGACAGAAGTATCCTGCCTCTGAAGTAGTCCACACGGACCACCTGGAACTCCAATCTCCTTGTCCCAAAAGGAATCAGAAGGATTCGCACCTTCCTATCATTGTACTAGTCACCAACACACTCTCCTACAACCAATTGCTTTTCTGTAGTTGTATTTCCCTTGTTGTGCCTCCCTTATCAGGTAGCACTTGCTCAGGCTCTCTCAGTTACCACAACTAGAGAGAATGACAACTTTGTAGAGCAACTGGTGTTCTGAGTTGTTGTCCATGAGAAACCCGCACAACCCCTATATATATAGGAGGGTCATGGGACATGGTTCTCTACCCTGAGCAATGCGGGATTAAACAGGAGTAGAAGGGTTCGAGATTTTCCACAAAACAACCAACTGCACCACCTGAACTGATCATTTCAAGCATGAACTGATCGGTTGGGGACCTGAGTCGATCGGTTCACACCTGAATCGATCAGTTGGGACACCTGAGCTGATTGGTTCACTGCTGAGCCAATCGGTTCGTGGTCCTGGTTCAACTCAAATTGATTTTCATATTTGTTTCCGATTAATCAAATATTAATCATTGTCCAAATTGAATTTGTACAAGTGAAACAAATTGTATTTGCAAAATAGTCTTCTGACTTTCCAAATGATCTCGGTTGGTCACATGAATCGACTGGTTCAATAATTGAGCTGATTATTTCATGACACATGAACTGATCGACTCACAACTTGAGCCGACCGGTTCACCAACCTGAGCTGATCGGTTCATCCAATGAGTCGATCGGTTGGGGCAGAAGACTTGTGAAAATCAGTCAATCACAGTTTCAATCAATCTGATACTCCAATCAATCGGTCCAACACCTTGAACGCTATGATATTGAGCTATCAATTGATTGAGTGTTTAATTGAACTACTAAACTCCATTAGTAATCAATATAAACATCATTTTTGGATAAACTCCTCTTCCAGGTTAAATCCAATGTGTGTGACCCTACAAGTCCATTTCACGTTGGTAGTGAAAATCCATAACACTTATGACTTCACAAGCAAAGAGCGGTGCCTAGTCGCACATCAGTGCTACCCAAGTTAAAAGGAAAGTTGGAGAACAACTTTCAATCCTACAATCCATGAATGGTGTTATAGTGAATGTATAATTCCTTTGTCACTGATATCCTAAATGAACTCAAGGCATGGAACAGTCATCCTTTCACCGTTCATTATCTTTCTTAATCTTAGAGTAGATTGGAGGAGATATGTATGACATCAATATCACATACTGATTCACATATGTGTGCACGCCTATCTCAATCCTACTCATCAAGTGGCCATGGATATCAAACTCCCTTAGGAGGGACAAATCCCATATCTATCACTCACCCCTCAAAAGCCCCATGTGTCAAAGCCACCCAATCATCACCTTTATAACAACCCATGTTTCAGGATTGCATTTGATGATGTCAAAGTGTACCCAACGACATGTGTTGAGTGTATTGATTTCAGGTCAAAGAATCACACTCACCACCATCACTGTGAGAACTGACTATGACTACCATGTCATGGTTCCATGTGTCAAACTCACGGTGGGTCTGTCTGATACACTTGTTCTCTAACAAGTACCTATGTGTTTGGTTTGATATCTCCATATCATGACTAATGAGATTTTGTCATCAACCAACACCACAATCTACGCTTGTGTGTCATTGTTGTCTATCTACCTTCCACAATGACATCTGACTAGGGACATAATAAGAATGTACAAACTCTTAGCATCTGTATGATCTCATCGTTCAGGTCCTGAACTTGAATGCATATGTCATTGAGTACTGTCATTCTCAAGACATTCAATCTATTCTATCATTATCTCATATGACAGAACCAGAAAGAATTGAAAGCTTTCCTTTGATCTTTATCAAATCAATCTTAATGTATCCCACCAATCATCCCAGGATTGGCTCTCAAGGCATACATACCAATAGACTCCCACTTGCATTTCGAGCCAATCACCCTTGAATCATATTCATAGTGATCTTCAAACATGTCCCACGTTACTGTGCTCTAGTGCTAACATAGTGAGTTATGGCAACACCTTGCCAAAGTCAGTATTAACTACTTGTCTCTCATCTCTTCGCTGTACATCACACGTATGAGATGGAGTTGTCGTAATATGTGATCGAGTATTCCTTTTCTAACATTTAGCCACATTACATGACCAAGTACTCCTTACTTGTCATCAAAGATTGGAATATCTATAAGTTCTCTATGAACTCCTAGATCCAAATAGTATCCATTGTTGTTCTCTAACACACGGATACTCAGCATTTCCTTTTAAAACAGCTTAAATGGAACGTTTCCATTTATCAACAAACATTCACTTTTATATATCCCATATATATTTTGCGATTAATTTTCTGTCCTTTTTGGAAGTTCCCATCAGTGTAACTCTTTACAGTGAATCCTTCCTTATTTCCATAGAACTAGTACTTCTAAAGTACTTATCAAGTTCTTATGGTATTCCAGTAACCCTTACTGGAACTAGACAGACATCCACTCGTCATGTCCCCCACATACGAGTTATCAGGATGAACACATCATATTGTCATGTCCTACATACAAGATGATGAATGCATTTCATTCTTTCTATGTCCATACATGCAGGATAATGGGATAATTACATACATGATAGATCCATATCTATTCTTAGTGTTCAAATTCTTCATAAGAATTGGACAATTGGCCTTGGGATACTAACTCCATGTAACATGGACAGGTTTTCTCCCACTGAATATGTGCACACTGAACCCTTCAGTATAGATTGCCAATGTATGTTCTCTCTTTTTAGGTCAAGAGATTTTTCGAGAACTATCTCTATAGATCTCTATTCCAATCACATAGGAAACGTCTCTATCTTCCATAAAGATAATTTCCACTTTGGATTTCCATTCTAGAACATTTCCATTTCACATCAACATGTGGAATGTGAATATGCTCCCACTAAATCACAGATCCCTTTTTTATCTTTATCATATCATTCAAACCCTTTGACTATATTATCAAAGTAAAGATCATATTTCTGAGTTGCTTGTACTCAATCAATCACATTGATTAGTCCATTGTAACTTGTAGACTTCATTTGCATTAATGGATTCATAAACCTTATAGATTGTGTCACGTACACATCCTCATTTTATTCCTTATAGGAATGTAGTTTAGTATCCGTATGCCAAATCTCTTAGTCATTAAGTTGAAATCAACAAGCATCATCCTTCTTAAAATGTTATCCATGTGTCTTAACGCTTAAGACTCATTCGCTCTTATGGATTTCATCCCAATGGGTGCTACCATCAAGGTCACATCTTATGGTTCATATGGAAGTCATTTAGGATGTAATGGTCATAAACCATAACTCAAAATATAGTTCCTCATATTCATCTAGATAGTTGATTCATCTCATGACCAACTTATCACATAGATAATCAAGGTGTATCTGTTAAGGATATAATATCTCACAACTCCTTGTGATTCTTAATGTCCTTTATTAGTGTGGGGTATTCTTTATTTAAGAAGAAATTAGTTATTTGATAATCATCCTCTAACTCCTTAGAGTATGACTCCTTTTGATTTAGACATCACCATGCCTTAATCATGAGTTCACTATGATACATAATCATAATCACTCATAAGGATCTCAAACATTTGGTCCAAGTATTTCATTCATTGATCTCATCAACAATTAACACTTTACCAAATCCGTACTTCATCTATGATATTCTTGAACACTTCAAGATATTCATATTGGTATTTCTATAAACGCCATTTGAAGTATTAGCATTAAATCCAATAGGTATGTAAATACATCACATGTATTATTCCTAATAGGATGATCATTCTTCTACTACCTTAGTGAAGATTGATTAATCATGTCCAAGAGATTCATGTCTCTTACTGGTTCTCTAACCAAAAGAGTCTAGATTTATCCATCATATGGAAACTAGAAATGAATTTCTTATGATTTATGATAATTTGATTGTTTGAGTTATCAATAACTTTTAGGTATCATTTTATCTTATGCATACCAAGTACCACAAGATAAACAAGGCATTGCCATAAAGATCATATCTTTGAAATTGAAACATCAACATTATTAATTGCTATCATTGTCATACAATATGTAAAAATAATGTGTTTCTATCCATTGGCAAATATGAAATAGCAGTTCATAACTCTATTACATGCCTTCAAGGCTGAAAATAAACTAAAGTACTCCTATCTATGGTGGCAACACTTGCCCCATTTATTGAGTGCTTTACATTTTATATCTTGGTATCATATACCTCAAAAAATTTACAAGATTATTTCATGACACCATCAGGTGGAGACGTTTGTCGCCTCCTTCTTATTTTATTCTTCCAGATAGAGAGGACAATTCCTTTTCCAATGTCCTGGCTTTTGACAATGGTGGCAATTGCCTCTCTTGGTCACGCCTCCCTTGGCCTTGAGATTTGAAGATGACTTGGACTACTTGCTAGCATCAGAACTTTTCTTAGCTTTTCCCTTGCCCTTGCATTTAGACTTGCCTTTCTTGCTACTGATCATCATCACAGACTTAGGCTTGTCCTTCTTCATTTGTCCCTCAGTTTTCCTCAACATGCCTAACAACTCTGTCAATGGCTTGTCAAAGTTGTTCATGTTATAGTTCATCACAAACTAACTGTAGGATTCTGGCAACGATTACAGTATCACGTCAGTAGCCAACTCTTGGCTCAGGGGAAATCCCAGTCTCATCAGGTTCTCCACATACCCTATCATCTTGAGCATGTGAGGACCAACTGGATCTCCTTTTGGAGACATCATATCTCTCTTTCCGTGCTTGATCTTCATACATGTTCTTGAGATGCTGAATCATCTCAATGACACCCATGTTCTCATGTTGTCTCAGCAAATTTTGGTTCATGGAGCACAACACCAATCACTTTGCATCAATGGCATCATCAGAATGCTTCTTATAAGCATCTCTTTCTGCCTTTGGTGCGGTAGGAGCAGGTTCCTCTGGAATTGGAGTATCTAGGACATAGAGCTTTCGCTCTTGAGTGATAACAATTCTCAATGTCCTAAACCAGTCGTGGAAGTTTGTCCCATTCAGCTTGTCCTTTTCAAGGACCGATCGCAAAGAAAAGTGATTGTTGTTTGTTGTCATTTTTACTACAAAAGGAAACATATGCAATTTAGTCCAAAACTCAATTTTGACTTATTTTATTGATTTGAAAAGTTGACGATATAATTAGGACTTTAATTAATTATCGCTCCCACTATTTTTGTTCAAATTGATAGCCCTCACCATCAATTTGGAAGATTGTAGCGTACAATCTTCTAGTGGATCAAGATCATGAAATCCTCTGAGTCATGGACCATCTAGTGCTATCACCCACAACTTAGCTCTTCTAGGTAGGCAACTCTTTCCAATTGCATCATATGCAACTCTTGAAAGATGTCATATGAAACTCCTTGCAATGATCACCTCCATGCCTCAAGGTGCTAGATCCTATCTAGGTCACCTTGTTAAGTATGACACAAAGCCAACACGATGAATATGCACCCTGCTAGGGTAGACCCACATATCCATCCTTCACGCTTCCACGAGATAGATGGTGCACCACGCTAGGGTGTGCCCACACTTGGCCGATCAAGCTTTTCACGTGTGTCGCATTTGGAAGGCATCTAAAACTTTAATATTTAATGAGGGATTTTGTTTTTATAGGTACATATACATATCCAATCACCAAAATACATAGCACATATCATATACATTCTATATCCCACAGAAAACATGTGAAACAATAAAAAGCGATGATAATGGCCTCCTAATGTGATTCCTTGAGCCAAGAGGAATCACGGTCATCTAGGTCTACATCATATGCAACATTTCCATGATGAATTTCTATAGCCAACCAAATTGATCAA
This sequence comes from Alisma plantago-aquatica, assembly GCA_963693085.1. Lineage (NCBI taxonomy): Eukaryota > Viridiplantae > Streptophyta > Magnoliopsida > Alismatales > Alismataceae > Alisma > Alisma plantago-aquatica. The sequence goes on along the minus strand of OY856413.1, from coordinate 199,135,159 downwards.
CTCATCACATGAATGACCTGCTCATCCTGGTCAGTCAACTGGGTTCCACCAGTCGATCGGTTGGCTCCTCCAACCGATCGGTTCTCCTGGTTGTCGTGCATCTCCTCATGGCCGCCACTTGATCGTCTCACTCCTCGAAATGGTCGTCTGGATCACCAACCAATTGGTTCACTCCATGAACCAATCGTCTCAGTTGTCATCAAGTTGTCCGCCGTTCTTTGACATAACAGGAAATAAAAGATCTATCCTATTTTACATTTGAATTGGGAAACCTTGAGTTACATTGGGGGGAGCAAAGGTAGGAAAGAAATCTCAAGTTATCTCGAGTTAAATCAGGAATAAGGAGGTAGGGAATCAGTGCGTAGACCGAGATGAAAGCAACCACATACAACCAAGCACACATACACAGGGTTTATTGGCCATAACCACTCTATACATCCACCACAAAAATCATTTAAGGGTGACGCGTATTGAGTTCATTCATTTTACATATCATATATGTATATTTGGATTTATGGATTTAGGATTGGACATGCATAAAGCCAATTTTATTTGCATCGTATGCAATAAATAAATGCAAAAAAACAAAATTGATCATATAGATAATCCTAAAGTATAGAGCAGTTGATGTGGCTCTGATACCACTGGTTTTTAGGGGAGACAGAGAAGGCAGCGGAAACAAAAAATTTCTTCTCCCAAACCCAGAATAAAGGATTCGCGTCAACGTCTATATAATAGGAAAGATGGTTTGTAGAGGCATACCTTGTCCCGAGGCTTGCTCGGCGACGTTACCTCACAGCTTGTGCAGTATTCACCTCCAGTCTTGGACGGTGTTTGTGCAGCTCTTGGTCTCACCGAGACTGTCAGGATTGACAGCTACCCTCCGAGCAGCAGAAGTCTCCTACCTCTGAAGTAGTCCACACGGACCACCTGGAACTCCAATCTCCTTGTCCCACAGAAGTAGTTGCACCCTCCTGTCAGTGTACTAGTCACAAACACACTCTCCTACAACCAATTGCATTTCTGCAGTTGTCTTTCCCTTGTTGTGCCTCCCTTATCAGGTAGCACTTGCTCGGGCTCTCTAGGTTACCACAACCAGAGAGAACGACAACTTTGCAGAGAAACTGGTGTTAGAGTTGTTGTCCATGAGAAGCCCCCACTACCCCTATATATATAGGAGGGTCATGGGACAGGGTTCTCTACCCTGGGCAATGTGGGATTAAACAGGAGTAGAAGGGTTCGAGATTTTCCACAAAACAACCAACTACGCCACCTGAACCGATCGTTTCAAGCATGAACCGATCGGTTGGTGACCTGAGATGATCGGTTCACACCTGAACCGATCAGTTGCGACATCTGAGTCGATCAGTACACTGCTGAGCCGATCAGTTTGTGGTCCTACTCCAACTCAAATCTACTTTCATATTTTTTCCCGATTAATCAAATATTAATCCCTGTCCAAATCGAATTTGTACAAGTGAAACAAATTGTATTTGAAAAATAGTCTTCTGACTTTACAAATGATCTTGGTTGGTCACATGAATTGACTGATTCAACAATTGAGTCGATCATTTCATGACACATGAGCCGATTGACTCACAACTTGAGTCGACTGGTTCACCAACCTGAGTTGATCGGTTCATCCCATGAGCCGAACGGTTGGGGCAGCAAACTTGTACAAATCAGTCAATCATAGTTTCAATCAATCGGATACTCCAATCAATCAGTCCAACACCTTGAACACTATGATATTGAGCTATCAATTGATTTAGTGTTTAATTGAACTACTAAACTCCTTTAGTAATCAATATAAACATCGTTTGTGGATAAATTCCTCTTCCAAGTTAAATCCTATGTGTGTGACCCTGCAGGTCCATTTCACGTTGATAGTGAAAATCCATAACACTTATGACTTCACAAGCAAAGAGCAGTGCCTAGTCGCACATTAGTGCTACCCAAGTGAAAAGGAAAGTTGGAGAACAACTTTCAATCCTACAATCTGTGAATGGTGTTACAGTGAATGTATAATTCCTTTATCACTGATATACCGAATGAACTCAAGGCATGGAACAGTCATCCTTTCACCGTTCATTCACTTTCTTGATCTTAAAGTAGATTGGAGGAGATATGTATGACATCAATATCACATACTGATTCACTTATGTGTGCATGCCTATCTCAATCCTACTCATAAAGTGGCCATGGATATCAAACTCCCTTAGGAGGGACAAATCCCATATCTATCACTCACCCCTCAAAAGCCCCATGTGTCAAAGCCACCCAATCATCACCTGTATAACAACCCATGTTTCAGGACTACGTTTGATGATGTCAAAGTGTACCCAATGACATGTGTTGAGTGTAGTGATTTCAGGTCAAAGAATCACACTCAACACCATCACTGTGAGAAGTGACTGTGACTACCATGTCATGGTTCCATGTGTCAAACTCACGGTGGGTCTGTCCGGTACACTTGTTCTCTAACAAGTACCTATGTGTTTGGTTTGATATCTCCATATCATGACTAATGAGATTTTGTCATCAACCAACACCACAATCTAGTCTTTTTGTCATTGTTGTCTATCTACCTTCCACAATGACATCCGACTAGAGACATAATAAGAATGTACGAACTCTTAGCATCTGTATGATCTCATCGATCAGGTCATGAACCTGAAGGCATACGTCATTGAGTACTGTCATTCTCTAGACATTCAATATGTTCTATCATTATCAGATGACAAAACCAGAAAGAATTGAAAGCTTGCCTTTGATCTTTATCAAATAAATCTTAATGTATCCCACCAATCATCCCATGATTGGCTCTCAGGGCATACATACCAACACTAAGACCATCCACGACATACGTGGAGTCACAACCACAACACCCTCCAACCTCATAAATATACTAGGTAAAAAGTTTGATGTACTGTGGCAACACATGCATCAAACATCTAAATTTAATTTAAGCATAGCCTCCACCCTTTGTACGCTAACCACACAGGTGTGATCACTGAACAAGAGGACTAAAACGCTACCCTAGTTCATGCAAGGGGTGTTACACACACAGAACGCGATGATGAGAGCGCTAAAGGCCCTCACAGAGGAAATGGTAGCCCTCGGGAGATAGATGGATGCTCTACGGGCCGACAAGGACCACTTAACAAGTTTCTATGAGGTAGCAATGAATGACCTCAAATGAAAGTGCCAATGTCTAGAAGAAGACCACCAACTATTGGAAGCCGAACGCAAAGAGATCAAAAGCCAATGATGGAAGAAGAGAGAAAGCATGTGGCAGGTCCCTCAACATTACAAACTTCATAGAGCCCTCCAAACCCCGATGATGATGATGATGACAATGTGGGAGGGATAGGTGCAGGTTGAGCGTAAAAAGAAGAAAGCATCAATGTAAAAACTACTTCGACACATGTACCTCAAGCAAAGGAAGCACCACCGCCGTCAGACACTCCCAAAGACAACAAAACAAAGAAAATTGCTATGTTGTCAAGGGAGCTCGATTTGAATAGAAATCCTAAAGAGGACAAAGAAAAATCTAATAAGGGGAAAGAAGAACCAGTAGAAGACCAAACTACCCTGACCATAGGAAAGGTTGTATTAGAAGAGCCCACATAGGCCATCATCGCTACAGTAGAGAGCATAGCGATAGAAGATCTCACATCAAGAGAAATCATAGATATAAATAAGTTGTTGGATGATCTGACGTCTGGGATGGACATGTGTAGTGGCTTCCTACAATCCCCAATCCACAACAAACAGAATGACTATATTTACGATGGTAAGATGGAAGCAATGTTAGCAGCACTGAACATTATTGAACTAGGGCATCCGTGTGAGGAAAGCAACGTCAAATACAATATTGTTGTGGAGGCTTCCATGGGCGTTGTAGATAAGGTGACTGCCCAGACGCAAATGCATACAGAAAGACTACATCCAATCGGGGAAACATCCCTAAAGGCAGCACAGAGCAGCACCTCAGACGACGAGGAAGGTGGGCTCGCCACTTTCTTCACAAATGAGTTGGCCAGGGAGCGGAGCACACCGGTCAAGAAAGCATAACTAGGGGTAGCTCCTTCTCTTCCTTGCAAAATGACAGATATGGACATGACTACACTATTAAGGATAACATGTAGGGATGTCCATATCTTGGCAGATATTCTAGATGATAGTCTACCCAAAACAGACATTCTATACCACAATAAAGGCAAACATCTCACCAGAGAACACTTTATAGGAATCTTCATGAAAAGGGCACGTGTACACAAGAATATGTTCAAAGTACTGTATGTAAACCTCCTCGAAGAGTTCTTATTTTCAGACAAGGTGCAACCAATGTTTAATGGCACCACACATCTAGAAGGACTCTTATACAACAAAGACTACTAAGTTGTTGATGTGACTGAGCTAAAACAAGTTGTGAGCAGGACATAAATGAAGTTTGTGGTCCTGCCCATAAGGAATGTGAAGCATTGGGCACTGATCATCTTCGATTTATATGAGTGAAAGATGACAGTGTTAAACTTTTGCATAGCCGAGTTGGATAGTACTACCCTCATATATAAAAACAAGGAAGCTAGGGATATACTCAAAGTTTCGTTGCATCTGCAGAGAGCGATCCAATCAGCAGACGATGGAGGTTATACAAGAAGGTCCCGCAAGAAGAGGCTGGAACAGGGGATTACACCTTCATCATATTAATAATGGTGGAAGCCATCAACAAGGGCATCCTACTGGAGGATTTGTGCATAGAAGATCTACACGGGCAGTGTGGTATGTACACGATGGAGGTTATCTACGGATGCCATTGCTTCAGTGTCCTGGTGATGCCTTTGGATGCAATACCACAGAGACTTCATGAAGAGATCCCTCTACCAGAAAAGGTAACTTGGAGGGAACAAATCAAGACCATGTGGATTGACCTGACAGAACTAGCCAGAGTAGTGGCATGGAAATAAGACTAGAAAAGTGACACTAGAGTAGCTACGGAAAGCATGCCAAAAATAGAACTTGAACAACCTCCAATGGTAAAAGATAAAGATGAACAACTTATAGTAGGGAAACCAGAGGAAGGCAAAGTAGAAGAAGATGATCCACCTGAAGAGAAACTAGACGGGCCGGCTGGAGAGATAGTACCTACTTTCAAGGACTTCGACAGGTGGAGGTGTGTAAGCCTATCTGTAGAATCCCTAACCATGATAATGAAGTCTTTGAAAGAAGATGACAAGCCGGCAGAAGTTATATTCGAATGGTACGGGATCTGTGTGTTGAAGGACGACCTCTGTGATATGCTAAAAACTAGAGGGTACATGTCAGTCAACACAATGTCAGCCTACCAAGCTTTATTAGGTGACAACATGCAAAATGCATATATGGCATGATTCATGCTGGTGGATGACATTCTGAAGGACAAGAGATTAGGTGAAAAAACACCTACGACAACACTTACCGACGTCACTCCTGGACTACATCTTTTTGCCTATTCTTCATGACAATCATTGGACTTTACTAGTAGTCAATGTTATCAAAAGGACTGTGGTGTTATACAATAGCTCAGATGCAACCTTTGCACTAAACAAAAAGGAAAACATGACTACTGCAAAGACACTGACCAAAGAAAAGGTTGCCACATGTGTTGAAGCGATTGTTGAGATGTTGAAAAGCCACAAAAAAGGGTACAAGCACACAGCAGGCAAAGACTTCAAGAAGACGTAGTTCTGCCATAGGAGCCCTCAGCAGGTGCCTCTATCAAATGACTGTGGCTTCTTCTGTTTAGCCTGGATGATGGCCCTAGCCAATCTGGATACAAAAGTGGAGGGGATGCAATACGAACAATATCATCTGTTGTGAGGAGTGTATACAAGCCTGCTCATCGAGTCCAAGTGGGCCTCCAACACCGACCAACCAGAATGAAGAAAGCCCTTTTATACATCTCACTCAAATTTTGACACCTCGGTCTGGGGTGAAGGATAAGTTTGGGGAAGGAGTCATAAAAGGGCTAGAGAGGTACAATTTTGCCACCATTTTACCATTCAATTTTTTAAAAAACTTTACTTGTACATATTTTAAGCTCCAGCCAATCTGCTCTTGCTTTTTGCTTAAGGAAATTCGGCTACAAGACACAATTTTGTGTAGTTACCTTAGGAAATTGTCTATTTTCTTGCTAATGGTTGTAGTGCTATCATCTCATAGAGAGAAAAGTATGAGAAATTGATGCATATGAACGTAAAATGAGAAACATAGCAATACAGGTTTATCTCATTCTTGCAATAAGACATTGTGTGTGTAACAACCTTAAGCTTATGAAACCCTTAAAAACTAGAGAACTTCACAAACCCATACTCCTGACCAACCACCCTAACCTGACGGCTCCAACCAAAAAATCCTCATCTCCATCGAGAAGAAAACAGCTACCTCTTTCGAGTGTATCTATCCCCGATTTGGCATTAAAAGAGGTTTGGTCACCCAGAAGACCGCATAAATCCCACTAACCCAAGCCAGAGAGGAGATATAAAAAGACAAAAAGAAAAGAAAACAAATTAGAATGAGAGTTGTGCCCAAAAGATGCCAAAAGTTTCCACACGGCCGGTGTATTCTTGTACTCATGAATGTAGATTTGTTGTGCCCATAAGTGGAAGCTCAAAGCCAAACTTACCCACCTCCAATCCTAAACAAAACTCACACAACCACCTGACTCTAAGTCAGAATCCCGAAGGGTAACACTGTCCCTACGACATTTAAGGGTGAGAAAGTTCAGGAGAGGAATAAAACACTTAAAGCCTAAAGCTTACCCAAACACATTAGCATAGAGCCAATAGAAAATAAAGAAAGAGTGTGAAAGCTATCCCTGAAGGAGATGTTGTATTGGTACAGCTAGTAACCTAATGTAGAAAGGGGTGATATGTTGAGAAGGAGAGACCTTTTCTACCAAAGGCAATGGTAAGAAGTCGAAGTTGTACAACTCTAGTTGTAAAGGGGGATTAATGAGACTTTAGGGTTGAGCAAACATACCACAACAATCTTGATGCAAGAATGAGTTAATTCGGTAGTGTTAAGTTTTGTAAAGATTTTGTCACACAAATTTTCTCTTTCTCTCTATGTTTGCAAGCCTACAGTTAGCCTGAGGATAGGCTTGATTCTTAGTTTGGGGGATTTGATAACACCTCATTTTATACACTTTTTGCATATATTTTATACCTCCCCTAGCATACCTTTTATAGATTTTTTTCACTTATTTTAGAAATTTATGCCAAGTATCTCACTTACACACTTTTTCAATGGTTGCAGAGTCACACCAAGCCAAGGTCACAGTTGAAACCTCGACCGCGGCTCATTCAACCATTAGAGCCACCCCACTCGATCTAAGCCTCCCAAAATCGCCTTGACCCCTCACACTCATGCCCCTCACACCCATAGTGTCTCGTTCCCCTCACATTTGCGGTCCACACACCCGTGATGTGAAGCCACAGTCAAGCTTTAGACTGTGGTCTGACCAAAGGGGTGCAACACCCAGACTGCGACCGAGAAGGAGACTTAACCAGGTCACGACCGAGGATAAGATGGCAAGGAAGCCTCAACCGAGGTCAGGCTTCGACTAAGATCAAATCTCAACCAAGATCGTGGAGTTAATTCAGTGGAGGACGCCTATAAATAGGCCACCTACACATCTTGTCAAATCATTAGATCTGAAAGTACCACAAAGTGTTGCCATTTTCCAGACTCATACCCATCCATCCAATCAGTCTTAGATCTCCAAAGGTAGAAGTTGAGGAGAGAGAAGACTAAAGGCTCCATCTTCTTTGAGAGAAGCAAAATGTCCACGCCATCGACCTCTTAGATCTAGATCTGAAGAAGTACGGAGTCATATCACATTCTTCTCTCTCTATCTAGATCTATCACTTCCACCTCTATGTACTTCCCTTAGCTCTTCGTGGAACATGATGTCATTTTTAATGTTGTTATGCCTCCCGTAAACTTGTGTTAATAAACACTTAACTTGGGTTAGGAGTAGCCACTAAGGCCCTCCCAACATGTATATTGTCTCTCCTTATATATATATATGTATATACTCCTGTCAAGATTATCTCCATGCACTGGTTTTAATGCTTCACTTGTATTCTTAGCTACCATATTGTGATGTTTGATCATTGGTACATCGAAAGAGTAGTATCACTAATATCTTGTGTTATGGAGTATTTTCAATGCATGAAAATGTTAGAATGCTACAGCTTATGATCATATGTTCTTCCTTGTAGTTTTTGGATAGTCATCTCGAGAGAGAGGTTGTCCCTTGGCTTAGATCTATCTTCATCTCAAAAGAGAGAGGAATGGACATCTTTATGATTGCTTCTAGTCTTGATAGGAGTATATGAGAGGGAGAGACGATGCTTGCATGTTGGTGAGAAGTTTTTTTTGGTGAAACCCAATCCAAGTTACCCTTCCATATCTTTGTTTTGATCTTATTTTGTTACGCTTTGTTCTTCTTATCTTTAGTTTATTTATTTTATTTTTATTTGAGTATTATCATTCCTTTGGGAACACCCTTTTTAAACCATCTGTTATATGGAGTATATGAGTGTGAGACCCTGTGTGCTTATCACCTACTAACCTTGTCCTTGTGGTTTGACCATGATTACTACATCACACCCTGTATAATAGTTGTGAGGGCTTAAGTGTCAGCTTACTATCTTAAGAATCCAACTACTCTAGATCCCCTCCTTTTTGGACGCACGTCCAGTCACTAGGAAATAAATGTCTAGAAGAGAGATTGTTAACTTGAAGAAGCAATCTAGCATTTTCAGTTCTAAGAAAAACAAGCTCGTCAAGATAAACTCTATTCTCATCTTTAATAGTATCAAAAGCAAGCTTAATATCATCCTTTTTAGTTTTAAGTAAAACAAGCATATCTACTAGGGCTTGGTTTTCTTCCTTAATACTAATGATGTTCTTAAGGTAGATACCATTCTCTACTTCAACTCCATTGTATTGGAGATCAATATCAAGAAACTTCCCTCACAAGCAATAAATGCTATCAAGATGCAACTTCTCATTTTGATTAAGAATATCTATTTTAACATACATATCATTTATGATCTTCCCTAACCTCTTATTTTTAGACTTGCATTCAGAATAAGAGGAATGGGAAGCATTTAACATATCAATAAGATTTTCTTTGAATAACCCTACAAGCTTACCTCACCAATGTCTTCATTTGTGGAGGCCATGAGTGCAAGATGGCATTATCCTTCATCAGAGCTTGAGCCACTTGAAGAAGATTCTTCCCAAGTTGCATGAGTTGCATCCTTAATCCTCTTGTCCTTCTTATCCTTTCACTTGTACTTGCCTTCCTTCTTTTAGTTATCCTTCATCTTGTCGATGTTCATGTGGTAAGACTTCTTGGCCTTGGGACATTCATTCTTGTAGTGCCTCTTTTTTCCACATTCATAATATGTAGGAGTTGAGGATGAGAAAGACTTTCTCTTAAAGTACTTTCCCTTGGAGTACTTAGCTTCATTATCACTATGGTCATCATCTTCACTTGAGGAGGGTGTACAGGACCGACAAGCATGTTGTTGTTGGATAATCATTTCCTCCACTTGAGCTTTGAAGTCATTGTCTTTAAACTTCTTTGATTCCTTCTCCTCTTGTTTGTCATCTTTTTCTTGCTTTTCTATCCTTGGCTCATGACCTTGAAGGTTTCCAATGAGCTCCTCAGTGGGTAAGTCACCGAGACTTCTAACATCTTCAAGTGAAGTCACCTTTGGTTCCCATTTCTTGAGAAGAGACCTTAGGATCTTGGAGTTGATAGACCCTCTATCCAAGGTATTGCCCAAAGCAACAAGCCCATTGATGATGATGTTGAGCCTTGTGTACATCTTGGTAACTCTGTCCTTCTTACCCATCTTGAAGTTCACAAGTAGTCTGTTAAGCATGTAGATCTTTGAATCTTTGACTTGTTGTGTGCCTTCATAGGTAATGTAGAACTTGTTCCAAATCTCATGGGTTGTGTCTCAATTTGAGATTTGGTTGAACTTGGAGGGAGTGAAGGCAACGTAGATGATTCTTATTGCCTTGGCATTGAGTTGCCCTTCTTGAGTGTAGCTTCATCCCAAGTAGCTACATAACCCGTCGGCTCCTTGTATGGAAAAATCATCACCTTCTACATGTCATAATTCATTCCTTGAAGGTAGAACTGCATCTGTTGTTTCCAATAGAGGAAATTGGTGTCATCAAAGACCAAAGATCTCATGGAGAAGCCTCCCTCTAGGTTGAGGAACCCAAGTGAGTCACCCATCTTCTTGTCTCGTAGGAGTTGTTTTGGAGAAGATTGTGGCTTCGATACCACTTGTTGGATTGGAGGGCTTTAGAGGGGGGTGAATATAGCTAAAAATAACTTGCACAAAACTTGTTAGACCTTCAAGTTACTTCAAATAATCACAATTACAAATAGTGAATGTGATGGAAATCTAAACATGCATAGCAAGGATGAGAGAGATATTGGAGCAACCAATTGAATATGTTGTTATAGAGTGGTTCAACTCTCCAAGCTAGTAGAGAGTCAGTTGATGTGTGCACAAATTGTCACTATTCTGATTGCCGAATTTGGTTGATTTCATTTCCAATTGCTCTTAATTACATATCTTTTAATACATATTTCATCAAATTAGTGTAAATCATGTGTGCATCATTTCTTATATTTTTTCATGTATTTTATATGTATTGTACATATTTTAACTATTATAATAATTATTTTATTTAATTCATTACTTATTTTATTGTAGATAACTATTATTTACTGGAGCAAAGTTGATAATACTAAAATGCAACTCAAGAGTACCGACATGGTATCGAGGTAAAAAATTTATTATTGTTCCAGATCTAAAAGGAAAAGAATTTCTACTACAACTAACTCGGTAGAACAGACTTCCAACTTAGTATTATAAACATAGGCACTGACGACCAAGATTAAATGCATTAAATCCAACTGTTATTGTTTTGGAAAATAATATTTAGGTTTTCTCTTAACCTAAACATATATAACAGCTGGAAAGGGCGCCATTAGAAGGGGATCATCAAGATATATCGCATGGGGATGATACGAACGGAGAAAGGAGGGAGATGAGTGAAGGAACCCTACCCGGTGGACCTCTAAGGCATTTTTGCGGCAACAACTATAGAAAATCCTCTCCATCTTCTCCAGATCTATTCTTCAACCTTGTTTCTAATTTACTGTATCTCCATGTTTTACATCTTTTCAATTGACAATGATACCATGTCATATATTTTCAGCTAAAAACATATTCCTTGGGATCCAAGAGTAGCCTAGATATGCATTGTACCTAACTTTTATGCATTAATATCACTCTTACTCCTATTTTCTGGATATAAATCTATGAAATTGGCTTGTTCTGTTTATGCTTGATCACCATAGATAGATTATCAGACCCTCAATCATTTTGGGAGAGAGGTTAAGGGTTGGAAAAGCATAGATTTACCCATTTATTACACCCCTTGAGAAAGGTGGAGAATAAATGGGAGGAGAAACCCAGAGATTAATTGTAAAGCACATAACTAATTAACTAATTACTATGGAAATGGGATTGGCATTAGAATAGGTAATGAACTACACTGTGGAAGTGGGTCGTTCTTGCTACATGCTTTTTATCCAAAGATAAGGGTGATAGATGTTAGTGTGTGGAGGTTAGTTGTTGTATTTTCCATGGTGAAACTACCGTCTTAAGGAATCCCTTCCACTCTTATTCACATATACTTAATCACAACAACCATAGTTAGAATTACTTTTTGTTCTTAGTTAATTAAACAACCAATCAACTCTTTTTCTAGGTCTAGCTGATTTAGTTTCAGTAAGTAGTAGTTTTTGGTGTACAATTCCCTATGTTCAACAACTCGAGCCTCTTTTGGCCTATATTACATGACACGAGCACTTGTGTTTTACATGCACATTTTAGTGTGTCAATTTTTTGTCGTCGTTGCCAAGGAATCGACATTACCAACACTATGAGTGTTGAGACTGGCCACTCTAGGCCATTGTATTTATTTTCTTTTTTTTCGTTCTTTGTAATTTTTTTCATTTTTCATTACATAAAACTTCATTGTTAATTTAGGTATTGTTCATATTTCATCTATATATTTCTTTGGAGTTATTCTTCTTTCCCTTTGAAAAAAAGAGAGGCACATGGATCTGATTTGTCCTGAGTGTGGTAATGCACATGTAGACTACAGGTGTCTAAGTCCACCTTCATCACATCATGGGAAAACCTTAAAGGAAATTTATTTTAAGAATATTAGGATTATGGTTCAATATGTTTTAAATCATAAAAGTCCTATTTCTAATGGAGGTTGGGGAAGAGTAGATAAAATGGAAGAAGTTGAGATTGAGGATAAGGAATTAGAGAGTGAGGAGAACATACTAGAAGAAGTTTTAGAATCACCTCTACCACATCCTTCCATTGAGCCCACACCCACACCTTTGACTCCTAGGATTGATCTTGAATATGATTGGGGATCTGATGAGGAAGATGAGGAGAATGATGCATATAAGGTGGAAGATAATTTTGATACATGTGTTTGGGATATGAGTGAAGGAGAGGGGGATCCAGAAGGTGCTTTATTTGATAGTGATCTTAGAGAGGAGGAAGAGAGTGAGGAAGATGATACTGAGAGTGAAAAGGTGGAGGAATTTCCAATTACCCATCACATAATTCCTTCACCACAAGACCCATCTCTTCATTTCCTTATGGGAGATCCTATATGGGATATATATATCCAGATGATAATTTTGAAATTTTTGTGAGGATATTAATGAATGTGGGGGAATTGAATTATTAGAAGAGGAGGAGGAACACAAATTCACCTTTGATGTAATATCTCCATTATGTGTAGATAGGAGTGATCCATTGGGGATGGTCATAGAAATTAAGGAGCAATCATCAATATAGCTTTCAGCTTACCTATTTCTACATGTGCTCCCACATCAATTCATGTCCATGATCATTAAAATAGTAATTTATTTTTCAAATTGAATGTCAACCGTGCATGTTGGTCTTCTGACTATTATTTGATATTATCATTGTTGCAAAGAACCAAAAGTTTAGAAGGAAGAGGCAGAGATAGCTTCACCCTCCTCCATGACCACCTAATTATTGTTGATTGACATGTGTCCCACCTAGGATGTTAAACAAGGGCTCTTGTGGGAGGCAACCCACCAATTAGGTTTATTATGTTAAACTTACAATTCTATTTATACATTCCTATTTGTAGATTGTTGATATCTAGTTTTGATGTCAGTTAAAAGGGTGCCTTGATATGTGTATTTAGTGTGCAGGAACGCATTGAGTCAGTGCCATCGACACTATGTCGGTGGCACTGAGTCAGTCTTTATGTGGATCCCACCCACCCACCCATTTTTTGCCCAGATCTCAGCTCACAAATCGGTACAACCATTCCATTTGTCTTCCTTTTCTTTTGACATTGGCAAAAATATCATATTTAAGCTTAGGGGGAGGAATGGACCGACGCTTCTATCTTTATCTCTTACATCTTTACTTTTTATCATATATCTGCATTTTTTTGTTTTAAAAAAAGACCTTCCATCTTTGTTTTTAGGGTCCACTTCTATCTAGTGTAATTGTGGATGAAATGTAAAATTTTAGTTACAATTAGCCATTGGTTGATGATATGGTATCAATTCTGAAAATTCTAAAAAAATTTGAATATGCTTTTATGCTTTGCTATTTAAGCTAAATTTGCTATGTTTAAGAGTACATAACTAGAGGAATTGTTTGGATTAGTTAGCTTGAAGACATATTGAATGAATGAAAAACCTAACTCAACCCTATGGCTTGTTTTATGATGATGATGTTTGAGTCCAAACCAACCAAATGGTAACGTGATCTTTAATGTGAATTTTAGAAATAAACTTTAAGGTTACCTTGTTACACAAGTTGATAGGAGAGGAACATATCATGGTTGGGAAAGACACTGTCTCTTAGTCATGCGATCCTATCCACCGTCCATTCATCTTCATTCACCACCATAGAATGATCAAGTTTAATCCAAGTTATTTCCCTCTTATTTTCATTACATGGCAGGATAGGAAGCATATAGTTAGTTCATTTTCTTTTGCATTAGAAAAAGAAAAAAAGCATACAATCTCTTTTGAACATTTGTAGTTTGCATAACAAAATTGCATATAGTTTCATTTGCATTGCATATTTCATAAGGTGTTACATATTTGTTATCTTCTACGATCTTCTCTCGTGAAAGAGTGTAAAAAAAGGTTGCATCTCCTTACTCCTTCTCCTAATAAAAAAAGTAAAAAAAGCCCAATCATGAACTATTTATCTTGCTAAAATAAAAGGGCGGGAAAAAAAGAGTTATTGAAAAAGAAAAAGAGAGGAGAAAAGGAGGAAAAGGATTTTTAAGTTCAATGTCATATTCTCTCTAAGCAACAAAGAAGGGGATTGTGGATTTTTTGTAAACACCTTTCCACCTATACTCATCATTAGGATGAGACATCCATTGCATGCATCATTCCACCAAAATAAAAAATAGTCATTAGAAGCCATACGTTTACATTTTATCCATCATATAGGTGCATCATATTTTTTACTTCTTGCATAAATAATTTGGATAATTCTTGTGAATCCTATTTTCATAGCCACCCATCTTTTCCACCCATTGCTCTGCAAGGTAGGCCACTGATATGATTATTCCCCTCATCCATGTTTATTTGGAGATCTGCTTCTAAGTAGTTTATTTATGTAGATTAGAGCAATGTAGATAGGGAGATCCCATGGTGCATCAAGAATGTGTCCTACTGGCTATGATATTAACTACTTCATATTGATATAGTTTTTCATTGATCTTATTGTGGACATCTATTATGAATAGTATTGGTCTCTTTAGAGTAGTTACGTGTTCAGTGGTTAGCAAGGACGGTTTGGGACCGACTGGTAGAGGGCGGTTAGAAAAAGTAATTCATATGTACTTTTCTTTTTACTAACTTTTTCGAAAAAATCTAAGAGTAGTGTTGCTCGAGGACGAGCAATATTCAAGCTTACGGGTGTGATGTGTGCACAAATTGTCACTATTTTGATTGCCTAATTTGGTTGATTTCATTTCCAATTGCTCTTAATTGCATATCTTTTAATACATATTTCACCAAATTAGTGTAAATCATGTGTGCATCAGTTCTTATATTTTTTTCATGTATTTTAGATGTATTTTACATATTTTAATTATTTTAATAATTATTTGATTTAATTCATTGCTTATTTTATTGTAGATAATTATTATTTACTGGAGCAAAGTTGATACTACTGACATGCAACTCGATAGTACCGACATCGTATCAAACTACAAAATTTATTATTGTTCCAGATCCAAAAGGAAAAGGATTTCTACTGCAACTAACTCGGTAGTACTGACTTCCAACTTGGTAGTACTGACACAGGCGTTGACAGTCAAGATTAAATGCATTAAATCCAACTGTTATAGCTGTCGAAAAAAATATTTAGGTTTTCTCTTAACCTAAACATATATAATGGCTGGAAAGGGCACCATTTGAAGGGGATCGTCAAGATCTATCGCATGGGGACGACATGAATGAAAAAAGGAGGGAGAAGAGTGAAGGAACCCTACTTGAAAGACCTCAGAGGCATTTCGATAGCGGCAATGATGACAAATCCTCACCATCCTCTCTAGATGTATTCTTCATCCTTGTCTCCAATTTAATGTATCTCGGTATTCATGTTTTACATCTTTTTGATTTACAGTGATACCATGTAATATATTTTTGGCTAAAAATATATTCCTTAGGATCCGAGAGTAGCCCAGATATGCATTATACCCGACTTTTATGCATTAAAATCACTCTTACTCCTATTTTTTGGATATAAATCTATGAAATTGTCTTGTTTTATTTATGCTTGATCACCATAGATAGATTATCAGACCCTCAATCATTTCGGGAGAGAGGTTAAGGGTTGGAAAAACATAGATTTACCCATTTATTTCACCCCTTGGGAAAGGTGGAGAATAAACAGGAGGAGAAATCCAGAGATTAATCATAAAGAACCTAACAAATTAACCAATTACTATGGAAATGGGATTGGCATTAGAATAGGTAATGAACTGCACTACGGAAGTGGGTAGTTCTTGCTACAGGCTCTTTATCCAGAGATAGAGGTGATAGATGTTAGTGTGTGGAGGTTACTTGTTGTGTTGTCTGTGGTGAAACCACCATCCCAAGGAATTTATTCCACTGTGATTCACACATTCTTGATCACAACAACCTTAATTAGATTTACTTTTTGTTCTTAGTTAATTAAACAACCAATCAACTCTTTTTCTAGGTCTAGTTGCTTCCGTTTTAGTAAGTAGTAGTTTATGGTGTACAGTTCCCTATGTTCGACAACTCGGGCCACTTTTGGCATATATTACATGACACTTGCACTTGCATTTTACACACACATTTTACATGTGTCATCAATCCACTACCAAGAGAGGTGAACCCCTACTATGTATACTTATATTCCATTATAAGACATACAATTGACCTTCCATTTCCAGGACAAGGATACCCAACTTCCATTTGAGGTCAAGGGCGCCAACAACCTTACAACAAGGTCTTACGTATCCAAGAGATAGTCTTCTACCTCACCATGGTCTTACCCACTCTTGCAAGCAGCTGGATGCCATCTCCAATAAGATCCCCTTCTTGCATCTAGTGCTTTTCCTTGAAGGATTTACCCATTCAGCTCATTTTATCTTGTGCCTTGTCCTCCTCTTTCACTCAGAGAAGCTTTATGCACCTACTTCTAAATCTTAAAGAAGCTTGCACCTTCTCGTTCACTTAGAGAAGCTTTCATCAACTTGATCTTGAAGAAAGGGGTTAGGAAAGGAGAAGCTTTGAGAGATTTACAAGCATACAATGAAGTATCTCTCTCACACAGATCCTATATCACTCATAATGATGAATTGAAGTGTAATCAAGAGAGAAAGGGGCTCAAGTGGACTGGATGCACTCAACTATAGAAAGGAGCTTGAATATCATGAAGGAGCAACCTTGGAATAAACTCCAAGAGATCCTATTTATAGTTGATGGTGTCCACTAGAGGTTAGGAACACTTATGAATATTTTCTATTCATTTGGAGTGTTGCAACCGATATAATTTTGAGTTTTGCAACATTCAAATGGTTGGAATCACTTTTTTTATGTTTTCCATACAATTCAGTCGGTCAAGTTTTCATAAAGGTAACTCAACCGATTGCACTATGTGCCAAAGCTAATTTGATGCATCGGTCGAGTTTGTCATGTGTGCAACTCAACTGAACGCTTGAAATCTATTTTTCTGAGTGTAGGGATCAGTTGAGTGTAGTGAGTGGTAAACTTGACTGAACCAAAGAATTCTCAAAATCCATCAAGGGATCGGTCGAGTATCAATCTCGACCGATCAACAACCTATAATGAATTTTAGAAAATTACTTTTAAGTGATCAAACGTTCTAATTAAGGGTTCCTATTTTTTTCTCATCTTAGCTACAAGTCATATCATCAATACAAATGATTACAAAAATAATCTAAGGTGATGTGGAGTGTTTCCCCCAAAAATGCATTTGCGTTGCTTTTGAATTGAACTAGGACAAGATAGGACTTGATAAATTTGATCCTTTCATATACCTAATGACTAAAAACAATCTCAAACAAAACATATTAGATACATATGAATGGAATGGTTAAGTCATTATCAAAATATGGACAATGTTTAACACTTAGGTCAACAGCACAGAGACTTCTACCTTCTCTAAAGACTTTACCATCCTTGCAATGAGTCTTCCTCCTTCAAGCGTTTACCCACTATTGATTGGGATCTTCAGCCGTTGACTTCACCTTCACCAAGGAGAAGCTTTCACAAAGGGACTCCTTCCCTTCTTCTTCACCTCTCTTAGCCAATAGAGAGAATCTTCATCTTCATGGTAGAAAGAGAGATTGGGAGGTGGAGGAAGTGAAAACCTCAAAAGATATACATGTATGTCTAGCTCTCTTACAAATATCCTACTCACTCTAATGGATGTAGCAAGTAATTAAGCTCATGAGAGTGGAAGGGAGCTCTTAGGGGTAAAACTCTCTCAACTTTAATATAGGGACCTTCATAGCTCTTGGATAACCATGGGATGAAGTCCAAGGGGTCCTATTTATAGTTGAGGTTTCCTACTAGTCAGTACAGATACTTAGGAATGAATTCTAGCCATTTTGGGAGTCCAACGGATATAGTTTTTACTTTTGCAACACAACAACAGCTAGCAATACTTTTCAGCACTTTGCCATAAAGTTTTGTCAGATGAGTTGTCTTTTGGGAAACTCAGTCACTGACACTATTTGACAAGTCAAAGTGTAGGTTTTGATTGATTTGTCACCAGGAAAAACTCGTCTGAGCCTAGGCATTTTCCAAAATCCATACAGGATGTAGGATGATCTATCACCAGGACAAACTTGGCTAACAATACAACCTATAATTACTTTTAAAAAATGTACAAAAAGTTCTTAAATATTCAAATTAGTGATCTCAATTTTTGTTAACCTTAATTACAAGTCATACAATCATTACAAGTGATTTACATCAAATATCTATGGATAAAACTATCTATTATTCAATCTTGATCTCTATGCATGTATGACTTGATTAATCCAAATTAGGATGTGCAAGTTTATGCATTTTGAGTGGGTATTATCTAATCTGAAATCACTCAAGTAGAATCATTAGACAGAAAGAAGTGGAATGGTTAGTCATAATCATAACAAGGGTTTAGTAAATTTAGACCTTGGACAACATGTACAACACCATGGGGATACATCTAGCAAAAATTCCCACAAGTGAAGCACTTATCTCCTCAGATTGTGCATGCAGTTGGCATCGACACTCCTGACAATGAAAGGAAACATTCCTTGAAGTTTACTCATGGGCATACATATAGCTCTAATACTAGCCAACAAAGCCCTTATTTCCTCTATGCACACACCTAGGGTCGTCAAACTGACCAATGTAAGAAAATGTTTCCCAAACAATCACTCGTAACCTCAACAACCAATCATCAAATGCACATGTCTTGAATACCATATCCAAGAAGACATAATTCAACATGTCAACTACCATGATCATTTGATTTTTTAACATTACGCATCAACCTCCATTATTAATCCATGTCTCCTATGCATGTGGACACTCATCAATTTCATGCCACCACTCCAAATCACATCTCCTATAATCTAAAATTGAGCTACAACATCAACATATTCCTTTTATGCACAACCAGAGTGCAAATCAATTAATAACACTCTTAGGTTCAAAACATAGCAAAAGTTACAATTCTAACTACAATACAACCTAATAAGATCATTTTTGATTGAAAATCCAAGTCATGTTGGAATCGATATAACACTCTCATACCTAATTTACATTAATTGATCTAATCATAGTTCAACTCGGTACAAATGTGCATCTTACAAACATCTACTACATGATACTTAATTCCAACAATTCATATCAAAATTCCTTCATCATATCCACTTGTCATGACTATGATCTTTGCTTGCAATAGGCTCTCTCCATTTGATCTCAATTTGAGGCCCTTGGTAGAAAGGAAGAATTTATTCTTCCATATCACTGGTTACTGTCACGCCCAAACTATTCATGCCAAATGCAAGTGTACCCATCGAGTAGTATAGGCCTATGAGACCTGAGTGTAAAACTTAGGGAAACGTACTCTAGAGACTACTACTAACTATAGCCTAGCTAAAGAAAAATGTGATTGGGTGTTTGATTATACTAATTGCAAGAATTGAAAACTAAATTAAGTGTCTTGTGATCACTGATTGGTGGATTCCATTGGATTATAGTTTCACCATGGTATATAGTGCATTTAACTCCATTTCATTAATAAGTATTTACCCTTAACCCTGGACTAAGGATCTGTATCAAGTATTACCCCCTCCCATATCATAATACACTACCTATACTAAGGCAAATCCCACTCTCGTAGCAATTTGGGAATTAGCTAGATGCATTAGAAATACCTCTGGGTTATACCCTTCATAGTCGTAAGACCTCTCTAGAAGCACAATCTAAGCTATGTAAATGTATGACCTTTCCAACACTTAATTCCTATTATGAAGCAATTAACGGTCTAAAAAATCACCTACGGTGATCATGCATAGGCAATTTGTTAAGAAATCATATTTATAAGTCCAAAATTAAAAGAAATAACTATATGAAATCATGTAAGTCAATTATAATGCAATGTTGGGTTACTACCAAGTCCAAAGGAACAAGAAGATTAGCCTCACATGATTTTTACTATCTCATACATGGAGGAGAAAAGAGAAAACATGATAAACATAGAAAACTAATGTAAGCCCCTAGAGAAACTGATCTAGAAGATCCCCTCTAGTGAATATCTCAATCCAAAACATTTTTACTGCAAATCTACTCTCCAGAGGTGCCCAAATCATTCGAGATGTGGTCATCTCCTTTGCCTCCTTCTCTCTTAGATTTATGCTTGGTTTCAATAAAATTGAACTTGATTCCTAGGTTTGACCAAACTCCCCTTCGGCCATAAGTGGGACTCGGGTCAACATTAAGTCATAGCCACTAAATTTGGTTTGATCTTCAATCTACACCGATTATGCAAAGTAGGTACGACTGATTGGATTGTGGTGGGTATCAGTAACACCAAGTTGATAAATCATGGCTACTGATGCTATCTGGAACATAAGTCAGGGGCACCGACTTAGCATTTTGTGGCATCAAACCATGTCTTGGTAGCACCGGGTCATGCCTCGGTAGCATCGAGATTTCTTGAAGTACCCTGTTGGATTTTTGCATTAAGTCAATACTACCCACTTCAATGTAGGTAGAACCAATATGCATTGTGAGTGCTCAAATTACCTAAAATGAGGAAACACCAACATAAGTCTGAATAAAATATGATAAATTGGCATCATTTTGTGGAAATACTTATTATTTGATGCAATAATGTTTCATAGGTTAATAATGATAAACAATGCATAAATAATGTCAAAAAGAGTAATATTGCACGAAATACATGGAAAAATATCATGTGAAAAGTAAATAAAACTCAGTGCATCAAAATCCCCTAAGCTTAAATGTTGCTCACCCTCGAGCAACACTACTTTTGGATTTATTTGAGACAAGTCAGCAAGAAGACAAACAATATGAACTACATTTATTAGATACCCCCCCTATTGTCCCAGACTGGCCCTTACCAACCACTGAACAAATAACTACTCTACAGTGACAAAAATTTTCATTGAAGATGTCCACCCTTAGAAACACTATTAATAGAGTAGTTAATATCATACTCAATAGGGAATCCATTGGATGCATCATGTGATTCTCTATCTACATTGCTCTTATCTACCTACCAATCTACGTGGACGTAGTTCCTTGTATAAAAGTGAACATGGGGATCAATCATATATGCGGCCTAACATAAAGAGCAATGGGTGGAATAAAGTAGGTGGCTATGAAAAATAATCACAAGTAACATTCAATCACTTATGCAGAAACAAAGTATGATGAACATATAATATGAAGCAAATGAGAAATGCATGAATCCTAATGCCTAGTATTATGGTGGAATGATGCATGAACTGAAAGTCTCCTCGGATTGATGAGAATGGAATAAAATAATGCATACATGTAACTATTTTCACTTTTCCTTGAAGCAAAATTCAAATTTAAGTTCAAGGCATCATTTTCTCCCTCTTTATTTGATTTTCTTTCTTTTTATTTTTTTTCTTGGCCTCTTATTTTAGCAAAATTGATGATTTACACTCATGTTCTTCTTCCAGACATCATTTTTTTAGAGTATTATGGATGTGTATCCTTTCACTTTATCTTTGCAGAGAAGGCTATTTAGATACTTGATGAAAAATGATGTTGAAAAGAGAATGCAAACTATATGAAATTTGTTGTGCAACTAATTTTTATGAATGCAATCAAAAGACTAAGGAATATATCTATATTTTTTCTTTTTTTCTACTAATGCAATCAAAAGACTAGCTATCATGACATCTAGTATTCTATGCAATGTAGTTAAGAGGAAACAATTCAGGTTACTAGATCATCTTCAGGTGGTGGATGAAATGTCATGAAAAGCAGGTGGAATTACATGATTGAGAGACAATGCCTTTCTTAAACTATGATATGTCCCTATCCTATCAACCTGTATATAGGGTAATTGTAGAGTTTCTATCTAAATATCCCATTTATGGTCTGGTTACTTATTTGGTCGGTTTGGGCTCAAACCCCATTGTCATACACAATTCTCAAATAAATTAAGATTTCCTCATATTAAGTGTCCACAAGCTAACTAAACAATACACTTCCTCTATGTGGTGTTGCCTTATTCTTTGAAAATTCATCTGTAACTCCCGGGCCCACTGCCCAAGGCTCTAGTAGAGTTTCAGGAATGACGACTGGCCCCACAGACCACCACTAGCCTTAACTGCGCACTTTGTCCACACTGACGCGCAAGCCAGGATCAACTTCCCGACTGGTCACCCATCCTAGTACTACTCCAAGTTGAGCACGCTTAACTATGGAGTTCTTTAGATATGGGCTCCCTGAAAAGGAGGTGCACCTTGGTGATATGGGTAGTCCAATCATTCCTTTTAAGAGTATTTTATCTGAGGCCTCAAATCCTGGGATGTTACAATCTCCCCCACTTAGACTCTTGACGTCCTCGTCAAGGCTCAACTATAAGGCCTCATAATCTCTTCCCCATTTCAGTGCAGACCCACAATGACCCATGGACACCCAGCTCCCGATCACAGAATACCAGTGCAAGGGTGGCTACGTCAACCATGGACAGCCATTTCCTACATGCCTGGACCGCACGGCTCAAGACTGGCATGCCATGTCCATGTGGGGCCCACCAACTAGAGGGGAATTGGCGCCGATACTATTTGTAACGCCCGGGCCCACTGCCCAAGGCTCTAGTAGAGTTTCAGTAATGACGACTGGCCCCACAGACCACTACTAGCCTTAACTGCGTACTTTGTCCACACTGACGTGCAATCCAGGATCAACTTCCCGACTGGTCACCCATCCTAGTACTACTCCAAGTTGAGCACGCTTAACTATGGAGTTCTTTAGATATGGGCTCCCTGAAAAGGAGATGCACCTTGGTGATATGGGTAGTCCAATCATTCCTTTTAAGAGTGTTTTATCCGAGGCCTCAAATCCTGGGATGTTACATCATCTCAATAGGATATGATCATATAACAATTTAAAATTTCATTCCAAAGGCACAAAACACATTTCTCCTTGATGATAGACATAATCATGACAATTAACCTCTGTTATTACACTAGATAGATGTGGATACTATATTGCAAAAACATAAATACTAATAGAAAATAAAAGATAAAAAGATAAATATGTTCCAAATCGCCCCCAAGCTTGAACTCGACTATGTCCTCATATTCAAAATTCAAACAAAGAGGTTGAATTAGGGTACTGGTTCTTAGAGTGGTGGTGGTGGTGGAAACATTCCCAGCTCCATTTAAGAATCAGGGGGAAAGGTGTTGTGAATGTGGGTGTATCTTCTGGCATAGGAGGTGGTTGAGGGTAGCTAGCAAAATGGCATTGGATCCAATAATAGTCATAGAGCGGCTGCCAGTAGTGCTCAATGTGTTGCATGTGTGTATGCATGTTCTCCTGGTTGGCTCGGATAATGTGCTCATTGTCGTAGATTTCTTGTGGCTAGAATAAAAGCTGTTCTTGGACCTTGTGTATTTGTGCCATGGTGACTGAATGTTTTTGTTGTCCCTGCTCTATAACATTCCATGCATGGCCTCCATGGAGAAAGAATTTCCAGGTGGTGGAGGTGGTGGAGTTGTGAAGCTGAATGCTACATATTTGCATGGAACCCTATGTAGATGCCACCTCTATGTGAAAGGCATGATTTCCTCCCCATATTCATCCCCACCCCCTTCTTCTTCTTCTTCTTTTTCTTCTTCTTCTTCTTCTTCTTCTGACTTAGACTCCTCTTCTTCTTCCTCCCCCTCTGGAATTGGTATTGCATCGTCTGTTGCCCATGAGGAACCACACTCCTCGGAGCTAGAAGGTGGGGTCAGGGAGAGCCCTTTCCTTCATCTGGTCATAGATGATGCAATAGGTATACACCTTCCCTTCATACATGGAGATGAGGTGAGCCCGCTTGAAATGCTTGACGTCGAGCATCGAGGATGTCTTGATGGTGGCAGCCTTGGAGAGGTCTAGGTGGAGGTGGAGAGTTACAGTCGTGAGTTATCCCCCAAAGTGAATTGGAGTCTTCCTCTGTGTTTCCTTCTTCACTACTAGTATGTGTTGCAAACTGAATGAGCCAAGTTTGATCTTCTCTCTCCCTAGTGTGAAAAAACCCATAGAACATGCAGGTTTGCCTTCTGTGGATTGACTTGTCCCTGACTGGGCGTGGCAAATGTTATATTCATCTGGTAGTGGTGTAGAATCTGGATGAAGGGATGCTCGATGTCAATCACTAAGACCTGGTTCTAGTTGATATTGAACCCCTCTTGATGGGATGTCATCTACCTCCAAGCCATGGCATAGTCAAAGTCACTAGGGTGAAGTGTACTCCACCCGCTGGCCATTCGTAGATTGCATTGAATTCTACCATCATGAGGTGGTGGGTGGCATTGTAGAGTTTGAATTGGGTCCACCCTTCTTCCAAACCTTGCTTGTTCTCGACGATGCAACATACCTCTAGTGATATGAGAAACCCAGATACAATCCCCTAGTAGGTGGGCCAATCACCAAAGAAGGGGTGATCACCCACCATTCCCTTATTGTGGCAGACTTGGCAGAAGCTTTAAGATGAAGACAGTGTCATTGAGCAAGATGTGGTCACCATACCATGCGGTTATGATCTGCTTATTCATCAAGATGACAAAGAGCTTCCTCTAGTTCTCATCTTTAAAAGCCATCCTAGATGGATTTAGTACCATCTTCTCAGATCCTCCTATCGACGACGCTTGTCTTCTTGAATACATTGATGTTGGAGAGAGAAATGAGATTGAGAAAGAGAGCTCAATGAAGACTAGGGGACTTTGCAAGCTCTGGATGCCTTCTGGAATGCAAGGGCATTCTCAAGGTGTGAAATTATATCACCCATTGCATCCTCTTATATAAGGGATGAACCTCCCTATCGTATTGTGTCGGTGCCACTGACATGTGGAGTTGGTACTGACTTTTCTCTCTATATGTGGGTTTTTTTAATCTCATCTGTTAATCTTAACAGCCTGCAGCCATCGATCTACAAACCCACAGACTGCTTCATGTCAGTGGTACTGATAAGAGTCAGTGGTACCAACTTCTAAAATGTCGGTCTAGATCGGTGCCACTGACCATAGGATGCAGATGAGCTCGACCATTGATGTTCGTCCTGCAGATTTGGTTCTTCAGGAATCGGTGTCACTAATAGGATGTTGGTAGTATTGAGTTGATTTTCATAGGTCACAGTGACTTTATTTTAGTGTCATCAACCATGCAGTCAGTGGTACTAAGAAAAATTAATGCCACTACTAGATTATTGTGTCGGTGGTACTGAGTTGTGTCATTTTTTTGTACTTCTTCGGTGCAATCAAACATCCTATCAGTGTATCACATCTAGAAAATTTCTTTTTCTCAAATATGTTAGTTCCACTTAAGCCAGTCATTAGTAGTGTTGACTTTCTGTAGATTTTTGTTTTTCTCTATCTGACAAGGAGTTAGTGCCACCAATGCACCTATCGGTGGTACAAAAATTTTAACTTTGTGCCTACTATTTTATACATCTATCGGTTCCACCGACTGGCTTGTCGATGGTACAAAATTTTTCTCTACCTACACATCAAATAAGAAACATAAAGGTACCTTTGTTACATCTAAAAACAATTCAAAATGCAAAAATGAAGGTTACTCCTATAAAAGTTTAGATGAAAAATAAATAACGGAAAATTAAACTATGGGTTGCCTGCCAGAAGCGCCCTTGTTTAATGCCCTAGGCTCAAGGATCTTTGAATACATGAATGCTCAAGGAAGCTAAATGAGCTTCAAATCTTCCTCCTCATGGTATATCTCTCCCCCATGGTAGTGGTTGAGGTTATGTCCATTTGTCAAAAAGGATTTAGCACCATCACTAATTTCAACCACTCCCTGAGGAAATGCCTTGATGACCACATAAGGTCCACTCCACTGGAATCTCAACTTTCCATGATGCAATTTGATCCTAGAATTAAATAGTAAAACTCATTGGCCCAGTAGAAATACCATATGGAGTATGTGGTGGTATTGCATTTTCTTAGTCATATCCTTGCATATTCTAGAGCTCTCATAGGCATCTAGCCTAATCTCATATAATTCATTTAGCTCTAGTCTCAAATTTTTCCTTGCACTAGAAATATCAAATTTTATTTTCCTTAAAGCCCACATGGATTTGTGCTCTATCTCCATGAGAAAATGGAATGCCTACCCATAGACTAGTCTGTAGGGATTCATGTCTATTGCTGTTTTGAAAGTTGTCCTATAAACCCATAGAGCATCATTCAATTGCATGCTCCAATGAGTTCTATTATGGAGATGGTTTTTTCTAGGATCATCTTAATTTCTATATTAGACACCTCAACTTGGCCTTGAGTTTTTGGGTGGTATGGGGTCCCTACTTTGTTCCTCACTCCATACTTATTCAATAAAGTATCAAACTACCTATTCGTGAAATGAGATCCCCCAGCATAGATAATCATTCTAGCCACCCCAAACATGTAGAAATTATGGTCCTTCACAAAATTACACATAGCTTGTGCATCATTGGTTTGGGATGGAATCACTTCCACCCATTTAGACACATTGTCCACTCCAAGCAAGGTATACAAATTTTAATCCCTACACTGTAAACAAGATAGAGTCATCCCATACATAAAATCTCAAAGAACGGAAGAATCTTTTCTTCTCTTGATATCCCCAATCCTCCAGTATATCTTCACATGCCAAATAGTTAAGTATGTGTGCAAACCAAGGATCCTTGTTCCTTATGGAAAAATTTGCTCATCAGGGAACTCCTCAACAATGGGTACCACCAGCCTAGATTCTTCCATTCTCTCTGACCCAGACAGGTGATGTGCTACCACAGTTTCTTCTACAGCCTTGACCTTCATTTCTATATCAAACTCATGCAGTATCAAAATACATCTAGTTAACCTCAGTTTAACATCTTTTTTCTGCAAGAGATACTTAATTGTTGCATGAACAGTCCACACTATCACATTTGCCCCTATCAAATATTGTTTGTTTTTATCAAAGGTAAAGACTACAGATAGAAGATCTTTTTCTGTGGCGGTATAATTTAGTTGTGCATCATTCAGTGTTCTTCATGTGTAGTAAATGACCGACAATGCCTAATCCTTATGTTGGTTTAGAACAAACCCTACTACAAAATCAGATGCATCACACGTCAACTCAAATGGTTGACTCTAATTTAGAGCCACCACCATAGGTACAAAAATTAATTTATCTTTTAAAATCACAAAAGATTTGACACTTTGATCATTAAATTTGGAATCCACATATTTTTCTAACAATTCAAAGAGCAGTTTGGCAATTTTTGAAAAATCTTTTATAAATCATTGATAAAATCTGACGTGTCCTAAAATGTTCCTAACTCCCTTCACTGATAATGGTGGAGGTCGCTTGGAGATTGCCTCTATTTTACTGAGTAGACTTCCATCCCTTTGTTGGACACCTTGTGTCCCAACACAATTCCTTCACTCACCATGATATGACACTTCTTCCAGTTCAAAACAAGATAAGTGTCCTTACATCTTTGTAAAACTTTATCCAGACTGGATAGACAGTTCTCAAAAGACTCTCTATACACTAAGAAATCATCCATAAAAACCTCAAGACAACGTTCAACCATATCATAAAAGATTGCAAGCATGCATCTTTGAACCATTGTTTGTGCATTACAAAGACCAAAGGGCATCCGACAATATGAAAATGTACTATAGGGACAAGTGAAGTAGACTTCTCTTGATCATGTGGTTCAACAGAAATTTTATTTTACCCCAAATACCTGTCAAGAAAATAAAAATGTGAGCGGATGTTGAGCCTCTCAATAATTTGATCTATAAATGGAAGTGGGAAATGATCCTTTCAAGTAATAGAGTCCAAATAATGGTAGTCAATGCAACCACGCCACCCGGTCACTAGCCTAGTCAAGAATAATTCACTAGTAAAATTTGTAGTGACTATGATTCCCCAATTTTTAGGAACAGTCTGCATAGGAGTAACCCATTTAGAATCAGAGATAGCATATATTATACTTGTTGATGGAAGTTTAACGACTTCTTTCCTTACCACCTTCATCATCATTGGGTTTATACATCACTGAGGTTGTGCTATATATTTTCCTCCTTCTTCAATCTAGATCTTGTGTTGACATAAAGTAGGGGAGAGCCCTTTATGTCTGCAACGGGCCACCCGAATGCGGCCTAATGATTCTTCATAACTATCAGTAGCTACTCTTCCTCTTTCACAACCATTGTTGTTGGGCTTATCATCGGTAGATTGTTATCCATTACCTAGAATGTGTACTTCAAATACGGTGGAAGTGGCTTCAATTTTGACTCAGTAAGACACTGTACAGATGGGACTAATGGTGGTGGTGGTGGTCTGATGTCTTCATTGTGTCTTATATAGAAACATGATAAGGTCTTTTTAAATAATGCACATTCCTCTAGTAAGTGATAGCGGGTCCAGTCATCCACCATATTCATGAGAAAGCTTGTAATGGTAGTTGTGGATATGTCTGCATCATTGCAATAGTCACTGCGTCTACAACTGTCATTGGGTACTCCTCTTCCTCTGGGTCATCATGATACTTTATAGATTTGGTCAAAGAAAGCTTCTTCGTATGATCCATTATATCAATGGTGAGAGTACCATTGTCCACCTTTCTAATGACATGGGCCATGTATAGAAATGGTTTTCCCAAGATTAGTGACACGGAATTGCACAATTGTTGCATCATGTAGCATTGTGCACTTTCCTTGTCTAGTGATTGATAATCAGGTGTCTTATTCTCAAACTAGTCATCTTGGATCCCCATTGTCAATATTCCTCTACCCATTTCTAAAATGGTGTATGCTATGTCTTGGAATGGCTGACCTAAAAGTACTTCATTACCATAGTCATCTTGCATCTCCATGACAACAAAATTTGTTGGAAAAATAAATTTGTCAACCTTTCAAAGGACATCTTCATAGATACCAATTGGTCTCACCACATAGTTTTCTTCTAGCTAAATGGGCATGTTGCTCTTCCCGGATTCTTGGAGTCCCATTTTCTTAAATGTAGTCAATGACATCATTTTGACGCTTGTCGTGGAATCACAAAGTGTAGCTCCAAACTTTACCCTACCAATGTATCACGGTATGTTGAAACACCCTGGATCATGTCTTTTCTGTAGCAATTCTTTATATCAGTGTGACGACTTCCTCCTTTAAGATAACAACATTAGAATCAGTTATCCTCCTCTTCTTGTTAATAATATCCTTCAAGAACTTTCCATGGGAAGGAATTTTCTCAAGAGCATCTACCGGTAGTACGTTGATCTGGAGTAACCTGAATGTGTCTACAAATTTCCCAAACTACTAATCAACCTTCTTTATCTTTAAGCTATTAGGAAATGTTACTGGAGTCATAGTTTTTTGTTGATGGGGTGGAATGTAGGACTCCTTCTTATTCTCTTTCTATTCAGTTGACTCCTCTTCTGGGATCTCATCTTGTAGTGTGGTATCCTATGGTTGCTCTAGAGGAATAGTCTCTGTCACTTCTCTTGTGTCATTTGTGGTGGTGCTCTTCTCTGGAGCCTAATTTTGGTCTTTCATCAACACTTTACCACTATGAAGAAACACTTACTTCACATGTTGATTGTTGGATAGAATATCTATGTTCCCTAGATATTCTTGTTGGCTTGGATTCTTAAGGGATGCCACTTGCACTACTAGTTGAGAAATATAATTTTCTATGGTACATATTTTCCCCCCTTGTTTCCTTTGCTCTCTCTTTGTTTGGTCCAAGAGTGCCTCATTTTGATTCACCATCCTACCCAACATGTTTTATAACTATTCTATCTTTCTAGGACCCCTATCTTGCTGATTTTGCTGAGAATGTTTTCCTTTTTGTTGTTTGGGTTGTTGCACCTATGATGAATCTTGCTAAAAATTATTAGGATCTTTCCATGAAAACTTTAACTTGGAATCATCCATGCATAATCATTTTTACCTTCATTGTTGAATTGTCGCATTTTCATGCCCACTTCCTCTTCACCTCCAGATGAGGTCCTAGATTTTTTCTCAAATTTTATTGTGAGGTTTTCCATCTTCTCCTTCAACACGGTGATCTCCTTTGATTCTCAACACTTTTGACAATTGTTGATAAGTCACACTCTTCTCCCCAATATTGATTCTTTTACATATTCTTTGATATCTCGTAATACCTTGTGGCTTTATTGTTCAGAATGAAACTTTCATCTATGTTATCAAGAGTAGTTCTCTCCCTGTTGTGTATCCCATAGTAAAATGTCTTTGTCTGATCATAAAGATTAATCCCATGATGGTGAATCTTTCTTAACATGTTCTTAAATCTATCCTGAGCTGAATAGGTCTCCTTGGCATGTTGCTTGAAATTTTGGATTCTCTCAACCAAATCATGTGTCTTCTGTGGCTGGAATTACCTCTCAAACAAAGCATCTATCATCTCATTCCATGTCTCTATGAATTCGGAAGGAAGATCGAGAAACCATGATTTTACCTTGTCCAACAATGAGTAGGAGAATAGTTTCAAGTAAATAAGTGTTGTTTGGACCATGTCGATCTTCAACATATCATAGCTCTCCATAAAGCCATTGATGTGCCCCCATTGGGTCCTCCATATTGTGTCCATGTAATGATTGGGATTAATAAGTTTCATGAGCCCAAGTTCTATCTTGTATGTGCCCATGTTAATTGCTTGTTGTTAATCATCCCTAAACGTGTTGTAGCCAAGATGCCTTGATCTTTTCCCAGACAGTCTGTTCTTCAAGCTTGGCCCCAACACACTCTTCACCATTAGGATCTATGTGCACTGCATGTGCTCGTTATGCTTGAAGTGATGGAGTTTAGATGAACTTCTTAGCTAAATATCCAAACTCGCATGCTCTAGGAAAGATCTCCTCCTATCATATACTAGATGGAGCAAACTCTTTGTAATATGTGATTCTAGTATGAATCATGCACTCATACCTAAAAATAATATTCAAGCGTGAAAAATTGAATACTAGTGAGTTGTCGATAAACATAAGATTTTCAATATTTACACAATTTGACAAAAAATATTTGAATATTTATTAAAAGAAAAGAAAATGGCCAAGAGTGGTTGGTCACAACACTCATACTATTAGAGTTTCTATCTCCCTAAAAATGGTGCCAAAAACTTGACACACCTAAACTATGTGTGAATAACACAAATGTATGTGTCGGGAAGTATATGCCTATGAGGCCCAATGTTGAGCTTAGGGAAAATTGCTCCAGAGACTACTACTAACTATAATCTAATCAGCTAGGCCTAAGGAAAAGGTGATTGGGTGTTTGACTATACGAATTGAAAGAATGGAGAACTAAATTAAGTGCATTGTGATCATAGATTGGTGGATTACTTAGAATTACATCTTCACCATGATATACATTGCATTTAACTCCTTTTCATTAATAAGAATTTACCAATAACCCTGGACTAAGGACCTATAGCAAGCATTACCTGCTCTAGCAGCATAATACACTACCTATACTAAGAAAAATCCCACTCTTGTAACAATTTAGGAATTAGCTAGGTGCACTAATGATACCTTTGGGTTGTACCCTTCATAGCCGTAAGTCCTCTTCCAAGGTGCGATATTAACTATGAAAATATAAGACCTTTCCAACCCTTAATCCCTCTCCTAAATCATTTAATGATCTAAGAAATCATCTATGCTGACCATATATAGGTAATTTGTTAAGCCATTGTAGATTTAAGTCCAGAACTAAAAGTAATAACAATATTAAATAATGGAATTGAATTGTGATGCAATACCAGAATACTCTCGGGTCCTAAGTAATAAGGGGATTATCCCCGCATGATTTCTACTATCTCACACATGGACATGAAAAGAGAAAACATGATAAACATAGAAAACTAATGTAAACCCCTAGAGAAGTCGGTCTAGAAGATCCCCTCTGGAAAACATCTCAATCTACATCATTTCAACTACAAATCCACTCTCTGGAAGTGCATGAATCATCTGGGACATGGTTGTCTCCTTCCTCTCCTCCTCCCCTGGCTCCATGCTCAGCTGCAATAGTATATAATGTGATTCCTAGGTTTGGCCAAACTCCCTTTAGGTCATAATTAAGTCCCAACTGTTAGACCTAGATTGTTTGAGTGCAAAGTTTGTACCATCGACTGGATGTCGGTGGCACTGAATCTATCTCGGTAGCACTAAGTAGTGTCTTCATAGCACTATGATTTCTTGAAGTTCCCTGCTGGATTTTCACATTAAGTCGATACTACCGACTTTGATGTCGGTAGCTCCAAGCTGCCTTGTGTTTGCTCAAATTACCTAAAAGGAGGAAAAATCAACATAACTCCAAATAAAATATGATAAATTGACATAATTCGGTGGAAATACTTATTATTTGATGCAATAACATTTCACATGCTAATAATGATAAACAATGTATAAATAATGCCAAAATGAGCAATGGTGCATGAAATACATGGGAAAATAGCATGTGAAACACGAATAAAACTTAGTGCATCATTCACCTAAATGGATGGAAGTAGTGTGGACCTTATACCTTGAAAAGGATCTCCCTATACTAATCTTTTATCATAATTAAGGTCATTCTATCCTATCTAGAGTCTACTCTAAAGAAAAACATAATGCTAGCCTACATAATAGATGACAATCGGATGTTTACTTTTCATTGGAGTAATTCATAAGGTGGTTAATAAAGGACCTTGGATGATACTAAGTTTTCTCTCTAGTCAGACCAAATTGGGAAGAAAATTAAAATGTTTGTGACTAGGATTCACTTCTTTATACCCCTCTATTATCTCCTTGTTACACAAGGGGGAGATTTTCTATTTTCAATTTTCCTATTACACCAAATTCTGGAAGACATCTTCACTAACACAATGTGGGCCACCTTTGTATACAAGGGAAATTTTCTTTCCACTACTTACGCATGATCCTCATCAAGTCCCCTTTTCAACTCAAAGATAATACATTCTCTCCTCTATAGGGTTCCTTATATTCTGATTCCCCTTCTCTCAACATCATCTACAAACCACTCATCAATTCCTAAATGTAGATGAAAATGTTCCCTCTTGCAAAATGGTATTAGTGGTCTCTTCATCCCCATGGATATGTTAACAATGTTGACAAAGGATGGCACCAAAATTTCATATCCATGTCATCACTATCAAGAAGGGGCATCTATCTCATCCATAAACCACACCAAGGATATGCATCCAAGGTGTAGAATCAACAAAACAAACCTCGAACTCAGTGACACCATCGTTATAATCAGATGTTGATGAACTCCCGTCTAAAGTTCCTAGGTTGATGGCCTTATATATCCATATAAAACTATTATAAGTAACAATCAATAAAGGTAAGACAAATGTCATCACATATGTAAGGTTGACATTGACTTTAATAACTAACCCAGCCAATGATAAATCCACAATGGTCACCACATATACACTTACAAAGATACCAAAACTATTCAAATTCAATCAGGTGCCTCCACCACCTAAGTTCTTTTTCCCCTACATTAACAAATAAGACACATTGCCATATCAATTGCCTTACTATACTTCACCACATCCTAACCATTCTATAATATAGTACCAAAAATTAAAAATGCCAACACAAATATCTTCATGTAGAACCTAATCCAAATATAACTAATGCACCATTAGACTATCTAGAAGATCCTAGAAGGCACATTTGTATCTAAGGATATCCATCTTGAGATGCTATCTGGCACCATTTCCTTTATCATAAAGTCCATAATCGTCACCTTCCTTGAAGATGAGATCCATGTTGGTCTTGGTTCCAAACCACCTTTATACATCACTATCAAGAATGGTGACATGAAGGTTACACTCATTTTTGTTGGCATTCGTGATGTTTTAGCAGCTGAACATTAAAAATAGTCTTCACACTTGATATAAAATTACATGAAATTTATTTTACTAACACAATGGATATAACCTTCAATGGCTCCCCTCAAAATATGTCATGGGCAAATCCTAGTTACATATACAATTGTCTTTGAAGATGTGTAAGGAAAAATTCATTGTCATGGAGATGAATGCCTCATTCAATCTTTTACTCATATGCCCATGCATACACAAGAACAAGGCCCTACCTTCTTCCCTTCATCAATGTATCAAGCTCATACACAAGAATATTGGCATCACCATCAATGAGGCCTTATACTAGAAATAGTTACCCTCAGTAGGTGAGTCGATCTTGATCTATGCTACCACTCATGGGTATATGCGACGATTAATTACATACCTAAGAAATTCAAATTGTATGCTCCGATCTTGTGTAATCATAGTTTTTATATAAAAAATTTGAAACATATGGTCCTGGAACTTGTTTGTGGTTTGGGAAAACTTCACCAAGCCATCATCAAATGTGTATCAATCTAGTAGAAACACAACACTATGGGGCTCCTCTACAAGGAACCCCTTGGTCAATAGGGAAACCACCAAGCTTATTGGTCTTTAGTCATAGAGACATAGTATGGATGACTTGAGAATATCTCAACCACTAAAAGAGTGAAGCCCCTATATTTTCACCAAGACATCAATCAAATGTCATAAGGGTTGAGAATACACACACGTATAGCATGAAAATTGGGAAAGGACCACCAAGGTCATCCCATTCCATCCATCAAAATATCATGAGAAGAGATAGAAGATAAAGTTTCCCTTAAAGCCATTTCCATCATCAAGAATGGGTCTTGAGATGCCACAAATGCCATCCTCAAGATGAAAGATAGAAAAATCCTCAACAGCTATATCATATAAGTGTATATCATCATGCACTCTCCTACAACCTGATTGTCAAAAAATGTGCAACAATCAAAGAGTGTGTCCCTCCCTGACTCTTTTTCCATACTCCTCTTGGGTCCATGTTTGACTGCTATCTTTGCAAATGCTTCCTATAAAGAACAATAAGACAAAGTTGGAAACCTTCCATCACTCACATGCATCACAGAGGCAAATGATTGAAGACATACATGTACTACTCATCAATGATCCTTCTAAAGGCATAGTTTTTCCCAAATACAAGACTAAACAACACAAGCTATTCCTCATTGTAGACAAATAGAAATGATAAACATTGACAAAGGCTCACTCCTTCATCCTATGAAAGTTGGTGCTCCTTTCCGCCGTTAGTCAAATCAGCCTTCATTGAATTCCTACTCAATACATTAACATATTTTCATAGAGCTATGTCATCATGACATGGCTTGATGAGTCAATTAAAGTGCATGAGTCCTGACCACACCGGGAATGCATCCGATCAAGTATTAGGGAAGCCACAACATTACAGAATGGGGACTAAAAATACATTAAGAAGTTCAAAAGAGGTATGGGATGGGATTCATACGCCCACTATGATATCCGACTTGGTTGGCAAACATAGTTCTAGTCTCTAATAAATGTGTGTGTCAACTACATGAACCTCAATAAAAGCAATCTGAAGGATGTTTTGTCTTTGACACACATCAAAATTCTAATGGACAACATGACTAGACATGAAATTATGAGCTTTAGACATATTCATTGGATACAATCAAATTAACAATGCACATCATACATGGAGAAACTGCCTTGGCTACTAGGGGGGCATTTTAAGCTACAAAGCTATGACATTTATACTCAAGCATGTTGATGCAACCTATTAGCAATTCATAGTGTATCTTCTCCATGACCTTATACATAAAAACATTGAATTCTAGATAGACAACATGATGTCCAAGTGAAAGAAAGAAAATGACAACACATACTGCTTGGAAAAGTTGTTTCAAAAACTATGATATTTTTACCTCAGATTGAATCCTTCTACATTTACTTTGTCATCACTTCAAAAAAACCTATTGGTTTACGTAGGTATTCAACAAGATATATAGGTTGATCAAATTACCTACTTCCCGATATGGAGAACAAGATTGGAGGCCTAATCAGAAGACTCCAATACATCAACCTATTCATTGTGAAGCTAACACTGGTTTGCAAACCAAATCTTCAAGTTGTCGTGCAATAATTTAAACAATAGTTCACATGATCAATTTGAAGTTGTATTCAAGATGTTAAAGCGCTACTTATCCAATACACATGTATCGAGACCACTACTATAAGATCATTGATGAATCCCCAATCTAGATCTCCATCCTGTGCCTTTTTGCTTCTTGTTTACATCAATATATTTGTAATACATATTCTTTCCCAAAAATTATCACATTATATTAAATGCATCTATGGATTCTTTTTTCATGTTTTTATAGGTACTTTGGCACTAATTGATGGAAGGAAGAGAAGGAGGTTAAATATAAGACTTTCCTAGCCATGGAGGAGTCCAAAGTGAGGCAAAGAGCACTCCTAACCTACCACAATTGATGAAGGATCAAATTTGAGCAAAACAACCATAGATGAACAAGTTCAACAACTCAAGTGCATGAAGAATCCCAAAATAGTTGCGGTACTTCACAATGTCCATGATACAAGACCCCAAAATCCAGAGACAACATAGGTTCTTCAAGGATAAATGCATATTGCACACCATGTTTGTTCTCATCAAAATAGTTGTGGTGTATAGAAGCTAAAAGGTCATGCTAGTCACTACAATTGTTACAGTATCTCACTTTCACGACTATGCTCCTAAACATACCCTCCATCAGTCATCCTCACCATGTATGTGTTAACACCATGGTCATGCCACCCACATACCACCATAGTCGTGGTACCCACCAAGTACATTCCACCTACACTCCAAAACTCTTATTTCCCATACATCATTACAAATCAGCCACGACCTTCACCATTCACTACAATTGTTCCTACTCCATCGACCACGGTCATGTACCCACATAACTTTAGTTTTGCCCCTAGTTTTATCACGATACCCCCACTTAACCCTATGCTTCCAAGACCACTATATATACATTTGTGGTAGCTAGTGGATGGAGGTTAGCACCCTTGGGCATTCATTTCAGCCACCTACCCATTATCTCTCCCATCCATCACCTTTGACCCCAAAACCCCAGTTCTCCTAGGTTTTGGCCATTCCAATTCCAATTTACATTTCATTTCACCTTCTTGGAGGAGGATCCCAAGCTAGTTGTTGTTGAAGATAAAGGAGGTGGCCTCTCCAACGAAATTCATGGTCTTTCTCTCTATCTTCTACTCTTCTTTTGTTATTTCCTTGACAGTGTGTATCTAAGCTCCTCTATGGGCTGTTTGGGGGCATAATTATGTAATTATGATACCATGTTGGGAAATATTAATGCATGATACTTTGATTGCATTTCTATTTACTATGTAATTTCTTGTTCTCTCCATGTATATCTTTCTGTGGTTATTTGATTTACACAATCACATTATGCTTAGAGAAAATAGTCATTTAGGATTTTTGGTGCAAAAACTCCTAAGTTCCATATAGGGAACTTAGCTAGAGCTCCATCCTTATCCTATATCCGTCCATTGAAATAGCCTTAGGTGTCAGATGTAAGTGCTTAAGTATGTATCTCCTCTCTCTCTCTCATCCAGGAGCATGTCTAGATGTTGAATATGGAATTATATATGGTGATACACCCTCCTCCTTTACCTAATACCACCATGCCACCAACTAGGTGAGGAGACTCATGCTTAGAAATCTAAAAATGGATGATTTAGTTTTGGGTTTACCTATCCCTTAGTCATATGAGCATCATAAGGTTGTACATGAGGTAATAGGACTAGTCCCCCTATATACTCGTACACCACCCATGGGCAACTAAGTTAGGATTCCCAATCTACATCATTCCTTGTTGTTTGATTTGGTATCTTGTTGCATATATGTGTATGAACATGACCTTTATACATGGTAGATGGTTTCATATCCCCCGAATAGTCCACTACCCTAAATTCTTGTGAAAACCCTAATTTTCACTAGTGTTAGCTTGTCTCTTCTGATTAGTTAGTTGATTACTTACTTATGTTAGTTAGCCTTTTCTAGATACTTTATTCTTGTGTAGTGATTTCCTTTGTTAGTTTTAGTTACTTAATTTCTTATTTATGTTAGTTTCTATTGCTTATCTAATTACTTTTCTTAGTTGATAATTAGAATTTCTTTTATTAGTGTAGTGTTAATTGTTTGTCTTTGTATGATTAGTTAGTTTAATTTATCTCTTACATTGTCAATTAGCTTTAATTGTAAGGGTTAATCTAGGTTTAATCCATGGTCTTTATTATTATTTGCCCCATTAGTTTTAAAAAAACAATTAAACCATTGAGACCATACACTCC
Source organism: Alisma plantago-aquatica (assembly GCA_963693085.1). Classification (NCBI taxonomy): domain Eukaryota; kingdom Viridiplantae; phylum Streptophyta; class Magnoliopsida; order Alismatales; family Alismataceae; genus Alisma; species Alisma plantago-aquatica. The sequence continues at coordinate 199,096,449 of OY856413.1, read as the reverse complement.
ACATTAGGAGCCTGGTACAAACATACCTAGATCTTGTGCCCCCACTCTATCTATGGAATATGACAGCATTGAAATTTTGCCAAATGTTTGATGCCTTGTAAAACCAAAATTTTAAAAGAGGATGAGATCAAATTTTACCCAAGGTTTGACTCGTTACCAACATTCTATTTTTCAAAACCCAATTAGGTTTGAGATCATTTCAACCTTTTATACTATACTTTTTAAAATACAAAATATAGCAAGCCTACATAAGTACTTTATTTTGGTATATCCATGTTTTTTGAAACCCAAAACAATGTTAGAATGCCACCTGAATATCAACTCTTTGGTAGCAATATCTTTTTCAAAACCCAAATAGGTTTAAAATCATTTCAACCATTTGGTGCAACCCTTTCAAAAATCTGGAATACATCAAGCCTACAGAAGTACTTGATTTTAGTATACCCAATTTTTTGAAAACCCAAAATGATGCAAAAACATTGCCCAAATCTTGACTCTTTGGTAAGAATATCTTTTTTGAAAACCCAAAATAGGTTTCAGATCATTACAACCTTTATGTACAATACCTTTCACAAGTTGAACCTCATGAAATCTACATAAGGACTTGATTGCAGTAAACCTATAATAGTGTCGAGATGATACCAAATTTTTACTGTTTGCTGGCAATATTTTTTTTAAAACCCCAATTGTCTTGTGCTTATTTCAACCTTTTGGTGCAATCCTTTTCAAAACCCAAAAAACATCAATAAGCATAAAGTCTTGAGTTTTATTAAACCATATCTTTTTTTGATAGGTATAAATCAAAATATTCAGAAAAGAAAAAGTGTCGAGTACTATAGAAATCTCAAATTTTATTTTCTTAGTAATTTTAAAAGCCCAAGGAAAAATGATATAATGAAAGGATTCAATCCTTTGGTTTCTAATCATTCAATCTCCATGATTTTTGTTGAACACAAACCTATGTCAATGCATGATATCCTTTAAACATGCTTAACCTCAGGCCTCAAAGCACATTTAAGTGCAAATCCATGATAAAAGACAAGCTCTAGCTTGATTTAAAGAATAAGAGACAAAATAATACTTAAATGTTATCATGAAAAAGGTAAGACATTAGCCTATCCTCTTTCTATATTCACAACAAGGAAGATCCTTTAATCATGATTTCGACCCCTTGATCGTTCATGAATGAGGTGCCTAGATGAATAAGGAAATATTTATGCTTCCTTGTTTCTGAAACTGGAATGAAGTGGAGTGGACATGATTCCTTAAAAGGGAACCTCACCCCACAAGTAAGTCATTGCATATGACAATTCATTTTATTAAATCATCTAGGTTTCTAGGTATGATAGGTTGACTACTCCCTGCTACATTTGCATGAGGATAACTAGTCAGATGTTAAAGAAGTCTGATGGGGTAACCTATAGTGAAATGTCATTGGATTCACTCATTAGGATGTATATCCATGTCATCCACCAAATTAAATTAAGACCATATGATGAAACTACTTCATCCCTATCTCCCCTTATGAAGCAAGGGAAAATTTCTTTTCCTTTTTTATCTCTCCCGCACCCATGAGAACAACCATGAATGCTATCCAATAAACTGTATTCATTTGCTTGATTGTTTTGAGCATTTTAGTATTATTTCCCAATTTCCATACAAGGGGAATTTTTTATTACTAAAATATTTTGCGTTCTATGTTAAAGCACCCCTTTATGAAAGGGGCATCTTATATGTATGAAAGCAATGATTTACATCAATATGATCTCTTTTTTAAACTTGTAAACCATGAAAATTACTTATAAAGTGTTATAGGTACTCTCACCCTATAGCTCAATCTAGTTGTTTGCCTCACATGTGAATCTCCTACTTGCTTCATCCAAGGGTACAACTAGTGCCACTGATAACATGATGTCTAGAGCTACCCCTTAGGTTATTCTCCATGATATCAATGACCCAATCATCCAATGTGACTTCTAGGGATGCCAAATTTTAGATGACCAAGGCCAATATGTTTTCCATGCCCCTCTATGGAAAACTCATTCTTCAGCAATAGCCATCATGATCTACAAATCCTAGGTTGTACTTGCACAAGTAGACCTTGTGATATATAAATTGAAAGTATGGGTTCAAGTATTGGAGGTAGATTCAAATAGTGTTGAATGTGAGAATTTGATGGCACTGTCGTCATAAACTCACCATAGAATGTCGTAACCAGTTTTGGGTGGTATCCAAGAATGACATTCTATCTCCCAAACTATCTATTTGGGATGCCCATGAAGAACCTCCATGGCCTGGTCAACAAGTTCTTTAACCGAGCATTCAACACTTATTCCCAATGCCTCTTTCACCACCCATACCTAAACTATCTAGTGGGAGATCCACAAGATATTGATAGGAGCTACCAATATAGCATAAGACCCATCTGACAAGGTTGACCCATCTAGAAGGAAGGAATATAAGGACAACCAGTGAAACTTGTGACAACCCCTATCAACCTTCATCGCCAATGATACCATACCTACCTTTCTGGCCACACCAAAAATCCTATCCACAACCCAAAATGCCAATATTGACACCTAGATTCAGATATCCCATGTCAATACCGCTTCAAAAGATATCCAAGTACCAACCAAGACATGTAACACCCATCTTAAATTTACACAACATAGAGCAGAAGCATAAATTGCATTCACTCAATGGGGGAGTCACAAGCATTATGCCCATTGCATAAAAATATAGTTTATATATAAATCATCGCAGGATGAAGACAACAATTATTATTCTCAAATCCTCAACATCACTCACGCATAAACTAAACTGAAAGTGTTTTACAACATGATATGTTTTCTCATAGACAACGCAAAAAGAAATCTAAACTAGGTATATTTGGCACCCCACCAGGTCCTTTCTTCTGAAGATCTCAAACTAGTCCTTGTATGTCAGATGACTCTATCCTTCTATGCTTTCTCCTAACATGTAGCCATTGCGCCCCCAACCATGCATCAAATAGTTTGTAAGTGTAATTTAACATATTATATCTTAAAGAGAACATGTAAACTGAAAATAAACAATAAATATTAAATTAAAAGACACAACTAATTTTAAACCATTTCTTTGATCTTGACCTATGAAAGAATCTTGGGGTTTGCATCAAAGTTCCTCTTTTATTATGCACCAAAGTTCTTCTCTTATGCATTGAAGTTCCACTTATGTTTTCTATGAGGAGCCTCTTAGTGAGGATTTTATATAAGTTGTTATTTCTTTATCTTTCATTTCCTTTTGAAGACTCTTAAACTTGCTCTTAAATCTTATTGCTAACTTCATTCTTAATGTGTATGAGAGGCCATATAATAAATATTGACAATAAACATGACATCCAATTTGTTATAGATCCATTGACTTTTGTCTTCATAAGCAATCAGAATAATAGATAATACATTCATAGAATTTCATGTACATAGGAGTGTGAGTACTACTGCTGTGAAAATTTGTAAAAGTGTAAAAAAGAGACTACGTCTTAGCTAGTTGTGTGAGTTGTTCATGTATGTGATGTATAGTGAACATGGGGCTATATGTAACTCAATACCTCCTATAGTTGTAGGGGGGTGTCAGAATATATTTACCTAATTCTGATACATACATACATACATACATACATACATACATACATATATACACACATATGATTTCGACCAACCAAACTGAGCATCTCCTCTAACCTATGCTCTGGCGATTAGCCAGGCGATTCCGGCTAGGGCGACAAATACAACGGGAGAGACCCCCTCTCCCGTCGTCCACCCCACACCCACCACTACCCAAGACCGAAACCCTACCCCCACGCGCACCCACTTTCACTCCCACTCCATGAATGGATCGAGAGATGTGACAGCCATAGGCTCTAGGACCAGGTCGACAAACGGGACTATCGTGACGGCAAGTGCGCATGATGGACGTGGAGAAATGATCGACCAAGACTCAGGAAGGAGGATGACCATTGTGAAGAACAATGTGTAAGGAAGTGGCACACAAGGTGACGTAGAGGTTGTGATCCATGGCACCGAGTGCAACCCTAACACAATGTCGACAGACTGAGATGGGAGTAGGGGCACCGCTAGCATGGATGAGGGACAGAAGAATGAAGGCCCAATGAATAAATCCTGGAATCAAGTGCTCAAACAGCAGTGGCTTGCAAAGGAGGGGAGTTCATCTTCCCCAAACTGAGGGTGGAAGGAGGGTAGGTTCACGTGGAACTGGATGTTGATGAATTTGAGAGGATGTTGAATGTATGTGAACACATGATCATGGTGTATTCATTGGGAAAGAGACCATACTATCCACATCTTTAGGCCTGGATAAGGATAACTTGGAACCCTAAAGGATCCTTTGAATTATTAACGAGGGATAATGGTATCTTCCTGGTTCGATTCACGAACACTAATGATAAGAAGGTTGTTCTTGAGATGGGTCCCCGATGGTTTGACCGGCATTTGATCATTGCCAAGGACTACACTTATGGTGATGAATTGAAGAAGGATGTGTTCATAACAATACCAACTTGGGTCACTTTGAAGAGTTTCAGAAGAACCTGGACTATGAGGGCAGCATGAACCATCATGGTAGGGGCGGGAAAAGTGCTACACATTGATGAAAGATCCCTTGAAAGAGAAGAGGCATGGGTGCTTGTGGAACTAGAAGATGAGGGAGAGACACTGACGGTGGTCTGGCTAGACGTCAAAGGAAGGAACTCCATTCCGGTCACCATAGTTTATGACCATATCCCAGAAAGGTGCACGAGCTGCAAGGCCTTTGGCCATGGAGATGGAAATTGTGAGGAAAGATCGAGCTAGAGTGAGAAGAGGAAGACTACCTAGGCTAAGAAAGATAAGGGGATTTGGAGGGAAAAGCAGACTATAGACACAGACAAGGAGGAGGTGAGAAGCAAACAACAAGAGGCAGAGGAGGCATAAGAAGGACCGAGTTCGTCGAACAAGACAAATACTAGAGAGGAAGAGTTGAGGCATGATGCAGGTGAACTGAGGGGGGGCGACGCCCAGGCTGCACATCGCTCCAACGATGTAAATAGAGAGGAGGACACTATAACAAGGTCTGATACCAATGATGAGTTCACACCGTCAACAAGAAATAAAGGAGCAAAGAAGATAGGGATTCCTAAAAACGTGGGTGTAGGCACAATTTTAGACACCACGAACAGCTTTGAAGCTTTGTCCGACTCAGATAGAGAAGAAGGTGAGGTCGTGAGGCATAAAGAACAAAATGCAAAAAAGAAGTACAATAGGAAGGAGCCGAGTAGGCATACGAGGGAAACCAAAAACACTTAATATGACCATGATTCTATGGAATATTAAGCGAGGGTGTGATAGGAACAAAAAGAAGGAAATCTGAGAGTGGATTGTTGGTAGTGGGCACTCTTTAGTTGCTTAGGTAGAGACAAAAGTAAAGGTGTAGAATAAAAACAACATTAAATACTTGTTTCCGTAAGGATGGGAACATGTATCTAATGTGGAGGACAGTGTATTGGCTAGAGTCTGTGTGGCATGGAAACTAAATGCTTGGCAGATGTCAGTGATATAGACTAGATCAGAAGGTCACATTTGATTGTAGAAATAATGGAGGCTTACATATATGGTTGACAGCTATGTATGGTCACAATGATGGTAAATCCAGGTTGAATCTATGGAAAGATCTAATCTCCTTATCCAAGCAGGTTAGTTTACCGTGGCTGGTTATTGGTGACTTTAACACTGTCTAGTTACAGGCTGAGAAAAAAGGGAGGAGATTGGCTTTGAATGCGGAAGTTGATGCTTTTAACCAGGCTATTGATAAAGTAGGTCTTCGTGAACTTCCAATGGTGGGAGGCGATATACGTAGAACAATGAAAGGAGTCCCAAACACAGAATTGCTAGCAAGCTTGATAAAGCATTAGTGAATGATGATTGGCTACAAATTTTTACTAATGTGTAGGTTAAGGCAGGAGGTTCTGATCTCAGTGACCATGCACCTATCACAATCCATATTACAGAAAAGAAACAAAAGAGGAAACCTTTTAGATTTTTTAATTATTGGACTTATTGGAAAGGATTTAAGGAAGTGATAAAGGAAGGATGGGATACACAGGTCTCAGGTAACCCAATGTATGTGTTTGCAAAAAAGCTGGCAAGTACAAAAAATCTGCTGAAGAAATGGGCAAAGGAGAAGATAAATATTCTAGATCTGATTAAAGAAACAAAAAGAGAATGTAAGGAGATTAGAGAGTGGCTGCTAAGTGACCCCCTTAATCCAAGTCTGATTGTGAAAGATAGGGAGCTGAAGATGATGTTGGAGGACCTAAAAAAAGCTGAGGAAAAATTCTACTGGCAAAGAAGTAGAGAGAAGTGGATGGAGGATGGTGATAAAAATACCAAACTATACCATTCTGCGATCAAAAGGAGGGAAGTTGGCAACGTCATTTCTAAATTGATAGATGTTAATGGGAGAGTGGTCAACAAGCAAGAAGATATGGAGGAACAAGCCATAAATTTTTATACAACACTTTACAACAAAAAGTTTGATGAGGATATAGTGGAGGAGGACATGGAGTGGAAGTTCAAGCTTACAAGCACACATAATAATATTCTCACTCAGAAAATTAATGAACAAGAGGTTAAAGATGTACTATGGAGCATTGGTAGCAATAAATCACCTGGGCCTGACGGGTTCAATGCTTTTTTCTACAAGAAGACTTGGGACATCATCAAAGATGATTTGATTGTATATGTGAAATGGTTCTTGGAAGGAGGCAACATGGTTAGACAGGTTAATCATTCTTTCTTAGTTCTCATTCCTAAGAAGAAAGTCACTTCCTCTCTTGCCGATTTCAGACATATTGCATGTTGCTCGGTACAATATAAAATCATTGCTGAAATTCTAGATGTTAGAATGAAGATGGTTCTCCCATTTCTTATTTATGGACACCAAGGGGAATTTGTGGCTGTGAGAAGTATTAGTGATTATACTTTACTGGCTGGAGAATTTCTTCTAGACTATAATGTCATGAGGGGCAGGAGGAAATCTTGCTTAAAATTGGATGTTTCTAAAGCCTATGATAGTGTCAGATGGAAGAAATTGTGATGGATTATGAAACAAATGGGATTCAATGAACAATGGTTGAACTAGATGAAACAGTGTGTTGGAACTACTAGCTTCTCTGTTTTGGTTAATGGAACGTCCGCATGTACGTTCAGAGGGGACAATGGGTTGCGCCAGGGAGATGCCCTTTCGCCTCTTCTTTTTTTGATTGTTATGGAGTATTTTACACAGAAAATGCAACAAGCGGAGAGGAAGAAGGAGATCAAACTGTAATGACCCACCTGATCTTTATAGATGATGTGTTAGTTTTTCTAGAAGACAAGTAGCATTATCTTGAAAATCTCAAAAAAAAATCTGGGAAATTTTGGCAAGCAAATCGGGTTGTACATGAATGCAAATAAAACACATATTTTTTTGTCCAAGAATTGCTACCAGATGGAGGATAGATTAGTGGAATCTATGGGAGTGGAAAAAGGGGAATTCCCAACAAAATACTTGGGTTTTCCTCTAGCTGGAGGTAATCTCCAAGTCAAGGATTTTGCGGATTGCATTGACAGGAAAAATGATTAACAAATGGCCTACCTAAAATACATCCATGGTGGGATGTGCAACTCTCATAAAGACAACCATTGAAGGATTGCTTATTTTCTGGGTGCAGCAAGGTGAGATCCTGGACTCTGTCTTAGATAGGATGGAGATGAAGATGGAAAACTTTTTGTGGGCAAGCACATACCATCCTATGAAATATGATAGAATATTTTTACCAAGAGAGGAAGGAGGATTGAATCTAAGAACACCCATAGATATAGAAAAATGGGGGACAATGCATAGAGTCATCAAATTCCAAAGAGGCATCTCAACTTGGGGGCAATGGATGAGAGAGAGATACCCTAGAGCACTAGACTTCATCCTGAAGAAAAGAGAAGGTTACTTGAGAACCATTAATGTTATGACTGAAACATGGCAGCAAGTCAAATATCTTTTTGAGGTCTAAGACGCAGGCATATGTAGGCTTAAAGATCCAAAGACATGTGTTTGGGAGGTGACCAGAATGAGGGGTGCAAAGGACAAGTTCGGGGAGTTGATTTAGATGGGAGTGCACGTGCCAAAATGAAGCATGTGCATGTATAAAATTCTGCACAACGTCCTTTCCACACTTGATAGGATTAAGAGATGGAATAATGATACTTCCACGTTATGTTTGTTGTGCCAAGAGGAGGAGGAATCTCATTATCATTTTGTGGGTGAATGCAAGCTCACAAGGGATATATGGGATATACTATGCAAAGATTTCAAGCTGCAAATTTAGATTGTGGGGGACCCAAAGATGATGTTGACAAAATGCAGTAATGATGATAGAAAGATATTGGTGTTTGCTACACTTTGCTACTACGTATGGGAGGAAAGGAATGCTAGAAGGCACCATGGTACAGCTGCAAATGCCACTAGTATTTCCGTTAAAATATGTAAATGTGTTAAACACAAACTTCATATTAGATAGTTGAGTGAGTTGTATATTTGATATGGGTGTATGGCGTTGGGCCTACATGTAACTCTTGACCTCCTATATTTTTAGGAGGAAGTCGGAATATATTTATCTAATTTCAATACATACATAAATACATACATACATACAATCAATACTTATGTTCAACGTGCATGGACCACTGACCTATATTAGAGAAGATCCTAGTTTCTCTTTTTAGGTTGATGACACCTGAATCATGTTCTTGGGTTGGTTGAACCTTGACTACCATGTTCATAACATATTTCACACCACTATGTATTCTATTCATCACATTTAACATTAATATTACTTCTTAGCAAACTAGGGTTTTTTTTAGGGAAAAATATAGCATGAAACCTAGAAATTCGTGTTCTTCACTAAAAAGCCTTTCCAAAACATATTTAAACTTATTTTCATATAAATTTTTGATTTATTATGAATTTTTGGATGAATGGCCAATCAAGAGACAGAGAAAATCCATGTAGGCAACTTTATCCAAAACGGGCATGTGCCTCACTCTGAGATGGCTCAATAGCGGCTATCCACATAGCACACTACCAATATAGATATGGGAACGTTGTTGTTGGTATGTATGCCCAGAGAGCCAATCATATGGTTATTGTAATGGCATATCTTGTAAATAATTTGATTAATAATAAAGGCAATCTTCCATTTTTTTCTATTTTATTTAGTTATGAGATAATGATGTAACATAATAAATGTCTAAAGAATGATATTACTCAATGACATATGTCTTCAAGTTGAGGACCTGAACTATGAGATCATGCATATTTTAAGACTATATACATTCTTGTTATGTCCCTAGTCGAATGTTAGTGTGAAAGGCTAATAGACATCAATAACACTTAATACTAGAGTGTGTGTTGGGTTGATGACAGAATCTCATTAGTCATGATATGTGATATCAAACCAAACACATTGATACTTTTTAGAGAAGAGTGCATTGAACAAACTCACCTAGATAGTGACACATGTAAACCATGACTGGTAGTCAAAGTCATCTCTCATAGTGATGGTGGTGATTGTGGTTCTTACACCTAAAATTACTACACTCATCACATGTTGTTTGATGTACTTTGACATCATACTCCGTGACCTTGATTTAGGGTTGTCATAAAGGTGGTGCTCAGGTGCATTGTCACACATGGGGATGAATGTGAGTGATGTAGATGGGATTTGTCCCTTCAACATGAGTTTAATATCCTAGCCATTGGATAAGAGAGACTGAGAAATGCATGGCCATGTTGGTGTGAGTCAATATGTGATATTGAGCTTATACATATCTCAGACATTCTACTCTAGTTCAAGGAACATGGATTGAACATTGAAGAGGATGATGATTCCATGCCTCAAGTTCAATCTGGATATCAGAGACAAAAGAATCATACGATCATTGTAACACCAATCAAATATTGTAGGTTGAAGTTCTTCTCCAACTTTCCAATCACTTGGGTAGAAATGATGTGTTGCTAGATAACACTCTTTTTTTTTGCTCAACGAAACTTTTGCTGCCCTTTTTTTCATTTTGTAAAGACTGGTATATATAATTCTTTTCATTTCTCAAGCTGAGAAATGAGGAAAATAAAAGTGTAACTATACATTGTATGCAACGTATGTAGATATACATAATATATTCTATCAATCTTCCACACTAGAGAAACTAATCTTAAGAGAAAGGGAGGGACCAAAGTAGAAAATATCAAAAGAGTAGTGTCCACAAGGAAAGCTCAAAAACATCAAAAACAAAATGGTAACATCACAGCAGAACCACAACCACATCCATCACATAGCTTCATAGAGAGAAATGCTCCCATATTAGAGATGGAAGCAAATCTCACATAATATAAATGTCAGGTCAGAACAGAAAGAAGGACCAGCCAAATAAAGGCATAACAACTTCATGAAGAATAACCTTCCATAACCAAGAATCCAGAACAAAAGAAACACCCTATCTCCGTAGAGTCAGGAGAGAAAACTCTCGTAGGAAAAGAAAAACTAACGAAGCCATATCCAAACAGAAGGGCCAAAAAACTAAGAATAAAAAATGTAGGCATCCTTAGATATAAATTTCCATAGATCACCTGAAGATTTAGATAAGTTGTTATGCACTCTATTCCTTTTCATCCACAAAGGATAGATCATACATGAGATATATGACCTGACATTACAGTTTGTATCTAACACAATATCCTCCCAGCTTTTAGGGCAAAAAAACCCAAGGAATAACTTCTCCATAAAGAATCATAGATAAGTAGTGAAAGATCAATAAAAAAAATATGGTTTGAATCCCAGGAATTCAACCTACATAGGAAATAAAAGGAAGCCAATTGAATTCCTCTCCTTTGAGCAAAGTCCAGAGTGGGAAGTCTATTATGACCAACCTTCCATAGGTTGAGAAGAAAGCGATTTAGAGCTTTACATTTCCAGTACCACTCAAAAATCACCATCTTCTTTCTAGAAACACGAACCTAATTCCAAACATCCTTCAACTTGATATGTTCCTTCCCCAAGAACAGAAAACGATCTCTAGCAGAAAAGGAAACATCGAGACCAAAAATAGTAGAAGCAAAGCTTTTAGAACTTCTAGAAGTAGGTATGTCCCATGCACCATTATAGATAATGCAACTAAGGAGAGAATCTCTAGGAAATCCAGACATAATGAATATATCCTTACCAAAAAAATCAGAAAGGAATTTACCTTTAACCCAGGGGTCAAGACAAATGTAACTTGGAATATATAGGGTCACACACATACGATACACTAGGAATAAGATTTTATTCATGGATGTAGTTTACACTTGATTACTTAAGTGTTAGGTATTCAATTTAAACAACAACGGATGAAAATTTATTGAATGGACCGTGAACCAACCGGTTCAGGTGTTAAATTGATCGATTCAAGTGTAAGGTCAAGTGAATCAACATTGGCAATCAGAACCATGAGATGACTAGTTCATTAAGTGAACCAATCCTCTCAGGTCTATTGGCAAACTTGTTTGGTTTGTGAACCAAACGTTTGCTTGATCAATTTGATTGGATCAAGGATTGATGATAACATCATATTGTGCATTAATGAAATATTAATTGTCAATACATTGTGAATGTGAAACATGGTGAAATGACTGGTTCGAGGGTTGAATCGATTGACTCACATGTGAACCAACTGGTTCAATAGTGAACTGACCAATTTGACATTTGTAGGCTCCGAAAATTCATGAAATCTCATCTCTTCAAATCCTTCTCAGACAGGAGGCCCTTACCCTGACCATCCTATAAATAGAGGGATAATGGAGGCCTTCCAAAGACACAAAAATAATATCTGAAATTTGTTGTCTTCTCATAGTTTTGCTAATGTGAGAACCCAAGCACGTTCAACTCGTAAAAGGGAGGAACAATAAGGGAGAGACAATTGGGAAAGCAAGTTGGATCTAGCATGAGGACTAGGATAGACAACTCCTTCCCTATCCATTCATCTAGAATGACAAGAGTTCTCGGTGGTCCATGTGGACTAATACAAAAGAAAGGGGATTGTTGCCGGCCACTAGGAGGATGAAGTCAACTTCCATATGTGGTGATCAACCAAGAGGTCACTACTGATACTATCTAGGTGCAACTTGTAGAAAGGTGCATGCTACTGTAAGGGGTTGTTATTGGACTTGCTCCAGGACCAGTTATAAACCTTGCAAACCCTCTTTTCCATTACATAGTTGTTGATGTGATCTACTATATTAGGGGAATATATAAGTAAAATGTTTTGTTTCTAATATCCTATTTGATGTCATATATCCCAATAGTGGTATCAGAGCCACGCCAATTTACTATGGTTTAGGATTTAATTGATATGATCATATTTCTATTTTATCATTTATTTATTACACAATGATGCATATACTTAAAATGATTAATATGCATATCTGATTAAATACCACACACGATCCCTATATATATATATATATATATATATATATATATATATAATGCAAAAACTCATATCCTTATAATAATTTTGATGGTGATTGGAAGCATGGTTATGGCCTTTACCCCTAGATGTTCTCTGGTGGGTCAGATGATTGCTATTTGTGTTTATATCTCAATTTGCATACCAAGCATCTCTCTTATTTTCCATATATTAAAGTATTAATTCTTTCCTTCCTATGCTCCTCTGCAATGTAACTTGAGGTTTCCCAATTGTAATATGTTGATAGGATTCAGATAGTTTTATTTCATGTTATGGCAAAGAGGACATTCTACACCAGATGACCTGACCGATTCAGGAGACGAACCGATCGGTTGGAGAACCGAGGGGGATGATGATAGGAGGGGCCAACTGATCGGCTGGTGGCCCAACCAACTGGCTAGAGGTTTCCATACGTTGCAAGGACTGGAGACCAAAAGAATGATATGTGAGACCAACTGACTGACTAGGAGGCCATCTGATCGGTTCAAGGGTTGAACCAATTGGCCCAAACTGGTTCCAGCATAGATCGTCATCAACAACAAGTTGCTACATATGATGTGGATCATAGGTGGTAGTAATTCCTTATGTCTCTAAGTAATTATAATAGGATGCCATAAATATTGCTTATGTTTATTATTTCATGTTTTTATTGTGGTTATAGTGTATATGATACATACTATAAGTATGTGGTGATTGGATATGTATATGTATAAAAATATAAACTCCTCAATATAATATCAAGTCTTAGATGCTTTCCATAAGAAACACTCATGAAAAACTTGATCAGTAAAGCATAGGTTACGCCAAAGTGTGGTGTGCTATCCATCTCATGGAAGTGTGATGGTAGATATGTAGATCTGCCAAAGAAGGGCACATATTCTATCACGTTAGCTTTTGGGTCAAGCTTAACTAGGTGATCTTGATGAGATTATGTACCTAGAAGCGTGAAGATGGATTGTGACATATATTTATGCCCACCATCAGTTGCATTTAGATGCAATTGGCAACAATTACCTACCTAAATAGTCAGGTTGTAAGCGATCATCCAAAGCTGACTCATGATTTGATGAAATATGGATCTTGGATCACTAGAAGATTATATGATGCATTCTTCCAAATTGATAAGTGAGGGTTATCAATTTGAACAAAATAGTGGGATAGATAATTAATAAAAGGCCTAATTAAGCATCATTAAGTTTTATTTTTATCAAATCAAATCAAAAGTTTTTTGACAAACTGTAAATTTTTTGTTGTAGAATCAAATGACAAAAAATAACATGTTATCCTTGTGAAGAAGGACACATTGAATGGGAATAATTTCCACTACTAGTTCAAGACGTTGAGAATTGTTCTCTCACAAGGGCACAAGCTCTATGTCTTGCAAACACCAGAGCCAGATGAACCTACTCCTAGTGCGCCTAAGGCTAACAAGGATGATTACAAGAAATACATTGAAGATGGCGTGGATGTCAGTGCCTAATGATATTCTCAATGGACTATGAGCTACAAAGACAACATGAGAACATGAATGTTATTGAGATGGTCGCACATCTTAAGAACATGTACCAAGATTAGGCAAAACAAGAGAAATATGATGTCTCTAAGGCGTTGTTCATGTAAACCATGGCAAAAGGAGATCTAGTAGGTCCCCATGTGCTCAAGATTAATGGATATGTGGAGAACCTTGCTAGACTAGGATTTCCTTGGGTTAAGAGTTGGCCATATATGTGATTTTGCAGTCACTGCTAGAGTCATATAGCTAGTTTGTCATCACTGCAACATGAACAATTTTAACAAGCCATTGTCAGAATCACTTGGCATGTTAAGGACTACTAAAGCACAAATGAAGAAGGACAAACTCAAATATGTGATGATGACTAGCAAAGGAAATGAGAAGTCCAAGGGCAAAGGAAAAGCTAAGAAGATTTCTAAAGTGGGCCAGAAGCCCAAGTCTTTTGTACTCAAAGCAAAGGGAGAGTTGAATAAGAGAGGCAATTGTCACCACTGTCAACAACTTGTACATCAGAAGAGGAATTTCCCTCTCTACCTGGAGGAACTGAGGAAGAAGAAGGAGGGGATAGAGATCTCCACTTTAGGTATATACTTTATTGAGATAAATTTGTCTACTTATTCATCTTGGGTACTAGATAACGTACGTGGATCTCACATATGCTCAAATATGCAAGATTTTAAAAGAAGTAAGCCTTAAAGAAAGGGTGATGTAAAGAAGTGAAATCAATCACCTCTCTACTGATAATAATGGCAAACAAATTCCAATTTGGATAGTAGCGGAAGATAATTTTTTTGACTATATTCAATTTAAATAAAGTGTACATAAATTTTCCCAAAAGGGTGTACATGCTTTATACAAAGAAAGGACCTAAGTAAAGGGAAACTATAATACAACAATATGTATCCATTAAAAATAACTTGACAAATAATTTCATGATGGAAGGGTGAAGTCCTTCTCCTAGTCTTAGGCTAGTACACCATGCTCCTGTTGTTCTCTCTGATCCTAACCTGGGTGGTTGGGATCACCCAGCAAGAGGAGATAAAAACTTATGTGTCAAATAGAGAATAAGGACAATTATAAACTAAAGCATGAAATAATAAAGATTCACTACGCTAGGAGGGTCAAGAATATGAGGCAAGTAAATAAATAAAATTTTCTGCCAAGTTAAACAATAATAAGTTGCATGCATGATTAATTTGACTACATTAAACTAACATAGGGATGAGGCACCTACTGGGCCTCAACCTCTGGGTGAGGGAGAGTAATACATTCCCAAACACCCTAATATTTTTATAATTGGGGAGAGTGGTCACATTCCCCCGGGCCCATGCCCAAAACTATGGGTGGTTTGTACTCATGTACACTACATTAGTTAATTAGTCATTTTTATCATCATGTTGAAGTATCTCAATGGCAGATATAAGAATTTTAACAACATTTGCAAGTGGGTTCCAAGACCCTTGAAACATTTATAGTGAAATAGAAAGAATAAATAAAATAAGCTCATGCCTCATTGGGAATTTAGGTTTGGATAAATAATACCCAACTTTAGGGTTAGAAGGCACATACTAACAAAATAGGGTTCCACATACCTCTTTTCACACATAAAGGTTAACTTTAATAGTATACTTTGGTCCAAAAATTCAACTTTTCATCCTAGAAACATATTATGTATGTTATCCAAGTAAAAGTGAACATATTGATTCCTATTATTCTTACCCAATACCCAATCATTTAATGTCATGTTAGGGTTTATGATTTTAATCTTTGTTGAGATAATATGTGATGCTTTATATATCAATATTAGTTCTAGTTACCATCTTTATTCACATAAGACTATGTAACTCATATATATATATATATATATATATATATATATATATATATATATATATATATATATATAATAATGATATATATATAATAATGATATATATATTCTTCCAATTTAGGTTTAATGATGTCATTTTCTTCTCTATAATGTGAAACCATATTAATCCTAATATCATGCTTACCATGTATATTGGTGTAAGTATATTTCACATGAATATCTATTAGGTTCACTAATATACGCATGCTTTGATCTAACTAATATATCATATAGATATATGTTTATAGAAGTATATTCCTTTACACATTATTATCTTTTTCACCATTTAATTCCTAAGAAGACAATATAATTAGATGCATTCCATAATTATATTTGTATTTATAATTACCATCTATTGCATAAATATGTGTTTGTTCATCTAGGGTATGTTGAAACATGGTTATTCTAATTCATGATAATCTATGTTTAGTACTAAAATGTAACTCATCTCATATATAATCTACCATTATTAGTCATGCCATTACATTCAAGACTACAATAACGCAACATGCTCATCTTACATCCATCTTTTGATATGTAGTACTACATGGTTACATGTATAAACTAATATAATATTATACAAGTAAGTCAATATGTTATAAAAATGTGAACACATTTGTGAAATAACTCCTTAGTTAACATATTCAAATCATTATCAATATCTTGTCTAATATATCACTACTATCTAAGTTCATAACAATAAGATAAATTTACAAATGTGGGGTTATAGTCCAGAAAATATACACATATAGAAACGAGGTTTGATTTCATGCAATCTAATATTTGCATTTATACACAACAAGGTTAATAGGTAAGTTAATTGACTAGTTCATGTTATGTTTTAAATGACTAAATTATCCTTACTCCATTCTTATCCCATCTTTATAATATGTTTTCTAAAAAAAAACTATTAAACGTGAAATGAAGACTTACATGTCTAGGGTTATCATGGAGGTTGTAGATCTGGTGTTACAAACAACTGCATCACTGTCGATGGCATTGTACTTGGTGGCTACAACACCCTACTGTTAGGGTGTGATGGCATCGAGTTGAAGTAGTGGTGGCATTGTTGTTGTAATGACATATGGTAGGAGATGTGATGTTGGGATGGTGGTGGCTGGCAAGGAGGGTTATGAACATGGTAGGCCATGATAGATGGGGGATTGGTCAGTTCATATCTGTAATAGCTGATGGTGCCATGCTCTAAATAGATGAGAAGAGGAGTTGATATGGAGAGTGCGGCAGCTGAGCATAATGGTGAATCTAAACTTTGATGGTGATGTTTGTTGGTGGTGCATCGTCCAATGGGTTGCGGGCCTGTGATGGCGTGGGTGCAAGGGAGTAGTAATGGTGTCGAGTTTCAAGCATTGTTTTGGGAGATGGGAGGTGCTCGACTAGATAGGGATCTGAGTGGCACCCTTGGTGATTTTGTGAGCAAGCATTGTGGTTGAAGGAGAAGAGGAGGAGAATGGCATGTAGATGTTCCTTGATATGCTGACGGTAGTCAGGCAATAGGCGTTGCACATTGTTGGGTGTTGGTGACGAGGGACGGATGGAGATGGGGCAGTACTCATGCTAATGGTGGAACATTAGTTTGCAGGTGGCACCAGGAGGTGGGGCGATGGGGAGAAGATAGATCGATGAATAGGATTAGTTGTGTGGGGAAAAGACAGGGAAGACGAGGAATATATAGAGGAGGGGGTGACGAGTTGTTGTTGTTATCACAGGATGATGCCCATTTTGGAAAGGAGAACACGATATCATGTTGGAGACGGGGAGGAGTAACACAACGACATCTTATGTGGAGGGGAGACCAGTTTAAGAAATAGTTAATTCCCTAACTAAAACCTATGGTAATTAGGATTTAAATGCCAATTCAAATGGGAAAGAAATTGTTATTCCATGGTCAAACAAATTAAAGGGGAGGTTAAATAGGAGTCAAGGGGGTTTCCTCTTTCCATGCAATAGACATTTATATATATTAGAGTTGCATATTCATTTAAGTAATTAAGAGGGGAGAGAAATTCCAATTAAAATTCATGGGTTTGCTAATTAGAGTGTGAGCAGTATAACTTTACATTAACTTCTCCTCTTGAATGCATTTTTGTATTTAATTGTATGCTAAGTGCCTAGTAAATATATTTAGTGCCTTTCCTAATAAATTTATATATAAAATTTCTTATTTCTCATTTATTGTCCCACTAATTCATAAAATCTATAAATTAATATAATCTACTAATTATCTCTCGTAAATAGCCCTTTTGCATTATTAAACTCTAATTAACACATTATTTGAGATATTTGTGCAAACACCCATTCATTGTCATGAATGTGAGTAAATATAATTCAAAGCCATCAAGTATTCCTCAATTGCAATATTAAGGACAAAGAGGGTAGAAAAGATAGGAAAAATTAGGGAAAAGTCCAAAAGGATAAGAAGGAAATGAAAGGATTGAAAATGGGTAAAATTGGAAATGAATATGAGATTCAATATGTTACAGGTGAGGTTGAATTGTGCTTTGCAAATGGAGCAAGAGTTGCTTCCACTACAGTTGGAACCTATAGTTTATCTCTACCCACAGGGCTTGTAGTAGAGTTAAAGAACTGCTATTTTGTACCTGCCAAAAATAGAAACATTATTATTGTATCTTGTATGGACAACGATGGATATGAATTTCACATAAAGAATGGTCAATGTTCTATTTCAAAAGATGAGATCTTTTATGGTAGTGCCCCGATGTCTTATGGTATTTATTTATTAGTTCTTAATACAAATGTTTATAACATAAATAACAAAATGTTAAATCTTGATAACTCAAACAAAACTGATTTTTGGCATTGTCATCTAGGGCACATCAATGAGAATAACATCTTTAGACTCCATAAAGATAGTTATTTGGACTCTTTTGATTTTGAATCAATGGAGACATGTGAGTCTTGTTTGTTGGGCAAGATGACAAATACTCCCTCCACTGGTAACAATGAGAGGGCTAGTGATCTTTAGGACTCATACATACTAATGTTTGTGGCCCTTTAAGAACTTACATTGGAGGTGGTTATCAATACTTCATTACCTTTACTGATGACTTCGATAGGTATGGTTATGTTTACTTGATGAAACATAAGACAAAAACTCTTGAAAAGTTCAAGGATTTCATGAATTAAGTACAAAACAACCTTGGTTAAAGTATTAAGGCACCTCATTTTGATTGAGGTGGATAATACTTAACCCAAGAGTTTGAGGACCTTTTGAGAGCCCGTGGTATCATATCACAATGGACTCCACATAGAACACCACAACAAAATGGTGTATCAGAAAGAAGGAATCACACATTGCTAGATATGGTGTGATCAATGATGGATTTTTCTGATCTCTCGAATTCCTACTGTGGTTATGCTCTAGAAACCACAACATTTACACTAAGGACATGTTTGGTAGGGTGTAGCCGGATGACAAAGTGCGTGTTTAATGTACATTTTTACATTGCGAAATCACACAACTGCACCCTACTACACCCAACCAAACTAGCCCTAAACCGTGTACCATCTAAATTGGTTCAAAAGACATCATATGAGATATGGACTGGGAAGTGTCCCAATATGTCTTTTATAAGGGTTTGGGGATGTGAAGCTTATGCCAAGAAAATGTTTCCTGAAAATATTGGCCCTAGATTATATAAATGTCACTTTGTTGGTTATCCCAAAGAAACCAAAGGATACTACTTGTACAACCCATATGACAACAAAGTGTTTGTTGCTAGAGATGTTGCATTCATAGAAAAGGAATTCATTTCAAAGGAATCAGTGGGGGAAAGTAAAACTAGAAGAGGTTTAAGACCAACAAGAAAGCATTGAACCTATAGAGGTAAAAGAGGAACATAGAGTGTCACAAACCGTTGTGGAATCTCAAATTCCTCATGTGATATGATAACCTCACAGACCTAGTAGGACATTCCTTGAGCCAGATAGATTTGGTTATCTACTGACTCAAGAAGGCAATGAGTCAATCATTAATGATGAGATAACTACCTATCTAGAAGTTGTTAAGGGACCGAAGTCTAAGAAAGGCTTGAGGACATGAGAGGAATCCATGTACACCAACAAGTTATGGAATTTGGTGGATCCACCTGAAGGATTAAAACCCATAGAGTGCAAATGGGTCTTCAAAAAGAAGACCGACATGGATGGAAATGTACAAACTTTCAAAGGTCGATTGGTTGCAAAGGGTTTCATACAAGTTCACGGTGTTGACTATGATGAAACCTTGTCTCCAATTTCCATGGTTAAGTCCATCAATACCATGCTTGCTATTGCAACATATCATGACTCTAGATTTGACAGATGGATGCGAAAACCACATTCCTTAACAAGAATCTTCTTAAGGATGTGTGCATCACACACTTGAGGGTTTTATACATCCAAAGGATGCAAATAAATTTTGTAAGCTAAAAGGTCATTCTATGGATTGAAGCAAGCATCTGGGAGCTTAAATCTTCAATTTGATGAAACAATCAAAGAGTTTGGCTTTAGTCAAAATGAAGATGAACCATGTGTTTACAAGAAGGTTAGTGGGAGCATGATTATATTCCTATTGTATGTGGATGACATACTATTTATGGGGAATGACATCTCTACTTTACATATGGTAAAGACTTGGATAGGAAATACATTCTCTATGAAGGACTTAAGTGAAGCATCCTACATCCTAGGAATTAAGATCTATAAGGATAGATCTAGAAGGTTTCTTGGACTAAGTCAGAGCACATACATTGACAATGTATTGAAGAGATTCAGTAGAGAGAACTTGAAGAAAGGCAACCTACCCATGTCTCATGATGTTTCTATCTCTAGAGCTCAATGTACCAATTCTTGTGAAGAAAGGGAGCATATGAGTAAGATTTGAAATGCTTCTGCAATTGGATCTATCATGTATGCTATGTTATGTACTCATCCAGATGTCTCCTATGCCTTGAGCATGATGAGTAGATATCGCTCAGATGCTGGTGAAGCTCACTGGACTACTGTGAAGAACATCCTTAAGTACTTGAGAAGAACTAACAATCAATTTCTTATCTATGATGGTGAGGAAGAGTTGACGGTAAAGGGTTACACTGATGCAAGATTTCAAACTGAAAAAGATGACTATATGTTACAATTTGGATTTGTGCTTTTCTTAAATAATAGAGTTTCAAGCTAGAAGAATTCTAATAAAGAGACATTTGTAGATTCTACAATAGAGATCGAGTACACCCAATGAAGCAAAGGAGGCTATTTGGATCAAGAAGTTCATCTCAGAACTTGGGGTGGTTCCAAGCATTAACGATGCAATTGAGCTATATAGTGACAACAATGGAGTCATTGCATAAGCTAACAAACCTAGATTGCATCAACAATCTAAGCATATACAAAGGACATTCCATCTCATATGATAAATTGTGCAATGAGGAGATGTTGTAGAGTACCAACTGAGAGCAATGTGGATGACCCCTTGACAAAAACACTTTCGCAGTAGAAGCATGAAGGTCATGTTAGATCACTTGGGATTGAGTTCATGGCTGATTGGTTCTAAGTCAATGTGGGAGTTTGTTGGTATGTATGCCAATAGATCCAATCATATTATGATTGTAATGGCATATCTTGTAAATGATTTAATTCATAATAAAGGCAATCTTATAATTTATTTTATTTTATTCAGTTATGAGATAATGATATAACATAATAAATGTCTAAAGAATGATATTACTCAATGAAGTATGTCTCTGGGTTGAGGACATGAACTATGATATCATACGAATGTTAAGAGTATATACATTCTTGTTATGTCCCTATTCAGATGCTATTGTGGAACACTTTCGACTAGAGTGTGTGTTGGTTGATGACAGAATCTAATTATTCATGATATGTGATATCAAGCCAAACACATAGATACTTGTTATAAAATAGTGTATTAGACAGACCCATCTTGATATTGACACATGGAAACCATGATTGATATTCAGAGTCATCTCTCATAGTGATGGTGGTGATAGTGGTTCTTAGACTTGAAATTACTACACTCATCACATGTCACTCGATGTACTTTGACATCATCCATCGTGACCTTGAATAAGGGTTGCCATAAAGGTGGTTCTCTAGAGTAGTGTGACAGATGGGGATCACTGTGAGTGATGTACACAAGATTTGTCTCTCCTATATGAGTTTGATATCCTAGAAACTTGATAAGCAAGATTAAGAAATGCATGACCATGCTGGTGTGAGTCAATATGTGATATTGAGCATAGACATATCTCAGTCAGTCTATTCTAGTTCAAGGAGCGTACATTGAATGTTGAAGAGGACGATGATTCCATTCCTCAAGTTCAATCTAGTTATCAAAGACAAAGGAACTATACAATCACTATAACATTAATCACATATTGTAGGTTGAAATTGTTCTCCAACTTTCCAATGACTTGGGTAGCAATGATGTCTTCCAAGATACCACTCATTTCCGTATATTAGTTATGGACATTCACTGCAAACGTAACTTGGAATTGAGCGTGAAAAACATAGGATACACTTGGAAAATCAATTTATTCATGAATATAATTCAAACTTGATTACTAAAGTGTTAGGTATTCAATTTAAACAAAAATGGTTGAAAATTGACTGAATGGACTATAAACTGATCGATTCAGGTGTCGAACCAATTGACTCAAGTAACAAGTCAATTGAACCAACATTGGTAATTAGAACCATGACACGATTGGTTCAACAAGTGAATCTGTCGTATCAGGCCTACAAACTAACTGATTTAGGTTGTGAACCGACTGTTTGGTTGATCAATTCGACTGGATCAAGGATTGATGATGACACCATGTTGTTCATTAATTAGATATCAATTGCTAATATAAGTGTGATTGGGAAATATGATGAAATGACCAGTTTAAGAGTTGAACCAATCAGCTCAAATGTGAAACCAATAGTTCAACAATGAACCAACTGATTCAATGTTAACAAGTTCCAGAAAATTCATGAAATTCCATCTCTTTGACTCCCGCTTAGCGTGGAAGCCCTGAAACTAACCCTCCTATAAATAGAGAGGTATTGTGGGCCTTCTAGAGACACAACAATAAGCTCTAACGATTGTTGTCTTCTCACAGTTGTGGTAACATGAGAACCCGAGAAATTTCTACCTATCAAAGGGAGGAACAATAAGGGAGAGACAATTGGCAGTGCAAGTCGGCGCTAGCATGCTGACTAGGAGATACAACTCCTTCTTGTCCATTCATCTAGAATAACAAGATTTCTCGATGGTCTGTGTGATCTACTACAGAGGCAAGGAGGCTGTTGCCCGTCGCTAGGAGTATGAAGTCAATTGCCATCCATGGTGATCAACCAAGAGGCCATTGTTGACCCTGTCCAGGTGCAACTTGAACAAAGGTGCATGCCACTACATGGGATTATCACTGGACTTGCTCCAGGACCAGGTATAAATTCTTTCCCATTACATAGTTGTTGTCCCTCTTTCCCATTTCATAGTTGTTGACATGATCTACTATATTAGGGGAATATGCAAGTAATTTTTTTTTGTTTCTGCCGCCCTATATCATGCCATATTTCCCAACAATGGTATCATAGACACATCATTCTTTAGGATTTAATCAATATGATCAAATTTCTATTTTATCATTTATTTATTGCATAAAGATGTGAATACTTAAAATGGTTAATGTGTCTATCTGATTAAATCTCACAAAAGATACCAATATATATATATATATATATATATATATATATATATATATATATATATATATATATATATATATGTATGTATGTATATATATATATGTATATGTATATGTATATGTATATGTCTATGTATATGTATATGTATATGTATATGTATATGTATATGTATATGTATATGTATATGTATATGTATATGTATATGTATATGTATATGTATATGTATATGTATATGTATATGTATATGTATATGTATATGTATATGTATATGTATGATATGATACATATGCAAAAATGTGTCTCCTTAAAATTGTTTTGTTTGTGATTGGAAACATGGTTATGGCCTTTACCCCTAGACCTTTTGTGCTTGGTTGGATGGTTGTTGTTCATGTTTATATCTTGGTTGGATGGTTGTTGCTCATGTTTATATCGTGGTTGGGCTAGGAAAGATTAGGATACAGAGGCAAAGGTGACAGGGAAACTAGTTTGCTCTAAGGTGGACTGGATAGAGAGATATAAAGAAGGGTGAGGATTGGTGACCATGATAGAGTCCAAGAAGGAATGGATTTGAAGCAATCAAGAAATGCAGTGGACAAATTACATGAGGCACACAGGGAAGCGGGATGGAAAACCCTCTAGCCTATCAAGGCTTGGGGCAGCAGTGCTCGACGGTGATGACTTCTTGGAGGCGAATTCATACACTATCCCGATGAATGGGGAGTCCATCAACGCTTGGTTTGATCAGTGGTTGGACAACACACCAAGGCTAGAGGAGATTGTCATTAAACAGATCATGCATGATCTAAGGGACCTTAAAGTATCCAGCATGGTGGATCTACAGGGAAAGTGGGACATGGTGTTCTTAAATGAGTGGTTGACTCCTTCGACAGTGGAGGCCATCACGCAGTTGAAACCTCCCCATCCCAATGACGGGGATGACATCCGGGTGTGGAGCCTCACAAACAACGGTCGATTCTCCATGAAATCAGCTTATCACAAACTCAAAGAGGGGAAAGGTATTTGCATTGAAGGGAACTGGACTAATCTATGGAGGGTCGATCTATCCAGTAAGATCAAGTATTTCATCTGGTTAATGATGCATGATGCACTACTCACTAATAACCATAGAGTCCGGTGGAGGCTTGTTGTCTGCGGCATGTGTCCTAGATGTCGGGAAGAGGATGAATAGATCATTCACACAGTGAGGGACTGCAAGTCTGTAATGGAGGTGTGGGTTGAGATCTAGGGGGACGGAGCCGCACCTGATTTGTTGCTATCATTGATTGATGCTAAGGCTTGGATTCATGCGATGCTATAGCTAGACACAAAGATCTACACTGGCATCTTCATTACCTATTGGTACATTTGGAAGGCGAGGAATCGACAAGTATTCGAGAACATATTCACACTGATGATGGTGTAGGTAGGCCTCATACGGCGAGATATCTCAGTGCACAGAGAGGCCTTTCGTAGGCAATAGCAAGTAGAGGTTATCTTCGGCACTACTGGGTGGACTAGACCGCCTTCAGGGGTGATCAAGTTCAATATGGATGCAATGGTGAATAAAAGACGAGTGTGTTGTGCAATTGTTGGATGAGATGATAGGGGTAGATGGAGCGGAGGGGCGGTGGTGCACCTACACACAACGAACGTGGTGGAGGCAGAGTTGGAGGGTATTCTGAATGCTGTCAAGGTTGCCTTAGGTAACGACCTACCAGATGTTATTATTGAATCATACTCTCTCTCTTTCGTTCAGATGATTAATGGAGAGGAGGGAGACCACCCAAAATATGCCAAGTTAGTCTGCCGTGTTAAACGGCTGAGGAAGCTAGGGTGGAAAGTTGTGTATATCAGCAGAGGAAGTAATGCAGTTGTAGACCAGTTGGCCAAGTCCAATATTCAAAATCAGTCGGCATACACCGTGTATGCCCTCCCCCCTACGGGGTGTCTTAGTCTTATTTCTAATGGTTGTAATGGTAATAGTACTACATGTTTACAAATTCATGTTTAATTAGTGACTGTAAGATTTCATTTATTGTTGCTCGCATGAGGAGGGTGGGATGAATAAGAGTACCTCTTGACTTATCTTAAAAAAAAGGCTTCGAGACATTTTGAAATCGATGTTCGTGTGATAATGTGAATAAGACCAAACTACATGTTAGATGATCATCAATGATACTTTTAATTGGAAACTATAAATAACTATATAGAAACTTCCCTAAATCATTTACGAGATCAGATAAATTCCAAACAAAACCAAAGTTAAATCCATAGCTATTTAGAGGGTCTAAAACCTTACCATCAAATTAGATTTAGGTTTGTACTATTATTCATAAATTCTATATATGCCATTATCTGGATTTAAAATAAGAGAAGATGAAATAATCCTTCCTTAGTTAGTCCTTTGAGTTAATTTTGAGATCTAGGGTGGTTATCCACTCAAGATTTAACTTGCTCACTTTTCATGCCTTTTGGAGGAAATTATCTTGGAGGAGAGAGAAAAAGAAGTGAAGCTGATCATTCTTTTATTTTTGAGATGCTTGAAACTTATTAATGCATAAATGAAAAAGGGTATTTTAGGTTCCTTTATTTCCTTATCCATTATCCCAAAATAAATACCATTTCATGGCATTTTTGCATAAATATTTTAGTTAAATTTATTAAGAAAAACCACATTTAAAGGTTCAAATTAGTTATAAACTTGTAATGTTACAAGAGCGCAAGCTAGACTCAAATAGTTTCAAGACTCTACTATGGTCCACCTCCCAATGAAGTTTGAGGTCACCGGTGTTGTAAGAGAATATGTCCCATGGAGATCCAAATCTCCATAACTGCACCTACTAATTAGACATGGTTGAAGTGTCATACAATGAAAATATCTAAATCTAAATTTTCCAAAGATCACTTAAAGGAATGTTTCTATCCTGGTTTAATCAACAAAAGTCTGAGACCATAGAATACTAGGACAAGGTATCCAACCATGTGATACACAATCCTATAAGAGAAATATTACTTAAAATCAATTCCAAAAACTAAAAACTAAGAGCATCATCACACACAAAAACCACACAATGATCTCAAATAAAAAGATTTTCCAAATATCACAAAATGACCTTTATCTAACGTTACATTCATACATATAAGCTATAACATTGGTGTTCCACCTCTACGAGGATAGTTGGGTTGTTTACCCAAAAATTCTAGAAAACCACAAGGGTCAGACCCCAAGTCTGACTGAGAGATATAATGCTTGAAATGTTTATTACTTCATATGAAGGATATCATAAAGAAGGTACACAAAATAACAAGTATAATAACTATAGGTATACCCTATGGTATATTCTTGCCCATTTTTTTGGCATCCTGACTGCCTACTAAACTTGCTAGATATCACATATATATATCTCAAATACTACTAGATTAACCATCCCAGGTGCAACATGTTTTTTGTCAATTAAACCTAAAAATTATAGTACATGGTTGTTTAATGTTTTAGTCCCATAGGATCTATGGGCATACCACCCTACAGTTAACTAGATGCTATTAAGCCAACCCAACCATTCATATAAGAACTAAGGATATCCAAATTCCCTAGGCCTCTAATCACAACCTTGGGTCCAAGAAAGATATCCAGAGGTTGGGAACACATAGGCTAACCCACCTTGCATGTACGCTTCTAAGTTGATCCACCAAAATAGGCCTACCCTGGGTACATAGGTCATGTTGCCACACAAAATAGGGTAACCACCCTCCATAAAACATCATATTACTTACATGCCTCCATTCAAGAAAAATTATTTAAAGACGATAGGGTATTCACTCCTAAGCGTCCCAATATATTAACTAATATAAGGATTTGATCTTCTTCTGACAGTTCTGGGCTGCTACAAGATTAACTCGTTTCCCCTTCCCCCACTAACAACCGAAGTAGATGGTTATATGGACTCGAGGTCCTACTTTCGAATTATCTTAAAAATTAGGTTCAATTTTTTGTGACTACATAAACCAAGGCACATGTAATATATCAATAGACAGACTAGAAATGAAGCAGTAATAACTATAGGATATGTAAAACATCCAAACAAAATGACCTAATTCCTCACTACACAAGGACATTAGGTTTTGTGAAAACCCATAAGTTGTTGCACCTTATAAGGAAAATATGTGTAAACCCTCTTTCTTCCTCTAAAGGAATCATCTTCTTATATGCTAGAAACATAGTACTGTAGAAATGATTCAAACATACATAATGAACATATAACATGCATAAATAGCCAAAGGATAACATCTTTTTATACATGCATGTCATAATTCAACACTACATACAAAACCTAAAGTTGATCATTTTGTTCAAAGTCATATGCATGACCAAGGACACTAGATAGTCACTATTTATGCCTCAAAAGGTACCTATAGTAAGTAGCCTCCACATGTAGGCACATAAACTCATCGATTAAGGCCTAAGTACATGAAAATACTACTCTTAATAGTTTAAAGGTATGTAACAGTAAGATCATCTACATGCAAGCACAAGGTAGGTAATAAATGAAGCAGATGTTATATCACTCCCCTGATAGGGCAAAAACATGTTTGTGCTAGTCAACTACCATGAAGGCATCATCTTTACAACAAACTCCAATGTTGAAGGGAACTCTCTAAGGTTTGAGTTCCTCTCCTTCAACTGCTCAAATGCTGCTAATTATGATCGAGAGCAATCGAGCATGCAAGAAAGAAGGTGTAATCTAGATGTTGGACTCTTTGGTCAAAACCCTAGACAAAAAAAGCCTTCAAAATGTCCAAGAAGTATAGAAAACTAAAGACCACCAAGAAAATGCACGATCATAGTTTGAGTTATCCCAATCAGACCTCAAAAGCCACTAGCTCGCTTTCCTTGCATCAAAAAAGGTGAGAACAAAGATAGATCCCATCGAAAGTAGGAAGTAACTCAACTAGAATTCCCTTCAATTGTCATCAATCGATGGCAATTCACTCAGCAATGACACTTTTTTGCTCAGATGTGCAAATGAGACAAGACACAAGGCTAAGGAGGTATATATATCCCCAAAGGACAGTGAAAAAACAGTCAAATTGTCATGCCATTACTCAGAACTATGCCTTTGTTGATTAGTTCTATTGTCAAAAGGAGGACCCCAAATTTCCATCGATACATGTTTCCAGGAAACCTGTTGGATGATGCAACCAAAAAACACATTAGTCCTTCTCATTGGTAAACCACGTCCATTAAAGATCACTAGGAAAAGCATTAGAAGGCACACCATAAGCATCACTGATGGGGAGATCACACGAAACCATCAGTTAGACATGGTGCAAATTTTTGAAAGGTTCCCTTATGACAAAATCCCACCACCTAGATGCTCATTCATTCTGTAGTCTTGGTGAACCTCGTCGATCGGTGGTCTACTGATGGAAGGGTAGAACCACATAGATAGTCTTCAATTCATAAAAATCAAGCACCGATATCGAAAAAATAGTAGGAGGGTCTTTTTTATTCTCAATTGACAAAGGACCAAGCATGCTACAAACTGTTGAACAAGTAGTGGATCCTCATAGGTCTTCTATTGATAAAATTTCATGCACACTTCCAACAGTTCTAAATTGATGGAAAGGAAACTAGGTTAGGTTAAACCACCTAAGTGCATCTACATGATATCATAACAAGAGGAAGAAGAAGACAACCATCACACAATGTACAAATTGCAAGGAAAACCTATTAAAAGGGTAATTTATACATGGGTACATAAACAAGACTCTAAAAAACCAAACATATGCTAAGATAGGCATCTAAACAGGTGATAAGGTTAGCAAAGTAGGATTGAGAGGTTAATCTTGGTCAGGGTTCTTACTTCTCTAAATCCCTAATAGGGGATTTTGCCTCTAAAATTCTAGGAGAAAAGGGTTGGGTATTTCCTACACATATTCTCCTTGAGCTCGCGAGTTGCTTCCATAACACCACAATATGCCACAAAAATGTGATCAACATTATCAACTTCTATATTTGCCTGTCCAAAATCAACATCGAGACCTCCACGTAGGAGATGTCATCTTTAAGTTGTAGTTGTATTGTTTGAATCATCTGACTTGTTTCTAGTTGGCACTTCCATAACATTTACACATGTAATACATTATGTAATCTCGGTAACTCCAACCTATCCCTATTCACTCAACAACTGATAGGGCCCCATAAATCTGGGTGCCAACTATCACTACTTACCCAATCTAAGAACGTCCTTCTAAGGTGGTACCTTGAGGTAAATCATGTCACCCATTTGTAATTCCAAGGGTCCACATCGGCATATGACTTCTTGTCAAGGAACTGTTCTTACCCCACTCCCAATCCCACTGCCTAGATAATGGTATAGGGATTGAAGTGCACAACCCTAGGTTGCCCAAATACACACTGACATATACAATAAGAAATAATAACTCATAAAACAAAAGATTTAAAGGACTAACCAAACTGATCTATGATTTTGTAGATTTGTCCTTGTCATCAGATTTCGTCAAGTGTAGAAGAGATTTAGTCAATTCCTCATAATGGTCCATGTTGTTTTCCTAAATTGAAAATCATGACCCAAAGTTAAAAGTAAAAGTACTGAGTACGGTTATGGAAAAACAAGAAAATATATGTATATTATAAATAACATAACCACTTGGTATATCTATAACAAACAATAATTAACAATAATGAACTTTCAAATGATCAACAAGTGCAAGTTTCCAAATACAAAAAATAACACAACATACTTTGTAATAAAAATTGATCGTCCCACATAACGAGCGTGGGTGAGAAGTTTACAAGGATCCACTTAACCCTAAGGGAAAGGCCAAAACCACTTGACCCTAAGGGAAAGGCAGAAGGTTTCCACATGACCACTACCTACAAAAGGGAAAAGGCACGATAAAAAAAATAATGAGGAGTATAGTTCAATCAATGAGCAAGAGAGACATCAATATACATATATAAATTTGAAACTCTAGTTATAGGGAACGAAGTAGCTCAACCATGTATATAGCTAAGTGATTTTATCCATAGGTACATAATCATACCCTACATCACAACATCCAATTTCAAGAGGGTAGAGTACACTTACCTTCCACCAAAGATTAGAATAAGAAAATACTTGAGAGAATAAAGTCAAGATTAATAAATCCTAGCATGTAAATAAGGATACATGCATAAAAATAGGGATTTCATCAAAAGGGGTCACAATTATCATTAGTGAACATTAGGTGGGGTATATATACGTGATGAAGATTTCATGTTTTCAAGATTGTCAAGATTAGTATTGGGATCCATACATAGTTCATAATAGAACTTTACCTAAAAAATCATGGTAACTAGTCAACTTGTACATCAAGATTAAAATAAAGATCTTCACAAAATTATTGTATTTAGAAATTTCAATATTATGATTTGGATAATAGATCCAAAACTTATTATACAAGATGATATTAAGTCAAGTTTTGGATAAATATTTGAACTTGTTTTGCAAGTCACCATCAAAGTTCATTAAATAAATATATTTTAGAAAAGGATCAGGAATAAGATGTTGAAAATAGCCCTATTGTGTCAGTCTTGTTCTTGCGATCAAAATGGACTATAGATTCACCTTTTTTGGATATCTGATATAGAAGATATGGTCAAAACATGTTTTAGAGAGAGAAAGAGGGAGAAGGCCAACCTGAGGAGAGAGAAAGAATATCATTTTGCTACAGTTGTTGGTCTTTTTGGTGGCCATTATTTGAGGGAAAACATGAGAGGAAGAGACCATCTCACTATGATAACATGCCATCGATACAATCTTGGGGCAAAAACACAAGAGTGAGATCGGGGAAGCACTCCAAGTTGTTGGTAGTGTGCATGGACATAGTCAATAGGGTGTGTGTATATATAAGTAGGGGAGAAAAGAAGTTGTGATAAAACTTCCTTTATAATTTAATTTCATCTTGTATTAAATAAAACTCATAATTACTTGATTTGACCGTTCAAACAACTTTTTGGTCAAGGTATATGTTCCACATTGTTATTAATTATTTACGAGAAAATATATTATTTAAAGAAAAATTTCTCCCTCGCAACAAAAGTCTTATATCTTCTAAAATAATTCCTTGGTGTAATTAATATATCAATATTTCCTACCATCTCTATACATGATGTACATGATGTCTACCACCAACCTACTACTAAATTAAATTGATGACGTTAAAACAACATTATGCACCTCGATTCTTTCCTTTTCAAAATATTGTAACCCTGGAAACACATAAATTCCAATGTAATGAAATATTGACCAAATCTTCCTTATAGATATAAATTCTATCTCTCTCCATATTTTTAATAAAGAGAGTAGAATGGGAGATTTTAAGGTCTACATAATTCATCTAAAAAAATATATGTAAAGAAACTATAATTTTCATTAAGATTAACCAAACAACTAAAACATCTTTATGTAGTCATGACTTATTTCCAAAATAAATCCTTATCTACCAAATTCAAACTTATCCTTCGATAAGAAAAACACAATGCTTCACTATGAATTTATTTTCTCATGAACACTTTAAAACATATTTCAAATCACATCATCCATTAATCATGATTTCAAACTCTATTTATAAACAATATCTCCAAACAAGTAAATCCATAATTTCTCCCAAAATTATCAAAAATAACAATTGTAATCAAACGAATCCATTTAAAATATCATCTTATTTGGACAAAGGTGTCCCATGATATGAAAGTTTTATTATTTCACTAAAATAATGTAAATGACTTGAAACATTAAATTTAGTTCGACTATAGTTCTTGTATACTTTTTTTGAAGCATCAAACAAGCTTTGATAGGTCTGAAATTTTATATCACACTTAAATACCATCTTGAAAGTTCTTCCATCAATTTTCATAAAATAATAATTTATTCTATCCATCTAACTAAAATATTTCAAAAATATCATGTTTGGCCATAAGAATTTTATAATTATTCAAACGATCTCCAAAAATCCTCAAATCTTAGCCACAGATCTAATAAATGATTAATGGAAAACTTCAAGATAATTCGTATACACCAAAATATCAAAGTCATATATTGGATAATAAAACTTTGAAAATTGAGTTTGTCACATCCTTCCCACCTTAAAAAAATTTTGTCCCCAAAATAAAAAAATAACCTCAAAGATCAAGACTATCTAATCCATGTCATGTCCTCAAAATTATAATCATGTTGAAATAAAATGTCACTTGTAAACTTGTATTGATCAACTCAAGGTCAAAAGATCATAGTTCCAAGTCATGTCTACATTGAGTGAAGGTCAAGAACGAGAGTCGAGATTATCAATCATGGATCAAATCGGGTCATGATCCCACAAAATTTTGATTCAAGAGTCAAGTTTCAATATATCAAAATTTTGGGTCCCAAAAATGTAGGTCTAGGGTTTTGGTTCTTATTCAGACCACAGGCGTAGTCATTCACCCGTAAACAACAATCTAGCAATATTTTGAGATTTCAACATCAATTCCTTCATCAAGTATGGTTAAGGTGGATGAATGGTCCATGCCTAGGCCAT
The DNA here is from genome assembly GCA_963693085.1 of Alisma plantago-aquatica. Lineage (NCBI taxonomy): Eukaryota > Viridiplantae > Streptophyta > Magnoliopsida > Alismatales > Alismataceae > Alisma > Alisma plantago-aquatica. The sequence continues at coordinate 199,063,178 of OY856413.1, read as the reverse complement.
TTTAGAAAACTAACCCTACACCTGTATTCATCATTACCATCCTCTAACATCAACTAGTCAATATCTCAAGATTTGAGTTTTTGAGTCAAAAGTCAAAAATTAGACGATCATACTTTAAGTCAAATGAATAGAGTTCTTGGGTCAAGAGTGAAATAATTTCAACATTTTAGGGTCCTAGCTTCTACATACCCTAGGTGGGGTTACACATCCATGATAGAGATTCCATTTTTGAAAAATTCAAAACAAATAATCATATTTCAATATCATGATTTCAATTTCAAAATCAATAGAAGGTCCCATCCTAGTCCAGATGAGAGCTATACCCTAATTAATAAATTGAGTGAATCCACATTTCTAGCTTTGAAAAATATTTTGAGATTTCAGACTATGAATACAGCAGTCATATATCAAGGGTGGTCTCAAGATCCACATGGGTGATTATACGAGTCACATAAATATCAAGATCCATAATCATATGTCAAGCTTTCATACATCAATATTGAGAGTCAAAGTTTGGACATCAAGATCATAGGTCTAAAAATTTCAAATCTAGGATTTAGGTTCCCATTTAGACCTTATGTGAGATCATCCATCCTTATTCAACAATCAAAAAACAATCAAGCAACATTTTTTGATATCAATCACCAATTTTTTGACCATGATATCATGGTTTTATGAATGATCTAGTCCTAGGTATTTCTAGGAATTTATCCACAAATTATAGTCAACATTGTATTTAAATCAAGATTCAAGATCGAGTATTAATATTGTACTAGACCTGACCTATTGGAGACTTAAGTCAAGGAATCAAAATTGGGTGGAAGGAGTTACCTTTCCAAACTTTAAATAATCAACAAGATGACAATTTAGACACAATCATAAATAGGGATGTGAACAAGGTTAGGGGAGTCATATGTCAACTACCACCCTAATATTGCACTTTAGTAATCAAAGTCATCAAACATTGATCATAGAAAAAATAGGAGTATAAATTATCAAGTTGTACTTCATAAGGTCATGAGATCAAAGACCAAAATCATAATAGGGAAATCATATTTCACGATTTCACAAAGTTTGGATTAATATCTCCCCTCCTTTCATTTATCAAGGAAATGATGTCTTTCAGGAGTAGAGAAGTCAACTTGAGAACTCAAGAATTTAAGCATAATCATGTGCATAGAGGCATAATAGCCAATAGGGGAGTTTCCTATTGTAACAAGTCTTCAAATAAAGATCAAGGGTTCAAAGACTTAATCATATCAAGGTGTGGGGCATGATACATATCAATAGAGAGGTTTTTATATCAATTAGAAATTTCAATTCAAGATTAGATCATGGCACGATGTTGGTTCATACTTTTCAAATATATATCTCATATTTTAGTCGTTGCCCCATGCTACCCAAAATAGGGAGAGTACATGTCGAGTCAAGACACTTTGTTAGAGATGAGAAGTCATCCTACTACTTTCTAATAGGTGAATAGGTGTAGTTCTTAAAGAAAAGATGAGAAGTAAGATGACTCTCCAGTTTTAAAAAAATCCCTTCTTGATCAACTTTGGCCAGGTAGAGTAGGGAACCTTAGCCACCATTGTGAGACAAATAGGAGGTTATTATTAGCCAGAACCCTGAGCCTAGACACCGCAATATCTCCATTAAGGATTTTCTAGATTTTCCTTGGTTCAATAGAGTAGAGAAATTATTTACTTAATGCATATGAGAGTGTGTATGCTTTGATACCAACTATCACGAGATTGTTCTTACCCCAATCACAATCCCACTACCTATACAATGGTAAAATGATTGAAGCACCCATCCCAAGGTTGCCCAAATGGATCTCACACACTGGCATATATAATAAGAAATAATAACTCAAAAACAAAAGATTTAAATGACTAACCAACCTGATCTATGATTGTGTAGATTTGTCCTTGTCACTAGAGTTTGTCAAGTGTAGAAGAGATTTAGTCAATTCCTCATAATGATCCATCTTGTTTGCCTTAATTAGAAATCATGACCCAAAGTCAAATGCAAAAGCATTGAGTATGGTTATGGAAAAATAAGAACACAATATGTATATTCAAAAGAAAGTAATCACTTGGCATATCTCTAACAAATAATATTTAACAAGAACTAACTTTAAAATGATCAACAAGTGCAAGTTTCCAAATACAAATATAAATACAGTATACTCTGTAATGACAAAATCGATCATCCCACACAACTAGTGTCGGTGAGAAGTTTATGAGGAGCCACTTAACCCTAAGGTAAAGGCCACGACCACTTGACTTTAATGGAAAGGAAAAAGGTTGCCACTTGACCCCTATCTACAAAAGGGGAAAGGAACAGATGAAACAATAGTGAGGATTATATCTGCAAGTTCAATAAACAAGGAAAAGAACGATCAATATACATATATAAATTAAAAACTCTAGTTATATGGAACAAAGTAGCTCAAACATGTATATTTCCAAGTGATTTTATCCATATATATAATCATACCCTACATCACAACATCTAATTTCAAGAGGGTAGACTACATTACCTTTTCCTAAAGATTAGAATAAGAAGGTCCTTGAGAAAAGAAAGTCAAGATTAATAAATCTTGGCACGTAAACAAGGATACATGCATCAAAATAGGATTTCAATAAAAGGGGTCACAAATACCATTAGTCAACTTTAGGTGTGATATATATATACATGATCAAGATTCCATGTTCTCAAGATTATCAAGATTAGTACCAAGATCCATACTTAGTTCATAATAGAACTTTACCCTAAAAATCAAGGTAACTGGTCAACTTCTAGATCAAGATTAAGACAAAGATCTTCACAGAAGTATTAGATTCATAAAGTTCAAAATTATGATTTAAATAATAGATCCAAAACTTATTCTACAAGATGATATTAAGTCAAGTTTTAAATTAAGTTTCGAACTTGTTTTGCAAGTCACCATCAAAGTTCATTAGATAAATATATTTTAGAAAAGGATCAGGAATAAGATGATGAAAATAGTACTATTGTGTCTATCTTGTTCTTGTAATCAAAATGGACTATAGATTCACTAATTTTGGATATTGGATGTAGAAGATATGGTCAAAACATATTTTTAGAGAGAAAAAGAGATAGAAGACCAACCCAAGGAGAGAGAAAGCAGCCCATGTTACTATAGCACCACTACTGCTGGTATTTTTGGTTGCCATGATTTGAGGGAAAACATGAGAGGAGGAGGCCATCTCACTACAACAGCATGCCGCCCACATAATCTTGGGGCAAAAATGCAAGAGAGAGAGATTGAGGAAGCAATACAAGTTGTTGGTAGTGTGCATGGACATAGTCAATAGGGGTGTGTATATATAAGTAGGGGAGAAAAGAAGAGGTGGTATAGCATCCTTTATAATTTAATTTCAGCTTTTGTTAAATAAAACTCATGATTACTTGATTTGACCATTCAAATAATTTTTTTGTCATGGCATATGTTCCACATTGTAATTAGTGATTTACATGAAAATGTATTTTTTTAAAAACAAAACTTCTCTCCCGCAACAAAAGTCTTATATCTCCTAAAATACCTTGGTGTAATTAATATATCGATATTTTCTGCTATCTTTGTACATGATGTGTACCACCAACCTACTACTAATTTAATTTTTTTCCGTTAAAACAACATTATACACCTCAATTTTTTTCCTTTTCAAAATATTGTAACCTTGAAAACCCATAACTTTTAATATAATGAAATGTTGACAAAATATTCCTTATATACAAAAATTCTATCTCTCTACCTCTTTTTAATAAAGAAAGTAAAATGGAAAGATTTGAAAGTCTACATAATTCTTCTAACAAGATATATGTAAAAAAACCATAATTGTCATTAAGATTCACCAAACCATCAAAATATCTTTCTATAGTCATGATTGACTTCTAAAATAAATCAATATCTACCAAATCTACAAAAAAACACAATGCTTCACTACGAATTTATTTTCTCATGAACACTTTAAAACATATTTCAAATCACATCATCCATTAATCACAATTTCAAAAACAATTTATAAACAATATATCCAAAATAGTAAAACCATAATTTCTCAAAAATTTATCAAAAACCACAATTGTAATCAAAAGTCTCCATTTAAAATCTCACCTTTTTGGACAAAGGAGTCCCATGATATGAAAAAGTTTTATTGTTTCACCGAAATAATGTAAATGACTCAAACCATTAACTTTTGCCCGACTATAGTTCTTGCATAATTTTTTTGAAGCATCAAACAAGCTCTAATTGGTTTGAAGTTTTATTTCACACTTCAATGCCATACTAAATGTTCTTGCACCAATTTTTATAGAATAATAAATTTGTTGACCATCTAACTAAAATATTTCCAAAAACTATCATGTTTGAACATATGAAATTTATAATTATTCAAACGGTCTCCAAAAATTCACAAATCTTAACCAAAGATCCAACCAATGATTATAATATTAATGAAATTTTTTGGGGTCATTTGGGTACACCAAAATCTCAAAGTCGTATATTGAATAATAAAACTTTTAAAATCGAGTTTGTCACACTTTACCCTGCCATTGCTGGCTTCAGTTGATTCTCGATCATCTTGATCATATCTATGGGTTGTTGTACAAGTTATGGTTCTAAAAGTTGCTACTCAATGGTTTCAAACCAGCATGAGGGTGATATATAGTGTAAGGAGTGGGACCTGAGAGGGGATCCACTTCTTACTTAATTTGAGAAATAAAACCTATGTAATTCAAGCACACTAACAAGCATTATAAATAGGTGTATTTTTTTCATTTCTCAAATGAATGATAGACCGGATTAGTAGGGGAATAATAAGTCTTGACTATATTCAGTTTACAAGATTACATAATAATCTCCCATTTCGAGTTTAGATGAAATAAATAACTTCTCCACTAAGCAGAGGGATATCCAATATATTTCTAGTCTATCTCCTAAGGGTGAGCTCCAATAAGCCAACTCTAGTTTATCATGTCAAGTCCACCATCTCCTTCACCAAAGGGTTTGGAATCTTACTCCATAAGAGAAGAAAAAATAGAATTTGTTAGCATAATTTTCTTGGTATGAACATATAAATATGGCTTGAACAACATTATGAAAAAGAACATCTAGTAAATGTTTTCAAGGCTTCACATATCAAGGGGGGATAACATCCAATTGGATATCAAAGAGAGATTTTAAAGAAGATAAATAATATGAGATTTGTTTCCTTATTAAATATCACAATAATAAATAGTTGCATATTGAGTAATAAGCATACTAGTATATACTAAAAAGCAAGGTAGGAACCCATATATTCCATACCAAAGGGTAGGAGGACTATACCCTTCGTGCCTAATAAATATAGAGTTTTTCAATATGACTAAAACCTCAGTGCATGGAATGGAATAAAACCCAATTCCTAATAGCATATGTAGTAGAGGAATAAAACCCATTGTGTGGCAGGGGAAAAACCTAATGCCTAAAACATCTTAATGACATGGAAAAAAACCTATGAGTAAAGTATGGTTTCATTACTTATAGTAATGACTAGTCATTCACACATGCAAATAGGGTAGGCAAGATATAGTATAGTCAAGCCCAAATAAGGAATGAGAACATCAATTGATTATTATTTAGGGTCAGAAGACCCATAAACAAACATTTAACCATCTCCACAAGTAAGTTGCATCATATGATCATAAAACTCCACCACTTGAAAGTTATGGCTTCATTTGTTTCAACTACTCAAATTAGGGTTTCATGGAATAAGATGAACAAGATACAAATTAGGATCCAACATGCATATCCAACAAAATAAGAAGATCAAAAGATCTATTTTAGAAAACTAGATCCAAATAGGCTAATCATCACATAAAAGAAGAATTTTGATATGTTTATACCTCATATAGGTGCAAGATAGAGAAACTATATTAATTGTATGATTAGGGTTAAGCACCATACATAAACAGTGTGAAAATTTATGTCAATTGCTCAATATAGAATCCAAGAGATGCAACATACCTTTGTTTAGAATCAACTACTCAAATCACCATTATGGTCAAAGTAGGTGATTCTCCACCTAGATGCATTAAATATCTTTTGGGTTTTCCATAATTTCCATTCAACTTATGCAAAACCTTAAAATAGTTCTAAAACTTTGAAACCATACCCTAAAAACACTACCAATAAATCCATTTCATTCTCATGGTTTCAAAATATGTCTAACTTAATTTTGGGACATTGTATCTATTAGTTATGACTAATATAATTAATTAAATTTACACACAAAATCCTTAACGGGACTCCTCAACAAATTTATTGAGGTCCAAAGAACCATGCCAAATGAAAGATATGATTTTTAGTATTCCAAAACATATTTTAATCTATTTTTATATTATAAATAAATTTCTATGAATTTATTATGATCACTAAATACTCTAGATTTTAAAATCAAAATCAAACAAAAATACTTATTTGTCCCAGCATCACACATTAGAACATAGAAGATTGACATGGCAAGAAGGTAAAATTGCGACCTTTAAAACTTTAATGAAGAAAATAATTGAAACATGGTAAAATTACTTTCTTACCCTAAAGTATCATGACCACTCAGGGATACAACAAGGGTGTACTAGTATCTTCACTCCTGCAATGGTTCTCTGGGAACAAATAATGAGCAGGAATCCAGGGAGATCAGTCTATTGATCTGAATTCCAAATTCACCACTAGGCGCAACTGGAGACCCATCCCAATAGATATGCTTAGTCAAACTGAGTTTAGAGAACTAAGAATCAAGTGTAAAATGATAAGGGACCTCCCAAAGACCCATCACCATTAAAGGCAAAGGTAAAACTTCGCAACATGTACACTAGATCCAAGGATAGTGGAAACAGAGACCACAAGAGGGTTCATTACCACCGGATAAAGGCATATGCATATATTCCTCAAGGAGAAGATGGTGAGAACACAAAATCATATAAGGAGCTGAATGCAGACCAAAAAAATGGTCACAAGAGGGAAAAGTTAGAATACCTCACATGAGTGAGGAATAGTTCATCGACTAGATTTGAAGACAACCAATAAGTTCTAAGATCTTCCATAGCTCTAGGATAACCATAAGCCTCATACCAAGAAAGTCGAAAGCCTTGCTTGGACTCCAGGACTCTATCGAGACAAAAAGGGATTCTATAGAAGATAGTCTAGGTTGTTTAGGGTTAAATAAGTGTAGATGAATTCTATTGGGGGTCTTGAGAAATTTGAGGGAAAGTTTTATAGGACCCAATGATCTAAGGATGTGAGGAGAACAGAGAAGGAAAAGAAATAGGGGTATAATAGGGGAAAGGAAAAACCATGATATGATAATGGGTTGGGGTTTGCCAAACCCTAGAAATCTAAGAATCAAACGATGCATAATTGAAAAGGGAAAGTAGGGGGATAAAGAAATACAAAAAGAGACTGAGAGATGACATAGATTTGAGAAACAAAATTAGGAAAGTGTCGTGCTTTTAGTTTGTGTGAAAAGGAAAGATATATAAGTAGGAGGAAAAATCGGAACCATATGATGCAAACCTGATGGCTCAGGTAAATTATGAGAAAATGCAAGGAGAGAACAAGTATGTCGTGGAAACTTTGGGAAGATTGAGAAACCAATCACATAATTGTGAGAACACAATCTAAATGAAATAGACTATAGTTCTACTTACATTAGGATTTCATATATAAGGTTATCCTTTCTAATCCAACTGGGACAACTAGGATTATCTAATTATGCTAAAACATTGCATATGAGGTGACTAGGACACAAGCAATTTGGTTTTAAAACTAGATTTCACTTTTGAAATTTCATTTCATGGATTTTGATACAATCAGGGTTTAGGCTCATTATCTCTATAATTATTATAATATAACACCAATATCATCAAAGTTCATTAAGTAGAGTCCTATTAACTTCACATTGCTATTAACATGGTAATATTATATTATTATACTCTAATTAGGTCATTTTACTCGGTTATTCATTAAGCCCATGAATTTCAACATTAACTTATATAGTGGAAAATTATTTTATATCCATTTGCATGAATACTCCAATTATTGTTCCATTTAATATATTAAGTACATCATACCTCCCATTAAGCATATTTTAGTCATTATATATGCATTAGTGAACGTGGAAGGATACATGACTTATTAAAAGGGATTACTTACTTTTTAAGCATCATTAGTTTATCAAGTCTATATTATGCTTATTAAGATATATTATGTTATTATGGCACCTAATGATGCTACTGCATCATATAAGGTACCAAACATGGGTAGTTCATGTTAGCCAACTAAAAACCAGGGTTATGTGCCATATATACATAATGTTATCACCTTAGGGTTTAAAGGTCCAATGTATGTTTAGGGTTACATGTATCCATGGTTAGGGTTTATATTCGAGTTACTCATATTATGTGCATTACATTTTATTAGGTCACAATCAAGATGTATTAGGATATATACTTAACCTTGTTTGGTCAAAACTAAAGGTCTACGCATATACACATCACATCAAAGGAATTAGGATCTCTAGAGTAAAGATGCTATGTTTTGGAATGTTACAACCCCCCCTAAAGAGGATTTCTTCCTCAAAATTCAACATCCTTATGCTACCCTCCACCCTTAAAAAGGTTTAACTTGATAAGTCAAACTAAACAAAACCAAAAGGTATCGTGGTTATAGATAAGATATACATAGATCATGCCACCAATGAGAAGGTCATAACTGCCTAGGTTTGACTTTTATGTCCTTGCGGTTCTAACCTAACAACACATAGATTGACATAATCATTCAAAATTCATTGAGTACAACTCTCCAAAACTTAGCCTATAAAAGGGTAGGTCCACTAAACATTTATTACCATCAACATCTTCATAGTCATCTCTCCATAGTCAAAATTAGGGTTTGAGATTTTTGTTCTAACTAATTCTAGGATTTTTTCTACCATAATTTCATGCATCTCTTCCTTATGACTTAGTTGGAACCATTGAAAAAATCAATAAATTTTTCCTTTGTGCATGTATTAGTATAATGGAAACTAATTTTTGGTGATGAAATATATTCGACACAAAACAAAAGATGAATCCAAAATCAATGTGAGAAGAGATTCATCAAGTATTTCATATTAGCATCTTATGAACCTACTACTTTAACATCCTCATCACCGACTCCATCCTAAAGCAAATCTCATAAAATATACAGAGATATGTCACAACTAACCTAATTTTAGGGTATGAACTTATGGGTTCCAACACATTAGGGTTTAATCTTCAAGATTGTTATGTGTTCCACATATGATTCTATAGTTTTTCCATCATATCATCTTGGATAAACATCTCGTAAAGGGTTTTCACATAAGGTAAGGTTCCTAAAAGGAACTTATGGGATGAGATAGGAAACTTAAGCGAGATAAAATTGAAATAGTCAGAATCTAACTACCAAGGCTTTGATACCATCTTCTAGGGAGTGGGACCCAAAAGGGGATCCATTCCTTACTTAATTTGAGATCTAAACCTATCTAATCCAAATGCACTAACACGCATCTTAGAGCAGGTTTATTTTTTCATTTCTCAAATGTATAGTATACAAGATTAGCAGTGGAATAAAAAGTCACAACTATATTCAATTTACAATATTACATAATAATCTTAAATTTGGGGTTTACATGAAAGAAACAACTTCTTCACTAAGTAGAGGGATATCTAATCTATTTCAAGTCTATCTCTAAAAAGTTAGCTCCATCAAGACAAATATGATTCATCATGTCAAGTCCACCATATCATATAATTAACAAAAGTGATTTATATTAAAGATATGAAGATAATCCTATATATACTTTAGTCTGAAATTTTTTTCATGATTGGATTTTATGTCTCCAATTACATGGTTTGCAACTTGGGGCAATTGTAGTGTTTATTCAAATTGAAATAATCTCAGTAGAAGAATTGGATAGACATGAATGTAATGGTGAATCAATCATCAAATTATGGGCAATGTAGCGTATGAGATCAATGTTTTCTTGCCAATAAAGTAAAAAAAATGGATGTACCCATTTGTTATACATCCGGCCTACCCAATTAAGCATTCATGTGATCCTAATGTACCTAAATGTAGGCATTTCCATGAAGGCATAAAATCCCTAACTTAACATTAACAAGCATTCTATAGTGATGTAAAATACAAATCATAGAAAGTCATAAATCAAGTTTGGAAAAGTAGTTCACTTGAAAACATTTCACCCTAGAATTGATTTCATGTAACTTGGTCTATGTGGTTAAGGATAAAGGTTCAAATGAGCTTGGCTTGATGCATCCCTGAACCAATAGGTGGAAAATGGATGAAGTTGTTGCAAAAAGGATGACATGATATTACATAGGAGAAACTATATTCTTCTTGTTGGCTAAAATGGACATTAATATACCCTTTGTTTTGATGATAACAAACATTTCACACGTGGATCTAACATGTTATTTGACTATTTTAGGGTTCAAAGGAATAAGCAAATCCTACTAAGTGGGAATACGAAGATCAATGCAAATTGAAGATCAAATGTATTTAATTATATAAATGTTCATGATTGTACTCAAATGTAAGCACTTGTACACAAAATATAATTTAAAAGTACTTAGACATCATGTAAATCAAGTGTTAGATCTTTCCTACCCACTTATAACCCTTAGATAGGTTCCCCCCCCCAAGTTAGAGTCACCATCACTCATTGAAACACACACATAGTAGGTGATTCAAAAGACTAAAATAGAGACACCCTCGGTCAAAAAATTTATCGACTAAAACACATTCAGTCGAAGTTTTTTTTTATTGAGAACCACCTTGGTCGAAATTGTGAGCATTGTTCAACAACTTGCACAATTGTGCTCTAAAATAGTCTTCTGTCAAAAACAATCTCGATTGAGTAAAGCTTCAGTCTAAACTTGTGATTGTTAGACTGAGTGGTTGGTAGTTGGGAGTTGGAACTAGATGTTGCAATACTTTTTCCTTAAACCCAGGCTCAGTCAAAAAAATTCTCGATCGAGACGTAGTTCGGTCGACAAAGTGGTCGACCGAGTAGGGTTCTGGATTGTTCTTTTCAATGACAAACAAATTAACAATTACTAGCCAACTAATGTACACCTAACGGCTAGTTAAGCACTAAGAACACTCTAGACAATCCCTAGAACGTCTCTAGACACTTGTAAACCATTCCTATAAATAGGAGAGGCCTTAGGACACCTAAAGAATCTAAGATACACTTGAGCATTTATTGAGAGCAACCAAGCAAAGATTCACTTGTTGTCTTCTTCCTTGTGCTCTAGAGTTGTCCTATAGCTACAATCTCCTAGCCACCACATATATACACCCTCATATCAAGTGGATAGGAGATTCTAACCTTGATATAGGATCAAAGCGCTACACTTAATTGTTGTATTTACTTCTTTCAATCCCTCTTTACAGGTACAAGCTACTTTTTCTCCTTGGCTATACCAAGATCATGGAGGCTGCTTGAGGGAGCTCTGCTGAAGCTACCTCTTGGTTGAGAAGGTTGCTTCAAGAGGAGCTTGAGATTACTTGAAGGAAGGCTGCTTCATGGGAGGTTGGAGCTACTTCCAAGGGAAGGCTATCTTAAGGTGGTGGAGCTACTTCTAGGAGGATAAGGCTGCTCCATGGGCTTGGAGTTACTTCAAAGAAGGTTGCTTGAAGGAAATTGAGGCTATTTCTAGGTGCAGGCTACTTCAAGGGCAGTGATTGTATTTTATGTAATATCCTTGTGAGGTAATAAAGTTAATCCCTTTCAAAATCCCAATTGGAAAATAGTTGGGTAGTGGACTGACAACCTTTGAATTCAAAGGTTGGAACCACTCTAAACACAAGTGTCTTCCTTGTTTCCTCCTCCTTCTTTGGTTGAGTGTTTTAATTATCTTTAAATTGTCAAAAAGCTCTATTCACCCCCCCCCTCTAAATCTTTCACTTCTTGCCTTTTTCATTGATTCCATTATATACAATCACCTTTATTTAGTTTTTAAATTACCTTCTTTTGATCATTTGTTGATAAATTGGGATTTTGGTGAATGCTCAAAGTGAACATGCAATATAATTGGGCACCCTAAGCATTTAGAGGGTGGCTAAAGCTTGTTTATCACAACTTTAGAAGTGTGGAGTGATATTAAATGATAGAAGAGGTGGAACTATATAGGGATCAAATGCAATATGAATCTCCTTCCAACGTTTCCCAGAAATAAGGTTCTTCATTTAACTTCACTAAACCTCTACTTCTTCATTATGATAAAGCTCCACATAAGCAAAAAGGTTCTCATAGTATCAAAACAAACCTCAACATTTGTACCAACACTCATCCACAAAAGCACATTTAAAAAGATAAGCTTCACATACGGTTGAAACATTGAAATATCTTGACACACAACTCAAGAAAATTATGGGGAAGTTCATCAAAGGTCAAAAAATTCATTTAAAAAGGGCACTAATTAATCCTTCTAGGCGGAACATATTCTACACTCAAGATGATGATAGGAGAATCACTTCAAATTACCAATAATAACATCAAGAGTCCTCCATTAGCTACAAGAATAAGAATGCATTAGGTAAAATCAACAAGGTTGACCTAACCTAAAATGTGCAAAAAAATTGCAAAACCTACATGGTATGCATGGCATGGGACCAAATGAAAAAAATACATAATATTTTTTAAAATTACACAAGAATACAAAAAATATAATCTAAATTCAATGCAAATGCATGGATGTTAAGATGGAAAATGCATGATAAGATGGTGCCAAAGTTTAGGGGATCCCTCCCTACTACCTTAAGAATTTGAAACATGTTATACTTAGCATGAAATTATTATTAGGGTGATTTGGGAAGTGAACGTATGTGTACAATCGTATAGTGGGGACTGTTGATATGAATTGGAGGTGCTATTATGAGGAGTAAGGCAACTATTGGTACCAATATCCAAAAGAGTTAGCATCTGATGGAGGATAAAAATCTAGGTAGGATGGCACACTCACATTTTAGTGGCCCAAGCTTCTCATATACTTCTATTCCACATAGACTTAGTGATAACATAATAAGTTGATATGTTGATGTGTGTCCCATCATATCTTCTCATTTCCACTTTGAATGTGGTACAATTATGTGACAGTGGAGGTCATGACCTATGCATTCACTAGTTCTTGTGGATGAGACCTGATCCAACATGATTGCACTTCTTCATCTATGCATGATTTACTCTTGTTTGGTTTCACTTCATCATATACCCATGATATAATTTTCTCAAACTTTGTGGAATGATTCACACTATCACTGAGCTATATCCACCATGAGTTTGGGGGTTTGGGCATATAAACTATATTATGATATTATGTAATAGGGAAGCTACAGTCTAAGCTTGTAATACTCATTTTTAAAATGATAATTTGCTTTCTATCCTTAATAGAGATCACATGATATGGTGCAAGGTAGTTAACATGAATATGATGAGGCCATGGTGATTCACTAAGATAACTTGGATCACATTTAGGTAGAACTAAATCATTCTTATCAATATTCCAATTGTAATGGGTGTTTCTTTTGATGGGGATGGTCTTGAAGTGGTATATAATAACAACTTCCAAATATACATTATTATTCATTTTTTTGGGGTGATCGCATACAAATATTTAATATGTAAAGATCTCTAGTTATCATACCTTGCAAACACAGTGCTTGTTGTACCTTTTTGTGTATTGGTTCCTTGGATTTGTAATGTAAATGGTATTTGAGCCCTAATATGAAATGTGGGATCTGGGTCAATTCCTTGTACAATCCTACATAGTAGAAGGAGAATCCTTCCCTCATGAAGTCTTTCATTTCATTTATCTACCTTGTTAGATTGGATACATATTTCATTTATTTTTCTAGTAGTCAATACATGAATCTCTTTGAAGACTCTAGACTAGATATCATCTTGACCCCCATTCCTAATTTTATTGAGAATGTTGATAAACTCATGGGTAAGCTGCATATACATTTCTTCTTACTATCATGGTGATCCATTGAGGCCCTCTTCCATAAGATAATCACCCTTTTGGTAGTAGAAGTTCAACTCTTGCATTGCAAAAATGCATGTGTATCCTATGTCCATCACTCTTCTTGTCAAAACCTTAGCATGTATAACCCTAAACTTAATACATGTTTTTTCAATAGGAGTAGTACAACAGAAGGTCCTTCAAGATTTCCTCTTTTCACTAGGCTTTAGTTTTAGCTAGAATATCACTCTTGTAATCCACCTCATCATTATCATATATTGATCCTTGGGTTTCTAAATTTTGGAATTTTAGTACTACATCATTCAAGGTGAGTCATGCAAGATGATCATAACTCACTATGACTCTTAGGATTCAGATACTTCCTCGTTAACTTGAAGTCATATTTTTCCCAAGTAGTAGTGGGCCATGGTTTTGGTTGTCCTTGTGCACACGAGGAAGAAACTGCTTGAAATAACATAGTGGACTGCATCTTCCCCGTAGAAATTGACAGCAAGAGTCTTTTTCTTTAGATCCTCACGAATCTAATGCAACTCGTCATAAAAATTTACACTTCTTGGTTTGATTTTATTACATTGGAAAAGGTCATGAATGGAATCATATGATTCAGACAATTACAAACTGGGTGTCTATGGAGAAGGAGTAGGCAACGAGGTTGTCATAGAAGACCTATAGGTTCATGTGGAGTAGTGTATGAGTTTTTTAGTAAAATGGAAAAGTTTTGGGTTTGCTTCTTCATTTTGGGTTAGAATCCTACACCATGTAGCCAAAAAGCCATTTGAGATGTGAAAAATGATGGATAAAGAGAAAAATGGTTGGGAGAAGCTTCATAGACATGATGGTGGTGAATATAAAGGAATTGTAGATGAATCCCAGTAGGAGTTGATGGTTAAGGTACAGTAATTCTCAAAGGAGCATCTCTTAACTTGCTCGAGCCTAATCCAACACACTGGAGGGTGGACTAAGACTTGGAGGAGCTTTGCCTAACTTCCTTGGGATTGATGTAACCGATTGAAGAGTTTGGAAAGCACATGTGGTGCATATAGGCGTGCTGGCTTATGTCAAATGAAAGGATGATTTAGGTGTTTTCTCTGACTATCCTTCTTGATCTCATTAACACATACATGAATTGTGTCTATAGTGGTCTAAAACAATGATTTTGGTTGTTGGGCATCAAGATTAATTTAAATGACATGGACATTTTGGCTTCTCATTTTGAAAATTAGACTTTCAAATCAAAATGAACAACATATACCATCACCATTTTGCACTAAAACAACTATTTTGGTCATTGGTCACCACTTCCATTATGTAGTGAACATCATTTTTTCTTGATCACCAAGTGATAGTTCTTCCTCCAATTTCTATACAAAATTTCCTTTCATACTATGACATTTTGTGCCAAATGGTTGTTTTGGATTAGTCCTCAACATTTCACCTCAATAAAATTTCCAAATTTATTTGTATCAAATGAGTGTGTCATTACTCCTAGTTCATCCTTGAACATGGAATTTCTCTGATTGACATCAAAAACAAAGAATAAAAAATTTCATTTATAAGTATATATGTGAATTATATTTATAGAACTTGTAAAAGTGAAAAGTATAAAAGTGGACTAAAGCATCAAAAATTAGAAAATGCATGGACCTCGTGTGTAATCTATGTTTTATGAATGCAACCATGTTGTGTCTTTTTCTTCAAGGTTCAACAATCTTCTCAAGTATCATGACATAAAAACTTTGGTTTTCTTATTTGGTCAGATTTCAACAATTAGTTTTCATTGCCCATTCAATACAAAAGTTTTGCTCTTTTCATTTTCTAGAATAATCACATCTCTAGATTGATAAAATTTATCACTTGATATGGCCCATCCCACTTTGATATAAGCTTGTCAAGATTGATTTTATTTTTGAATTGTAGATCCAGTCTCCTTGTCTTGGTAGAAATGTCTTATTTCAGACCAACTTGTCATGCAAGAATCCATACTTTCTTTGTATTTGTTTGACAAATAATATGCCTCGTGTCTATCTTCACCAAGCTCATTGGTTTGTAATTTAATATGGATGGTAGCTAAGTCATATACATATCCATGATTTTAAGGATCAAAGAGATATATGTTACATCTATAGTGGAAAGTGGCACATTATCCCATATATTATAATGAATGGATGTCTACCGGTCAAGGATTTATGTGTGGTCTGATATGCCCACAAGGAGTCACTGAGCCTTAACAGCCAATTTTTTATATATGGTTACATTATTTTATCAAGAATACAGTTTATCTCCTCATTTCAAATTGCCCACTTTTTTTAGGGAGGTATTTTTCTACTCTATGATTCTCCCCATATCATTTTAATAAACTCCCAAAATTTTTATGGATATCCATCAATTTTCATAGCCTTAGACACTCCAAATCATTGGAGATATTAGACTTGAAAAACTCAAAAACAACCTTGTGGTCATTTATTCTTGTTGAAAAAACCTCTACCCATTTTGATACATATTCAACAATCACCAAGATGTAAAATATATATATATATATAAAGGGGGAAACAAACCAATGAAGTTTGTTCCCCAAGCATCAAATACATCAATCAACAAGACTAGCGATAGATGCATTGCGTCCCTTTGAATAATTATGCCACCTTTTGGTACTTTTTGTGTTCTTTTCGAAAATTGTGGGAGTCCTTAAAAAGAGTTGGACAATGAAAATCAAAATTGCAAAACTTGTATGGAATATAATTTCCACCAAAATGTGCTCCACATGCATCGAGGTGAAACATGATGAGGATGCCTATTTACTCATGTTTTGGAACACTAAATTATATGAGTTTATTGGAAAAATACTTGAATAAATAAGGATCATGTCAAACATAATGATTAGTGGTGGCATTTAACCTATTTCTATCTCATGAGACAATGTTTCAAGAATGTTTCACTTTCTAGGAGGTTAACAATGAGTATGTACCATGAAATTTGAATTATATCCACTATCATCAATTGCTCATGCACATTGTTTTGTTGACCTTTATCATGTCGCCATGAGGATATTTGAATCTAGACTAGTGGTTGGCAATAAAGCTTTCACAACCTTTCTTATCAATGATTTATAAGTCAAACTCTTGAAGAAAAAGATCAATTTAATTAGGCTCATTTTCAAATCCTTCTTTGTCGTCAAGTAATATATGATAGCATTATATGTACATAATATCACTTTTATTTGCAAAACATAGGATCAAAACTTGTCAAGAGACAAAACATTAGTGAGAATATCCGATTCAGTGATGGGTGTATTTTGTTTGGCTTCATCAAGTGTCTTTCTCACATAGTAGACGTCACGTAGAATATGATCAATTCTTTGGCGATGCACAATGCCCACAGTCATGTTCAATAAATCCAACATGATTATGAATGGCCTAGAGAAATATAGGACAAAAGCTAACTTTAAATTCAAATATTAAAATGTGGCTACATGTTGTCATCAAATTCAAGTTGAACATCTTATTCTAGCATATGGAACAACTGTCTTGAAATCTTGATGAAATATTTTTGATATAGTAGATCTACAATTCTAGGACACCCTAAGAAAGATTAGATATGTCTAAGAAAGCTATAGATGCTTAATATAGTATTGACTCAATTCACCTAAATACCAACCTTGGAAACCTGATGACCCAATATAATCCTCTTAGGAACCATTAAATGACTCTTCTTCTAAAGAGAAACAAACACATTGTGATATATCTATCATGAATGACATGGAGATGTATCAAGTAGTTATCAATATTTTTCCAAAAAACTAAGAAGTCATCCATAAAGACTTCTAAATACAAATATGGAATATCAACAAAGATGGACATGACAGAAGGTGCATTGCAAAGGTCAAAAGGCATTATTCTATAGAAAAATGTCCATGTCAAACATGTAAAAGTGATATTATCTTGATCCCATGGGTAGACATCCACTTGGAAGTAAACAGAGTAACAATCTAGAACGTGATATAATATTTGACCCATAAGAATCTCTAACATTTTATCAATGAAGGGTAATGAAAAGTGGTCTTTCTTGGTCTTCACATTCAGTTATCTAGAGTCCATAACACATACTTCCTTTACATTGTTCTTTCACTGGAACTTGCTCACCTTGAGCATTTGAGGCAACAATGACTTCACTTTTCTAAGGTACAACTTAGATGGGAGTCACCCATTAGGTGTTAGAAATAGTATGAATTACCAAATTAAGTACTTTGATCACTTCTTGAGGGCTCAACCTTCTTTGCATTTCTCTTATAGGGTGAGTGTCTCCTCTTAGTAAATGTGATGTACACAAATTGATAGATCCAATCCTTTCAATCAACAATTCATATAATGACACCTATTGGGACTATATGCCCAAAGTAATATAAAGTATCTATGAGAAAAACGTTTGTAAAAGAGTATAACAATGGAAATCATCAGTCTTGATTGCTCATATCATCACACCATTATGGGATTTGAAATCAATAGAGGGAAGCGATGTAAATTGTGGTTGGACCTATTTATACCTTGTTTAGACATAATAGAATTTAAAGACGGATCTTCTTCTATATCCTCCCTTGAATAAGTGGATATTCAGTCTAGGATCTCGATGTAAGAGATGGGTTCTAGGGGTTTCTCATATGGGGAAGTATCCTTGTTCCAGGATTATCCAAATTAGGAGCATGGTATGGAGTATTGATTTATTGTCTTCTCTAAAATAGGCCGCCAACTAGATGAAGAGGTTCTTACAATATGTCAACCTCAATAACTGGATTTCAGTAGGCTACTTATAAAGAGGAAAAGGGGATCACATAGTTTTAGGAAATTTATGGAGCCTTTCATAATATAAAAGTTTGTTGGGTGGTTGTAGGGCGTGTGCCAAGGGGGGCCCTACCCTATAAAGGTTTTCAAGGTTTAAATGACACTTCATTGATGGATCAAAGAAGGGAAATAAATGCATTTTAGAGGATTCATGGTTCATTTAAACAACACTTCGATGATCAGACAATGTCAGGAAAGTGAGACACATGTTTGATGTGCACCCCATTTTCTTAGATCTATGTTGGTTTGATGGTTGGATTATAGACTGACTTGCGATCCTCCCAAAATGGGGTGTGTGCCTAGACGACACCTCATAAGACCTATGTTCTCATGGGGGATATGTTAATTTTTTGTGTCCCATGATCCTCTATAGGATCATGGGATTATACCAAGGTGCACGTTTGGGTGCAATGTATGTGTTTTAGATGAATAGCTCACTCTAGATGATGGGCCCAAGCTCTAGTACTATCTTGAATCAGGGCCTCAGTGACACTACACAAGTAAAGTAGTTCATAGAAGAACATTTATGGATTAGAGTTATTTTTTAGTCATATCATTTCCTTTTATTAGACATTTATATATTAATAATATGAATAACCTCTAACAATTAATTAGGATCATATTGATTAATTCATTCATTGATAATCAATTGCATTGGTTGTCGAATCATATTTTTATATTTAATCATGGATTTTAGTCAAATTTCTCATTGTTGGTTGGATTATGTAGTTTGACTTTGAATCATATTTATGTATCTTGATATCCCTCAGAGTGTTACTCAGTTACCTAATATGTTCCTATCACTTTCTCTATTCCACAATGACCTTTAGTTCCTTCTGTCCAAAGTTTGGTAACTATGGCTATGCCCAAAACTGGTCACTAAATATGTTCTAAATTGGATGTTTGGTCACATATTTGATTTCAATGCATTAATAATTTGATTGACATTTGTCACAAATTTAACTTATTTAGAAACTATATCGGGCAGACTCAAAAATGGAGTGTCAATAATTCTCCCCCTACTCAACAACAGGTCTGAAGCATGGTTGGTGTACCCACCATGACGTGGGACGGTCTTTTGAGACCATTAAGATAATAATTTTTAAGGTGTAAATTTGATAATATTAGATGTATATTGATTATACAAATGCAATGGCACTCAAAGGGAGTACAATTGATCTAGAAAGTTATATGCCACTTAGATTGGTGAGGCCTTGTCATATGTGCTTATTGGAGTAAGGCTTGGATGATCGTGCTTGCAAGTAGTAAGTCTTTCAATTGAGTTTCTCATCTTGTGAAGATTATCTGAGGTGAAAATCAATGCCAATAGGTAAAACACATATATTCAGGATAACTTGCTTTCCATAGCAACAAGATGTGAATTTCCTTTGAGAAGGGCTTAGAATGTTGTAAAATCATCATTTTAGGCTTGGAAATCTAGCCCAATTGGCTATGTCATATGTGGGGTACGTAGGTGACTTCCTGACCCAGGTAGGGAGATGGATATGGATAGGGGCACACAATTTTCCTGCCCTAAGTGTGAAAGCACTAGGGTTTGGATAGGGGGAGTGGGTGATGCCACCCTATTTTCCATAAATGTCAAAAAAGGACACCTAGCAGTCATGCCATACTTTTGTGGGATTTATAAAGGCATCCTTAGGGTCAGGAGAGGTTTCACATCCTAGGAGTGTTGTATAGTCAGTGTACCATGACAAAGTATATGCTATTTTACTTTGGACCATAGTCTAAACCTTGAAGTTTGCACTTAATTTGTTGCATATCTCTACTTTAGCTATGAAGATGACCTTGACCTCCACCTACAAGATTTCTATTGATGTTGTACATGATCTTGATACATTGTTGCAGTCATAAATATCCATCAATGCTCTTCATAAGTAGGGATATGGATGTGTTGTATTAGACATAGGAGGATAAAGGGTGCCTAATTGGTCTTCACTTATAGAGACTCTTTGTCTTGATTTATGTCCTCGTGGACACTGAGCTGGTGTTTCCAATAATAAAATTCTGATATCCTAAGGTCAACAACTTCAAGTTTGGTCTAACCAATCTGACAACAACACTAGATAAGATTCCATAAATAATGTGAATGTCATTACATGACCCGTCATCATTGCAGTGAACTAGGGTTTAATAATTGCACCTCTTGCCTAGGTTGTTGGGTTTGAATTGAAATATTTTTTCATTCTTCCTTATCCAGTAAGGAGCATCATTGCAACTATGGAGACTATGGAACTCCTTCACCCTACTAAACTATATGCATGGTTTGTCATGATACAAAATCTTATTTGGTGGTATTGTTGGTCATGTTGTCTGGGTGGACACATTTTTTCCAACCTCGATACAGGTGAATGTGCACGTGATTCCCATAATGGAAGATACTTTTTAAGGATAAAGTATCCTATCCTTATTCTTATCAAATATATTCCTATGTCTACAAATTCCAAGCACCTTGAGAGCATAGAAGGTGGAGTTGTTCATATGCTACAGATTTGGTAGGAATGCACTCTGGTTGTGTGCTTTTCCGCCTTTGGGGAATGACATGAATGTGACATGTCTATATTGGAATTCTTTCTAAGTTTAGGGCTAGACTTTCTTAGACTCGAGGTTGGTTGTCAAGATGTCTGGTTAGTTTTACTAATCAATACATCTATTGGATTTGGGTGATAGCAAGAGGAAGCATTGAGTCTCATGTGTGGACGATGAAGGGGTATCACAAACTTGTCATGTATCCCAGGGAAATGCACTTTCTATCTTATTACCCAACAATACTCATTAAATTCCAAGTGGATTATGTTATTTTGGATGAATTTGTAGTGAGAGATGGAGACAACACATGCCTAGCAATCTGATTGTTAAAGTGAACGACCTTTAGCATCATTGAAGTCATCATGTGATTTTGATTGTATGATCCTATCCACAAGGTTACAACAACATAGAAGAGTACAAGCTGCATCGTATGATGTATCCCATTTAGAGGTTACTTGTATCAATAAAAACAAGTTGTTGGAAAGAGCAAATCCATATTTTATTCATGTTTTTAGGATTTTATTTTGATTGTGTTATCTTCTTGTATTTTTAGTTTCTTTTCATGAAGTTGTGTCCAAAAACTATAAATGAAAAAATGATATCTTCTTGCATTTGATGCATCTCTTGTTCGTGGCACGCTTGATTGTAAAGCTTAATTTCATGTATAAGGATCAAAACTCCTAATGAAGGTAGTAATGGTCCTTATTCTAGGAAGGAAAAACCATGATAGTCCACAATACTAACATGGTGAAAGTATAGGATATGCATGGATGAGTTCCACCTAACTTCCTCTATTTGTCTTACAACTTATGTCCCCCATACATATAGAGAGTGTAAGTAGGACCAATATTTCATTTCCCTTAGAAATTTCCTTCATGATGCATGTTCGTCTATAAGGGGGAAAGCAAGACTTAGTGCCCTATTAGCTTTGGACAATTGTTTTCATGTAGGTTTGGACAATAATATGGTCTTTTGAGAAGCAACCCTTCATTACCAGCACATGTCATAGTGTTTGTGTTAGTCATGTTGAGAACATTGACATTGGTATCACAATCTTAGGATTTTAAAACTCACTGGTTGTTCATCTTGTATTAATCGATGATTCTTTCTAATTAACTATTGGCATGTATTTCTGTGAGAACATCTCTCTTGGGGTAATAGTGCTATAGACTTAATATGGAGGCTAAGTTCTCTATGTGCAGAGCACATGGGGAATACTTAGATTTGAGCATCGTGTGATTGGAATTTCCACGGTTACAAATGTATTTCAACACTAGTATAAAGGACACTAATTGTAAAAACCCAATTTTCCTTCGGTCCCTTTGGATGGTGCATGAGTTGGTAGGGTGGTCTTTCTCAGATGAAAACTATATTTATATAAAAACAATTTCTCCATAGAAATACTTTGACCACTATAGAGTCTTCATCACCTTTAATTAATTTAAAGTAGTGAAAGGATCACATTCATCTGCATGTTGATAGGGAGCACAAGTGTTAGTAAGATTAGAGTGTGATCATATTAAGTTACATTGTCTAGGAGTAAATTAAATAAGTGGATGACTTCTAATTCATTTTTATTTCCAAATGATGAGGCCAAGTCCGACAATCATGGACTATATAAGGTGTCACAAGGAAGGTTTGGAATTTATTCCTATGTAGCTACCCTACCATCAACAATAGTACCTTTTGATGTGGTTGGCATTGATTGGTAAAAATGGATGTCGATGTCCATGTCTTGTAGTTACATGGCATAGACAATGTAATCTACATGGACTATGTAAACCCTTCTAGTTGTGGGTTGATTTTACCTTTGGTGTATGATGTGAGGTACATGAGTATAAAAAGGTCACCTTTCTTAATTTTTTGTGGATGCACATTCCCAAAAAAAGTTTGAGCCATCCTGGATTGGTGTAACTGTGTGTGTTGTTGGGTGTGGAGTCTTCATTCTTTGTTCACCTTGAGTAGTCATACACAATATTGGACCCAATATGCTTTGGGGATGTCTAATTCTTGAAGTATATGTAATGAAGGGAACTTGATATCCATTGGTAGACCCACTTCAGTCTCATAAGTGAGGGAGAAAGGTGTTTCTCATGTTAGATGTAGATATATGTCTTGTTTTCTATAAGGCCATGGTCTATTCTTCTTACCAATATCCAACAGACCCAACGGTTTTATGGGTATTTGATAAATTTCTATTAGTTTCTTTGACTACTCCATTCAAATAAGATTGACAAGGCAATATCAAGTAGTGCTTGATGCCAAATAAATCAAAGCACTTTTGTACTGATTTCACAATAAAATTAGTTTCATCCACTGAGAATACCATATTTGGGTGATGATACTACTATGAACGAACTTGATGAAATTTAAGTTCAAGGTGACACAAGTTGAGATTTCTTTTACCCTCTTGGTGAAACATTCGATTGTGACTAACATGAAGCAGTAATCATTGTAGGTTCTTGGAAAAATCTTGTCGATCATGTGAACTCCTCATACAAAAAATGTCTAGGGAGTCCATGTTGTATAAATGAGTTCATGCAATTGGAAATTTTCCATTTTTGAACATACTACATATAGTTTGATTCCATCATGATCTAGTAATATCCAAAGAGTTTGATGCACTTATCTAGGTCAATGATGCCCATGTGATTGTCATAGTTGCCTTCATGGACTTATTGCATGACACTTTAAGATAAATTCTTCAAGGCAAGGTCTTAGTTACTGGTTGGTGGAGCGTGATTTCCGTCTGTTGATTCCTAGGATGTACATGAATGGCATGCATTGTATCATTTATTGGTTACATCTATAGGAACCTTCAAGGAAGGGATGCCATTTAAGGAACCACTTGGTGTCATGGAACCATGGTTATTTTCTTATAGCAGTCTTGTATTTGATCTACATCTAGTAGGATGGTTAGGATAGAATTTTGACCTCAAAACTTTGTATGTGAAATAGATTCGCAAGAGGCTAGGGTAGTGCATTGAAGTAGGTGTTATTGTCCCTATAGTAGTGAGTGAGATCAGTTTCATCAAATCCTTCAGCTAGTTTTGGGAGGAACTCCCAGTATAAGATAAGATGCTCTTGCTTTGTCTTCCATTGATGATTGACTTGTGACACAATGAGTATAGAATCATTGATGAAGTTGACTTTTACAAATCTTATCTTTTTGTCCGCTTATAGGCCGAAGATGCATGCTTCGTATTTGGTGAAGTTGTTTGTGGGTGAATGTTGACTGCCTTAGGCAAACAAGTTTTAATTCTTATATGTCTCAATTCGTCAATCACTCGCAAGCATATGAGATCAATTGTAGTCGAGGTTGATCCATAGAGAGCTAGGTGATCTAGGCATAAAAGAACTAGTTTTCAACAATTTAAATCAGATTACAATAGTTGAGTTTGATTGCAATTAACTAAAAGACAAGTAACAACAAAAGCTTAAGTCTAAAGGTTAATATAAGATTTTAGAATGGCATGGACATAAGATTTTGCTACCATACTATCACGTCATGTGCAACTACAAAATTAAAACATGCCATTAATCTATAAGGAGGTTGTCGTTGTCAGGAACCTCCCGGTGACATGAGACAATTCTCATTTTCACATAGCACTCACACGCCCAAGCTTAGATCAGAACGCAACTTTGTACCCTCAACATCCTATAGCCACTCCCATGGTCATGAACATGTTGCCATGAGATCTACTTTGTACTCCCTCATACATTCTCCAAAATAGCATAAAGAAGCATAAAACATGTATAAAAGGTGGCCAACCAAGCATACAAGTAGTTAAGCACCATAAGACCTCATGGAGAAGATAATTAACTAGCATATGATACAAATTAGGAGTTCACATGAGTCATAGCATGGGATCTACTCTCCTATGCCCAAGAACAAGAGGTCTACTCATACATGATGAAGAAGCTCAAGCACAATACAAACATTTTAGTGTTTTTCATGATTAGAGAGAAGAAAAGCACAAGAGTAACCAAGAATGAAGTGGAAGGAGTAAAACTCTAGCTTGAGGACAAAGTTCCACCCTTTTGGAAGCTTAAATTTGAGTTATCTTCCCTCTCAAGAAGCTCAGCCAAAGTAGATAAGATTTGCTACACCCTTGGAGGAGAAAGAGACAAGAGATGATGAAGAAATGAGGGTTCTCTCTCAAGAAACCTCCTCTTCTTCTCCAAATTCGTCCCTCCTTTTCTCTGCAACTCTCTCTGGTTAGAATATGATACAAATGACAAGTGGATAACCACCCGAAGTGGCTGCACTCATTTTTAAAATGAGAGGCGGTTGCTTTCAAAATATATAGAAACTGATAAAGACACAACGTGTCTTTGTGAAGACATGCCATGTGGCGTAGTGCAACTGATGTTTAAACTTCCTTTTCATTATAGGTGCACAATGTGTTTTAAACTTCCTTTTCATGATAGGTACACAATGTGTTTTAAACTTCCTTTTCATGATAGGTACACAATGTGTTATAGTGAAGACACACTGTGTTCTTACAACTAAAGTCAACCTGGGAAAGTTGTACATGTCGTGTGTTAATAAAAAACCGCCATGTGATTGGGTAGATGATGACATGTCATGTCCGCATATGCAAAGGCCAAAGATTCAACTCAGCGTGTCCGCACGTGCAAAGGCCAACGATTCGACTTTTTGCCCAAGCACGCGACCATGTGTTTATTAACACATGACATGTACAGCTTTCCTAGGTCAACTTCAGTTGCAAGAACACGATGTGTCTTCACTAGAACACGTCGTGTATCTATTGTGAAAAAATAGTTTAAACGTCAGTTGCACTACGCCACACGGCGTGTCTTCACAAAGACACGCCCTGTCTTTATCAGTTTTTGCATATTTTGAAAGCAACCACCCCTCATTTTAAAAACAAGTACAACCACTTGGGGCAGTTTTCACTCATTCTTTGGAGCATATTTCAACTAGAGAGAGTTGCAAAGCAAAGGAGGGGGCAAATTTGGAGAAGAATAGGAGGTTTCTTGAGAGAGAACCATCATTTCTTCATCATCTTTTGCCTCTCTCTCCTCCAAGAGTGTAGTAGAGCCTCTCTATTTTGGCCAAGCTTCTCGGGAGGGAAGATAGCTCAAATTAGAGCTTCTACAAGGGTAGAACTTCGTCCTCAAGCTGAAGTTTTACTCCTTCCACTTCATTCTTGGTTACTCTTATGCTTTTCTTCTCTCTAACCATGAAAAACATTGAAATTGTTGTAACGTTCTTGAGCTTCTTCATCATGTACGAGTAGACCCCTTGTTCTTGGGCATGGGAGAGTAGCTCCCATGCTATGACTCATGTGAATTTGTAATTTATATCTTGTGCTAGTTAATTTTCTTCTCCATGAGGTCATATGGTGATTCACTTCTTGTATGCTTGGTTGGCCACCTTTTATACGTGTTTTATGATTCTTTATGCTATTCGAGAGAATGTATGAGGGAGTAGGGAGTAGATTTCATGGAAACATGTTCTTGACCATGGGAGTTCCTGGAGGGTGTTGAGGGTACAAGATTACGTTCTAATCTAAGCATGGGCACGAGAGTGCTATGTGAAGATGAGATCCATCTCATGTCACCGGGAGGTGCATGATGACAACAACCTCCTTACAATTAATGGCATGTTTTAATTTTGTAGTTGCACATGACATGATAGTATGGTAGCGAAATATTATGTCGATGAAATTCTAAAATTTGATCTTAACATTTAGACTTAAGCTTTTGTTGTTACTTGTCTTTTAGTTAATTGCAATCAAACTCAACTGTTGTAGTCTGACTTAGACTGTTGAAAACTAGTTCTTTTGCGTCTAGCTAGCCTAGCTCTCTACGGATCAAACTCGACTACAATTGATCTTGTATACTTGTGGCTGATTGATGAGGCGAGACATATAAGAATTAAAACTTGTTTGCCTTAGATAGTCAATAAGTTTTTGGTGTTGTTACCAGGGAGCTACGATAATATTAGTGATTAAAATCAATAGTTAGTATTTAAGACTAGGTCATTATTTTCCATCTTTCATATAGTGATACCTTTTCAGTTGTGTGATTCTCACTTACCTATTGCTTTTATAGGTTACATGTATTTCTCTAAGAGGGGTCTTGAGACATCAATCTTCTTGGACCTAGAAATTGAGTGAACTTTTTACAGTCAAAGGAGAGAAAGGAAATGTGACAACTCTACAAACTTGGAGGGATCACAACCATCATCATTTCACTCAACACCTTCATCACCGTCCTCAACTAATCATTGTCAAGAATTAGAGATGGAGGACAACCTCCCTCTCAAAGAATTCGCTATGTTGACTGTCATCAACATATGTGGATCCATCGATCATCCTACTATGGAAGCCAATAATTTATCCATCAGTCCCACTATATTACAAATGATTCAACATAATCATTTCAGAGGAATACTTATGGAAGATCCAAATCTTGACATAGCCAAATTCTTGCAGTATATGAACACCTTCAAGATCAATGGTGTTCCAACTGAAGGAGTACATCTACTCCTATTCCCATTCCCATTCACTTTACAAGTTCGAGCCAAGGTGTGGCTCTCATCTTTGGCCAAGCGGTCTATTAAAAGTTGGGACAAACTACTGCATGCTTTCCTTACCAAATACTTTCCTCCAAGCAAGATGACTCAACTGAGGAGCCAACTCACCAACTTCAAGAAACATGAAGGTGAGACACTCTATGATACATGGGTGAGGTTTAAGGATCTGCAACGCCTTTGTCCTCATCATGGATTGACCAACTAGTTGTTACTTCAAACTTTCAATAATGGTTTATTCTACAAAATCTATAAGACTATTGATGCCATTGCAAATGGAGCTCTAATGAACAAGTCCTACAGAGAAGCATATGTTATTATTATAGATATGGCACTCAACCACAGTCAGTGGAGCACTGAAAGAACCAGCCAACCCTTCTCATCAACCGAATCAAGTGAGAAATCTAGTGGGAAGCACACTGCAGACGCAATAGATCTCATTACAGCGAAACTTGATGCTTTGACTCTAAAAGTTTGAAAAGTTGGCCACTCACTTTGTTCAAGAAGTTGAGCAAGTGTGTGAAGCATGTGGAGCATCTGATCACAATTGTTCCTCTTGTTTCGCACTACAAATGAACACCACAGAGATACCTGAGTAGGTCAATGCAATAGACAACTTCAACAACAGACAAGCCTACAATCCTTTTTCAAAAACATACAATCCAAGATGGAGGGATCATACAAACTTTTCTTACATGAACAACAACTCTTAGAGCCAACAACAACAAGGCCAAGCTCAAAATCAACAACCCATGAGAAACCACCAGCCCATGAATGTCAATCGTCAATAACCACGAGATATAGAAATAACAATAATAGGAACTTCAACCAGCTTGAACCAATGAGTCAACCACAACAAAGGTCCACCTTAGAGAGTCTTCTTAAGACTTTGTCACTACACAATTCAACAGAATGATGAGTTCTGGGTACACAAAAATCTCTTGAAGGATGCCATCACACAAATTTCTTCTAAAGTTGATGGAATTGTCACCCATACCAAGATGTTGGAGAACCAGATCGCTCAACATGCTTTAGCCAACTGAGGAGCACTTTCAGGTTCTTTGCATAGTCAACTAGTTATGAATCCTAAGGAAACTTGCAAATCCGTAACTCTAAGGAGTGGAGCAGCCATAGGAGGGTCTTCATCGCCTTTTAAGAGGAAATCTGAAGAAGTGTTTGACACCACTATGGAGGAGACTGCTGAGAACCAAAGGAAGAAATCTACTGGAAATCTGCATCATGATGACTATTCTTGCAAGCCTAATGCTCCTTTCCCTCACATGTTTACTAATACTAAAGATGGTATTAAGTTCAATAAGTTTATGGACATCTTGAACAAACTATATGTAAATATGCCTTTAGTTGAAGTCATAGCTGCAATGCCCTCCTATGCTAAGTTTTTGAAAGACATCCTTACAAAGAAAAAGGAGATTCGGTCCAGCTGAAAATGTTATGTTGTCTGAAAGGTTGAGCTCTATCATCGAAAATTGCTTTCCTAAAAAACTAGATGATCTAGGTGCTTTCACTCTCCCTTACAAAATTAGAGATTCAACTTTTGATAAAGGCCTAGTTGATATTGGTGCTATCATCAGCTTGATTCCTATTTCTCTAAGGCAAAATGTTGACATGGGATATTTGAAACCAACATCAATAATGATTCAGTTAGTTGATCTCTCATTTAAATATCCTAGAGGGGTGGTTGAAGACATTTCTGAACATATAGGGAAGTTTTTCATTCCGTGTGACTTTGTAGTCCTGGATATGCATGAGGATCCAACAAATCCAATCCCCTTTGGAAGAACATTCCTTTATACTATAGGCTGTCTTGTTTATGTTACAGAAGGAAAATTAACCATTAGAGTTGGAGATGAAGCACTTGTATTTTCTTTTTATGATGCTATGAAAGCACCCAACTCTAAGGAATATCTTATTCTGATAGATAGAATTGACATCTTGCTTGAAGAATAAAAGAATTCTATTGAGGTTATTCTTGATGACTTTGAAGAAGATGACAAAGAAGACACACAAGCCACCGTCAATGAGAAGAATTCTAAAGCCTTAAAGACTCCAATATGTGAGGAAGAATCAAAGGATAATGAGGAAAGCAACACCACTGCTCCAAATAAAAAGGTAGAATTAAAACCCCTCCCACTGGGGTTGAGGTACGCTTTCTCATACTAAAATTTGACCTTTCCAATTATTATAAATTCTGAATTGAGTGAAGAACTAGAAGAAAAATTGTTGAATGAACTTAGAAGCTATAAAGATGTGACAGAGTACTCAATTGCTGATCTTAAAGTAATTGACCCATATATATGTATGCATCGTATAACTTTGGAAGAAAATGCTAAAGCTTGCATAGATCCTCCAAGGAGACTAAACCAAAATATAATGGAAGTTGTTAAAAAATATATTTTCAAACTTAAAGATGTAGGAATTATATATCCCATCAGTGATAGTCCTTGGGTGAGCCCTATACATGTTGTACCCAAGAAGGGAGGAACTACTGTAAT
This sequence comes from Alisma plantago-aquatica, assembly GCA_963693085.1. NCBI lineage: Eukaryota > Viridiplantae > Streptophyta > Magnoliopsida > Alismatales > Alismataceae > Alisma > Alisma plantago-aquatica. The sequence continues at coordinate 199,032,624 of OY856413.1, read as the reverse complement.
AAAAGGGGAAAACAATGAATTAATACAAACATGAATTGCCACTGGATGGTGGATGTGTATTGATTATAGAAAATTAAATAAAGCCACTAGAAAGGACCATTTCCCCTTACCTTTTATTGACTTGATGTTGGAAAGACTTTCCCATCACTCTACCTTTGCTATCTTAACGGGTATAGTGGGTTCTTCCAAATCCTATCTACCCACCTGATCAAGAAAAGACCACTTTCACATGCACCTATGGAACATATGCTCACAGGTGGATTCCTTTTGGGCTTTGTAATGCACCGACCACCTTTCAAAGGTGTATGGTGGCTATATTCTCTGATTATATTGAAAATATAATGGAAATATTTATGGATGACTTTGGTGATTATGGAATCTCTTTTGATGACTGCTTGTTGAATCTAACTAATGTTTTGCAAAGATGTCAACAAGTCAACCTCGCTCTTAATTGGGAGAAGTGTCATTTTATGGTGAAAATAGGGGTTTTGCTAGGCGATGTCATTTCAAGCAAAAGAATTGAAGTGGATAAGGAAAAAGTAGAAGGTATTGAAAAGATGTCGACTCCAACAAATGTGAAAGAAGTTCATAGTTTCTTGGGACACACTTGGTTCTACAAAAGATTCATAAAAGACTTTTCTAATATTACAAAGCCTCTATGTTCCTTGCTAGCCAAAGACACCGAGTTTGTGTTTAATGATGACTTCCAAATAGCCTTACAAAAATTAAAGGATGCTCTAGTTTTAGCTCCCATCATCCAGCCACCGGATTGGAGTGCTCCTTTTGAAAGAATGTGTAATGCAAGTGATTACCCTTTAGGAGCAGTTTTGGGGCAAAGGAAAGATAACACACTCCATGTTGTACATTATGAAAGTAAATCCCTCAATGACACACAAATCAACTATGCCACTACTGAGAAAGAGATGCTTGATATAGTTTATGCTTTTGATAAGTTCAGACAATATCTAGTGGGTTCCAAGGTCATTGTGTACATGGACCATGCTGCAATTAGGTATCTCATGAGAGAGAAAGATGCCAAGCCTTGCCTCATCCACTAGATACTGATACTACATGAGTTTGACCTAGAAACCAAAGATAAGAAAGGGACAGAAAACAATTCAGCTGATCACCTATCACGTCTCTCAACAAGTGTTGATGACAAGGTTCCAATTGATGACATTTTCCCATTGAGAAGTTTTATGTGGTAAACTCTCTTGCTATGCTATGGTTTGCTGATTTTGCGAACTATCTAGCCACTGAATGCCTTCCCCCTGATTTCACGCATCAACAGAAGAAAAGTCCCTTCATGATGTCAAATTCTATTATTGGGACGATCCCCTATTGTTTAAGCAATGTGTAGATGGGCTTATAAGGGTATGTGTTCCCAATGAAGAGATTTAAAGTGTGATTTCATATTGTCATTCCTATCCTTATGGTGGACACTTTGGAGAAGATAAGACTACGACCAAGATTCTTTAAGCAGGTTTCTATTGGCCAACTCTATTCCGTGATGTGCACACATTTGTTAAATCTTGTGACAAGTATCAAAGATCTGGATGAATTTCAAAGAAGGACAAGATGTCATTGAATTCAATCCTGGAGATAGAGGTCTTCAAGGTGTGGGACATAGATTATATGGGCACATTTCCCTCCTCATGCAGCTATAAGTTCATCCTAGTAGCATGTGACTATGTATCCAAGTGAGTAGAGGCAGTTCCCACTCAATCACTGGATCCCAAATATGTGGCAAAAATATTTCAAAATACCATTTTTCCCACATTTTGAGTCCGAAGAGCAATCATATCTGATGGTGGCAGCCATTTCAGTGAAAGGAACTTCAACAACCTGCTCATCCAGTATGGAGTGAAGCACAAGGTATCCACACCCTATCATCCTCAAACTTCATGTCAAGTGGAAATCTCCAATAGGCAACTAAAAGCATTATTAGGAAAGATCATCTTCACCTCAAGAAGGGATTTGGCATTGAAACTAGATGATGCACTATGTGCATACATGACGGATTTCAAGACTCTAATTGGCACTCCTTCATTCAAGCTAATTTATGACAAATCTTGTCACTTACCTATAGAATTGGAGCATAGATGTAACAACCCCGCCTCCCAGTAACCCCCAATTAAGGGAGACTAAGAGGTCAGAGTCGTTATCCCAATTTTTAGATCAAAGGTTCGACAAATAATCGATAACAATTATCAAAGTCTACTAAACTAAACTAAAAGGCGGTAATAAAATTAAACTTTGCATACCTTTTTCAAAACTTGGTTAACTATTTCTATCCACATCTGGAGTCTATTCTAACTAATCCTCCTTTGCACTTTAATTCTCATTTAATTCCACATATGCCACTTTACTGCTTGTTCTTTTCACTTGTACCTAAAACACTGACAAATAAAATGTCGGTCAGCATAAATGAATTATGCTGGTATGTGGGGGAAACAATAATCGTGCAATTAACTGTAATAATATATTGCAGTCAAATATGATTTTACAAACAACTTTACATTTTCAACATTACTGCTCAATCCATACATACCCTAACCTCTGTGTTGTCCCTGCAGTGGACCTAGATGGTACCTTCCTTATGGTAGATCCCCATTTAACCCCTCATGATCCTACCTAACATGTGAATCAGTTTCTAGGGTCGCGTCACATGGCACTACCCATAGGTAGTCCACTCCTTAACTCATGGTGTGCTAAAGATTTGCATGGCACTACACGTAGGTAGCCCAATACCTAACTCTTGATAGCCTATACCTTGCTCTAGGTTACCCCTTTTTAGCATTTGCAAAGCCACAGAGGAGGACTAGGATCTGAGCCAGCCATGTATGCATACTTATGGTGATAGTCATAGTCACTTTATAGTTGCATGAAATAAAAATCATCCAAGCATTTATCTTTGGGAAACTGATAAACATTCAGGAATCACCGTGAAACTAAAGTGATTATTCATAAGCATAACCAAATACCTGTCAGGATGATTTGAGATAGAATAATCCAATCAAGAAATCCAAATAGGCAAGCAAGCACATTATGAGATCCTGAAAAATAATGCATAACATCCAAGGGTCATTATTTTATTCAAAACATTCTCAAGATTGACTTGGATTCCACCTTATGATTTCTAGGCCAACTTTAAGGTTTTATTAGGGTTTTAGCCTTCATTATGCATTTATCACTTTTAATGCTTTTTTAGATCACAAACCCTAATTTCAACATCATAGGCACAAAAGAATGTCAATTAAGTCTAATATGTTTCTTTTGCACTAAAACTACTATCTTTATCCTTTTAAGTCATATCCATATCATTAAGACTAATGATCATCTTTGGTTTCTTTCAAGTTGACAACTCATATTTCATTATAGTTCAATTCTCATATGAACTCTATTTATCACTAATTCCACATTTATCCACTTGGAAACCCTAATTACCAAATTAAGGGTATTTATCTGCAATTAGGAACATTTATACCTAAGATAGTTTAGAATCATCAAATCTCAATTTTATTCATGGATTCGAGCAATTAAAGCCATTAAGAATCATAATTACCAACATTAGGGTTTCAAGGCTCATTAAAGCAATATTTATGTACATGGAACCCTAAATTAATAAAACCATGCATAATCATTATCCTTTTGGATCTAAGGTGTCCTTTTTATAGTCAATAGGTTAATATTGATTAAAAACACCCATAATACCTTTCTTAATCTTATTAACATTAATATTAGGGTTTTTTTATTAGTAAAACCATTAAAGATAGCATCTTTACATACTTTTCTTGTTACAAGAATATTCAAGACTTGATAATATTTTTATTACATTCCTTGAATTCTCCTGATAAATTTTCATATATAACTTATTTTCATCCGAGCATCCTAGCAATTTCTATGATTTTTACAACATAAAACTTGATTGGCCAATAAGGAGTCGACACGTCAGCACTTACTTATTTTCGTTTTTTATATTATTTAGGCCGGCAAGGCTAGTGGAAGGACACCAGTACTCTTCGTGCCGTTGGGCTCAGGGCCACATGCGCCTGGGGTAGGGCGGTCTTTTCGCTCTCTATCTTCTTCAACCTCCCATTTTTCTCTGCTTGAACTGCGGTCGGTTGGGCAGTCAACTACTTTGTTGACTCCGGGCGTCAGGGCCCCTCAGCAGTCGGAAAAGGGGCTAACACCTCCGAACCTCACTACCAAAATTAGAGGAAGGGCCAATTTAACTAGATGAGCAACGAACAGGGAGATAGGCCAGGTTGTGCGCCTGCAGCCACGGAAGGAAAACCAAGGAGGAAGAGGGGTTTTTAGATCAAATTGCTCACAGGGGAAGCTACGTTAGGTGACGCAGAGAAATTCGAAGGGTTTTGCAAACTTGCAGAGAAAGGATCCATCTCTTTTTATAGTCCTAGGCTATGGAAGAGAAGTGTCTCGAGATTTAGGGGTTTCCTGTTTAGCCCTCCAACGCATGGAAAACTTGGTATGGATGGGTGCGGTTTTCTCTCCAGAATCTAATGGAGTGAATCCTAGATTCGCACATTAACTATATGGAGAGGAAATCGAATCCAAAAGTTTCCAGTTATTGTTCCTCTTTCCTTTTCCTACCTAAGGTAGGTGACATCATAGACACCATCGATCTTATATCCAAGGGCTTTCGTTGCACGTGCCAAAGAAAAATAAATGATTTAATTGTGACATTTGATTCTTTCCTCTTATGTTGTCCATACTTTAGATATTTTTATAAATCCAAATCTCCTAAACCACTCATCCAATTAATCCCAAATTTTAATGGAAAGTCTATAAAGACTTAATCTACTTATATTCCAAGTTTGAAGCCGAAACTCACAAGGAATAACTCATTTCCTTTATATGCAAGTTATTCTTTAATAAAACCAAATTAATTGATATTTCCTCTTTCTTTTACCATTATGTTATCATCTTGCATTCCTTGGACCTCAAGGAACCCCAAAGGTACAAAATATCCCATTGGGAAAATCCTTTTGCCTTTTCCTTTTGTATTTATCCTTTTCTTATATTCCTCCTTTTATTGAGCAAATCCTTTTTCTTTTTATTTCTCTTTTCTTATTTCTTTCATTAGAAATTACCTATAAACAAAATCTAATCAATTGTGGCCATCATGTCACTTTCTAGATATTTATATGTGTTTCTTATAAATATATTGCTTATTATCCATTATTTTGTAATTTTTTCGATTATTTGAACTTTTCTCCTCTTTTATATCCATTATTGGATTATCATAATAATAGGAACCACGAAATTCTTATCAAAAGGGATATTTGCAAAGTAATCCATTGTTTGAAGAAAAGCATACAACCTTTTCAATTAAGTCCAAATTCACAAAATCATTATATTTCAATTATGAAAACACATGCAAAATTGGGGTTGTGACATCCTTCCCCTCTTATAAGAATTTTGTCCTCAAAATTCCATCAAGCAAATAAATAATTTAGGATAAGATGTTTCCATGTCCATCATTGACCCCTATGTGGCTTTACCCTATCCATGGTGCTTCCAAAGAACCTTTATCATTCCATATTTTTTTCTTTGAGTTCTTTCACCTTGGCCTCTAAAAACCTCACAGGTGACTCAGGTCATTTCAGCCTCCCTTGGGGCTTACTAGGTCCCTTGCTCATCACATGGCCTAGGTACCTCACATAGTGCTCTAAATTGGACACATGGAACTCATCACACATCACATTATCCTGAGGGGTAAGGGCAAACTTAACCTTCTGCATCAAACCATGTCAAAAGAACCCATGCATCAGGGACTCAACTCTCTTAGCTATAACTTAGAGGGGTCAGATTTTTCATGTCACATATCCCCCCACATTGAACTGCATATTAGTCTACTTTGTACCAGCTACGACTCATGTCATCCTTGGGCTCCTTTCAGCCATCATACGATCAAAGCGACATCATCTGCACTCATTGTGGTTCTTTTTTTACCTTCGTGAGGTCCCTTCACCAACATCATCTTAATGAAGTGGTGACCAACACAACCTCCTTTGCAGAGCTCCTTTACCTCCTGATACTAGCTATGGTGGTTATCATCACATCTTATAAAGGACAAAAACTATCTCTATGTATCACCCTAAATGAGCACACATGCTCTCATGAGACCCTCTAGTCTGGATCGTACTAACCATTAGTTAGGGGTGATAAACTGTACTAACATCGAGTTCTTCATGTATCAACTTCCACCTTATGGAAGCGTATCTTTAGGTTATACTCAAGAACTTTTGAACTCGCATCATGGTGTAGTTGAACCATCTCTTCTCATATGTAGTTCAACCAGATCTGTCCCTTGACAGTACTCTTTCTTTCTTATGTCATCTAGGTAAGGTGATCTACAATAACCCATATTGCATCTCGATCTTCCTTGGTCTAGGGGAGACTTATCACAACATCCATAGTGATGAACTCCCATTCCCTCTCAGGGACTCTTTTATCCTCTATATCGATACACTGGGTTACTGGTGTTCGTCCTTCACCTCCTGGCTTGCATGGCAACATACCCCATGCAACTTCATCTTAAGCATCCAAAGTACTATTGTCACTTATTATTTTGGTGGTACCATGGTATATGGTCATCATGATCTCTTGTATTGTCATGATTCCTTAAGATCGATTCATCAGAAACCCCAAACCACTCTAATCGGGGTTTCATCACTTCCTTTTCAGAGAAATGCATCTGAGGTTTACAACCTTCCTTTCATTGCATCAGGGACTAGGTTGGCTAATCAAACAACCTTTAACTTGCTCAACCGATATTGTTACATCTGAGTGTTAGCCAAACTTATCTCTTTTCCAGCTGAGGGTTAACCTAACAACCTGTTCTAGCCTCCATCTAAACTAGGCAGTTGTATCTCATCCAGAGCATTCATTACCACTTCACATCCTTAGGTGTTAGGTAAAGTTGAAGACATACACCTCCATGTATTCCACTTATTATTTCATCTCATCTCTAAGTCTATCTTCATCAAGAAAACTATGAGATCATTCTCTTGGTTTTTTGAACTCAACCTTCATAGCTCATGATAACAACATCCTCATAAGATGACTATATTATTCCTCTTAGTGTTTTTAAACCATCCATGTATCATTCACTCTACCAGGGTATGTTATCATCTTTGTCCTCATACCTCCTGGCAACGTTCCAACTCACATCACCTTTTATTCTTGGTGTATGGCATGCGTATTGTCCTATCTCTCACTCCCATAATGAGAGGAAATAAGCATTTGGTTGTAGTCCAAATACAAAGTTGTTCTTGTTCCAAGAGTAGAAATGGTACATCCCACCTTTCCAATACACCTTTAAATCTAAGTTGAAACGTGCCACATATGTCTCCACATCATAAACATCTCAATATCAAAGTTACTTCCATAGAAAATTCGTTTCAAACCCACTTGGGTCCACACACATCCCTTGGTCATCTCCTCTAGGTCTATAGGGTGTCGGCACTTTTGGGGTCTTCCCTCTTCCCTCATGCATCCAGAGAGTGCCCTACTCATCTGCCCTTTGGGTCCCATGAGTTCATGAAGGTGATCAATCTCCTAACCCATGGCCCTCAGACAATGATAGTTGTTACCTCCCAACCCTATGGTCATGTGCAACTAGGGAATTAGGCAACTCCCACTTCCATCGGTATTATCCCTATCTGACCCTAGGATAGACTTAGGATTCTATTATAGTACATGTCCAGCTTAGAACCTTACCCAAGCCTTCATCATCTCTAGCTCTACATTCATGGGCTGACTTTCATCCTTCAATAGGGGTCATGGTGACCTGCTTACCTTGGTCAGGCCCCATACCGGTTACCTCCATGGTAACACACCCACATGCACATAGAGATGGTTATCTATGGGTCTACAGGTTCATTCTCATACCATGTACTTTTCACTTAGCTTCTCAAGATCCTATGAGACCTCTTTAAGTTACCTCAAACCAACAAAATGGGTACACAACCTACAAAAGGGTCCCTCTCCCAAGATGGGAGGAAACTACACCTTGATAACAAAGGTCACAAACATCCTTATGTCTAAGGTTTACATCAACATGAGCATGCTTAACCCAGCAAGCTACTAAGGCACAAGCGGACCACCTACTAAGTGATGCTAGGTCATACTTGTTCTCATCCTCAACATTAGATGAAGATCATACCTTACCATGTCATCAACTTAGTTGTGAGGGGTTCATTAAACATACCTTCGACTTAATGGGGTTTCCCTTTCCTCTAAATGTGAGGAGTACCATGCTCGAATCTATAAAAACTCAAAACTCATCACAAGCATCAGGTTCACTACTTCCCCTCTTATGTCTGAGAACCCTAGGTTCACTTTTGGGTGTCCAACTGCATGCTCAACTTTTTAACCATGAGCCAAGCATGTACTGGGTATGACATGCACTTCCCATGATCCTTCTACTTAAACAACACTTCAGAGTGGAGTCCTCCTCAAGGACAACCAATAAGGTACAAGGCCTCACAACTTGCTACTTAAACCTCTCAGTAGGTAAACTTCTATACCATAGGCACATAGGTTCCCGAAGCATCATCCTCTCTTTAGGGTATGGTTCTTCTAAAGGCCACCAAGATATCATCAGCCTCTAGGGATCAAGCACAAGGAAACCACTATCATCCACTTAGGTCGCATCATCCTCAACTCCCCACTATTCCTCATGTCTCAGAATCTAATCTTCCATCCTCCTTGCTTGGGTCCTACTTTCTCTCTCTAGAGCTAACTCCACATCCATCCTTACTTCTAGAGGTCCTCTCTCCATGAAGGATAAAGCTCACAAGCACACCTCTACGTGGGTGAAGCCTATGTTCAAACTTATGTTTACTCGAGGTTATTCATATCTCTTTATGCTTATCTCATAAGCTATCCATCATACTTAATGTTCAGGCTTTCAACCTACTGCCGCACCACTAACATACTTTGGGTGCATGTTATCCCCTACTTGCATAAGCCCATAGGGTTTGTATAGGTTCTTCACTAACCTCATCAATGAAGGATCTATCCTTCACTCTAACATGCACGACCCTTTCCAGGGTTGGGTCACCAAAGGTACTAGGTCATCCAACCCTCTCATAGCTCATACGAGCATCCTAAAAGCATGTTCATCCATCAGGTCTATGATGACATCATGTCATCATGCCATCTCTCTCTAACCACCACTTAGGGTTAGGGTTAGCATCATCCTCATAGGATGTGCTAGATTTCTACTTATAATGGCGTTCTCTACCTCGAAGACTAACTCTCTTTACTTATCCTCCTGACAAGAAGGTCTAGCCTCAGGTTTCTCCTGAGGGCATGACAACTTATGTCATATGACCTAAGCATGTATCTATTCTTTTACGCTTAATCTATTAAGCTTATGTCCATGACATCTTATTTACATGCTTTTTATTAATTTGGTGGAGGATTCCTTAAACCTTATCAACCTTACCCATACCTCAAGAGGGTGAGGAAAATAGAAAAAACCCTAATCCTTATAATCCTTAACAACATTTGAGTTGAGGAGGGATGAACAAGATGATAGAGTCCTAAAGGTATCTTATTTCGAGTCAAATCCTGAGACATTGACTAGGAAGTCACACTAATCTAGGAGTCCTCATATTCTGACTAGCGGTGCGAAGGAAAATCTTGCCAGCCCCCGGATGTGATCCTTTTCTAGACACCTCTGTCTTTCAGAAATTCCTCTAATAACTCCTTTGGGTTCTACAGAGTTTGTAAAATTTAATAATTATTAAAGATTAAATGAGGAACCTATGCTCTGATACCAAATGTAATGACCCTGCCTCCCAGTAACCCCCAATTAAGGGAGACCAAGAGGTCAGAGTTGTTATCCCAATTTTCATATCAAAGGTTCGAAAAATAATCGATAACAATTATCAAATTCTACTAAACTAAACTGGCAGGCAGTAATAAAATTAAACTTCGCATACCTTTTTCAAAACTTGGTTAACTATTTCTATCCACATCTGGGTTCTATTCTAACTAATCCTCCTTTGCATTTTAATTCTCAGTTAATTCCACATATGCCACTTTACTGCTTGTTCTTTTCACTTGTACCTAAAATGTTGACAAACAAAACACTGGTCAGCATAAATGAATTATGCTGGTATGTGGGGGAAACAATAATCGTGCAATTAACTGTAATAATATATTGCAGTCAAATATGATTTAACAAACAACTTTATGTTTTCAACATAACTGCTCAATCCATACATACCCTAACCTCTGTGTTGTCCCTGCAGTGGACCTGGATGCTACCTTCCTTATGGTAGATCCCCATTTAACCCCTCATGATCCAACCTAATAGGTGAATCAGTTTCTAGGGTTGAGTCACATGGCACTACCCATAGGTAGTCCACTCCTTAATTCATGGTGTGCTAAAGAGTTGCATGGCACTACATGTAGGTAGCCCAATCCCTAACTCTTGATATCCTAGACCTTTCTCTAGGTTACCCCTTTTTAGCATTTGCAAAGCCACAGAGGAGGACCAAGATCTGATCCAATCATGTGTGCATACTTATGGTGATAGTCATAGTCACTTTATAGTTGCATGAAATAAAAGTCATCCAAGCAGTTATCTTCGGCCAATCGATAAAATGTTTAGGAATCGCCGTGAAACTAAAGCAATTATTCATAAGTGTAACCACATACCTATCAATATGATTTGAGATAGAATAATCCAATCAAGAAATCCAAATAGGCAAGCAAGCACATTATGAGATCCTGAAAAATAATGCATAACATCCAAGGGTCATTGTTTTATTCAAAACATTCTCAAGATTGACTTGGATTCCACCTTATGATTTATAGGCCAACTTTAAGGTCTTATTAGGGTTTTAGCCTTCATTATGCATTTATCACTTGTAATGCTCTTTTAGATCACAAACCCTAATTTCAACATCATAGGCAAAAAAAGAATGTCAATTAAGTCTAATATGTTTCTTTTTCACTAAAACTACTATCTTTATCCTTTTAAGTCATATCCATATCATTATTACTAATGATCATCTTTGGTTTCTTTCAAGTTGACAACTCATATTTCATTATAGTTCAATTCTCATATGAACTCTGTTTATCACTAATTCCACATTTATCCACTCGGAAACCCTAATTACCAAATTAAGGATATTTATCCGCAATTAGGAACATTTATACCTAAAATAGTTTAGAATCATCAAATCTCGATTTTATTCATGGATTCGAGCAATTAAAGCCATTAAGAATCATAATTACTAACATTAGGGTTTCAAGGCTCATTAAAGCAATATTTATGTACATGGAACCCTAAATTAATAAAACCATGCATAATCATTATCCTTTTGTATCTAAGGTGTCCTTTCTATAGTCAACAGGTTTATATTGATTAAAAACACCCATAATACCTTTCTTAATCTTATTAACATTAATATTAGGGTTTTTTATTAGTAAAACCATTAAAGATAGCATCTTCACATACTTTTCTTGTTACAAGCATATTCAGGACTTGATAATATTTTTATTACATTCCTTGAATTCTCCTGTTCAATTTTCATATATAACTTATTTTCATCCGAGCATCCTAGCAATTTCTATGATTTTTACAACATAAAACTCGATTGGCCAATAAGGAGTCGACACGTCAGCACTTACTTGTTTTCATTTTTTCTTTTATTTAGGCCGTCAAGGCTAGTGGAAGGACACCTATACCCCCCATTCCATTGGGCTTAGGGCCACACGTGCCTGGGGTAGGGTGGTATTTTTGCTCTCTATCTTCTTCAACCTCCCATTCTTCTCTGTTTGAACTGCGGCCGGCTGGGCAGTCAACTGCTTTGTTGACTCCGGGCGTCGGGGCCCCTCAGCAGTCGGAAAAGGGGCTAACACCTCCGAACCTCACAGCCAAAATTAGAGGAAGGGCCAATTTAACCATATGAGAAATGAACAGGGTGATAGGCCAGGTTGTGCATCTGCGGCCAAGGAAGGAAAACCAAGGAGGAAGAGGGGGTTTTAGATCAAATTGCTCACAGGGGAAGCTACGTTAGGTGACGCAGAGCAAATTGAAGGGTTTTGTGAACTTGCAGAGAAATAATTCATCTCTTTTTATAGTCCTAGGCTATGGAAGAGAAGTGTCTCGAGATTTAGGGGTTTCCTGTTTAGCCCTCCAACGCATGGAAAACTTGGTATGGATGGGTGCGGTTTTCTCTCCAGAATCTAATGGAGTGAATCCTAGATTCGCACATTAACTGTATGGAGAGGAAATCGAATCTGAAACTTTCCAGTTATTGTTCCTCTTTCCTTTTCCTACCCAAGGTATGTGACGGCACAGACACCGTCGATCTTAGATCTAAGGGTTTTCGTTGCACGTGCCAAAGAAAAATAAATGATTTAATCGTGACATTTGATTCTTTCCTCTTATGTTGTCCATACTTTAGATATTTTTATAAAATCCATATCTCGTAAACCACTCATCCAATTAATCCCAAATTTTAAGGGAAAGCCTATAAAGACATAATCTACTTTTATTCCAAGTTTAAAGCCGAAACTCACAAGGAATAACTGCTTTCCTTTATATGCAAGTTATTCTTTAATAAAACAAAATTAATTGATATTTCCTCTTTCTTTTGCCATTATCTTATCATCTTGCATTCCTTGGACCTCAAGGAACCCCAAAGGTACGAAATATCCCATTGGGAAAAATCCTTTTGCCTTTTCCTTTTGTATTTATCCTTTTCTTATATTCCTCCTTTTATTGAGCAAATCCTTTTTTCTTTTTATTTCTCTTTTCTTATTTCTTTCATTAGAAATTACCTATAAAAAAAATCTAATCAATTGTGGCCATCATGTCACTTTCTAGAGATTTCTATGTGTTTTATATAAATATATTTCTTATTATCCATTATCTTGTAATTTTTTCGATTATTTGAACTTTTCTCCTTTTCTCCTCTTTTATATCCATTATTAGATTATCATAATAATAGGAACCACGAAATTCTTATCAAAAGGGATATTTGCAAATTAATCCATTGTTTGAAGCAAAGCATACAACCTTTTCAATTAAGTCCAAATTCACAAAATCATTATATTTCAATTATGAAAACGCATGCAAAATTGGGGTTGTAACAATAGAGCACTATGGGTGATCAAATTCCTCAACTATGATTTGAAGCGAGCATGGGAGAAAAGATTGCTACAAATCCAAGAGCTTGAATAACTCATGATGGATGCATATGAGAACACAAAGATCTATAAAGAAAAGACAAAGAGATGGCATGACAAGAGAATCAAAGTCAAAGAATTCAAAGAAGGAGACCAAATTCTATTGTTCAACTCTAAACTTAAATTCTTTCCAAGGAAACTAAGATCTAAGTGGTCTGGGCAATTCTTAGTCTTGAAGGTCTATCCCTATGGGATAGTAGAGCTTCAAGGTAAGAAAAATATATTCAAAGTTAATGGACAGAGATGCAAGATGTACAATGATGGGGAAGATATTGGCAAGGGAGCCTCTTTCTCCCTCCTAGATGCATGATTCATGACCTGAAGAGTCTCACTCCAGACTATAAATAGAGGACCTTGTGGGAGTTGACCCCACATTAGGATATATTTCCTTATTTAGTATCACTAACAAACATTTTCATTTAGAAATAAATTTGTCATGGATGAATGTAATAATGTGGACCCTCATAGACACATCATCATCTCTGCAGGTGCTGACCAAAAAAGAAGATGAATATAGAAATTTAGGAAGACATAGTGTGTCTTTATTTGAACACAGCATGTCCACCACTCACAGATGGGTGATTAAGAAAAAACTTCAGAACACACGGCGTGTTCAAATTTTCACATGATGTGTATGGCCACAGAATATAGCTGCTAGAAACTCACACGGTGTGTTTTAAATCAAACACAACGTGTCCTCTAGTTCATTCCAAAGCAATATGTTTTTATGAAAAAACACATGATGTGTCTTTATTTGCACATGTCATGTCGTTATCAAGTTGAGAGTATTATGCATACATCTAAAATTGTACATGATGTGTTTCAAAGATGACACAGTGTGTACCAAAGTTCATTCGTACGCCTCTTTTTTTTTGGAGAAACACACCGCGTGTCTTTATTTGTACACATCGTGTTGCTACCAATTTGTGACTTTAGCCTTGGCTCCTGGAAAGTTACACAACATGTTTTAAATGGAACATGTTGTGTTCTCTTCAGTCAACGTGAATTTCAAAATGAGTAAGTGATCTGTACATGGGAACATGTCGAGTCTTTAAATGGTCAGGCCGTGTCTTAACACGAGAAGTTGGGTTTTTAACCCCAAGCTCCAGTCACCTCTCTCACTCACATTTTCAAGAAGCCAAGCTATGTGCTAGTCCCCCACCTTCCCGATCGATGACAACAGCTCCACGAGGCACCTCCGCTCTTCTCTGGATGTAGTTATGCCACCTCGCATTGCCTCTCCAACCCAAGAGAATCTCTGATGCCTCTCCACCCATGCAAGCCACCGCCATCCACATCTTGTGGCTCCGCAACTGCTTCAAGCTCCATCTTTGTCTCCACAAGCAAAGCAACTCCTTTCCACCTCCGTCGAGCTTTATTTCATCACCGATCAGAGAAGACACGCCATGAATTGCCCTAGTCATGCCATGCAATTTCGTCCTCCTCCACCTTTGAACGCCCCAAACCTCCAGGTACACGCCATGTCCTCCTCAAGACACGCTGTATCCACCCCTTCATTTTTACAAGACTTCTATCAGAAGACAGTCGTGTCCTCAATTAGATACATTGTGTTGCAGACTGTTTCAGCAAGTTCTCAACAATAATGGCTCCAACCAAGGAAACATCAAACCACAAGCATGGAGCAACCTCATCCTTATCCCCCACCTATGTCTCCATAACCCAATTCAGGGTGACTGTAGAGGATGACCCCACATACCAATTCATTATTTCTCATAGGATCCTCCCTACTCATTTTGCTTGCGATCAAACCATGGGAGCCTTGGGATTCAAGGATGAAGTCAAAGAGCATATGAAGGAGCTGGGACTCAAGTACATATGTTGCATGGTGAGAAACACTTACCCTTGACTTGTTCATGAGTTTCTTACTACCCTAAAGGTTGAGGAGGACCCGAAGAACTGGTTGAACCATATGCTTTCATTCACTTCTGTCTATTGGGTAAAACTACATAATTACTTTCAAGAATAATTGTGAGCTCTTAGAGTGCCACTACGAGGGTTTACAAGCTTAACCTCTATCTTTTGATAGTGATATATTCTACAATGAAATTATAGATGAGGAGAGAAATGAGGCCAAGAAGTCCAGGGAAACAAACATACATAACCCAATCTTCAAATACGTCGACTAGATTCTTAACACTCGTCTTTTCTAAGAAAGAAACCCAAGGCATGTGCTGGAAATAAGATTTGTTATTTTTGTGGAGTATGGTATATGATTTTCAGATCAATGTAGGGTATTTCATTCTACACAAGTTATTTGATATAATGAAGATGAAGAAAAAATAATCTAGCAACATCATGTGTGGGGGGATGATCACACACCTAGCTAGAAAGCTTGGGCCAGATTTCACTGGTCTAGAGGCTGCATTAGGAAAGAACCTAGTGGTTATTGAATATCTTGTTTCCTATCATCTGATTGCTATGGTCCACAATGATGATACCAAGTTTAGATAGTAATTTGATGATGGTGATCATTATATTGAGATCCCTGACTTGGAGACAATAACCCTAACAAATAAAGTGAACTAGAAATTCACTGTAGTTTCCCATGATGATGATGCTCCTGAAGAGACAGCTGCTCCAAATGCTCATGCCATAGCTCAACCACCTCCCTCCACAAGTGCTCAGACTGAATACACTTGGTTTATTCCTGATGTTAGGCATCTCTATGGCTATGCTCAATAGTGTTTTGACCATATGGATAGCCACCTCGATATGATGGGTCAACAATACTCAGTGATGCATGAGATAGTCCAACACATGGATATGTGGCACATCGCTCAAGGCCACTATCTGATGCCTTAGGCTCATCATCCCTAGACCACTCCACTACCAATGCCAATTGATATCCCTAATAGTAATGAATTGTTGAACCAATACTTCCCTACTGGTCACAAGGGTGCATTCCCTTCTTGTTGATTTCCTCTATGGTAGTTAATCAGTTGCTTAGAGGATTGCAACCATTAGGTAATGTAGATGTAGTTGTTTAGTTGTTTTAATCATCTTTTCTCTAGTTCTTGTTTTTAGTTTCTACTTTTCTCATGGCAAGTTTAGTATAATGTGAGGCTTATATTGTGTAATGAATTGTTTTTCCTCCTAGTTTGAACTATATTGTCCTCCCTTGTAAGAAATTTCATTTGAAGAAATTGTAAAAGAGCATGCATGAATCAAATGAAACTTTATGGCCATCAACATGTGCTTAATTTAGGGTTTATGTTTCTAGCATGAATTTTCATCTTTTTCATCATGAATTTCCAAATACATATAATTGGTGACAAACTTTGTGAATATGTCAACTTAGGAACACTACCTAGAACACGGGATGCCTTTGTCAAACCTTTAGTGATTTTACAACCACAACTTTTTAGTGAAAAATTTTCAAACCAAATGAATGAAATCTAGCTCATGTTGCAATTCACTTAACTCTCCTTTGTTCTGGGGAAAATAAGTGAGACCCAAGATCAATTAAACATTCCTTTTGGTTCACTTCATCTTAATTACCCCATAAAAATGGATAAAATCACCCACATTTCATGCTAGCCTAGTGTAAGTATGATTTGGCAACAACAGTTAGGTGATATGTCCTAAAAAGAGGGTAAAATACCCCAATCATCACTCCTCGTGTGCATAAGCCTACATTGGCAGCCGAGTGTCGGAACCCCCAATCCAATATCTTATCTTTTCGGAAAACAAGGAGAGAAAGCTAAAACTTGTTAACACTAGCTAAGATTCCATCTTCTACATCCTTAATAGCTGAAAGTTTTTGTTGCAGATTCACTAATTGTTTGGCTTAGTCATCGAAGTTCTATCTAGTGTTGTCTAGTTGACTATTTCATTTAATACATTACCACCCTTTCTAAACATAAATTTTCTTTCTTAGATTTCTTAGTTGGAATCAAGGCTATGAATATAAACATGATGGTTATGGTTGGCTTTGCCTCCTTTACATATTTCATTTCATTTGATCTATGCATGAGCTTGACAATTCCTTCATTTGTGTTTCTATGCCCTTTTTGCTTGAGGACAAGCAACGCGTCGTGTCTTTTACTCTGCAGTTTGGGGATGAAGGCCTCTAGAAACTTACATGCTAGTGTGTTAAATAACACATGACATGTTCTTTGCTTTGCAAGCCCTTTCTAGAAAGTTACATGCCGTGTACAAATAGAGACATGACGTGTCTCTTGTTGTTTCTTCAAGATCAACTCTGAATCAGCTGCAAGTCAATGGGGGATCCAACTAAGGTCGGATTTGGGTTGGATTATCTTCAACAAGTAAAATAACTAAAAGATGGCAAATTAAGTATGATTAGAGGCTAAATGGAAGGCAAAATGAACTAAATTTGTGTGCAAATGTGTGCAAAAAGTAGATATGAAATGCACACATCAGTGGACACTGAGAAATAGGGATGCATTCTCTTGTTGGGTTGATGAGAGATAAATGTATGAAAGTACCTTTCTAATTTGAGGTTCCACCTAAGAACATTTCCCAGGTGTTATTAGGACCAGACATGGTATCTATCTAGGTGTTAATCATGTAGATGTCACCATTGGGAATTCAAAATCTTTGTCCACTAGGGAATTTGTGATATTTTGTAAAAGTTGATCAGACAGAGCCCGAGCCATGATGATCCTTATAGGGGCATAAGTGATATCAAATCAGAGAGCAGGACTTGCCACTTTGCACATTGTCCAATTAGGTTCAAATGACCACACAGATCGCGTAATGGATCATGCCATGCTATCAAGAGAACATGATAAGATATTATGTAATGTGGTATCCTTTGGTTAATATGAACCAAAGCAAGACAATTTTTTTCAAGAAGAGTATATCTGTATTTTGTCTCAGTGAATTTTTGGATATGTAATAGATGGCACAATTATTGTCATTGACTTTTTGTTTAAGGCTCACCTAGTTGATTCTTTTGTGACTGGTAACTTAAGATTGAAGGATGACCGATGTGCTTAGGGTAGAATAGGATAACAAAGTACCAAATGAGGCACACTTTTAGTACAAAAGATCCACAAGCACACATGCTCAGAATGTAGTATAAGAGTGGCAAGCACGAGGTCATATTCCATAGAGAGAGTGGAGGTACTAGTTGTAGTTCTATTTGTTCTAAGTTCCTCATGTGGAATGTATGGTTTCAATGGATTAATGTGGGGGATATTTGGTTAAACTAAAGGTTCAAGCAATCAAAGAGAGAAAGAACTAAACCTCTCTTAATGCTAAGGCTAACTAGCAAGCTAAGAGAGAAATTACACCATCTAAGAAAACTTTGATAAGAAATTAAGACTAAAATAGCAAGAGTAATTCTAATTAGCAATATTGAAGAGAAGCAATTATCTTAGAAATACTAATTAACAAAAGTAAACAATCAACCAACTAATCTAACAAAAATAATCACTACACAAGATCAAAGTATTATCAAAAACTAACTAGCATAGGCAAGAAATAATTGTTGGATTTATGAGCACTAGATGGGGGGATGGAGATAACACTTGCACAAAATTGTTAGATCATGAAGGTATATTTTGAGTGCAACTAAACAAGAAAAGTAAGGATATGAGAGATTGAACAAGAACCAAGGAACACAATTAATCATAGTGGTTTCAACATCTAATAGAGATGACCACTACGTAGAGAGGTCAACCTCTAGGATTTTGAACACTTTATTCCCACCTTAGATTGATTTTAAGAGTTATACTAAGAAGACCTTCTCTTTTCAAGAAGAAAGAGTAACTATCCTCTCTTTAAGGTCAAGAAAGCCAATAACCATACCAAGGACTTACCTGTCCACCGAACAAGGGACTCTAGCCTTCACCAAGATCTTAACCATCGTTGACTTGGATATTTCACCTTAGTTTGACTATCCATTTTAGAGAGGATGGTTGCTTTCGTAATGGATATAAATCACTTTTTTTCTCCCTCTCTCTCTGTAATGACTATTCTGTACCATCACCCAAGATAAAATGGGTGTACCTCAATCAATGACACCAAAAGATGAGTCTTTTAGTATCAATGGCTGAGATATTAGGACAATTAGCATCTCATACATAATGCATGACTAAGGAAAGTAGCTCGTCGGCTGAGATAGTGTCAAGACAATCACAGTTGATGAAAACTGATATCTTGAACCAAGTCACTTAAAATGGTGCATAAATTATCAAATGAAAAATATTCTAATTATCATTTAAGCTTCGTTAGAAGCCATAAAGTCATTACAAATGATATTAAAAAAAATCTAAGTGAGAATCTATATATTCTTCAATTCTTGATTTTGTGCTATTTTGAGTTGCATTTCCCAAACTACGGTTTGTGAATTCCAATCCTTTGATTGTATCTAATGATTTGAAACCATCTCAAAAGAAATTTTTGATACACATGAATGGAATGGTCAACTCATGATCAAAATATGGGAATGTATAACCCTAAAGTCAACATTCATCCCCTTTTTGAAGATGACAAAACATTACAAAATATTGAACAAAATGTTTTACCTTATCATCTTAGAGGGGTATTTATTTACTACAAATAAAATATCCTTAGAATTTTAGAGGGGTATTTACTTACTAGAAATAAAAATCTCCCTTAACTTAGAATCTTAGAGTAAGAAATATAATCCATTTCAAGATTTTACCATACTTTCAACCCCCTTTGCCATATCAAAAAGATGGGGGGTACAAGAACACAACAAAGGTCTATACACCAAAAACATGATCATAATAAGAAGCATGCTATATATCAAAAGAGGTGGGTAGGTAGTTGAAGGGGAACCTATCGATGGATTGAATTCTTTGTGACATACTATACTATGTCCCACTTTCCAAATAAATAGAACTGTATCCACCTCTACATCTCTTGGAATGACTTTAGGTGAGACATATTTCCTTCATCGATACAATCATGTAGTTTTTTGAAATTGTAACAAAGTTTTCCTTTGTAAATTCTCTAATCCAAATGGCAAAGAACTTTCCATATTTCTGCATTTGATTGTTGGAGGGGAAACCGCCAGTTGAATTATCAAAAAAGGGTAAACCAATGTGATCATTACATTGTAATATCTTTCAATGGGATGAATGTGACTTCCCTCATTAGTAATGGGTGGCATAGCGATGCAGCCCTATTTTAGGGCTTCATTTTGTGTCATATTGTAAAAGAGTGAAACCACCCCTTTACTAAATTTATGGTAAACAAAACACATTGGAAAGTAGCAGAATAAAAAAATTTGACTATATTCAATTTCATAAAAAGGTTTACAAAAATGCATCAACAATCTATCTTTTAGGGTTACATCAACATACATAAACTAGGATATAGATAGAGGGAAGTCCAACTACTACAGTCCTGTCTCCAAGCAACATATCTATCATCTAAGTCCAAGCCAATGACTAAGATATTCATGCCTTATCCATCACCTTGCTCAGCTCCTGGGTGGTTGGGAAAGCACCCAGCAAAAAGGGAAAGGGAAGAAAAGTATGTGTCACAAAAACTATTCTAAGATGGAAAGATAAGTAAAGCATGTAAAAGCAGGTTAGGTTCATCATAAGATGAAGATACAAGAGAATGAGGCTAAATATACAAGAAGCTTTAAATAGATGTTTTCCATAAACAAGATATAATAAAAGAATTGCATGCATGATTCATATTGACTACCTTAACTAAGTAGGGTTTAGGCACCTACCGGACCTTCAACTAAAAGGTGAGGGGAGAATAAGACATTCCCAGTTACCTACACACATTTTTTGTGTGGGGAGAATAAGATGTTCCCCAGGGAAGAAATAACACATACCCAACTATGGGTGGTTGTACATAAGTACCGCTACTATAGCTAGTTAGTCTAATAAAATCATCATGCTAGAATTAATGGCAAGTAATAGCATCAATCAAATAGATCATGGAAGAGGGGTACCAAGACCCAAGAACAATATTCCAAAATAGATTATGAGGAAAGTATAGCAAAAGAATCATGAGCATAGGATATAGGATTCAAATAAACCTCACTGTGGAAAAAGTAGGACATGGTACAAATATTTCCCAACTTAAGGTGTAAATGCACATACCTTTAATATTGATTCCAATTATCAACTTGCACCACTTAATCAATTCCAAGTTCCAATTTTCCTATTTTCAATGTATTAGCATGCATTAGGGTTTGCGCATGCATAAAGGTAAAGAAAATCCATATTTAGGAATTTTTTCATAAAACTCCAATTTAGACTCTGAAAACATCACCATTGTCTTAGTTAGGGTTTTTTATCAAAATGACATATAATATTATGTATTTTGAAGATATGGACTTTTAGATGCATTTTTTATGATTTTTAACTAATTAATTCATTCTCAAAAACACTTTTTCGAAAAACATAGAATTAGGTGTCGAAAATATTTTTATTAGAAAGGTAATCTTTTTCTAATTCCAGAACATATTTTACTTTTATGTTTCGAACAACGAATCAAAAGATATGAATTTTCCAAAATGGACCAATGATAACGTGTCACGTAGACACTTCGTTTGAAAACAAAGACAGTGAGAGAGAGAGAGAGAACGAGAGAAGGGGTGAAATAGTAAAAATGTGGGGTGTCATCTCCCTCCCAGCCTCGACGCCATGGCGGAAAGCAAGCACCAGCTTGTTTGGGAAAATTTTGGGTGAATCCATTACACTCGACAAAATTAAACACACAAGTACTCGAAACGAAGAGCATGAGAAACAGAACAAGATGGTACCTGAGATTGCACCGGAGATGGAGAGAGCATGGAGAAAAGGGCGTCGCAAGGTCTGCATCTTCCGTGGCTCATAGCAGGGTCAAATAAGGATGAAAATCCAAATTGGCTATTGTGTCGAGTTGTAAATACGATGGAGGTTCTAGAGGTATAGGTATTTATAGGCAAGAGGGTCTAGGTTAGGGTTTTCAAACTTGGGGTGAGAGAGGAGTTTCGGCCCATGTGGGGATTTCTCGAATATGTGCCAAAACACGAAAATCTTGGGATAAACCTGTGCGGAATCAAGAGAGGAGTCCATCGAGATGAAAATCACTTGATTTGGTTGAGAGATGAGAGAGATATGACCATTTAAAAAATCATAAAAAATTCAGAAATTACTGTTCACACGACTAGAGGTAGGGGATGACTCTGACATTTAATACAACTTTTCAACTTTGTTCTTTTAATGCATTTAATATATAAAACTTTCTATAATTATTTGAAGGTGCAAACAAAGTTCAAATAAACTCAAATTTGGTAGGTTAACTGATTTTGCAGTGAGGAATTCGATTATAAAATTATATTTGCCTTTTGAGAAAGTAGATTAGTCAATTAAGCTAATTACTATTTTCTCTTTCCTCTCTCATTAATGACTATAATATCCTCCAAAAATAATGAAACTTTACCTTTAAGATATATTAAGTATGTGGGATATGAATTTGCTATTATTTCCATTTTTTGGTGTTGTTTATTATTTTAAATAATGATTTGAATGTTTTACACACTTTCTCTCTCCTAAATTCACCTTATCATCAAATATTTTCCAAATTGAGTCAAAATTCATCTAAAGATATATTTTAACATATAGAACACAAATTCGGCATTATTTTATTTTTTTGAAGACTTTATTATTTTATTTAATACATTTAAAGTTTATCACTTATTTTATCCTTTTAATTTATTATAGGCATCTAGAAACTTTTTAAAAATGTACAACTTAGCCTATTAGTAATATTAAACGTGTGGAACAAAATTTTGGCATTACTTAATTTTTTTTTTCAACATATATTTAATAATTTTGGTCTTTAAATCAATTTCCCTCTCCTGAATAAAATAAAATATTTAACATTGACCAAATTAGATGCAAATTCACATATAGACTCATTTTGACATGTAGATTATGAATTTGAGGGTTGTTTCCACTTTTGAAGTCATTTCATAATTTATTTAATGATTTGGAGAAAAACTAAGATTTTCCTATTCCAATTAATGCAAAGATAATTATTAATTCTTCAAAATTATGAAACTTGTCCTACAAGCCAAACCAAACCCAAGGAAAATGAATCTCAACTTATTTTTAACCAATTAGTGTTCCTTTTATGAATTTTATCCCATTATCCATTATTTCTCATATTAATTAATTCCATATCACATTAATATGTTTAAAGCAACATCATTCATTCCTTTTTCTCTTCCTTGCTTCATAAGGAAAAGGAATGATCTAGAATGCATATATTTTACTAATATGTCATATGAGTGGTAAATTTGCATATTAAACCCTTATTAAAATATTTACTGAGGTATTTGTACATAAAATCATTTATTGGCATAAAAGGTGAACCAATGTTCACTAAACCACTATATTCTCCACAAATTAAATAGAAATGCCAAAGAGGATAGAATTGAAAGGAAAAGATGGAGAAGAGGGGCAAAATGCAAAATGTCCAGATTTTGGTACATTACATCACTCCACCCCTTAAAGAGGATTCCATCCCCGAAATCACTAGCAATTAGGGAAGGGTGAGTGTGCAACCTCACATCACAAAACTTCCAGGTTGTTCCTCAAACCATAAAACTTCCACTAAACTTTCACCAACATATACTTCACATGCAACACAACATAGGTCAAGTTCTCAAGGATCACCTAGGGTTCCATTATTAAGATTTCTTTTTATGAGATTCAACATTACTTACATTTTTGGATCATTAACATTACATTTATTATGATCTCACATTATCATCATTATTTTAATGATGTCATGTCATATTCACTTTATTGCCAAAGGGGTTATATTTCATTATCATCCATGAAACATTATATATATATATATTTCTCATTTATCTTACTAAGAATTTTAGCACAATTTGAGGTTACTCAATTATCTCTATATATTTGATCATTAATAATTTGGATTTACACTTCATTATCCTCATATGATCATTATATTAATTATAACAAATTATCTTGCATGTGATAGGACATTTTATTCAATTTGTTATTAAGTCCTCATTTACTCCAAATTATGTCACATCAATTACATATATTTATACTAAACATTATCTCATTGCCACATTATCTTTATTGCTCACATTAATGCCATCATTAATCATTTTCTCATATTTATCCTTTTATATTATTGATTATGCACATTTATGTGAATCCACTTAGTTCTTATCCATATTGAAGTCATTATATGTATTTTAATGAACCAGGTTGGACATATTACATATTAATGAATTGATTCACATATAAAGTCATGATTAGGTGATTAATTAGGCGTGTACTAGGTAACAAGGTGATATACATTTCATATTTATGACTTGAGTAATCTATGATTAGGTGATTATATATCATTTATGTGTATCAAAGATATGTTATCTGATTATGACACCTAATGCCACTAATTTAACATGAATATCATTAAGGATGTATATGTTAAGGTTATATGATTACATCTTAGGGTTTAGGATCAACTTGATCATTATATTTCATTATAGCATGCATTAATGCCAAGATTAAGTTACCCTTTTCATTCTCATCATATCATTAAGGTTTATCAGTTCATTACATTATTAACATCATGTGTATCCATACTTAGTATTAATATGTGAGTGATCCATATCATGTGCATTGGATATTCATTAGGTTTTAAACATATAAATTATTCCTCAGATGATCAATATATGTTCATTAATATATGAACAAGCATGTTAGGGTTACCACTATTACATGTTTGGTTAAGACCAAGGATACAAGCATACTAACCTCCTATTCATGGAATTACGTTTCTAAAGTTAGAATAGATATGGAAATGTCATAGGGCTCAATCCCCTTAAAGAGGATTTCATGCTCAAAATCTAACCACCAAACCTCATCAAACAACTATATTCCACCCCTTAAAGGGTTCGACCTATCAAGTCAAACTATACCAGGGTTAAAGATGAGTCTACTGTACCATGTACAAGATCCATCACACTTCCACTGCACACTTTGATAGCTCACTTAACCTCAAACTTCAAAGTCTAGGTTCTAGGGATGTAAGGAAACTATATTTGTATTCATCCTCAAACAAGTCATCAAACACCTGAAACCTAAGGTTCCCACAAATATACAACTTAGAAGTTAAGGTCACTATTTCCTAAAAGTAAACAATTTTGGGCAATTTGTATTAGCTCAGGCCAGGCCGGTATCATATGGGCACGGGAGTCCTCGTAAACCAAGATAGTAGCACGGAGGAAAATATTGCCACCCCCTAAAACCTTGATCCTTTCTAGACACCTTTGCTTCAACTTCATGCCCTAATAGTTTCCTAAAGGCAAACCTAAACAACATCAAATTATGCATGTTTTAGTTAAAAGTATTTTAAGGTTTTAGTCATCAAGATTCTAATGTGGAACTTTAAGGTCCTAAGTCAACCTTTCATCATCTATAGATCCACTCTAGGGAAAACATGTTACTTAAAGGAAACTATGCAAATCTAGGGTTCAAATTAGGGAGACAAAACTGAAATAGTCAGATTCTGACTACCATGGGCTCTGATACCATGTTGTAAAAGAGTAAAACCACCCCTTTACTAAATTTATGGTAAACAAAACACATTGGAAAGTAGCGGAATATAAATTTCTGACTATATTCAATTTCATAAAAAGGTTTAAAAAAATACATCAACAATCTCCCTTTTAGGGTTACATCAACATACATAAACTAGGATCTAGATAGAGGGAAGTCCAACTACTACAGTCTTGTCTCCAAGCAACATATCCATCACCTAAGTCCAAGCCAACATCTAAGATATTCATGCCTTATCCATCACCTTGCTTAGTTTTTGGGTGGTTGGGAAAGCACCCAACAAAAAGGGAAAGGGAAGAAAAGTATGTGTCACAAAAACTATTCTAAGATGGCAAGATAAGTGAAGTGTGTAAAAGCAGGCTAGGGTTCATCATAATATGAAGATACAAGAGAATGAGGCTAAATATACAAGAAGCTTTTGATAGATGCTTGCCATAAACAAGATATAATAAAAGAATTGCATGCATGATTAATATTGACTACCTTAACTAAGTAGGGTTGAGGCACCTACCAGACCTTCAACCAAAAGGTGAGGGGAGAATAAGACATTCCCAGTCACCTACACACATTTTGTTGCCAAGCCTTGCGCTTCACCCATTATATAGCTGCATTGAGGAGATGTTACAAATTTCCCAAAAAGAATTGGCGGTTACATTATGCACACGTTATCCCTAATGCATAGGGACTTCACCTCAATTGTTTCCAGGAAAGTCTTGATCAGAATATGGCAGTGAATAGGGATAATTGGAATGAGAAAAATACGATACTATTTCTAAGAAATAATTCTTCTCATAGGTAAGGACAAATTATCTATGAGAAGGAAATAAACACATTTATGGAAAATAGAGGGAGCAATCTCATATAATTTGTGTCCACTCTCCGCGTCACTTATCATTTTACAAGGTCATGAAATCTCCCTCAAATAATTGAGCAACTGGGCAACAAAGTATTTATGGAAAGATGAGATAATTGCATCATGAGTCTTGCTCATCATGCAAACTATCCATTTATTAGGCTTGTCAAAGATGTGATACTCTTCCTTCTCCTTCTCTCCTCACCCTCCTTTCTCTTCTATTTTTTTCCAAAAAAAGTTTGTCAAAAGAAATTAAGTGATAAAAATAACAAAACAAAAAAGAAAAAAAAGGATTGGGTTGCCTCCCAGCAAGCGTCCCTATTTGACATCATGGGATGGACTAATGGTGGAGTTTTTCAGGTCAAGCAAATGGATAGGGTATCCAAACCCTTATCCTTCAACCCTGTGGGCCCTTGATCATGGTTAGATGATGCGTATAGTTTGTCTGTGGGTAGGACCCTATTACCTTGATCGGTATTGTGCATGTGTGCTTATTGCAATTCCATATTACCTTCCATCATGAAGGTTTTGATTGAATTATGCACCCTCTTAAAATCTTCAAGGACGTATTTAATAGTCTTCTTCCTTGGTTGTAGAATGAGTTTGCAGCCTTTGATAGCCACTAGAGCTCTCGTGAGCTAGGAATGACCTTCACAAAATGAGCGGGAACCAGTTGTCTTATTTCATGTGCATGACCATGAAATCACATGGGACATATGTGTCATGACCTATATTCACTGTTTGGGTTTCCTGGGCCAAATGGTTTCTTGACAAAATGAACTTGAGGTATTTGCACCAGATGAGTGTTTTGGTCAGCAGATTGATGAAAAATATATGACTGTGAATTCTCTTCATTGTATCCTTGAATTTCATGAGTCAGTCGACGAGATTGGTCTACTTGAGACATGCATGTACATTGGAGTTATTGGTAGTTCAGAGTTGACTACCAAAGTCTCTGCTATAATATTCTTGCTAGTGTTGGGCTGTACTGGTGTCACAGAAGGTTCCGTCTTTTAATCCTCTAAAAGATACCATCTTCAGGACGACTGATTGGGGAATTTGGAGTTTTGTTTGAGGTGCTCTCACTTTTATTAGCAGGAATAAAGGAAGGAGGTGTGCTATACACATTTCCTAACTTAGTCAGTATGGTGTTGAATTGTTTCAACTGTTCCAGATGCTTGGGGTTTTTTTCTGGTTGGCCAACAATTGTGCCCGCTAGAGGCTGCTGGCTGTCTGCCAAATAGGGTGATATGAGATTCCAACACTTTTTTATTTGTTGTGTCATTGGCAGGTTGGGTCTAATATGATGCCATCATCTCATGGAGTGTCTTCATTGGGTCTTGCATTGGTGTAGCTTTGATTTGTAGTAGTGGGACCTTATTTGGATTCTAATATTGTTGCATCTCCTGGTGATTCTAGCTGGGAAAAATGGACATGAAATTCCCTTGGTTGCACGGGCCATTATAGCTCATTGGTGCTCTACCATGGGCGGGTGGAATCGTGGTCTGGTTGGGATTTTGGGCTTCAGTAGGGTTCCCGCATTGGAAACCATGATGACTTCGGGCTTGGGTTGGATTAAAATACTCTTACCCTGGGATATTATGGATTGATTTCACGTCTACCGCATGAGTGACTATGTACTATTTCCCAGCTTATTGTTCGTGGAACACAACATATAGTCATTGACAATGGACTATGATGTGATCCACTGCATGACAAAATTTGCAAGATAGTGCAATGTACTTGGGGCGTCTAGCTCTTCCTTTCATATGCATAAGTATTTTTTGAGATTATTTGTTGGATAGAGAGAGCTTTTAGTGCTTCAAAGATAGATTTAAGTTCTAAACAATCCTCCATCATAGCTACATCAGAATGCCTTTTCTCGAGGTTCTTGTCTAATGAGTATGATTCTCTGCTTTGAGGTTAATTATCTTAAGTGCACCGTCAAATCTTTGTCATGTGAAATTTCCATTGGAAGAAGAATTGATGAACTTCTTTATCTCTTTGTTTACTACTCGATAGAAGAATTCAATGATCCGGTTCTCGGGGATGCCATGGTACGAGCACTTGCATAGGAGTTCATTGAACCACTCCCATTCTTCATACCAGGATTCTTGGGGTACTTGATTGAATCTTTTGATCTATCCACAGATTGAGTATGTCATCAAAGGAGGGTAGAATTTCTCAAAGTACTTATTTCCTAGAACTTCCCACATAGTTGGGTCCCCTCAAAGAGCGCTATATCAGGCTCTAGCTTTATCTATCAAGGAATATTTTGCAGTTGCATGGAGTCATCAGTGGCTCTAGGTGGCTTCATCATCAAGAAAATGTCAATGAATTTAAGAAGATTTTTAAGACAGTTATCTCCAATCCTTCCTGTAAAGGTGGATTTTGCAATAGGTTGACCCATTAAGCTCAGATCTCGATCGGGTCACCTGGAGGTTGGACTGGGTGAGTTAAGTATGTACCCTTAGGGATGGAAAAATCCCACAACTCTTTTGCACACTGGGCAGCTTGGGAAACTTCTAGGCTAGTCTTGAACTCAGCCTCCTCCTATTCTCTAGCTTCTATGGTGAGCAATTCTCACTGGGCTGTGATAGCTGCATCAATGCGTGCCTAGATAGCCACTTCTGCATCTGCCTCATCTACCATGGCTCTCTCCTTGTGAAGTTTCCTAAGGTTTTTCTCAATTTCAGGATCGAATAGAAATCTTGATTCAATACTTCTGGATCTTCACATAGGCTAGAAGTAGCTAAAAAAAGAAAGAAAGAAATGACCGTGAGTGGTGTGTTTGGTTCTAGAGGATTTTCAATATTATCAAGAAAAATAAATAAGCAAAAGAAAAGAAAATCCTAATTACACTTATACTTCCAAAAATATTCAACTACCATTGTCCCCAGAAATGGTGCCAATTTTTTATGGGGCTCCAAATGTCGCACCAAGAAAAACCTAAAAGAATAACTTCTAGGTTTAACCGAAAGCAGTGCACTAATTCACCACTCCACACTAGAGGAAGCCTTATTGTAGTATACTTTAGAATTGAACCCAAAGGACAACCTTTTTAAGTAGTTATATATATTCATAAGTATTAAGAGTAATATTTATCACCGAGTAAATGAAAGATTGGATAAACTAACTTGTTGCCAAAAGCAATAGAAATCAAAGAAATCAATAACAAGTAATAAAGAGCACCAGGACATGGGGTTTGGCTACCCGTGCCTATTTAATTATCCTAAAAAGATCTAAATCTCTAATAATCATTGCTAAATTGAGGCTTAAATGTTGCACCCTCATGGGATACAAGTCTTCACTTGGCCTAAACTCCCCTGGAGCCGACCATCCTCGGCACCCAAGTTCCATGTTTATTCCAACTGAACTGCCTTACATATGACCGACCATCCTCGGCACGTAGTAGATCGAAGTCTAATCACCTCACTATCCCTTACTAATAGCTTAGGGGGACAATAAGATCATTTTGGTGTTTTAATCATGCTCACAACAACATGCATGTCCATGACTATAACATATATGCAAAGCAAGTCATTAATTTGTAAGGTAAGGAATTAAGCAAAACGATACTTTATTTAACAACTAAATGGTCGATTTTAGATACAAGCTAAGATAAAATACAGCAATCGGGACTAGTCCCCATGCCCAAGCACAAGGCATCTACTCTCTCATGGTCAGGGAAAAAAACAAAGAGATAGTAGGAAGGATGAAGAAGGCCATGATGCCTGGTGCAGGATGACCAATCTCTCCACTATGGTCGTTGGCTCCTCACCCCTCACTAGGGTTTGTGTTGTACAATGTGGCTTCTAATCACTGATCAAAGACCCTTGGGAATGGATGATAGGGGTCCCCTTTTATAGATGCACTCCTCCCTTCCAAAATCCTAAATCTAAATGCTTATGGTCGAAGGAATCTGATTGCATGGTGCGTGCTCGGTCCAACAGGTGACTCATGTGGGTTACTCAATTTGGACCCCGTGTCCGATTATTTGGCAGACTAACATGATGTGAACCAGAATAGGCTGGATGCTAAGAGTGTGTGTCAGGATGTAGGAATCTGGAGGACTCTGGGTGAGATGTGGCCCGAGTCAGGCGAATGGCAAAACCACTTGCTTGACTAAGTGGTTGGAAGGTGATCAAATGGAAAGCTTTAGGGCCTTCCTTCCCCTGAGGCGTAGCATCATGAGGGCTCAATTGTGCATCTAGGCATTAACGAACAAATTTGGCTGGTTCTGCATTATATATATATATATATATATGCATTAAAGTTTAAAAGGGATAGATAATTGCAATTGAGTGAAAATAAAGCTAAAATTAGGAAAAAAAGACAACAACCCCTAAAAAGCAAGTAAAAAGTATGTAAAATAGTATATAAATTCACTCATCAGTCACCTAAACTCATCTAGATCTTTTCTTATTCTCTTTTACCCTAATTAGGGTTCATATATGCAAGGCTACTATATCATCCCCACTACTCCCATTTCCTAAGATTAGGGTTTAGGGACTATCCCTGCACCTTAGGGTTTTATGATTCCCTTCACCCACTAAGGATTTTTTTAATCCAACCCTACTCCATCTAGGGTTTACCCTTGCAAGGAAAAACCCATAAAACATTTTCCTTTACTTTATCATTATTTCCACATTACATGCATATTAATTGGCAGATGAGGCCTTAATCATACTTCTTCTAAAAACCCTAACTTGAGATGAGGAGAGAAGTATCTTTTAGGGTTTATTATGAAAGAGGATAAGAAGTGGATGAAATTTGAGATGAGAAGACTTAGAGGAAACATTAATTTAGGCAACCCTAGGTTCTGGCCAGGATAATATCATATTGCCTAAGGGAGTCCTCATATAGAAATTTAATGATGTGGAGGAAAATATTTCTAGCCTTAAAACCATGATCCTCTCTAGGCACCATTACCATCAGGTAATTCCTTAATTATTCTCCTTATATTTTTATGGATTACTTGAAATTATCAACATTAAATATTATTTAAAAATTTGGGGCTCTAATACCAAATATAATGACCTCACCTTTTAGCGTCCCAAATTAAGAAAGGGCCTTAAAATTGAGAGCCATTACCTAAAATTCTCAAGATCTAGATTTAACAAATAACAAATAATAGAAAATAATTTCCATTATTTCAAAAATGCTATTTACAAGATATATCAAAGACTTACACTAATTTCCAATATGGAACTTTTACATATGAGAATAAGTATCTAACGAATCATACTTTACTTAACTTTAAGTATTTAGTGGACTTCATCTGGTTAAACATGTCTTGATATCTTCATGTATAACATTTACCTAAAGCAGCATGAAACAAAATGTTGATAGGTATATACATATATTGTGTGCGTAGGGTGCATGAAAAAGTGTGTAAGTAATATAACAACATATAATCAAACAATTACTTAAAAATAAGAAGTTTCATTTTCATCTCATATTCTAACCCACACATGATATCATATATTGGACATGAGCACTATCTGATCCTGGCTCATCTGCATCACCCCTTGATACATATCATCCTAGGGTTTAGAATATGATATCTTGTCTTATGTGATACCCATTGTGGCATTATAACTAAGCAAGATGTATATAAACATCCAATAGTTTATTTCTTTAATCCTTAATAAATCCTCGGCAAACACTAACAAATGATACTACAATTAGTCATAATCATAACCACTTACCTCAAGGTAGTACCGTTCAAATCATGCAATCATACTTTAAGCATATCATCCAATCAAGCAAGCAAAGAGGAATCCAAGCAATTCAACATTTAATATGCATGTATGTAAATCCTAAAGTGTCACCCTCATATTATCCAGACTAAAACCTACTTGGGTCCTAATCTAGGGTTTAGGGTTGTCTCAGTTTGGATAAGGATTAAGGGCACAAATTAGGTGAAATCCTAATGATTGGACCCATCATATCCTTTCATTAGGTCAAACACATAGATCAGAGTAAGTTCATTAAGATTATCACCTGCTATGATCTTGGGCTTCAAAACCCTAATTATAATGTATGTGATTATTAGTCTAGAAAGCCTAATTATTATCATCATTATCATCATTATCCTAACTTCTCATCTTATTCAAAAATATCAAATTATACCTCAAAGAAGCGTATTTAACATGATTAACAACCTATTCACCAAAAACTAGAGTTTATATGCTTTAATCAGTCATTAAACATGTATTGGTCCTACTTTTAGAACTATGATCGCAATTAGTTCTCAATTATATTTAATTTGGATTCTACACATTTTTTTCTGATTAATTTGATATATAGTTTGCCTATATTTGGGTAATCCTACCAATTTCTACTATTTTTGGAAAATTTACTTTATAAAAGAATTATACCTTAAACATTGGTGATGTGGCACCCTCCTATTGGTCATGCCATCTAAGACCTATGGTTTAGTTGAATTAGAGGGTGGGATCTACACATTGGGTTGAGCCTGAGACAGACGGTCTAGGGATGACACGGTTGGCTCCACTTCATCACCGTTGTTTGTACGGGACATCTCACGTGGTGCAGATGCCTGGATGCAACACCCCTCTGATAGTATCTGATGGTGCCACCACCAAGATCCTCTCCTCTCACTGCCGCAGTGCTCAAGGGTCATCTCCAACCTCCCTACTCCTCTATACTCTCTCTCTCTCTCCAGCTGATGGAATGCGGCTTCACTACTATCCTCCTCTTGTGCATGCTGCTCTGTGCTCATGACCTCCAAAGAGGGACAACCATCATAATCTACCCCCACCAATACATGCACCATCTTTAGGCTTGCTCAACGCTACCTTGCATCATTGGTCATGGGCTACTCAGTCGTGTTCCCTACAACCTGCATAGTGGAGGAGACGTCATCTATCATCAGACTGAGACATCACTAATCCAAGCAAGGTTGAAGTTTCCTAAAGTAGTCCACTCTTCATCTTATCTTGGATGTTGAGCCACCAAGCGTCATTCTATGGAGAGGTATGTATGCCTAGAAAGCCAATCATATGATGATTATAATGGCATATCTTGTAAACGATTTGATTAATAATAAAGGCAATCTTCTAATTTATTCTATTTATTCAGTTATGTGATATTGAGATTCTACATATCTCAGACAGTTTGCTCTAGTTCAAGGAATATGGATTGAATATTGAAGAGGATGACGATTCCATACCTCAAGTTTAATCTGGATATTAGAGACAAAGGAACTATACAATCACTATAACACTGATCACATATTGTAGGTTAAGTTGGTCTCCAACTTCTCCAATTACTTGGGTAGCAACAAAGTCTTTCTAGATACCAATCATTGCTTGTGAGATCCTAATATGATTATGAATATCACTGTTAACATAATTTGGAGCCTACCAAGTCACCTGCATAGGATGTATTGGAAAAGGAGTATAATTGTGGATGTGATTGGAAATGTTCCAAATCAAATTGATTACTAAAAAGTTTAGGTAATCTACTAGAATAATATTAGAATATAATAAGACTTAATTGGTTAAAATGTTTAAGATAATTAATTAGATTTAAATTGTTAAGTCAGCTACCTAATCCTGAGAGTTAAACTGGAGCTGAAAGACGAAAATTAGTTAATCAATTAATATGAGTAATTGGTTGATTAATTGATTATAAAATATTCTTTAATGGTATGTTAGAGCCTCGCTTTAAATGCAATTGTATCACTTTATTTTTCAGGGGGTTTTGGGAAACCCTACTTCCTTTCCTCTATTATTTATAGGGGCATGATGACTGAATTTTTGGATACACTTTGACACTCTTGTACAAGAACCCTTTTCGTCATCTCCCCAAGTGAGATAGAAGGAGATCGACCATGATTCTAGCATGTCATCAAAGTAGAGGCTACTCCTTCACGTCAACTTGAGAAGTGCAATGTGGAGTTCCAGTCCTTCCGTGTGGACAAAGTATTGACACAGATGTTGTTGTGCCTATGTTTAGAGGACGTTGACAATCACTATTTGTGTGCATGAGGAGTGACACACATCATCATGTGTAGGGACCTTGCCGAGCTTTCTCCACAATGAGATATATCCCACACACCCTCTTTTCGAATACACTATTATCTATGAATTCTGCTAGTAGGGTATGGAGAATTTTTTTACTATTTCCACTACACCTTTCGCCTCCACAAAACCTAATAGGAGGCACGTACATCCATGAAGGTAATGGGGCATTCCATACTTTCTATATACATAGTATTATATGTGTATCGGTGGGTTGGTTTCCAAGTTTATACATAGTTGGCAAGGAATATCATTTAGGATGTAATTAAATATATTCTCCTTACTTTCCTTTATATGAAAACTCTTTGCTTTTATTCTTATAAATCCAAAGATAACGAAAGACACTGCCACATTCTTATTAAGACTTTGATTTGGAAAACCAAAAACCATTAAGGAATGCACATAACTACATGGTACACATTGGATAATTTGATCATTGAACTATTAGGAAACTTTTGATGACTTGAATTCTAGATTATTCTTTATCTCTGTATTTGATATATTCTTCAAATAAATTATCCATATTTCATGGAAACTCACTAATGCCTTTCCCAATATATATTTAGTTTTTGGGATTCATTGGTATGTCTTTCATATATAAAACTTGATATTTTAAACATTTCATTAAAACAATTACCATTATCTCATGGAACGTCCTTTTTCCCCTGATATTTAGAGTTCTCTTCTTTTTGTTATGATCTTCAAGTATATAGAATGTCAGACTGAGATAACACTATTTGATTCCTCAAATCTTGTGTTGCCATTCATGGTCAGATAATTACTCTTCAAATTATCTATAAAAATACATATCTTCTTTTCTTTTGGAAACTTGCATATTATCTCATATTTCAGTTATCCAACAATTCAGAAAGTCATTATTATTTATTTGTGCAT
This sequence comes from Alisma plantago-aquatica, assembly GCA_963693085.1. Taxonomy (NCBI): domain Eukaryota; kingdom Viridiplantae; phylum Streptophyta; class Magnoliopsida; order Alismatales; family Alismataceae; genus Alisma; species Alisma plantago-aquatica. Next base: position 198,997,018 of record OY856413.1, on the reverse strand, counting down.
GAAATCTCTTATTTCTAAAACTTGTGCCACAAGTACCTATTTGCAAAGCAAATAGTCTTATGGGCCCCACTTGGGCCCTGGGTTGCACCCATGCCACAAATACAACATTATTACTCCATCAATTATAGAATTTACTTATCAATTCAAGTCTTATACTTATATATTACAAATTCACCAAATTTGAGGATATTACAAGAATCATCATCATGAACATTGGGCACAACAACGACTGCTAGGTATGTATTCATACATGATTATTGATAGAGACACAATATTTTATTTCTTGGAGAACCAATATACTAAAAATACTCCAAGAAGGATGAAATTGCCACTTGTGCACTTCGTAGAATTTAAGCACCTCACATTATCCACATCACTATAGGATGTTAGAGTGAAGTTCCTGAATGTAGGATACCATAGGACAAAACTAGGGGTTTTGGCTAGGTACCTCAAAATCCTCTTTACTATTACACGATGGGATTTTCTAGGTCTTAATAAAATCTAGTACAAAATCCAACACTAAACATGATATCTGGTTTAGAGGCAATAAAATATAATAAACTAACACCCATACTTCTATATAGCTTATCATCTATCTTTTCACCTTCTTTATCTTCTATCTAAATCTGCACTGCTATACATGGGAGTATCAATTGGCTTTGTATTCTCCATTCAAAATCATTTCAAGAGTTCATTGGTGTACGTGCTTTGGATGATAAAGTTTTCATTTTTTTTCTAGATTTGAAATCCAAGGAAGAATATAGCCCCCCAACCATGCTCATACCAAATTCATTCTACATGACAAAAATATTTGTACCGCCAATGATAATATCATCAACATAATTTGAATAGTCTAGAAATTGCTATAAGTGTGTTTCAAAAGGAGAGTCGAGTTTACTTTACCCATGACATAGCCATTATCAACTAAAAGGTCTTTCGATCTTAATACCAAGATTTAGGGTCTTGTTTGAGACCATAAAGATCCTTTTGTAAAAGATAAACATGACTAACATGTTTATCACGTCCAAATCTAGGAGGTTGTGGCAGAAATACTTCCTCCTCTGGATCTCCATTTAGAAAATCACTATTAACATCGATTTCATATAGTAAGAAATTTTCATGAGTAGAATATGCAAGTAGCATACAAAAAAAATTCAATATAGAAATAAGGGCACGAGTTTCATCCAAGTCAATACCTTACTGCTGGTTGGAACCTTGTGCTACTAACTTGCATTATTTCTTACCACCTTTCCATGCTCATCAATCTTGTTCTGGTAGACCCACTTGGTGCCAATGATATTTCTATCCTTTGGTATTGGAACAAGGGCCCACACCTCATTCTTTTCAATTTTCTCAAGTTCTTCTTGGATATCTAGGATCCACTCCTCATATTCAAGAGATTGTTTAACACTATCTGGCTTAAGTTGTGATAATGAATTAACTGTTTTCTTGTTCTTTTTTGTAAGCAACTCATTCTTCACTCTTTCAAACTAATTGTGCATAATGAGCTTTGTTGAATGATTTTAAGAGAAGTGACAAGTGAGATACTTCTCTTCTTAACTTTGAGTGCATTCCTCTTCCACCACCTCTATCTTTACATTAGTTGTTTATTTCAAGATAGTAAAATCTAGGATAGAAATGTCTAACACATAATGATAAACAACATTCTTTGATAAAGGGTTGTTAATTTCAACAAATTTGATATGAATTGATTCTTCTACTTAGATTGTTATATGTTAAAGATTCTATATGTCTAATAGAAGATCTATAGCCAAGAAAGACAGTCCATTAATATTTAGCATGAAACTTATGAAAAGAGTCTTTGGTGTTCAAAACTAAACATGGAAAACCAGAAACATGAAAGAAGTCGATAGTTATGTTTCTACAACACAATACCTCATAGAGGTTTTCTTAAGCATAGGATTATTGGAAGCCTAGTATTGCACAAAACAAGAAGTACTAATGGTTTTGACCAAAAACTTCTTACCAATGCCATACTCAAAGAGCATTGTTTTAGCCAAATCTGGCAAGGATATATTCTTCCTCTCTACAACGCCATTTTTAGGTGTATGGGGTGAAGAAAAGTTGTGCATACAACTGGATTCAACACAAAACCTTTCAAACAAACCATTTTAAAATTCTACCCATGGTCATTATAGATAGAGGCTATTAGAAAATTTCAATCTATTTACAAAAATTAGAGAAAACTTCAAGCATGTCACTTTTAGCAATAAAAATAAGATTCAAATAAAGCGTGAAAAACCAAAAAACTAACCAAGAAATACTTGCCACCTCTAAGTGTATGTGTGCACATTTGTACAAAGACATTAATGTGAATAAGTTCAATATCTCTTTTAATACTAATGACTCCCTCGGACATGAAAAAATACTTGGTTTGGTTCCCTAGATTACAAGTTAGTAATTCCTCATCCTTTTCCAATTTCTGACTTAGGAAGTCGTTTGAGTAAATCTATTTTTCTCAAATTCATTAATTGATTTATACTTACATGACCAAGCCTATTATATCACTTTTGTCGAATACTAGGCACTTAACAACAATTAGCTTAAGAGAGTTAAGAACAATATCAAATCGAGTAGAAAACCACAAATTAGGTAAAGAATAAGATGAACATTATTTCATAATTGGTTAACACACACTAAGTTTTGATGTAGGCAACCCACAAGGAGTACATTCTTGCTGCATAGGAAATCACCTACATCACCCTTTCCAACCAACTTACCCTTACTTTTGTCACTGAAGGTCACAAATCCACCTTTCCTCCTTGTACAAGTGTTTAAGGGGCTCTTTTATCTTTTCTTATGCTTAGAGCAACCAATATAAACTATCCACTTTTCATTACCCTATAAGGAAAGAAAACATGTGCCCAACTAAAACTTTGGGATATGGGTTAGCTTGGAAACCCAAATCATCTTTTTGTTGGTCCCCTTTTTCTTAAGGACAAAAAGAATGACAATTATCATCATTGTTACAATGAGAACAAACCATATTAGCCTTTGAGTCAGAAGAGTGTCCATGAAATACTAGAGGTCACATGCCTTTTTCTTTTCCTTGCTCTATTGGCCACCCTCAAATCCAAACCACTTCTATCCACTTGTTGGGTAGAGTGTTCTAGGACTTCATTTACAGACTTCTTTCCCTCGATAAACTTTTGCAATGAAAATGGAAGCATATGACTATCATTACTAAGAGCAACAACAATAAAAGATAAACTAGAAATATCATATTGAGCATGCAAAAGATTAGCCTCCAGACAGAGGGATTTACTCAAGTTAGAATCCTTTTCAAGAGTAATTCTTGCAACTTCATTTGCAGGCAAGATAGGTCAAGATTTAAGATCATTGGATTAAATAAGAAATCTATCATTTCATGTTCTACGAAAAGTGAGTTCATCTAGATAAATTTGGTTTTCATCTTTAAGTACATTTACTTTCTTAAGTTAAAGACCATTTTAGTTTCAACACCATTATATTGAAATTTAAGATCTTAAAAAGTATCTATGCTACCATTTAAAACATTTTCATATTTCTCAGGAGTTTCTCTTACAACATACATGTCATCAATGATTCTGTATAATCTTTTCTTCTTAGACTTGCATATAGAATAAGAACTATGGGAAACATGGATAATTTCAATAAGATCAAATTCATAATGTTCATAGAAATTTACATATATTCTCTCAACAACTTCCTCACCAATGCTTGCCATGAGTGCCTTGTGGCATTCATCTTCATTTGAGCTTGAATCACTTGAGGAGTAAGAATCCCATGTATCAAGGGCAATTTATTATTCTTTTTATCCTTCTTGTCTCTTTTAGCATGCCTTCCCTCCTTGTTGTGGTTATATTTCTTCCTATGTCATCTCTTGTAGTGATGATTCTTTACATCTAGACATTCTTTTGTTAAGATTCCCCTTGAAACCACATTCATGTCACCTAGGAGTAGATGAGGAGGAATTACCCTTGAACTGTTTGTCTTTTGGAGTAGTGGGATTCAAGGTCACTTGGGAACCCATCTTCACTTGAGGAAGGAAGATGTTGATTCTTGACTTGAGCTTGCACAAGTGCCTCAACTTCAAATTCAACCTCCTTCTTCTTCCTAGAGTCCCATTCTTGTTTTACCTCTTCTTCTTGAGAGTTTATTCTAACATCATAGGTTGAAGATATTGTATAATCTCTTTAATGGGAACATAGGAAAGAGACTTGTTTTCTTCTATGATTGCACCTTCTTCTCGCGTCGACGAGGAAGAGAGTAGATAATCCTGGAGTTAAACTTATCATTGTACATGGTATATCCCAATGAATACATACCATTCACAAGATTGTTGAGCCTTGCATACATTTCAACCAAACTCTCCTTTCCCATTTTTGAATCCTTCAAAAAGTTGAGTGGTCAATTAGACTTTTCTTTATTTGGCTTACTCCTTCACATCATAGGTGATGCATAGATAATCCCATATCTCATGAGATTTTTTCTAAGAGGAAATGCGGTTGAAGTCAATTAGTGTAAGCATGGATTAGAGGATTCTAATTTCTCTACCATTAAGTTGTTCCTTCTTAAAGATTATCTCACTTTAAGTTCACATCTTACCATTCGGGTTTGTGTAGGGAAACCCTACCACTTTCTACATGTCAAATCTCATTCCCTGTATGTATAATTGGATGCTTCTCTTCCAATATATAAATTTGGTTCCATAAAAGATTTGGGGAATTCATGGAGAAGCAACCCATAATGTTGAGTGAACGGAGCATGTTTTCACACATCTTCTCTTACTTATGGGAGTAATGTGTATTGGCTCTAGAAGGGGGTGATTAGTGCTAAAAATACTTGCACAAAAAATCATTGGACCTCCATGGTATATTAAAATATAAGTGCAACTAAACAAGCAAATCAAGGATGACAGAGGTTGAACAAGAACCAAGGAACACAATTAATTGTAGTGGTTCCAACCTCTAATCTGGAGGTGTGTTCCAGTACCTAGAGAGACCATCCTCTAGGATTTTGACCACTTGAGTCCCACCTTATATTGATTATAAGAGTTACTCCAAAAAGACCTTCTCTTTTCAATAAAAATTAGTAAGTATCTTCACTTTAAGTATAAGGGAGCCAATAATCTTACTAGGGACTTACCTATCCACTAAATAAGGGTCTTTAGAACTCTTTAAGGTCTTACCCACCCTTGCTTGTATCTTCTACCTTGAAACTCCACTTCCTTCACCAAGGAGAAGCAATTTTAAATTCATTGAGCCTTGAAACTTCATTTCCTTCACCATCAGATGAGATAGAAGTAGTGGATGTCGTCCCATGACACAAAAATGCGAGTATTTTAGCATCAATGGCTGAAATACAGTGACAGTTAGCATCTTGTTTGATGACAATGTGTGACTAAGGAAAGTAGATTGTCAATTGAGATAGTATTAGGACAATCTTGATCGAAGAAAAGTTTTATCTTGAATTCATTTATTTAATGTAAAATGCATAAAACACTAAACTAAACTATTCTAGTTATATGTTAAGCTTAATTACAAGTCATCAAGTCATTATAAATGTTTTAAAACAAAAATCTAAGTGAGAATCTATCTTTTCTCCAATTCTTGATTTTTTGCTATTTTTACTTGTATCCCAAACTAAGGTTTGTGAATTATAATGGTTTGAATGTACCTAAAGATCTGAAATTGTCTCGAATAAAATGTTAGACACACATGAATGGAATTGTGAAGTCTTCATCAAAATGTTCCCTCAACTAAACAACAACTAACTAAGAAAAAAGGGAGTAGTTAAAACTAGAGAAAATTAGGGTTTTAACAAGAAATTAGGTTAGTGGGTTTTTTTTGTGTATATGCCATCATCAACCATGTATAAGTGTCATATTCATGCACATATATCCAACATAAATCTACCAAAACAAATAACAAGGAATGATGTAGATGGTAATCCAATCCTATTAGTTGGCCATTGGTGGTATAGGTATGTAAGGGGGAACTAGTCCATATCACCTTCTCTAAACCTTATGAGGATCATTTAACTAAATGATAGGTAAACCCAAATCTACATCATCCAACTCTAGGTTTCTAAGCATGAGTCTCCTTACCTACTTGGTGGAATGAGGTGGTATAAGGAATATAAGGAGGGTGTTTCACCACCTATTTATTCCCTATCCAAACTCTAGATATGCTCCTTTCCATGAGAGATAGGATATCCGTACTTAGACACTTATATCTCATACCCGGGGCTAGTGGAATGGAGGGATATTGGAGAAGAAGGGAAAACTAGCTAAGTTTCCTATAGAGAACTTAGTTATCCCACCAAAAATCCCAAAATCACTATGTTTTCTATGTTGTAGGTGATCCTATATCTATAACATACAAAGAAAGAGATAGGAAGAGAGAACAAGCAATAACATAAAAATTGTAAATGAAATAAAAGTATTGTTCATTAATAATTCAAACACAGGATCATAGCTACATATTTTTCCCCATATAGCCCACGAAGAGGCTTGGCAACACATAGTCAAGCAAAGAACAAAAGAAGTGGATATGATAGATAGAAGGCCATGGATGTCAATGAAGAGACCTCCTCCTTCAACTCCAACAAAAATTAGATCATGCTCCTCCTCTAAGAACATGGAATGACATGGAAAGTTGATGTGGAATGGTTAAAACCCAAGAAAACTATGCTTCTTGGGTAAAGGGTGACAAATGTGATAGATAATGGGGTACGTAGGAGGTAGGTCAAAAAAATTACTGTGCAAGGGTGCTAAACTCAAAACCCTATCCGCCACTAATGTATATATAGTGGTCTAGGAAGCCTAGGGTTAAACAAGGTATAATGGTAAGAGTAGGGTTGGAAAGAACTAGGGTTAGGTGGGTAGCACAACCATGGTATGTACCATGACCGAGGTGGATAGTCTAGGAATGGTCAAGGTAGATGGTAGTGGTCATGATGGAGTTGTAAAAAGTTTAGGGGAATGGGGAATTTTGGAGCATAGGTGGCATCACCATGGTGGGTACCGTGATCGTGGTGGTATGAGAATAAGTTGTTTCCATAGTCATAGTGAGCAAAACAATTGTTCTTGCCTCTAAACACCATGATCATTTTGATTAGTACAACTGTGACGGCCGAGATGCATTTCTTCTTGAAGAACATGTGATTTCTCTAGAATTTGGGGTATCATACCATGTCTATGGATAAGTACCATGGAGTTTTTGGGGACTTCTTCATGCACTTGAGTGTTGAACTTGTCCATCTATGATGTTTTTTCCTCAAATTTGATCCTTGGTGACATAGCGTATGGTGGGAGTGATCTTGGCCTCACTTTGAACTAGTTCATGGATGGTGAAGTCCTAGGATCAACCTATTTCTCTTCCTTCCATCAATTGGTGCCAATGTACCTACAAAAAGATAAAAAAACATTCATAAGTGTATTAGCATAATGTGATATTTTATTAGGAAAGAACACACATTATGAATATCTTGTTGTGAATAAGGAGAAAAAAGACACAAGATGGAGACCCAAAATAGGGCTCCATCACCATCCCAATCTCAAACCATACTTTTCCTCAAGTATGTTACAACTACATCTCTTTTATGATACAATTTATCAATGCATGAAAAATGCAGACATCAATATGATTACTAACCAAATGAGCTCAAGTATGAACCAATACATGATATCCACCTCATTCATCTCCTCTACCACAATTTGAATGAAATAATAGCACATATCACAAAGAATTTCACATATAGAGTACTCAAATACTTATGAAAATATGGGTCTACCAAGGAGTTAAAGTTAGACAACATTTTGATGTTATCTTAGATTTTTTAAAAGGTTTACAAAAGTCAAAAAAATTACATTGAAAAGGGTTTATCAAGGAGTCAAAAATCTGACGGTGCTTTTATGCTATCTTAGATTTTGAAAAGGATGGCTTTACCAAGAAGTCAGAAGTTTGGCAATGTTTTGATGCTATTTTGTATTTTGGAAAAGGTTTACCAAGGAGTCAAAAATTGGGTACTATTTTGGTGCTATCTTGGCTTTTGATAAGAGATGGATGTAAATTTTGGCACCATTTCAACATTATCTTGGGTTTGTAAAAAGAAGCATATGATGTATGTATCTGCTTTGAAAAGCAAGAACCTTTCCCATTTTTAGACATTATGAATTTTAAAAGTATACATCATCCTCTCTACACATGTATATACAATGGCTGAAATGGATGTTCTTAACTTTGCTAGTGGTATATTATCCTTAATCTTACATAGGTCTAGTGGTTTACTAGGATAAGGTACTACCCTTAATATACCTCCTAGTCATGATTACCAAAATCAATCATTGGTACATGGGACCATATACATTTAGGATTGAGGATTTATCTAGCATGGGGTCCTTGTAAGTACTAATGACTGAGTGTCTTTTGAACCTAGTGGTGTAACTTCTACTCTTCCCTACTTGTCATTGTACATAGGGGAATGTATGAAGTGTAAAGTGAATAACTTTTAAACCAAAAACTCGGCACTAAGGAGCATGTAACAAGGTAACATATTATTGAACGTGAAAGAAAATAATGCAAAACAATATACATATCTTCTAAGCATTTTTATTAGGAAATATTTTACTGTTGTAAGAACCTACAACCCAATCATGTCATCATCTTATTATGTCACTTGCTTAGAGATTGAACACATATTTTTTCATCATCCTTTTTCATACTTTTTCTTTCTCTCAAACAAAGAGAAAGAAGAAAATACTTCTAAATAGAAGAAAGAAGACCAAAATCTCAACCTCGGCAGGCTATCTAACAAATTTTGTGCTAGTCCATGATATAGTTACCACTATGGTAGCAACGTGTTTCAGAAACTGAGGGTTTAGTGTGTTGCAAGGTACATGAGATGGTATTTTCAGTTGAAACAAAGAAGAGAAACAATAGAGTCACCATCACATTTGTAAGGGGAAATATCAAAAACCATAAAAAGGGTGCATGTCGAGCGGTAGAAAATGTGTGAAGGTGCCTTAGGTCAAACCAAATACAATGATAAGCACCATGTTGCATGCAAGTAAGGTGTTAGTCACCCCCAGAATGCCCAAACTTTATGTTTCCTACCCCAATGAGGTTACAAGATTTTATTTAATAAATATTAGGATTTCATAGATAATGCAAAAGGATAGTGGAAAGTAAATATACATCCATGACAACGCATCAAAAGAGAAATCTTATTGATAAATTATGCATGACCATCAATCTCAGGTGTTTGTATCATCAAACTGATCGAGGATCAAAAAGTAGAGGGGGAAGAGAAATTTGCATTGTTTATAGACCCCAACTACATTGCTTGGGTGTGGCATGCAGTGAGTAAGGATAATTTCTCATTTTTTCTACCAATAGATGTAGAGTAGATCCATAAATGTGCTCCTATTAGGGGCTTTGAAAATTAGAGATGGAGGATCTAGGTTTTTGGTGGGTGACACAAGTAAATTACACATCAAACGCAAGTGTATGTATGAATGTAATATAGGACTTAAGAGGCTCGGATGTCAAACTCAGGAAAATGTTAATCCAAAAACTACTACTAATTGTAATGCGATCCGCTAGGCCGATGAAAACTTGATTGAAGGTTTAATTATCTAAAGTAGAAAATAAATCTAAAATTATTGGTTGTTGATCTCAATAGGAGTGAATTCCTTAGGGTTATAGTTTCACCACAGTTAACATTGCAATTAATATCATAACATTAATAAACATCTCTCCTAACCCTGGACTAAGAGACCTGTAGCAAGAATTACCCGCTCTCGCTGCATAATTCACTTCCTAAACTAATATCAATCTCACTCTCCTGACAATTTTGTTATTAGATAGGTGCTTTATCAAAAATGATGGGTAATCTCTTCACATTCGTAAGCCTCCTTTCTCAAAGGGAGATATAAAACATGTATTTCTATGAATTTTCCAACCATTAATTCTCCTTTTTCAAAGCAATTACATGTCTAATTAACTACCTATGGTGATCGAGCATGGATAGTTCTGACAATCTCATAGAAATAAGTACAGAAATTAAGAGAAATCGATATATTAATGCATAAAAGTCAATTGCAATGCATAACCAGGCTACTCTCGGGTCTTAAGGAATAAGGGGTTTAGACATGATGGTTTCCATTATCAAATACATGAGAGAGAAGAGCAAAAATGTGAAAAACATTAGTAAAACTAAAGAACCCCTGAAGAATATGGTATGGATGATCCCCTATAATGAATGTGATGATTTTCTACCTTCCGGTTACAAATCCGTCCACTCGAGGTACCTGAATCTCCCAGAATGTGGGTTTCTTCTCCACTTTCTCCTCTCCTTACTCTCAACTTCCCTCTAAGGAATAGAATGAGATAATTAGATCTGGCCGAAAACCCCCTAAGTCATACAAGTGACTTAGGGCGTCATTAACAACCAAGTGTCAGATTAAACTTGATTTTTAGATCTGTCTGATCCCTCTGTGTCGGTACTACCAATTGGGTGTCAGTAGTACCAACTCCTTCGATAGTTGTGTCTGCCTATGGGTTTGTTAGTACTATCGAGTTGATGTTGGTAGTACCAACATTTCTCATGAAATTCTAATTTTTCCATGTAAGGTTGTCGGTAGAATTGACATCATGATCAGTATTGCCGAGTCGTGTTGGTTTCATTACGTCCCTCACTGAGCGACAAAGTTGGTAGTACCAAGCTGTGTAGATTCTTGTAAATTTACCTAAAATACACAAAAAATGAATATAAGCTCTTAAATAATATTTAATCATTCGGGAACATTAAAATTACATTTATTTGATCCAATTAGGTATCACGGGATAATGATAATAAATAATGCACAAATTAATATGAAAATTGAAGTGCACAAAAATTAATAATAAATAGCATGTGAAAATGATAACTATCCAGTGCATCAGTGGGTGGCTAGTTTGTTGACTTAATTGAGAAAGGTGCCTCTTTTAGTTCTTGGTGACTAGCCTATTGAAATAGCTTCCAACCTCTCTGAATGAGGCTCAAAAGCTTCCAATCGGGTGCCAACCCTTGTAATTGACAAGCATGAGGCTATTTATATAGGGACAAGGAGTTTTCCTAGGTTTAGGGTTTAACTTAACCCACAAGCATGTAAAGAAGAGTCTGGAGACCTAGGATCAATTTCCTTGACAACACACCATATTCAGGAGACTTCTATATGTACATAATTAATGATTATTTTACTAGTCAAAGTTGAGAAGGTAGGGTGCATGTCTGGTAAACCCCCTACATCATGGGTCCTCTAAAAATGCTTCAAATGGCATTTTGTTGATTGGGCAAAGCCAGGGACATGTGGGGCATGCTCCAAGTGTGTGCCTACCTCTTAGGTCTTTTTGTTTGAATGGTAGAACTATTTAATTGTTTCATAGTGGGGTCTAGCTCCCAAAACTATGGCACTCGCCTACAGACCTACCTATCTTCAGTCTCTATGAAAGTCTATTCAGATTAAAATGGCATGTGGTCCTAGGATTGATTAAGATGATTAAATGGGTGTGAATCTAGTGTGCACTACATTGAACTAAGATTTGAGGTCATTCTGGGTGAGGGGAACCATGTCCCCGGTTGGACTTTTTGGAGACAACATCCAAGCAAGGTATTCTGTAGCGGAATATCCATTTACTAGACATCCATTCCCATTAATAGCCTTCCCATTGTGAGTGTTTGATGTTTGAAGTGTGTGATTATACATCTAATCATGAGATACTAGGATCATTTTTTACTGACTCATTTACTGACATAAATCATAGTGATTGTCAAATCTTATAACGATAATTGCATCATCTTTATACATCCTTACAACCCTCATGATGTTACTATTTATATTACTTTCTCTTGCTCAAGTATGACCTTTAGTGCATTTTGACCAAATTTTGATGAATTTGATGCACTCATAGTTCATTTCTAAACCTATTTGGATTTTAAAGTTTATTTGTGTATCTTAATTTGATTAATTAATCATTTTGAGTTACGCATGTCACGATTATAACTCAATTGACAACCAAAATGGGTGGACCCAAACATGGAGTGTCAATACGCCCATTATATAGGAAATTTACAATATTCGCATTCAAACTATGAGTAACAACTTATTACTTGTTAGTCAACCTACATGGAAATGTGTTTGACTGAATGGCCCTCCCACAAACCAGTGTGGGAGGTAAAAACAAACACCAACACTTTGTGTATATAAATATCCCTACTACTTAATGTATATACAAGCTTCAACCCAGGGTTGAGAATTATATCGAGCCATGCCCAGTTTACGAAGGAATGAGTCCAAATTTGTATTGTTAAATGGATGGTAGGCTAGATCTATGCAGGGGTGACGTTTAAAAATCTTACCCCTTACCCAACTCACATAATATTTCTATATTCGAGTAGAATTCATGACAACCAAATAGCATAACATATTACCTACATGTATACATGATTTTCTAATAAGTTCAACCTAACACATCTTTTATAAATTATAATTTAAAAAGATTGCACTCAACTTGATATGTATGTCTGTATAAAGAAATGTGCTCTAGGTTCTAGGTTGGAATTTTCTTTGGTCGAGTCTACATGACACATAAAAGTATGGTTCAATATTTTTAGACCTAGCCCACCCATATAGGTTATATGGACCAAAGCTGAGTTGGCTATGCTGGGAAGAGAATGAGTTACATAGGACAACCCACTTGATGCTCATCCCAAGTTCTGCCTTTTTAACATATAAATAAACATGAACTTTTGTAGGCTCCTAACATTTTTCCATTTACTTCCATTTCCTATCCTTCATTTAGTAAAAAATACACAAACACTCAAAATCTCTCTCTAGGGATAAATCTCTCTCTCTCTCTCTCTCTCTCTCTATATATATATATATATATATATATATATATATATATATATATATGTGTGTGTGTGTGTGTGTGTGTGTGTGTGTGTGTGTGTGTGTTTTGGGTTTTTAGGTTTTAATATTCCTAGGTCAGGTTCGCATGACATATAAAAGTATGGGCCAATATTTTCTGGCAACCCACCTTATCGGTTGTTAGAAGTATAAGTCATATCACATATGGGTTGGAATTTGTAGGCCCATATAGAGTCTAACGAATTCTAGTCAGTTTTGAAGTCTGATATATCATGTATTCACTACATCCAACATGGTTGCGTAGCCTTCTTTCTAGGTACTCTAGCCCTAGAGAGAGCAACAAGTCTTCGTATATAGGTGTCAGTTGGCATCATGGTTGGCTGTCCGCAAGGCCATCTTAATCAACCTCTCTATAGGGTCATCTCCATTGCCCTCTCTCTCTCTGAAGGGCCTTCATCATCTAGATCTCTACATCATATCCAGTATCATCTTCATCCTTTTCTAGCATCCCCATGTATTCATCTTTTGTCTTTCTTCTTTCGTTACCATAAAAATCTAATATTTTTCCTCCATCAAGACAAAGTCTAGATTCTAGTCTTCACCCTTCCAAAATCACCAAGATTAGCAATCCCTAATATCTTTTATCAAAGTGGAAGACCGCTCACCAAGAAGGATTCTAGCTCTATGACTTGTCTTTCTGTATTGGCTGAAGCAAGTGTCCCTTATTCATTGTGAAGTTGGCAAATAATTCCTTGGTTCTTTACATTTATGGCTGCATGATGGTGAATGATTGATCGTTTCACCTTGTCTAGAAATTCTAGTGTATATATATATATATATATATATATATATATATATATCAATAGTCTCATGCATGTGCGGTGGTATACTATGACATTGTCTCTGTAAGAAGGGCCCAAATCGATAGGCAGGCCACGGTAGCCAACATGCTTGTCATGTAAGGATGCATAATAACTATGGGTTCAAGGCATTGCTTATCATACATATTTAAGACTGCCTACATATTCAAGGCCATGACACTTGGCAATTCCCCAACCATGACATGATCTTCAATTGAGTAGCTAAGTAGCTCGTTAATGATTTTTGGAAGGTTGTCTCTTCCCCTACCAACCAAGTCATCATCCTATTGAAGCTAGCATCAAGACTGGCCCACTACATCAACATGACCAAATCTAGAGATGTTGCCCTCCGATCAGTTCTAGACCTAGGGGGGATTTCATGTTTGGGTCGCAATAGGATCCATTTATTTACTTCTCCAGATCTTGTAACTGGGTACATTCAATTTGGTTATCATTTCATCCACTACAGCCTCATTACCAAGTTGATCTCTCTGAAGAGCCATCATGAAGTCCTCAAATGTGTGATGCAGTTTTCTCTCGGGAACAAGACCGACTTCTATCATGTGTAAAGATCCATCACTTTTAAGCACAAAGTCAAGTTGTCTTAAGCGTGAGGTCGAGTTCTCTCAAGCCCGTTGAGCAGTCCAACACACAACTTCTCTAGCCATATCAAGCAAATTCTTTTGTAGTCATTTCTTCTGTCTCCGCCCCATGTCCATGGGACACACAGGGGAGTTTATCTTTGTCTTTATCCACCCCAACCACTTTTTTCATCTCTTTATGATTAGTATGTGGTGGAGAGTAGAGGAAACGAGAAGATGGGGGTGAGGAGAATAGTTGAGGTGCAAATATTATAGCTCAAAAGAGGAGAGAGGAAGAATAGTGTCCATATATGGAGTCTATGTACTTAACATGTTGTCCAGATCTCAAGTTCTTAGGCCAGAGGTCATTTTCCAATTCAAGACCAATGGTCATCCTCGCCAATCAGATTCCAAGTTGCCAACCATTGATTTGTCTAGTAAGATCAATCAGATATCATCAATTCTCTATAGTAGGCGAGCATGGTTTTCATCGGTCGTGTCTTGGTCATTATAATATGGAAACACTTCAGTCTTCTAGTATTGGAGCATATTATTTATTTGTGCATTTGGTGGTGTGTTGGTCTGACATACTTGTTTTTTTCATAAGATTATTCACTCAGCTAGATCAATAATGTTTTCCCTATGTTCTTATGTGCAGTGTCAAGTACGTTGATGTTCATCATTGTCCTACCAAGCATGTTGATATCCTTTTGAGCCCTATCAAACAGGTTGAGTTTCATTTGTTTCCTATCAAACATGTTGATGTTCATCCATGCCCTATCCAACATGTTGATTTTCTTCTATGCCCTATCAAACAGGTTGATGTTTGTCTGTGTTCCAACAAGCTGTTGACCATCTACTACAACCTTCTATTCTTATAGCACATATCCAAGAAACTACTTCAACAACAATAGAAACTAAATTGGTGAGTCCAATGATCTTCGTAGGTTCCATCAGTATACTCCAAGATACAAATTCCAACCTAGTCAAAGTTCTTGAACTTTCAATGATTCAGAGTTTATCAATCTCTCTCAAAGATCTAGTGTTTATCAATCTCAAGGGAAGCTTCAAAGTCAAAGATGCCAAAGATATTAAAGTGTGGGCAAGTGCACATGTTTGTACTAAGTCAAGAGGATATCATGTTTTAGTTATAATTTATTTTATGTGTCTTCTTTTTAGTTTTCATCCAAGATGGGCATGTGATTCTCCCATGCTCTAGTTTATGGGGGAGTGTTAGATGTATAAGTCATATCATATATGGATCAAAGTCTATAGGTCCATATAGAGTCTATTCAAGTCTAATCAGATCTAGAAGTCTCTAGAGTCATGTTTATATTCTCTTATATAAAGGAGAGGGGTTTGTCTTATAACAAAATCATGAATATATTGTCTATTCATATTTCCAACATTTAGTAAAAACTACACACACAATATATCTCTCTCTCTCTCTCTCTCTCTCTCTATATATATATATATATATATATATATATATAGAGAGAGAGAGAGAGAGAGAGTTAGGCTAGAATACACTCGAGTGTACAGATCATGTTGTACACCCCAATGGTGTTTGCCTATCTAGACCATGTTTTTCCAAAATATAATCCATTGATCTTCATGGTAACAATAATAATAGGCCACATACAAAATTTGAGCTCATTTGGATGAGTGTAAGTCACTCATCCAAGGACAACAAAATCAACGCACAAAACTAATTTGAAATGCATGATTTTTGCCTCCTTTAGATGCATGACCTATAAGTGTTCAATTAAGCTAAAATTTATTATATAATATGTTCTTAAGATATTTAAGAAGATCAATGGTTTAGATTTTTCAAAAAATTATTGCATCTTTGAAAATGAGTGAGGTGTACGGTGCCTCTGGTACACTCGATGTATACTAGCCTGACTATATATATATATATATATATATATATATATATATATATATATATATATATATATATATATATATATATATATATATATATATATATACACACACACACATATACATACATACATATATATATGTGTGTATATATGTATGTATCGAATATGTGTTGGATTTTTTAGTTTTGAATTTTCCTTGGTCAGGTTCACATGACATATAAAAATATGGTCCAATATTCTTTATCTCAACCCACCCATATTGGTTATGTTGATCAAATATGAGTCGAGCTATGCAGGTCCGAGCATGGGCTTGATAAAGATGACCCACTTGATTCTCATCCCTATTCGTTTCACTTTATATATGTAAACAAACATGAACATGTGCATGCTCCTATTGGTTTCCCATTTACTTCCATTGTCTATCCTTCATTTCATAAAAATACTAGAAGGAAATGAGTATTACACACATGCAATATAAATAAAATGATATAAAAATTTATAAAAATATATGTTTTGTCTTAAACTTTGATCTGCAACTTGAATTACAAGTTTCATACATAAATTTAGGTGGAGTGGCAAATAGATGGACAACTGATCTTTAGCTAAAGTTGATTTTTTAGGAACATGATTAGTACCACACTGACATATATAATGATTTATATACAACTAGAAAAGAGAGAATGTCTGATAACACCCATTTTATGGCTGTTAAAGCCTATGTTTTACTATCAAAACTGCCTCCTAAACTATCTTCCTCTCCGTTTTATCTCATCATTTGTACAAAAATGACCCACACTATGCTCCTAACAATATTTCCCATCTTTTGTAGAGTTTTCCTTGTATTTCCAAAAAGTGCTAAATGGGCTCGTCCCGTCCCATCCACGAGCAACCAAACTACCTCGGCCCCTTTCTGGCAAAACGACATGCCCACTACACGTCGTGGTCACTGCCCGGAACGGCAACAACTCGATACGGGCGTGCCACGCAAGGAGATACTAACGGGCGGCACGACTCTTACCCGACACGGAACCTTACCCGCCATGACCCGTCGCCTTGATAGAGTCTACCGCATGACAAGGTTTCCTATCGGTGCAGCAGCCCGGTAGGACCTCTACCCGACAATGACCAACCACGACTTACTCGCAACCCGGCACACATCGGCCCCCGCCAGTCATATCGGGTAATGGATGTATCAGCCTCCTCCCCAAAGCCAAAAAGACAAGGCAGGCAAAGGACACGTGGCTCCACAAGGACCGCAACCCCTCCCAGTCCCTGCCTATAAATAGAAGCTACAAGACTTTGATGGGACGGGTCGAAACCCAACGAGAGCTAACTTTGGAAGCGGAGCTAGTGCGTCGAGTTCCTAGGCGTGTTAGGCGATACTAGGTGAGCACACTCCCAACCCGAGAGGGGCGGGAGGAGTTCACTTAGAACCCATCCTGGTAGCTACAGTAGCACGATATGACCAAGAAGGCTATCCCAATGTGTCGGGTTCCTAGATGGGCCTCAACCCGAGACGGCTCGCCCCTCTACACCCGATACAAAGAACTCGAGAGCCTATGTGCTCCCTAACCCAACATGATACTGAACCTGATACGGACCAACAGTCAAGGCATGTTTCCCGATAGGGTTGGCAACCTGACACAGTCATATCAGGTAGGGATTCCATCCTGATATGCCATAGCCATCACGGCTCAGAACCTGACATGGGCATATCGGGCAGAGCTCCTACCTAGTACCGGGTTAAGGGAACCTTAGGGGTCTGCTGTTGTATATCGACCTCCTAAATCAAGGAGACGGGTACTTATCTTTCCCTTTTTACTGCATTTTACTTTCATTTCCCTATAAATTGTAACTAAACCTTTTACTCTCTTTAAGCTTATTGGAATCTATGGAGTTTATCTCATATTGTTCTGTGTATGGATCCTTTTTGTTGGATGATTTCTTTATAGCATCTGAACTCTAGTCTCTTCTTTTGGATCACGCTTTTGACTAGCTATCGAATCGTGTTTCCCATTTTGACACCATTGAGAGGAGGTTGTCACAACTCTAGAGTTTGGTCTGATCCGGGTGTATGAGAGTACCCAGGATCAGGGTTGCTTTGGTTTACCTAACCACTTTAATCTATGGCCACTACCCTTGAGAGAGGGAGTTGGTACATGATTAGAGGCATCCTCTTTGAGAGAAGAGAATGTGGGACATTTTCCGATGTAACTTGTTATGCCTAAGTTTTCTTCCTTCGTGCCTTACCTTGATGATATTTTTATTCTCCTGGCTTCTGATATACAAAACCCCTATAAAAATTTCTAACCCCTAAAATCATAATCTTTCTAGTAACTCCAGTTGGAGATAGCCTTTTAGTCTAATTTCTTTGTGGTGCTTTCTTGTTACAACCAAACCTATCCTTTTACCTATTTGATGTGCTTAGACAAGTGAAACTCAAGTTCCAAAGTGTCCTTCTTCCTATCCCTGCGTTTGACCCCGAACTACTTCGACCCTGTGCTAGTTGCAGGTGTCTCAGGAATTCAGGTATTATAAATTATAAAATTCTGATGACTTAGACACGTCTCCATTCTTTGGACCCGCGTCTGAGGCTGATCAACTTTTTTGGCACCATTGTCGGGGATAGGCAATGAAAACCATTCTATGAACTTGAGTTTTGCTTGTACTTTGCCAAAAACCTTGTACATATGCATATAACAGTGCAAATATTTACTACACATAATATTTACTGCACATAATATTTATGCAACACCCTGATACCTTTTACATCTTTCTTCCTTTCCAAGTAATTTCCTTCTTTTTGCTAAGTCATCCTTGCCTTTAGCAAGTAATGGCTGGCCAACCTTCCGAAGCCTGCTCCATGTACTCATTTGTCCAAGTGAGGGCAAATGAGGAAAGGAATCCCGTTGTTACGCAACCCCTCAACGTCACCAACTTTGAGTTGAAGCCTTCTTTCCTTCAGCTCCTCCAGCACAACAGGTTTGGCAGGAACACCCTCGACGAGAACCCGTACAACCATCTGACGACGTTCAAGAGGACGTGCAACACTTTCAAGATTAATAGGGTTCCGCTAACGCATATCTACGTCCAGTGCTTCCCCTTCTCGTTGAGGGATAAGGCGTTGGAATGGTACACTAGTCTTCAAGATGGAAGCCTTCCCGAGTGGGGGCATCTTTCTAATGCTTTTATTTCCAAGTTCTTTCCTATTGAGAGGACAATCAAGTGCCAGAACAAGATTACGAGGTATTCTTAGAGGCCATCGGAAAATTTTCAGGAAACTTGGGAGAGATTTATGAGCTATCAGCGTGAATGCCCTCATCATGGTTTCTCTGAACCCAATTTGATCACCGCATTTTACAATGGGGTGTGTCCCGTAGAGAGGAAATCCTTGAATGATGCAGCTGGCAGCGACTTCTTAGGACTCAGTTCCCAAAGGGCCAGGGAAATCATTGAAAACATGGCCACGAATCAACAGGATGGCGATTACAACCGGGAGTCAACTAACCACACCCCTCCATGTGAATCTAAGGCTATGGAGGCCCTCGCAGCCAAGCTTGACAAGATAGTGACAGATGTCCAAACCCTCAAACAGCAAGGATACAAAGGGAAATTTTGACAGGAAGTTGTAAAAAGTTGTGTCACCTGCGGAGAGCCAGACCACCTGTCTGACTTCTTCCCGCACACGGCATCCCAAGAAGATTTTGATGAAATCAATACAGAGAACATGAGTTAGGTCCAGTACTGAAGACCTGACCATCCTAGTTTCTCTTATGGGAACACTAGTGTTGCTGAGAACTCCCACCAGCTGGAAGGCAGAAATCCCTCTGGAGGACCGTCAAATCAGCAACACCAGATGGGGCTCTAGCAGCTGTTGGCTAATTTGACATTATGATAAATCCCTTTTGTTTCGATGATGACAAACATTTCATTCTTTTCGATCTAATGTGCTACTTGAGTGTTGCAGGAATAAGGTGGATGACAAAGTACTAGGGAATCTATACGCTTGAATATTTGTAAATTTCATGAAATGTAATCAATTGTAAACTTGTACAAATATATAATGTACAAGTACTTAGACTTCATGTAAATCAAGCGTTAGATCTCCTCTAGCCAATCACTACACTTAGATAGGGCATCCCCTTCAATAGTGTCACATATGCACACTCATACACACACTTAATGCCTTAAATTGAAACATTGAAACAGGGGCAATCTCGGTCGACAAACTCCTTGACCGAGACACTCTCGGTCGACAAACTTCTCGACCGAGAAAGATCCAAGTAGCCGTTAGACACAGCTGACAAGGTAGTTGGCAGTTGGAGATGAACGTTGTGAACACTTGATCCAGAGATCATGTCGGTCGACAAAACCTCGACCGAGTAGGTATCTCGGTCGACAATTCCTCGACCGAGATGGACTCTGATAGCAACTGCAGATTTAATTAATTAGTCGTTGCTAATGCAACCAACTTGTACCTAACGGCTAGTTAAGCACTTAGAACCCCCTAGAAAGTGTCTAGAACGTCCTTAAGAACTTGTAGGCCATTTCTATAAATAGGACATGCCTTAGGACACCTTAACTCACCTAAGCTACACCTGTGATACACTTGAGCATACACTTACAATTGGCAATCTGTTTTGAGAAATTGAGCAACACTTGCATTGGTGATCCCTCTAATTGCTCTAATTTTGTGTCCTATAGGCTAGTATCTCCTATCCACAACAATCACACGTGCATATACATTGGTTAGGAGATCTACACGCTTGATATAGGCAAATCAAGCCTTGTGCTTCAAAGGATAAGTGTAATTTCCTGTTTCCTTCTTGTTCCTTTTATTCTTTGTATTCTCCTTACTACTCCTAGGGTTGGAGGCTGTGGATTGGAGAAGGTTCTTCTCGGTGGAGAACATGGACTTCGAGCTACTTCAAGAAGGCTATTGCAACGGGAAGCTACTTCAGGAGGAAGGCTACTTCAAGGGGGGGCTTGAAGTTACTTCAAGAAGGCTTCTTCAAGGTTGGTGCAATTACTTCAAGGTGAAGGCTGCTTGAAGGGTTTAGGGAAATAATTGTAATTTTATGTAAAGTCCTTGCGAGGTAATAAAATTAAATTCTTTCAAAATCCCGGTTGGGTAAGTAACCGGGTAGTGGACTGACTACCTTAGTATTTCCTAAGGTAGGAACCACTCTAAATCCTTGTCCCCTTGTCCAATATTCTTGTAATTGGTTGTTTGAGTTAAATAATTATTAAAATAATTTGAAAACCCTATTCACCCCCCCTCTAGTGGTTTTTCAATTGGTATCAGAGCGGGCTTCAAGGAACTCTAACCAAGTCTTGAAGAATGGGTGACGGTTTGCTCAACAACCTCAACCTTGAAGGGACACTTGTGGCTAGACCTCCGGCATTCGATGGAACTAACTACACCTACTGGAAAAGAAGAATGCAATTTTATTTCCAAGGGATTAGTTGGGATCTATGGAGGATGGTGTCAACCCCCTATGAGCTTCCTCAAGTAGAATATGCGGCTTGGGACACCAATACGGTAAAATCGGCTCGAATGAATGCAAAGGCTGTAAGTATTCTCTATTGTTCAATTTCAGTAGGAGAATTTAATAGGATATCAAATTGTGAAATAGCCTATGAAATTTGGCATAGACTTTCCATAACTTATGAAGGGACTGTTCAAGTCAAGAACTCTAAAATTGGAATGCTTAAACAAAAGTTTGAACAGTTCCGTATGGATCCGAATCAATCTATTAGTGATATGTATGCAAAATTCTCTTCTATTGTAAATGGTTTGAATGCTTTAGGTAAAGTTATTAGTGAGGAAGATCAGGTGTCAAAGATCCTTAGATCACTTCCTCCCAAATACAAGCCAAAGGTGACGGCCATTGAAGAAGCAAATGACCTCACTCGACTAAGGATGGAACAACTATTTGGCAACCTAGAAGCTCATGAAGCAACCCTAGAAGAAGAAGAAGAAAGAAGAGAACGTGAACTTCAACAAGGGAAAAAGAAGGACATTGCATTCAAAGCATCAACCAGGGACAATCATGACACAAGTGAAGATGATAGTGAAGAAGAAACTCTCATTGTAAATGGTAAGCAATATAAAAGTTTTAAAACTAATAAAACTTCTAGTGTTTCTTCTTCCAGGTGCTTTGAATGTGGCAAAAAGGGACACATGAAAGGTGATTGTCCAAAACTCAAGAAAGGGAAGAAATCATCTCACAAAAAGAAAGAAAGAGCATATAAAGCTGCATAGGATGATTCAAGTGATGATAGTGATGATGGAAAAGAAGAAGTAGAATGCCTCATTGCTACAACAAATGAAGAAGAAGAGGTAAGTCTTTTTGATCTACCAAAAGAAGATCTAATTGCTAGTCTTCAAGATACTCATGGGAAATATATTGAGTGCAAGAAGAAACTTAAGAAATCAAATAAAGTAAATGATGATTTAAACGTTAAACTTCTTGCTCTTGCATCTGAAAATGAAGATCTCAAAAAGGCAAATGAAGATTATGATCTTAAGTTAAAATCTGTAGAAGCTGATTACAATCTTCTTTCCTTAGAGAAGTTAAACTTGCAAACTCAAGTGAATGATCTTCAGAAACAACCTATTTTATGTTCACACTTAGATTATGATGAGGTTATAAAAGAAAGAAACTCTCTAGTATCTGATTTAGATCAAGCAAAGAAAGATATAAACAAGAAGATGGATGATATTGATAAGTTACAGAATAAAATAAATGAGTTAAGAGGAAATGACATCCTTGAGAATTTTTTAAAAATTTCCTCTAGTTATAATGGAAGAAGTGGATTAGGATATGATCCAAAGAAGAATCAACCTAAAAGAGCTAAAGCATCCAAGCCTAAAATTGTGTTTCTACCTAAGAACACAATTCCTAGAAAGAGAAATGAAGTTGACTCCATTATTTGTCATTATTGCATGCGCATTGGACATTATTCATTTTCATGCCCATATAAGAAAAAGAATGATGATATAGCTTGGATTCCTAAAACTTAGAAGCTTAAAATTAACAAGTTGAGATTTGACCTAAACTAATTGTTGATATACAAATGTCATATCTCAACACAATCAAGCAATAACTTGTATAATTTTGTTTGGAAACAATTAACAGTTCTGAAAAATAGTACAGAAACCTGGTCGGTCGAGAAAATGTCGACCGAGCAATCTGTCGGTCGAGAAATCTTCGACCGAGCAGGTTACTGATTTCCAGTCTGTAATAAATCTGCTGAATGTGTTTTTCAATTAATCAAATTGCTATCTATTTGTTGTTAATAACTGTTTGAACATGCAAAATAAAGTATAAATTCTGGAAATCACCCTTGAAAACTTATATGAGATTAATTTGGTTTATTCTCTACATGGTTTAGGTTAAAACTGAAAATTATGAACCATGTTGATTTAAGTCAAATTACTGCCTTCATGGTCTATTCTAAGTATTCTTTGATAGAAACCATATGTTGAATTTCATGTTGTTATTGTTCTATCATTACATCATGGATATGCTTTCACCATTTCATTATTCAAAGATGATGCTTGTTGCAATAAATAAAACTCTATGGCACAAATAGATAATGATTATTGCATGAATGGTCTTTGATGATACATAGGCAAGCAAAATGAATTGTTGTTGATATATTGCTTAGAACTTCAATGCTTGCTCTTCTAAAGCAAATAGTCGTAACGCATAAGATATTAATACAAATTTCTCAATTAGACTTGAGATATTAATCGTGCTTTCAAGGATATTTTTTTAAGAATCTTATGGGTACAAGAAGAAATAGAATTTGATATGTATGTACCTACAGCAAAGCTTATATAAATCTTCTAGGAAAATCAAGGACGAACATCTTCATATTGAGTATCATTCAAAATGCTTCAAATTGATATCTAATCAAATTACATGCAGATATTATACTTCACATATGAGTGTTCAAATTGGAAATCTGCAAAATTGCCTCTTGGTTGAAATCGAATTTGGCCAAGGGGCGCTATGGTCGAAGTCAAGGTCGACCTAAAATAAGCTTTGACAAAATGCTTATTTGGACATCATTTTATTGTACTTAATCTTAGTATACTTTTGATAAAGGTCAAAATCAAAATTTAAAATCATTTGTGACCTTAGAAGCTTTAAATTGCTTTAATTGTAAGATTAAGGGGGAGCTCATAAAAACAAATTGGATTATTTGATTAAGAAGCTTACAAAAACATTGTAAACATCATTTGAAGCTTGTTACGACCTTAGTATTTTTACTCTTGGTTATGAAGAAATCTATGAATTTCATAAAAATGATATATCTTGTTCTTAAAGGAACTCTCTAAACAAATCAGGGCTTAACATCCCATGCATTTGGTTAGAGACATTTTTATGTACTCTAAGATTAAAGGATTCTCATTTCATTTTTAGGGCTTAACATCCCTTGCAAAATGGATGAGAAATCAATACACATAAGCCATAAACTTAAAAGAAACTCATATCATTTCAAGGCTTAACATCCTTTGCAAATGATTGAGAAACAAATTGTGGCTAAATTTGACAATAAAATCCCTTGATTTTAATTGGATATCTCTTTAAGGGGGAGCAAAGCTTAAAAAGATAGACACAAAGTCATACTAAATGATTGTATTGGATATCTTTTTGAAATGACAAAGGGGGAGAAATAATATAAAATCACAAACATAAAATTAAAATGAGTTTCATAATATCTTGGCCAGCAGTCACTTGCAAAACCAAAGATGGCTACAAAGGTAAATTTCAGGTATGAAACTCACATGTGTTATATTTCCTTATTTTATATTTAGGAAATGTTTGTCATCTTCAAAAAGGGGGAGATTGTTGGCTAAATTGACATTATGATAAATCCCTTTTGTTTCGATGATGACAAACATTTCATTCTTGTCGATCTAACGTGCTACTTGAGTGTTGCAGGAATAAGGTGGATGACAAAGTACTAGGGAATCTATACGCTTGAATATTTGTAAATTTCATGAAATGTAATCAATTGTAAACTTGTCCAAATATATAATGTACAAGTACTTAGACTTCATGTAAATCAAGCGTTAGATCTCCTCTAGCCAATCACTACACTTAGATAGGTCATCCCCTTCAATAGTGTCACATATGCACACTCATACACACACTTAATGCCTTAAATTGAAACATTGAAACAGGGGCAATCTCGGTCGACAAACTCCTCGACCGAGACACTCTCAGTCGACAAACTTCTTGACTGAGAAAGATCCAAGTAGCCGTTAGACACAGCTGACAAGGTAGTTGGCAGTTGGAGATGAACATTGTGAACACTTGATCCAGAGAGCCTGTCGGTCGACAAAACCTCGACCGAGTAGGTATCTCGGTCGACAATTCCTCGACCGAGATGGACTCTGACAGCAACTGCAGAATTAATTAATTATCCATTGCTAATGCAACCAACTTGTACCTAACGGCTAGTTAAGCACTTAGAACCCCCTAGAAAGTGTCTAGAACGTCCTTAAGCACTTGTAGGCCATTCCTATAAATAGGACATGCCTTAGGACACCTAAACTCACCTAAGCTACACATGTGATACACTTGAGCATACACTTACAATTGGCAATCTGTTTTGAGAAATTGAGCAACACTTGCATTGGTGATCCCTCTAATTGCTCTAATTTCGTGTCCTATAGGCTATTATCTCCTATCCACAACAATCACACATGCATATACATTGGTTAGGAGATCTACACGCTTGATATAGGCAAATCAAGCCTTGTGCTTCAAAGGATAAGTGTAATTTCCTGTTTCCTTCTTGTTCCTTTTATTCTTTGTATTCTCCTTGCTACTCCTAGGGTTGGAGGCTTCGGATTGGAGAAGGTTCTTCTCGGTGGAGAAGGTGGACTTCGAGCTACTTCAAGAAGGCTATTGCAACGGGAAGCTACTTCAGGAGGAAGGCTACTTCAAGGGGGAGCTTGAAGTTACTTCAAGAAGGCTGCTTCAAGGTTGGTGCAATTACTTCAAGGTGAAGGCTGCTTGAAGGGTTTAGGGAAAGAATTGTAATTTTATGTAAATTCCTTGCGAGGTAATAAAATTAAATTCTTTCAAAATCCTGGTTGGGTAAGCAACCGGGTAGTGGACTGACTACCTTAGTATTTGCTAAGGTAGGAACCACTCTAAATCCTTGTCCCCTTGTCCAATATTCTTGTAATTGGTTGTTTGAGTTAAATAATTATTAAAATTATTTTAAAACCCTATTCACCCCCCCTCTAGTGGTTTTTCAGCAGCAACGGTCTTTCCAGCCAAATCAACAGCAAAGACCGTCTATGATGACGGAATTGATGTCTTTTGCAAAAAGCAAAAATGAACTGAATGAGAAGATGCACAAAAGTTCAGTGGATAGTACGACGATGTTGAAGCTGATGCAACAGCATATGGGGGGCTTTTTAGCCCAGATTGGAGAGCTCTAGCAACATAATAAACAAATCAATCAGCAACTGGCGAGTCTCGCCCAAACTATCAACCATCATGTAGGGCATTTCCCCTCTAACACGGAAACCAATTCAAGAGGACATGAGACTGTGAAAATGGTCATTTTGATGTCAGGAATGATAATTTCACCAGCCGTTGAGAAGTTAGTAACGTCACCAACAGAGCCTGCTGAAGAAGTCAACCCAGAGAATGAGGAAGAAGTTCCGCTAAAGTTAGAGAAAGAAACTAAAGACAAGGTCAACGACGTCTCCTTTGAAGAGCGTCCAGAAAAGTACGCACCCCGCGTACCTTTCCCCCATAAGCTGGTTAAAGCCCAGCTGAAGAAGAGATATGAGAAATTTCTGGCCGCAATAAAGAAACTGCACCTTGACATCCCTTTTCTAGATGTTATCGAAGAGATGCCAACCTACGCCAAATTTCTAAAGGATCTAATATCAAGGAAGAAGAGAGGTCGGGATGTAGAGACGGTGAAACTGGCACAGATGTCCAGTTCCTTCGTCACTGCAACTATGCCATACAAGAAGAAAGATCTTGGGGCCTTTGTGATCCTCTTTCAGGTTGGAGATAATGTTACTCGCAAAGGTCTGGCCAACTTGGGGGTGAGCATCAGTCTGATGCCTCTGTCCCTTGCTAAAAGGATTGGGCTCACCAACATGGTGAGCACCAATATGAGAATCTAGCTAGCCGATCATACCTTTACCAGGCCGGTCGGAGTTGTCAAGGACGTGCCTATTCGAGTAGGGAGTTTCTTTATTCCTTGTGATATAGTTCTGATCGACACCGTAGAAGATCCCAAATGTCCTATCATTTTTGGGTGACCTTTCCTAGCTACCGGGCGGGCCCTCAATGACGTGGAGGCAGGTCTGATTACGATATGGGTTGGAAGAGACCATATCAAATTCAACATCTGAGATTGTATGAAGGCCCCCACGTTCTTTGAATCTTCTTATTTCATTGAAAGCTACCAGCAGTTATGTGACAAAGTACAGAAGGAGAAGGCCATGGTAGACCCGCTTATGTGCGCCTTATCTGGCGAAGCACAAGAGGTCAAAGACCCAGAAGTCAAAGAACTACTAGCCCTTCTAGATGGTGAAGGTATGCCTGAAGATGATGACCCTGTAGAGACAGTCATGTACGCTGCTCTCCAAAAAGACCCTGCCAGTGAACAAGAAAAAGAAGTCCCCCTTGAATTGAAAGTCTTGCCAAGAGGCCTAGAATACTATTTTTTAGATGAAGGGAGGATGAATCTGGTAATAATCAACTCGGAATTGATCGATAGTCAAAAATATCAGTTGCTCAAAGAGTTAAGGTTGTGGAGGAAAGCCCTGGGATACTCAATCATAGATCGGAGGGGTATAAGTCCTTCTGTGTGCATGCACAGAATTCATTTAGAAGATGACTCCAGGTCGTATGCCCAGCCACAGAGAAAGTTAAAGGAGAAGCTTCGAGAAGTTGTCAGTAAGAAAGTGGTAAATCTTTGAGACACTGGCATTATCTATGCTATTAGCGATAGTACATGGGTAAGCCCAATCCAAGTGGTTCTAAAAAAAGGAGGTATGTCGTTGGTCAAGGGAGATGATGGAGTTAAGATCGCCACCAAGATGGTTACCGGCTGGTGGATGTGTATCGACTATCGTAAGCTAAATGCCGCCATCCACAAGGACCATTTCCCCCTTTCATTCATTGATCAAATGTTGGAGCACCTGGCCCATCATTCCTACTTCTGTTGATTGGATGGATACTCAGGTTTCTATCAGATCCCCTATTCACCCTGATGACCAAGAGAAGACCATTTTCACTTGCATATATGGAACTTTTGCCTTCAGGAGGATGCCCTTCGGGCTTTGTAATGCACCTACTACCTTCCAGAGGTGTATGAATGCAATTTTTGCTGATCTCCTCAAAGACAAAATGGAAGTGTTTATGGATGATTTCAGTGTGTACAGCGGCTCCTTTGATGACTGCCTAAATAGCATGTCGCTTGTGATGAGAAGGTGTGAAGAGCAAAGCCTAACTCTGAATTGGGAGAAATGTCATTTCATGGTTCGAGAGGGCATAGTTCTGGGGCACAAGGTGTCCAACGGAGGTATTGAGGTCGATCCATCCAAAGTCGAGGCGATTGCTAAGCTCCCTCCGCCCACAATAGTTATAGGTATTCGAAGTTTCTTGGGTCACGTTGGCTATTACCGGTGATTTATTAAAGATTTCTCGAAGATAACGAAACCTCTTTCCAACCTCTTGATGAAAGATGCAAAGTTCGACTTCTCATATGAGTGCATGGAGGCATTCTCCAGGCTGAAAGACGCTTTAGTATCTGCACCTAATCTCCAGTCCCCCGACTAGAATCTTCTGTTTGAACTTATTATAATGATAGTGACTTCGCCATTGGTGTTGTTCTATGCCAAAAGAAAGACAAAAAGCACCACGTCATTTTCTACACAAGTAAGACCCTAGACGAGGCTCAGCTAAATTACATGACTACTGAAAAGGAGATGTTGGCTATTGTGTTTGCTTTCGACAAGTTCAGGTCCTACCTCATGGGTTCCAAGGTAATAGTGCATACCGATCATGGGGCCATCAAGTACTTGATGCAAAAAAAGGATGCTAAGCCCAGGATACTATATTGGGCATTGTTGTTGTAGGAATTTGATCACGAGATAAAAGATAAGAAGGGTTCAGAAAATGTGGTCACCAACCACCTCTCAAGGATTCGGGTGGAAGATCACCACTCATTGCCCATCAATGAAGGTTATCCTGATGAATCCATCTATGTTGCCCAAACAGCCAACCCTGAGGGGCCGTGGTATGTAGATTTCTGCAATTACCTAGCTTGTAAACAACTTCCCC
This sequence comes from Alisma plantago-aquatica, assembly GCA_963693085.1. Taxonomy (NCBI): domain Eukaryota; kingdom Viridiplantae; phylum Streptophyta; class Magnoliopsida; order Alismatales; family Alismataceae; genus Alisma; species Alisma plantago-aquatica. The sequence goes on along the minus strand of OY856413.1, from coordinate 198,967,432 downwards.
CAGACATGTCTTATAATCAGAAGAAGAAATTCTTATCTGATTTAAAGAATTACTATTGGGACGATCCCTTGTTGTTTAGGCGTTGCGTCGATGGGTTATACAGAAGATGTATACCTAAGGAGGAAGCCCCCAAAATTCTATTTGAGTGTCACTCCTCCCCTTATGTAGGACACCTGGGAGGTGAAAGGACTGATGCTAAGATCCTCCAGTCAGCTTTCTACTGGCCAACTTTGTTCAAGGATGTGCATGCTTATGTGAAGTCCTGCAACGAATGCCAGAGAACAGGAAACATTTCCCGCCAAAATGAGATGTCACTTTCGAATTGGATCGAGGTTGAGATCTTCGATGTTTGGGGTATAGATTATATGGGGTCATTCCCTTCTTCCTATGGTTTTAAATATATCCTGGTTGCGATTGATTACGTATCTAAGTGGGTTGAAGCAGTGCCCACCATTATGTGCGATGCTAAAGTAGTAATAAATCTTTTTACTAAGATTATCTTTCTAAGGTTTGGAGTGTCGAGGACCTTCATTAGTGATGGTGGTTCTCACTTTGTAGAGAAATAGTTTGAATCCCTCTTGCGGAAGTACGGCGTACGTCACAAGGTCGCAATGCCATACCACCTGCAGACATCCGAACAGGTTGAGGTCTCTAATCGGCAAATCAAGTAGATTTTAGAAAAGACAGTTGGCAAGTCCCGCAAGGACTGGTCGGCTAAACTAGATGACGCACTTTGGGCATACAGAATAGCTTTTAAGACGTCGTTGGGTACCACACCCTACCGCTTGATTTATGGGAAAGCATGCCACCTTCCCTTGGAGCTAGAGCACAAAGCATTCTGGGCGATCAAACGCCTCAACATGGACCCGACGCTAGCTAGAAAGAAAAGATTTCTTTAGCTTCAAGAGCTTGAAGAATTGAGACTCCATGCCTATGAAAATGCACAGATCTACAAGCTAAGAACCAAGATCTGGCATGACGTCCACCTGAGGAAGAAGGACGTCAACAAAGGTGACAAGGTTTTATTATTTAAATCTTCTATCCATCTCTTTCCAAGAAAGTTGCAGACCAGGTGGTCCGAGTCGTTCATAGTTGTAAAGACATATCCGTCCGGGAAGATGGAGCTTTATGATAAAGAAGATCCAACAAAAGTTTTCCCAATCAACGGATACAAGGTCAAGAGGTTTTATGAAGATGAAGCTTTTGTTAGAAGATACAAAATACCCCTGTAGGATGCTGAAGCTGCAGACACTAGAGAAGCTTGAGAAGATGTCAAGCTGGTGACAGAAACCACAGTGCTCCTCGGGAGGCAGCCCGAGTTTTACTTTCATAGAATAGGATGTTATTTCATTTCCTATCAAAAGAACATTACAAACATTATCATTGTAATAAGGCACGAGTTGGTGCACGCGCCACGTGCACAGACTCTCTCGTTTTATGGGCCACTGACTTAGTTTTTACATATAGCCTTGGCGAGTACTACTATCTGAGGCTGAAAGTCTCCTTTTAGGCCAATGATATTTTACCCATCAATGCTTTCTGATTTCAACCTTCTTCATCCTTGTTTTGCTTTAAGTTTTACCCTTCTTTTTGACATATTGGGCATGCTTGCTAGTGCCTTTTTCCCTCTGCGTGACATCCTTTCTTATAGCCTTATCACCCATTTTTCTCAATCGGGCAACGCCCTCAACTCTTTGAGTAGTTTGTCAGGCAGAGTATAACAGCTACCTGTCACGCATTCCAGCACATCGGGCTGTCGTATCGCCCAGGCCCTATCGGCCAGCGCGCCCACGCGCAGCAAGGGACGAAGACCGTACCAGGCAAGCTTGTCGGCCGACCCAAGGATGTCGCGCGACATGCGCTAAGCGTGCCTGGGAAGGCGAATCACTTCCCAATGCGGCAGATTAGACTGATTTTACCGTGTTATGAAAAACGATGTGCCTTATCACGTGACTTGTGTCCCAATTTTATCTGTTTTGCCCCCGCTCGCCACGGCTATATATAGTAACATGAGTTTAACCATGTCGAGCACATAATTTACTTTTCACCTACTCCTGTATCGTTCATCCTTGTGCTTACTCCAGCTCTCGTGTCAGCCATCCTCTTCCTGATACATGTGTCACGCATCGACCATCTCCCGCCCGATATAGGTATATACCTGATATGCACTATCGTGCGGCTCAAACGTTCATATTGTGTCAACCATATCGGCTAGGTCTTATCATGCGATATCTTTCCCTTGGTAAGGCCCGTGTCGGGCAAAAGGTTTTAGCTTTTGTATCGAGTATGTATACCACGCAGACTGTGTCGACCAAAAGTGTGTATCGCGCGATATGCTTTTCACATGGAACCCGTGTTGGGCAGGAACTCCACCTTGTATCGTGTTTTGCCTATCGCATGATAGGTTTTATTCACCGCTTTGATTAACATATCGGTCTTTTTCCTCTATCGCGCGACATGCATATCACGCGATATGTTTGCCCAAACGACACGACCTTGAGCACCCATGTCGAGCAGGATTCACATGTTCATGATGGGTAACCCTTATCGCCTTGTTTGTTTTACGAAAGGTTCAGACGTATTGGTCAACACAAGTTGTTGTCCGACATGATGGTGTATTGTGCAAGGCACTTGTCAGGCATCCATATCGGGCAGGGACAGCTTTTAGTTACACAACCCGATATCGGTCTACCTTGTCGGCCAGACCTTGTATCGGGCAACATGATTATCTTGGTCTGTCACCTGATATCGAGCAAGGTGATCTAACTGGTAAACTTATCACTTACCCCACACTTGTTTAAAAATTGCAAAAATGGCCCGCACCAAGCAAACCATAGTCTGGGTCGACGAGCAAGGTTGAAGGATCAATCCCGAGGCTGAGAACAAGGCCTCCACCGCTGGGCAAAAGAGCTCGAACCCCGATGCAGTGGGGCCATCTGAGGCCGAAAAGCATCCCAGATTAAAAAAGAACCAACCCCTACAGCAGCTTCGACAACACCGACAGTACCACAGTCGTTGGGTCACTCATCGGGCCGATTCATGCCCAGAGATGAAGAACACAGGCAGCGGCACACAGAGCTAGCAAGAAAAGTTTATCGGCCAACCCACTTCTGCCACCAGTTGTCCTTCCATAAAATAGGCATTTTCGATAGGTCTGAGAACTTCCTAAGAGTTGTTGGGCTGAGGAAGATATGCTTCAGCTATACTGCTTACACTAAACTCACGAAAGAGTTCATGTCATCCCTCTGTCGGGTGTCGAATACACCGGAAGAATCCATGAGATTCGGTGGAGCAGATAGACTACAGGGGTGCCTGACAACGTTGAGCATGAAATCTTGGAAAAGTTGCTCAATGAGATCTTCTCCTCTAGTGAAGGTGAAAGAGACCTTATGAACAACGGGGTCAGAATCACCGAAGGCGATGAGTTCAACCCAGCCGCACTCTGGAGGAAGCTAACTGGTGAATCATCGTTCAAGCCGGGAAGCAAAGTGGCGGTGATGCACTCCTGCTTCTGGAGAATAATCTACAAGATCGTGGCGAGCCTACTCTTCAGTAAGTACGAAACAAGCAACCTATACACTGAAGAGATCCACCTCATGTGGCACATGATGGAGGGCCACACGATCAACCTAGGGCAGTTCCTGCTCAACAGGCTATATCTCGTGAAGGACGTCACCAAGGAGTACAACATGGGAGGGCTGGTCAATCTGATCATGGTAGGGTTGGGGTACCCTAAAGAACCGTACAGTCTATTGAGGATATGGGCGACAATAGGATGGACTTAAAGTTCCTCGCGAGGGCCAACATTATCAAGAAGGAGATGAGTCGCTTCTTCTATAGATTCACAAGGACAGACATGCTCATGTCCCTCCCATTCTGCATCAACTATGATGCAGAGAAGCTGGTTTTCACAAAGGAAGAGATTCAAGTGACTATAGTTGAAGCCATCTATGCCACCACCAGTCATACAGGAGAGGGTGGCGGCTACAGGAAGGCCAATCCATTTTGGTGCTCGGAAAGACAAGTCATCGGCAGTCGCCATTGATGACTCGCATGTCATCGCCACCGCCGAGCCGTCCACCATTACTACACAACTAGAAGTTGTCTCTCTCATGACCGCCGCTGCCGCCACCGAATCAACCGTGGCAACCACAGCTACGCCTACTGTGGCTACTGAAGAAATAACGACGATCGTAGAGGTCATCCAGACCTTTGGGGTAGATGCTATGATGATAGCCCCAGAGGCCGTTGTAGCAAAGGTAGCCACATCTCCTGAAGCTTCAACCCTACTTGGAATGACAGAGGCATCGGCGCAAATGAATGCACCCCACGGCAGCGATGACACATTCACTGAGCTCCTAGAGGTAGAGCTCAGGGCAGTGCAGCCCACACCGATGTCGCCGCCAGCAACATCGGTGATCGCTGCGGAGGAGGATGCTGAGAGTTGAATGGTAAATCAGCATCCGTCCACTCTGCGCCCCTCTCCACCACCCCAAGTCGACGAGGCGGAGGCAATCGCAAAGGTGCCAACACCTCACCCTGAAGCCATGCCCTCGTGGATGGTTCAGATGGACTCGGCCCCTATTGGTGACGTACATTCCTCAGGCCGAGCTTCACATGCGAGGAGCATTGCTCCAAGCCAAAGCCGATCAACTACAGCCCCCTCATCGTTAGGGCAGATCTTTGGCTTCGAGTTTGATAACTTGTGGGAGGTAATGAGCAATCACATATCTACATTTCCTTCCCTAACCCGCAAGTTCAATGTTTTCTAGAGGAGGCTAAATGAGCAGGAGCGCCAACTACTTACCCTAGTTGGCTTGTCTGGCCAACTAGAGGCACTAAACAATACAATGCAGACGGTGCTTCAATGCCTTGACGCCATTGAAGAACGATTGAACCAGAGGGATGACCACCCCCGCTCAAGGCATCCCAGGAGATCCCCATCACCTCCAAGATCTGTCTCCCAACCTTCATCTTCAGTGTCATCCTCTGGATCGTCATCTTCTTCCTCCTCCAGTGGGCCCTCCACAATGCTCGAGGAAGAAGCGACGAATAAAACCACTGATGGGGCTCCAGCAGGACAAGAGAGTGTCTACGGTGTCGACACTGCTGCTCCCATACCCTCCCTAGACCAGCAAAAAGATGAAGACATATATATCGGTCTAGAGGAGGGTTCATCTTAATAATTAGAGGGATAAGGGGGAGATATATACTTCTCCATCAACAACAACCCCCCCCCCCAGAGCAAAGACTTTGACGGCAGATGCATTCTCTATGCCATCGGAGTTCCCCTCTTTCGAGATGGTTGATTTCGATAGGAGAGCCATCAACTACCTGACAATCCGAGACCAAAGCTGCTAAACATGGACCGCAGGTAGATGAAGAAGTCATCATCTGGAATGACAGTTACTTCTCTGTACAACAAAGAGCGCTGATAAACATGTTCCACTTGCCAGCCGTCGTGGCAAAGGTGCTCTTCAGGGTCCTAGAGGGCGCGATGATCGAGAATATCGCCATGAGGATAGGTCGGAAGTTTGTCTACAATGCCACCCTAGCCTTGGCAAGAAGGTTAATGGTAGGGGCGTATGACGTGAAGCAGGTGGCAGATATGCTCCAGCACATTGAAGAGCACAACCCAAGCCCAGTGTTGTCCCCTTACAAGCACAGAAAGAACAGGTTCCTCTGTGTAGCGGACCTCCGCAACCACGACGTCACCCTCCTCTACTGCTGCAATGCGGAGGTCCCACACACAGGACAAAGCTCTGTATGCCCCGAAGACAAGTACCTACGATTTCTTCCACTGCGTATTCACCGTGTTATCAAGGAAGGAGTCCAACGCCACAGCGGCGTTTCAAACTTCTTCTCGCTCGAAGACTTCCCTATCTAAGAAGAGATAAGAAGCGGGAATAGCATGTTTATTGTCATGTGTGCCATGGAGCTTCTCAACATCTTCGGATTTATGAGGCATCTCCAAGGGAAAATTTCTATCATCTCAAAAGCACATACTCACTGTTGCTGATCAAGAATAAGCACTATTTCCGAGACGCATATCTGCCAGAGGAGTTGTTAGACTCAGATGTCGAATATTCCCATCCTGGCATCCCTTCAAGAGAAGAAGTTCAGATAACCACAGACATCTACGGGACAGGCAAGCGGGTTGAAATCCTTCAGCATATACTGAACAATGAAGGCTCTGCTTCGCCTGCTATATCTGAAGAGCTGATCAGCAACTTTGACCGTTCTGCGTGCGCTACTCTGTCCCGGGAACAGTTCAACGAAGTCCTTCTTAGACTTGCTAACTCAGTACTCATAGATGTCTTCTATCAGAAAAATAGTGTCATAGTCCCCCTTGACGATCTTCGGGACTTAGTCAAGGCAGGAGGATGCCTAGCGCTGTCGGTAGCGTCATCCTACATCCTGATCCTACAGAAGAAGTTTGAACACGCCTACGTCACTCATCCAATGATGTTCAATGATCTCTACATGGTTGACATCTCTACCTGGCTGACAAGTCAGGAGCGAAGCGGTTGTTTCTACACCAGATATAGAGAAGCATGTCACGCAACATCTTCTTTCCAATGTTGCATGACAACCATTGGACGCTCCTGATGATGTACACCCGCCCGCGAGAAGCCATCTTCTACAATAGCTCCAACGTAAACAAAGACTATCTAGTACAGTGTGCATCAACCCCATTGACATCCCTCAAGCACTTAGTGAGGAAGTACTTCATCGAGGTGGTGACATTGATCCAGACACATATGGAAGATCCGACGACCAAGTGGCACAAGCTTCAATTCTGCCACCGCAGTCCTCAACAAGCTCAACAATCAAATGACTGCGGCATCTACGTGCTAGAATGGATCAATAGCTCGGTGGCGCTAAAACAAACACCAGAAAAGCTCCACCACATTGACTATCACAGCAAACGAGGAGAGTATGTGATGGAGCTTCTATCAGATGAAGGCGCACACACCAGCTAAACCCTCACTGACTTATCACTACCCTACTTTATCTATCTCACAACTCTAGGACAGAGTGTGGGGTAAGTTTGGGGGGTACTATATATCAGTGAGGGAGGTACTCAAATTTTTCCCTTTCTACCTTTCTTCTTTTTCTTACCATACCCTATGCACATATACACACATACAAAATAGTACATATACAACTGTTTGCCCCTTAACAATTGTACAAAGACACTTTATAGTAAAAATATGATACATCGTCTTCCAGTTTGTTTTCTCTGTGTCTAAGGCGGTGCATTTTTCTGTTATTCTCCTTTCAAAAACATAGTCTCAAACGAAAAAGACTACAACTTTTCTACGCCAATCTTGAAAAATAATCTCGCAACAGCTAAGAGATATGCGTGTGAAGGAAAATGCTGCCCAAACAGCAAACTATTGTCCTTTCCCTACACATCAAAAACCCCAAAGTGGATAGAAAAGCCTTATGAGAGTGAATAAAAGCATGAGAGTTGTGCCAAATGAAAAAAACACTTGTCTTTCCAAAAGTACCCATCTTTAGGCATGGTAGATGTGGGGCAGTGGTACATAGGATGTGAAATCACTACTCTAAAGCCAACTGGCTTGGACTACAAGGACCACTTGCCCGCTAATGGACATGTACCTAGATGGACCGATGGGAAGCAAGAAAAACCCAAAATGCCTTAAGCATACCCAAAAACCCAACTTCCTACTCCCAAAGGTGTTTGGTGTGAAAGCTAACTTCGAAACCATGCACCAAAAGTCTCGCTGAGGCTGAAGAGAAGTTTTTTTTTAAATAAGGCGAAGAAAATTAAAGTCTGATGTTCGTAGTTAGACATAATTTTCCTCAGGGGCATCTCAAAAATTCTTTTAAACCTCTTGTCCGAAGACTACGCCTGGATTTGAAGAAGTATCACAAACAAAGTTTTAAAATAGATACAGATTAATTGAGGACAATCAAAATGCTAAGTTTGGGGGATTTGATGACACCCATTTTATGGTTGTTAAAGCCTATGTTTTACTATCAAAATTGCCTCCTAAACTATCTTTCTCTCCGTTTTATCTCGTCATTTGTACAAAAATGACCCACACTATGCTCCTAATAATATTTCCCATCTTTTGTAGAGTTTTCCTTGTATTTTTGCCCAAAAAGTGCTAAATGGGCTCGTCCCGGCCCATCCACGAGCAACCAAACTACCCCGGCCCCTATCTGGCAAAACGACATGCCCAGTACGCGTCGTGGTCTCTTCCCGACATGGCAACAACCCGATACGGGCGTGCCATGCAAGGAGATACTGACGGGCGGCATGACTCTTACCTGACACAGAGCCTTGCCCGCCATGACCCGTTGCCTCGATAGAGTCTACCGCGTGACAAGGTTTCCTATCGGTGCAGCAGCCCGACAGGACCTATACCCAACAACGACCAATCACGACTTACTCGCAACCCAGAACGCATCGGCCCCCGCCAGTCGTACCAGGTAACGGGCGTATCGGTCTCCTTCCCAAAGCCAGAAAGATAAGGCAGGCAAAGGACACGTGGCTCCACGAGGACCGCAACCCCTCCCAGTCGCTCCCTATAAAAGCAGCTACAGGACTTCGATGGGACGGGTCAGAACCCAACGAGAGCTAACTTTGGAAGCGGAGCTAGTGCATCGAGTTCACAGGCGTGTCGGGCGATACTAGGTGAGCACACTCCCAACCTAAGAGGGGTGGGAGGAGTTCACTTAGAACCTATCCTGGTAGCCACAGTAGCACGATATGACCAAGAAGGCTACCCCAATCTGTTAGGTTCCTAGATGGGCCTCAACCCGAGATGGCTCGCCCCTCTACACCCGATACAAGGAACCCGAGAGCCTAAGTGCTCCCTAACCTGACACGATATTAAACCCGATACAGACCAACCGTCAAGGCATGCTGCCTGATAGGGCTGGCAACTCAACACGACTGTATTGGGTAGGGAGTCCTTCCTGATACACCCTAGTCATCGCGGCTCAGAACCTGACATGGTCAAGAGCCCGACATGGGCGTATCGGGAAAAGCTCCTGCCCAATACTGGGTTAAGGGAACCTTAGGAATCCGCTGTTGTATATCGACCTCCTAAATTAAGGAGACTGATACTTATCTTTCCCTTTTTACTGCATTTTACTTTCATTTTCTCTATGCATTGTAACTAAACCTTTTACTCTCTTTAAGCTTAATGGAATCTATGGATTTTATCTCATATTGTTCTATGTATGGCTCCTTTTTTTTGGATGATTTCTTTATAGCATCTGAACTCTAGTCTCTTCTTTTGGATCATGCTTTTGACTAGCTATCAAATTGTTTTTCCCATTTCGACACCCTTAAGAGGGGGTTGTCGCAACTCTAGAGTTTGGTCTAATCCGAGTGTACGAGAGTACCCAGGATCAGGGTTGCTTCAGTTTACCTGACCACTTTAATCTACAGCCACTGCCCTTGAGAGAGGGAGTTGGTACATGGTTAGAGGCATCCTCTTTGAGAGAAGAGAATGTGGGACATTTTCCAATGTCGCTTGTTATGCCTAAGTTTTCTTCCTTCGTGCCTTACCTTGACGACAATTTTATTCTCCTGGCTACTGAGATACAAAACCCCTATAAAAATTGCTAACCCATAAAATCATAATCTTTCTAGTAACTCCAGTTGGAGATAGCCTTTTAGTTTGATTTCTTTATGGTGCTTTCTTGTTACAACCAAACCTATCTTTTTACCTGTTTGATGTGCTTTGACAAGTGAAACTCAAGTTCCGAAGTGGCGTTCTTCCTATCCCTGTGTTCGACCCCAAACTACTTCGACCCTGTGCTAGTTGCAGGTGTCTCAGGCATTCAGGTATTATAAATTATAAAAGTCTGATGACTTAGACATGTCTCCACTCTCTGGACCCGCATCTGAGTCTGATCAACATCTTGAATAATAGTGATTTCTATATTGTCATTTATGTAATAGTTGACTCCATACTAGACCAAAGAAGTAGCTCAAAGAGATAGCACCTTGATTAACAATCGGCTTACTCCACGGTCCATATTGGACCAATTCAGACTTAGACATGTTGCTTGAACACACAAACAAATTGGACCAATAAGCACACATACAGTTTGTTAGAACTCCCCCTGAATTCCAAACTACTTTTTATAGAGGTAATGACTAGTATTATACTCTGAAAGGCACATGCATACTGGAATGATTAGCATCCAGTCAAACTTTTGGAACACACATGTTGAATGGAACAGTGAGCATAGAATTTGCTAGAACATGCACACAGGTTGAACCAATAAATAGACCCAAAACATATTGCTTCTATAACAGCTCCATCCTCCTTATTTGGTGAGGCAGTGTTAGCACTATGTGCATGTTTCAAATTTATAAATGTGAACACTACCCCACAAGTATACGGGTGTGTAGTATTATCAAGGTCGTTCAAGGATCAAGGTTGTATTAAACACAAGAGTGATTGATTTCATCAATCTAGATCATTTAACAAGAGAGGTTTTGTTATGTTAACTAAGTAATTTAGAAGAAAACAAACTAAGACAAAATTCACTTGTATTAAGGATCAAATTGGATTGGGTATTCTTGAGATGAGGGTTTCACATTCACACAATAACATGAAGAACAACAAAGATCAACAATACTATAAATAATGCAAGAAAGGTTTGTATGCTACACCCACCTCTCGGTAATATAGAACAATCTTGAGTTTGTATACCACTCTCATGTATATACCCAGATTTAGACTACAAACTTTTGTTCCTGAACACATCTCAACCACTCTTGTGTTCATGATTTAATCTTGTGCTTATCTTCCCATATTGTACAAAGCGAATAAATCATACATAGAAGGTTTTCAGCAAAGCATGTAAGAAGAAATCAACACCAATGAACCTTAGAACATTCAAACAACTAACAATATATATATATATATAATTTGTATTCAACAAAGTTATGACATGGGAATTGCACCCACATGCCCAAGAAAAGAAGATCTACTCATCAATGGTTGTAGAAAGTAGATACAAGAAGTAGCATATAATGTTATATATCATAATAGAAGGAAATAAACTCATATTTTCATACAAGAAGTAGGAAAGAGTTGGAACGCTGATCAAGGAGTCAAAACTACATCCTTACTACTAGAAACTCTCCAAAAAGCTTCACTCTAGAGTGGAGAGAAGAGAATGACAGAGATCCCTGCTACAACTGTCGGAGAAGAAGGAAGAAGAAGATTTTTTCCTCCTGACAAAACAACCTTTTCTCCCCTTAGACCCCGCCAACTTCTCCAGGCTCTTCTCTACTCTGGTTCCACTCTACAATGTTCACAATAGTCTGTAATAACTTTTCCAAGTCGGTCTCATTTGTATTTAAAAGCATATGATGATTTACCTTCATATTTGAAAAGAAACTACATGTAACACAGTGTGTTACTTGCGATAGTGAAGTCAAACTATCCTGATCGAAGATGACACAACATTTTGGTTGGTCAACACGGTGTGTTGCTGCAAGTCATGGAACTCTGGAAATTATGGAGTGAAGAAACACAACGTGTTGAAACCTCAACATGGTGTGTTGCTTCATGTTAGAGAATCTTGGATCCAAGTTCTGCACTAAAACACGGTGTGTTAAATCTCAAAATGTTGTATTTCCAAAACATGACATTTTATTATCTGGAGACAACGTGTTGCTGACAGTTTCAGTAACATTGATTTTGTAAATGTTTGGAAGACTAAATATTTTGATGGATGATATGATAATGTTTCTCTCCCCATTATGATGCCAGCATGTTGTACCTACAATCCAAACCATTAAGCAAGTAAAGATAAAAATAAAGTGGGAAATCTAGCATGATTAGAGGCAACTTGATGTAGAAAATGGATTGAAAATGCATCCAATAGTAGGCAAAGAGACTATATAAATCAGGCACATCAAATTCCCCTAAGCTTAAACCATTGCTTGTCCTCAAGTAAAAAGAACATGGATAAGCAATTAAAGAAAGTGTCAAGCTCATGTATCAATAAAATGAAGAGTATCAATCCAATCTAATCATAATCAATGGATTTATTCTATTACTCATGAGTTCAACTAAAACACCCAAGATGGAAATTTTGTTTAGCAAAAATGGAAAAAATCTAACGAGAAGAGTCAACAAAATAACATTAAGTAGAATTTAGATGACCAAGAAAAGTAATTAGTGAATTTTCAACCTATCTCTCTCAATTATACAATATATCAAACATGAAATCCAAGCTACCATAAATAATTCAGCAGTGCTCACTTTGCTTTCAGATAAAGAGTAAAAGAATGAAACATGGGTTCTGGCACTCAGCAGCTAAAATAGACTTATGCACACGTGGAATGTCAGTTGGGGTTAATTTACCCTCTTAAGGGTGTAAAACCTAACCATCATAGCTAGATCAGACTTACACTAGGCTAGCATGATACATGGACAGTTTTGCCATCTTATGTGGGGAATATATGTAAACTTTTGAAGAGAAAGAAAAAATAATCAACTGTGAGTCTAGCCTTACAGTAAAGCTATTATTTCTCAATCACAAAAGAGTTAATTATATAGCATAATAAATTGGATTTCACACTTATTTTAAAAATATTTATTAAGAGGGTGGTTGAAAATGCACTGAGAATTTGACAAGGATATCAATAATGCTAAATAATGTTGTAATGTTGATTACTCCAAAACGATTCATCTGTTATATGTATTAAATAATCAATAGTAGGAAATATGAACATGTAGGCTAATAGTAAGAAACCAAAATAAAGTAAAAAAAAGTGGTTGGCAACATATTTCATTTAATTGATGCAAGGCTTGTACAATTTTTTTCAAGTGATATTTCTCAAAAACAATATGGAACAATCAGACAAACGGTCTAGGGAAATAGAAATTCAATCCAAACAAAAGAAATATGCCACTACAAACAATATATTTAACACTACCTAACACAAAAAGTAAGAAAAATAAATGGAAAGGAAAAGTAAAAATAAACTACTGAACAATTGCTCCCCCTAAGCTTGAAACATGTATCATCCTCACTATAGAAATCAAACAAAGAGAATATCAACTGGGTACCTCATCATGGAGGAGATATTAAGGTGGATGCCATGTCATCTGATTTGCAACTGAAAATTGTTGACCCAAAGATCTAAGCCTCTTTGTTAATATATCTTTGGTTTAGATTGGATCTACACTTGTGATTTATATAAGGAATGGCCTTTTGAACATCAACATTGTTTCTATTTTCATTCTCCTCTTCAAAACAATTATAATATAATTTGGGAGTATTTTTCTTATCATCAATAAATGTGCCAAGGCTTTGTGTATGAATGGAATTTGTCTTGCTTGAAGAATCATCCTTTGGAGCATGTGCATATTTCTTCATATTTCTTCCTTTCAGCTTCAAGTTCATTGTCTTCATTGGTGTCAACAACTCCACGTGATATTCTCTTTGATGGTGTAGAAGATTCTCCTATAATAGATCCACTCCTCAAATTCACTAACGTGTATGTTTATCTAGAATTCATCTCTTGTTGACTAGGTAATGAACCAGAAGGATCTTTTTATTGGCAAGAGTTTGTTGAGAAATTCGATTCTCCCACATCTAGTGTGAGTGGAAATTTCATCCACCTTAGAAGAAAGTTGTAAAATAGCATCCTTTAGTAGATATCTTTTATTGAAGGAACTCGTCATTTTTCTATATTTGAGTTGAGACAAAGATCTCAAGCATGGACTCCAAACTTGGATCGGGCTGCAAATGTTGTTGTTGCTGGATGAAACTTTGGTTGGCATTGTTGTCGAGTCCTTGTGGGCTATTTCCAATGGGCGGTCAGTTTCCCATTTGTTGTTGTTGCAAACTTGGATGATGATGTGGGTTTTGAGCATTGTTGTTGTCATGATAAGACAAATTCGAATGGTATCTCCAACCCAGATTGTATATGTTTGAATAGGGGTTGTACGATTGCTTGTTCCAAAAATTCCAAGGACATTACATTGCTTTGGTGTCTCTTCAAATTGCAACAGTGAGGCAAACCATGAAGAAGGAGTGTGTCATGCTTCTCTACATGCATCACAAATTACATCATTGGCTTGGACGGATTGAGTGCTTACTTTTCCAAACTTTTGAGATAAAGCATCAAACTTTACTGAATTCAAGCACACAACATCAGTTGTGAGTTTCCTGGCTTGCTTTCTAGATATAGTACTTGAAGAAGAAGTTCAACTTCTCCTTTCAGAACTCCATTGCCATGTATTTAATTATGGCATAAGCCTCTCTGTATGATTTCTTTATTAAAGCACCATTTGTAGCAGCATCAACAGACATCCTTATAATGTAGAATAAGCCATTATAGAAAGTTTGCAATAGAACTCAGTTGCTTAAACCATGATGTAGACAAAGACATTGTAGGTCTTTAAACCTTTCCTATGCGTCATACAAGGTCTATCCATACCTTTGACAATACTTGATGAGTTGTCTCCTCAATTGTGCAGTCTTGTGGTGGAAAATATTTAGCTAAGAAAACTTTTAGGAGCTCGTCCCATCCATTGATGGAATTTCTTGGCCACGAAGAGAGTCATGCCTTGGCTTTATGTCTCAAAGAGAAGGGCAAAATAAGAAGACAAAGTGCATTAGTAGGAATGTCATTTATCTTGAATGTGCTAAGGTATTGTACAAATTTAGTAATGTGGAGATTCAGATCCTCCGTTGGTGTCCCTTAAAAATTGGTCAGTTGTATCATCTATATAATGATGAGGCAGACAAAAAAAATATTTGACTCAATTTCTGGGCTATCGATGGCCTCGTTGATTTTGTAGAACATGGAAGAACAAAGTCCTTATGAGTATGATCATATTCCATGATTTGTTATCCTTATGGAGCTGGATGTTTGGGAGAAGACGGTGGAGGTGAAGGTTGTAGTTCCTCCAAATCTGATTGAGGCTCACTCCTCCTTTCTTTTTGAAGGATGCTAACATAATGCCCAATTTTAGGGTCCAGAATTGTAGAAGGTTCAAGACCATGTTTGGATCACCGCATACAGTCCTACAAGTAAAAAAGGTGACTAAAGTGCAAAAATAAAATGGAAGATACAAAAATATGATAATGATGATGATCATGATAAAAATGATGGTGGATATGACATGGTTGTGGTGTGATCTAGTCTTTCTTACTATTCAACACTTCTAACTCTAACAAAATTATTGGCTCTCCCTAACAATGGTGCCAAAAATTTATTAGCATTGTGTGCAAGTTTTAAATATATAAACTCAAACTCTACGCTACAAGTAAACGGGTGTGTGTAGTATTATCAAGGTTGTTCAAGTAGCAAGGCTTTGTTAAACACAAGAGTTATGAACTTCAACAATCTAGATCCTTTCAACAAGAGAGGTTTTGTTATGTTAACTAAGCATTTTAGAAGAAAACAAACTCGGACATAAATCAATTATAACAAGGATCAAATTGGGTTGGGAATTCTTGAGAACATGCTTTCACATCCACATCATAACATGAAGAACAACAAAGATCAACAATACTAGAAATAATACAAGGGAGTTTGCATTCTACACCCACCTCTCGGTGGTATAGCACAGTCCTAACTTTGTATACCACTCTCATGGATTACCCAGATTCAGACTACAAACCTTTGTTCCCCAACACATCCCAACCACTCTTGTAGTCAAGGTAGTGCAACTAAGGTACAACTCCTTACTGATGTGCATATCTTCCCAGATTAAGCAAAGAGCATAAATCATACATACAAAGTGGCCAACAAAGCATGTAAGAAGAAATCAATATCATTGAGCCATAGAACAGTGAAGCAACTTGAACTATATATGAGATTTTAGTGAATAAACATAATGTGTTGAAATCTCAACATGGTGTGTTGCTTCATGTCAAGGATTTTTGGATCCAAGTTCTTCACTAAAACACAACATGTTAAAATCTCAAAACCTCGTGTTTCCAAAAACACAATGCATTCATATCTAGACACTTCGTGTCACTAACAGTTTCAGCAACATCAGTTTTTGAAATGTTTGAATGATTGGAGAATATGTTGATAGATGGTATGATAATGTTTCTCTCCCCATTTTGATTTCAAAATATTGTACCTACAATCCAAACCATAGAGAAAGTAAAGATAACAAAAAATTGGGAAATATAGCATGATTAGAGGCAACTTGAGCTAGAAAATGCATGTAAGAGTAGGTAAAAAGACTATATATATCATGCACATCATGTAGAAAAATAAAATAGAAAATGAATTGTCAAGAAAAAGGCAAACATGTGAAGTAGCTTGAATTCTAAAAAATGGTGAGAATTTGAAGCAGCTCGACAACAACTGTAATTTTTCTAAAAACAACTTGTATTATCATCGAGTAAGTTGATAGATGAACTGCATAAAAACCCAGGGAAGAAACTTTGTAGTATCAACATATTAAATTGACAAATGGGTAGTGTAACCAAACACAAGAGTAACTAGAGTGATTTCCACCCACTAAAGCATTTCAAAATGAAAGAAAATAAAGAAATAGGAAATGGTGAAGCAGTTGGGAGGATTAAACATACACCCTATGTTGTTCTAGACCAATGAACTCAGAGACAGATTGTTGAACTACATAGATCGATTGTTGAAGAATATAGATGTGCTGCTGAAGCCTACTGACAAAGGTCAAAAACATGCTCCTAAAGATATAAATATGCTTATAAGAGGAGCCAACACATAAACCCCTACCTAGAGAAAAAAGGACCCAATGAATCTTCTGGAATTGAAAAAATAAATAAATAAGCGATAAAATAAGAAAAATGGTGAAGCAGCAAAACACACTGCTAGGATTAACACACACACACCATGATCCCTTTTTGTAGACTTTTTATTATATTATAGTATAGTAAGACCCCAGAGACCATCTAGTGTCCTAACTCCTACACAAATAGGCAAGTGTAACAAAAAATAGCCCCCACACATCTACATGGAATAATCGGTAATTGGACATAACCACAAAAATTGACAACTCGAATAAAATATAAGACACGCATGTCTAGTTGGAGTAGTAGGTAGATGGACAACTCAACCTCTACAAAAATTGATTTTTTTTTCTACATGCTCATAATTAGCACGTAATATTTTATATACAACCTAATAAGAGCAGCTCAAGAAATAGTGAGTTGGCTTCCCTCTACTTGTAAGCACATAGATAGAGTGGACATGCTAGCATGCAAATAGACTATTGGAGAACAATGACTAGGTGAACACATTCGTTCACAACAAAATTGCCGGAACATATGTATATATATTCTAATGACAACATACTATATGTAGCATCTTATTACCAAAACTACCACAAATAAACAAAACTAAAAATATTTTTGTTGGATAATATTAGTATTATATTGCTAACAGTAATTTAGATACAACTCACATGATTAACAACCACCATATCCCCTCCAACTTATAAGGACACACACAAATTAGACTAGTTAATACATAAAAGACTGATGAAATAAACAAAAAGAATAGACCAATGAGAACACATACATGTTGAACTATAATTGATATACAACCAACTAAGAGAGAGTATCTCACAACTATCTCACTCAATTTGTAAGAATAAAGACAAAGTGGAGTAGTGAAGACACAAATGGAGTGGTGGGACAAATAGACATATTGGACCAACGACTAAAAATGTAGCATAGAAAGCTTACCCAGTTCCCATCGTGACCCCACCTATAGAAAAGTATGGGCCAAAATTCAATTTGTCCCACCGATTGTAGTTTATTTCCATCATGTCAAAATTGAATTTATGTGGATCGATCATAGAAATAGATCATCACTAATCCCAAGAAAAATATTGAGTTATCATTTCCTAAGAAAATATAAACAATGAAAGAGTTAAGCCCATGTCAACTGATTGAAAAGCAGCCAGACACACACTTAAAAGAGCACGCTGACCCCTACCAAGAGAGAGAAAAAAATGACCCAATGAATCTTCTTGAATTGTAAGAAGAAAAAAAGAGGTGAAAAAATGGCAAAGCAGCCAAACACACTTCTAGGATTAAGAGACACACACACTACAATCCCTCTTTTTGTAAAGTTATTATTGTATTATAGGATAGTAAGACCCCGGTGACCATCTAATATCATAACTCTTACACAAACATCCACGTTTAATAAAGAAAAACCTATTTATTGACATGAAGTAATCGGTAGTGGACATATTAAAAAAAATAGGCAACTAGAATAATAAATAAGACACACATGTCTAGTTGGAGTCGTAGGTAGATAGACAACTCAACCTCTGCTAAAAGTGATTTTTTTGTCATACTCACAATCAACACACTATATTTCATATACAACCTAATAAGAAGAGCTTGAGAAACAGTGAGTTGACTTCCCTCTACTTATAAGCATGTAAACAAACTGGACTAGCTAGCACACAAATAGAGTGTTAGAGCACACTGACTAACTAAGCCCATTAGTACATAACAAAATGTTCGGAACACATGTGCATACAATTTAATGTCAATAAATTACTTCCAACCTATAGCATGTCATTAACAAAATTATCATAATTAGAAAAACTAAATATTTTTTTGGGATATTCCTAGTGTTACATTGCTAATAGTAATTTAGATACAACTCGCTTGACTAACAACTACAATACTCCCTCCAAATTATAAACACACACACGAATTGGACTAATTAATAGACAAACAGATTGTTGAAATAAACAAACAAATTGGAACAATGAACACACAAACATGGGAACTATAATCAATATATAACCAACTAAGAGAGAGTATCACAGTTACAACCATCTCATTCCCTTAAACTGGTAAACATAATAACAAAGTGGAATAGTGAAGACACAAATTGAGTGGTGGAACAAATAGACAAATTGGACAAATGAGTAGCAATGTAACATCGATATCTTACCCAGTCCCTGTCGTGAGATGACTTATAGAAAAGTATGGGCCAAAATTCGATTCATCCCAATGATGTAGTTTGTTTCAACCACATCAAAATTGAATCTATGGAGATCAATCATGCATTCAAAATATCACTAATTCGAAGAAAAAATCTTAAACTATAATTTCCTAAGAAAATATCTATTACCCTATGAATAAGGGCAACTAACAAGCCTGCTTAACTCCTTTACCCGCCATTTAGCTTCCTTGCTCGCCATAGAAGAGTTGTGTAAGATTTTTTTTGGGGTAAGAAAAGTAGCTTCTTGATAGGGTATTCATAAATGTAATTATATACATCATTATTATACGGAAAAAACATAAATTGTTGATATATATCTATTAACTATTATCCAGTGAATAACGGAGGCGTCAAGTCCATTTTCTTACCTTCTGACATGTTTCTGTCACTTCTTAATTATTGTTTTGGTCCAAAACCTTATGATTAGAGTTACACAAATGTGCTATTTAGTTGCTAGACTATATTTTCATCTACTTGATTATTTAACCTTAGTCCTCACAACAATGCAAGACAGTTGTTGCTTTAAACCCTTTGCATAGTGTTCCAACTGGGCACGAACCTAAAATATGTGGCTAATACAGTGATCAGGCTTACCGTTGAACCAACTAACAAGTATTTTTGTATATTATAATACATTATGCACATCATTATGATATGTTTTTATCTTCCAATTTTATTAAATTGTCAATATTTTTAAATGAGAGGTGAATGCATACCCATATATTGATTAAAAAAAATAGAGGGTCAAGGGAGAAAAAGGTATATTAGAGATATATGACTAATGTATATAGAGATTAATATCTAAATATGAATAAGACTTTGTCTGAACCAACAAAATTATGTCTACCTAGATCATTTTAATTGAGTTGCTTGAGTTTGCTTTGGCTAATTTGTAAGTACAAAAACTGTCACGAGGTCAAGTGGGCTTTCATTGATAGATTCCATGTGAATTAAATATGGGTACGATGGTTGTTTAAGCTGCTCCAGTTGTGCTTTTCTTGTGATTTTGCATGTACAAAAATCGTGACAAGGTCGATTGGGCATTCACTTACATATTACCATGTTTGTTATTCATAATGCGTGCATAATGTTTCAAATTACTTAATTAACTTATAAAATATTTTTATCACTGACTACGTACATGACTGTCTGACCCTGAAAATTGGTTCCATGCTTAAATTTTGTCAATTTGAGTAATTTTAGATGTTGTCCACTACAACCTCTAATGGACTTCCATTGACAAAATACCAAATGGAGTTAACCATATGGTTAAGTGGCTCTGATTGATAGAAAATCATGTATGCCATTGGTAATGATGTAGTGTGTCTCAAAATGGAGTTTTTTGTGTTTAGAATTGATATAATTGGATCATTTTTACGAAAAAGTCAGGAAGCTATTTTATTCATCTTGCCTTCCTCCTACAAGATGATTTAAAGCATTAGTATAGTTCCTACTATTGTTTGCATAAAAAAATTTGGTAGTACTTCTACCATTACATGCCTCTAAATTGATGGTAGAACTTATAGTAAGGGGGTACAACATGGTGAAAAAAATGTCATTTTCAAGGTGGTTCTTGGCAAGGTTGTCTGGAGTAGTGTTCACTTCCCTATACACATGTTGAATACTCCAAGCATCCTTTTTTAAACTACAAATCTTCACCATCCACTAAGTGAATCTTGGATGGAAATCAACATATTTCTTAATGGCTTTCACTGCACTTTTGTAGTCCAATTCATAAATGGCATCCTTCATACAGTGATATGTAGCATACTCCATTGCTAACAGTATACTAACTATTTTTTCCTCCATGGCACAAGAAGTAGTGATCTTAACACCTTGGCCTCCAATCCACATATTATTTAAATATAATTATCCACGATTCAATATTATTTAGCTTTAATTTATATTCACGAGAGATATAAATATGGATGTAATATTATAATGTTAATTCAATTTTACATCCTATGGGGACTACAAGCGATCCTGCCACCGGTGGCGGAAAGGGTGTGGAGCAGGCACTTTCGACCCAAACTCATGAGTGCTTGGAAGGATTTGTTCAAGAAGATTCCACATGGCGACACTTCTCTGGAAAAAGTGGATATTGAATTGAAGGGTCAGACATTGATCTATCCAAGTGTAGAGGTGGTGTGGAATGCTGAAAGATGGAACCCATGTTTGGCTGGGTATGTCATAGGCTTCAGACCGCATCTGGCCACCTTCGAGCGATCCCTGAGTCAGATATGGGTGCTCAATTGATCTATTGAAGTACTCAACCATGGTTGAGGTTTCTTCCTGATAAGATTCTCTGACCATTCTAATATGAACTCAGTTCTAGAGGGGCCAGCCTATTTTGTAAGGGACAAACCACGGATACTCATGGAAGTGGAAGCCTGGCCAGAAACTAACGAAGTTGAAGTTGTCAGAAGTGCCTATATGGATCCAAGTGCATGATCTACCTCTGGAGCTCTGGGAGAAGAAAATGTTTGAGAGGATAGGGTCATATTTAGGTGTTCCTTAGATAATAGATAGGGCTACTCATGATTTTAAGAGGCTGGATTATGCCAAGATGCAAGTACTTATTCAACTAACGCTGAGTTCCCAGAAGGATTAGAGGTTACAAGTGAGAATGGTGAGCCAAAGAAAATCAAATTTTTCTATGAGTGGAAGCCTCGACCATGCTCAACTTGTAAGTTGTTTGGTCACGAATGTCATGAGAATGGATCTCAGCTTGATCCTCATAAATAGAAGAGAAAGGTGCGGATTCTAGAGAACACTGCTCTAGTTCATGAAAGCAATAATACTATCAGAAGTGACAATGTGATTAATTCCAACAACAGTTCCTCTAGCAATGTGGTTGTCTCTACTACCAGTGAGGTTATTGATAATTTGCCAAGTAAGGAGGTGAGAAGCATTGAAGAGGAGAACCAAGGGGATTCTAATAAGGAGGTGTTTCATGGCACGAATGATAGCTTTGATGAAGATAGCAATGGAGTAGAAGGTGAGATTAGTTTGGTGGTAGATCTTATTACTCCTCCCAACTCCACTGATAGTTTAAAGACTTCCAACCTTATTCAAGATTCGGATGGGTTTTAGATGCCAAAGAAGTTTAAGAAATCGAAAGTGAGGAATCTAAGTCCCACATATGATTCTCCTAGTCCAAGCACTTTTAACAATAGATTTAGAAATCTGTAGGAGGAGGTGGTAGTAGAGAATGTTGGTATGCCCAGTGAAGTACTGGATGAAAGTTGCTCCAATGGATGACTTGAGTTTGAGCATTGTGTCCTCGAACGTTAGGGGTCTTAATAATAAGGCTCCTAAGGTTCGGGAGGAGGTTAATAAGGCTAGACCACACATATTAGTTCTGAATGAGATAAGATTGAGAGAAAGGAAAGTTAAGAAACTTCTTAATATATTTTTTCCTGACTTCAAATGGATTTTGAATCATTGTTCCCATGTGTTGGGGAGAGTTATCATTCTTTGGAAAGAGGAGTGTTGATCTATTTCTAAGATTGAGGAAAATGATCAGTGTATCCATGTTAATGTTTCTTTTGAGAACCATAACTTTTTGCTTACGGTTGTCTATGGACACAATGATGATAATGATAGAAGCAGGCTCTAGGACAAGATTGAAGATATTTATCCAATTGTGAATTTACCTTGGGTGTTATTGGGTGATTTCAAGGTTGTTAAATTGGAAAGTGAGAAAATTGGAAAGGATCCTCCTACTAAGAAGTCAATGGAGGACTTTAATAAGTGTCTTTTTAGTTGTGCTATTTTTGACCTTAATCGAAATGGTCCTGGATTTCCTTGGGACAATTATCAAGGGGGTGATAGGTTTGTCACTTCTCAGATTGATAGGATCATCTAAAATAGCCTTTTCATGCAAAGGTTTCTAAATTTCTCTGGATTTCTTATTACCAACACAGTTAGCGATCATGAAGTGTTGAAATTGATGATTGGTGAAATGAAGAAAATCAACTCTCCTTTCATGTTTGTTACTGCATGGACCAAAAAAGAAGGATTCATGAATATTATCAAGGAAGGATCGGTTATTGACATAGTAAGGTACCCTTTGTTTAAAGCTTACTCAAAGATGAGAAGTCTAAGAAGTAGACTGATCAAGTGGAATAAAGAAGAGGTGGGAAACTTTCTTGATAATGCTCAAGTAGGTGAGTTACAGGAATATGAGGTTCAAGTCAAGCTAGATGTTAATCCTAACAATGTGGAGTTTAGGGATGAAGCAGTCAGATGTGGGAAGATAGCTCATGATGCTCTCAAGTTAGAAGAGTCTTTCCTGAGGCAGAAATCAAGAATTCAATGGTTGAAGGAGGGGGATTCCAACACAAAGTTTTTCTAATCTTTTTTAAAAGTGTGAAGACATATCAATCATGTTAAAGCTCTTGAAATTGATGGTACTTTGAGCACTAATGATGAGGAGATTAAAGGCTATATTTTGATTTTTTACTTGAATCTTTTTAACAACGCTCATGTTGCTAACATTTTCCTTTTGAATAGTCTTAATTTTAATAAAATGGATGATGTTCATAGGCTATCTTTGTATAGGTTGATTACCACTTTTAGAATTGAGAAGGTGGTCAAGAATCTAAATATTGACAAGTGTCCTGGGCCAGATGGGTTCAATGGTTTGTTCTTTAGGGAGTGTTGGAGTCTTATTAGTCCTGATATAATGGAGGGAATTCGTCATTTTTTAGAATAGGGAGGATGTTGAGAGAGGCAAACAAAACCTTTATATCTTAATTCCCTAAGTCTAAAGATACTCATCTTCTTAAGAACTGGAGACTGGTTGTTTTATGCAATGTCCTTTTAAAGATTGTTACCAAGATTATGAGAAATATACTTCAGTCAATTATGCCCCTCTATTATTAGTGGTAATCAATGTCCATTCATTCAAGGGATGAGCATCAGAGATGAAATTTTGTTCTCTAATGATCTTATTCATGATTTCAATAGAAAAGGAGGCAAGAAGAAGATTTATATTAAACTTAATATTTCAAAGGCGTACGATTCAGTACCTTGGAAATATTTATTATGTATTATTCATCTCATGGGATTTCCTCCTTGTTGGAGTGTGCAGTTATAAGAAATCTTCTCTACAATAACCTATGATATTTTGGTGAATGGTGAACCTATGAGCCCCTTTAAACCTAGCAATGGGTTTAAACAAGGTGATCCTTTGGTACCTTATCTCTTTGTAATGGTTATGTAGATTTTCTCACTCCTCATGGATCAAGTAGTTAGTGAAGGTAAAATTACACATTTATTTGCTTCAGACAATATGAAGGTGTCTCATCTAATCTTTGTAGATGACCTTATGGTCTTTACTGAAGCAGATGGGAGCAATTCTCGTGCTTTGCAAAACATTTTGGAGGATTTTCATGAGGCAATTGGTTTGAATATTAATGTGGATAAAAGCTCCATTTTGTTTAGTGTTGGTGTGGATAAAGATCACATTTGTAGTGTACTATGTATTACTGAAGGGAAGTCTAATTAGAACTGTCTGGGGATTCCCCTTTTTATTAGGAAATTGTCCAGGAAAATTTGTAGCCCTTTGCTTGATAAAATCAAGTCCAAGCTTGAAGATTGGAAATCTAAGCCATTAACGATGGCTGGTAGATTGGAATTGGCTCATTCATCTTTATTTTATATACACCTTCATTGGGCAAATTGTTTCCCTATTCCTTGTTCAGTTATTGATGATATTGAGAAGATCATCTGAGACTTCATTTGGGAAGATTTCGAAGATCATTCAAATATTCATTTGATAAAATGGGACACTGTTACCAAACAAAGGAAAGAAGGAGGTCTGGGTATCTGACCTATTAGGGAGGTTAATAGAGCTTCCATGAATTTTCAAGCGTGAAACATTGCCAACCAGACTGATTCACTATGGGTGAAATGGGTCCATGAGAGGTATTTCAATAAATTTTCCTTCTGGTTGGTCAACAACAGCAGTTCTCTTTCATAGGTTTTGAATAGGGTTGTTAAGGAGAGAGATACTTTTAAACATCTCATTAAGTATTCAGTTGGTGATGGTAGGAAGATTTCTTTCTGGGGAGAGCCTTGGCTTCCATGCAATTGTTTTGCAGTGGATGTCCTGGGTCGACAAAGTATCATTAAGCTGGGAATTCACAATGATATCAAAGTGAGTAATCTGATTCCTAGAGGAGACTAGATTCTAGATGAGTTGAGACTCCATAAAGAGTTAAATTGTCTGCTGAAAAGTATTGAGAAATCGACTAATACTGAAGACAAAATTCTTTTCAAGGGCTTGGATGTTATAAAATGAAGAATGTTTGGAATGAGATTCATGAGATAGGGATGTCCAATCCTCTATTTGAGTGGATCTGGAAATTTAAGGCTCCTAGTATATTCCTTATTCATTCTTGGAAAGTGTGTCATGGTTAATTGTTAACCACTAACTACGTCAGGAGGATGGGATTTAGCACTCCATCTTACTGTTTTCTGTGCAAGGAAGATAAAGAAGATTACAATGATTGTATGTTTAGTTGTTCTTTCTCTATTCATGTGTGGAAGGAAGTGGCCACGATTAGTCTTTTGCTATTCCAGCTTGTATGGATGATCTTGTGTATTGAAGCAACAAAATAGACCATCTTATTGTGATGTGCATCATGCACTGGATTTGGGGTGAAAGAAATGTTAGAGTCCACCTTCATAGGGAAAGAAGATGGAGGAAGGTCTGGGAGTTGATTCTGTAGGTGGTTGACTGAGTCCGGTTCTTGGTTGTAGACTGGATGGTGATGAACTGGTGCTATTTCTATTCTTATTGTTTCTTTTTACTTCTTCCGATGCAGGGGATCCTTGTAAATCTTTTTCGTTTTCCCATGATGTACAGTTTCTATTTAGAGACTGGTGTGTAAATACAAAAATAAAAAAATAGTAATACGAGAGCCTAGTACCAAAAAAATGTTAATTTAATTGTGTTTTGTGTGCTTAGCATGTGCTTGCAACTAGTAATCAATGAAATAGTTAAGTTTGTGCCAACTGATTGAAAAGCATCCAGACACACCTACTTCTCCCACCATTTAGCTTGCTTGCTTTCTGTGGAATAGTGGTGTTAGATTTGTTCTTAGTAAGAAAAGTAGTTTCTTGCTTGGTTATTCATAATATTAATTATATACATCATTCTTATATCATAGAACACAAATTGTTAATATATATCTATTAACTATTACCCAATGAATATACAGAGGTGTCAAGTCCATTTTCTTACTTTTCATACCTATTTGTGTTGGTTCTTAAATATTGTTCAGGTCCAAAACCTTATGATTAGAGTTACACAAATGTGTTATTTAGCTGCTAGACTATTACTTGACAGTTTAATCTCAATCCTCATGACAATGCATGACTGTTGTTGCTTTAAACCTTTGTGTAGTGTTCCAATTGGGTACCAAACCATAGCATGTGGATAATAAATCAAATAGGCTTACCATCAAACCAACTAACAAGTGTTTTTAGTGGTATAATACATTATGTGCATCATCAAGACATGTTTGTTAGATTCTAGTTTTTATAAACTATCAAAATATATTATTAGTCGAGAGATGAAGCATACCCATACATTAATAAAATCAAAAGGGTAATAAGAGAAAAAGGTACATCTGAGCTATAGGACTAATGTATATAGATATTTAGT
The DNA here is from genome assembly GCA_963693085.1 of Alisma plantago-aquatica. NCBI lineage: Eukaryota > Viridiplantae > Streptophyta > Magnoliopsida > Alismatales > Alismataceae > Alisma > Alisma plantago-aquatica. Next base: position 198,940,769 of record OY856413.1, on the reverse strand, counting down.
GGCTTACTGTGAATCAGAATCAATCTGATGTAAAGAAATTGGCTCTGGGTCCAAATATATATATATATCAAACTCATTTTGATTGAGTTACTCAAGTTTGCTTGGGTTTCTTTGCAAGTACAGACATTATAACAAGGTAGAGTGGAATTTCATTTATAGATAATGTGTGCTTATTTGCAATGATGGTTATGTGTCAAAATGAAGTTGTTTGTGCAACTATTGTGTCCAGCATGTCTAAAAATAGATCTATATGAACAACTATTCTATATGATGATATATTACATGACCATGAGCCTAACTCCAAATATTATCAATTCTAGGATCAAAGTTTTTCAATCTAGATAAATTCTAGATTTGAAAGTTGTGTAAAAGTAAATAGGTCATATGGTTGCTAATTGAGTTGCTTGGTTGTGTTTTCTCCTATAGGTGTAAAATTCATATCGAGGTCGAGTATGTTTTTACATACAGACAATCAAATATGACATGGTAATTGATTACACGTCTCAAAATAGAGTCTTTTATAGCTAATGTTTACGATAATTTAGTACCTGACTATCAGATCTGGGTTTAAATTTTTTCGATTTGGATCATCTTTTTGTTGTTAATTGAGTTTCTTTGACTACCTCTTCCCTTTTGTTATTTTTAAGTAAAAATCTTCCATCAGGTCAAGTGGGTTCTACTTGATAGAAAATTGTGTGTCTCGTTGGTTATGATTGTGACATCTAAAATATAGTTAGGTGTAAAACTATAATATATGGCCGTGTAGAGCCCAAATCTAAACACAACTTGGTCTGATTGGAAATAACATGAGTTGAAACTAAACTTAGTCGATCTAGGTCAAATCTCTAAACTTGATAGTTGATGTCTGAATTAAATAGGGTATGGTGGTTGTTTAAGCTGCTTTGATTATGCTTTTCCTGTGATATTGCATGTACACAAACCATGACAAGGTTGGTTGGGCTTTCAACTAATGGCACCCATGTTTGCTATTGGTGATAAGTGCAATGTTCCAAATAGATTTAGATATAGTATTAAGTTATACATATGTTTAGTCATCGACTACGAACATGACTATGTCCGACCTAGAATAATTGGTTTCATGTTCAAATGTTGTCAATCTGAGTGATCTTGGCTATTCTCCCCTACAAGGCCGAATGGACTTCCATTGACATAATACCATATGGAGTTAACCATAACCATAAGGTTGAGTGGCCTTTAATTGATATAGAATTGTGTATGCCATTAGTAATGATTGACATGTCTCAAAATGGAATTTTTCTTGTCCAGAATTGATAGAATTGGACCATTTCTGTTGTAATATTCAATGCAAATCAATATTATTTGAATATAATTATCCAAATTTTGATATTATTTGAAATATATATGAAAATATAGGTTTATATTTTATTTATATTCATGAGATGTGTGTATATATATAATGTTCATTTAATTGTCTTTCATGTGCTTTTAGCTAGTAAACAATGAAATAGGTAAGACTGTGTAAAGTGATTGAAAAGTAACCAGATACACACTTGGAAGAGAACACATGTCTGTTTTAACCTATGTCACAAGCACACCTTACTATTGTTTTAAAGTGTAGGTTTAGAATTTTTAGAGAAACAAATTAGAATAGCAACTCAGGACATTAGGTTTGGAGGTGTCTCAATGGACCTTCGATGTTGTTAAGTGAATGTGTATTTGATACAGATGTAACAACCTTATGGAGTTTCATTATATATACAATAACTTATGAAAATATTGTTGTATTGTGTTGCCTAGTGGAGCAATTTGTGTATTTCACAGTTGAAAACATCATAATCACAAATAAGATCAAGCATCTAGGTGGGATTCATGATTATAATAGATTCACCAAGAGTAGAAGACACAAAAACTATTGAAAAAGGTAGACCATAAGCAAACACATGTGCAATGGGATTAGCTGACAAACAAGCTCATCACTTGCTCTTATTTACATGGAAAAATATAGAAAATATAGTTATAGGAGAAAATTTTGATTAATTGGTATTTGAATTCCTCCAACATGTAGTGTATCATTACTAAAATTAAAGTAGGCTTGTGGATCCCACCAATATGTCATGCTAAAACTATTTTTCATCTCAGAATAGAAAAGGTACAACATGTACATGTCATTGGTTTCAAAGAAAAAAAACATGTAAGCACATAGACTAGCTGGAACGATGAGCTTTTGTCAAGCCCAAAGCAAGCACACATGTAGCAGGATTAGTTAGCAGACAGAAGGAAAATATAGATTTTAATTTGGACACCAACCTTTAAAGTCAAAATTGATTGATATATACTATTCTATTAGAATTGGGATTTTCCAAATTTCTCAACCCATAATAGATTGGGTTGTCAATAATCATACTCATAGCCTATTAGGTTTTGATTCAATCATCAACTTCTATATCAAAAAACAATTAACCAAATCCAAAGCATGGGTATTATGGTTTCTGGGTTTGGACAAAACATTGATCGTCATAGTTTCTTGTGTTGTCCAGTGGTGCAATTTGTGTATTTTATAGTTGAAACATCATAATCACAAATAAGATCAAGCAGTCGAGTAGGATTTATATTTGTTATAGATTCAATAAGATTATCAGACAAAAATAGCTAAAAAGGTCATATCATAAGTAGACACATGTGTGGTAGAATTAGCTGACACACATACTCATCACTCACTCTTATTTAGATAGAAATATAGATATAGAAAAACATTTTGATTAATTTCTAGTTGACTCCCTACAACATGTTGTTTGTCATGAACAAATTAATGTAGACATATGAATCTCAATAATAACACATGCTAAAACTATTTATTGTCTCAAAATGGTAAGGTACATCATGTATGTGTCATTACTTGCTTATTGCTAAAAATAATAAGCAAGGCAGCACACAAATGGGATGGAACAATGAGCTTGTGTCAGACCCAAAGTAGGCACACGTGAAGTAAGATAGCTAGCAGACTGATGGTAAATGTGGATTTTAATTTGTGCGTCAACCTTCAAGCTCAAAATTAATTGATATATACAATCTCTATTATAAATGGGATTCTCCAAATTTGTCAACCCAAAACACATTAGGTTGTCAAAACTTGGAAATAGAGATATTAGGTTTTGATTCAAAGGGATTAACTACCATATTAAAAATCCATTCACCAAATTCAAAGGTTGGGTCATCTTTTTTGGGTCATTGGTGTGATCTTCTCAAGGCTACACACTAACCAACTAATAGTGGCTAGATGCAACCCTAATGGAAAACACACGAATCTCTCAAAGTTTGTATATGGACCTAGTCCAATGCACAGGCTCAACTAATCACATGTACCCACTAGCGCACAGGGTCATGTTGTAGTATAGGCAAGCGGTAAGATTAGGGTCTATCCTCAGGGATAGAGGGGGCACTAGAGCTACGTTAATGTTAGCTATGTTCCTAAAGTGGAGTCTAGGGTTTGAGGGTTTAAAGTTGATTTTGAGGGATTATGCTATGATTTCTAACAAGAAAGAGCAAGAAAGATACTAAGTTATCAAAAACCCTAGCTTACCCTAAGCAAGTTAAGACTAAGAAACTAGGCAAGACAAACAACTAAACCATAGCAAGGAGTTACAGTACACTAGCAAGGCAAGTTATCAACTAAGAAGCAAGTTGAGCAATAAGACAAGCAAGTCCTAAGTTATCACTAGATAACTAAATTAACACAAGCAAGCTCAAATTAGCCCTAACTACTTGAGTAAGAACTAACTACCAAGAACTAAACAATTAGCTAAGAATTAACAAAGGCAATTGACTAGGATAGCATTAACAAGCTAATAAGGCAAAGGTGGGTTTTAAGAAATATGATGGATAGGTGGTCCGTTTGGGAATGAAACTTGATATTAGTTGGGGGAAGGTCAACATAGAATGCAAAACTCATATTTCAATCTAGATTACCAAATCAAACAACAAGGCAAGTGGTAGTAATATATACCCTATACTACTAATTGGAAAACAAGGGCTAGGTGTAATTCTAATAGGACTTCACAAGTCTAGGTTTCTAGGGTAAGTGGTATTAGGGAAATTGAGAGCCAAGGGTAGAAATGGGAGTAGAGATTAGGGTGTTTCACCTCATGTCACTTGCCACCTAGCCTTTAGGAAACTCTAGGCAATTGCACTAATCACACTTACACTAGATACTTATATCTCACACTTACTTGTAGAAGAAGGAGATGTAGGTAGGAACAAAGGGGGATAGCTAGGGATCCACTAATTGGACCTAGGAGCCATTCTTAAGATTGCCACATACATTCCATTTCATCATAGAATCTAAGTGTCATCAAGCATCACAAAACAAGCAATTTAAGTTTAAAAGCACAAACCACATGCAAGATAATGGGAAATGAGATAGAAACAAGAGGCAATCATCATAAAATATTATGTTCAATACAAGTTATTTTCCCCCAACACAGTATCAAAGTCACATTTTTACCCCAAATAGCCCACCACTAGGAGCTTAGCTAGACATGCTCAAATAAAAGATAAAAGAAATGAGAAGAGTGGGGTAGGAATCCATGGAGCTCGGAGTAGCTTCTTCTTCTTCACCTCCTAGATGTTGTAAGGTGTGGCTCCTCCTCCAAGGGGGTTAAAAGCATGGAGATATGGGTATTATGGTAGGGAACCTAGAAAACTAGGTTTGTATGGTGGAAATGGAGTGGAAAATGTAGTGGGAGGTAGGTGAGTGGAGTAAATGCAAGGAAGGGGATGAAGGAGCTCTAGAGTAGCTAGGAAGAGCTTAATGGAAGCTAACCTTTGTGTTGTGGATGCCACCTATGTATATATAGGTGGTGGGGAGGCACTAGGGTAAGTGGGGGCAAAGTGGGAAAAACAATGGAGAAAATGGGTAGGTTTAGGTGGTCACCACAGTCGTGATGAGGTGCCACAGCCATGGTGGAGGTTGCATGGCATGGTTGTGGGCAGGGAATGGTTAAGGTGGAAAGTGGAGTTGGAAGTGTAAGTGTGTGTGGTGGCCACGGCCATGGCGGGGTGCCACGGTCGTGTTGGGTACAGGATACCACGGTCATGTGGGATACTACGGCTGTGTTGGAGGAGGTAGCCACGGGCTAGGTCGCTCTGAGGTCGTTCTCTCTTTAGCTCACCATGGGAGTGGTGAGCACCACATGCGAGCAAGGGCCACAGTCGTGCTTATGGCCATGACTAGGGTCATTCACGTGTAAATTGAACCAAGTCCCTGTTGATTTTTGGGATCGTCATGCTAAAATCACCACGGTCGTCTTGCTAACCATAGGCGAGGTGTGAGGCTCTAGCCACGGTCGTGCTGAGGTCCACGATTGTGGGGTCTTTAGTGACCAAGGTCGTTGTGATGACCACGGTCGTGGTCATTCATGTGTAAATTGAGCGACTTCCCTGTAACTTTTGGAGCTTCATTCCCCATGAATGTGGTGATGTGCCATTGCATTTTGAGGCTTCATGGTGTTGATCTCCATTTCTACTTCTTCATCTAGCCTCCTTTTGCTTTGAATTGCTCTTGTGCATCCAAGGGAAGCTTGGGGAAGAGATAGGTCTACTCTTGGGTTGTAAGAACCCAAAGAAGTTCTTCATCTCTCTCCCATGCATCAATGCATGCATAAGTGCCCTAAAATATACACAAAAGGAGGTATAAGTGCATTTGTCATAAAAGATCATATTGGGGGAACTAGCTTGTAATCTACAATGTTATAATGTGATTATCATGCAAAAAGACATAGGATGAAGCCCTAAATAGGGCTACATCACCACCCCAAACTACTTGTCCTCAAGTATGCTCCAACTTAATCTCTCTCTTCAATTTCTTTCAATTAAACAAGAATGATAGAATGCATTGCAACAGAAGATTACTGACTAAATGGTCTTAGAAGTGACTAAGTGCATGTGTTCCACCTCTCTCCTCTCTGCTTTCACAAACCAATCATGAAAATAGCACTGAGAATACAAACTTCAAACATAGAGAATAGAATACACAAGCTTTCCATATATTCTTCATGTAATTCTAGGTAAACCATTTCATGTTGGTGTTAATCAATGATGACTAGGAGTGTTGTTTCACTTTCATGCATTCAATCTTATGCCTCACACCACACCAAATGACCCACATGGTTGTACAAAGGGTAAAGTGAGCTAGGTTTTATGTTTTCTAGCTCAATGGGTATGAAAAAGGAAGAAATGATTGCGGTAAGAGATTGGACTGCTTTTACACACTCATCTTTTCTTTATTCAGACACTCTTAAACAGGAGCATCTTTTATTTTCTTTTTGTTTTTTTCTTTTCTTCTTTTATTTTCTTTTGCCCTTGGTGTAGATAGGGCATATGGTGGATTGAGTGAAGCAGTGAGATGTAGATATGGCCACCCCAAGCTTTTGGAGGTGGCCAAGGCTAAGTATGTGCACTAAGGCATCCTGTCATGAGGTCGAGAGATATGAAGGTGGTGAAATAAGAGTCGGGTCAAAGAGGGGTCATTGTTGTAGTACTCAACATAAAATCTCCTACATGAAAACTAATCCAACACTTCATCAAATGATATCACACCACATGATTGAACAACATGAGATTCACATTTATATCATGTGATTCTGTAGGCTCTAAGCATTCATAACTTGCTCAATTCACAATTCAACCAAGAGATTCACAAACTTGAGAGAGGTGATGCACATGTAAAAAAGTCAACAAACAAGACCATATAGCAATAAACTCTCAAAATGTGCCATTCATTTGTCAAAGATCAACTTTTTCAATTCAAAAAGTGGAGACTAAGTTAAAACATGCTTTTAGGCAAGAACATCCAAATTTGGGCAAAATTGGCCAAGATGGTGCCAATTTGCAATCAATCACATATAAACCTACATTTAGGGAAATTAAAGTGTAAAGCATCAAATCCTAATTAAAACACACAAAAATTACCAAAATATACATGGAAATGCAATGCATCACATGGAAGAGCAAAAAGAGCAAAAAAAATAAAAATTATGCAAAAATGCATGAAATTAAACTACATGTATGCATGAATGATAACAAGAAGAAATATACACTATACAGAGTGAAGCCAAACTATCCAAAATCAGGTGGAATAGGTGTAAGAAAAATGAGACATAAAGACAGGGTGGTGCAAACTGCACTACCACCCCAAACTTTTGAATCATGATGTCCTCAACATGAAACTAAAGCTTAGGGCTAGTAGGGTGAAGATCAAGGATGGTGTTGCGGATCAAAAGGCAAGTTTCCATGTTGTGGCTGGTGAGGCTGCTCTGACTGGTGCTGCTGAGGAGGTGGAGGACCTAGATGAGATGGAGGGAACTGGTATAATGGGCCCAATATGTGTCATGAGGGGGAGGGTAGGTCTTTAGATATCTCGAAATACCACCCCAAAAGTCTTCACCTTGTTCGGGATTTCGATGTGCCTTAGCATGGTGGTAATGGTACAAGTGGTTGACATGTTAAAGCATCTGATGTTGGTCCTACCACATGTACTGTTGGATGAGCTACATGTCCTGTTGTGTCTTTTGAATACCTTAAAAATGTGCATGGATGGATGCCATGTCATATACATTCACTGAAGGCTCATGTATTTGGGATGTTGCCTCATCCCTTCTTCTCACCCTTCGGGGTTGTCTTATTTTCTCTTCTCCCTCCGCTTCTTGTTGTTGTGCATTTGATTCTGCCACTTCTTCTTGTGCAGCAGCGGGGTTAAAGTTTTCCCGGGGGTTGTCTTGCTCCCATTGCCATATCTCTTATCGTAGTAAGTTAGTAGGCCCCACATGAGAGAGGAGTAGGTGAGCATGGTAGGGCATCTCACAAGTTCTTGATTACATGGATTTCACATTGTATATCAACCTCTTATTCTTTATCATGATCATCTGAGAGTGAACGAGGTACTTCAAATCGACAAACTGAGCTCCCTCAGCCTCTTTAAGTGCAGTGGAATCAAAGCCTAGGGTTATCGATTGAGGTCACAATCCCTCCCATAAAAAATGGAGTTTTTCTTTTGAAGGGGATTATCCTCATGTGATCTATCAAGAGTGACCCTAGGTCAATGTGTAACTTCATATGTATTCCATGTAAAACCAAGAGGTCCTTTTGTGATATGTTGCCTTGATTATCGTACCTCCCCATAAATCATGTTCGCAAGGGCCTTTTACACATATTTGAACAAGGGATTACTAATTATCATGGTATTTGACTTTCCAGCTGTGTACCTTGGCATCCCTATCAAACTGTACCAGAATTTATCATAGTCCAAGTCAACCTCTCTCACAATTATGCCATCACTCATTTTATTGGCTTCTTCAGGATCCTTTGCAAAGATGTAGTTCAGTTCAGAATCAATCAATGTGTGTACTCTATTGAACATTGCAAACCTGATGGCTTCCTCCCCTTTTACCTTGATCTTCTCTAATGTGGCAAAAAAAATATTGAGTCAACTCCACGTATGTGAATTGTGCTGTGAAAAGAACCTTCCACAAACCAATTTGCTTCAACTTCCATTCCACCTCTACTTTATTCCCAGGTCTTCAATTACCTTCTCACACCCATATCTTGTGGAGATAACTCTCCTTTACATGCATTCAGGATAAATAGGTGTGACTTGCATCTTCCTCTGACCCCTGTCATAAGAAATCCCCTCAGGATCCTTGCCAAATCCTTTCAGTCTGTCAGCCTCCAGGTATGCCAAAGTATCCTTTGGATTAGAATCCAACTCCTCCTCATCAGTGTTATCATCTTCTTCTTCTTCAACTTGGTAGGATCTTGACCCCGAGCTCATGTCAAGATTGAGTGGTACCCATTGCTCGAGGTATTGATGTGGGTGATCCTCCTCTTCAATCATCAATTGCCGCCTTGTTTGCGGCTATTTCTATGGTCTCTCTCCCAATGAGGAGGTAGAGTGGTGTGTTGGCATTATCTGTGGAGGTAATCTCGATGAAGATGGGGCTGCACCCCCCTTTCCTCACTTTTGGCGAGTTGTGATCTCCGGGTCAACCTCATCAATCATGTCGTCGAGGTTCTCCTCAGATGCCTCCTCCTCCTTATATGTCTCATCAGTGATACGGTGGCTATTTGAAGACCAGGTGCGGGATGCACTCACAGATGTCGAACGTTGGAGTTGTTGGGAAATGGAGTTTGATGGTGATGGAGTGTGGGATGGGATGGAGACTTGAGAAGAGGCTCTCTTGGTGCACACTTTGCCTCCAGCGATCACCTCAAGGCACTTTTGAGCCCCCTTCTTTATAGCCTTGGTAATTCCCTTCATTATGTGGAGATGGTGGTGGCGGTATGGCTGTGATTTTCAGATTTTGTGGAGGAGGCAAAATGGAGGTTGAGAGATGGGTGGAATGGGTTAGGATGGTTGTTGTAATGGTGGAGGATGGATTGGTTGAAGGTTTTGGGCAGATATTGGTGGATTTTCATGAGGTTTTGTGTGGGTCGGCTGTAGGTGGGGTGGAGAATGAAAATGGAGATGGTAGCTAGATTGATGGAGGTTTTGGGGTGGAAATGGTAGAGGGAGAGGTGGTGGAGGTGTAGGAAGTGATTGGAGGTCTATTTGTTGGATGATTTGGGTTGGAGAAGCAAGATTTGTGTTTTTGGAGGTAGAGCAGGTCGCCACATCCGAGGAGAGATCGCACAAGTGAGTTAGAATGTGGAGGGTGTCGTGGTGTTTTTGGGGGTTTAAGTGAAAAATAGGTGGGGTCAGGTCCCGCCACGTTTGTGGTGGGGGTTTGACAAGATGGTTGTAGCGGGTGCCACGGTCGTGTGGGTGGTGAAGGCCGTTGTAGATTGACCCTCGCCACAGTCGTGGTGGATTCCACAGTCGTGATGGGCACCACGGTCATTGTGTCCTCCTCTGGCCTCAGTCGTGGTGGTCACCACGGCGTGGCCGTTCATGTACAAAATCACCTCCATCCATGTAACTTCCTCAAATTTTTGCACTTAAATAACCACGGTCATGGTGGTCTCTATAGCCATTTTCCCTTCATGTGGCCACACCCATGGCAGTGGCCACAGTCGTGTTGTCATGCATGGGCCATGGCCGTTTTGAGCTCCATGGTCGTGGCTATTCCTTCACAAAATTGGCCATGTTATTGTAACTTCCTTAAGATTTTGCAATTAAATCACCGCAGTCGTTTTGAGGCACCATGGCCGTGGTGGGTCTTCATTCTGTACTTTGTCAATTCAATTTTGGAATTTTTGAATTTTTTGCAATATTTTGGTCCTTTGCCACATTTTAACTTCAAAAATCATGCCTTGCCCTCTCTTTCTCTCTCTCTCTTAAACATGTCACCTACATCTCATCAAAACTCAAACAAAAATTATCAAGCACAAGTGTGTGTGTATGTATTTTGTAGAAAAAGAAAGTAAAAGAATCAAAAAGTGAAGGTTGGGTGAAAAAGTTCCCAAACCTGGGTGGGTTGCCTCCCACTAGTGCTAAATTTTACGCCTTTAGTCGAGCTTATTGATTCTTGAACTCTTTCATCCTCTCAGAATTCTCAAAGCATCTTTGTAGTAAATATCCTTCTCATGTGTATTCAAGCACATCTCTTCGTCGAGCTAGTATTCCTCAAATAACATCACAATATTAAAACTTTGATTGGCTCTATCCGGTCCAACTTCAACAACTACCTTCAATCTTTATCCATTCATGATAAACTCTCTTGATCTATCCTTCTCACTTATCACAATAGCTCCAAATGGGTACACATTCTTGACTAGGTAAAGTCCTTCCCATCTAGATCGAAGCTTCCTGGGAAAGAACTTCATCCTAGAGTTGTACAACCATACCCATTGACTGGGCTAAAAATCCTTCTTCTTGATCAGCTTGTCGTGAAGAAACTTTGTTCTTTCCTTGTAGCTTTTGGACAATTCATAGGCTTCATGCCTCATCTCCTCAAGTTCATGTAGTTGCAACTTTCTTTTCAATCTGGCAGTGTGTCCATCCATATCCATGGCTCTCAAATCCCACAAATCTTTGTGTTGCATTTCTACGGGTAAATGGCAACTTTTTCCATAAATAAGCTTAAATGGTGTGGTTCCAATCGGGGCTTTATATGCATCCCTATATGCCCACAAAGCCTCATTGAGACGTAAACACCAATCCTTACAGTTCGGCCTCACCGTCTTCTTAAGAATGATCTTTATCTCCTGATTATCTAACTCAACTTGACCACTCGTTTGAGGGTGGTAAGGAGTAGCTACACGATGATTCACTCCATGTCTTTTTAGAAAACTTTCAAATGTGTACTAGATGAAATGGCTTCCGCCATCACTAATCATGGCTCTTGGCACACCGAAGCGGCTAAAGATATTTGATTTTACAAAATCACACACCACCTTATGATCACTGGTTGTAGTAGCAATAGCTTCAATCCATTTTGATACATAATCGATGGCCACCAAGATGTACACATATCCAAAGGAGGGAGGAAATAGACCCATGAAATCAATTCCCCACACACCAAACACCCCAACTACAAGAATGGGTGATAGAGGAATCATGTCCCTCTTTGATATAGTGCCCACCTTTTGGCACTTCAAACAACATTTACAAAAATCATGAGCATCTTTGAACACAGTTGGCCAATAAAATCCACTTTGAAGAATCTTGGTGGTTGTACATTTTCCACTGAAATGTCCTCCACATGCATCGGAGTGGCACGTGGCTAGGATCTCTTACTGCTCACTTTCTGGAACACATCTTCTAATGAGTTGATCGAGATAATATTTGAAAAGATGCGGGTCATCCCAAGTATAGTTCTTCACCATAGAAAAAAGTCTCTTGCTCTCCTCCCTTGTCCAAGTACTCAGTATCCTTCCACTAGCTAAGAAGTTATCTATGTGCTTATACCATGATCTTTGGGTGGATGAAAGCAATAAGAGTTGCTCATGTGGCATTGTTTCTTTGATGCAGTTCCTATCATCATACAGTGCTTCAAAGAAGCAAAGATGATCGGTTGCAAAAATTTCTACTCCCTTTTTATCAACAATCTCTAGATCAAACTCTTGGAGCAATAGAATCCATCGAATCAATCTTGGCTTAGAATATTTCTTTGTCATAAGGTACTTCAAGGTTATGTGATCCATATAAACCACCACCTTGTTTTGCAAGAGATAAGAATGAAATTTGTCAAGAGCAAACATCACGACAAGCAACTCTTTTTTGGTGGTAGTGTAGTTCCTTTGAGCTTCATTAAGAGTCTTACTCGCATAGTAAATGGCATGTGGAATCTAGCCAATCCTTTATCCCAGCATAGCCCCCACAGCCATATCCGATGCATTGGTCATGATCTCAAATGGCAAAGAGAAGTCTGGGGATGCATGATAGGATCATAGAGAGCTTGCGCTTCAAGTGGTTGAAGGCTTCAACACACTTGTCGTCGAAATGGAATTCCACATCCTTTTCAAGTAAATGACAAAGTGGCCTCAAAATCTTACTAAAGTCTTTAATGAATTTATGTTATAAACCTACATGCCCCAAGAAGGATCGGACATGTCTTACAGTGGAAAGAATGGTGAGAGTGGAGATCAGGCCCACTTTGGCCTTATCAACTTCTATTCTGGCTTTAGAGACTTGGTGACCCAAAATAATGCCTCCGAGCACCATGAAGTGACTTTTCTCACAAGATAGCACCAAACAGACCTTGACACACCTTTCAAGAACAGCTACTAGGTGAAGCAAACACTCATCAAACATCTTACCAAACATAGAAAAGTCATCCATGAAGACTACAAGCGACGAATCAAGCATATCCACAAAGATGGTTGGTATACATCTTTGAAATGTCGAAGGCACATTGCACAACCCAAATGGCATCCTACTGTAAGAAAAAGTGCCACTTGGACAAGTGAACATTGTCTTCTCTTGATCGGCGGTATGAACAACTATTTGGGAGTAACCAGAGTACCCATCAAGAAAATAATAGAAACTCTATCCAATTAATATCTCCAAGATCTGATTAAGAAATGGGAGAGGATAATGATCTTTCTTGGTCTTTTCATTCAATTTTCTATAATCCATGCACATCCTCCACTTGGATTGCTCTCTCACATGCATCAATTCCCCATCTTCATTCTCTGCGACTGTGATCCCATCCTTCTTGGGTACAACTTGGATGAGAGTCACCCATGGGCTATCAGAAATGGGATATATAATCCTGACATCAAGTAGCTTCACGACCTCTTTTGCTACAACCTCTTTCAACTTTGGATTCAATCATCTTTGCATTTGACAGGTTGGTCTAGCATCATCCTCTTGGTAGATTCTATGGACACAAATAGAAGGGTCAATACCCCTCAAATCAGATATGGACCATCTGATGGCCCTAATGTTCTTCTTTAAAATTGCCATCAATGCATCTTCTTGTTCTAGAGAAAGAATATAAGAAATGATCACCGGGAGAGTGTCATTGGAGCCTAAGAATGCATATTTCAATCCTTCAGGAAGAGACTTGAGCTCAAGAATGGGAGGATCTTCAAGGGAATTCTGTAATAGCTCATAAATGGATGGGAGGTCTTCACTTGCAGCCACTAAGGCCATCTCTTCTACCTCATCATCATCATCATCAACAGTAGCAGCATGAAATTCCATAATGGGCTCTAGACCTTTACCTTGTGTGGCTATTTGAATTCATGCAGGTAGGCACTCTTCTACTATCTCATCAAGACACTCAATCAGATAACAATCCTCTTCTATAGCACCTATCACCTCAGCTTTAGCAGAAGACTTGAAGATGTTCAACCAGATCTTCATGAGCATGAAAGTCGCATACATGGTTCCAGTCCTCACATGAATCATTGTGTCAGCTGTGGCCAAGAAGGGTCTCCCCAAGATAATAGACACTTTACTCGAGTCTTTTTCCATGTCCAAGACAATAAAATCAGCATGAAAGAATGCAGAGGTCTCATCATCAAGTCTGACCGACACATCATCAACACGCCCCCTAGGCATTTTCACAGATCTATTAGCCAACTGCAAGGTACAGTGAGCGAGACCCAGTTTTCCCATTTGTAGTTCAACGAACACATCATAAGGCATCATATTTACACTAGAACCCAAGTCAAGAAGAGCTTGGTCTATGTGATGTGCTCCAATGTAGCATGAGATGATGGGAGCATCATGATCTTCTCTCTTCCTTGGCACGGTGTGCTACAGAACTGATCTCACTTGCTCAGTGAGCTTGACCTTACTTGGTGGTCTTCCTCTTGAACATGCACAAGTCTTTCAAGAACTTAGCATAATACAGAATTTTCTTAATCGCATCAAGCAAAGGAATGTTGATCTTGACCTTATTAAAGGTCTCCATGATGTCATCGGTATGTTTCTTCTTCCTTCTTTCAGTGGATGGCTCTTCAAGTGCATCGCGGAATGGAGGGAGTTGTTCTCCCAACTGACTCAAGTCAATAGTATCATCAAGTAGTATCATTGAAATCACGATATCAGCTCTCGATATCACGGTACAACTCTCGTTATCATGGTATCATCAGCCTGAATCTCAATATCAACATCCCTGGTCACAGTATCAACCATATCATCATTGGTTGTACTATCAACAGAAGCATCATGTGGCTGCTCCAAGGTCCTACCACTCCTCAAAACTGTCACTGCCTTCACATGCTCATGGGAAGTGGAAGAGGAAGCTTATGGAGGTGGTTGTGGCTGTTGAGGTGGTGGTGGAGGCCTTAAGTGTGGTGGATTCGGGTTTTGGAGGATAAATCATGGTTGGGTTTGTGGTTGTGGTTTTCGTGGTGGATGGGGGTGATATTATGGAGGAGGCTATTGGTATGTGTGAGGTGGAAGATATTGATAGTTGCAAGGGGGTTATTGAGGTGGAGGAGCATATGGATGTGGTGGTCCTTAGTACTGGTGAAGTGGGGGTACTTGGCCTTGTGGTGGTACCTAAGCACCAGGAGTAGTGCTCACATAACCGCCATCATTGTTTGGGTTGGCCATGGGTTGAGATGGGAGCCTCCCCTCTTCATGGAGGGAATGTGAAAGGGATATTTGATCAAGCCTTTGTTTAAGGCATCTAATGTTTGTCCTTGAGATGGCACCTCTTTCTTCACTTCATCAAGGTTCCTTAGCCTTCCTATGACTTCTTCCTCAAACTTGGAGCTATACTTGGGCCCTTGGTGTTGTCTTGGATGCCCTTGCCCCTCCTCATTTTGTTGTTTCCATGAGAATTTTGGATTCTAGGGGTTGGACATCGTGCCTTGGTTGTTTCAGTTGCCAAAGGCATGCAAAGTGTGCACTTCTTCTTCCTCGGCATGAACTGCCATAGTGGATTGGCTAGAAGAACCACCAGCTTGGTTCTTCATCATATTCATCATATCTTCTATCATTTTCATCATGTCAGGGTTGGCTACAATTCAGGCTAGAACTACTGTAGGAGGTGGAGGGATGTAGTTTCGTTCACAATGTTCCCCTTTAGTTGAAGCTCGGTGGCGAGAATTCTCAACAAGGTGCTCGAACAAGGGCCATGATTTCTCAAGTGGTTTTTTCATGAAGGTGCCTCCACATGATGAATCAACATTATTTTGGCTCAACTCCACTAACTTGGTGTAGAATGCTTAAACTATTTGTCACAAAGGCACCTCGTGATGGGGGCAGTCACGCGGGAGTTTTTGAAACCTTTCCCACACCTCGTGGAAGGGTTCAATTTCTTTTTGTGAGAAGGCAATGATACATCTTCACATTTGGGTCATCTTGGCAATCAGGAAGAACTTCTTAAGAATCTCATTCTTTACGATGTTCCATGTCACCAACTCAGTCTTTGAGATGTACCATTCCTTGGCTTTTTCTTTCAGTGAGAAGGGGAAAAGGGTTTTGCAGATTGAGTCATCGGTGGTGGTGGGTGTGCAGAAAGTGGAACAAGTTTCAAGGAAGGTGTTGATATGGTGGTAGGGGCTCTCATTCTCCATCCCATAGTAATTAGGAAGGAGTCTAAGAAGTGTGGGTGGAATGGAGAAATGTTGACCCAACATTTGGTCAACTAGGGTGGCAATTGAGGAGTTGTAGTTCCCAAGGCAAAGTATTCATAGATAGGGTGGTTGGGTTGTGGTTGAGCATCTCCATGAGGTATTTCAGCTTCATGGTCACCCATCTCAGTTTCTCGGTGTTGTTTGTAGTGGCTTTGGTGTCTCCTTCTATCTACCTCGGGGTCATATAACACCAAGTCGGTAAATTCAAATGTGTATTATGCATGCACAACTCTCACCTGCACAATACACAAACAAGTAAATAAAACCAAGTTAGGACGACAATGTGCAAAAGTAAACAAAGAATAAAGAATAGCAATGATGAGGGTAGTCAGAAAAGCTAAGCTACACTAACTAGCTAGGCCGAGCACCTCTATCCTCGACAATGGTGCCAGAAATCTTGGTGTAATCTTCTCAAGGATACACACTAACCAACTAAAGGTGGCTAGATGCAACCCTAAGGGAAAACACACAGATCTCTCAAAAATTTTATATGGACCAAGTCCAATGCAAAGGCTCAACTAATCGTATGTATTTGTAAGTGCACAGGGTCGTGTTGTAGTATAGGCTAGTATTAAGATTAGGGTCGATCCTCAAGGATAGAGGGGGCACTAGAGCTAGGTTAATGTTAGCTATGTTCCCAAAGAAGAGTCTAGGGTTTGATGGTTTAAAGTTGATTTCGAGTGATTATGCTATGATTTCTAGCAAGAAAGAGCAAGAAAGAAACTAAGTTATCAAAAACCCTAGTTTATCTTAATCAAGTTAAGACTAAGAAACTAGGTAAGACAAACAACTAAACTAGAGCAAGGAGTTACACTATACTAGCAAGGCAAGTTATCAATGAAGAAGCAAGCTGAGCAATAAGACAATCAAGAGCCTAAGTTATCACTAGATAACTAAATTAACACAAGCAAGCTCAAAGGAGCCATAACTACTTGAGAAAGAACTAACTACCAAGAACTAAACAATTAGCTAAGAATTAACAAAGGCAATTGACTAGGCTAGCATTAACAAGCTAAGAAGGCAAAGGTGGGTTTTAAGCAATATGATGGATAGGTCGTCCGTTTGGGAATGAAATTTGATATTAGTTGGGGGAAGGTCAACATAGTATGCAAAACTCATATTTCAATCTAGATTACCAAACCAAACAACAAGGCTAGTGCTATTAGAATATACCTTATACTACTAGTTGGAGAACTAGGGATAGGTGTAATTCTAATAGTACTTGGCAATTCTAGGTTTCTATGGTAAGTGGTATTGGGGAATTGGGAGCCAAGGTAGAAATGGGAGTAGAGATGAGGGTGTCTCACCTCATATTACTTGCCATCTAGCCTTTAGGAAACTCTAGGCAATTGCACTAATCACACTTACACTATCTACTTAGATCTCGCACTTACTTGTATAAGAAGGGATATGTAGGTAGGAACAAAGGGGGCTAGCTAGGGATCCACTAATTGGACCTAGGAGCCATTCCTAAGATTGCCACATACATTCCATTTCATCCTAGAAGCTAAGTGTCATCAAGCATCACAAAACAAGCAATTTATGTTTAAAAGCACAAACCACATGCAAGATAATGGGAAATGAGACAGAAGCAAGAGGCAATCATCGTAGAATGAAATTATGTTCAATACAAGATATTTTTCCCCAATATGGTATCAAAGTCACATTTTAACCCCAAACAACCCACCACTAGGGGCTTAGCCAGACATGCTCAAGTAAAAGATAAAAGAAATGAGAAGAATGGGGTAGGAATCCATGGAGCTCAGAGTAGCTTCTTCTTCTTCACCTCCTAGATACTATAGGGCGTGGCTTCACCTCCAATGGGGGGTTAAAAGCATGGAGATATGGGGGATTATGGTAGGGAACCTAGAAAACTAGTTTTGTATGGTGGAAATGGAGTGAAAAATGGAGTGGGAGGTAGGTGAGTAGAGTAAATGCAAGGAAGGGGATGAAGGAGCTCTAGAGTATCTAGGAAGAGTATAAGGGAATCTAACCTTTGTGTTGTGGCCGCCACCTATGTATATATAGTGGTGGGGAGGCATTAGGGTAAGTAGGGGTAAAGTGGGAAAAATAGTGGAGAAAATGGGTAGGTTTAGGTGGTCACCACGGTCGTGGTGTGGTGCCACGACCATGGTGGGGGTTGCATGGCACAGTTATGGGAAGTGGAATGGATGAGGTGGAAAGTGGAGTTGGAAGTGTAAGTGTGTGTGGTGGCCATGGTCGTGGCGGGGTGCCACGGTTGTGTTGGGTAGAGGATACCATGGCCGTGTGGGATACCACGGCCATGTTGGAGGAGGTAGCCATGGGTGAGGTCGCTCTGAGGTCGTTGTGTCTTCAACTCACCATGGGTGAGGTGGCCTTCAAGGACCACGGTGGTGCCGAGGGCCATTATTGTGGTCATTCACGTGTAAATTGAATCAAGTCCATGTTGATTTTGGGGATGTTCATGCATAAATCACTGTAGTCGTCTTACTGACCATGGGCAAGGTGGGAGGCGCTGGCCACGGCCGTGCTAGGGTCCACAGTCGTGGGGTCTTCAGTGACCACGGTCGTTGTAAAGAAGTGAGATCACCTCTCTACTAAATATGGTAAACAAAATCCAATGAATAGCAGTGAAAGTTAAAATTTTGACTATATTCAATTTAATAAAGAGTACATTAAAACTTTCCTAATAAGGGCGTACACGCCTCTATACAAAAGGGATCTAAGTAGAGGGAAACTCAACTACATTAATATGTCTCCAATTAAAATAACTTAACAAATAGTCCATGATGGAAGGATTAACTCCTTTTACTAGGCTTAGGCTAGTTCACCATGCTCCTGTTACGCACTCTGATCCTAAACCTAGGTGGTTAGGATCACCCAGCAAGAGGAGAATAAAGTATGTGTCAAATAAATGAATAAGGACAAACATAAAGTAAAGTATTGAATGATAAAGAATTGTTATGCTAAGAGGGTCAAAAGTATGAGGCAAATAAATAAGAATTCTGCCAAGTCAAATAATAGTAAAAATTTTGCATGCATGATTTAATATGACTACATTAAGCTAATATAGGGCTGAGGCACCTACCTAACCTCAACCAAAACAAATAGGTGAGGGAGAGTGGTCACATTCCCAAACACCTACAATATATATAAAAGTGAGGAGAGTGGTCACATTCCCCATGGCTCATGCCCAAACTATGGGTGGTTTGTACTCATGTACACTACATTAGTTAATTAGTCATTTTCATCATCATGCTAGAAGAATTTATATGGTAGATTTAAGTAATTGTTAACTTTTACAAGTGGGGTCCAAGACCCTAGTATAATTGAAATGAAATAAAAATAATTATTAAAACTAAGGTATAGGCCCATGCCTCATTGGGAAAATAAGATTGGATAAAAATATGCCCAACTTAGGGTTAGAGTGCACATACATAAATAGGATTGCACATACACAAACCTCATCTGGAGTCCTAGTAATCACTTTCATCACTAAGTTTATTCCAAGAGCACTTTATCCTAGTTACAATTATATCACGAATATTAGGGTTTATAAAACATAATGTATAAGAAAACCCTAATTTTGGACCTTCTATGAAAACCATTTATTTTGGACTTGAAAACTATGCCAATCGATTACTTGGATTCTCCTGATTAAGAAAACACGTTATTTCTTAAATTTGGAGTTAAAATGGATTAGTTACATATTTAAAGGCTTTTTATATAATTAAATGGTATTTATGACAAACATCAAAATAGGGATACAAATCAATACTTAAAAACCTCACATTCACATTCCTTTTAAAAAATCATTTCCAACGAGTATTTATTTGTATTTTTCTGATAAAGGCTCGATTTACTGTGAATTATTAAAGAACTGACCAATAGAAATGTGAGATAAATCCACATGGCCGATAATTTATGCAAAAGAGAAGAGAGAAGGGGGCTGGCCCACGTGACATGGCCCAATCATGGGTGGGAACATCATGGGTCAGTGCCCGCATGGTCTCAGTCAAAGGTGAAACAAAACAAAGCGAAAAGGTAGATATACCCTCGCAAGGAAAAATAAAGAAAGAGGAGAAGGTGAGAGCAGAAGTGGGAAACCACCAAGGGGGTTCATCCCCTAGCTCTCTCCAGCCATGCCACAAGCATCTTGAACTAGATTTGGGCGATTCTGCTATACTCGATAGAATAAGGAACTGAAGGTCATAAAATGGAGAGTAGGGGATGACGAAGTCACCTCAGCTCAGAATTTGTATGTCAGTGTCACCGCTAGTCCTGGAGGAGCGCCACAAAATCAGGGTGGAAATTGAGATTGTGGTGTATGTATGAAGGAGATCCACGCAAATTGATAGGAGGATTTGTTTACTTATGCTCTGGTGAAGACGTCGATACTGATATTTATTGGTGGGGTGGAGACCCTTGGCCTAGATGAGTTGGCCGTGAGAGAGCTTCTAGCTGGGCATTGGGCATTGGACATTGGGCATTTTACACTCAGTGTGTTTTAGCACATGATTGAGGGCTCAGATGAAATGGGAGAGAGAGGCAAATTCAATGGCAGAGGAATCATGTAAAACGGTTAAGCATTGCTCGAGAAACGATTCAGAGATCTCAGCCTGTACAACGGTTGCCTCTGACTCGCGCCTTAACTAAGTAAGACAATGACTCAGGGCCGTCAGATCGCAGATCTAATGGTTGGAGTCATGCACGTCATTTGGTTTAATGAGAGTAACACATGACATCGATTAAAGCCGAAATCATAGGTTAAATGCAGTGTATAAATGAAATTGAAATCAATTCTAGGTTAAACTTTATTCAAACCTTTCAAAATTGATTTGGAGGGTCAAATATTGACCAAATGACCCCAAATTTGAACCATAGGCTAATATTAATGCCTAGATTAATTCTATGCAATTAGATTTTCATTTTGTAAAAGATTTGGCCCTTAATCACCATATTGACCATTAATGTATTTTAAAGGGAGAATTAATATGAAAAGACATTTCTTAACAATTCCTTAAGTAGAAATTCGAAATGGATATTATAAAATCATTCAAGAGTCATGTCACACCTCATATTCTCCTTTTTATTGCTTAAATAATATTTAGGAGGAGAGAGGGAGGAAAAGGGTTTTTATCTCATTAACTAACTCAACTCCTCCTTAATTCTTATTTCTTATCCCAAAAAGCCACAAAGACTCTAAATTAGTATAATCTACTAATTATCTCTCATTAATGATAATTTTGCATTGTTAGACTCTAATTAACACACTAGTTGATCTATTTGTGCAAAAACCCATTCATTGTCATGAATGTGGGTAAATATAGTTCCAACCATTAAGGGTTTCTCAATTTCAACATTGAGGACAAACAAGATTTAAAAGATAGGAAAATTTAGGAAAAAGGAACAAAAGGATATGAAGGAAATAAAATCTTCAAAATGGGTTAAATTTCAAATAAACCCAAGATTCAATATGTTATAGCACTCCACCCCTTAAAAAGGATTTTGTCCCCAAAATCTCAACAAGAGGGAAGGATGAATACGTAATATCCCAACATTAAGCAACTAGGTGGTTACTTCTAATCTATGGTACTTCACATGCTCTACTCATAAGTCAGGTTTTACTAAGGTTTCCACTGTTCATATTACCTTTTATCAAACATAACACAATTACCAATTTTGGCTTATTAGGATTATCTCCATTATGAAGTTACATCATTTTTTTATTACTTATGTCGTGTTATGTTCACATTGTTTGTAAAAAGATTTATATCTCAAAATTATGTACAAATCATATGCATTTCACATTTACTAATTAATAATTTTAAGCACAATTAGGGTTTACTAAATCATCTCAATATTTATAAATATGTTAGATCACAATCATTAATAACTTGAATTCTATGCATCATTATCCTCATAATACCATTATGTAGAATTATCATGGATTATTTTGTAAGAAATAGATAATATTATTTAACAAGTTATTAAGTCTAAATAATGTCACATTAATTTCTTATATCTATATTACACATTGTCACATCACTTTTCATACTCACATTAATGTCATCACTAACCATTTTATCCTATTTACGCTTCATATTAAAATTTATGCATTTAACATCACAATAGGCATTTGGAATTATTCTAGACTTAATAAGCATACTTATGCAAATCCAATTACTCGTAATCACATTTATATGTATTTTAGTGAATAAGGTGGAACACATTGCATATTAATGAATTGATTCGTATACCAAGTTATGCTTAGGTGGTTATATTCCATTTATATGTATCAAGGTATATTATATGATGATGACACCTAATATCACTAATGTATCATGAAGTCATTAAGGATACATATGTATATATGTTGAGGTTAGATGATTACATATTAGGGTTTAGGTCAACATGACCATTACATGTTATGCATTATTAGCATGCATTAGTACCATTTATCATATCATTAGGGTGACATGGTCAACATTATGTGTATTCACAATTAGTGAGTTACTCATATTAAGTATTTGTTGGGGTTCAAGCAGATGAACTATTCATTAGGTGACTTATTAGTATATAAAAAAAACATGTTAAATTATAATTATAATTTGTTTGGTCAATACTAATCATATAAGCTCACTAATCTGTTATTTATGGAGTTAGGGTTTCAAATTCCAAAGTGGCTAGATTTTGCTATGTTATAGGATTCCATCCCCCTAAAAGGGATTTCGTCCTCGAAATCAGCAAATGCAAAATCTATAAAGGTACTACTACTACCACTACTCCACCCTTTAAAAGGGTTGACCTACCAAGTCAAACTAAACTTGAGGTAAAAGAGTGAGTCTATTAAACCATGTATAAGATCCAACACTTAATTGTCTTACTAATCAATATTACTAAACTTCAAAGTCTAGCATAGGGTAGACTACCTCTAAACATGGAAAATCTAAGACTCGTATAAGTAACTTATGGGATACAAGGTGATTCTGTGTGGTTACCCAAATCATCATATTAGGGTTCTAAGGATACTCAACATTGAGGTTATTGTCTAAGGCTGTGTTTGGTACGTGGTGATAAAATTGATGGTTATGGTGATAGGGATGGTGATGGTGATAGTGACGGTGATGGTGATAGGGAAATTATTAAAGTGTGTTGTTTGGTAACATGTGCATGGTGATAAGGATGGTGATTGTGAAAAACTTAAAAAATGTTGTTTGTTACATGGTTATAGTGATGGGGAGGGGAACTTATTTTATAAAAAACACCCTACACAATTAAGAATCATATTTATTACAACGTTTTTTTGTACATTTGTCTAAATAAGTAGTGGAGTCTTGCAAAAAACTTCTTTCACCATGATTCACCATGCTTTTCCATGGGGACAAAAACAAATCAAAATTCACCACAGATTCACCATGGATTCACCATGATTCCCTATCACCATGGAAAACAAACAACATTTTTATTTCACCATCATTCCCTATCACCATGATTCACCATGTAACAAATGCAACCTAAAGGTATGTTATTTTGGACAATAGTATCAACTCAGGTGAGGCCAGTTTCATATGGATCCGGGAGTCCTCGTAAACCAAGATAGTGGCACGGAGGAAAATATTACCAGCCCCCAGACCTTGACCCTTTCTAGGCACCCTTGCTTTCAAATTATGTCCTAGTAGTACCTAATAGGATAATCACCTAAAAGTTGACTAAAGATATTTCTAAGATGAAACTATTATGGTCCTAAATCAACCTTTTACCATAGGTCAATTCTAAGATGAACTAAAGGGAAATTATATGAGGTAAGGGTTTCTAACTAAGGAGACAAATTGAAATAGTCAAGACTCTAACTACCATTGGATCTGATACCATGTTGTAAATAAGTGAGATCACCTCTCTACTAAATATGGTAAACAAAATCCAATGAATAGCAGCGGAAGTTAAAATTTTGACTATATTCAATTTAATAAAGAGTAAATCAAAATTTTCCCAATAAGGGTGTACATACTTTATACAAAAGGGATCTAAGTTGAGGGAAACTCAACTACATCAATATGTCTCCAATTAAAATAACTTAACAAATAGTCCATGATGGAAGGATTAACTCCTTCTCCTAGGCTTAGGCTAGTTCACCATGCTCCTATTGCGCACTCTGATCCTAAACCTGGGTGGTTGGGATCACCCAGCAAGAGGATAATAAAGTATGTGTCAAATAAAGGAATAAGGACAAACATAAAGTAAAGTATTCAATGATAAAGAACTGCTATGCTAAGAGGGTCAAAAGTACGAGGCAAATAAATAAGAATTCTGCCAAGTCAAATAACAGTAAAAAAATTTCATGCATGATTCAATATGACTACATTAAGATAATATAGGGTTGAGTCACCTACCTAACCTTAACCAAAACAAATAGGTGAGGGAGAGTGGTCAAATTCCCAAACACCTATAATATATATATAAGTGGGGAGAGTGATCACATTCTCCAGGGCTCATGCCCAAACTATGGGTGGTTTGTACTCATGTACACTACATTAGTTAATTAGTCATCTTCATCATCATGCTAGAAGAATTTATATGGCAGATTTAAGTAATTGTTAACTTTTGCAAGCGGGGTCCAAGACCCTAGTATAATTGAAATGAAATAACAAGAATTATTGAAACTAAGGTATAGGCTCATGCCTCATTGGGAAAATAGGATTGGATAAAAATATGCCCAACATAGGGTTAGAATGCACATACATAAATAGGATTGCACATACACATACCTCATCTGGAGTCCTAGTAATCACTTTCATCACTAAATTGATTCCAAGAGCACTTTATCCTAGTTACAATTATATCACGTGTATTAGGGTTTATAAAACATAATGTATAAGAAAACCCTAATTTTTGACCTTCTATGAAAACTATCAATTTTGGACTTGAAAACTAGGCCAGTCGATTACTTGGATTCTCATGATTAAGAAAACACATTATTTCTTAAATTTGGAATTAAAATGGATTAGTTACATATTTTAAGGCTTTTTATATAATTAAAATGATATTTATCAAAAACATCAAAATAGGGATACAAATCGATACTTAAAAACCTTAAATTCATATTCCTTGTGAAAAATCCTTTCCAATGAGTATTTATTTGTATTTTTCTGATAAAGGCTCGATTTACTGTGGATTATTAAAGAACTGCCCAATAGAAATGTGAGATAAATCCATGTGGCTGTTAATTTATGCAAAAGAGAAGAGAGAAGAGGGTCAACCTGCATGACATGGCCCAATCACGGGTGGCCACATCATGGGTCAGTGCTAGAATGGTCTTAGTCAAGGGTGAAACAAGACAAAGCGAAAAGGTGGATATACCCTCACGGGGAAAAACAAAGAAAGAGGAACGGGCGAGGGCAGAAGTGGGAAACCACCGAGGGGGTTCATCCTCTAGCTCTCTCCAACCATGCCACGATCAGCTTGAACCCGATTTGGGTGATTCTGCTATACTCTATCGAACGAGGAACTGAAGGTCGTAAAATGGAGAGTAGGGGACGACAAAGTCACCTCAGCTCGGAATTTGTATTTCGGTGTCGCCGCTAGTCCTGGAGGAGCACCGCAAGGTCAGGGTAGAAATTAGGATTGTAGTGGATGTATGAAGGAGCTCTGGGCAAATTGATAGGAGGATTCATTTGCTTATGCTTTGGCGAAGACGCTGGTACTAATATTTATAGGTGGGGTGGCGACCCTTGGCCTAGACGAGTTGGTCGTGATAGAGCTTCTAGTTGGGCATTGAGCATTCGCACTCAGTGCATTTCAGCACATGAGTGAGGGCTCGAATGAAATGGGAGAGAGAGGCAAATTAAATGGTGGAGGAATCACATAAAATGATTAAGCATTGCTCGAGAAATGATTCGGAGATCTCAACATGTACAACAGATGCCTCTGACCCACGCCTTAACTGAGGAAGACGATGACTCAGGGCTGTCGGATCGCAGATCCAACGGTTGGAGTCACATGAATCATTTAGTTTGATGAGAGTAACGTGTGACAATGAATAAAGCCAAAACCATAGGTTAAATGTGGTGTATAAATGAAATCGAAATCAATTCTAGGTCAAACTTTATTCAAACCATTCAAAATCGATTTGGAGGGTCAAATATTGACCAAATGACCCCAAATTTGAACCATAGGCTAATATTAATGCCTAGATTAATTCTATGTAATTAGATTTCGTTTTGCAAAATATTTGGCCCTTAATCACCATATTGACCATTACTGTCTATATTATTGTATTTTAAAGGGTGAATTACTATGAAAAGACATTTCTTAGAAATGCTTTAAGTATAAATTTGAAATTGATATTATAAAATCATTTAAGAGTCATGTCACACCTCCTATTCTCCTTTTTATTACTTTAATAACAATTAGGAGGAGAGAGAGAGAGGAAAAGGGTTATTATCTCATTAACTAACTCAACTCCTCCTTAATTCTTATTTTTTATCCTAAAAAGCCACAAAGGCTCTAAATTAGTATAATCTACTAATTATCTCTCATTAATGGTAATTTTGCATTATTAGACTCTAATTAACACACTAGTTGAGTTATTTGTGCAAAAACCCATTCATTGTCATGAATGTGGATAAATATAGTTCCAACCATTAAGGGTTGCTCAATTTCAACATTGAGGACAAAGAGGATAGAAAAGATAGGTAAATTTAAGAAAAAGGAAAAAAAGGATATGAAGGAAATAAAATCTAGAAAATGGGTTAAATTGCAAATAAACCCAAGATTCTGTATGTTACAGCCATTGTGATGACCACGAACGTGGTCATTCATATGTAAATTGAGCGACTTCCCTGTGACTTTTGGAGCTTCATTCCCCACAACTGTGGTGATGTGACACGGTCATTATGGGGCTTCTTGGTGCTGATCTCCACTTCATCTTCTTCATCTAGCCTCCTTTTGATTTGAATTGCTCTTGTGCATTCAAGGGAAGCTCGGGAAAGAGATAGGTCCACTTTTGGGTTGTAAGAACCCAATGACGTTCTTCATCTCTCTCTCATGCATCAATGCATGCATAAGTGCCCTGAAATACACACAAAAGGAGGTATAAGTGCATTTGTCATAAAAGATCATATTAGGGGAACTAGCTTGTAATCTACAATGTTTATATATGATTATCATGCAAAAAGACACATGATGAAGTCCTAAAATAAGGTTGCATCAGTCATGCAGATTGTGATTTATGGGTTTAGATAATAAAAAATTAACTGCCATAGTGTCTTGTGTTGTCTAGTGTGCTATTCATGTATTTCAAAATTGAAAACAGCATAATCATGAACAAGATCAAGCAGTTAGTCATTAATCTTAAAGAAGTGATATGATGTCTTGTTTAAGTTTGTGGAATGCGGGAGGGGCGACTAGAGAGGCAATTGGGTGAGCAACAGAGAAGTAGAGTCGTATAGTCACCATGGTAATCCCAGAGTCTCAGGGCCAATGATTATGATAGCATGAGGAAGGTACCTCCTCACTTGTCAATTTTGGTTGTGAAGGAGGATATATGTTTATTTTCTTCGGTCTCTTTGACACAAAGCCAGGGATTTTAAAAGAGTTAGCCCAAATTGATGGAGGGAAAGATTGTTTATCCAAAGCGTATGGTGCAACACTAAATAGAACAATGGAAGTGAGTGGTTGTCAGGTATGTAACTGTCCTCAAACCTCACTAGAAAACCCTTGCTACTCACTTATCACAAATCTATAAGGTCAAGGGGTTGATCGAGGTGAGATCAAGAGGTAAGTGTTTCTTTCTCATTATGTTCTCCAATGATGAGGATATGGTGACTACTTTAGAAGGGGATATATGGTATGTCATGGAGAAGCCCTTGATTATCAAGCATTGGCAGAGGGGTGACTCCATGGAGAAGTTAAAACTGACAAAAATTCCATTTTGGATCAAAATGCATGACCTTCCTTTAGAACTTTGGGATGATGAAATGTTCAGATACATCAGATCCTTCTTGGGAAACCCTTTGCGTACATATAACCTTACTCTTTCATGCTTAATATTGGAATTTGTATTCTTGTAGGTCCTAGTACTAATTGAGTTTGATTACCCAAAAGAACTTGTTATTCAAAGTGAGGATGGTACTACTGATGTTATAAAATTGAAATATGAATGGGAACCTACAATGTGCTTCTCTTGTGGAAATTTCAGACATGAGGTACTATGGTAGATGGTTTGGCACATAAGGATAAAAACCAAGCCTTCTTATAAAAAGAATAGAATCTAGATACTTAAGAATATAGTTGTGGTTGAAAATGATGACTCAAGGTCAAATTGACTCTCAAATTCTAATTGAATAAACCCTTGTTTTGATGATGACTAACCATTCCACTTATTTGTGTCTAATGCTTCTACTTGAGTGATTTTAGATTAGGAATAGACACACTCCAAATGCCCTAACTTGTGCATCGTAACTTGGAGAAAGACAAGTAAAATTAATGCAAGTGAACTTTTATGGAAAAGGCCTTAAATCAATTAGAATCATGTTGTAAATCACTTGTAATGATTGTATGACTTGTTATTAAGCTTAAAAAAATCAATATCACTTAAATCGAATATTTAAGCACTTTCATGGAATTTTCTAAAATTCATCACATGGGCTTTTGTCAGTCGAGTTTCATCTAGGATAAACTCAACCGACAGCCTTGATGGATCTTGGGAACTACTAGGGTCGGCCAAGTTTCCCTAGGACAAACTCAAATGACACCTCTGCTCAGGAAAGTCAAATTTAAATTGTCAATCGAGTTTCATCCATGATAAACACGACCGACAACTCAAATTTGTTTTGGCGCATAGTGTTATTGGTCAAGTTCCCCAAAAGTAAACTCGACCAACTGCACTGTATAGAATGTGTAGAAAAAGTATTTCAGTCATTGAAGTGATGCAAAACTCAAAAATAGATCTGTTGCAACACCCAAGACTACTAGAATTTGTCCTTAAGTGCTTCCACTGGCTAGGAGGCATCCTAAACTATAAACAGGACCCCTTGGGCTTCATACCATGGTTAGACAAGCATTATGAAGGTTCCTATATTATAGTTGAGTGCCTCAAAGAGTCTCCTTCCATTCTTAAGTTTAATCACTTGCTACATCCATTAGAGTGAGTAGGAGATTTGTTAGAGAGTTAGTACTACATGTATATCTTGTAAGGATCTCACTTCCTCCAACTCCCAATCTCTCTTTCTACCATGAAGATGAAGGTTCTCTCTCTTAGCTAAGAGAGGTGAAGAATAAGAAGGGAAGAAGTCCCTTGATGAAAGATTCTCCTTAGTGAAGGTGAAGTCAAAGGAATAAGATCCAAGTCAAGAGTGGGTAATTCCTTCAAGGTTAAAGACTTGTTGCAAGAGTGGGTAAGTCCTTGGTGAAGGCAGAAAACTCGTTGCAAAAGTGGATAAGTCCTTGGTGAGGTAGAAGACTCTTAGTCATGGATGGGTAAGTCCTTTATGAGGTTATTGGCTCTGTTATCCTCAAAGGGAACGTTGGGTATCTTTGTCTCTGAAAAGAAAGGTCATATGTTGTAACTCTTATATTAGAATATAAGGAGTGAGACATGGTTAAAAAATCCTAGAGGTTGACCTCTCTAGGTAGTGGATGTACACTCTCCTAGTTTGGACTTTGGAACCACTATACATAGCTTGTGTTCTTATTCTTATTCTCTCTCTCACTTGCTATGTATCATTAGTACAAAAATTACCTCTAGCCTTGGTTAAAAAGATCCTATAGCTTCAGTTTAAGATCAACACTTAAGTGGGCAACACTACACTTATAGGTCTAAGATGTTGGCTTTTTGGAAACGTGCAAACCGATGATGGAGATCCAACCTTAGTTGTGATGATAAAAGAAACTAACACATTAAGAATTTGAGTTGTTGGTTTAGGAAACCATACCGACATCACAAAAGCCATACCAAGTCATATCTGTAATTGTTAAAGGTTCTTAAGTCGTCAGTTTAGAAACCAACCAACACTAGTTTAGCATCTAAGTCATTAGTTTCAGCGATAACAACCAAAAATCAAGAGTTATAGTGACGATTATATCAAGTAAATTAACAACCATGACCGTGCTGACTAGCATGGGCGTGCTACCCAGCACATCCATTTTAATTTAGACCTATAATGTCAGTTTCATGCCTATAACCAACGATTCAGACCTACAACCATGGTTTCTTTGCAACAAATGATGACTTTGTTTTTTTAAAATAGTAGGTATGTAGACCTACTGTCCAGTTGGTCAGTAGAATACAGATGTTGTAGTTCAGAACTGGAGTTCTGAACTTTAGGTTAACAACATCATGTGAGTTTAGCTTAACAACAGACCACCAAACCTGCAATAACAAACATAATATGCACATAATCCTATTCATTCTCCAATTCCATTCTCATCACATGTGCAAACATAATTCTATTCATTCATTTTCACATTCATTCGCACCACATGATACTTCATTCACATATGCACCAATTCCATTCTCATGACATGTAGAAACACAATCCATTCATTCATCATCACATTCACACATGTATATGTATATCATCATTCACATATGCACCAATAATGTACCACATCAAATTTAAAGTTGCAAGAAGTCATAAGCACCACATGTACATATAGATATAATGGCATCAAAGTTTATATAACTCAATCTTTTTCCCAATAAAATTCAAAGTTCACATCCTTAATGCAAGCTTGTTCCCATTGTTCTCGTATCTCATCTAGTTGTTCTATCGTATAGGGATTTTTCGTGTCAAACACCTGCAAATAGAATGTGACATATACAATTAAAAGTTTGATATTTTCATATATATTATCAAATGAGACCATTACTTAAGATAATCAAGACTATATATATACATATATATATATATATATATATATTACATTTTTTATGCAATTGATGTCTAGTGCATATATGACAATCTTCTCCACATACTGTATCACTTAGTATTCGCATGCCCCACCATTGTCTTGAACAACGCACTATAAATATCAAGATACAAAATGTTAATAAATAAAAATAAGCATTGTTGGCATAAAAATACATTGGAGTTAGAAAATTACATCAACATCCTACCAAGTTATCACTTTCTTTTTTTGTCCACCTTTCCTTCGGCCCTTTTGAAATCTTTTACATCCCTATACGTTAATGTAGCATATTGAATTGCATTTGTAAATAATCATGTAATAATATATGTTAATGAATATAAATATAAAATTTACTCACATGAATAATGTTGTTTTCAATTCATGTCCCCCATTGTCTACTTCGTGACCGTTAGGATCTAGATAATGCATAGTTAGTGTCGTGGGGACAATAACCAATAACACCCACTGGTTATTCCTGAGTGAAAAGAAGTCAAACAAAATAAAACTCACAATCAAATGTAATTCTTAAGTCAAAATTGTAAGCAGAGTAAGTAGACTTGCTCAACATTATATGAAGCTAAGATCACACTCTTTTTCTCTTAACCAAAATATTTAAATGTGGTAGAGAAGTATTGGGTAAAATATGCATGGTTTTTAACTACACGACTAATCAATTATGGAACTAGAAATGGCACATAGGGCAGTTTAAACTCTTTACATACCTTATGTAAGCGGCTGCAAAACGTGTATCATGTATACATTAACATATAAGAAAATAGAACAACATATATAATTATGTATTTAGCTAAATAAATATCTCATCATATTCAAACTTCTACTACACATGTATTCAACCAAGCATAAGT
Source organism: Alisma plantago-aquatica (assembly GCA_963693085.1). Taxonomy (NCBI): domain Eukaryota; kingdom Viridiplantae; phylum Streptophyta; class Magnoliopsida; order Alismatales; family Alismataceae; genus Alisma; species Alisma plantago-aquatica. Next base: position 198,909,000 of record OY856413.1, on the reverse strand, counting down.
AAACATCTCCAAAACATATTGCAAAAATATACTAGTATCATGAGGTTGGCCTACAACTTCCTCCTTAATAAGGACCATCATAGGTGACCCTTCTTCAAAGTTGCCTATCCATATTGTCATACCCTTGACCCAGCTAGTCAAATAGGTACTTTGTAATTTAACCAAGTAATTTAGGAGGAGGTGGAGGTGGAGGATGAGTTGTAGGGGTTTTCTTAGGCGTTGTGTCCTGCATATATGTAATCTCATATAAATTGTCATTTATATAGAGATACAAACACAATGTAAGTTTAGCATACATCGATATAGACAACTCCCAATTTGGGTCACACAACCACACTGCCTTTTGCTTCACCTATCGTCTTGTGCTTGGGATGGTCATATGGTAGTGCATTCTGCTTCCAAGTGGCATAGACAAGCCTCGACATCATGCAAACCACATTGGAGGACATTGGAGCACCCTGAATCGTGTCACCTATAAGGGTGGGTAAGCATCACCCACATCAATGACATATCCTTGTAATAAAAGACGGCATGGCCTCAACCCCTACAAATTTGCATAGAGTATTATGTATATACCTAAACTCAAACATATTATACAAATCATTATGAAAGACTATAATGATATAAAAATACTTAGATCGGGCGTGCTAGGTGGTGGGTCAATGGGATTACTCCCAACCACCTCTGTCATAGGAGGGTCCACCCTGTATGAAGAGCGGGGCACCACAAGAACTATCTGAGAAGAATGAAACTTTCTCACTGCTTCCTCTATACCCTTTGTAATCATCTTTTGTACCTTTTCTTTTGAGAATCCCCCTTTCTGGACAGATTTGCACTAATGCTCTGATGGCCCAAAGAAGGCTCTTATACTGATGCCAATGCCACCAACCCTAACACACCCAAGATGCTATGGGTTACCTAGAGCAACTGTCAATTCATCCCTTGTGCCCTTAGGGGCAAAGTTGCCTTGTTTCCTTTTCTCGTGGAGCTCCTGCTAATAATCACCATTAGTAATTGGTAAGTAAAACATAACAATCATCAATACTAATTACTCTAAGAGTTGAATTTTACCATTTTTGTAGTTGCCTTAGCAGTTGCGGGGTTGGGTATATATCCAGATTTGGTTTGCCTCCCAGCTATCCATAGATCATGGAAAAGTAGAGGTTCAATAGTAGTAGAGGACTCGACAGTCCTAGTAGTAGGCTACTAAGAAGAAGACACATGTACTAGCTTTTGGCGAAGATTTGCATAGCCACCTGGACCCATCGTGTGGTTGTGCACATTCTTTCCACGCCTTTCTCTTTGAGAATTGCCATTTCATGTAGGTCCATTTTGGATTTGATACCATCTTTGGTCTTACTTGGTATATTCAACAGAGTACCAATGACACTATCACATATATTTTTCTCAACATGCATTACATCAATATAATGCCTAACTACTAAAGAACTCCAATAAAGAAGATCTCAGAATATTGATCTCTTCTTGTATAAAGATTTGTCACTCTATGTGGGAATGGTACATTGTGATCTATTACTGAATGCATTGACAAAGTCTTTTACTCTTTCATGAACAACCTCCCCTAATATAGGTTTAGGGGCACTGCGTTCCTCATTTTATCCATTGAACGCTTTGTGCAACCTTTGGTAAGGATGAAATTTTGGAAGAAACCTTTGATGAACAAGATATACAGTCTTGTCACCATATTTTAGTCATATTAAATCAGTGCTCTCTTCACACATAGGGCATGCTTTGGATCCTTATACATTGTATCCAGATAAATTCTCGGATGGAAAGTCATGTATAGTGCAAAACAACATAGCATGCAAATGAAATGTCTCTCTACGTGAAGCATCATAGGTCATCACGTCTTATCCTCATATTTTCTTTAAGTCATCAATCATAGGTTCACGATAAACATTGATATCATTTCTAGGTTTTTTAGGGCCCAATATCAACAACAACATAACGTACTTATTTTTCATACACAACTAAGGAGGAAGATTGTATATAATAATCATAGCATGCTAAGTGTTATGTTGGTTGTTAAATGTGATGTATGGATTCATCCCATAAGTACAAAGCCCAAGTATTAGATTCCTGACTTCTTCACCAAATTTAGGGTACAATAAATCAATCTATTTGCACTACAGTGAATTAGACGCATGTCGTAGGACCCCATCATTATTTTTCTTTACCTCTCCATGCCACCTTAAATTCTCTACATCCATGAGATTGGAAAATGAGCATTGAAACTGTGGTATTATAGGTAGATGTCACATTACCTTGGTAGGAGAGCCAGATTTGGACTTCCCCAAAGTCATCATTGTTGGGTTTTGTGGAGAAAATATGCACGGCGGAAGCAACAAAAATTCCACTCAACCTGAAACAGGATCTCGTCGACAACAGCGTATTTGGAAGCAGTGTTTGTAGGATATAACTTATCACGGAGCAAGTCCGGTGATGTCCTACTGCACAAAGGTGTGCAATGACGTTGGCCTACATGGATGGAACTTCTCTCCCGTTCGCTGTCGTAGGAAGATCCGGCGGCGCTCCTTTCGTGCGATGATGTACGCCACTCATAACGTGCACGGATGGTCGTCAATGTTCTCTGAATGCATGCGTCTCAGCGTCTGTGTCTCTACTTCGTCCACGCGGATGGACTGGAACTCTACGTCGCGCTTCCTAAGCTAGCGAGAAGGAGTCATGTCTATGCGGCGGTGTGATAGCGGCGCGTTGCTCTCCTTTCTCTCCTAAGGACGGTGACAACTAGGGTTTACGTACGTGAGTGTAAACTGAAAAGCCTCTCTCAATATCTTATATAGATATAGACCGTCAATCCTCCTTTAAATAGGAGACAAAGGGAAGTAGGGTTTCCTAAACCCATCGGTAAACAGAAACACTACGTTAATTAAAACGCTCGTGGATTAATTAGAATATTCTAGAATTCATTAATTAACCAAATAATTGCATTAATTGATTAATTAATATCCGACTCCATGCAATCGCTTGGGATGGATCTATGGGTATATATACCAACAGACTCCCACTTGCACTTAGAGCCAGTCACTCCAATATTATTCTAATCCATTTCATAAACATTTTAGTAATCAATGTGATTCGGAGCAATTCCAATCAAATTCACAATTATACTCCTAGTCCAACACATCCTATGTGTGTGACCCGGTAGGCTCCAAATTACGTTGGCAGTGATATCCACAATCATATTATGATTTCACAAGCAACGACTGGTATCTAGCAAGACTTCATTGCCACCCAAGTAATTGGAGAAGTTGGAGAACAACTTAACCTATCATTCATGACTGGTGTTACATTGATTGTATAGTTCCTTTGTCACTGATATCCGGATTGAACTCGAGTCATGGAATTGTTATCCTTTTCAACGTTCAATCCATGTTCTTTGAACTAGAGCAGACTGTCTGAGATATATGTAATCTCAATATCACATATTGACTCACATCAGCATGGCCATGCATTTCTCAGTCTCGCTTATCAAGTGGCCGGAATATCAAACTCCCGTAGGAAGGACAAATTCTATTTACATCACTCACAGTCATCCCCATGTGTCACAGTGCACCCAAGCACCATCTTTATGGCAATCCTTATTCAGGACCATAGTAGATGATGTCAAAGTACACTGAACGACAAGTGACAAGTGTAGTGACTTTAGGTCTAAGAACCACAATCACCACCATCATTATGAGATGTGACTCTAACTACCAATCATGGTATCCATGTGTCACTCTCAAGGTGGGTCTATCCGATACATTGTTCTCTAACAAGTATCTATGTATTTGGTTTGATATCTCCATATCATGGATAATGAGATTCTTCCATCAACCAACATACATTCTAATCTTATGTGTTATTGATGTCTATGGATATTTCCACAATAACAACCGATTAGGGACAAAATAAGAATACATACTCTTAGCATACATATGATCTCACTGTTCAGGTCATCAACCCGAAGACATATGTCATTGAGTATATTATTCTATAGACATCTATAAGTTTTATGGTCATCTCACAATATAAAACACAAACATATAGATTGGAAACTTGCCTTTATTGATATGATCAATGTAGTATTACAAATCATTTACATAGTATCCCATTATAATCATCGAATGATAGTCTCTATGGGCATACATACCAACAGATTCCCACTTGCACTTATACCCAATCACTCATGAATCTCAATCCAAGTGATCGAACATGTCCGTCATGTTTCTACTGTGAAAGTGCTTTTGTGAGCGAGTCAACCACATTGCTTTTTATAGGTACTCTGCAAATCTTCACATCTCCTCGTTGTATGATCTCTCGTATGAGATGGAACCGCCATAGAATATGTTTGGAACGTTGGTGTGATCTTGGTTCTTTAGCTTGTGCAATTGCTCTATTATTGTCGCAAAACAACTCAATTGCATCACCAGCACTTGGAACCACTCCAAGTTTAGAAATGAACTTCTTAATCCACACAGCTTCCTTTGCAGCATTAGATGCGGCAATATATTTGGCCTCTGTTGTAGAATCTGCAACCGTCTCTTGCTTGGAACTCTTCTAGCTCATAGCTCCGTTGTTCAGGAAAAACACAAATCCAGATTGCGATCTGTAGTCATCTTTGTCAGTTTAGAAGCTAGCATCGGTGTAACCCTTTACCACAAGTTCTTCCTCACCACCGTATACCAAGAATTGATCCTTAGTCCTTCTCAAGTACTTTAGGATGTTCTTTATAGCTGTGTAGTGACATTCACATGGATCTGACTGATACCAGCTCATCATGCTCAAAGCATACGACACATCAGGACGAGTACATAACATCGTGTACATGATAGATCTAATTGATGATGCATATGGAATCTTACTCATGTGTGCCCGTTCATCACATGAACTAGGACATTGGGTTTTAGAGATCGTAACCCCATGGGACATGGGCAAGTTACCTCTCTTAGAATCCTCCATGATAAACCTCTTTAGCACCTTGTCAATGTATGTGCTATGGCTTAGGCCTAGAAGCCTTCTAGATCTATCTCTATAGATTTTGATCCCTAGTATATAGGATGCTTCACCTAAATCCTTCATAGAGAAGGTCTTCCCTAGCCAACCTTTTACTATCTGAAGAGTAGGGATGTCATTTCCCATCAATAGTATGTCATCCACATACAATATGAGAAATACAATTGTGCTCCCACTAACCCTTTTGTAAACACGAGGTTCATCTTCATTTTGACTAAAGCCAAACTTTTTGACTACTTCATCAAAATGTAGATTCCAGCTCTGAGATGCTTACTTCAATCCATAGATTGACCTTTGTAACTTACAGACTTTATTGGCTTCCTTTGGATCGATAAAACCCTTAGGTTGTGTCATGTACACATCCACGAGTAAATTCCCATTAAGGAATATTGTTTTAACATCCATCTGCCAAATCTCATAGTCATGATAAGCTGCAATGGCAAGCATGATCCTGATGGATTTAACCATGGCAACTGGTGAGAAGGTCTCGTCATAATCAACACCTTGAATTTGACGGAATCCTTTTGCAACCAATCTACCTTTATAGGTTTGAACATTTCCATCCATGTCAGTCTTCTTCTTGAAGACCCACTTGCACCCTATGGGTTTTACCCCTTCATGTGGATCCACCAAGGTCCATACCTTGTTGGTGTACATGGATTCCATCTCAGATCTCATGGCTTCGAGCCATTTCTCAGATTCTGGTCCCTTAGTAGCTTATAGATAGGAAGTTGGCTCATCTGCTATGCCCAATTCATCACTGTCTTGAGTCATGAGAAATCCAAATCTCTCAGTCTCAAGTCATGTCCTACTAGACCTACGAGGTTCCTGTCTTACATTTGGAACTTGAAATTCCACAACAATTTGTGAATCTTCATGTTCCTTATGTACCTCCTCAGGTTCTCTACTTTCTTGTTGGTCTCAAACTTCTTCGAGCTCTACATTCCTCCCACTAATTCCTTTGGAAATAAATTCCTTTTCAAGAAATACAACAGTCCTAGCAACAAACACTTTGTTGTCAGTTGGTGTGTAGAAGTAGTATCCCCGAGTTTCCTTGGGGTATCCAACAAAATAGCATTTTTTCGATTTGGGTCCAAGCTTTTCAGGAAATTATTTCCTAACATAAGCTTCACATCCCCAAATCTTTAACATAGACAAATTGGGACGATTCCCATTCCACATCTCATATGGTGTCTTTTGAACCGATTTGGAAGGTACATGGTTAAGTGTAAACATTGCAGTTTCAAGAGCATATCACCAGAACGATATTGGAAGTTTGGCTGAACTCATCATTGATCGTACCATGTCTAATAATGTACGATTCCTTCTTTTTGACACACCATTATGTTGTGGTTTACTAGGTGGAGTCCATTGTGATACAATACCACGGTCTCTGAGAAGGTCCTCAAACTCTTGGCTTAAGTATCTGCCACCTCAATCTGAACAGAGTGCTTTAATACTCTTACCAAGTTGCTTCTCTACTTCATTCATGAAAGTCTTGAACATTTCAAGAGTTTCTAACTTGTGTTTCATAAGATATACATAGCCATACCTACTGAGGTCATCAATGAAGGTAATGAAGTATTGATAGCCTCCTCTAGCATTTGATCTAAAAGGTCCACATACATCAGTATGTATGAACCCTAGCAGATCACTAGCTCTCTCACTGTGTCCAGTGAAACGATTCTTGGTCATCTTCCCTAATAAACATGCCTCACATGTCTCTAATGATTCAAAATCAAAAGAGTCTAGATAGCCATCCTTATGGAGTCTAGATATGCGCTTCTCATTTATGTGCCCAAGACGACAATGCCATAAGAATGTTTTGTTTGAGTTGTCAAGTTTTAACCTTTTAGTATTTACGTTGTATATTCTAGTATCAAGTTCTAATAAGTAGATACCATAAGACATAGGGGCATTGCCATAAAAGATCTCATATTTAGATATAGAAATAATTCCATTCTTAATGTGAAATTCAAATCCACTCTTGTCCATACAAGATATAGAAATAATATTTCTATTAATGGAAGGTACATAATAGCAATTCTCTAATTCTATTATAAGGCCCGTAGGCAAAGATAAATTAATAACTCCAACTGCGGTGGCAGCAACTCTTGCTCCATTATCAACCTACAGCTCGACTTGGCCCTTTCGTAAAGGCTTACTTCTTATCAGATCCTGCATATTAGAACATATGTGAGATCCACATCCGATATCCAGTACCCATGATGAAGAAGTATTTAAGTTTATCTCAATAACGTATATACCTGAAGTGGAGATCTCTATCCCCTGATTCTTCTTCCTCAATTCCTCCAGGTAGAGAGGACAATTTCTTTTCCAATGTCCAGCCTGGTGACAATGGTGACAACTGCCTTCTTTGGAGATCCTACCTTTAGCTTTGAGCGCAGATGACTTTGGCTTCTGCCTGGCTTTAGAACTTTTCTTAGCCTTGCCTTTGCCTTTTGACTTTCCCTTTGTCTTATTGATCATCATCACAGACTTGGGCTTGTCTTTCTTCATCTGTGCTTCAACTGTCCTCAACATGCCCAACAATTCTGATAATGACTTGTCAAAATTGTTTATGTTGTAGTTCATGACAAAATGACTATATGATTCAGGCAACGATTGTAGAATCACATCAGTGGCCAACTCTTAACCTAGGGGAAATCCCAGCTTGGATAGACTTTCCACGTACCCAATTAAAGTGAGTATATGGGTGCCAACTGAGTCTCCCTCTTTCATCTTGCTTTTGAACAAAGCCTTTGAGACATCATATCTCTCCTGTATTGCTTGATGTTGATACATATTCTTGAGATGTGTTACCATCTCCATGACATTCATGTTCTCATGCTGCTCTTGCAACTCATAGTTCATTGAGCACAACATCAGGCACTTGAGATCCACGACGTCATCAAGGTGCTTCTTGTAAGCATCCTTTTTAGCCTTGGGTGCATTTACGGTGGGTTCCGTTGGCTCTGGTGTTTCAAGGACATAGAGCTTACGCTCATGTGTGAGAATAATTGTCAGTGTCCTAAACCAGTTTTGAAAGTTGGTTCCGGTAAGTTTGTCCTTCTCAAGGACCGATCGCAATGAGAAAGTGTGAGTGTTGTTTGCCATTTGATTGTTACAAAAGAAAATTTTGCATTTAGTCCAAAACATTTTGACTTGTAAAGATTTGATAAACAAGATTAATTAGGCCTTTAATTAATTACGCTCCCACTATTTTATTCAAATTGATAGCCCTCACTATCAACTCGGAAGATTGCAACACACAACCTTCTAGTGATCCAAGACCCAAAATAATTGAATCAATGCCCAGCCAACGTCGGCGTCAACGACCAAATACTAAGGTATGCAACTCTTGCCAATTGCATCATATGCAACTCTTGGATAGACGATCATGCACAACTCCTTGCCATGATGCATCTGTGTGCCTCTAGGTACTTGATCCTATCAAGGCTCCCTAGTTAAGTCCAACCCATAAGCCAACACGATGAGTGTGCACCCTGCGGAGGCAGACCCACACACCCACCATCACACTTCCACGATATAGACAATGTATCACGCGGAGGCGTGCCCACACATAGTCGATCAAGCTTTTCATGTGTGTTGCTTTATGGAAGGCAACTAAAACTTAATATTATTAATTGAGGGGTTTTATTAATACATATACATATCCAAACACCACATACTTATAGTACGTATCATATACTACTATATTCACAACCACAAACGATAAACATGCAATCACAAACACAAATACATCGGTTATGGCCATATTATTGTAATCCTTTGGAGCAAAAAAGGATTACGGTCCACCTATGGTATTATGCATCTCATGCAACACCTGTGAATCAACTTGTAAGCATGTAATGATCAACATTACAATGAATAACTTCATGGATGCTTCGTGAGGTTGGAACTTCAAGTTGCTTCTTGGAATTAGATCTTCTTGTTGCTTCTCCATGGACACTCCTTGGAGTTGGATCTTCAGGTTGCTTCTTGGAATTAGATCTTCATGGTGTTTCTCCATGGACACTCCTTGGAGTTGGATCTTCAAGTGGCCTCCTTACATCAAGTTTACAAAGACTAAAACTAATCCTATATCTATTACATCATATGAGTACAAATATAAAAGAAAAGAATTAATTACACTTTGAAATAAGAGATGAGGCTCGGCATGCAAGATGAATACTTTATACAAAGGATCCATATGCAACCATTATACATCCATAGTATTCACAAACAAACATATCCACAAGATTGACATCCACATTCATTCACAACATTCATAAAAGGAGATACTAGGCCATAATTGTGCATGCATTCACCACATAAAACAAATTTTTAATGGCGACGTGTATGTTATCATAGGTATATCTATATATACGTATATACATATTAAAATTATAGTACTTTTAATGCGGGACATTCCCCATTAAATAAATTTTTTGACTCCCACACAGACTATGCGGGGTACACAGGGGCAGCGCCCCTGCAGGCGGGGGTCGAGGGGAGGCCGCCCCTCGCGGGGTCTCAGGGGCAGAGCTCCTGAAAGGTCTATAGAATTTTACTTCTGTGCACTTAGGAAAATCAATATTTTCCATAGTCGACCCCGTCCAAAACGTCAAAAACAGAAGCATGCGCCGTATGTGGAATTAGATTTAGATTTTCACATTAGTAGTTTTAATTTGCATCGTATGCAACATAAAAATAGTATACAGTGATTTGATCATATCAAAATGAATCCAAATACGTCGTAGATCGACACTGCTCTGATACCCCTGTTGGGTTTTGTGGAGAAAACATGCACGGTGGAAGCAAAAAAAATTCCACTCAATCCAAAATAGGATCTCATCGACAACAACATATTTGGAAGGAGTGTTTGTGGGATATACCTTATCGCAGAGCAAGTCCGGCGATGTCCTGCTGCACAGAGGTGTGCAATGACGCTGGCCTACATAGACGGAACTTCTCTCCCGTTCGCTGTCGTAGGAAGATCTGACAGCGCTCCTTTTGTGTGATGATGTATGATGCTCGTAACGTGCACAGATGGTCGTCGATGTCCTCCGAACGCAGGCGTCTCAGCGTCTGCGTCTCTACTCCGTCCACGCGGATGGACTGGAACTCCACGTCGCGCTTCCTAAGCTGGCGGGAAGGAGTCGTGTTTGTGCGGCGGCGTGCTAGCGGCGTGTTGCTCTCCTTTCTCTCCTAAGGACGGTGACAGCTAGGGTTTACGTACGTGAGTGTAAACTGAAAAGCCTCTCTCAATATCTTATATAGATATCGATTGTCAATCCTCCTTTAAATAGGAGATGAAGGGAAGTAGGGTTTCCTAAACTCATCAATAAATAGAAACACTGTGTTAATTAAAACGCTCGTGGATTAATTAAAATATTCTGGAATTCATTAATTAACCAAATAATCACATTAATTGATTAATTAATATCCGACTCCATGCAATAGCTTGGGATGGCTCTATGGGCATATATACCAACAATCATTTTATACCTTGACGCGCCACATTTTGGACAATCTTTCAAATTGACATAGTCCTTTTGAAATAACACACAGTCATTTGGGCATGCATGTATTTTCTTAGCCTTCATTCCCATTAAGCATAACATTTTCTTTAATTCATATGTTGAGATTGGAAGCTCATTGCCTTTAGGAAGAATTTCTTTTAACAAAGACAACAATGATGTGAAGCTTTTGTCATTCTGTCTATTGTTAGCCTTCATAATATACAATTTCAACACGACGCTCAGCTTCGTAAACCTAGTACAACTTATGTATAATATTCGCTTAGCATCATGCACAATGTTTCTAAATAAGGAAGGTGGATTGATATGCTCTACCCCACAACTATCTAGCATCCCATCAACTATGTCTGTCGGAATCAATTCATTCACATCTATATCATCAACGACAATTTCTTCTTCAACACAAGTACTACTATCGACATCTACTGGTCTCATGGTCATAATCTCTCCATGCCATAACCATTCAATATAGCCATGTACAATCATGTTTCACATTACATGACTTTTGATTTCATTAACAATGTCAACTTTCAAGTTGTTACTACAACGCCTACATGGACAATAAACCTATTTCCATGTCATTTTCTATGTTCCTCCTCAAACCTTACAAACTGATCAAGACCAGTAATAAACTCTGCAATTTGGAATGGACATCTATGATCTATTCATTCTATAATCAAAGAGAAAACAATTATTATGGTTTAAGGTTTAGATGATTAGGGTTTAGGGATTACAAATTAGAGTTTATCATTCGGGATTTAAGGATAAGGGTTTATAGATTAGGGTTTCTTGTTTATAGATTAGAGTTTAGGGTTTAGGGTTCAGTAATGAAGGTGTGTACCACCTATCCCATTCTTAAACACTTAAACTCATTAGTAAGTGTATAATCTGTATTAGGTTTTTAAGAAAAATTCAGCAACATTTCCCCACAGTTCTCCAAGTACACTTATGTAGATGGGAAAATGTCCACCAACATATGTTCTTAGAGAACAAACGGGAAAGTGTTGATGAAACATATTGAAAACTGAATATACATTATACACTTACATCCTATTGAGATTAAGTGTTCAAGTATAGTCCCAAATCGGGGACTATCCAAGATTTACTCTTAATGAGTAAATCTCGGATGGGTTTCTAGGCCAACAGATATATATGTCCAAAATTAAGGTTTACGATGCATATCAATTCCGTGTAATTCTCAATCTTAGGTTATCTTCTCTCATCAAGTATACATGTTTATCATTAGATAACATGGTTCTAATAAGATTGGGATTATTGATAACCCAAACATTAATCATGCAACATTGTATATAAATAATAATAAATAAGGCACACACTATTAGAGATGGCATAAGATAATTGGCCACTCAACTTCATACTAGTTATGCAACTGAATAGAGAGCTATGTGACTAGTGTTTACTAAGATTCTCTAAGCATGATTGAAGTACATTAGTGGTATTCATCATCCCATTTGTATCACACAGTAAAAACAAGATTTCCCATAGAAACCCTAGATTCCAGTTCATCATTTAGGAATCCTACCTAATTAGATGACCAACACATGATAGGGTCATGCATATATGTACCTATGTATTAATTCACCTCATTAGTAGATCCAGCAATTAGGGAATATGTAATGATATGTATACTCCATAGATTATCTCTTCATCTTATTCAATTTATTGATTTATCAAATGTGATTAAAAGAGGGAAGGGGGTACCTTTTGATAGTTGGTTGTGGATCCTTCAAGATTGGTCAAAGCAACTCTACTAGTGGTGAAGGTGGTTTTGCATGGTGGTGGTGGTTGCAGACTTACAACTGCTACTCATTGCTTGCATCCATCAGTGGTGCAACCAGTAGAAGAGGAGAGGAGGTGGTGGCTTCATGCGGTGGTGAGGTGGCTCTGCCTTGGATCCTTGGGTCAAAGTCAATGGAGAAGCACGGTCGCAGTAGGCGGTAATGATACAGTAGTTGGGGGAGGCAAGGACTGGAGTCAACAGCGAAGGCAGCAACAGTGACTGGAGCAGGAGCGGAGGTTGGAATCATCAGAGGTAGAGAAAAATCGAGCAATAATGAATGATGAAACATAGAATGGGGGAAAGAAATTTTGTGGGTGGTATTAAGTGGGACGTGGTCGTTGGTTGTTTAAAAAATGGACAACCAAGCAACTAGACGTTGGTTTCTATCAAAGAAATGACACCTAACCTAGTGACTTTGACATCAGTTGCAACTAAAAAATCGATGTAATAGGTCATTATCTGATAAAAAAATGGCTTGAGTAATGGCGATAGTCATTGATTTGATATAGAAAACCAACACCTAACCTAGTGACTTAGACTTTGGTTGCAGCTAAAAAACTGATGCAAGAGGCCATTATCTGAACGAAAAAAATTGGCCTCGGTAGGTCCATAGTCGTCAGTTTCTTCTGGATGAACCGACACTAGAGTGCAATACGGGGGAATACTTTTTTTGTGGGGACATGTAGAGAAACCTACGACATCGGTTTCTTGCCAAAATCGTGCAATTTTCACGGTTTTTATTGATAATCAATGTCAGTTTTTGGCAAAAATTTTGATTCCATAAGTATTTTAGAGGCAAGATTTATTTCCTGCTAAGGTGTCTATCAGCGGTTAACTCACAACTGACACACATCTTAAAATTTTTGGAGCCAAATATTTTTCTCTGCAAAATTGTATTTCACGGGTTATTTTCGACGTTGGTTTCTTTAAAAACTAATTGACGTTAAAGAAAAAAGCAGTACTCGTGTTTTTTCTTAACCGACAAGAATTGATCAATGGTGATGTTTGTGTTGGATAAATGATGTTGATTGGTATCTAATGTCATTTTTCCCATGTATACGACATCAGGTAAACTGACATTAGAGGTCATAAATGTACTAGTGTATGTTTAGTGCACTCAAATTTCATATAAGCAACCTTATTTTGTGATATACCTTGAAGGTATAATGAATTTGGTTTAAGTCTTTACAGCTCTATGCAACTCCCCCTTCTAGATCCTATCACCGTACATCCAACATTTGGTATTAGAGTGGCTTTTCTACAATCAATTCTTCTACAATTAGGATAAGATGGGCAATTATCAAGGTGGGAGATATATCATCAACATTCCAATCTTTGATGGAAGTAACTTCCTCTATTAGAAGAGAAGGTTATAATACTACATACAAGGATCAAGTCTTGAGCTATGGAAAATGGTGAATCTTCCACAAAAGATATTGTAGACAAAGATAGAAGAATGGGATGAAGCTACTTTAAAGAAAGCAACCTTGAATGCAAAAGCCATCAACATTCTATATGCCTCTCTTTCCCCCACCGAGTTCTATCGCATTTTTTCTTGTGAGACGGCCTATGAGGTATGAAGAAAGTTATGTGTCAATTATGAAGGAACAAAGCAAGTGAAGGAGAGTAAAGTCGATATGCTCAAAGGTCTCTTTCAAAACTTTAAGATGGGAAAGGGGAGAGGGTAGCCGAGATGTACTCAAGGTTGAACACCATTGTGAATGGTCTCTCCGTTCTAGCTCATCCTATGGATCGAGGAGAGATAAATTCAAATATCCATAGAACTCTCCCCAAGAGGTGGCAATCTAAGGTGACCTCCATTGAAGAATCAAAGAGTCTTGGTGATATTCCTATTAAAGATCTCATAGGAAATCTACAATCCCATGAAGTTAAACTTGACAAGCAAGAGGAAGAAGAAAAAGAAGAAGAGAAAGAGCTCAAGAGAATGAAGAAGGCTGAAATCAAAGCCCAAGTTGAAGCTATTGTTAGTCAAGCTTCTCCATCCTCTCAAGTTGAAGAAGATGCTATGTACTCCAAAGGTAGACTTCACAAAGACAAGCCTTCCTCCTCTACCCGGTGCTTCAAATGTGGAAAGAAGGGTCACTTCAAGGAAGATTTCCCACAAGGAAAAAAGACACATCATCACAAGAGAAGGGAAGAGAAGCATAAGAACAAGGAGAAATGGAACAAAAGCTCTAGTGACTTCTCCAACTCAAGCTCAAGTGTAGAGTCTAGTGGAGGATCTAGCTCAAGATCTAGTAAAGATGGAGAATGCCATTTTCCCTCATGGCAAGTTCAAATGAAGATTCAAATGAGGTAAATCTAAACTCTTTAGATACATAATCTTTAATTGCAATTATTCATGCTACTCGTGCCTCTATTAAGTCTACTAAAAAAGAAAAATCTTGCTAGAACTATTGATAACTTGCATGAAGAAAAATATGATCTTGAACATATTAAAATTTGCTTGCAAGATGAAAATAATGCTTATTATAGTAACTCTCTTAAACTTGAAAATGATTTGGATCCTCATACTAGTATTTCTAATAGAGAGAAAGAATTTGATGCTATAAATTGTGAAAATGATTCTTTTATGACTAATGTTATTTTCTGAGAAACCAATCTTTTGCATGAGAGAGATAATATCAATCAATTGTCTTCTACTATTACTTCTCTTATGCATGACAATCATAGTTTGAGTTCCTCTATGCAAAGATTTTAGATGATAAAAAAGAATCTTAATCAAATCTTAGATCATACTACCGAACAAATGGGTAGATATGGTTTTAGATTTGATAGTATCCCAAGGAACAACAAAGACAAAGGACCTTCAATATTCCATGGAAAATCCTCTAGTTCCAAGGCTATGGGCACTTGCAATCATTGTATTGAAAATGGTCATTATTCTACATGTTGCCCTTTTAGGAAAGCACATAAGAGTAATAGGACTTGGGTTGCTAAGCTAACCCCTCCAGATCCAAAATATGATTGGGAGACATTTCATCTTTCTTCTTGTAGGTCACTTGCTAATGGTTTGACTTGAGCTATTGATTTACAATTTGGTTTCTCCACTAAAAGAAGAAAGGTGAGATGTGTATGGGGTGGCAACAAGTGGAAAAGAAATTGTAAGAATAGAGGTAATGGTACTCTCGCTCATATCCAATCATAGCTTGTTTTTGTCAAGATAGTATGCTCTTTACATATGCTTTTTGAGTCAAATTTGGTATATTTTGATTCTCATCACTTTCTTGCTCAAAAACTAGCCATGATGCTTTCATAGTGCATTACTGGCTTGCTTACACATGTTTGGACATGGTTCATATTTTTATCATGCTTCTAGATATATTATTCTGATATATATGTGCTTTTTGACGGTAAATGTTGTCGACTAAATTTTTCCTGAGGAAACTCGACCTACAAGCACCAATGGGTGTTGCCAATAACTATTGTCGGCTGAGAAGTTCAACCCATAATCTTGAATGATAGCACTGTGCATAGAATATACATATGGATTTTTAGATGAGAATTTCCCTCTCAACTAGACTTTCCTACCAATAGCCTTATTCTATGGCACTCCACTTGCTACCTTTATGTGTGCATATTTCCATGCTTTAAATTTCCTATCTAGCATACAACTCTATCTTTCTAATTGCTCTAGATTGATATCTCTATATCTTGCAATTACTTGTCTTGAGTTGTTATGCATGTTTTGTTGATGTTCTCTTTGGATCTCTTGGTTGTGTCTTAAATTTCTTCTGTTGTGGTCTAACTTGGTACATCTATATAGTTGTATATCTTATTTTGATACAACCTTGGGTTTCTTAGTGATAATCATCTTTTGATAATGATGCGTATTTGCTAGTGAGTAATGTCCTCTCATGCTTCTAGAATTGCATATTTTTGATATTTCTCTACATCTAATCATATCTTGGTCTTTAACTTGTGCATCTTTTGATATGATCTAGATCCTACTAGTAGCTCTAAATTGTGATATCATATACTAGTGGTTCATCTACATGTAGTTCTAGTCTTGTTCATCAATTTGTATTCAACTATATGCTATGTGTGTATCTTTTTTCATACATATATACTCAATCTTGCTCCTTAACTTGCATATCTACTATCTTGAGTTGCTTGCATAGCCTTGTGAGGTGAAACAAATAGCTCTACACTATATGTAGAAAGTGGAACATCTGATGAATTCATGCATTTTTTTTATTTTTTCTACTCTAGTGTCAGATTTTGGTGCAAGACTAGTATTTTTTAAAGTAGAAATAGCCTTTTGAGAAAGACTCATGGCTTCATGAGTAGTAATATTTTTGGGGCGAATTCTAGCATCTTGAGGGTCAAAATCTTGGTTTATTAGTTTTCTCCAATACATTATGTTATAATTTGAAGGACCTTTTATCATTTTCCTTGATTATTTGCTAGAACAACATCTAGGGTTGTTCTAATGCATGTATTAATTTGTTTTATATACATTGCTTGGACAAGACCCTAGTTTTTTCTCTCCTACACTCCCTTTTCTAACAAATTGTCTTTTAGCTCTTCAACCCCCTCACTTTTTGAAATTACAAAGGGGGAGAAGACATGTTTATGTAAAGGGAGAAGACATATATGAGAATACATATATGAGTAGAAGACAAAGTTCCTATAAATGTTATGAAAGCTAACCACGCAGGAGAAATAACATCGATTGAGGAGGAGTATGTGAACTCCATTAGCATCAATTGAGGGGGATGATATGAACTCAATTATATTGAAACCCCTAGGTTTCTCTAAGGTATGATATTACTTAAATGCTTTCAATATATTTATGGAATGGTTTGTCATCTTCCAAAAGTGAGGGAATTTTGACTCAAGGTCTAATTGACTCTCAAAGTCTAATTGACTAAACTCTGGTTTTGATGATGACTGACCATTCCACTTATTTGTGTGTAAAGCTTCTATTTGAGTGATTTCAGATTAGGTATAGACACACTCCAAGTGCCTTAACTTGCGCATCTTAACTTGGAGAAAGATAAGTCAAAATCAATGCAAGTGCACTTTTATAGAAAAGGCCTTAAATCAATTAGAATCATGTTGTAAATCACTTGTAATGATTGTATGACTTGTAATTAATAAAAAAATAAGAGCACTTATATCGAATATTTAAGCATTTTTATGACATTTTCCAAAATTCATCACATGAACTTTTGTCGACCGGTTTTCATCTAGGATAAACTCGACTGACACCCTTGATGGATCTTGGAAACTACCAGGGTCGACTGAGTTTCCTCAGGACAAAATCGACTGACACCTCTGCACATACAAATCAAATTTAAGCCGACGGTAGAGTTTCAACCAAGATAAACTCGACCGATAACTCAAATTTGATTTGTCGCATAGTGTTATCGGTCAAGTTTCCCAAAAGTAAACCCGACTGACCGCATTGTGCGGAATGTGCAGAAAAAATGTTTATATCCATTGGAGTGTTGCAAAACTCAAAAATAGATTTGTTAAAACACCCCAAATGACTGGAATTCATCCTTAAGTGCTTCTACTAGCTGGAAGTCGTCCTCAACTATAAATAGGACCCCTTGGGCTTCATCCCATGATTAGCTAAGCATTATGAAGGTCCCTATATTATAGTTGAGTGCCTCCAAGATACTCCTTCCATTCTTAAGCTTAATCACTTGCTACATCCATTAGAGTGAGTAGGAGATTTGTAAGAGAGCTAGTACTACATGTATATGAGGCTCTCACTTCCTCCACCTCCCAATCTCTCTTTCCACCATGAAGATGAAGGTTCTCTCTCTTGTATAAGAGAGGTGAAGAAGAAGAAGGGAAGGAGTCCCTTGGTGAAAGCTTCTCCTTGGTGAAGGTGAAGTCAAAGGTGGAAGATCCAAGTCAAGAGTGGGTAATTCCTTCAAGGCGGAAGACTTGTTGAAAGAGCATGCAAGTCCTTGGTGAAGGAAGAAGACTCATTGCAAAAGTGGGTAAGTCCTTGGTGAGGTAGGTAGAAGACTCTTGGTCATGTATGGGTAAGTCCTTTATGAGGTTATTGGCTCCCTTGTCCTCAAAGGAAAGGTTGGGTATCCTTGTCCCTGAAAAGGAAGATCATACATTGTAACTCTTATACGGGAATATAAGGAGTGAGACATGGTTGAAAAATCCTAGAGGTTAACCTCTATAGGTAATGGGTGTATACTCTCCTAGTTTGGAGTTTGGAACCACTATACATAGCTTATGTTCTTGTTCTTATTCAATCTCTCCCTCCCTTGCTATGTATGTTTAGTGCACACAAATTTCATATAAGCAACCTTATCTTGTGATATACCTTGAAGGTCTAATGAATTTGGTTTAAGTGTTTATATCTCTATTTAACCATCCCTCTAGAGCCCATCATCCTATCCAACAAAAGAGAGTGATATTGAGACTTTATGTGATGTTGTGTTAGTGGTTGTAACCCAAGAGGCCCAGGTTCATCATCTTTGATATGTGAGTAGGTGGTGCATTCTGAATTACCTTTTAAGAGGAGAATCTTTGTTGGCAAAAGTTATCCTACAAATTGTACACCAACAAATGAGGATTGTTGAAAAATAGTTCATAAATCTAAAAGTCTACCAAAATGCTTCATGAAGGTGTTGCATCATATAGACATATTGAAGTTTCTCGAAATATATTTTTTCTCCTAGATCAAGAAGATGTTGGTGATGTAAACAACCATCTGGTAGGTAGGGAAAACCTTCCTCTAAATGGATAAACCCTTCTCCATTGTATCCTCGAACATGAGGGGATCTCATAATAAGATTCCATGTATCCATGATTAAATGAGGAGGTTGAGGGTGAATACTTAAGTTTGGGTTTGTTGCAAACAATATTAATGAAGATGTTAGAAAGCTATAGAGTAGTTCTAGCTTTATTGATAACTCAAGCTTTTATTCTTACATGAGGATCATTGTCATACAGGAAAGTCCTCAAATTCACATCACTAAGCTTTATGAGAATGAGAAATTGATTCACTATAATGTTTCATATGGAGAGTACAACATCCAACTCATTGCAAAGTAGGTTGTCAATGGGGAACATGATAGAAGTGTTCTTTGGGATGGCCTCACTTATATATACAAGACCTATCCTATTAACTAGTGTGTTATTGGAGATTTTAATGTTGTTCGTCTGGCTTGTGAGAAGTTGAAGAAGAAGCCACCCACTGACTCAAGTATGAATAGTTTCAATAAGGTCTTGATATCTATTGAGATTATGGAGATCCCTGCTAAAGGTTCCTTCTTCACATGGGATAGTAAAAGCAAGGATGGTAAAAATACATTCTCTAGGATTGAACATTTGTTTAGTAATATGAATTTGCTTAACAACTTTCATAATGTTTGTGGTGAATCTATTACTAATGTTGTTAGTGATCATAACATCCTACTGCTACATCTTGTTGGAAGTAAAAAAAATATCTCTCCCCTTTAAGTTATCAACCCTTAGGTTTCTCAATAAGGTTTCAAACAGGTTGTAAAGGCCACATGGTGTGCAGATGTCACTAGCCCTCTAATGTACAAATTATACTGGAAGCTACACTTTGCTAAATGAGCATTAATTAGATGGAATAGGGAGATTCTTGTGAACTTTAGCTCAAGTTCCATAACTCTTGAAGTTGAGGTACTGAATCTATAATGCTTAGTGGATACTAATTCCTCTGACTTAAATTTACAAGCTTAGTTGAATTATCTTCATTTAAAGGTGGATAAGCCTCTGAGAGAAGAATAATTTTTTTTCTAAGGAAGAAAGCCCGTCTCTAATGGATTAAGGAGGGTGACATGAACTCCAAGTTCTTCTATTCTTCTCCAAAAACTAGGAGGCTGGGAAATAACATTTATAGTTTGAATATCAATGGGAGTTTCTGCTCTAGTTCTGAGTGTGGTGTCCGGTCATATTATGTCATACTGTGAAGGTGTTTTCAATTCTTCTAACTCTTATGATGATGTGATTGATCTGTGGGAAGATGATTGGTCTTTGCATGTCTTGTTTGTTTCTCAAGTGGACTGTCTAAGGAGATGGGTAATGAAGGAGGAGGTTGAGGAAGTGTTCAAAGGCATAAACACTAATAAGGCCCATGTGACTGATGGCTTTAATGCCTGTTTATTTAAATAATATTGGCACATTGTAGGTTTGGACATGGCCAATCATATTTTGAATTTATTTGAGAGCTCCAAGTTGTTGAAACAATGTAATTGATCCTTCACTGTCCTTATTCCAAAGATTATTGATTCCATTTCAATTAAGGACAACAACCAATCTCTTTGTGTAATGTTCTCTACAAAGGAAACACCAAAGTTCTTGCCAATAGGTTGATGAATACTTTATGGGATATCATCCATTTTAATCAGGCTGCCTTTGTTAAAGGAAGGAAGATATGAGATGTGATTATGTTGGCTAACAAAATTCTTAGCACCTTCAACAACTAGAGTAGTCAGAAGCTCTGTTTGAAAATTGATCTTTCTAAAGCCTTTGAATAGACATATATTCTTTTTATCCTTAAGAAGATGGGTGGCCATTGCTACCAGATTCAACAGATAGAACATGCTTCACCTATGCATCCTTTTAGATTATCATAAATGGATCTCCCTCTACTACCTTTAGTGCTTCAAATGGATTCAGACAGGGAGAACATCTGTCTCCTTATCTTTTTGTTATTGCAAAGCATGGGCTTATTGCGATGATTATTCCTTTGTTAAAAAGGATCTCTTTTTTCCTAAACAAGCTTTAGAAAAAGTTGGCAATCTCTCACATAATCTTTGTGGATGATCTCCTCATTTTCTTTAAACCCGATGATAAAAGTGTTAACAACATTAAGGAGTTTATGGATATTTTTGGGGCTATCTCTAGCTTGAAGCTTAAATGTAATAAAAGTCAATTTTTTTGTTAGCTCTAACTCAGCTACCTCCATTGCTTGTACCATTGACGGTCCTATTGTGAAACTACTTGTGAAATATTTTAGGCTTCCTCTTTTCATTAGAAGACTTACCAAGGCTATGTGTTCCTCCATAGTAGACAAGATGAGGATTAAATTGGATACCTAGAAGTGTAGGCTTCTTTCTACGACAGGTAGGGTGGAGTAGGTCATATTCATGCTATCCTCTTATCACATGTTGTGGACTGCCACCTTCCCTCTTCCTAAATCTATGATTGTAGACATTGAAAAAATTATCAATAATTTTGTTTGTGGGGACAATGAAGAAATAAGGAAAATGCATACTATCTCTTGGGATCACATATGCAAACCTAAAAAAGGAAGCGGGGATTGGTATCAAATGTATTGTTGATTGGGCGATGGGATTTTTAAAAATCTTGGGGATGTGGCCAGCTGTAGAACTCACTTTGTGTTAAGTGGATTCATGAAAAATATATTTCTGTCTCTTCTTTATGGTTTGTTAGTACTACAACATCTGTCTCATAGATGTGGAGAAGGCTTTTCAAGATGAAGAATGTCCTTCTTTCACATGTTACTTTTGGAGTTGGTGATGACAACGATTTTCTTTTGTGGACATATCCTTGGTGTCCTGGAATACCTCCTTGCTAGATCATGTTGATAAGTAGCTTGTTTACACGGCTGGACAAGGTATCAAATATAAAGTCAACATTTGTGTAAATGGGAACTCCTAGAAATTTCATGAATTTAAATGTGCTAATAAAGCCATAGCTTACTTGAATAATATCTCTAGCTAGAGATGTAATTTTCCTGACATGATTCTTTTGAATGGGAAGCTTACCCGCAAATTGAGAGATCAGTAGGAGATTTATAGAATCCATTGCGCAATTTTTGGGTGGTGTATGCGGATATGGAGAGGCATTTCCCCAAGGAAAATTTCTTTATTTCTTTGGATTTTTTTTCTAAAGTTACTCACTACAACTGACATCCTTAAAAGATTTGAATTTTCTTTGACATCAAGACATGTTCTCTGTTTGGATGCTGAAGAACGTTGTGATCATATTTTCTATGTCTGTGAGTACTCTCAGATTCGTTGGCCCTGTTACTATGAGAACTTTGGTTCTGTCCCCAAAGATGATGAAGATATCATGAAACTTGGTGATAAGTCCTAATTATCTTTGAGTGCTCTTCTATATACAATTTGGCTAGAGAGAAATAGCAAGATTCTCTCTTCCTCTACTAAGAAGTCTGAAGATGTATGGATTCCATTTCTTATTGATTACACGTACAACTTGTTATTTTCTCTTTACCTTTTTCCTTCCATGTCTACACAAAACACCTCCTCCTCGTTCTACATATCTTTTGAAAAAGTCATTAAAAATCGAACAACACGCCGGGTTCACAAAAATAAAAGATGTTGGGATCGGTTACATGGATCCTTCATTTCCATTCAGCTCTATCATGAGCCATATTCTGGTTGAGATGTAGAGATTCAAAATCTCTCTTTATAAGCTCATCCCCTGTTACTTTATGTCTTCCTCTTCTTCTATTTATTGTGCTTGACTCAATAACATTGTTTTGTATAAACACATTAGTCGGTATGCGTTGCACATGTCCGTACCATCTGAGTCGGTCCTCACACAACTTGTCCTTAATGCTCACTACCCCCACTTTATTCCTGATATATTCATTTCTCAAACGATCTTTTCTTGTCTTCCCACATATCCATCTCAACATACACATTTCAACCTCGTTCATCTTGTTGAGACCTTGTTTATTCACCATCCAACATTCACTCCCATAGAGCATGGTTGGTCATATAGTTGTTCTATAAAATATACTTTTTAACCTGAGAGTGATCTTCCGATCACATAATACTCCAATTACACTCCCTCCATTTCAATCATCCTACAATGATCTTGTGACAAACATCATTTTTGACATCTCCATCTATTTAAACAATAGATACCAAATAATGAAATTTATCACATTTTATATATCTACTCCGTCAACTTAGTTCCATCATTCCCACTAAGGAATTTTAAATTGCTATATAAGTAAGTAATAAAACAAAATAAATTAAAATACTTAAAAGTTAGATCCACGACCCTGAAGTTTTTATCTGACGTATATTCTCACCGCCGACCTGTGCACGTCGGACTCGGAACTGTATCGGTTCACGCGAACTCAACCCCACGGTCGAAAAGGCGGTTTTTCTTTTGGAGCGAAGCTTATTTCCTCTCTGGCTGGAGTTCCTTTCAGCCGGGGTGTGCGGTCATGGGTGGGGACGGAGGCGGCGAAGGAGAGAGGCGGAGGGGTGAGGGTGGGGTGAGGGAAGGCTCTGCGGACGGAATCAAGGCGAGGTCCTGTAAGGGCTGCCTCTATTATTCTTCCATCCGCAAATCCAGTCACAAGAATCCCGTCTGTCTAGGCATCAGCCGGAGCCTAAAACAAGGTACGATGGTTCAGCTCTCTTTCGTTTGTTGTTTCCGGAGATTGTTGAGCTGTTCTGAAATTCAGGAGTTCTTCTGAGGAATGATGTTTGGTTGCGATCCCTTTTCCTATCATTAGGAGCTTTGCCCAAATTTACGTTGAAGTTATAACTAAGCTCTCACCGTTGCTATTTTCGTTTTGTTTTTAGCTGCAGACAAATTGTAACATATTGCTCGTCACTCCGTGGTTTCGTTTTCTTATCTGATTGAAGAGAAGAAACACTCAACATGCATCTATTCCATGAAAGTGATTACTGACCTTCCTTTTTTCTGTTAATATACCCCTTTGATTAGGATAGGAGTAATTTCTGATCCTCCGAACTGACATGACACAAAGTTAGAATTGGTATTCACTGCCGTGTCGAATTCCTTGTTTGTATGTATTTTATTTTGTTATCCTCGGAAGGCCATACCAAATGTCCCGATGATGATTCGGCAAAAAATACTTGTGATTCGGCAAAAAATGCTTGTGATCCCCACCCCCCCCCCCCCCCCCCAAAAAAAAAAAAAAAAAAAAAGAAAGAAAAAAAAAGGCATGGCCTTGAATGCCATTGGTCATATTGCTCTCATTCAGCAAGGTAGGCTGTTTGTCTCTCATTAGCTGATCTGGGAGCTGGGTATTTTGGATGGATAAATGGACGTTACCATCAAACAATCATACATGTGCGCAGGCTGTCATTATACTGAACATTTTTGGACCAGTCTTTGGGATTCTACAACATCAGAGTTGCTAAAGTGTCTCCTCATTCTAAGCCATACGTTTGACAAAAGTCGGGATCTTGGTTACTGGCTAAGCATACATATTGGACTGGGATTATCCGTTCCAAATCTAGTAGTTTACTTTGTATGTAGAACTGGGATTTTGAACTAATATGTCAAATCTGTAAGGGTGAGACATAGCTGAAACTCAAAACCGACTCCAAATCAGTTAGGAATTGGATTGCGGTTTTGGTTTAAGATGTCTAATCTATGACGGAAACGGACTTCATCCCACTTCTTGGAAAAGCATGCCAAGAAGGATTTGGACTCTGAATAGCTGACTTGTCGGGGCTAGTCTTGAAAGTAGAAGTGTCCCATTCCCAAATAAACACAATCAAGAAATGACCTCAAAATCAACTAAATGGAGAATAGATGAACTGAATTCGATAGGTCAAACTTGACGATTCAAGGAGAAGACTAAGATATGCTTTGTTCAGCTCAAAACTGAACCGTTTGGAACTTGGATTGTTTTGTAACTGTCATCCTTTACATTAATGATTCGATTTGACTGAATATATTTGGAGGAATAGATGGACCGACTTGCTATTTTTTGTGGATCCTTTTAACACTTCTCGTCATGTTGAAGTATATACATCTCATCCTATGAGCATGTTACTTGAAAACTAGACAATTGTTGACTTTGTACTAAGCATTCAATGTAGAAGGTGCTCTAAAGCATTTTCATGGTAATTCTTCTCTCACTACTTATCTGAGAGGCATTCAGGATCTGACTCTCTGTTTGGCATGGCATCTAAAAAGGATCAAGTTTTGTCTTTTGTTGATAATTATCCTGACATGAAACCACCTAGCCAAGTGTTTGGAAATGAGATTTGAATTGGCATAGTTCAGTTTTAGTCCAGATATTCGGGCCAACTGAATGTTGCTCTGGTCGGGATTTCAAGATCTAGTATGAATTTGTTTCTCTATTTTGTCATCGATGTGACATAAGATTCTGTTTAGAACTGGACTGAGTTCTCAAACAACCTTTTATCCAACTCCATACCACACGTCTCATTGCTTACACGGACCCAGTCTGAAATTCACCAAATTTTAAT
Source organism: Alisma plantago-aquatica (assembly GCA_963693085.1). Taxonomy (NCBI): domain Eukaryota; kingdom Viridiplantae; phylum Streptophyta; class Magnoliopsida; order Alismatales; family Alismataceae; genus Alisma; species Alisma plantago-aquatica. Next base: position 198,883,390 of record OY856413.1, on the reverse strand, counting down.
ATCCAAATCCTGTGCCAAACATGGGCTAAATCCTCAAAGTGAAAACCTACAACATCTCCCCTATATATTTTTGCAACCCTTCTTGGCCTTGGGTCATTTGAATCATTCTTTTGCTACTCATTAGTGGATGTAAAGATGCATCTCTACTCCATTTTTTTTTTGTAGGTGTTCCATTTTTAGTTGGTGGAATCTTCAGCTTTTTTCTAGATTGGTTTAGTGAATCCAATACCCATATGCCCTAATTCTTACTACTGCCCATTACTTGGTCTGGATCTTCTTCCACCCATTTAACGCTCCTAGATGCGTAGAGGGAGAAAGTGACCCTTTTTCCTCACCAACATACTCCATGAGTTGTTGATGAGCAATATAAGTTTCAAGGGGCTGGCTGTGTTTTCATCTGCACCACATATGGCTATAAAATGCGGCTGCATATGTGGTTCGACTAGCTCTCTGAACCGTATATAACTATGTAGTCCAATATGCGGCCCATACCACATATGCAACACATAAAGCAATTGTTTTTTTTATATAGAGACTATGTATGTGGATGTTTTATCAATGATCTTGTTTAATTTTTTTATTAAGCTACTTATACACACAAATACACCCCGCCACACACACACACACACACACACACACACACACACACACACACACATATATATATATATATATATATTGAGAGAGAGAGAGAGAATCAGTCTAGAATACACTCGAAGTGTACCGGAGACCGAATACCATCATGCAATGTTTATTTTGAAAATCTAAACCATTCATCTTCTTAAATATCATATGAACATACTACATATAAAATTTCAGCTCTTTTGGGCACTTATAGGTCATGCATCTAAAGGCAACAAAAATTATACAATTTAAATTAGTTTTGTGCGTCAGTATTGTTGGTCATGAAAGAGTGACTTCGAAAATTCCAAATAAGCTCAAATTTTGCATATAGCTTGTAGTTGTTATAACAATGAATACCAACGGTTTGGATTTGTCAAAAAAATTGTGTACATATGCAAACACCACTTGAGTGTACGGTGCTATCTGTACACTCGAGTGTATTCTAGCCTGACTCTATACACACACACACACACACAAATACACGCCAACACACACACACACAAATACACACCGACACACACGCACACACAAATACACACCGACACACACACATGAATATGATATAATGGTTAGACTATACTATAAATATATAATTTTATGCTCATATATATAATTAATACACAAAATGGCCTAAAACCGCATATCATATCCGCTTGCATTCCACATGTAGTTTATGCAATCCTGGCGGAACACATACCACATACCACTTTTCAATATATTGGAGGAGGCTAGTGTTCAAACCTCCAACAACCATACTTCACTTCTTCAGACTGATACACAAATCAACCAACAACTAGGATCACCATCACCAACAGTCACACTATAGTTGGGCGGTTGTTCCTCCATAGTAGAATGTTGCTACCTTTCTTGTCGATCTCCAACCACTTAATCAACCACCATCACAACTATCTCTTCTCTTCAAACAATAGTTGAAATTACAACCAAGCTTATCTTTCAAGCAGATTCCTCAAATTTTGATGTTGTTGGCGGAGCCTATTTTGTGGATATACCTTTGTTCTTTAATAATAGACATGAGGAAATTGTGGCAGGAGCAGATTCCGTCAAGGAGGGGCTACTTTTGCGAGGATGCAGAGGTTGAGACATGTAGATTGTAGAGTGATTTCAATTAGATTAGAGAGATCCATCTTTTTTTTGGCTTGTCGAGGGTGTTTCTTTGGTTGCGAAAAAAATGTCAAACTCGTGAAAGGTGACATCTGAGTGAAATACATTCTCACTTTCAAGGTTGTAACATTTTTATAACCTTCAAAAAGGTAGAGTATCCTAGCTTTTGAACAAAGCCAGTACACCTAAAGACCTGAATAGGAAGATGAAAGAATTTGTTCCTAGATAGATGAGAGAGAATGAATCCCCTTGGGAGAACAGAGGATGACAAACGATTAGTGAGGTAACATGCTATAAGGAACAACTTGAGACTAGACACTTTTAGACATGCAAGTTTAGTTGAGAAAAGCTTTGGTAATGTCAAAAGAGTGTAGGTTCTTGTGCAGGAACACACCAATTTTTCATGGACTGTGGGAGCGAAATCATTAGTGGATCATCACATTACCTTGGAAAAATTTTCAAACAAGCCCCAATTCAAGAACGTTGCAGTTCTAATATGTTTCGTATAGGCGCCCACCTGGGCATCCACCTAGCCTTCTAGAGTTAGGCGCCTAGCCCACTTCGACATTTGGGTTGCTTGGGCGGTCTGAGTGGCCCTCCTGGGCGCTTAATGGGCCTGAATTGATGGCCATTGTGATATTAAAAAAACAAGTTGCTGCCCTACTTGTTTCCCTGCGCATCCGCTCACACATACTCTCGATGCATACGCCAGCCAGCCTTCCAGTGGAGCAAGGAGGAGCAGCCAACACCAAGCCATGTCTTTCTCCTCCCTCGCCTTGCTTGGAGCATCACTAGCAAGCCGACTGATAACCTTGCGAGAGCAAGGAACAGGAGCAACAACTGGGCATCAAGGTGAGTTATTTTGTTTCTTCTTTGATTTCTTTATTCAACGCCTCTTCTTCCTCCTCTCCCGTCTCATCTTCTTCCTTCCCTCTTCTTCCTCCTCCTTTGCCTCCAGCTCCTCTTCCTCCCCTTTATCTTTTTGCTGCTGTTCAATTCTTCTTCTTCTTTGCTGTCTACCTCCCTTTTCCTTCTTCTTTGTCGCCGCCTTCCTCTTTCTTCTCTCCCGCCCCCTCTTCTTCCTCCCCTCTTGTCTTTTCTCTTCTCCTCTGTTGCTACTGCTGCAGGCTGCAGCTACTGTCAACCTCCCCGTCTCCCCTCCTTTCCTCCTGCCATGGTTGTATAGGCGGCTAGGCGACCAGGCGTTGCCTGGGGACGCCCAGGCCGCCTAGGCGCCCAGGCGGAGGCCCAGGCGTTTCCAGGCGTTTATATATATATATATATATATATATATATATAGATAGATAGATTAATTTAATGGATACATGTAAAATTTATGAAAAATAAAGTTAAATCAGTAGATGGTTAAATAATATCAAAATCAGTACATAAATAAACACAAATCAGTAGATAACTAAATAAAAATAGTAGCTAAATAAATACAAATAAGTAGATGAGTAAATACAACTAAGTGGATAAATAAATGCAAATCAGTTGATCAATAAAGCTACATTAGTAGATGATTATATAATTTCAAAATCAGTACATAAATAAATTTAAATGAGTAGATAACTAAATAAAAAACAGTAGATGAATAAATACAAATAAGTAGATGAATAAATACAAATCAGTTGATAAACTAATATAAATCAGTAGATGATTAAATAATACCTAAATCAGCACATAAATAAATACAAATAGTAGATGAATAAATACATTAAATACAAATCAGTTGATAAACTAATATAAATCAGTAGATGATTAAATAATTCCTAAATCAGCACATAAATAAATACAAATAGTAGATGAATAAAATACAATAAATACAAATCAGTTGATAAATAGAGTTAAATCAGTAGATGATTAAATGATATCAAAATTAGTACATAAATAAACACAAATCAATAGATAACTAAATAAAAATAGTAATAAATAAAAACAAATAAGTAGATGAATAAATACATAAGTGGAAAAGTAAATACGAATCAGTTGATAAATAAAGTTACATCAGTAGATTCTTACATAATTTCAGAAGCAGTATAAATAAATTCAAATGAGTAGATAGCTAAATAAAAAACAGTAGATGAATAAATTCAGTAGATGAATAAATATAAATAAGTAGATGAATAAATACAAATCAGTTGATTAACTAATATAAATCAGTGATGATTAATCAATTCTCAAATCAGTAGATAAATAAATACAAATAGTAGATGAATAAATATAATATAATAAAATCAGTTGATAAATAAAGTTAAACAGTTGATAACTAATGTTAAATCAGTAGATGATCAAATAGTATCAAAATCAATACATAAATAAACACAAATCAGTTGATAAATAAAGTTAAACAGTTGATAACTAAAGTTAAATCAGTAGATGATTAAATAGTATCAAAATCAATACATAAATAAACATAAATCAGTAGATAACTAAATAAAAATAGTAGATAGATAAATACAAAAAAACATATGAGTAAATACAATTAAGTAGCGCCTGGGCGGGTCACCTAGCCCGCCTGGGCGGACGCCTAGCTCGCCTGGCCCGCCTAGCACGCCTGGCACAGCCTTTGATGCTGGGCGCCCAGATATGGAGACCTCATTGGCCGCCTGGGCCGCCTAGGTGCGCCTAGGCGCCGCCTGGGCGCCCGCCCGTACAACACAGCCTCCTGCCCTTTGTGCTCTTATTCCCATGTATTCTTCTATCCTTCTTCTTCTTTGCTGTCCTATCCTTCTTCTTTGACATCATCCTCCCCTGCAAGTTTTGATTGTTCCCCTATCTCCTCTTTCAATGTGCGTGCTTAGCTTATTACTGTGGTGTTGCTTGCTTAGTAAACTGTACCCTTAGAACAAATTTAGTTACCATTATACATAATATAAATCTAAAAATCTAGAAAATAAAAAATGATAAAAAGCCCAGAAATGCCTAGGCTGTCTGGGCGTCCCTAGCCAACGCCCGAACGCCTAGTCGCCTTTACAACTGCAGTTCTAATAACTTTACTGCATTTGGAATTGTGAATCAAAACCATTTAGTAAACACAATGTACATCTCATCTTGACTCCGTAATAGATGTAGCCTAGTCATTTAAGTAAAATCATAGACAAAAGTGATACTTATAACATTGAACCTAGTAGTGCAAAATGGGCCACATGTATCACCATAAATCAGATCAAAACGTGTTCAGAACACAAAAAGTGGTTTTACTAGGGAGAGCACTATGTTGTTTTCCTAATTGATAAAAATCTTATGGAATGCCAGATATGCTAGATAAAGACGGTTCAAGTTGTTGAAGATACTATGACAGAGAATGTCGATATCACTATGAGACTGAAGAGGAGAGTAGGACAAAGGTGGAATTTTGATGTCCAACATCGAAGTAGTAGAGATCAATATATGTAGTATCTGAGTCAAGCTTCCTTAAACTCTTGGAATCATGTAAGACTAAACCTTTCTCCAAAGGTTATATCACAACCCAAGGAGTCAACTAGTTTGGAATAAACATCAAGTTAAAAGAAGACACATAAATATGCACATACAAACATATATACACACACACGCACATATATAAATTTAAATAAAATTTTGAGTTAGTTTGGCCCATATTAAGCCCAAAATAGGGTAATATAGTTTTTTTTAGACACATAGTCTGAGGCGTACGCTTGTAAATGCCTCGATACACCTCTCACAGGTAGACTGAGACGTAAGCCTCGAGGCATATCGGATTCTGCCTTGCCTCGAGGTGAACGCCACTAAAGCCTCGAGTCACATTTTTTAAAACCATGCTACCTAGTTGTTGCCAACCAATATTTCTTAACATGTTATTATTACCTTTTCTACACTGATACAAATTAGAATTCTTGGCGCCTTTTGTGGATCAAGAAAAACCTCCTCTTCAAGAGCAAGGATAATTTTCACCTTCTTTGGGGACGCCGAAAGGCTACCTTTTTTAAGAGAAGATCACAATGTATCTCCACCACTTTTAGATGTAGCCTTCTAGCAAGAAGTAGCTGCAAAGCACTTTGCCACAACCTTCTCACAAGAAGTAGCATGAAGCAACAATCCAAAACATGTAACAAGAGAGTAGAAGGAAATTACAACACAATCTCACAAGATATACAATTGTAGGACTAATGAACAAGTGATGAGCAACTTCATAAGGTTTTGACAAGCCTATATTTGGTAAAGTAGGACACTAGAGCTGAAGTATAGCTTAGGTTAGCTTAAGGGCAACTAGAGATAGCAATGCGCTGTTCTAAGCTTAAGTGGATAGTATGTAGTTGGAATGCTTAAGTGTATTCTAGGTGTCTATAAGGCACTCCTATATATAGGAAACTCTTAGGAATACCTAAGATAGCTGTTGGAAGTGTTTAGAATGAGTTTAGTAGCAACTAGTCGTTGTAGGATATCTTAGTGGGAAACAAATGGCTAACTATGCATTAACAAAAAAATTATAGAACTGCCCGTTGGTCTAATTGCAATTCAACTGAGACACTGCACATACCTCCTTTGATGTGATGTCTATGTCCCACATCAAGAAAAGTTTGACTGACATGCCTTTCAGTCGAATTGCATTTTGAGACACTGCGCAACTTGTTGCTCGCCTGCCTTCCATGTCAAATTAACTTTATTGTATCTCTTAATTAGATTAAATAACAGTCAGTCCCAGTAGGTCCTAACTCCTAAATTTTGAAAAATGACTCAAATGATTCTACCTGTCTTACTGGGTGTATACAAACTTGGTTTAGGATAGTTTTGGGCCATTCATCACTTGTTTGTATGTGATTCCTATCAAGTTGTACAATTTGATGTACAAGCATCCAAACACATATTATTACACATTCTTTGTCATTAGATCTTGTCTAAGTTTCTTGATCACCTGAAATGCCAGAACACTTAATTCACATGGGAATATCACAAATGGGAATATTTGTATCATCAAATTAGAGTGTGGCATATCCAAAAAGGCAACAAGGCAACGTTGATGACTTTTCTGATTTTTTTACATGGGCTTGGGCCCACTAGTTAGCAACTGGGCCAATAAGTCGACAATTTTCTGAATATGGATGCTCTCCTAGGTTTAACGTCGACCTGTCGGCACCAACAACATCAATGACTTTTCGCCTGACATCGTCACCTTTTACACCATACATTGGAGATCAACTTCACTTTTAGAAAACATTCTTTTCTTCTTTTATTAGGTCCCTCATCACTGCTTTATATTGTAGAAAATTAAATTGGCTAATCAATATATTGTAATAGAGAAACCTTGCTCCTAGATATAGGAGAAGGCAAAAGCATATCAACTTTAGACTAAACCCTAATGGGCCAAGACACACTTGGGTCCATATCACAAATAAAATCGACTACTAATTAATAATAAAACTCTCAAACACTCCTCAAGCTGAAGCTTGGGAGAATCCCGAGTCAGCTTGGAAATAAACATAATAATAAACAAAGAAGCAGAATAAAAAGATAAATAGAACCCATACAAGAATAATTCTCCTCAATATTGCAATCAAGCACTCAACATTCAAGTATTCCCCCTCAAGGAAATAATCCAAAGTAGGGGCGCATGCAGGTAGCAGGAGCTTCTCGATCAAAAGGAAGCGACTTCTGAGATAGTAGGAAATAACATGTAGGTGTTAGGGTTTTCATCATGATTGCCAGCGTCGCAGTCTAGAGAACAATGAATAACAATCCCTAGAGAGTGCTGGGTCACAACAATAGTAGTTGATGTGCAAATAAAGCACAGACAAATAGCAAAATAGTAGAAATGACGTAACCGAATAGACCGTCAACCCAAATAAGTAGGTAGCAGACATGGAGCTCCCGATGCTAAGCTCTCTAAGAAGCATATAGCAACAAAAAGATAATCAATAACAACAAAAATAGAATCTTCCTCTCCATCTCGTCTTCTCTCTTCCTCTCTCTCACACTGACCATGAAAAGAATCAAGAAAGTGGTTGGGTGGAGAATAACACATAATGGTAGAGGTAATGGGTATATGTGCAAAAAAGTGGAGGGCAACTAATAATAAGAGTCAATGTACTACATGAATTGATTACACTTATCTGGGTAGAAAAATAAATGGATCTTTACACGTCTTGAATGAATTAGGTTAAAAGTTAGATTCAGTTAGCAATCCGTTAGCAATATGCATAGTGTGTATATGGGGTGGGAACACAAGTATTGAGGGAAGTAAGCTGTATATGTAGGGCTGTTTGATAGTAGTAGGGAGCGGTAGGGAATTGTGAGTAAAGGTAGGCAACGATGACAAGGGTTTGCGGCAACTAGGGGGCTACCTTCTATAGGGAGGCAATGGTGGCTACGGGCAGCAGGGCAGTAGGACGACATCAACAACATTGGGTGGCCAGGCGATGGCGGTAGCGATAGTGGAGGCGCCTCAGTGGTTTGACGAGGTAGCAACAAGCAACATGTAGGAAATAAGGGTGGCAGCGGGGCTGGGCCAGGAGGCTAAGATTTTATGGCAGCAACAAAGGCATGGAGGGTAGGTGGTGGTGGCGGGTCAAGGAGCAGTTGGCGATAGAAGACAGGTAGTAGGGCGGCAGGTAACATCGAGTAGGGACTAGGTGGCTAGCTGTGGAAGGTAGTAGCAGCGTTGGCCCTGCGACAACATGCAACATGAGTGAAGGCATCAAGGGCACTAGACATTTGGTGGAGTTTTTATCAATGGAGAAGAAGAGAGAAACAGACGACCATGGAGGACAGAAAGATGCCTACCGGGTGGCCAAGCGAGGAAGAGTCGGCGACAAGCCGTGGTTGGAGGCAACTCTTATTTTTTTCTCTGCTGTCTAGGGTTTCCGAAGAGCGTCCTGCTCTGATATCATGTAGAAAAGTAAATAGAAGGTTAGTTGATATATTATATTAGAGAAACCTTGCTCCTATATATAGGAGAAGGCGGAAGTGTACAAACTTTAGACTAAACCCCAATGGGCCAGAACCCACTTGAGGCTGTATTACAAATAGACCCAACAACTAATTAACTAAATATTAAGACTCTCTAACATGTACTTCCTTGATATTTGTTATAATCTCGAATCTGGAACTAAATAAATTGCTTGACGATGAATATTCATGGACTAAAGATTGATTGATTTGGTTGTTTGAAATTTTGCATGTTCAAGGGCTTGATGCATTTCATCTAAAAATGTCTGTATCATTGTGTATGTAAATTGCTTTAATGAGCTCTCCATTCGGTTGCTTCCACACATTTCAATATGGCGACATATTAAAAAGGGTCATTTTTCCAGTGCCAGGCTCAATAGTTGGAGAATCTGAGGTGGATCCTTCGAATGACAGTCGCAGCCTGTCAGAATTTAAGTATGCATGTGCCGGTTACTCTGTATACTTAGATAACAAGGACAAGCCAACTGACAAGCAAGGGAGGCCTGGCGAGGTGCCATTATGTGTTGGCATTGAGGTTTGTGCCTTTTTTTGTTGAATATGCATTGTCATTTGCATTGGATCTGATGTTTATTTCCATTGAGCTATTGCCTGATGAAACCTTTTCAATTGTCACTTGGGTGTGCTAAGTGTTGATATTAATCATTTCTTGTTATTACATATTGGATGTGGTTCTAATTTGGGTAATAAAGAGTCGTCAGCCCGATTGATGTTAGTTACCTTGGCTTGTATTTGTCAAGTACAGGCATGTATTGGTTGGTATTTAGTTTTCATCTGGGACACTGCAAATTGAACAAAATGTATCCATGCTAAGATGCAGAGATTGTGGATTTATAATTTCAGTTACACACACACACGAACAAGCACCACCTACATGCACACACGTGTTTTGGTTAAATTGTGAAACAAGGTTGTGGCTGCATGCCTAGCAGCCTAATTTTCACATTCAAGCTCCCTGGCCTTTGACTTGAGGAAATTTTAGCTCTTGAAGAAAATTGTAAAACGCAAGTCAGCAACATGTCTATGCTGGTCTATTTTTTCAACTGAATACAAATAAAGACTCAATTAGAGGTGATATCACAAATAGTTTTCTTCAAATAATGTATGCCATACACATTGTACATATGTTATTTTAGACTCCATGGTGCCTTTGATTGAAGGTTTGGTGTAAGGAGCATTCATTGCCCATTTCTTACAAAATTTTGCTATAATTTATCTTCCTTTTCTATAAAACTGGGAACGCTGCTTGCAATTGTACCTGTCTACTATCTTGAGAGGAGTGACCAAGTATAATAAACTGCTTTGCTGTATTAATTGTATTTTTAAAATATAGCATTCCGAAGTGATGCTCACTCTGATATCAGGAGTATAAATGAGCAACAGATTTTGATAGGTCTCTTTGCAGGCCCTGGTAGACAAGCGATCTACTGATGCTGCCCATGTTCCTTCACATGCACGTAACAAAGAAGGTAATAGGCTAAACTTTTGACATCTACCTTTGAAACCTGGAAGAGCATTCAAGTTATCTGTAATGGTTCTCAAAATTATGCCATTTTTCTACTGTATGGTACCTTATAGGCTCCAAGACAGCATATAATGGCTTAATGAGGTGTACACCTGCTTTCACGTGTTTGCATAAGATTATATTTATAATAACATGGCTTTTTCGAAACCATCCAGCAAGTTCAGCTTTATCATTGAAAGAAAAGGAATATATGGAAATATCATCACGAGAAAGGTGTCTAACAATTCTAATAGCGGCAGACTGGCTGAAATGATTCAAGTAACCTTAGATTCTCCCAAATTGTCTTGTTTTTAGGTAAAAGGATTTGCCAAAAAAAGTCTTAGTAACATTAATTTTTCTCCTCAACTCTGGTAAAAGTAATTGCCAATTACTGCTCAATACTAAATTCAATTTGGTTTAACTGATTTCTCCATTGATCGTTCTATTATATACTCCCTTCCATTTAAAAACCTCGTTATACAACAATGGTGTGTGGGCGATATAGTGGTTAGAAGTTATGCTGCTATTGCTATTAAATATGGCTTTAGATGTAGGTCTACGCCTCAATCTAGGCAACTTGCGGTACTTAGAAAGGAAGTGTTGCTTTCCAAGGGAGTATTGATATTATCCGGAGGGAATGTGTTGGACATAGTGGATGGGGCATGAATCAACACTCTAAACATGTGGAAACACATTTCAATTATCACAAAAAGATAGTCTGTGAAGCTCATGATGATCGTCTTTTCTATAGCTCTAATTTAGATGTGAGTCAGACTCATTTATTTGAATGCTACATATTCAAACATTTCATAAGCAGTTGGAATGACCAATTATATCACGAGTTCACCTAAGCACATTCCTTGTTTTCATTGATGAAAATGTCTAGTTTCAAAGCTGTTCATGACACCCGAGATATGGAAATTGGTAGAATTTCAACAAGATAACGTGAGCAGATAATTTACGCCAAAATTGAAGAATTAACTCACATAATTCACCGAAAGTAGTTTGTAGTTATGAATACATATGTATGAAATAACGTCGTAGGTACCATATGTGGAGGGTGTGTGACTGACTGAAGGACTGAAATGCTCTTTAGGGATTCTGACCACAATATCAAGGAGTCAACTTATGAAATTTTGCGCACACAATCTATAGACAAATACTCTAATTTATGTGGAGGGTGTGTGAATGAAGGACCAAACTGTTCAATAGGGATTTTGACCATGACACCCATGAGTTAACTTATGAAATTTGCGAGCACAATCTATGCTTTGTAGACATAAATATCTTATTTATGCAAAAATCCATTATTTAGAATATGTATGAGTGAAAAAATGGAGTTAGCTTTATAGCATTTCATAGACCCACAAGATTAAGTTTTAGATCATTCAGTTTTGGGTAGATCTACCACTTGGAAGTTGTCTATTTACAATTTATATAGTAGATCCTGATAGAAGGGGGAGTAATGGAAGGAGGTAGAAATAGGCTAAGGTTGAGGCAATCATATCTAGGATCTGAATTAGAGGCTGTCCAAAAACAACCAAGGATTCACAAGGGCTTTTGGTAAGTAAGTATGCTGTTGGTATATTTGATTTGTTGGGCTTGCACCTATTGTATTTTTCCTTGTTCATGTTTAGTCCGTGTACTCCCTGACTCCTATATATAGAAGACCCAATATTCTTATTTGACTTACTGTTACTGAAAGCAACTTATTCTACATGGTATCAGAAGCAAGGTTCTAACCCTACCCTTTCATCTGTTTTCCTTTTCTTTTCTCCCCACCTCCCTCTGCCACCCGGTGGCCGTCGTTCCTCCTCACCACTACCACCGGCCGCCGCCACCACCCCCTCTCCCCCCTCCTCTGCCTGCCACCACCACCTTCTCACCGTCTCCCTTCGCTTGCCGCCCAACCTATCGGCAGCCAAGCGCAAAACGACTGCTCGAAGGCTGTAGGCGTGGCCAGCAAGGGCCGACCTTTGCACAACGCTGGTGCCAGTCCGGGCTACCGCAGGTTACAGTCTCTTTCCAGACGATCTGGAAGGTTTTCTCCTTTCTATTCTATCTCCTTGCTTATGTTCTGGTTCTAGATAGTTGATATATCATATAAAAGAGCAGATTCAAAAGACCCTGTGCTGATTTATAAAGCACCAAAATGAAAAAGGGGCAAAACTTTACTTTTTTCCTCTCCATGTGGTTCCCCTAATCCACATGGCTGAGTGCTTTTCTTAAGAATTGGAGATTTTATGTTCTTTATTCTACCGTACCGTTAATCCGATAGTGCTTTTTGTTATCCTACCGAGATCCATTCCGGTAGTGCCACTCCTCTTTCTACCGAGTTTCATTCCGATAGTACTGCTTTCTTTCTAACGAGTTCCATTCCGGTAGTGCTACTCCTATCGAGTTTCCATTATGGTAGTATTTCTATTTTGTTCTTTTGTACCGTGTTACATTTTAGCACCTTTACTTTTTGTTTGTACCGTGCTACATTTCCGTACTTTTCTTTCTATTTGTTTAGTACCATTATCCAATATCTTACTCTCCTCATCATTGGTGATGCTACAAAGACGACTATCATCGATTAAAAAAGCGGTCCGCTTCACGCTTAAGCACCTGCTTAAGCGTTGTGGAAGGGGCAGTCGTTGCTTTTTGGGCTTAGGCGGGAGTTGAAGCAGATTGAATTGAAGCGGCCACTTTTTAGCAAAAAATCCTGCCTCAGCCCCCTTAATTGGGCCCGCTTCAACCCGTTTTTGGAAAAGTGCGGATCTATTGTCAATTTAATTACCCGATTACATAGCCCCTTAAACCCCAACTCCCCATCGACTTCCTAATAGAAGATGTTAGAAACCGACAACAATAATGCCGCTAGGATGGTTTTTGCGGGCCTTTTGTTTCCGATTGGGAGTGGGAATCCATCCCTATTCCTTGAGCGCCCTCGTCCGTCCATAAAAGGAGCAACAACGGCTGCACAAAACACACCAACAACGACATTTGCTTGGAATTAAACAAGTTTGTTCTTGAAGACCAAAGGGAAAGCGTCTCGAAAGCATAGAATTAAATGTCCGATTTTGATATCGTGCCCGATGGCCCAGAAATAGAAATTTTTCAATATTTCGGCCGAAATTTCAATATTTACGACCCTAACGATTTCGACGACCAAATCATTATCATCATCTAAGCCTCAGTCCCAACTATGTTTGGGTCGGCTACATGGATCCTTCGTTTCCATTCAACTCTATCATGGGCCTTACTCTGGTTGTGATGTAGAGATTCAAAATCTCTCTTTATAAGCTCATCACATGTTAATTTAGGCCTTCCCCTTTTTCTATTTATTGTGCTTGACTCAATAGCATTGCTTCGTATAGGCACATTAGTCGGTTTGCGTTGCACATGTCCATACCATCTGAGTTGGCCCTCGCGCAACTTGTCCTCAATGCTCGCCACCCCCACTTTATTCCTGATATAGTCAAATCTCAAGCGATCTTTTCTTGTCTTCCCACACATCAACATACACATTTCATACACGTTCATCTTGTTGAGACCTTGTCTCTTCAACGCCCAACGTTCACTCCTATAGAGCATGGCTGGCCGTAAAACTGTTCTATAAAACTTACTTTTTAACCTGAGAGGGATCTATTGATCACATAATACTCCAGTTGCACTCCTCCATTTCAACCATCCTGCAATGATCCTGTGACAAACGTCATTTTGGACATCGCCATCTGTTTGAACAATAGAGCCCAAGTAACAAAATTTATCATTTTGGTATATCTACTCCATCTAACTTGGCTCCATCATTCACACCGCGAGATTGGTTGAAATTGCAATGCATATACTCAATTTTGCTCCTGCTAATCATCAATCCATTTGATTCCAATGCCCTTCTCCAACGTTCAACTTTATCATTCAATCCATCTTTAATTTCGTCAATCAAAACAATATCATCAACAAATAACATACACCAAGGAATATCATCTTGAACATTCTTTGTCAACTCATCCATAACAAGAACGAACAAATATGGGCTGAGTGTGGATCCATGGTGTACCCCAACTGTGATAGGAAAAGTTGGTGTCTTTCCTGCAGGAGTCTTCACACTTGCAGTAGAGCTATCATACATGTCTTTGATTAGGTCAATGTATTGGATTGACACATCTTTTTTCTTCAAAACCATCCACAACACTTCTCTGGGTACTCGATCATAAGCCTTTTCCAAATCAATAAACACCATATGAAGATCTCTTTTGCTTTCTCTATACTTCCCCATAAGCCTCCTTATAAGAAAAATAGCATCTGTTGTTGATCTTCCAGGCATGAAACCAAATTGGTTGTTTGATATGTACGTTATAGATCTTAGTCTTTGCTGGATAATCCCAATGTTCAAAATTTCGTTGAAATTGGCAAAATTTCGCAAATTATTTCGATGCCGCCAACGATCAGGCATAGAAATGGCCTTACTCTGTATGTAGGGAATTTTTACAGAAAAAATTAAATTTCGACAACTATTTCGAATTTCGACAAAATTAGGTAAATTTCGATGAAAAAAGGCCCATTTCGACGAAATTTCGAGAAACACATCTATTATATCGAGAAATGGGGTACGATGTATGCAGATTTTACTATGTGATTCCTTGGGCTTGTTAGGGGCAATCTAAGTTATGTTTCTTCTCTTCCTAGCCTAATTTTACCTCTCTCCTATTTCTCTCACTTCTATAAAGATCTATAAAGGAAATATTAAAAAATGTGTGGGAGTGATATCTATGACTATGATGACCCGCTAACTTTCATTTTTGAGGTCACATGATTTATGTTATAGTGCACAAAATTAGCATGACTATCGAGATATTTTGTATGTATGCCATTATCAATCACACATCTAACTACATGGTTGTCTCCTACGGGCTCTCGCTACAAAAGCACACGACCAAGAATAAAGGTTGAGTTAATCCATTAGTATGCCTTTTATCACTTGTAAGCATATGGAGATTAACAGTGAGACATGTCTATGCTTGTATAAAACAAAATAAACTGGAGCCAATATGTTGATAGGTATAATCAACAAGAAGGATGACAACCATCACGGTTCAACTAGATGCATAAACCATAGTTGTCTCATGCTTCCTCAATACTCACTCACATACCACTGCAAGTCTGCAACATTCTTTATGTACTACGTCATGTCATCCTACTGAGAGGTCCTACCATCCTAGATCATGCTATGTTCCCATAAATTTGTCTTTAGGTCTATATATTGTGCTTGCAAACTATGATGACTTAACTCATTCATTTCACCATTCAATTGACCTCAAAATCTCCATCGAAATGCCCGTCGAAATTGTTCAGCTTCATCACTCACACATGAGGAGCCCCACCCCCTCATATATCCGATATGAAATATTATTGCATATTTGAGTAGATCTACACTGGTAGATTGTTCTAGTAAAATTTTGCTAAATAATTTGATCATTTGGTCGTCAAAACGCCAAGATTGCATCTGCCGAAATTTGCATCGAAATTTTGGTAAATTATTGCGCGTCGTAGCACACCAATCACTAGGAAAATTATCCTAGAGTTTATCCTTTTTCTACTTTCCGATAAAGGCTAGTATAGAAGGGTCGATCCACAGAGACGTCGATGAAGATGGTTGAGTTTCAAATCTGATTGCGAGAACAAGAATGTAAAATCTGTTTTAAGAGTTTGTTAAAACTAAAACAAAATAAAATAAAGATGTTGAATCAAAGATCAACTAATCAAAAGAAAGAAATACCAAAGCTAAGGGATTTCACCACCCTAGCCGATGTGAAACGAGACCGAAGAAATTACACGATAAGAAAGATAAATGAAGGTATGTGAAACATTTTTAAATGATTCACAAAAGATGAACTCCCCGGGAACCCATTGGTCTTGGTGTTCACGGATCCTAGTTCAATCATCCTAATGGAGACTTTTCCAAGGTCTCATCCAAATTCCCATGAAATCGATTTGGTTGTTCTAAATCTTGGGTTCCACGGTCGCATCCGCCAAAATTAACAAGCGATGAAAACGAGAGATCACTTCGTTAAAATCGTCGATATCCAAATAAAAAACCATTTATCTAAAAAATCGTGTAAAACTTTGATCTAATCATCACATGGCTAAGGGGTTGATCCCCTCGCCTAGGTAAGAAGACTACTCACTAGCCATAAGAGGGTAAGCAAAAAGAAGAAGGAAAGAAGCCATAGACCACAGGAAGAAGAATCTCCAAGGAGATCTAGGTGGTGCTAGTTAAACGGCTTGATCCCTTAATCCTCCGTTCCAAGAGAAAAGAACGAGAAGTAAAGAACGAGAATAACCAAGATCCAGAGATGAAGAACCAAATTTGTATTGCAAAAATTAAAAGATTACAACTGTAAAAGAGAACGCGAGTACAAAATTGAGGACTACAAATTTTTTTTTTGATGACCGAGAGAACCCACCTCAAGCGAAGCCGACATGGTAAACTCTTGAGGCATGAGAGGGTGTGGTCCGGTCACCCCCCTCCCGTGCCTAATCAGCGTGGATTGCCATTCGCAAAGTGCCTTCGGTGAGGTTCGAACCCGGGTCCTTCATTGGGACTTACCGAACTCTTACCACTCGGGCTACTATGGCCGGACAGGACTACAAATTAAGATTCTATTACAACTAAGACTCGATTTACAATTAAGATTCAATGGCTTTTCTTGTGGAGTCCCTCCTTTTATAGGGGAAGGAGGGGTGGAAACCCTGAAAGGAGAGAAGGAATGGAAGAGGCGGTTGTTGTTTGTCTTGATAAAGAGATATCTTTTCCTCAATAGGCAATAAAGAAAATCATTGATTGCTTTCTTTTGACCCTTCAAATTCTGACTCTCTCTGCATATTCCCGTTCCCGAAGTTTCGTGCGAATTTTGGTTGGTAAGAAGCTTTAAAGTGTGCCCAAAAATATATTTTTCCTGTAGGCCTTTGAATTTCCTTTCCAATGCATATTTAAACATTAAATTCCGCCTTTGGATGTGAGAGTTATGCCTATTTTGGTGCAAGATATATATTTAAACCAGGCACTGCGGGAAAACGAACATGCACGTTCATTGGCTGGTTGGACAGTCAAATGACTACCAAACTCACTGGGAAATATATTTTTCTTGTAGCAATTGAAATTACCTTTTCAAAACATATCTAAACTCCAAATTTGGAACTTGTATGTGGGAGTTATGACTATTTTGGTGTTGTATATACATGAATTTCAGGAACTGCGGGAAATGTGCAAAACATCTTCCAAGAGAAATTAATGATTCGAGTGATTAGACCATTTTCCTACAAAAATCCAACAAAATATAATTAAAACTCCAAATAAAGAAAGAAAATCTAAACTAATACAATTAATTACAAAATCAAGAAAATAAATATAAAACAATCCTAAAAAGATATCTAAAAGATTAAATTAAAAAGGATAAATACACATTTATCAAAATACCCCGGACTTGAATCTTTGTTTATCCTCAAACAAATAAAATCACAAATAATTCTAATTTATACTAACAACATGTCCATCTTCACCCTTGTAACATCACTTTATTCCTTATCTCCAAATTTGGCCAAACAACCCAATCTCCTAAAACCACAAAATACAAAATTCTATATTCCCTATCAAAAATAAATATCATATCTTGTTTCTAAATCAAGACTTTGTAGAAAAACATGCTTCATCTTAATTTTGCTTTGACACACTCGTTTTTATTATTGTATATTTTTATGTGAGTTGTTGCACAAGAACACGATGAAATTGGGGGGTGTAAAAACAAAGAAGGAAGTGATAATTTTTTTTGATCCCTCCTCTATTCGACTCGGGATGTGAATTTGTGGAGTTGTGGCTACATTGGTAACAATTTTTTCATGTGCACTTTTGGCATCTTTTGATGGTGCGCCCCTTTGTGGGGTATGAAATTTTTGATATGGGAAGCATGCCACCCCAGACTTGATTTTTGTCCGGTGGTGATTCTTTGCTTCTCTTTTTTCAAAAGCAAATAAGGGGGAAGCAGAAGGTGTCCTTGTGCTTATAACTTCACAAAGTTATTTTCTTTTTTTTCTTTTCTTTTTCGAAAGTGTCATTACATTAGAAAGAATATTCATGCCAATCACATTATACAAGATTTATATCAAGTTAATCCATAGTTTAAAAAAAGAGAAAAATTGTGTTTGGTTTTGATTGATTCCATACGACTCACCAACTTTTCCAAGGAGTGATGCTATTTTGGGGTCCTAGGTGACACAGTGGTTTCAGACATGACAATTTGTGAAAATTGTTGCAAATGATTTATTAAATTCAAGGGGTACATTGATAAACATCTATTTATATTGGCCGATTAGATAAAGGTCATTTTGCAACAAAAGAAATATAACATGGTCGACTAGATAATGGCCATTAACAAAACAACTATATGCAAAACAAATAAAGATTTTTGCTCGTCCCGAGCAAAACCCAAACCCGAGATGGATGGAAGAAAATTGCTGGGCTCACCAGGAGGCCCTGGTAGCTCAAAGAACGTCCAGCTAAAGGGGATGTGTACGAGGGCTGGGATCTTCATAGTGTACCCGATGATAGGGCAGTCGTGGAAGCTCAATGGGGTGTTCATATTTTCTTTCACCTCGCATTCCCTCCAATAAGATCCACAGAGAAGAGAAAGACCCCCTACGTCATTGTCGAGCAAGTTTTGGTCGATGATTGATCCTTCTTTGTCTTTGTTTTGTGGTGTTTTTTTTCCTTTCCTTTTCTTGTGGGCTTTGGGGAAGATACCCGAGATATAAGAGCGGGAGATGTAATCTTATGATGAGTTAGCCCACAAGAGGGGTGTGGGATGAATAAGAGCGACCCCTGGCTTCAATTAAAAAAAAAATCTTCCTTCGATAGCAAGGGAAGTGTTGAATATGGATGTGGACTGGGGAGGTTGGCGGGTACCCGACCAGTAATGTCGGTAGAGGATGTACAGAGTTAGGTGGATGATTTGGCTCAGGTTTTCCACCATCACAATGACATGCATATGGGAGAATTGATGCTGATACAAAAGATTTCAAATTATTTACAAAAGTGTTTTGCTTCTCCTAAAAATAATGCCATCAACATTGGGTTTGGTTAATTTCATTATTGGTATAACATATGACTCTAATTCTTTTGTACAAGGGGTTCCCAAGGATTTAGGAGGGATGATGACGTCTTCCTTCTCAACAACAGAAGGGGGTGTATGGGCTTCTTCCAAGGGTGGTATCTCCCCTTCTACATTAGTCTTATGTGGAATGATAACTGGCTGTGTCAAAAAGGGGGTTAGATGCTCATTATCCAAAATAGACTCAAAAGAAGGGTATGGGTCTATGGTATCATTCAGATTTATGTTAAGGATGGGAGGGCTTGTTAGATCTTCAGAATGACTCTCCTGCTTCACCTTTTCATATTCAAGTAATAGAGTCTCTAAAGGAAAGATAAGGATACCAACGTCCTCATCACACGCAAAATATGGCTCCATGGTTTGTGCTATTTCTTCAGGATCCGACACATATGACACAAAAATAGGATCATCGTCGTCATCATCGGGAAGAACTATCTTGGATTTCTCAAGCTCTACAGGGGGAGTCTGTGATTGAACCTCTAGTAAGGTAGCTAACAGGGCTTGACTGGATTCAAGTTTTGTTTGTCCTTCTTTTGCCATCTTCTCTAGGGCCTTAAGTCTCTCTTCTAGTTCAGGATTAAATTGATTTTCACCATATGATTTATACACCCCAAAATTTTGGCAATCCTCACCATACCCCTCATGGTAGTCTTGGACCTTGCGCTCCTCATAATAGTCTTCAGAAGATGGTGGATTGTAATTTCCATTGCATCCATCATGGTGGGAAGATTCAATATTACAAGGTGTCACCAAATCGTGGGGGAACATATTTGTAACATTTGGGTTTTGGGATTGGGCTTTCAACTAAGTGACTAACAAGGTTTGGCTAGTTATCGATTTTGCTGCCATCTTCTCTAGGGACCTAAGTTTCTCTTCTTGCTGAGGATCATATTGGGTATCATAAATAGGTCCATTTCCCCCAAAGTTCTGTTGGTTATACCTTCCAAAATTATGTTAATCATACATCCCCTCAGAATGTGGATAGCAAGGTTCCCCATAATGGTTCTCAGAAAAATATGGATTCACATTGTACCCACTTGGATGAAAGGGCTCGTAAAGAGGGGTGCTATGGGATAAAGTCGGATAGGCAAGAGATGCATGGTGGCAAAGACCACAATAATAACATTGCGGGGGATATTGGGATGCCCACTCCATTTGAAAAGTTCCTGAAAGATATGTCAATGAACGCACGAGATAAGAGAGATTACAAGATAATGGGTTAGTCAAAATTACACAGAGAACTAAAAATTATAAAGCTAAAAAAAATATGGAATAGACTAAGATTACAAAAAAAAACTAGAAAGTAGTACTGCTAGAATGGAAACTTCCGTAGAAAGAGGAGATACACTTTCGTAATGGTGCTCAGAAGGCAAAAAGAAATTACGAAAATCTAGAAGAAATTATAGCACAAGGATAAAAATTATTGAACAAGCTAAAAAAATTATGAAACAAAAATAAATGACGGAACAAGATTAAAAATTACAAAAAGAATAAACTAGAAAGCAGTACTCCCGAAATGGAAACTCGACAGAAGGAGATACACTATCAGAATGTTACTCGGTAGGCAAAAAAAATACAAAAATCTAAAAAAAGAAATTTTGAAACAGAAGATATAGAACAAGATTAAAGTTATACAAGTTAGAGAAATATGAACAAGATTATACAAGATATACAAGCAACCAGATCTGAAAACAACCTTGCCATCCCCGACAACGACGCCAAATTGATGCACGTCGTTTGGCACACCAATCACTAGGAACATTATCCTAGAGTTTATCCTTTTTCTACTTTCCGATAAAGGCTAGTATAGAAGGGTCGATCCACATAAACGGTGATGAAGATGGTTAAGTTTCAAATCCAATTGCGAGAACAAGAATATAAAATATGTTTCAAGAGTTTGTTAAAACTAAAACAAAATAAAATAAAGATGTTGAATTAAAGATCAACTAATCAAAAGAAAGAAATACCAAAGCTAAGGGATTTCACCACCCTAGCCGATGTGAAACGAGACCGAAGAAATTACACGATAAGAAAGATAAATGAAAGTATGTAAAACATTTTTAAATGACTCACAAAAGATGAACTCCCCGTGAACCCATTGGTCCTGGTGTTCACGAATCCTAGTTCAATCATCCTAATGGGGGCTTTTTCGAGGTCTCATCCAAATTCCCATGAAATCGATTTGGTTGTTCTAAATCTTGGGTTCCACGGTCGCATCCGCCAAGATTAACAAGCGATGAAAACGAGAGATCACTTCGTTAAAATCGTCGATATCCAAATAAAAAACCATTTATTTAAAAATTGTGTAAAACTTCGATCTAATCATCACATGGCTAAGGGGTTGATCCCCTCGCCTCGGTAAGAAGACTACTCACTAGCCATAAGAGGGGAAGCAAAAGGAAGCAAAAGGAAGAAGGAAAGAAGCCATAGACCACAGGAAGAAGAATCTCCAAGGAGATCTAGGTGGTGCCAGTTAAACGGCTTGATCCCTTAATCCTCCGTTCTAAGAGAAAAGAACGAGAGGTAAAGAACGAGAATAACCAAGATCCAGAGATGAAGAACCGAATTTGTATTGCAAAAATTGAAAGATTACAACTGTGAAAGAGAATGCGAGTACAAAATTGAGGACTACAAATTAAGATTCTATTACAACTAAGACTCGATGGGTTTTCTTGTGGAGCCCCCCCTCCTTTTATAGGGGAAGGAGGGATGGAAACCTTGAAAGGAGAGGAGAAGGAATGGAAGAGGCGGTTGCTGTTTGTCTTGATCAAGAGAAATCTTTTCCTCAATAGGCAATAAAGAAAATAATTGATTGCCTTATTTTGACCCTTAAAATTCTGACTCTCTCTGTAGATTCCCGATCCTGAAGTTTCATACAAATTTTGATTAGTAAGAAGCTTTAAAGTGCGTCCGAAAATATATTTTCCCTGTAGGCCTTTGAATTTCATTTCCAACGCATATTTAAACATTAAATTCCGCCTTTAGATGTGAGAGTTATGCCTATTTTGGTGCAAGGTATATATTTAAATCAGGCATTGCGGGAAAACGAACAAACACGTTCACTGGTTGGTTGGACAGTCAAATGACTTCCAAACTCATCGGAAAATATATTTTTGTTGAAGCAATTGAAAGTATCTTTTCAAAACATATCTAAACTCCAAATATGGAATTTGTATGTGGGAGTTATAACTATTTTGTTGTCGTCTATACATGAATTTCAGGAACTACGTGAATTGTGCAAAACATCTTCCAAGAGAAATTAATGATTCGAGTGATTAGACCATTTTCCTACAAAAATCCAACAAAATATAATTAAAACTCCAAATAAAGAGAGAAAATATAAACTAATACAATAAATACAAAACTAAGAAAATAAATAAAAAAAATCCTAAAAAGATATCTAAAAGATTAAATTAAAAAGGATAAATACACATTTATCATCTACACTAGTAGATTGTTCTAGTAAAAATTTGCTAAAGAATTCGATCATTTGGTCGTAGAAACGCCAGGAATGCATCTGCCGAAAATTACGTCGAAATTTGTTGAAATTTCTGTTTTTTGTGGCTACCGAAACGACGTTAAAGTCGGACATTTTCTTCCTTGGATAATCCTCTCCCAAAGCTTCATTGTGTGACTCATCAACTTGATACCTCAGTAGTTTGTGCAGCTCTGAACATCACCTTTTTTATTGTAGATGGGGACTATAGTACTATTTCTCCACTCATCCGACATCTTCTTGGTCTTCATGATCTTGTTAAAGAACTTAGTTAACCACATAACTCCTTCATTCCCCATACTCTTCCATACATCAATGGGAATACCGTCTGGTCCGCATGCCTTTCTCATTTTCATCTTTTTCAAAGCATTCTTGACCTCAAATGGTGAAACTTGTCGTGTGTAAATGATATCTCTTGTATTTGTGTCACACGAGTGTCTAACATTATTTGCAGTATCTCCATTGAAAAGCTTATGGAAGTAATTTCTCCATTGGTTCTTGATATCATCGTCCTTCACCAAAACTGTGCAATCTTCATTCTTGATGCATTTTACTTGACTCAAGTCTCTTCCTTTCCTTTCTCTTATACGAGCCATTTTATATATGTCTTTTTCCCCTTCTCTTGTGTCCATCTTCTTATAAATATCATCAAAGTATCTAGACCTTGCCTCCTGAACAACCTTTTTAGCTTTTTTCTTTGCTTGCTTGTATCTTTGGAACATAACTTCGACGATTTTTGGCGAAATTTCGCCGAAACTTCGAACTTCGACCATAGGCGAAGTCGAATCCCAAATACTTCGGCCTCGTCCAAACTTCGGGGCAAAGTTTCAGTGATGTCGGCGAAGTTGACTTTTTTGTGTGTATTTTCGTCTCAACTTCTCCGAAGTTGTCGAAGTTTCCTCGAAGTTGGCGAAGTTGGGCGAAGTTTGGTCGAAGTTGAGACGACCCAGAGCATTAATCCTAACTAGTGTCCCAAAGGCCATATAAGGCATAAGTGTTGCCTCCAACCCTCTTCACAACTTCTAATATCAACTCCTATGTTGTTTGTTGCCACTCTTTCCTAAATAGGGTGTTTTAACTACTATTTGACTGTATATTGTATAGAATACATATGGTGAACTATATTTGTATATGTGTATTGCACATTTAACCCTTAAAACTAGGGCTAAAGAGTTGTGAATTGTGTTTTGTGTTAAATTAACATATATAAGATAGATGTATAACATATATAGTAGTTTTCAATTAAAGTTTCCTTCAAATTCACATCATTTTCTTCAAAAAATGGCATCGAAGTTTGCGTCTAAACTTCCTCGAAGTTTCCACAAACTTCCACTTCCACACCTGGCGAAGTCGACACGAAGTCGATGTTCTGCACCATGCTTTGGAATGTTGCATCATCTCAAGATTTGGGCAAGCTCCTGTAGATCTCCCTTTTTACTTTAATAGCCTTCTGTACTTCATCATTCCACCACCAAGTCTCTCTCTGTGGAGGCCCACAACATTTGGACTCCCCCAAAACCTCTTTGGAAATTTTTGTTATGCAGGAGCTCATGTTATGCCACATAGTGTTAACACCAGACTCCAAGTTCCAAGTTCCCTTCTTGATGAGTATATCAAGAAAAGTCAATTTCTTTTCTCTTTTAAGATTCCACCACTTGATCCTGCTATCTTGGTTTCTGTTATGCTTGTTGTAAAGTAATAAATGACGACTAGTTGTTGTATTGATAAGAAGAAACCCTACTCCTATAAATAGGAGAATAGGGAAGCATACAAACACAACTTAACCTTAATGGGCCAAGACATACTTGGGCTCATATTACGAAGACACTTAATAACATAAATAAACAGACTCTCTAATACTCCCCCTCAAGCTGAAGTTGGGAGAATCCCAAATTAGCTTGGGAATAGACAAACATACTAATAAAAAGAGGAAACCCTACTCCTATAAAGAGGAGAACATGGAAGCATACATACACAACTTAACCCTAATGGGCCAAGACATACTTGGGCTCATATTACGAAGACACTTAATTACATAAATAAACAGACTCTCTAATACTCCCCCTCAAGCTAAAGTTGGGAGAATCCCAAATTAGCTTGGGAATAGACAGACATACTAAAAAAAATAGATAAGCCAAGCCCATACAAAAAATTCACCCCTCGTATTACAATTAAGCACTCAAACACTCAAATACTCCCCCTCAAGTAGATACTCCATAATAGGCAAGCATACAAGCACGTCGCACAAGTTTCTCAATCATCTGGACCAGAAGTTTCTCGATCATCTAGAGCAGAAGTTTCTCGATCATCTGGAGCGGAAGTAAGCAGCAACAAAACATCATGATCTTTATCACAGTCGCTAACGTCGCAGCCCAGAGAGTGCTGGGTCACAACAACAGTAGTAGTCAACGTGCGAAACAGAGCACGGACGAGCCAGAAAGTGCTGGCACACAGAAGCAGAAAAGTCGACGTGCAAACAAGGCGCGAACAAGTAAAATTCAACATGCGCAAAACATGGATAATGTCAACGTGCAAATAAAGCACGAACAAGCCTGAGAGTGATGGCGCACATGTGGTCAAAGTTCCAAAGAGTGTTGGGTCACATCAGTCAATGTGCAAAAAAAGCACAGACAGAAAGTAGAAAGCAGATTTGACGTTGCTGGATAGAAGACCATTAGCTTAAATAGGCAAGCAGTAGACAAGAAGCTCCAGATAGGAAGTTCTCCGAGAAGCATATAACAGTAAATATAAATAGTAGAAGTCCACAAGTTCTTCAAGAAGTACATCAAGATCTACATAAATATAAAGCAACAAAATATAGTCTTCCTCTTGTCTCCTCTGTCTCGTCTCTCCTCTATTTCTCCCCCTCACACCAACCACTGAAGGAACAAGAGTGGTTGGGGTGGACAATTGTGAAGAAACACCCTAGAAGAAAATGAACCGCAACACTACCGGGTACATAAAAAGTTGAAGGAGATAAAGATTTATGTGTGTACGACTGCTTAGCAGTGGACCTTGAACTAATATACTCATCATCACCTTTTTTTTCCATTATGTAAAGCATCACTATATGACTCAGTTAAGAATAAAAAGAAGAGAAGAACCGATAGTTCTCCACAATTATACTCCGTTGAAGATTTTAAAAAGCCACCCTTTTTTTATTTTCGATCAGATATGTAAACCTTCTTTTCCTTTCTCCTTTTTTTACTTCCTCATATTGTGTAGCAGCACGGTGTCCTCCTACCATCAGGAGAATAGCGTTCTTCACAACTGTGTCGAGGTTGCTGCGAAGATGTGAGAAGCAGTGTGTGTAATAGGGGGGCACAAGTAGCGGCTTGCAGTTGGGTAGCGGGGGAAAGGTAGCAACTCACGACAGGTTGGAAGAGGCAGTGGGGGTAGTGGATGGGCATGGGCAATTTAGGTGGCAAGGTGTAAGGCGGTAGGGTGGCTGTAGGTCTGCCGTACCACATATAGTCCCAAGTCCGGCAATTTGCATAGAGAAATAAGTGTTGGGGGGGACTGCCTACAGAGGAAAAACTGTCTTACCCCTTTGCAGTTGCAGGTCACGGAGGTTAAGGAACTCTGACTCCCTGATTGCTGGATTAAAAAGGACAATGCCCATGGAGAAGTAGTGATTACGGTGATCTTGTGGATATAGAGGATGTGGGCGATAGAGGGAAAGGGGACCAAATATCACGATTCTGCAGATGAAGGTGCTTGTCGACCAAGTCAGGATTTGGGATCAAAGCAGCCCAAAATTTCATTGTCATCACGGGATGCCCCAGCGGAGACGCTACCTCTTCTTGGGTCACACAACGACGTTGGCTCGGTGAAGTTGGAAAGGCAACGAGTGTGTTGCTTGCGGTGGGTGGCAGGGACAGTGTGACGGAAGACAACATGTCTCTTGTGCGGCTTGCAGGGAGTACAAAGGTTGGGAAGTTCATCGAGGATAGGAGCACGGGCGGTGCTGGTTTTATTTGGGGGCAGAGGTGGATGTGCTGGGTTTATTTGTGGGCAGAGGTGGATTAGCAGTAACAAGCGAGCATATTAGGGGCGACAACAGTGGATCTATGGCAGCGCCCGGCGGGCAGCCAAGCTGAGAAGCGGCTACGGCCGCCGGCAGGCGGGAAAACACTTTTTTTTGTCTTCTCTAGGGTTAGGGTAGGATCACTGCTCTGATATCATGTAAAGTAATAAAAGACAACTAGTTGTTGTATGGATAAGAGGAAACTCTGCTCCTATAAATAGGAGAACAGGGAAGCATACATACACGACTTAACCCTAATGGGTCAAGACATACTTGGGCCCATATTACAAAGACACTTAATAACATAAATAAACAAACTCTCTAATACTTGCCTTATTGATCTTCATGTTAATATCCAAAACTACCAATCTATGTTGGGTCGTGAGTTCTTCATCAGGAATCACTTTGCAATCCTTGCATATATTACGATCCACCCGCCTCACAAGGAGGTAATCAATTTGGCTACAATTGTGCCCACTCTTGAAAGTAATCTTATGAGATTCTCTTTTCTTGAAATGGGTGTTTGCCAAAATCATATCATATGCAACTGCAAAATCTAATATCCTCTCTCCTTTGTTTTTGCTGCCATATCTAAAACCACCATAAACTCTCTCATATCCAACATTGCTACTCCCCACATGGCCATTTAAATCACTCCCAATAATAATCAAAACCACCATGAACTCTCTCATATCCAACATTGCTACTCCCCACATGGCCATTTAAATCACTCCCAATAATAATCTTCTCTCTGTCGGTATTCGTTGCATCAATTCATCCATGTCATCCCTAAAATCCTTCTCAGCATCCTCGCTAAGGCCAACTTGGGGGGGATAAGCGCTAATAACGTTAAAAAAATTTCCCCCAAGAACAACCTTGATAGCTATGATTGTATCATCCATCTTTGTGATCTTGACAACATCATCCTTCAACATCTTATCAACAATAATACCTACGCCATTTCTATGTTTATCAAAACCTATATACCAAAATTTGTATCCTGTATCTCCAATCTCTCTACAATGTTCCCCTGTCCACTTGGTTTCCTGCAAGCAAGCTATATTGACTTTTCTTCTCATCATGGTATCCACTATCTCCAACAATTTCCCTGTCAAAGTGCCAATATCCAAGATCCAACTCTAATCCTTTTTTGTTGAACTTGCTTCTTTACATGCCTTCGTCGTAAATGTTGCCCTTGCACATTTTTCACTACATCCGGGCAATGATGCGGCAGGACTAACTTCTTTACCCACACCCGTCCAAGATGTGGAGATCCTTGCACATTTTTCACTACATCCCGACGATGATATAGCGGGACTAGCTTCTTTACCCACACCCGTCCAAGGTGTGGAAACCTTGTTTGCCCTTCAACACAACCGGGCGTCGTTGTGTTGAAACCCC
The DNA here is from genome assembly GCA_963693085.1 of Alisma plantago-aquatica. Classification (NCBI taxonomy): domain Eukaryota; kingdom Viridiplantae; phylum Streptophyta; class Magnoliopsida; order Alismatales; family Alismataceae; genus Alisma; species Alisma plantago-aquatica. The sequence continues at coordinate 198,855,140 of OY856413.1, read as the reverse complement.
TTGCATATTTATCACTGCACCCGGGTGCCGATGCAGCGCGTCACTAGGTAGGGATGCTCCAACAATTTTTTTATAAGGATCCATGTCATAGAAAGAGTGACAGTTTTTATGGCTGGCTGTCAACCTACCACCAACCCTCCTTTACCCGGGCTTGGGACCGACTACATTTGCATAAAATGTACGAAAACATAGGCGGAGTTAATTTTGACGACCGAATAAGCGAATTAAATCATGAAAATTTACCAGGACGATCTAAACGCCAAGATACTCAAATATGCAATAATATTTCATATTGGGAATGTTGAGGGGGGGTCTCCCACATTTGTAAGTTAAGGAAGCTGAACAATTTTGACAGAATTTCGATGACAAAATGAAGGAATTAAGTTATGAAATTTTGCAAACACAATGTTTAAACATAGACACTAGATTATATAATAAATTTATATGTTTAGAGGTTAGGGTGGGATCCATGTCTTGATGAGTGCGTGCACAAATGAACAGAAATTCAAGTCTAACTACAAGTTAAAACAACTAGAGTACTTGACTTTATAATTAAAGAGTTACAACTTACAAGTTACAATATTGTAGGTTAATATATTTATTGTATAAGTCTACTATTATAATATATTTAGGGTTACATAAGTGAATAACAAAAGTATATATTTAGGGTTACAAGTTACAACTTACACTTAACATTTTGTATAAGGCTACTATTATGATATATTTAGGGTTACATAAGTGAAAAATACAAATATATAAGAACTTCCATTAAAAAGCTTTTGTAGCCATTTTTGTGTATAAATATGAAATATATTGATTAGATTTTCAAAATAAGTATAAATATACATATATCACACTATTGTTTCTTAGATTTACAAGTTCACTTCAAGATCTTGAGAATTTAAAGAGAAATGTCACTTAGAAATTTAGGATTTTTCGCGGTATTCATTAAGGTATGTCTAAAAGGGAGTAGAAATAGGAGGAGTAGATAGGCTAGGGAGAGGGGTTACATACCTTAGGATCAAGTAGAGCAGCCTTCGAGAGCAAGATATCACAAAAAAATCGCTAAAAGATCAAAGTTCCAACAAAATCCAGTCGATGGAACACTGTTTCACGAAACAGGTGTTGCATTTTGCATTCATTTCGCAATATCAAGGCCCAACCTGGACTTTTTTGCACTAAAATACCCCATGTTTTGCAAAATTTCGACTGTAGCTATGAAATTTTTGCGAAATTGCGGACCAATTCTTGCGTACTGAGTACTGACGTTTCGATATCCGAATGCAAAAAAATGAAATTTCTAGCGAAATTTCACAATTTCGATTGAAATTTTGTTCCATGCTCGAAAGGAGGAGATGCTGCATCCTTGGAGTTCTCCTGGAGTCCGACAAGTGCCCGATCACCCCTCACTGAGACATCAAGGCTAAAGGAGGGGAAGCAAGGGCCAAGAACATAGGTTACAAAGCTTTCTATAGGTCGACAAGTTAGTATTTTAACCGATCACTTCTCTTAAGGTAAACATCTTGCTTTTGATTTTCTATATATAACGACGTCTTGTGTGTACGAGTTCTCTGTTAGTGATTACTAATCAACGTTTGCGACTGCCGTAATTGACTCAACACACTTCATTCCAGTACGCATTCACCACGCTCCATTACTGCTTCCGGGTGTAATGATTCTCATTTTGTTATAACTTACTGCCTATGTGCCTAGCGCCTACATATTCTAATCTCTTCTGAATGTTGTAATGAATCGTTGTGTAGATTGGTAATTAAACTAATTATTAATTGAAGGCATTATGATTCATACATACTCAATGCATCTTTACATGATGATTTTGTTTTCACTCGTTCTAGGAGCGAGGACTATGGGTTTTGTTTGATCTTTGAGTGTTCATTAGCTTGTAGCGTTTACATTTGTCATTACTCATTAGGACCTTTTTAATCTATGAAAGTCATTCTGATGCATTGAAATATCTTTTAAAATACTTGATTGTTGAGTAATATATCTTTTATGTTAGTAGTATGGCAGTCTCTAAATTTTTCACCATTTTTAAAAACAATGCGGACCGCTTTTTCATAAAGCTCCCACTTTAGTCCACTTTGAAACCTGCTTCCTGCTTCCCGCTTCAAGGGGGTCAATCCCCATGCTTCCCGCTTTCCAAAACCTAGACGACTATCATTTACAATGATATGCCGCACATATTTTCCGTTAAACCTAACGATGGCAACTTTCGACTTTGGATGAATGATGTTCAAAAATTTATAGAATCACAGGGTAAACTCAAGTTTGTCACTGAGCATGCCCCTGCCGTACCAGAGACTGTTTTGACTATAGGCAACATCAAGGTTCTCTCCTGGCTCTGGGGGTAGATGGAGCCTGGCATTGCAGTCAAGTACATGTGACATGAGCGCGCCAAAACAATGTGGGACAAAATGAAGCACTTCTTCACTCAGGAGGAGAACTGCTTGCGCATCTACAACGCCATGGATAAAATCTTCTCCGAGCAGCAAGGGGATTGACCCATGTCCAAGTACTATGATGAAGTGAAGGCCCTGTCCAACCAAATGACCTTTTTTCCCCGACGACCTCTTCTGAGGTCACCAAAGAGAGGGAAACTCTCCTCACTGGGCGCTTCCTCAACGAGCTTCATCCTCGTTTTGTTGTTCGTCGACAACTACTAGTTGGTGCAACCCTTCTATCCATAGACCAGACATGCACACCTGACCCAATATGAAATGTTTGCTCCTTGCATCTCTCATACTGTTGAATCTGAACTTCCATCAGCAATGGCTGTGGCGCCTAGATGCCGTAGTCGTGGACGAGGCCAACGCTCAAAGTGCACTTAGTGTGGCAAGTTGAGCCACATTGAAGACGCCTGTCACTCAAAGATGGCTATCAACATACTATGAGAGAGGGCGTGGTAGACTGGTAGGGGCTCTGTCCATGTTGCTCAAGCACCTACCCACATTTGTCAAGCATCTTGGCCAAGCATTTGTCCCGACAATTGGTCGTGCACCTCCTTCACCACATGCATCTTCTCAAACTTCTCATGTTCTTTATCCCAGGAGGAGTGCGAATGCCTTCGCCAAACTGCCCAATATTATGTAGATTCTACCCTTTACAACAACATGACCACATCTGCCTCTTCTAATTGGCAAGTCGAAGATTTACCTACTGTCGGTTCACTTGCCCACCTAGCCACCGCTTCTCAAGGTAACTTTGAGGTGTCCATGCTCGCTGTCAGTTCTAACTGGATTATGGATTCGGGTGCGTCACAAGTCACAACATATGACCAATATGCCTCATCTTCTAACCACATCTGTTTCGCTTATCCCTCACTCCTCTGTCACCTTGGCGGATGGGACGGTTAAACTAGTAACTCGGTGTGGCACTGTTCCTATCTCTTCTAAAATCAAGTTGATTGGTGTCCACTTTGTTCCAAACTCCCATACAATTTAATGTCTAGCTAAAATTGTTTATTCTCTCCAATATTTTGTAACTTTTGGTCCATCCGGTTTTATTTTACAGGAATGGAGGAATTTGACGATGATTGGGCAGGGAGTACGCTCTGGTGATCTCTACTACTTCGCTCCACCCTTCATCCCACCACAAGCCCCTCTTGCCTCCACGCCGCTTCAGCTGCATCTATGTCATGGCCATTTACCTTTAGACAAACTTAAACTATTAGATAGTTCTTTATCTTCCTGTTCTTCCATTCCTTTAGTTCTTTATCTTCCTGTTCTTCCATTCCTTGTAATGCTTGTAAGTTAGGGAAACACCATCGTGTGTCTTTCCCAGCCTGTATCTGTAAATAATCATCTCGTATGTTTGATTTTGTCCATACTGATGTGTGTGCTCCATTTATGACTACTAGTTACAATGGCTATAGATATTTTCTTCAATTTGTGGATGATTTTTCTAGAACGACATGGCTTTACTTCAATCTCGTGATGAAGTTTTTACATTAATTTGCGAGTTTCACAAGTTGGTTTCAGTTCAATTTTCAACGTCTATCAAGATTCTTCGAACCGACAACACCATCAAATATACCCAAAAGGTTGTCGTCTCTTTTTGCCGTGACGTAGGGATGATTCATCAACACTCGTGCGTATACTTTTCGCAACAAAATGGCATCGTCGAGCATAAATTTGTCATTTACTTGGCATTATGCTCTCTTCTCACTCATGCCCGTTCCCTAAGCTTTTTTGGTATGATGCGGTTCTCATCGCTTGCTTTCTTATCAATCTCCAACCTTCCTTCGTTCTCAGGAAGCACACTCCTTTTTCCATTGTTTGCCCTCAATCCACACCGTTCCCTCTATCGCCTTGGGTTTTCGATTGTGTTGTCTTCATTCATAATTTTGATCCAAATATCAACAAACTTCCCCCTCCCAAGCTATTCGAACGATGTTTCTTGGTTATCCTTTTTCTCAAAATGGATACAAATGTGTTGAATCTAGCTCTGGCAAAATCCATATCTTTGTAGATGTCACCTTTCATGAGGATGAAATATTATTTTTATCATCCTTACCCCCCATATATCATATTTTAGAATATAGCCTATTTAGTTAATAGGTTATTGGTCTATTGTCTATATGGGCAATTTGCCTATGGCCCATTAGGATTAGTCTGCTTCCTTGTAATAGCCTCCTTTCCTATATATAGGACATGGGTGAACACATCAATAGAACAACAAAACATTGTCGTATGCACTTCTTCACATGGTATCAGAGCAAATGGACCTGAGGAGACAACCCTAGCCGCCGCCCCTCCTTCCCTCTCCTCTCTCGGCTTTCCTTTCTACCCTAGCAGCCGCCTCCCCTTCCTCTCCTAGAGAGAGCAACTGGGGAAGTGCCCTCCTGCGGGCGGCTGCCGCCTCCTTCATGGCTTAGGCCGCCCGCCCGCTAGGCACATTCCGACCACCATGGTCGCATCTTCTTCCCCTTTCACATAGATTTTATCTATGAGCCGACGCCATCCTTTCCGACAATGCCTATCCAGTCTGAGTCTCTGGGCGATGCTATTTCCCGTCCAGATCTATCTGTCGTCGTCGTCACCTTCCCCGAGACCCATTCGTCAAGCAACTCCAACCGCAGCTATTGAAGAAGCCATGCCAAGATATGACCACATTTAGGGGGTACCTATGACCAGTGTTCTCATATGCGTCGCATGGGGCTACATATCCGACCGCATATGTAGTTCAACCACCTATTTGAACCGCATGTGGCTATGCAGTCCAATGTGCCGCAATGCAACGTGCAATGCAGCGTGGGAGAGGCAATAAGCCTTCTCCCTTTTTATTAATAAGAGAAGTTGAAGAATTTACATAGAGATCCAGCAGGATATAGAAATTATAAAATAGAATAAATAGCTGAATATATATGAAAAATATTAACAGGATGGTTTATAAATTAATCAGTTGTATCGTGCGTTCCATCATATTTGGCCAGTTTTGCCTTTTTGTTCATATCTTGGGCTAATTAGATCAACTCAACAATGGTTCCAGTCCAACTGCTTGACCTGATCTGTTCCTTGCGATCATGATATCTCTAGGTAGAGTCACAAACTCACCTTACTACAAAGTTAGAAAGGTACAAGAACAAAATATTTGATTGGGAAGGTTGAGATAAGATATACTGGTGACGATATGAGCAACATATGTGTTAATATGGCTGTCAATTGAGCAAGTGAAGGCTCTATTGAAGAATGTAAGCAATAAACACTTGCAAAACTCACAATTTATTATAGATATGTCTAAACCTTTTCCTTCGAGGGAGGTTATGAGTGCATCATAGACATTAGAGTTCGTGATAGGGTCCAAACATAAAATAGACAAATGGATTAATCTAGCCAAGGAGAGACTTGAAGTGAAGAATTGGTATATGTGGGTACACCACTGTCCTCTTTGGTTGAGCCACTGAGCTAGAGCAAAGAATTACATGCAGATAAAAAAAACTTCACTTGAAGAGTCGTGTATTGATCTAAACTGGGATTAGTATGTTTGTTCCTAATTGATGGCAGTGGGTCTCACTCTCTAGATTAGATTAGATGACATGGATGAGAAGGACAACTTTTGGTCCATCACTGGATATCAGGTCACAAGGGGGAATGCGGATCCAAGTAATTGTGTGGATGTGAAGCAGAATGGCATGACAACACACCAACAATCTTCATTCGTTAGGGTAAGGTGTAGGTTAGAAGTCTAAACAAAGGGGAGACTAGCTAGGTGACTTTACCTTATTTCAGTTTCCACCTCAGTGATGGCACATATATGCTTGCAAGCGCACATGCATACACACAAATATTTACATGTCAAATTGTATATACACACGCACGTTGGTACACAGATATATAATTATATACATACCAAAATGTATACATATAAAGATATGTTTATATATATGGGTATAAGTATCAACTTTGCCAAAAGTGGTGCTTAATGATGCTTAGTCACTTAATCAGTCTGGTTTATTTAGTGGGCTGATTCACGATATGCGGTGTGGCTGGGTGTCACATAGGCATATGCCACTTCATGCAACCACATGGACCGCTTTCCTAAACAATGCGTGTGTCATCCCCAGAATTTTCACTCATGAATCATGTGTGGAAGTCAGTTTGAAAACTCACAAGGAATGATCCCACTTTAAACCCCAACCATATAAGTTGAGAAAATAAGATAATGTATCAAAGTTACAACGTGGAAGCACTTTGACATACATGAACATCAACAATAAATGCACACACCAAGGTGTACAACTCAACAATAAAAATGTATTTCTAATATTACAACATGAGTGGTCACAACTAAATAGTTTACCTATTAAAAATGAACAAATTACAACTTCATGTAGATATATACTAATTATTGGGATTTTATGACAATAGGCCACCTATATAATCACCTATATATTTCTCACTTCCCTACCCGCATGCTAAGCTTTGAACCTTATAATAAATGAAGGTTTGTTTTTGAGTGAGTAAAACAGTGTACAATGCAATCTCTTATATAACAGAAGAGAGTAGAGACTAAAGCAGAGATGAGCAATATGGGACTAAACTACAGAAGTAAACAACATAAGTGAGGCACATGCTATGCACATGACACTCAACAAGACATAACAGAAAACAACATATCTCTAAACTCCCCCTCAAGCTGGAGCGTAGATGTCGAACATGCCCAGCTTGTCAATCAGAGTTAGAAAGCGAGCTTTGGGAAGTATCTTTGTGAAGATGTCTGCAACTTGCTTGTTGGTACTGAGATATGGTGTACAAATTTTTCCAGTGAGAACTGCTTCTCGAATAAAGTGACAGTCGACCTTGATATGTTTTGTCCTTTCGTGAAATGTGGGGTTGCTCGCAATAAAAATGGAGGCCTTATTGTCACAAAACATAGGAATAGGGCTAGAATAAGATATGTTAAACTCCTGAAGGAGACTCTGAACCCATAACAGTTCGCAAGTAGTATGAGCCATTGCTCGGTATTCCACCTCTGCACTGGATCTGGCGACAACAGTCTGCTTTTTGCTTCGCCAGGTGACAATGTTTCCACCTACAAAAGTACAGTAGCCTGAAGTTGACTTCCGATCAGAAGGACTTCCCGCATAGTCTGAATCAGAGAACCCAGATAGGTTGCAGTGACCATGCTTTTTATACATCAAGCCTTTTCCTGGACAGCTTTTAAGATATCTCAGAATATGTCATATAGCATCCCAATGACATTGCCGGGGTTTGTCAAGATACCGACTGATGAACCCGACAACAGCAGTAAGATCAGCTTGTGTGACAGTCAAATAAATAAGCTTGCCTACCCGCCTCTTGAACTGGTGATGATCAGCATAGGGAGGAGAGTTTGCATCATCCCAGTTCATGTTTGGATCAAGTGGAGTGTTAGCCGGTTTGCACCCAAGCATGCCAGTTTCCTGCAACAGATCAAGTACATATTTCCTCTGAGAAAGACAATCCTGTAGATGATCTGGAGACTTCAATGCCTAGAAAATATCAAAGTTTTCCCAGATCTTTAGTGACAAAATGCTTCTCTAAGTAAGTTTTAGTTTCCTGTATGCCCACTGTGTCACTGCCAGATAATATTATGTCATCCACATAAACAATCAAAATCATAAGTCCGACTACTGTCTTTCGAATGAAGACAGAATGGTCAGAATGAGAACGACGAAAGCCAAAGGTGACTAAAATTTGACTAAGCTTGTCAAACCAGGCTCGTGGGCTTTGCTTGAGACCATAGATAGCCTTATCCAGCTTACATTCTTTGGAGGCAGATTCCCCCTGAGCAACGAATCCAGGTGGTTGCTCCATGTATACCTCTTCTTGTAAATCTCCGTAAAGAAATGCATTTTTCACATCAAGCTGATAGAGTGACCAATCTTTATTCACAGCTACATAAATCAGAATGCGAACATAATTTAACCGTGTAACAGGAGAGAAAGTCTCAAAATAATCAACACTGTATGTTTGTGTGTAGCCCTTAGCCACAAGACGGGCTTTGAGACGTTCAATAGTACCATCTGACTGATATTTAATAGTAAAGATCCAACGACAGCCCACTGTAGGGCAAGAAGCCGGATGATCCACAAGCTCCCATGTCTTGCGATCACATAGTGTCTGCATTTCATGGTCCATTGCCTTCTTCCATGCTGGAATAGTAAGAGCCTCTGTAGCATTTTTCGAAATACTGACATCAAATAGTGCAGTAGTAAAGCAGGCAAAGTTGTTATGCGGATTATCAGAAGTGCAGAAATGACTGATAGGATGCTTAGTACAGGAGCGTACACCTTTCCTTAAGCTGATAGGAAGGTGCAGATCAGAGTTTACCTTAGTGTGTATTTGATCATCTGCAGACGTATGAGTTGGTTGAGGGGCCATGGAAGGAGTGCTCGTCTTCGGTCGACGGTTGTACACTTGCAGTGGACGTTCTTCAGGCTGGTCAGATACAGACATATTTTCAACAATGTCCGGTAGAGGTGTTTGTGCCAACATATCAGGAGTTAAGCTAGCTCCATCCTCAGAAAAGAAGGGCATATGTTCAAAGAAGACAACATTCGCACTGACAAACCACTGTCGAAGTATCGGATCAAAGCAACGATAACCTTTCTGAGTTTGTGAATAACCCAAGAAAATGCACTTAGTAGACCGAGGGTCAAGTTTCGACATTCCTGGGCGCATGTTTTTAACAAAACACACCCAAAAATGTGAGGTGGTATAGGAAACAGAGGTGCATCAGGAAACAAGATAGAGTATGGGATGCGATTTTGTAAAACAGAGGAGGGCATGCGGTTTATAAGAAAACATGCCGTAGTGACAGCCTCATGCCAGAAACGGTGAGGAACTTTGTAATGGATAAGAAGAGTGCGAGCAACCTCTAAGAGATGGTGGTTTTTGCGTTCAACAACACCGTTTTGCTGAAGAGTATAGGGACACGTGGTTTGGTGTATGGTGCCATGATTAGAACAAAATGAGGTGACAAACTTTTGCATAAACTCTAGGGCATTGTCAGTATGGAGAATTTTGATGGTTTTATTGAATTGGGTTTTTATTTCTGAGAAGAAAACACGGATATTGTCCAAAGCAGTACTATAGTCTTTAAGCAGAAAAAGCCAGGTAGCACGGGAATAATCATCAATAAAATGTCAAGAAATACTTAACACCAGATTGACTCGGGACACTACATGGACCCCAGATGTCAGAGTGAACAATGTCAAACATATCTTTAGACCCAATATCATTCTTTGCAAGAAAAACATACCTCGTTTGTTTACTCAAAACGCAGGTTTCACAAGAGAATTTATGTTCAGCTAAAGAAGGAAATAAAAACTTCATCTTTGCAGCAGACGGATGACCCAGCCGAACGTGCCACTGTAGTCCTGAGACAGATGTAGATAAGAGAGCTGACGCCGCAGGTGGTCCATCTAAGTAGTAAAGTCCATCTGGTCCTTCATGGCCCGGACCAATCCTTGTCTTTGTGCGGAGATCCTTCAAAACACAACCAGAGGGATCAAATTTAATAGAGCAATGAAGTTGTTTGACAGTTTTACTGTCAGATAGTAAATTAACAGGAAACTGAGGTATATATAAAACAGAGTGAAGATTCATCTTGCGAGATAACGGAACCGTGCCAATGCCATGTACAAGTGCTTTTGAGCCATTAGCAACGGTGACAGATGGAATATGTGAAGTTTTCAATAGGGCAAAAAATAAGAGGTCACCTGCCGTGTGAACAGACGCCCCAGAATCAATACACCACTTTTGGTTACCAGCAGAGGGAGACGCCAGCATAGCAGAAGAGCCTCCCGTGGATGTCGAGGGTAGTTGAGTCATTCACTCTTGGAAAAATTTCTTGAACTCAGAGCAAAGCTAGTCAGTGGATGGAGCAACTGGTGGATCTGATGCGGCTTCTGTAGTAGCTTCAGTGGAGGCCTGGTTTGCCCAGGTTGGCTTGCCGTACTTGATCCAACACCTATCTTCAGTGTGATTATCATGACCACACCAGTTGCAGTAGCGAGGTCCAGTGGCTTGACCTCGCCCAAGAGTTGTGGAAGTGCCTCTTCCTGCAGAAGGTGGTGGATGTCCTCCACGGCTACGTCCACGACCGCGGCCACGTCCAAAATCAGTAGTATGAGCAACCAAGGCAGGATGCTCAATTGCTGGTGTAGAGGAAACAGAAGGTAGTCGCTGGACTCTCTTTAGAATATCACGAAGAGTCGGTAGCGGATCATTAGACAATATTTGGTCAACTACACTGGAAAAAGAAGCGGGAAGTGCAGCCAAGAACTGAACCAGTTGGAGTTCATTGCGCTGCTTCTGAGCTTCTTTGATGTCAGCAGTCAACGGGTGGTAGATCTCATACTCGTTCCAGAGAGCGGAGCACTGGCTGTAAAAATCTTCAACAGACGCATATGAGGAGTACTCCTTTTTGGCTAGGTTTTTGAAAATTTAAAAAACCCTCTTCAGATTTTGCTGGTGTGAGTAAACATGAGACAGCTGGTCCCACATTGCTTTGGCATCATGAAGGCACATGAGAGACTGACTAATGCACGACTCGGTGTTGTTGAGAAGCCAGGACATAACGCTCGAGTCATCTTTAGACCATTAGGCATAAGCCTGTTTGGTCTTGTCGTCAACAGTAGCATCAGGAGCAGGAGGTGGATCAGTAGTAAGATGAGAGTATCTGCCTTGACCCTTCACATATAGAACAAAGGATGCCGACCACAGATGGTAGTTGGATCCATCGAGCTTGACCGTGGTAACACAGATGCCATACTGGGTAGAGGTAGACAATAGCAGAAAGGTGACGTAGCAGCAGCAGGCAGCAAGTAAATAACCCACGACGGGCAACAACAGACAGAAATAATAAACCCGCTATGGGGCAGTAGCAGCAATAGGGATCTGACGCATCAGATTAGAAGAACCCGTATTCGGGCAGAGATAGATGAAGAAAACCTACGCCGTCATGAGGAAATGAATAATCCTTCATGAGGCGCAGGCAGAAAAGGAACCAGAGACGTAGGGACTCTCAACGTGAGAGGTCTATGGCTGTCCGAAAGAGTCGATTACCCGGTAGGAGAAGAGGAAGGATGAGATTGGTGAAGAAGGAAGAAGATGGAAGCGGGGGTGGAGAGGGAGGGATAGCTGCAGCCGACGGGTGAGGGGGGTGGAGTTGCGACGGTGGTAACAGGGGGTGGGCGGTGGGTGGTGGGTGGAGGCGGAGGGGCGGCGGGTGGTGGTGGGGCGGGCGACGGTGGCGGCGGGAGGGCGGGCGAAGGCAGCGGCGCTGGGGGTGGAGGGGGTGGTAGCGGCGGCTTTGGGGGGAGGGGGGTTGGCGGTGGTGGGGGAGGGGGGCACTTCAGGGCATGGGGGACGGGTGGGATAGAAAAACTGGGACCGGGCCTGCTCTTGATACTATATATATAAATGAAGGTTTGTTTTTGAGTGAGTAAAACAATGTACAATGCAATCTCTTATATAACAGAAGAGAGTAGAGACTAAAGCAGAGATGAGTAATAAGTGACTAAACTACAGAAGTAAACAACATAAGTGAGGCACATGCTATGCACATGACACTCAACAAGATATAACAGAAAATAACATATCTCTATAAACCTAAAGTGGCACACCTTTAACATTTTATCACGAGGTAGTAAAACTGTATATGAAAGCATGCATCTTTACAAGTATCTGTTTTAACAAATACATTTGATCAATTAGTATGTCTTTGTTACACTACACTACATGGGTAGATTAGTACTATAATATGAATTTGGTGGGCACTATCTCTACTCTAGGCTCATAGCACTGGATGATGCCAGAATAAAGGGTCTGCCCCTTGCACTTAGTGCTATGGGGATATACAGTCTCCTCTTGGACGTCTCCAAGTGACACCCAATGCGCCAATAGCACTAATCTTCTTTTTTGTTCTCAGTTGTCACATTTTTTAGACAACAAGTACATCATAATACGAAAATCAAGGAGCAAGAGCACTTCATATTCAAGATTTTGAAGCAATAATATCACGTGCCAAGTTTTATCTTTAAGAAATCGATTTTAATACAAGTCGAGAGACATCTAACACGTCACTAGACCAAGTGGGCTAAAAACATACTAAGCAGATTTTAGTCACATCTTAGGTCAAGAGTTCTAGTTACCGTCCTTGAGTCTTCTAGATATATAGTCAAACTCTGGGTTTACTGACATTTAATAAATCCACCATTGAGTTTATCATTGTATACGCATCATGTTCATTAAATATCTAAGCTTGAATGATATTTGTTTTTTGACATTTACTGTCTTTATTCACTTGTCCGGCAACGAGTGAAGTTAGTACTTGTGTATATAAATATTCTTAACCGAAACTCAGTGGAAGAAGTGAATAATTTGCCTTAAGGATGGTGGTTGATTTGTTGCTAATTTGTAGATCCTGTGAACATTGGTTTCTAACCTCAAAGGCAACCTTTTTAGCATGGAATTTGTCTATACTATACTACGACAATGCTGCCTTTTGACCGGAGCACCAACCTTTTCCTTCCCGTTAACATATGGTAATGTGTGAACTGCTATGATAAGTACTCCAACGAACTCTTATGTGCTCAAGAAATCCATCCCATTGCCACCGGTACAGTTGTTGCCTGTTGTGACACAACTAAATAGGGAAGTGGCATCATTCAAAGACATTGTGTAGGGAAACCATATATGTTGTTGAAGTGGAGGGAGCTTCAAATCATGGAAGGACATGCTCAATAGCAGCAAGGAGCAAGAAGATAAATATGATATTTGCAGAGAGAGGCCTGAGAAGCACATGAGGGATAACATAGGACATAGTTGTTTCAACAACACGAGCGCTCAACCTTGCATTGTGGTAAATAACAACAAAAGGTTATAATGACTGAATTAGTCAAATGAATAGACATCAAGCATTTTGTAGTAGGGCTCGTGGACCTGTGGTAGAGAGCAGGATAAGCTAGGAAGACATGAGTACTTGGGTTGCTAGTGAATGTAAGCGTTTGTAGCCACGGTGCTACTTCTCTCTGCGAGCAAGTTATCAGCCTCACAACGCTGACTCATTTCTCATCTTGTTCCTCTTAGCTGATGTTGTGGCGATGGAGACATAGAATTTGGTAAAGCATTTTGCATGCGACAGAGCATTAGGGTTTAGGGTTTAGGAGTAGTAGTCAACAAACTTCTGGTTCTCTATGGAAAGGTGTAAGGAAAATTAGGAGAGCCGATTGACATGAGTATTTGTATTTGGTGCCAGTCAAGTATATGTAGAGGTTCTTGGCTGTCTAATTGCCCACAAACTGCACCGTTTTACATTTTCTAACTTCCTTTTTAACAATGCATACACTAGCCATAACCTACCTACTACCTATTCACATTCCACTATCCCACACCCACAACCTCTATTATGTCTTTCGTGTATGCAAGAGCCTGCGACTGCATAGTGGTAAAAAGGTGATGAAATATTAAGCACTTATTCAGTTTTCAAATATGCAACATGCTTGAAATTAAGGAAGAGGAATAGGTGGGAGTGGCTTTACATATGCGCCCCAAAATCTCAGGGAGTTAGATAAGCCATTGTTTGCTCAGACACCCAAGTTTTTTTACTATTATTCTTTTACCCATATTTCTCATTGAAGCCCATGTAAAATCTAAAGATATCCCAAAAAAAGTCCTAGAAAAATGTCCTGGTTGCCATGGACAATTTTTAAATTTAGATCCTTAACTCATTCTAGTATTCTAGTGGTGACCTGCTGGCAAGAAGTCTTAATGACTAGATCAAAATTTCGAATATGGTTAATCATTTCCAAAACACATTTATTTGGTATTGCGGATTACCTTATAGGGTTCCTTGACCTCAATTTAACCCTCAAACACCTCAAATATGGTTTTGATGACCATTTGAAAACCAAACATAATCAATCATCATCACACTCTTCTTTGGTAATCTAACCCCAAAAATCCAGGCTATCATAGTGCACCACACAATGAGTAGATTAATAAAGCGGTATTTATTGACTTTCTAGTATAATTGTGTGCTTGAGAATTCCTAAATCTGAAACCTTGGAACCAAGTTTGTGAAAACATGAAGGAAACTCTTGAGGATTTTTCCAAATAAACTTTGACAAAAATTAAGCTAAAAAATGATTTCGTGATGAACATCGATAGATTTGCGTGGGATCAACCATAAATATTAGAAATGTAATTGTTAATGGTAATATATTAGAAATGCAATTTTTTTTTTTTTTGATGAACCTAGCATGTTTCTCTTCCATAACCACCAAACAGTTTAATTACATTCGAGTGATCTAAGGCAGATCACTAGACCAGAGAAAAAAAGGGAAAAAACAAAGAAAAAGTAACTGTGCAAGGGGTAGGGAAAGAAACTATCTGTACACACATATAGTATCTCTAAGACATTTCTGCCATAAGAGGACAGAATCCTGCTCCAAGTTATGAAAAGTTCGGGAATTTCTTTCAAGCCAGATGTAATAGAGCACAAAATAGCAGCTATTTTAGACTCCCCTTTCGTCTTCAGCAAATCATCCACAGATCTGGGACAAGGACCATAATTCCTTGAATAGCTGTTCCAAATGGTACGACTGAACTCACATAGGAAGAAAAGATGAACCAGGTCTTCAGAATTCCTTTTACAGAGAATGCATCTAGAGGCAACAGAGAATCCCACTCTCTTCAAATACTCCAAAGTAGGCAGTTTATTGAGAAAAAATTTCCACAGAAAGCAAGAACACCTCTTTGGAACAATACCCTTCCACACCCATTTACCCCAAGTTGTGACTGGATGTTTTAACCTAATCGGGTTCCAAAGATCCTTTAACCTGAAAGAAGTCGAGAATCTCCAATAAGCAATGAATCAGAGCAACCAGTAGGATTGGGAAGCTTAAGGAGGAAATCCCGCAGATTTTCAGATCCCCTACAATTAGGAACAGACCAGGAACCATTCGTAATGCAGCAGCTAAGCTTACCAGTAATTTCATTACCCATCCTGATCATAATTTGATTGTCAACTTCCTCCAGCAGAGTTTTTCCCCCAGGTAACCAAGGGTCTCTCCATAGCAGAGCATCTTCGCCATTACCAATGCAGAACTTTAAATGGGGAATCAAAATATACCTGAGCTTGAGAATTCTTTTAAACAGCCAAGGAAAGCTAGGCTTGCTTCTTACAGACCATATAGAATCCGACGTAAGGTACTTACCATGAATCCACTTCACCGAAAGAGATTTTTTATCAGTGGCGATACTCCACAAATTGTTAAGAATGCCAGCCTTGGACCAATCATCAATATGCCTAACACCCAAGCCACCTTCCTTTTTTTGGTCTACAGATATTATCCCAGGCAACAGTATGGAGGTGTCTTTTATCATCTCTGTCACCCCAGATAAAATCCCTCATCATTTTCTCAATCTGCAAGATAACTGACTTTGGAATAGGGAAGGCTGAGGTCCAAAACATATGATACGAAGAAATGGTGGAAATGACAAGCTCAATCCTCCCAGCTTGAGATAAAAGATTACACTTCCAAAGATCAAGCTTATTTCTTACTTTATCCAAAATAGGATTGCACATAGTCTTCGTGAGCCTACCTGTGAATAGGGGAAGGCCAAGATATTTCACAGGCAGATCAGTACTTTGTATGTTTAAGCAGTTCGAAATAGCAGAAGTTCTCTCAGCATTTGTACTCCTACTAACAAACAACTGGCTTTTCAAGTTATTTAGCTTCAGGCCAGAGATCTTAAAGAAATCCTGGAACAACTCCTTGATAGCAGAGGCAGATTCAATATTAGCTTTGCTGAAAATTAATAAATCATCAGCAAACACAATATGAGAAACCTTGAGGTCCAAAGCATTTTGAATAGGTTGGAAACTTTTTTTGACCACATAGGCATTGATTAAAGAAGTGAAACACTGCATAGCTACTACAAACAGGTATGGTGCTAGGGGATCGCCCTGTCTAACACCATTGGAGGCAGAAAAGCGAGAGGAAGGACTTCCATTTATCAGAATCTGAAAAGAAGCAGTGGAAAAGCATGCATCAATCCAATTTAACCATTTCAAAGGAAAACCCATACTCTTGAGGATGAAAAGGATATAATCCCTACGCACAGAGTCATATGCTTTCGATAGATCAGCCTTAATACAAATTTTTTCTGAGCTATGAGTGCTTGAGAAGGAACTGAGAATATCATTAGCCAAAAGAATGGCATCACCAATCGATCTCCCTTTAATGAATGCCATATGATTGCCATCAATAAGGTCAGGGAAAATAATACTCAATCGATTTGCCAAGATTTTTGTGATACTTTTGTAAATCAAATTACAAAGGGAAATAGGTCTGAAATCATTAAGGCTAGCAGCCCCAGAACACTTAGGAATTAAGGTGATGAATGTGTTATTACATTCACTTAGCAACTTGCCTGTCTCAAAGAAACTTAAAATGGCTTTATTGATATCATCCCCTACAATTCCCCAACAGGTTCTGAAAAAACAACCGTTAAAACCATCCGGACCAGGCGATTTATCCTTCCTCAGACCTTTCACCACAGTATCAATTTCCTCTTGAGAAATATGTTTATTCAGAACATCCAATTGAGTTTTAGAGACCTTTGGAAGAATCCAATCTTTGGACCAATCAACATAGTCAAGAGAGGTTGAGTTAAAGAAAGACCTAAAATAATCCAAAACATGCATACTAATCTCGTCCTGATTATAGACATTGCTACCATCAATCTTGAGAATTTGGATATTATTAAAAATACGCTTGGTTTTCAGAGACATATAAAAGAATCTAGAGTTTTTATTTCCTTCCTTCAGCCAAAGAATTCTAGATTTTTGTTTAAGAAGGGACTCCTCATCAACTAAAGCTTTCTCAGCTTGGACTCTTAGCTCATTTAGATTCAATTGAAGATCAGTGTTAAGAGGATCCTGATCAACCTTACATTGAACCTCCAAAACCCTAGCTTCCAGTTCTTTAGCTTTAGACAACAAATTTCCAACAGACCCCTTGTTCCATTTCAGCAGAGCCCCTTTGACAACATGCAATTTTTTGTAAACTCTGTACATGGGGGCACCCTCAGGAGAGATACTCATCCATGCATTTTTGACTATGTCATAAAACCCATCTTGCTTCACCCAAGCATTGATAAATCTGAAAGGAGAACTTCTCTTCTTACCAGTATTAAAATGGAGACCAATCATACGATGATCACTAACATTAGAGGAAATAACTTCTCCCCAAATACCAGGAAAGTCATCAAGTAATTTCACATTGCCCAAGATCCTATCAATTTTAGAGAAGGTAGAAACTCCTTTCTTACTCCCTACTATCCCAGGTAAAGAATGGTCCCTTTGTGCAAATCTCAATAAGATCAGTACTTGAGAAAAGCTCATTAAAGTCTCTCATACTCTTAGCAGAAGGAGGGTGCTTCCCAACTTTTTCTCTGTTCAGCCTTACCGCATTGCAATCACCCAAAATACACCAAGGACCAGAGTAATTTATAGACCGAATAGAATTCCAAAGAGTCATCCTGTCATTGTCATCATTCGATCCATAGACAACAGAAAGGTGAAAAGAACAGTCCAGAAAATTAACAACACAATGAATAATGTGTTCATTCTCCAAACATTTATTAACAACAATAGAATGGTTAAACCAGAAGATGATAATACGAGTGTACTTATAAAAGTCTGAATTAGATATGAAGTTCACCTCTTGCCACATAGAACTCATAACAAAATCTATTTCATTATTACTTAGCCTGGATCCCA
Organism: Alisma plantago-aquatica; assembly: GCA_963693085.1. Lineage (NCBI taxonomy): Eukaryota > Viridiplantae > Streptophyta > Magnoliopsida > Alismatales > Alismataceae > Alisma > Alisma plantago-aquatica. Next base: position 198,836,846 of record OY856413.1, on the reverse strand, counting down.
ACAAGATGTATATATCTGCTTTAACCCTAACCACTTCCTCCTTGACACGAGAGATTTTATTATGAAGTCCTCTCACGTTCCAAGAAACAATGGAAAAGGGCCTATCCATTTGGAGGAATAATTGAGCTTAAAACACTCTCATTACCCTGCTTTGAAGTTCCTTCTCCCATAGATTTCAACAATCCCTCATTATTATCCACCCCCTCAAAGTTAGAAAGAGGGGAGTACCTGTTGAGTGAATTTTGGGCAATACTTGTGGCAAATTTTGGTAAAACTTTAGGGGGGGATTTCGATTTCTTCCTTCTTGTTTCCCAACCCTGACCTGGAGATGAGCTTGGAGTAGATAATCTGTCAGATGAACTTAACAAAACAACTGGGTTCACCTCCACCATCGAAGTATCAGTATTCTCCACCACCGGATTTGTACCTGTCACTGGAATGATAGCATCCAACACAGAGTTAACACCTTCGCTGCCAACACTATTACTGATAACCTCCACAACATCAATGAAGACCTCGCTATCCTCTTCAGAGGCACTTGGACTCACCTTAGTCTTAGGAACCCAGATTTGTTTATCAGAATTCATTGCCACCCGAGGTCGAACACGTTCCTTGGGTAGAGAGAGACACAAACCGGACTCATGTCCATAGTTTCCACATTCCTTGCATTTCGACGGGAGCCATTCATATTCAAATAGGATCTTGTCTACCTGGCCATCCTCGCTCTGTATGATCAACTCCTTAGGGAATTTAAAGTCATTAGGGATCCAGACTTGAAGCCGAGCATACTCTAGGTGAGTGAATTCCATAGTAAGCTTATCGACTTGAAGAGGTTTCCCAAGAAATGATCCAATGAAATTGAACATCTCGTCATCCCACAGTTCCAATGGTAGATCGTGTATTTTGAGCCAGATTGGAATCTCAAATAAGTTCGTCTTCTCCATCGGCTCCCCTCGCTCCCATTTCTTAACAAACATTGGTTTGCCAGCAATGAACCACAGACCACCCTCTACTACCATAAGGAGATCTTCATCATTAGAGAACATCAAGATAAAACAACCATTTCCTCTTGATCTGATTTCCAGGGAGCCTTTCACCTTCCACATTTGAGCTAAATAACGAACTAGTGAAGGCCAGTGTGGAGTCAATCCAATGATGTACCCCGCCGCGGTTCTGCTCCACCTGTTGACATTATGCTCTGCTATGCTTTTAGGATAGAGGAGCTTCCCTTCTGAGATCTTGATTTCTATCTTGGACAACTTAGATTCACTTGGGGCCTTTGTGTTTGAAACGAGATCTGACCAAGATCTCACTTCAGTCGAAACACGGATCAATCCAGAAGCACCTCCCTTATCCTTGATCTTTCCAGGGTCCTTTACCTTACCCACGTTTCCTTGATCCACCACTGTGTTGTCAGAGCGAGCAGATTCTGCCGCCGTCGCCGCCAGATTCATTTTCGGAATCGCCCTAGAGTCCAGCGCGGGCGCCATCACTCTATATTTTTGTAATTGGTTATTTTGTCATACAATAATATATATATATATATATATATATATATGGGGAGATCAACCACTAATATGTATATAACTACATACATAGCTATACAACGTGTGTATATGAGTGGGGAATGTTCATCAATGTATACATAATTTTTTTTAAAGTTCGCCTAGGCAACGGTTAGTCGCGCCTAGTCGCAAGGCGTTCAGCTGGAACGCCGTGTCGCCTTGACCCCTTAACAAGTATGTATCCACCATTGCCCATGCCAAAATATCATCCATGATACATCGTTCTACATTGCCACTAATATGCCAAGACCCCATATACTCGGTTAAGTTATTAATAGATAGTTATTGTGGCACTTAAACTTGTCCGGTTGTCCATGACCATAAAGTCCATAACCATTATTTAGATCACAACTATAAGGAATATAACTATATAAATCTATGGTGGGGGGACTAGGAGGGCAATTGTGTTGTTGCTTATGCTCTACTGTGGGTGGCTAGACATTTCCTTTCCACATCTTTGGTATTGTTTTGTAGCTGTAAGCCTAAGAGAAAGATATGTTTCTTAACATGTTCTTTTATGGCTTGAGAAACAATCAGGTGGGGGAGGACTCAGAGGTGGGAGAGTTCGTCCTCTGATGTGTGATCCATCAGATGGTATGGTTGAACCCGAGGACACTTAACTTCCATTTGCAGGTAGATGGCCGAAGACATCACTTGGATCGTCAAGATCTTTTTCCACTCAAATGATTGTAGAATTGAATTCCCTCTTCCCGATTATATTGTTCCACATCAACACCCATAAGGCTTGCAATTGTAGGATTAGGTCACCAATGAATCGACCTACTTCTAAGTAATCATTGTTAATTTCATCATTCAACAAAGTCTGCATGGGGTCAGTATCATCATCTTTGTTATGATAAATACAAGCCCAATTCAGTGGATCTTCAATCATGAAATCTTTTATTGGCTTGCTGAATCTTTCATGAAGATTCTCTTCAACCTTATGTTGTAATGTATATCATAGGCCAATGTGTGCAATTGTTTTGCCCCTAGTTTGTTCCTTCTTTTTATATGTATCAAGTTGAAGGTGCTCCAATTTCTCTCGCAACCCCCTACAACAGCCGTTTGGAACAATACTTTGATAGCTATTCTTAACTCTTCACTGTCAACTCAATATTTGACCCACCATTCAACTGCATATGAAATATCATTTTAATTTGGTAACCGTATATGATAAGTCATGGATAATATGAAATAGTGTATCAATGTAACTTCCTACTCGGTGACATCTTGTCCCTTGCATATACGACACTTCACATCCCAAAGATGCGTTGTCAAGGTTGAAAAAGGCGCATTGAGGTGTTTTCTCCCAGTGAGGCGAGGCGTAAACCTCGAGGCGGTCAAGGTGTAAGCCTCAAAAAAGTACGAGGCACTCATATATATATTGTTAGTCTTAATATACATACATATATACTTAATGCACATATATGTACATACAAGTATGTACATTCACATAGGTATACACAAGAATACACATAAAACTATATACAGAGATATATATACATGTGAATATTTATACACATGTACATACATTACATATACACAAACATAAGCAAGTACATGGTTTACAAATGTATACACATATAGACATATATACATGTAAATCTTTACATACACAGATAATTATATACATATACACAGACATGCATTTGTTCTTGTTATGGATGAGTTGACAACATGTTCAAGATAACATCCTTTGGTGCATGTTATTTGCTGATGAGACTGTGTTAATTGATGAAAGAAAATAACTATTGAATGATAAAGTTGAACTTTAAAGAAATGCATTGGAACGACACATGCACCTATTCGAAGCAAGGTTGTTGAGTCAAGCGCAACTAAAAGAAGCTGAGGTAGACCTAAATTAACTTGGGAAGAGCTTATAAACAGAGATTTTGAATCTTTACATGTTGATCAAAGTATGACCCATAATAGAGCTGATTGGAAAAGAAGGATCCATGTAGCTAAACCCAACATGGTTGGGATTGTGACTTAGATGATGACGATGACGATGATACATAGACATGCACAAATGTATACCATGTGCGTTGTTACGTGTATATGCATATACATATATAGATACATACACAAATACATAAATAAATTAACACAAACATACATGATTAGATACATATATGTAAATATACACATATATAGATTATACACACATATACATGGTTAGATACATACATATATGTATATCTATACACATATATAAATTGTATATATTAGAGAGTCTATTTGTTTAAGTTATTAAGTGTTTTGTAATATGGGCCCAAGTATGTCTTGGCCCATTAGGGTTTAATTGTGTCTTGTGCGCTTCCCTGTTCTCCTATTTATAGGAGCATGGTTTCTTCTATTCAATACAACGATTAGCCGTCTCTTACTTTCTGACATGGTATCAGAGCAGCCGTCCTAGGGACCAAAACCCTACGTGAGAGAGAGCAAGAACCAAAGGAGCACCCCCCTTGCGGGCGGCCGCCGCCCTTGGCGGTGCTTGGCTGCCCGTAGGGAATTCCTTCCTAGTTCCCTGCCTTCTTCCTTGTTCCTTTATGCTCTTACTACCGACCGCCGGATCTGCTGAGTACATTTGCTACAATCTCTGGACAGCCCCGACGTTTTTCCAATTCTGGCACGTTGACGGCGTAAAAGGCTTCTCCTTCTCTGTCTGCCTGTGCCTCATGGTGGAGTGACTGATCCTCCATGTTGGCATAGGTTTTTCTGTTCATCTGCTGCCCCTACGTGGGTTTTTCTAAGATCCATGCGTGTTGTCGATTGCCTCCTCCACCTATTTGCCTATAGAATTTTTTTGCCTCTACCATTGTTTTTTTTACTGTCCACGCCAACCACTCCTTTACTCTTTTTGTGCTTGGCGTGAGGGGGAGAATAGATGAGAAAGAGTAGAGGGAAGAGATGAGATGGAGGAGAGTTATGTTATGCTACTTCATTCCACATTAACGGCTGATATCTGAATTTATGACGTCTGCTACTGTGATGGATGCTTTATGAAGAGGGAAGATGATGAAGACATTTGTTACTGACTTTACATGGAGCTTCGTCTACTGGAGTTATGAATTGGCTTGCTACTCTGCGATACTGGTCTTCTATCTGCCTACGTCGTCGACTCTCTACTGTTGTGCGCCAGCACTCTCTGGCATGTCCGTGCCTTGTTTGCACGTCGACTCTCTACTACTGTGTACCAACACTCTCTGGCTTGTCTGTGCTCTGTTTCGCACGTTGACCTGTCCATACTTTATTTGTATGTTGACCTCTATTGCCTGTGATCCAGCACTCTCTGGACTTTGCTGCATGTGACCCAACACTCTCTGGCTACTACGACGACGACGACGTTGATGAAGACCTTGGTGCCTATCAACTATTATATCTTTTGCTCCAGATGATTGTGTTGTTGCTTATTTCTGCTCCAGATGATTGAGAAGCTTCTGTAACTTGCTTGCCTGCTTGCTTGGAGTATCTACTTGAGGGGGAGTGCATGAGTTTTTGAGTGTTTTGAGTGCTTTAATGTAATATTGAGGGGGAGAAACATCTTGTATGGGCTTGGTTTATTTTTTTCTTTCTATCTCTTTATTTTTAGTCTGACTCTCTGTTTGCAAGCTGATTTGGGATTCTCCCAACTTCAGCTTGAGGGGGAGTATTAGAGAGTGTATTTGTTTAAGTTATTAAGTGTTTTGTAATATGGGTCCAAGTATGTCTTGGCCCATTAGGGTTTAATTGTGTCTTGTGCGCTTCCCTGTTCTCCTATTCATAGGAGCATGGTTTCTTCTATTCAATACAACGATTAGCCGTCTCTTACTTTCTGACAGTATACATGCATATGAGGCTTAAATTGATGTCTGAACTCGGAAACGCCGTAGTGCCTCAATGCCTTTTTTACGCCTTGCCAAAATGAGGCACACACCTCTCATTGGGACAGTGAGGTGCACGCTCGACATCAACGCTGCCTCGCCTGGAGGCGTACGTCTTTGGGGCCTTGAGGCATGCCTTATTGTTCCATGCGTGTTGTGCTTCCCTTTTTTTCATTTGTTCGAGGGAAGATAAAATTTTTTTTCTAGACTTCTTTCACAATCGATTATTTTTGCTAATAGTCTACCAAGTAAACCATTAAATAATAACTTACTTGCGCCACAACTAGTAATGCCTTGTTGCTATCATTGCCGCAAAACTTGTCAATCACCTTATGTATCATCATTTGTTGATCTCATTTCAACCCTAGGTTAAGGCTGTATTGGAAATTGGAATCTAGGATTGAGGTAATTAGATGGGCATGTATATAGTTAATGTGCGAGTTAGAATTTGGAAAGGATAAAACAACAAAGTTGACAACATAATTTCTAACTTGTAAGTTGAGTTGAATTTTTTACCAACTTTATGAAGGGAAATGGCTAAGCATTTTACCCCATCTCTTATCAATTACGTTGAGGAATTCTTTTCAAGATCTTTGTCCCATTGACTCCTCTGCACGATCTCTCATCATGCGCATAGCCTCGTAGACATAAGGCAAGGTGGCTTTTTTGTCACCATCCACCATGCACAAAACATGCATTGTTGGGCCCATTATGTCTAAGGACCTTGATAGCTTTCTCCTAAAAATGTCATCATTAAAATTTTTCCTTACTATTGTTGCTTTCTTAGTTTTACTACTAGAATGATGTGACCCGACCAATCAGAAACAAAATCCTAAGAAGACTGTTTCTTATCCTTCAGACATTGTGTTGTAATGGAATTACTGGCAAAGCGTGTATTTCAAGAGTGTACCTAATTTTCATCACAATACTTGTTGCTTCTCCTAATTGCTTGAAGGAAAGAGCGTTTATATATGAAGTTGGTGACCCTCGTATTAGTCATCACTTCAATAAACCAAGTAGTTTTCCAAACGTCTTCAAGAATTAGATCAACACTGTGAAGAAGTGTGTACTATGATGTTGTGTTGTTGTATTGATATGTACACCCCTATCCTATATACAGGAAAGGAGGCTATTACAAGGAAGCATAAAGGAAGCCCTAATGGGCTTTGGGCAACAGGCCCATGTAGACAATAGATTAATAACCTATTAACTAAATAGGCTATATTTTAACACTCCCCCTCAAGCTGGAGCATGGGCGAACGCATGTCCAAGCTTGGAGTTACAGGACTCGATAAATAAATGACAAATGAAAGATAGAAATGTCACTCCCCATACAAAAATGATTACTCCCCCTTAAACAATACTTCCCAACTGAAAAGATATGATGATGACGCCTCTTTGAGATGTGTTCTGCAGGTTGGAGAAGCTCGAGCTTTGAAGGTCTTTCTCTTGAAGTGCATCTGGAGTGAAGAACATGTGAAGTAGACAATCATAAATACCACAACTATGCCATCTTCACTGGAGAGGAATGTGGAGTGCGCACTCAACACATCCAACGTACATAACGCGGCATGAACACGGAGGCACAATGTCGATGTAGCAATGGAGATGTCTCGAATTGTTTGAGAAGTGGAGTCAATTGGAATTAGCGCAGATGACCACCGACGTGCATAACGTGACACAGACACACTGGCGAGGTGTTGAGGTGTCATTTCAACACGTAGAAGTAGCAGATGCAACTCGGAGAAGACGCGATGAAGTAGCTCGGTGAAGATCACTCTGGATGAATCCTTGCAGATACAATTTTGGCACATGCTTGAAGAAGACGAGCTTTGAAGATGAAGTAGCAACCATCTGGAACACCATCAACGCAACACGGATGATCAACTGGAACATCATCAACACCAAAGGGACTAGAGGCTGGAATATGCGCAACAAGCTCTTATCCTGACGTACATAATGCGGTACAAACGCGAAAGTCTTGGCGTCAATATGCAACTGTGAGATCCTTCAATGTTGTCTGAAAAGTAATGTGATGCTAAGTGGGAATGACGCGCCACAAAGACATCAGGAACGCAGATGTGTTGAAGAACATGAAGCTCCATGAAGATAGCTTGGAATATATCATCTCATCTCATATCATGTCTCTCTCCTCTCTCTCCTCATATCCTCTCTCTCATTTTCTCTTTATACCCTCTTCTATCTCTCTCTTTCTTCTATTCCCCCCGCACCAAATACGATGAGAGTGAGTAGAAGGTGTGGAACAAAGGGAAATATGACCCCCCGCACGTGGAAAGACACACATGATGGGTGGGAAGGTGGGAAAGGGAGAGGGTAAAACGAGAGGTGTAGTGTGTAGAGAAGAGCAAAAAGTAGACTACCGGAATGGAAGCATCAGTAGAAAGAGGAGATATAATACTAGAATTTTGCTCGGTAGGGGAGGAAGTGGCACTGCCAGAATGGTTTCTCGACATGAAAACCGATAACCGGAATCAATATGCAAAACACACCTGATTAAGATCCAGATAAAGAAAATAAATGGATCTTTTCTTAACCCGAAAAGGACATTGGTATGGGTCGATGGGCCCGCGTTGATGAACCCTCTTAACTTATGAGGGTGCTTTCTGATGAATGTACTGACCATCGAAAATAGGGTCCAAATTATCAAAAGTTTCTTGGGGTCGCCGTCTCCTAAGCTAGTGTACATAATACGATGCTTAATCCTGCAATGGAAACATATGGATTTGATCAAAACTCTAAATAATCATCTGAAACTGAGGAAAATTATATAGAGCAAATTCAGGAGGGATATGAGAGATGAGTGCAAAACTGGGCCAAGAATGGTGACTAAAACTAAGATGAATATGCATTCATCAAAACACCCTGAACTTAAACGTTGCTCGTCCTCGAGTAACGCAAAATCTGAAACAGTCGCCAATTGAATACTTTCAACTCTTGTGATTGCCTCATCTTCACATCACATTTGTTTCTTTGCTGCTATGAATGGCTGAGCATCTCAACTTCCTGAGATCACTGAATACATCCTACAATATCTTCGTTCACGAGTTCGTTTCCCAAAAGCACTTCCTCCTCACTTTCTCCAACATCAAGCATGTCTAAGAGCTCCGTAAGAGTCTAGAGATACTTGTAGAACAACAAGTGTGCACCTGATTTGACACTGGTGTTTTTCAAAAGAGTGGCAAAAAAGAGGCATTCATTGTGCCTGTTGGTGGAAAAGGGAGTGAACGGGGGTATGGAAGGAAGTAGTAAATCTCTCGTCTATTCGACTCGAGATTTTATTATATGGTTGCAATTACATTGATTATATCTTTTTTATATGCGAATCTCTCTATTTGACTCGAGTTTGCACTTTTTTTCTTCTTGTGTGCACATTGGCATCTTTTCTTTTTCATTTTGGTGACACCCCCCTATTACATAGAGGGGCATGGAAGAAGCGGATAAAGAGGGGTGGTGTGCCACCTCGAACTTAGGGTTTGACACTATTTTTATGGCTTTTTGTTTCTTTTTTATGGATGGAGGGGTATGAAGATGGTAGAAGAAATGTAGAAGACAGTTCAGATCATAATGCAACTTGATTGACAATTCAATGCACCGAGTTGTTCTCCTTATCATACTATGCTCCAATAATGACTTCATGGGGATCCGATGGAGATTCCATGCTATTGTTTCACTAGTCAGTGTGGAAGCACTATGTGTTTGATCCCTCTCAGTTTGACAGATACTTGCCATCTTTACTGAAGGATCATGATGTTAGGATTCATAAGCTTCATATGGTGATTTCTAACCATTGGCTAGTTTCACAAATTGTCCCTCTTGAGTCTTTGCTTCGAATAAGGAGGGTATAATGATGCAAAATTGCATGGAAAAAGAAACTAGTCCGCTAGGTAATGGCTTTGATTAAACTTAAAGAATCAAACTTCATCAAGTTTCTATACAAAACTACTTTGAAAACATAAAATTTTTGATCAAAATACCTTCAAAATTCCAATGATGGAATCTTAAGTCTGAAACAGATAGGTGTGGGTGGAAGGTAGAGTACATACCACCCAACCTCCACCCTGAACTTAGAAATTTGCTCGTCCCGAGCAAACTCTAAATCCGAAATGGAGGGGAAAAACCGTGTCGGTTCGACCACCATATGTGGTTGTGTTCCTCTTACCAATATGGCCTCCATCTGAAATCTCAAAAAATGAAAATTATCAGAACTTAAGATTGCATCTTGCGATGCGATAACTACAGGGTGCAAAATTTTCTAATTCAAAACTGAAAGTAAAAGCTAGGGTAAGGATCGGGTTGCCTCCCGACAAGCGCCTTTCTTTTATGTCGTTGGCTCGACATGCTTCTTTCAATTTTCTGGTAGATATACTGGTTTGGGAAGATTCAGTGATGCCTCAATGCTCGTGTCAGCTGTGGTGAAATATCTCTTCAAGCGTTGGCCATTTGCCACAAACTCACCCGACTTTTCACTCCATAAAACGAAGGCACCATGTGGGTAGATGCTCTTGACAATGTATGGTTCAGACCATCGGGAACAGAGTTTTCCTGGGGAACAATCTCAATCTTGAGTTAAACAGTAGAACTTGGTCTCCCACTTGTGTGTCCTTCCTTTTCAGATGACCATCATGCCATAATTTTGTGCGTTCTTTGTAGATTCTTGCATTCTCGTAGGCTGTCATTCAAAGCTTCCCCGGCTCTTGAAGTTGTAGTAACCTGGCTTGACCAACTTTCTTCATGTCGAAATTTAGTTGTTTGATTTCCCACCAAGCCGTGTTCAAGTACTATGGGATGGTGACATGATTTTCTGTAGATTAATCTAAAGGGTGTTGTTCCAAGAGGTCTTAAAAACAGTTCTATAGGCCCACATGGCGTCATTGATTTTTACTGACCAATCCTTTATGTTGTGGCCTACTGTCTTTTTCAAGATATCTTTGAGTTGGCTGTTTGACACCTGTACATGTCCACTCGTTTGGGGATGATAGGGGAAAGCTACTTTGTGAGTCAAATCATATTTTCTCAATAGAGCTTCAAAACTTCTTTCTAGAAAGTGAGAACCTTCGTCGGATATCACAGTGCGTGGAACTCTAATACACGGAAAAATAACATTTCTAAACATTTTGATGACGAGTTTTGAATCACTAGTGATGGTTGGTGTGGCCTCTACCCATTTAGAGACATAATCCACCGCAACTAGACTGTAGAAAAATCCATGTGAGGATGGGAATGGGCCCATGTAGTCTACTCCCCATACGTCAAAAAATCTCTACTTTCTGCCAAAGCTTAAGGGACATCTCATCTCTTTTTGTAATGTTACCCGCCCTTTGGCACTTGTCACATAACAAGACAAAGCTGTAGGTATCCCTAGAGATGGTTGGCCAAAAGAAACCACATTGCAGAACCTTCAACGTAGTTTTCTTAAATCTCATATGGCCTCCAGCGGGGCCTGAGTGGCATTGCTTGCTCTAGAACAAGCTGAGCTTCTTCCTCAGCGATACATCGTCTGTAGAGACCATCAACACTGAGCTTGAAGAGGTACGACTCATCCCAGTGATATTGCCTCTCATCGTGCATGAATTTCTTCAGTGTGATGCCGGTGCATTCAGGGTGGATGACACCGGCCGCAAGGTAGTTCACGTAGTCCGCGTACCAAGGAGTAACTTCTGAAGCTTTCATTTGCTGGTCGTCAGGAAGAGAGTCGTTGATAGGGATCATTTCAGTGTCTAGGGTGTGAATTTGGCTAAAGTGATCTGCCACAACATTCTTGTGCCTTATCTCTCATCTCAAGATCAAATTCTTGCAAGAGGAGAATCCATCTGATTAGCCTAGGTTTTGCGTCTTTCTTTACTAGGAGGTAATGAATTGCAGCATGATCTGTGTAGACGATGACCTTCGAACCGACGAGGTAGATCTAAACTTGTCAAAGGCATGCACAACCGCTAAAAGTTCCTTCTCGGTAGTTGCATAATTTCTTTGAGCTTCGTCAAGGGTCTTAGATGCATAGTAGATGACATAATGTTTCTTTTCCATATATTGGCCCAAAACAGCGCCGACTGCGTAATAACTTGCGTCACACATTATTTCAAGTGGGTGCTCCCAATCTGGAGCTCTGATTATAGGGGTTGATGTAAGGGCATGCTTAAGATTGTTGAAACTCTTGATGCATTCTTCATCAAAGTGGAAATCAACGCCCTTTAGTAATAAGTTTTCCATAGGCTTGGTTATCTTGGAGAAATCCTTTATAAACCTTCTATAAAAGTCTGCATGAGCGAGAAATGCGTGGACCTCTCTTACATTGGTTGGGAGACCGAGTTTAGAGATCACTTCGATCTTTGCCTTGTTTACTTTGATCCCTCACTTGCTGACCCTATGGTCGAGTACAATGCCATCCTTTACTGTAAAATCACATTTCTCTCAATTTAGCACTAGATGTGCTTGTTCGCATCGTTTGAGGACCAAGGAGAGGTGTTTTAGGCATGAGTGGTATGTATCCCCATATACGGAGAAATCATCCATGAAAACTTCCATAATAGTTTCAGTGAGTCTAGCGAATATGGCTGCCATGCAACGTTGGAAAGTGGCAGGCTCATTGCAAAGCCTGAAAGGCATCCTTCTAAAGGCATATGTTCCAAAGGGGCAAGTGAATGTTGTGATCTGCGCCGTCAGAAAGATTTCTGGAATCAAACACGACGTGTGTTTTGAGCGGCACGCCGTGTCTTTTGCTTTCTAGACGAAACACCGCGCTGTCAGGGTGATTTTTGGAGTGCTGTTTGGACAATACGCCGTATCGGCGGTGGCTGATGCACGATCTCGACGGGAATTAGCGCCCTCAAGGAGACAAATACCCCGAGAATTAGCACCAATGGGTCGACGGAAATTAGCGTCGTCTGTTGTACTCCTTTGATCATGTACAAAGGTGATTCCTTGCTTGACCACAGCCGAATCTGGACAGGAATCAGCGCCGTCCAGGGTCCCGAGAAGCGGTGTAGCGGTGGAGTGATGGAGTGACTGGATGCAGAGATGATGGATGGGCGGCGGTTCGACGCGGAGATGGCAGGGCAACTCGACGGTGAAGACGATGGCGACAGTTGCTGGAGTGGAAGGTAGATGTGCTTCACGTGGCTGCTTCAATGGCGAACGGATCTTCGGGGAAGGTGACGACAAACAGATAGATCTGGACGGGAATGATGGCGCCGTCCAAAGACACAAATAGACTAGGATAGATTGCCGGGAAGGATGGTGTCGACGGTTAGCTTTGGATCGGAAAACAAATTGGATGCCAGGAAGGTTGGCTCCGGCGTATGGATCTATGTGAAAGTGGGAGAAAGCCATGGAGGCTGGAAGTGCCTAGCGGGCAGCCAACCTATGCCATGGAAGAGGCGGCGACGACCGCCCGCAGGCGGGGGCACTCCCCCTGTTGCTCTCTCTAGGAGAGAGAGGACGGTCGACGGCGAGGGCTAGAAGGGGCGGCTGAGAGGAGAGGGAAGGGAGGCGGCGGCTAGGGTTCTCTCTCCCTCTCTATTGCTCTGATACCATGTGAAGAAGTGAGTACTATGATGTTGTGTTGTTGTATTGATATGTACACCCCTATCTTATATGTAGGAAAGGAGGCTATTGCAAGGTAGCACAAAGGAAGCAGACTAACCCTAATGGGCTTTGGGCAACAAGCCCATGTAGACAATAGACTAATAACCTATTAACTAAATAGGCTATATTCTAACAAACACAATGGGCTGCACAGGGAGTCCAATATAGAGAGAAATTTTAGTGAATAAGTGTACCAAATTTCTTAAAATTGAAGCCATTGTCACTCACATCATGATCAAGAATCTCTTTTCCTATCTCAACAATTGTACTCTCCAATAATTATGCAAGATATTTGTGGTCCTTGATATGTAAGGATGCATCAACAAACTGTGGAAAATATGCAACTCTCTCATTATATGCTAGAAAGTTTATAATCTGTCGCTTTGTGCCACTCATCCAACCATCACACATCACATTGAAGACACACCATGTCTTCTTTCTGTGCTTATCTATCCACTCGTCTATTCCTTCTTCTCCACATAGAAGTGCTTGTTCATCAAGTCATGTGGAGTTGGAGCCTAAGTGCCCTTTCCATGTGCACATACAACAATCATGTGTTGCATATATGGTTCAGATGTCACATTAGGATAAATACCTTATGCAAATATAATTTTTTCAATAGCTTGACCTACAAGCTCTTTAGCATTTTTCCACATGCCACTTATGGTTTTCAGCTTTGCATCCTTCTTGTAGAAAGAAGGCTCAGAAGATGTGAACTTCATGCTATAAAATCTAAGATTCTCCATTGTGGGGCTTAACATTTGGCTTCTTGCTCTGTAGGTGCAATAGATCCATCCCCAACATCATAAGTAGGAGCAAACCCCTTTTGGGTTTCCATGAATTGTCTTATGTCATCCCTCTTATGCCTTTCCATTATAGACTCTTTCATGATTCTCCATGTTGATATCATTAGCGTAGGCAATGTCATCATTGTCATCGTCATCGTCATTGTCACTTTCATCTACATGGATGACACTGCCACACTGAGATCAAACGTTACTTCTTTGAATCTGTCGTCTCTAATTGCCTCATCAACTTTCTTTTGATTCTTTTAGTCTGCTAAACCTTTCTGGGGCTTCTTGACTTCATCTGGACATATCCCACATGCTTTGACATTCTTGTCCCTCGTATCAGATGCTTCTCGAACCTCAAACTAGCAATCACCTTGTTGCAGTACTTGTATTTTGTCTTCTGCTTACAATTATCAACCATTTCACAATGCTCCCATGTTGGATCAATTTTGCTCCAATACTAGATTCACCACCACCATGCTCCTCCCTCCCACTCCCATCATGGCTCATCCTATCACCCTTAGAATCGGAATACCGATTAAAGTAGACATCTTGATTCTTTCACACTGAGTCTATAACCTCATTGCCTGAAATTTTAAAACATATACAAACACAAATACTTTATAAAATCCCTGTAAACATGCATTAAATACAAAAAATAATGCATTGGCTTTTAATTTCGGACTTATAAAAGAGTATTAGTTAATTTAAATGTCTAATATTGTATGTGCAATATCAAGCTTAGATTTTTTGTTCAAAAAGTTACATGTACTATAAAAGTAGACCTCAAAATTGATCGAATATATGTTATAGTAGTTTAAATTGGTATTCTACATATTGCTTCCCCCAAAAAATGGGCGCTCTACATGACCTGCGGCGGAAGGGAGGAAAACTTTCTTTTCTTCTTTCTAGATCTGGACTGGAGGCCTTGCTCAATCTTCCTTTTCAGAGAAAGGTCCTGACTACTATTGTAGGCACTCCACAAGGTACAATAATAGAGGTCTGAAGGCTGCTTGAAGGGCCCACCCAATAGAATAGAATAAAACTATTGCATATTAAAATAAATCTCATGTGTTTCCTAATTTTTGTCAATTTCAGCTTAATATTGATTATTTAATAAATAAAATTCCCAATGAACAATTGTATATAATCCACTTTGTGTGCATTTATACTAATTTAGTGGTATAGGAGTGTATATCTATATAACTTTGAGTGATTATATGTTAATTCCCAAAAAAATGAGTATATGAAGAAACAATGGTAGGGATAGGAGAGAACATGATAGATCTACATAAAGTTTGTAAATATATGATAGATCTAGTAGAGAGAGAGAGGGTAAATCTACTAATTTTAGGCGTCAAATTCTAAGCAGATTATAAAAAATGAATTTGAGGGGGGGGGTAGTAGAAGAGATATGTGGTAGTTGAGTAAATCTACATAAAAATGTCTAAATTCATGGTAGATCTACTAAAGAGGGGGTAGATCTACTAATATAAGCTTAGAAGAATAAAAAAACCATCAAGATTACTTACCTTAAGCTCTAGCACCTCATTTTCCCCTAAGACGACATGCTCAATAAAAGGTAGAAGAATGCCGATAACTTCCATGGGTGTCAGAAAAGTTGGTGATTTTTTATGCGAGCTCGGGACGACTTTGTCAACAAGTGAGCCGTTGTCAGTGACAAGGCCCAAAGTGTCAACGCTGTTTATGAATAGGGATGTTTCCATGGAATCAACTTTGCAAACAGTTGACACCAACAAATTCGACGACATTTTGCCTGATGCCATCGGGATTTACTACCTTGTCTTGAATCTATTATAAATGAAAATTTGAGATCAGAGAACATGCAGACTGTGGGTGCACAATGATTGTGCGATTGTACCTAGGCCTCAATTAGAATGGAATGAGGAAATACCATGAAGTTAAAAGTGAGAAATTACAAAAATATAGCAGAGTTACATCAGATGCAATCAATAATAAGGTAGATTTGCGAAATAACATAATATATCCCAATGAGGGAGACATGAGGCATCCGATGCATGCATGTTAACTAAAAACCCAAAAAATAAGGAAAAAGGAAAAGTGAAAAACTTAAAACTGATAACTTTGGTACTTAAGATCCCATTGGACGAAAAAATTGAAAAACCCTAATGAGAACCTCTATTGTGGATGTCCAATGTATATTGATAGCAAGGCGCCAACCTAGGCAACAAGGCCCCAAGGGGGATGCGCCTTCTAGAGTTTAGTTTTTATGGGTCCTAAGGCATATTTATGGATCTTAATGTTCCATGTGATTGTCCCGATGTTCAATATAAAGATTGTTGTCTTTCTTATGCGAAAAAAATAACTTCTATGCGCCTAGGCGGTCGGCTTAGGCGACAAGGCGTCCAAGAGGGGGTGCCTTGCCTATATTGCAGCCTTGAGTTGTTTTGATAGGTTCTAGGCTATGAAGCACGGATACTCCAAAATAGGTGTCGTACCCATATCCGATACGTATCAGGTGGATACCAATACTCCGTGGATACTCCTAGATACGTATCGGATACTCCGAATCCGTATCCATGCCGTATCCAAGCCATATCCAGTCGGTAAAAACTAGAAAAAAATGTGCATGACGTTGCTTGATTAGCGTTTGACACCAGCTCCTGTCTCAACCCTGTCACAGTTGCTTCCTTGAAGTAGTTCAAGGTTAGTCACCATTACTCTTGCTAAATGCCAATCTTCCTTCTTCTCTTTATTGTTTGTACCTCCTCTGTTTTTTGGGATTTACACTTTTTAAAGAACTTCCATATGTAATATGGAGTTTTATTCGTTCTTTATTGCAAACCAATTCATTCACCTTTACATGGTACTTGCGGATGCTTTCCCTGCTAAGGTGTAAGTTTTATGCACGTTGATGTCCTCCATATTCTATGAAATGCTTCGATTTTGTATCGTTGGTTAACATGCCTCTTGTTTTGGTGACTAAATCCATTGTGATTTATTCTGGATTTCTATCTAGACAATATCTATTTCATCTCCTTTGAAGATAATCATTGCATCCCCATCCTTCTGTCTCTCCCTATGAAGCAATGATACTCCCAAAATTGGTGTCCTACCAGTACTGAATACATATCTGATACTAATACTCCCTAGATACTCTCTAATACATACCAGATACTTCTTAAGTCGTATTCCTTTTTTTTCATTAGAAGGATATGACCTCAATGCAGCCAGGATACAACCAACCACCCATTTAGCAACCAAGGGAGCACACCACTTGTGTGATCCCTCAAAATCCCAAAACCATTTGACTTCCAACTCTAGACTCTCCCAATTGTATTGTGATTTGAGAATGAAATTGGTATTTTCTGTTAAAATTGTAAAATAAACATTAAAAATTGGTTGTATCCACGTTGTACCTGTATCTTATATTTTTGAAATTTGTCAAATCTCCGTACCATACCCGTACCCGTGTCCATTTCTGTATCTATATCCATGCTTCATAGTAGCTAGCCATACATGAGAGAAGATAGTTTGGTATCACAGATGACACAACTCACTTTACAACACAACATTACATGATACATGAAATGTGAAAGGTTTAGAATATGATATTATCATGTTTTTTGTAACTTCTGTCTCACATTAATATGAATGAAAGAACCCTTTATATATCATCGTTTGATATTATGGTATTGGTTTTCATTTTCTTTAGAAATATTGTGATTTTTGATTGGAATTTGATTGTCTTCATCCATTTTTAAAATAAATATATTGGCTATTTTAAAAAAATATTAAAATAAATATAAAAAAATTGTTGTACCATGACGTACCCGTATCCTATATTTTCGAAAATTGTTGTATCCCCGTACCCGTATCCGTATCTGATACGTATCCGTCTCCGTGCTTCCTAGGTTCTAGGGCATATTATGTTTTTCATGTTTCATGTGATTATCCTAATGTTGAATATAAAAATTGATTTTTGTTAATAGCCAAATATAATATGTAATTTGAGTTAATTCTTAAAACATACATTTTCTATCTAGTTGCTATTGTATGAAGGATACTAGGATAGTCATTACTTGGCTTACACCTAGTTACGATTACGATATTAAATATCTATTTACCTATTATTCTATCTCTTACATTGTTTAATTTTTTTCTCTCCTATTTTTGGCACTGCTATTGATTACAATTAGTTAGGATTATAATTAATTAGCCGTGTAAAGTGGTTATGTTTTCACACCATAAATTATATGTTTGTGAGGGGATTAACCACATATATATAAATGTATTTACATTTATAATTGTAAAGATGTGTTAAAGGGGAATGCTCATAAAAACCATAAAATTTGTATATATAAGGAAAATGTACTGAAATTATTATTTTAAATGCCGCATAGGCGTCGAGCATAGTAACAAAAGTCTCTGAATTTTATGAAAAATCGATGATTTTTTGCGATTTTATAGGCTCTCGAATGTTCACCACGATTAATACGTCGTTTGCCGATTTTTCACTACCTTTCACGATTTTCCCGCTTTTTCGCGAATACGATTTTTCACGATTCTTTGTGACTTAACTTCTTTTACGATTTTTCTCTTTTAAGTTGTTTGCTCTTTTTTATACCAAACCATGTACAGAGAACTCCTGATATACACTAAAACCTCCAACCTCCCACTATCCCGACAATGCATTGTTTTTATGCAACTATTCTCTAACTCTTTTCCTACTTTTTTCACTCAATAAGATTGTATATTTAGTGACCTTAATAGTTACATTTGTATACATCTAGATATGTATATGTAATTATGTATATATATGTGTGTGTGTATATATAAGTATATATATGTATATATGCACATATATATATATGGCTGACTTATTCTCGATAATTTCCGAATAGTTGACTGAACTTTAATCGAAATATATCGACTTTTTCACGAATTTTTCCGATATTTCCGAATTCTGATTTTTTTTCCGGCCAGCCGAAAAGTTGTCAAATCCCGAATTTGTCACTATGGCGTCAAGGCACCCAGCGTCGGCATCAAGGCACCCACTCCTAGTGCCTTGCCGTCTGAACAAGTATGATCTAAATAAAGATAAAGTAGTGGCGTCCCCCCACTTCATATTATAAGACTCCAAAAGCATGACAAGATGACCCATGAGCACATTCTTGTTAAGGCGACAAGGCGCCACAAAGCCAAGACGAGGCACCTTGACATGACTCAATGAAAGAAATAAGATGTAGATATACATGAAAATGGATTAACTTTTTAAATTCAGTTTATTTTCATCTATACATACATCTTATTTATTTATTGACCCCCCTATATATACACATAGTAACAAGTTCGGGATTCGGCAACTTTTCGACTGGCTGGAAAAAATCGGAATTCGGAAAAAATCGAGAAAAGTCGTGAAAAATCGATAAATTTCGGTCAAAGTTCAGTCAACTATTCGGAAATAATCGAGAATAAGTCGGCTATATAAGTATACTAGTGAACGCACACGTGCACATGCACGTGACATATAAAATTTGTTGGAAATATGTGGGGAGATGACTCGTCCGTGAAAGGGTCTCTACGGTAAAAGATATTTGTGTTGGTTGTTTGAAAGGAGAGAATCAAGGAACCGTTTTGGTGGGATGGAAAGAGAAATACAAAATTAAAGATAATAAAAGTTAATAGGAGAGTGTGAGAATAAGTATTTGTAGGAGCAAAATTCCTTGAAAAAAGGAGAGAGGAGAGTGATTCAAGGAGAGCGCAGCATCAAACTCACTCTTTTTATAGTAGTATAGATACATATATATCAGTGAATTAAAAAACGGCCCAGGCGGCCAAGACCCCCGGCCGCTTAATTTTTCCATTAATCGCCCGCTTAACCATTTTGAACAAAATCGCCCGCTTTTTGCCCGCCTCACCCGCTTTTTCCCGCTTTTTTCCCGCTTTTTGCCCGCTTTTTTCCCGCTTTTTTCCCGCTTTTGTTTAAAAATCCTAATGTAAGCATTAAATATATGAAACTTATATACATTAAATGTTCCTTGATATAGCTAGTCCTAATTTAGAATGCATACTTTGTGTGTAAGCTGTAATAATTGGGTATTGTTGTAATGCATCTAAGTAAATATCCTACTGCTCTATTATACTAGTAATACATGATTAGTTTTACTGATTTCCTTGCTGCTTTCAGTGATTAATGATTGGTACTACTGGTTACTATTACTTTAGTGATTACTTTAATTCAACAATTCATAGTTTGTTATTTAAATTACTGATCTGCTTGCTGATTTTAGTTATTAGAGATACTGATTAATAGTAAGTATTGATGAATACTTAGTTAATTACTGATTTGCTGATTAGATATGTATAGAAGTTCCTTATAAATATATTTTTTATATACACATACATGTAATTTTATATAAAAAAATATAAAATTTAGACACCCGCTTTTTCAAAAATCGCCCGCTTAATCGTCCGCCTACCGCTTAATCGGTTGCAGGGTGCTGTCCGCACGCCTCCCGCTTCCCGCTTTCTAATACATTGATATATATCTATATGTATATATGTATGTATGTGCATATATATAGATAAATGTATGTATGTATGTACATACATGTATGAATGTAACTGTTACGGCCACAAGAAATACAATCTTAGTGAGTGAAAAAGTAGGAAAAGAAGTAAAAAATAGTTGAGTAATGACATGACTTGTCCAGAGGAGTGGAGTGTGTATTAGGAATTTTGTGTACATGGTCTGGTAAAAAAAAGAGCAAGCAACTTAAAAGAGAAAAATCGTTAAAAATCGTGAAAAGTCATGAAGAATCGTAAAAAAACGTATAAATCGTGAAAAAGCGGAATTAATCGTGAAAATTCGTGAAAAATCGACGATTGACATATTAATTGTGATGAATATTCGGGAACCTATAACATCGTGAAAAATCGCCGATTTTTCATAAAATTCGGAGACTTGTTACTATGTATATGTATATACATATATTTTATGGGTATATACTTAGATATATACATATTATGTTGTATATATAAATACATATATTTTATCATTAAATTCCATTGCATAAAAATTATATTTTAATGTTTAGTAATCAATATCATACTTAAGAGTTCCTATAATTGGAAAGAGGGGCTCTAACGTAGGTACTAAAATATTTGTAGATTGCAATTACAACCCTAATAGACAACTCACATGTAGCATTTTTTTGTATTTCAGATTATTTTGCCTCTTACAAGGCTCAAATATAAAAATATTTTATATCCATTCTACATTTTTATTATCAAATATAGGTATTTGACGTCCCGGTCAAGGAATGAGGTTTCTTCAAAATTGTCAAAATGTCGTCAAAAATTTCGATTTCGACATCATTTCCTACGAAACCTTGCGACAGTTGTGCTGCTATATCGAATTTATTGGAATTTTTGCCCAAATTTCCAAATTTTCCCAAGAATTAGGAAAGTTTCCTTACCTCCCACATGAAGGGCCACCACCTATCCTCGTATCAATTTTTTTGCTTAAAACGATGTATTTAGGCGTAGAGACCACGCCTGTGAAATTTCATGGTTTAATTCGTTCATTTTGGCGTTGAAACAGATACCGCATTTAAAATTCTTGTCAAAATTTTGATAAATTTCCATTTCGGCGTTTGGCATCGAAATCGGATGCCTCATTCCTTGGTTCCTGTGACATGCACTAATAGATCTAATACAACTATGATCTTTTGTGCTGCAAAATAAAGATAATAGAATCCTCAACATGGCAATTCACATCAAGGTGTAGTAAGGGCTGGAAAGGGAGGTTAAGACCATTCCTAATAATGTTTGTTTTGATGCCTAACAGTACACAAACAATTATTTCGAGCATTTGAACTCTAAAAAGGACCATTAATAACCATAATCCACAAAAATTCATAAGACAAAATATAATTTGTGGCACAGGTGAAGATGCTTCTCCTTGGGAGCCTTGTCGCCAGGCTTGCATATTAACAAACAGGCATGAACTAGACTTATTTATCATCAATTGGTCAGGCTTCGTGGATTATTGCATGCCTTGTGATGATATTTCCTATTGGTAAGGCCTCTCGTCCAAGTTTAACAGTTCAAAATAAGAAAGGAGGGAGATGATATTATGCAGTAAAAAGATGAAAAAAGACAGCCAAAATTGATGAAGTAAATCATCTTAATCCCTGATCATCAGGCCTTATCGGAGGTAGGAAAAGAGTAAAGTCTACATCTTTATAATGGTTATTATGGCAACCCTTTGAGGTTGATGCTTAAGATTTGCAGAGGCTTTTGAGGTGAATGTAGCTATGGATGGGGCTGGAACCAGAGTTCTTACAATCTACGTTTTTAAGTTCTTTACATGGAACAAAATTTTGATTGGAATTGAGAAATTTCCATAGAAATTTCTGTTTTGTTTCCAATTTGACATCGAAACGCATAGATGTAGGGAATCAGACGTAATTTTGCCAAAAAATGTTGCCTCGTAGGTGCGAAGTTTCGCAATACAGGTGGAAATCTACAACAAAAATCCCAGTTTGGGGCGTGATTTTGTGAAATGCCACGTAAACACAACTTGCATTTCAAATTTCTTTTCCTGGGCTTGTTGCTACTACATCTTGGGTATTTTGACGATTTTCTTTGAATCCCTTGCTTCCAGAGGCTATTTTTCTTGATTCTAAGGCGTGTTCCCCTATCCTTAGCCCATCTACACCTCCTCCTATTCCTACAGTCTTGTATAGGGATCTAAAGAAATACTCCTGAAATAACAAAGTCCTAAGTGCTAGATCTTTTGAAAATCACATGATCTGCAAACCAAAGTTAGTTACTTAATACTTGTTAGTTACTGCTTATTAGTTACTAATTAATACTACTTAGTACTTAGTTACTAATTACTACTTAACTATATTAGTAGTTGCTAGTTAGCAACGTATGTTATACAATTTGTAAGATGTAAGTTTGTAGCTTGCAACAATAAGCTTTAAATTTTAAGTAGTAACTTGTGGGTATGTAAGTTTGTAACGATCCAACGGACTTGACAGTTCTGTTCATTTGTGCACTTGCCGATCAGGACATGGGTTCCTCCCCGAACTCTCAACATATAAATTTATAATATTTTCTAGTGTGTTTATGTCTAAAGATTGTGTATATTGTATAATTTGATCCCTTTATTTTTCCATCGAAATTTTCATTAAAATGAATGTTGAAACAGTTCAATTTCCTTTCACTTGCAAATGTGGGAGACCCCCACATATATCCAATATGAAATATTATTTCATATTTAAGTGTATCTTGGTGTTTAAAACATCCTTGTAAGTTTGAATGGTTTACTTCGCTCATTTTGGTGACCAAATTGTCACGGCCATATTAATCAAAATTTCAGTCTATAAATTTCTGTCCCCTCGGATACGCGTCGAAATCAGACATTTAATTCTATAACTCTCTATGAGAGGGCCTGGATCCCTTGCATGTGACTAGGGGTAAGCATAATTTGGTTAATCACCGATTAACCAAATGGTTAATTTTTTGAACAATTCAGTTAATTTGGTTAATTTATTTTGGTTAGTTGGTTAAACGGTTAATTTGTAGACTATAGATATTTTTTATTTGGTTAACTGAATCAACCGAATAACCAAAATTTATAAGAAAAAGAGATATCCTACATATACATACCTATATATAGTTGTACTTTTTTTAAAAAAAAACCTCCACATTTATATACTAATCAAGTTTTCATGAACTATGCAGCACAATATTTATATGCATTACCATTATTTACCATTATAATATAACAAACATTTAAAATCTTATGAGTATTTTCATATGTTATTATTACAAGAGTCTTATTTGGTTAACCAAATTAACCGACCGAATTAACCATTAATTGATTGACTGGCAGTAATTTGGTTAGATCAATGGTTAAAATCTCAAACCACAAATAAACGATTTTACAAAACCGGATTAACCATAACCGACTGAATTAACCAAATGCTCACCCTTACATGTGACAAAAGACATTCATTTTCAGAAGATGGACGAGTTTTTGTAGGCCCAAAAGACTTTTATATTTAAGCAATTTTACTGAGACAATTATGATATTTGGGGATAATGCCATGACATCGAGACAACATTACCTTTGTTTAGAGTTTATGCACCTATGCTAATCCAGTTTTCTGATAAGGCTAAGGATGGTTTGGGTAACATTATTGAAGGTTCTTTCATTTCTCAGTGTAGGCATTTATCTGGTGTGAGCTTGCACTGAGAAAGTTGCATGCTTCTGGATAATGCAAGCTGTTGGAGGTGGTCTCCACACAAAAATCACTTTTTATATATAGGGACATGTCTGATGCATGGTTACCTAGTGGGTATATATGGCAGCTAGTTCTTTTTTTGGGTAATTAGGTTTTGGGATCATGCAATCTCTTACCACATGTAGTGGAATATGCACATATATAAAATGATCCTAATTTCAATGGCATTCTAGCACTTAGCTTGCTATTGTGGTCTAAAACTGCGGATTGGTGTGTATGTCATGGTAATACAAATTGTTTGAGCTGTACGCATATGTTTTGAGGCGATTCAAGCGATCCGAGTATGTTTCTTATTTCTAGGAGGTGAAAGTTGTGGTGTCAACCGAAACACATGTGCAATTCATCCTGTTGAGTTGTGGATTCTCATGTATGTGTTTGTGACATTGCTGTGTGACAATTAGGCTGTTAGTTTTGCTAATAATCAGCTTCCACTATCCCACAAAATACATTCAAGTTAACTGTCAGTTAGTCTTGATTAGGATCTGTAGCTGATATTCTCAGGAAGTGATTGCTCCGGTTGCCATTCAAGAATATAAGCTCTAAATTAGGACACAGTATATAATCCAAGTTGAGGGGAGATTGTCAGGGAATATATGATAAATCATTTGTTACCCACGTCTATTTTCATTTAATTGTTCTTTATTCTTTATGTAATTTGTCATTATAATAAAAACAGGGTGCTAACTTGGCTCTCTGTATTGGGCCTATACCTGGCGATGCCACCCAACAGACACTTTAATGCATCTAATTGGTTAGGTGTATATTCTGGTAATTCTATCCAAACCAGTTACTGCAGTTTTATATGACCACGATCTAGGTGGTGAATCAATCTTTTCCTTGGTTAAAGGAGCTCACAGGTTGGAACTCTGGCTAAGGTGTAGTAACGCCCTTGTAGAAATTTGGGCTTCCAAGGTCTAGTAATGCCATTGTAGCATACACGTTTTGGGCTTCCTGGGGGCTCCTATGCCTGCCATGTTAATTGTAGCTTCCTGTGGAGTACCTCTGATAACTCGTTAGAGAAACCACTCTTTGCACCCATGCCATTCATGGGTAATTCTCTGTCCACTGTAGCGAAGGTGAATGGATGGGCCTCAGCTGTTAACCTGAATATATGGTATATTCGTCACAATTCTTATTCCACCTGTCTTGCTGATCTTTTTTTTTTTCTTCTCTAAACACTTCAAACATGTAAGAATTAGGAAAATAATCTTTGATTTTCTTTCAGATTCCACTATACTTACTCAACCACGCACTGTAAAGCCACCTCATTCTGTTGGCGAGGAATTCCTCGGCAGGTAAGTTTTCTTCCAGTAATTTTGGAGCACCTGTTTTAAAGCCAATGTGATACAATGCCTACCTTGTTCTGTATATTATAGGTTTACGAGGAATGCTGGGCTTGTAGCCTCTGGTGTTGCCCGGAACCTGCATAAGGTGGGGAACTATGTCAAAGATAATCTTGATGACATACTATATCCATATCGTCGGCGACCAAAGTAGAGGTTCAAGAAGCAAGAGTCTATGTTCTGAGATCAGCAGGTTATTCTTGCATACAACTTTTGTGCTCCATAATTGGGATTGAATTTCCAGAATCTTCTTAGAGCATTTAACTCTTTATCTGTATCAGTAGGATAAACTTTGCACCACTCTTGCTTTCCTGTACACTCAAGAACGTAAAAGTGCCATTAGTAGGCTTAGGTGATGCATGTTAGTAGGGTGGACCCATCCATCCATTCATGCAGCGACTGCTTGTTATTGTTTCAGTGATTCACTTGTATATAGTGATGATAAACAGGAAATCCACTGTGGAATACTTTTGCCTGTATTCTTTATGAAAAACTAATTTATATATTAAGAGATCAACTTTCAATTTTATTACGAGGTGCATTATCATATGTTTTTGAGAACAATGTTTCTGTGACTGTTTCTATCAGACGAGTTTAGGTTCTCTCCTTTTTCATGTTTAGAATGTTAGAAACGGCAAGTATTTAGTGCATTGGCATTCTCTTAGATGGATAGTTTGCTGTGCGCAACTTCTCTTCATGTATATTTTTTAGTGGAGTAGGGGGTGAATTTCGTTGAATTTATGTATGCGATCTTGGCGATGTGTTTGGTAGTTTGCCTGACAACGTGCTATCATTTTGGCCCTCGAGTCAAAGAATGAATAGTTTTATTCAACCACTTCCATTTAACTTGAAAGTACGAGGAATGGCTAGTCGTTTTTGACACGATTAGTTTGGTAACTTTCAAGATATAAGGCAAATTGTTCTGTCTTTGCTGAGGTGCGAACTAGTTTACGAGTACCTTGATCCCTGTTATGTATCGTATTTTGTATATAATGCTTTCTGTTTTTTTAGTTAAGTTTGAAATATGCACAATTTGTATCTGATGATGTTTAGACATTATAGGCCCTCTCCTCATAAATCCTGCTTCCTCCTATCATTGCGGGTTTACACCGTTACATGTGATCGGTTGAGCAGCCAGATTCTCGTCATGATACTTTTGACGTCGTTCCCATGTCACCCCTGGGAGAGAATGTTGTTTGGATCGCCGTGCTGTAGTATCAGGAAGGTAGGAATTGACTTCGCATATAGGGAAATATAAGCTTTCTGAGTTTCTTCAGAGTCAGTGACGTCTAGTTAGCTCTTCGTATCACGCAGGCAGTGTCATGAAATCCATTCGTATGAATTGTATGTTTGTTTTAGATATGGATAACCAACCTCAAAAAAATGACGACTTTAAGGGAGGGTGGAGCTTTCAGAAGACGTCATGAATGTCTCCATTTTGGAACTGCCACGTGGTCTCCACTTGCCTTTTTGGAAAATTTGTATCTTTCCCGCCCGCCTATAATTTGTTTAACCAATCGAACGTTGTATCCTTTTCCAACATTTGTTTTTGAAGCTCCTTGTTCACATACATTTACAAATTTTCTTTTATACATTTAAACAAATTGTGGATATATTTACTTAAGAAAATTGGGAGGTTATTTTACTTATCCGGCACTTCTGTTGCAGGCGATTTTAAATATAGTTTCAGTAATGGATTGACGTCTGACTAGTTAATTAAAAACAATAATACATGACATCCATGAGCTACATAAAGAGTACATAAATGAAATACCACATTTTGCTCTTTTCGAGAGTTTGCCGGGGGACAAAAGAATAGATCTTAAATGAAATTGTCATCCAAAGATGAACTCGTGAGTAATTCTACATACTATTAAATATAGTACGGTTGGTTGAAGCCTTGGTGATCGATTTCTAATTGATTGAAACCCTACAAAGTGATCGTCCTAGCTGATGAATCCATGATGGGTATGTCCTGGCTAATTCCACACTAACTGGTCCTTGACTGACTAAATTATATTTGAATGATCCCTGAATGGTCAAAACCTACTTGAGACCAAGAGAGTGTAGATAGTTTTAAATTTTTATTTTGTGTGTCGTCTCTTTTGCCTTGATTTCATCATGAATTATGCTCATAATATCTATATGATAATCTATTTATGCAGTTATGCTAAGCACCCTTTTAATTAATAATCTTTTGAGTTTTAGGAGATTCACAGTTTTTTTTGGAGCTAAGCAACGGAGACCTCGATAGATGCATATCGAGGCATGACCTTAAACAATCAGATCATCAAAACAAGGTTTTAATAGGAAGATATCGACATATGCTACCTATCGAGCAACACCTATCAAAGGTGCATACCTATCGAGAGAGGCACTCTAACATAGCTCGATAGATCAACTATCTCATAAGTCAATAACCAAGTCCATCGATCATAGTCTTACACCAATCAAAAGGACCCATTGAGGAAGATACCTATCGAGTGTCAACTTTGATATCCATCATCAACCTTGATAGCCAGTTTTAACCTCAACAAGAAGCCATCGAGCATAGAGAAGTCCAAGCCTCCGTACCTGATAAGGAGCGATAGTCGTGTGGCTTTGACAGACCAACTATTGAGAATGATCTTTCAAGCACCTATTGATCAAGGCAAAGCCAATCCAAGCATTGGTAAGACATATCAAGTCATTAGCCGATCTAGACCTCAATCGACCAGATAATTTGATAAGGAGTAATTGAGCAAATACTAAGCATCAACCTCGACAAACATTACTAGATGCGGGCCCAGTGTCACATGAACCGATGAGGACATTTCAACGACGCCTCTTGTTTCATGCCACACCTATAAAGAGGCCTCCCATGCCTCATTTTAGAGGAATCTTGACTTCTAAACTCAAGTGAAAAGACTATCACTCCAAGTACAAGATCGAAGCATCAACTATAGTTCAACTGATCCTGTAGAGCACAACAAATCGGTCGAAGTGATCAATTCAGAGCCCCTTCAACTAGCATGTATCGACCAACCTACAATTATTCATGTCCTCTTGGTCCACGACCTGATTGATTGAGCAATAGAGTGAAGAGAGATCTGATTAAAAGGCTGGTAGAACTGAGGAGATCCAACATGTGTTGATAACTCTTTCATTTTTTTGCATGACCATATTAAGTTGTAATTTGATGCTTCTTAGTTTGAGTCGCTAGTCCCTTTTAAACTTGGGTCGGGAGTAGCCGTTAGGTCCTCCCAACCATGCATATGTTCTGTTCCCATTCAATGCATTTTTACAAGTTCTGTTTCTGTACTCCTATATAAATGCATTGCTTATATGATTACTTAGCTTCTTGAAATGTCTGATCCAAACAATCTCAAAGGAATGAGTTCAATTACATCTAAGATATGGAATAGTTTGAATCCTTGAAAGTGGGGAATTATTAAAGCTAAGGGCATAATTATAATCTTCATGTTGATCGTCTGTCATTTCAAGAGAGGCATCCTTCAACATTCTCTATCCTCATCTTGGGAGAGAGAGAGGAACTAGATTCTTATGACGACTTCTTGTAAAATGATCATGGAAAGAATATGAAATAGGGAAGGGCACTTGCATGATTGGTGAGCGATCTTGATTAGTGAAACTTGTTCCATGATTTCTTATTGTCTTACCATTATCCAAAAGAGTTACTAATATTTGGTTTAGTTTTATAATTTAGTTTTTCTTTCTTCATGTTTATTTGCTTTCATTTGATACTAAATGCTTCAGTTTGACTTAGCCAAGCTAGACCTTAAGTCCCGACGTTCTTGCCACCCTTATCACTGCGTTCGACCTATTTACTAAAACGGGCCTTGTATATTGTTGCAGGTGTCCCTTGGAGTTGGGTGTGAATTTAAAGTATGATGCATTTAGTTTAGGCAAATGTACTTGCACTTTTCACCCATGTTTTGAGACGATCAACTTTTGATCAACTTTTGGCAATGTTTCCAGGGATAAGGCTAAACAACAATTGTTAAAGACTTAAGCTTTACTTACTCTTTGTTAAGCACTTCCATTCTTGACAAGTCTTATTTGTGCATTTCTTTCAATCCTACTCACAATTTTATTTTGAAATGCATCTACACATTTGATTCTTACCTTGACATGTTCTTTTTTATGGTACCCCTTGTGAGAAGAAAGCTATGACATCCCTAAGGCCTTCACTTCATTTCTACACCCAATCCAATCCCAATGACATTAGGATATCAGTGGTGAATCCAATTCCTAATGTCGAATCTTGCAAGATCAAGGGAAGTATAATTTCTATCGTCTAACAAAGGACATTTGAAGAATCTCACCAAGTAAGAATCCTTACCACTACGTTGATGCTTTCAAGGCAATCAGTGACACACAAAAGAAATAAATGGTGCCTCAAATGTCGTCTATGCCAAGTGCTTTTCTTTTTCACTGAGAGACAAAAACCTATCGTGGCATCTTGCCTTAATTACGTTGATCATGAAATCTTTGAATGACCTCATTGACGCCTTTGCCAACCGAATATTTCCTTCTTAGCAAATGATCCATTGTAGGAGCAAGATTATTGGTTTCTCTCAAAAGGTAGTAGAAATTTTTTATGAAGCTTGAAAGCGATTCCAAGCATATCAGCGAGATTCCACGCTATAGGCTTGTTGATGCATTTTTTAACCACCACATTCTTCGACGTGTTGACTCAATATGAAAGGAAGTCAGTTGACACAACTTTTGGGAACAATTCCCTAGGAAAAGACGTTGAAGTATGAACCTACATCATTGAGCATATGCAACTGAACAATCACCTTGGGATTATGAGAGCATGGAAGTAAGTAGTGACCATTTAAGACACCAAAGAGATGGATCTATCTATCTATCTATCTATCTATATATCATCATCATCTAAGCCTCAATCCCAACTATGTTGGGGTCGGCTACATGGATCCTTCGTTTCCATTCAGCTCTATCATGGGCCATATTCTGATTGAGATGTAGAGATTCAAAATCTCTCTTTATAAGATCATCCCATGTTCATTTAGGCCTTCCTCTTCTTCTATTTATAGTGTTTGGCTCAATAGCATTGCTCCATATAGGCGCACTAGTAGGTCTGTGTTGCACATGTCCATACCATCTGAGTCGGCCCTCACACAACTTGTCCTCAATGCTCGCCACCCCCACTTTATTCCTGATATAGTCATTTCTCAAACGATATTTTCTTGTCTTCCCACACAACCATCTCAACATACACATTTCAACCACGT
Organism: Alisma plantago-aquatica; assembly: GCA_963693085.1. Lineage (NCBI taxonomy): Eukaryota > Viridiplantae > Streptophyta > Magnoliopsida > Alismatales > Alismataceae > Alisma > Alisma plantago-aquatica. Next base: position 198,806,120 of record OY856413.1, on the reverse strand, counting down.
TCATCTTGTTGAGACCTTGTTTCTTCACCACCCAACATTCACTCCCATAGAGCATGGCTGGTCGTATAGCTGTTCTATAAAACTTACTTTTTAACCTGAGAGGGATCTTCTGATCGCATAAAACTCCAGTTGCACTCCTCCATTTCAACCATCCTGCAGTGATCCGGTGACAAACATCATTTTGAACATCCCCGTCTATTTGAATAATAGAACCTAAGTAACGAAATTTGTCACATTTTGGTATATCTACTCCGTCCAACTTGGCTCCATCATTCACACTGCGAGATTGGCTGAAATTGCAATGCATATACTCAGTTTTGCTCCTGCTAATCACCAAAGAGATGGATCTATAGACTACAAAATTGACAAAATTTCAATCTCATATGTACTGGACATGATGAGAGGGTATCTATCAGATACTAGTAGAAGTCACTCAATTACCATAAATAACATCCTTAAGTTCTTGAGAAGCATGGAAAAGGATCGTTTCCTTGGTTATGGTAATTAGGAAGAGTTGGTTGTAAAGGGTTACACCAACACAAGCTTCCAAAATGACATATAAATGATCACAATCTAATTTATGTTTAACCTTAAATGAAAACTATAAGCTAGAAAGGGTTCCAAGTTAATGATAGTTGTTTAAATCTATAATAGAAGCTAAGTATCTCTGCGTTATGAGGACAACCGGGGATACTATATGGATCTAGAAGTTCATATAGATGAACTTGTGGGAGGTTCCAACTATTGATGATGCAATCAAAGTACTGATGACAACAATGGAACTACTGGTTAGGCAATGAATCTCAGATAGCATACTACAACACTTCCATCTCATGCAAAAAGTCACACAATGAAGAGATGTGAAACTTGCAAAATACCGACTTAAAGAAAACATTGCTAAACCCGCCATAAAAGCGCTTGTGCAGTAGAAACATGATGGACATGTTAAGATCACTTGGAATACAATTCGTGGGTGTTTGACTCTAAGTGCAAGTGGGACTCTATTCATATGCATGCCTAGAGAGACAATCATATGATGATTGGAGTGTGGCATTAGATACCTAATTTAATAATAATAAAGGTATTTTCTATTTTTTATGTTTATCTCAGCATGAGATGATGACACAAATATAGTAAATGTCTAAAGAATGATGTTACTCGATGACATATTTTTTCAGGTTGAGGACCTGAATGATGAGATCATATGTATGATAAGAGTATATGCATTCTTGTTATGTCCATAGTCAGATATTATTGTGGAAGAAAAATAGACAACAATAATACATAAGACTAGAGTGTGTGTTGACTGATCACAAAGTCTCATTAGTCATGATATGTGATATCAAGTCAAGCACATATGTACATGTTAGAGAACCTTGTATCAGACAGACCCACCATGAGAGTGATACATGGAGACCATAGAATGGTACACAAAATCATCTCTCATAGTGATAAGTGATTATTGTGGTTCTTAGACCTAAAGTCACTACATTCATCACATGTCGTTCATGTACTTTGACATCATCCAACGTGATCCTGAATAAGGGTTGCCATAACGATGATGATTGGGTGCACTCTACACATGGGGATAGAGTGTGAGTGATGTAAATGGAGATTGATATCCAGAGCCTCTTGATAAGCAAGATTGAGAGATGTACGACCGTACTCATGTGATTCAATATGTGATATATGAACTCACATGCATCTTAGACAGTCTGCTCTAGTTCAAGGAACATGGATTGAACACTGAGATAATGACTATTCCATGCCTCGAGTTCAATCCAGATAAATGAGACAAAGGAACTATACGATCACGGTAATATTGATCACAAATTGTAGGTTGAAGTTGTTATCTAACTTTTCGAATTACTTGGATAGCAATGATGTGTAGCTAGACGCCACTCTTTACTTGTGATGCCATAATTTTGTTATGGACATTCACTACCAATGTAGTTCTGGACCTATACGGTCACACACATAGGAATGCACTTGGATTAAAGGAGTATATTCATGAATGATATTTACATTGGTTATTAAAGGTGTTTAGGTATTCAATTACACAACTGGGATTCAAAATTGACTGATTGGACTCTGAACTGACTGCTTCAAGTGTTGAACCAATCGGTTGGAGTATCAGGTCAATTGGAATCAATATTGGTTGATCAATGGCTGAACCAGGGAGTGAGATGACTAGTTCACATATCCTAACTAACTAGTTCATGGGATGAACCGTCCTGCTCGATTGCCAATTCGATTGGATCAAGAATTAATGCTGACGTTATGTTTGTCATTAATCATGCATTGATTACCGATCAATTTGATTTAGAACAAGAAACTGCATGAACCAACTGGTTCACCTAGTGAACCAATCGACTCGTGCACCAACTGACCGATTGGGTGTGCGAAACGACCAGTTCTCTGAATGCAGGTTCTAGAAAATTTACAAATTCGACCCTTTCGACTCCCACACAGATTGGGAACCCTGACCCTAGCCTTTGCTATAAATAGAGGGGTACTGGGAGATTCTCAGAGCACGACAATTGCCTCTGACAATTTGTTGTCCTCTCTGGTTGTGGTAACCAATAGAGAGGTCGAGCAAGTCCTACCCAATAAAGGGAGGGATAGAAAGGGAGAGACAATTGTGGAGAGCAAATCAACTCTAGTAGGTTGATATTTGAAAGAGACAACTCCTTCCCGTTGGCTCTAGTACCGTAACATGGAGTTCCCTGTAGTTCGTGTGGACTACTCTAGAGGTAGGAGGCTGTTGTCTGTCGCTTGGAGGACATCTGCACTAGGAGGCCGGTGGAGACGAATGTTTGAGTGTTGCTGCTGCTACCTAAAGAAGAAGCATATTGTGGCAAGGTAATGTCGCTGGACTTGCTTCAGGACCAGGTATGAACTTGCCAAACTTCCTTCCTAGATACATCGCGATCTTACCGTTTTGGGAAACAATATTTTTTTGTTTGTTTTCACTGCCTATATTTGCGTTGGATTTCCCTACACTTACACCAATTTTAATTTATAAGATTTTCTGGGAGACGATCAATAGAAATACAAAAGTTGTCCTACCTCGAATCCTTAGCCAACAAATTTGTCATATCTATACAATATTAGTACATAAAAGAAAGAAGGAATATCAAACATAATTTGGTGGATACTAGTTTTCCAACAACTAGGCACGTCTTATCTAGATGTATATTTCAACCATCTAGATATGAATCCAAAGTTGTCATCATCTTGCAACCACTCATTCAACCATCTATATGTCATCCAAAGTTGTCAATCGATTACCTCATTTCAACCATCTAGATATCAACCCCCGTGGAGAAGTATGTACTCAAGCCTCCAAAAAATGTGTCTCATCCATGATGTTGTTGATATGGGAGATCTTGGTGCACCACATCAGTTGCCAACAAGAAGAGGAACTAGAGTTGTTGACGTGTTAGTGTTTCTTTCTCCTCTCTTTCTCTTATATGGATGTTGTCCTTTGGATGCATTTCTCTCTCCATGAGGAAGAAATTTTAAGAAAACTTGTGTGTTTGTATCCATGGACGTCCGCCCTTTATATAGGGGAGTTCAGGGGTAGGATTTCACAAAAACCCAATCTCTTTCCTAATTTAAACTCACAAATTGAATCAAATTAGGAAAACTCACAATTGGTTCCACTTGATCAACTAGGGAAAACCATCAATCAATTAGGATACCCTGTCGATAAACAATAACACCCAATCGACTGACTGGATAGATCAGGAAAAACCAATTTTGATTTATTTGACTAGTTGGAGTCCTAATCAATCTAGTTTTCTTATTACTTCTTTCCTCGTCAGTGGTCCCAGTCGATCAATTAGGACATCCAATTGATCAATAGGCTAATTTTGTAATTTATCAACTAGGTAATCGATTGACAACCAATTAGTCTATTGATTTATAAACTAGTGAGTTGATTGACTGACTAATTTAGTTAATTGACAGGATTGGACATCACTATGGACACAATTTAGAACTAATCTAATTATGTATGTGATTGAAATTCTTTCCTTAAGCATCGTTATATGTATGACCCTGTAAATACCACACTATGTTGGTAATGATGTCAAAGACCTCACAAACAAATATTGGTATCTAGCAACACATTATTGCTACCAAAGTAATTGGAATAAGTTGAGGAGCAACTTCAACATGTAAGTGACAAATGTTACCATGACCATAGACTCCATTTGTCACAGATATTTAGATTGAACTTGATGCATTTATCCTCTTAACATGCAATGCACATTTCTTGAACCAAAAAATTGTATTGAAATTTGTTTGAGATCAATATCAATATTGACTCACATGTGTTGTTACATCCTCAAATTTGGTTAATGTTTTTGGTAAGGTATGCCTAGAGAGGCAATCTTGTGATGGTTGACATGGCATATACCATAAATGATTTGATTAATGCTCATAAAGGAAAGCTTCCAATTCATTTTGTTTCATTCAATTATGAGATAATAAGTAAAGATTATCAATGTCTAAAGAATGACGATACCCAACGACGTATGCCTTCAAGTATGTGACTTGGAGAAGTAGATCATATGAATGTTAAGAGTATGTACATTCTTGTTATGTCCCTAATCGTTTGTTACTATGGAAGACAAATAGACACCAGTAACAGGTAAGACTGGAGTGTGGATCGGTTGATGACTGAATCTCATTAGTCGTGATATGGCATATCAAACCAAGCACACAGATACATATTAGAGAACAATGTATCGAACAGACCCACCTTGAGAATGACATATGAAAACCACCATTGATGGTCATAGTCATCTCTCACAGTGAAGGTGGTGATTATGATTGTTAGACCTGAAATCACTGCACTCATCACACGTCGTTGGGTATACTTTGACATCAGCAAACATAATCCTAAAATACATGTTTTCATAAAGGTGATGGTTGGGTAGCTTTGACACATGGGGATAGACTGTAAGTAATAGAGATGGGATTTGTCCCTCCTACTGGAGTTTAATATCCTGTCCACTTGATAAGCGAGACTGAGAAACACATGCGCATGTACATGTGAATCAATATATGATATTGAGGTCACATTATCTCAGAGAGTCTACTCTTGGTTCAAGGAACATGGGTTGAAAGTTGAGAGGCTGATGATATCCATGCCTCGAGTCCACTCTAGATATCAGAGACAAAGGAATTATACAATCACTGCAAAACCTTACATAGATTCTAGGTTGAATTTATTCTCCAACTTTCTATTACTTGCGTAGAACTGATGTGCGACTTGGCACCTCTCTCTGCTTGTGATGTTATAAGTTAGTTATGGACAGTCATTGTCAACGTGTTATGGAACCTATAGGATCACACACAAAGGAACTCATATATGAATGGAGTTTAATATAAAATGATGATTGGATTGATTACTAAAGTATTTAGGTACTCAATTCACACAATAGATCAGTTAACTGCACTGTCAGCCAATCATCTCATAGGGTGAGATGGCCGTTTGGAGTGCCAAACAATCACATCAAATGTTGAGATGGCTGTTTGGGTTATCAGGTCGATCAGAAATTGAATTGGATAAGTTCTACCCAAACTGAGGTGTGAACCGACTGGTTCATTTTGTTGAACTAACCGGCTCGGCTCGGCTCACCAGATGACCGTCTAGATGAGCGAGATGATCGTCTTGCATGTGCAAGATTGCTCAATTTGTGGAGAAATTTGGTTACATCAAGGATTAATGCTGATGTCATGTTGTACATTAATTGGATTCAAATTGCCAAATTTATGTGCGATCCGGAAACATGGAGAAACGACTGTCCGGATGTTCTAGATGACCATCTCACATATGGGACGACTGTTTGCATCCGAAATGACCGTTTCGGATGTCACAAGTTGCGAAATTCAAGATATTCCAGTCCCTTCCACTCCCACACAGATCCCGAATAGACTGGAAACCCTGGTTCTAACCCCACATATAAATAGAGGGGCACTAGGGGCTTCCCAGAGCATAACATAGGCATTTGAGAATTAGTTGCTCAGACAATTGTTGTCCTCTCTGGCTGTGGTAACCAAGAGAGCCCAAGCAAGTCCTATCAGACTAGGGAGGGATAGCGATGGGAGAGGACAATTGAGGATCATTGTTGTGGGAGAGCAAGTTGGTGACTAGTACACCAATGGGTGAAACAACTCCTTCCTATCCGTTCTAGTTGAACGACGGGAGTTCTAGTTGGTCCGTGTCGACTAATCTAGAGGTAGGAATCCTTTGGTTGTTTTTAGGAGGACAATGTTAGGTTGTAGTCTTTGGCGAGACCACATGAGTCGCTATAGAAGTTATTCAGTTCACCGTCGGTGTAAAAGACCAAGAGTTGTACAAAAACTATCCAAGAACAACTAGAAGACAGTTGCATTGCAACGAGTTGTTGTCATTGGACTTGCTCCAAGACTAGGTATAAACTTGTTAAACCATCCTTACTATTTCATAGTGGTTGGCGCGATCTTGCTGTTATGGGGAATAGAAATAGATAATTTTTTGTTTCCACTGCCTTACTCTGTTCCCGTATTTCTCAACAAATTTGAAATCTATGAATATAAGACTTGATTTGATAAGAAAATTCCCTAAATGTAATTGATGGAATAATATAGCTATCTTGAATCCACTTAGTAGCATGTGTTCAACCTATGGCCAAAGTGAGGCCCATGAGACTATTTGATTTGCAAATAGGTCAATGAGGCACAAGTTTAAGAAATGAGAGATTTCATGCAAAAATAAATATTAATAACTTTGTGAGTTGTTAGATAATCGAGATATGAGATAATAAGCAAGTTTTAAAAAAATTCTAAGAAAATTTTGTAATTTTGGATAACTAATGGAGTAATTATCCAACCATCAATGGAAACACAAGTTTTATGGCATAAAAGAAAAGATATTGTGATTTGTCTTATGGAATACTTTAAAGTAACAAGGAAACTAAAATAATTCTAGAATTAAGATAAAAAGGACTTTCCATGAGTTCTGTCTAATTTTTTTAAAGAAATACATAAAGAGCAAGTTTGGTATATGAGACTTATTCCAATAAATTCCAGCAATCAAATATAAGAAGCAAAAGGTATTTATAGGTTTCCTTTTTACAACAATTGATAACATTTATAACCATTGTAGAGAAAGAGAGACTAATGCAAGGAAGGTATATTACATCCTTAAAGTTCAAAGATAATCTTTTCGCATAAAACAATTGAAAAAACATGCCTTTCCTTTCTCATAATACCACTTGGTGCCAGATTCTTGAACAAGAAGGTATCTTTTTAAGATTAACGGAAAGGAGATAATGATATGTTTACGTTTAGAAAATGATTTTATATCAAAATTGTGCCTTGCTAATTGCAAAAGGAAACCTTCATAGAAACTACACTCATCGATCCACAAACTATTGCTATATATATGATGGTCTGAAAAAGAGATGGACAAACTCGATCCTCTCCTTCCTTGAAATATTGCTTTCTTTCCTTAGCATTACCTGACCTCTCCCAACGGATATGACATTTCTCCTCCCTTCACGACCTTTTATGAATTATATATCTGACTCCTGCCGACCAACGACGATAGGTGCCAAGGTAGGGTGTAGAAGTCCAGAAACCTCACACAAATCCTTCCTTTATTTCAGCCTTCCTTGCAAAGGTACGAGTGCTACAAATACCGACTATCTTGCATGGCTTTCCTCAACCACTTTTCTAGCCTAGGGTTCATTTGCAGCAACGATGCTGCACTGACCATGTGGGGGAGTCTGGTCATCGCCCAGAACTAGACGAGGGACGAGGATGGTGTTATGACGATGTGAGTGTGAGAGAAAGATCTGAGGTTAGACCATAACATGTCATTTCCTCACCGATCCTCCTTGCAGAGGTTGTCGTAGGAGGACAATATAGTTGCAACACCCACTCTTGGTGCGAGATCAGGGAGTCGGGGTGAGATACTGTCTTTTAGTCGTCAAGAAATGGGAGATGATACTGAGGGTGGAGGTGAGCCCTGAGTTGGTGGACCAACAAAGGAGGAAGCGAAGTGAGGTTGGTAGTACCCCAGACAATGGTGTCTAAGCACCAGAGGTGGTGCAGCGACGTCTGCATCTCTGGCGACGTATGCATGGAGGAAACACCTCGTGCCTAGACAAGGGTGTGAGGAAAAAGCCTGGTCGGGCTGGACCAGACTGACCATCTAAGTGAAAACCCAACACATAGGCTGCGTCTGACTTACCCTACTGGACCGCCAGTCCTAGGTGGCGTGGCCAATGAGATTATACCACATCACAAATACACTAGGTATTTGTTCCTAGATTTCCTTATATATAATCCATCTTCCAAAAGTTATAGAAATTAGTAGGATTACCAAAATATAGAAAACCTATATACCAAAATGATTCGAAAAGGACATAAAATCCAAATAAAATACTTTTAGAACCTAATTGTGCTTCCTATTTCAAAAGTATGGTGAATACATGACTATGATGTAAATAATACAAAGTAAACCCTATATCTGATAATTAAGATGATGAATATGTTAAAAACATTTACTTTTCCATATAAATTAATATTTTTGATTATGATAGAAATATGAGATGATGATGATGTATAATTAGCATTTCTAGGGTAATAATCACATACATGTATAATTAGGGTTTTGAAGCCAAAGATCATACCTTGTGATAATATCACTGAAACTTAATCTAATCTAAGTGTTCATAATGAAAGGATACAAAATATATAATAATTAGGGTTTCACCTAATGTTTAATATGTGATGGAACTAGGGTTTGCACCCTTATTCCTTATCCAAACTAGGGTCAACCATAAATCCTAGTTTAGGATATATTTAAGATAAGAATGTGTTGAATTCTATTAGTGACACCATAGAGTACATATACATGCAAATAATGTTGGTTGATTATGTGGAATGATCAGATGTTTAGATGTATGCTTTAAGTACATGTTGGATAGTCACATGAAAGAAAAGGTATGTGGTTATCCCTATGAATACTTGAGTTACCGACTTCCGAGGTGTTCTGTAGTTTCCCGAATGGACTCCAATTAAATTATTGGTTGTTTATTTACTTTTGCAATCTATAAGGCCCATATGAGTATCACATTATATATATAACTTGCTCGAACCACCCATGCTATTTATGGAGGTATGGATATGGAAAGAATGTCTTTGAGATGACTATGACCAAGCCCATGATTGGGAAGTTAAAAAATGATCAAGCCCAAGATTGGGAAGGTCACAAATAGTCAAGCCCATGATTGGGAAGGCCGACATGAAACCACACCCATGATTGGGAAGGTGGGTGAATTCCACTGTAGCGACAAAACCCCAGGAGAGGGTATTCCCAGGGTTTGAGAAATAAAGGATTGAGAAGTTATAACAAAACATGCAAGTTCTATTATGTAATGATAATTGCTGCTATGGTGGTTTATTTTGTTACACCTACATGCACATATATTGCTTGCACACCCCACATTCATCATATAGCAATATAATGATCTGCATTTTGTTTCATGCTTTTTAGGTAAATGCAATATATGAAGATATCAAGAAATGATGAATTAGAAGAAATCAATCAAAGACACTAAAGCTATGTCAGGATGATTAGTTAGATGTAACAATTCTTCTTATATGTAATAGCTCTCATGATGAAATTTTATGTAATTCTTTATAGGAGCATCATTACACCTTTGTAAATATAATTTGTGATATAATAGGAATTATTTGCTATATTTATTATTTGTCAAATATGGATCTTGGGAACTTAGGTAATGGCTCTCAACTTTAAGGTCCTTCCTTAATTGGGGGATACTAAAAATTGAGGCTGTTAAATTGGTATCAAAGTCCCAGATTTTCGAAATAATATTTCATAGTTTATAACTTTCAAATAATCTATGGAAACATAAGGAAAATTTTTACTGCATGAACCTGTTGTTAATGATGTCTAGAAAGTATCACGGGTTTGAGGCTGGAAATTTTTCTTCTATGCCATTAAGTTGTTATACAAGGACTCCCTTAGACAATGTGATATTTTCCTGGTCAAAACCTAGGGTTTGCCTAAAGTAATGTTACTTCTAAGTCTTCTCATCTCTAATTTCATCCACTTCTCATCTCTTTTCTTAATAAACCCTAAAAGGCATTTCCCTCCTGATTTTAAGCTAGGGCTTTGAGAAGAAGTATGATTAATACATCATCCGCCAATCAATGTACATGTAATGTGGAAATAATGATAAAGTTAAGAAAACTATTTTTTGAGTTTTTCCTTGCAAGGGTAAACCCTATATGGATCTAGGGTTGGTTTAGGAATACCCTTAGCGAGTCAAGAGAGTCATGAAACCCTAAGATGTAGGGTGTAGTTGTTGGTGTGTATGCCCTGAGAGCCAATCATGGGATGATTGGTGGGATACATTAAGATTGATTTGATAAACATCAAAGGCAAGCTTCCAATTCTTTCTGGTTCAGTCATATGAGATAGTGATAGAACAGATTGAATGTCTAGAGAATGACAATACTCAATGACGTATGCTTTCAGGTTAAGGACCTGAACGATGAGATCATACAGATGCTAAGAGTTTGTACATTCTTGTTATGTCCCTAGTCGGATGTCATTGTGGAAGGTAGATAGACAGCAATGACACACAAGACTAGATTGTGGTGTTGGTTGGTGACAGAATCTCATTAGTCATGATATAGAGATATCAAACCAAACACATAGGTACTTGTTAGAGAACAAGTGTACTGGACAGACCCACCGTGAGTTTGACACATGGAACCATGACATGGTAGTCACCGTCAATACTCACAGTGATGGTCGTGAGTGTGATTCTTTGACCTGAAATCACTACACTCAACACATGTCGTTGGGCACACTTTGACATCATCAAATGCAGTCCTGAAACATGGGTTGTTATAAAGGTGATGATTGGGTGGCTTTGACACATGGGGCTTTTGAGGGGTGAGTGATAGATATGGTATTTGTCCCTCCTGAGGGAGTTTGATATCCATGGCCACTTGATGAGTAGGATTGAGATAGGCGTGCACACACATGTGTGAATCAGTATGTGATATTGATGTCAAACATATCTCCTTCAATCTACTTTGAGATCAAGAAAGTGAATGAACGTTGACAGGATGACTGTTCCATGCCTTGAGTTCATTCAGGATATCAGTGACAAAGGAATTATACATTCACTGTAACACCATTCATGGATTGTAGGATGAAAGTTGTTCTCCAACTTTCTACTTTCACTTGGGTAGCACTGATGTGTGACTAGGCACCGCTCTTTGCTTGTGAAGTCATAAGTGTTATGGACTTTCACTGCCAACGTGAAATGGACCTGCAGGGTCACACACATAGGATTTAACCTGGAAGAGGAGTTTTGTCCACAAAGTAATATTTAGATTGATTAGTAAAGGAGTTTAGTAGTTCAATTAAACACTCAATCATTTGATGGCTCAATATCATATGGTTCAAGGTGTTGGACGCATTGATTGGAGTATCAGATTGATTGAAATTGCAATTGACTGATTTTGCCCAACCTGTGCTCCCAACCGATCGGCTCAAGTGTTGAACCGGTCAGCTGAGGTTGTTGAACCGGTCAGCTGAGGTTGCTGAACCGGTCGGATGGAGTGTCCAACCGATCAGCTCATGACCAGGTTGAAATGACCGGTTCAAGGGTTGAACTGATCAGCTCAACTGGTGCAACCGACCAGTTGGGAAAGTCATGTCGGCAAGAATTTTCCTTTGGTTTCAAATTGCCCAATTCGATTGGGAATATTATTGGTATTCGATACCAATTGGGAAAGAAACCAGGAAAGTCTTTTTGAGCCGGATTAGGACCATGAACCGATCGGTTCAGGGCACCAACCGATCGATTGGAGTGCCCTAAACGGTCGGCTCAGGTCCAACCGATCGGCTCAATGGCCAAACCGATCGGTTCAGCTGTGAACCGATCATTTCAGGTTGCGAACCGGTTGCTTTTTGTGGAACATCTCGAACCCTTCTACTCCTACGTTTAGTCCCGTATTGCCCGGGATGGAGAACCCTGTCCCATGACCCTCCTATATATAGGGGTATTGGGGGCTTCTCAAAGGACAACTCAGTGCAACCAGTTGCTTTGCAAAGTTGTCGTTCTCTCTGGTTTTGGTAACCAAGAGAGAGCCCGAGCAAGTGCTTCCCGTAAAGGGAGGTGCAGCAAGGGAAGGACAATTGCAGTTGCAACTGGAGGCAGGAGAGTGTGTTGGCGACTAGTACGTCAACAGGAGGGTGCGACTCCTTCCACTTCTTTCTGGGACAAGGAGTGTGGAGTTCCAGGTGGTCCGTGTGGACTACTTCAGAGGCGGGAGGTTTCTGCCGCTCAGGAGGACAACTGTCATCCGACAGTCCGGTAGGAGGAGGAGTCGTCAGTCCCGGTACGACCAGGAGCTGCACAGACACCGTCCAAGACCGGAGTTGAAGACCGCGCATAGCGCAAGGTATTGTCGCCGAACAAGCCTCGGGACAAGGTATGATTCCACAAACCATCCCTTTCCTATTATATAGACGTTGACGCGTTTCCTTGTTCCGAGTTTGGGGGAGAATTTTTTTTTATTTCCGCTGCCTTCTCTGCCTCCCCTAAAACCCAACAGTGGTGTTATAGCCACGTCAACTGCTCTATATTTTAGGAATATTTATATGATCGATTTTGGTTTGTCGCCTTTATTTATTGCATACGATGCGAATAATATTGGCTTTATGCATGTCCAATCCTAAATCCACAAATCCCAAATTACATATATGATATGTATTATTAATGCAATCGATACGCGTTGCCCTTAAATGAGTTTTGTGGTGGATGTGTGTAGCATGATTATGGCCTATAAACCCCTATCTATGTATGGTTGTTTGTGGTTGCTTGCATCTCGGTCTGCGCACCGATCTTCCCTCTCTTATTCCTAATGTAACTCGAAATAATTCGAGATTCTTTCCTACCTTTGCTCCCCCCGAATGTAACTCGAGGTTTCCCTTTTTAAAGCAATGTAATAAATAGGATAGATTTTTATTTCATGTTATGTCGAAGACCGGCGGACATCAAGACGACAGCTGAAACGATCAGTTCAAGGCGTGAACCGATCGGTTGACGTTCCAGACGGTCGGTTCAAGGAGTGAACCGATCGGTTGATGACCGATCGAGGAGCGAGACGACCGGGTGGCGGACATGACAAGATGCACGACGTCCAGGTGAACCGATCGGTTGGAGGAGCCAACCGATCGGCTGGTGGCACCCAGGCGACCGGATGAAGAGTACAAATCATTCATGTGATGAGTTGATCAACTCTGATGGCAAGGCACAAATGTTCATCTTGTACAGGTTGCATGTGATGTTGACCTAGATGACCGTGATTCCTCTTGGCTCGAGGAATCACATTAGGATGGCCATAATCATCGCCTTTTATCGTTTGTGCATGTTTTCTGTGGGATATAGCATGTATATGATACATATTATGTATTGTGGTGATTGGATATGTATATGTATATAAAAACCAAATCCCTCATTAAAATATTAAGTTTTAGATGCCTTCCAAATGCGACACACATGAAAAGCTTGATCGACCAAGTGTGGGCACGCCCTAGCGTGGTGCACCGTCTATCTCGTGGAAGCGTGAAGGATGAATGTGTGGGTATGCCCTAGCAGGGTGCATATTCATCGTGTTTGCTTTGGGTCGGACTTAACAAGGTGATCTAGATGGGATCTAGTACCTTGAGGCATGGAGATGATCATTGCAAAGAGTTGTATATGACATCTTATCAAGAGTTGCATATGATGCAATTGGCAAGAGTTGCCTACCTGAGAGATCTAAGTTGTGGGCGATCAACCCTAGCTGACTCATGACTTAGAGGATTTCAGGATCTTGCCCACTAGAAGGTTGTACGCTGCAATCTTCCGAATTGATGGTGAGGGCTATCAATTTGAAGTAAAATAGTGGGAGCGATAATCAATTAAAGGCCTAATTTTATCGTCAACTTTTCAAATCAATCAAATAAGTCAAAAATGAGTTTTTGGACTAAAATTGCATATTTCCTTTTGTTAAAATAAATGGTTAATCAACAAATCACTTTATTTGCGATCGGTCTTTGAGACCAACAAATTAAATGGGAATATTTTCACGACTGGTTAGGATGATGAGAAGTGTTCTCAAAGAGCGAGAGCTCTAAGTCCTAGTTATACAAGAACCAGATGAACTCGATCCCACCACATCAATGGCTGAAAGTATGCTTATGGAAGCATACCGAGGAAGACATTGATGAGGAGTGCTTGATGTTGTGTTCTCTAAACTATGAGTTGCCAAGATACTGTCCTAGTATGTCATGACAGAAGGATATCCAGTAAGGTATTCACACACTCAATGTGATTGGGTATGTGGAAAGACCTGACTAAGAAGGATTCCATCTGAGCCAAGAGTTGGCTATTGGTATGATACTGCAAATGTTGCGAGAATCATACAATTCATGATAAGCTACAACATGAACAACTTTGACAAGCGTTGACAGAGTTGTTGGACATGTTGAGGATAGTAGAGGCAAAGATGAAGAAAGACAAACCATAATCTTTGATGTGATCAAAGAGAGAGGTAATTCTTAAAGGCAAGGATAAGGGCAAAGCAAAGAAGTGTTCTGATGCTAGCCAGCAATCCATGCCGTCTTCAGCCTCAAGGCACATGGGGAAAGGATGTATGAGGAAACTGCCCTCTATATCTGGAAGAACAAAAGAAGATGAAGGAGGGGATGGAGATCTCCACCTAAGGTATCATGAAATGAACCACTTCTTTATCTGAGGTATATGATACCAAGATATGAATCTATCATATATGATATGCAAGATCCGCAAAGAAGTATTGGCCTTTGTGAAAGGACCAAGAAAGGAGTACCCATCATTGGAGCAAGTGTTGCTGCCATAGATGGGAGTATCTTTCAGTTTATTTCAGCCTTAAGGGCACGAAATAGAGTTGAGAACTGCTATTTCATATATTGCCAATAGATAGAAACACTTTATTTTGCATATTGTATGACAATGATGGCAATTAATAAAGTTGATGCTTCAATCTTAAAGATATGATCTTTGTGGCAATGCCTTGTTTATCTTGTGGTATTCGATATGCATAAGATAAAATGATACCTAAAAGTTATTAGATAACTCAAACAATCAAATTAGCATCAATCATGAGAAATTCATTTCTAGTTTCCATGTGATGGATAAATCTAGACTCTTTTGGTTAGAGAACCAGTAAGAGACATTAATATTTTGGACATGATTAATCAATCTTCACTAATGGTAGTGAGAGAATGATTATCCTATTAGGTATAATACATGTGATGTATTTACATACCTATTGGAATGAGTGCTAATACTTCAAATGGTGTTTAGAGAAATACCAATATGAGTATCTTGAAGTGTTCAAGATTATCATAGATGAAGTACAAATTTGGTAAAGTGTTAATTCTTGATGAGATCAATGAATGAAATACTTGGACCAAATGTTTGAGATCCTTATGAGGGATTATGATAGTGTATCATAATGAACTCATGATTAAGGCATGGTGATGTCTAAATCAAGAAGGAATCATACTCTAAGGAGTTAGAGAATGATCATCAAATAACTGAATTCTTGTTAATAACTGAATACCCCACACTAATAAAAGAAATTAAGAATCACAAGGATTGTGAGTTCTTATATCTTTAACAGATACACCTCAATTATCTATGTGATAAGTTGTTCATGTGATGAGTCAACTATCTAGATGAATATGAGGAATCGAATTATGAATTATGGTTTATGACCATTACATCCTAAATGACATCCATGTCAACCATAAGGTATGATCTTGATGGTAGCACTCATTGGATGAAATCCATAAGTGTAAATGAGTCTTAGGTGTTAAGACACATGGATAACATTTTGAGAAGGATGATGCTTGTTGATTGCAACTTAATGACTAAGACATTTGGCACATGGATACTAAAACCGCATTCCTATGAGGAATAAAACAAGGATGTGTATGTGACACAACCTATAAGGTTTATGAATCCACTAATGAAAATGAAGTCTATAAGTTACAATGGACTAATCAATGTGATTGATTGAGTACAAGCAACTCAGAATTGGATCTTTACTTTGATAATATAGTCAAAAGGTTTGACTGATATGTCAAAGATAAAGAAGGGATCTGTGATTTAATGGGAGCGTATTCACATTCCACATGTTGATGTGAAATGGAAATGTTCTAGAATGGAAATCCAAAAGTGGAAATTATCTTTAAGGAAGATAGAGATGTTTCCTATGTGATAGGAATAGAGATCTATATAGATAGTTCTCGAAAAAATCTCTTGACCTGAAAAGAAAAAGTATACATTGGCAATCTGTACTGAAGGGTTCAGTATGCACAGATTCAGTGGGAGAAAACTTGTCCATGTTACATGGAGTTAGTATCCCAAGGCCAAGTGTCCAATTCTTATGAAGAATATGAACACTAAGAATAGATATGATCTATCATGTATGTAATCATCCCATTATCTTGCATGTATGACATAGCAAGAATAAAATGCAATCATCATTTTGTATGTATAGCATAACAATATGATGTACTCATCCTGATAACTCGTATGTGGGACATGACGAGGAGGCTTCAACTCCGTCTAGGGTTTGCTCTCCGTCTGGCGGCGCCGCCTGCTCCATGTCTCGGCTAGGCACCCCGCCTACCGGGGGCCACCTCTCACGGGTTTCGACAAGATGCTGCCGTCTCCGTTCTCTAGAAGGATCACGCGCCAGAGTGTTCAGGCCATGAGGGCCCAGCAAGCGGTCCAAGATAGACGCCATGGGTTTGCGGCGCTCGCCACCCCGATTGACGAGATCATCCAAGATGTTAGGACTGTCATGGGATCGCCAACGCATCGCCTATCAGAGGCTGATCTGCAGACCGCTCTGGATGCTCTTGATGAGGGGCCACAGAACCCTAACAATCCGACGATGGAGTTAGATAGCGCGAGACGGAACCACACTGAAGATCCTGAGGTCTTAAATGATGGCCAATCTGCTGATGCCCCTCCCTCGATCCAAGATAGGGATCCGCCGATTTATGAGAGTTCTTCTAACCAGGAAGCTGCACCTGTCCGTCTTGGAGGGAATCTTGGAGGCCATAGCACGGTGCGTCCTCATGCCGTGGAGACGAACCTGAGGAGTCAAGACGACAGGAGGATCGAGCATAGAAGATACCAGCCTCGTCCACTCAATCAGCCTGCAAGAGATACTTCACGACAGCCTTGGATGATGAACATTCCTATAGACACTTGTTATCGTTGTCTTAGCAAAGGACACTGGCAGTATCAATGTAAACGTTCCGTCGTCTGCTACAAGTGCCATGCTCCAGGCCATGTAGCGAGAAGATGCACTGTCATACCTAATACTCCCCCACCTGATATTCGCTCCCTTACCGAGTTCCCGGCGATGAGACCTGCCGTCCCTGCCCGTGGTGGACAGGTGCATATCCCCAAACGCATTCCGTTGATCTGGGACCGGACACGGAGGAAAGAAGAAGCAAGGCACAGGCGCTGACTCGAGCGGTGGAAGTATCTTGGCCGTCACGATTACCATGGGAGGAGCTTTGTCCAGAGCTCAAGAAGCGGTGGCCGCAAGCTACTGATATCTACCGACACTCCAAGAGGAAAGTTGTTGCCTTTTTTGCTACGCAGGAGGAAGCACGCCAGGCTAGCGCTGCTCCATCTTTTGTAGTTAAAGATATGAACATTAATCTAAAGTCTTTGGAAGAAGGTGAGTTCTGCTCCTGGAAATAGGCTGTTTGGTTTTGGATCGCGGACCTTCCGATCGTCTGCCGCGATGATGACGCCATAGATAGTATAGTGAATAGCTTTGGGAAGCTTATCGTTGTCTCTGGATGGATTAGAAACCCCGATGACATCTCAGGCATATTGGTGCTCGTGGAGACGTTCAATGAGGACATCCCACAATTTGTTTCTCTGACTTATGGGGATAGGAGATATGATGTGCACTTGCACATTGTTGCCCGAGGGAAACCTGGTTCCAATCTTTTCTCTAGAACGGAGATAGGGGAAGATCTATGCATCCCTATGGAAGCGTTTGCTACACAGCGATCTGATGATACTGATTTTCCGTTGAAGGATACGACAAACCCTGTAGTGGTTCCACCTGCTGATATACCCGTGATTGAAGCCCACAGTCATGAGGTTTTGGAGCCCCTACCAGTCGTAGTTCCACAACTGCAGGATAGCAACAGACCTAGTAGGTTCGTTTTCGACGATGAAGGCAACAGGAGGCCACTTCTTCAGCAAAGTCTTACTGATTTTATCCCTTCAAATGAGCAGCTCTACAACCCACGGCGTAAGAGGAGCACCCTACATCCCTCGACTAGTGGATAGCACGAGAACGACGCAAACCTCACCCTAGTTTCTGCTCAGCCTGTCGGTCACAGAAGCTATGTACATCAGAGGAGGCTTTCGGATGGACAAACCCCTTTTTACTGATGATGAATGGGATATTGAAGGTCAAGAGCGCTTCTAGCTGAAGGCGGCGTCTTTCTGAGAGCTTGTCTCTAACCTAATGGATTCAAACTTTCTGTTCTGGAATATTAGAGGTGCGGCCAACAATAAGACCAGGAGAGTGCTTGGTAGGTTATGTAGAAGACATAAACCCATGATAGTTTGCTTGTTCGAGCCTTTCTTACATGTTGTTTCTGTTGATGAGCTGCTAGATATCGTGAGATTAGATTGGTCTGCTGACAATGAAGAGGAGGCTGGTAAAATTTGGCTTTATGCAGATAGATCGCTTAACCCGACTGTGATGAGGAGGCACAATCAGCACATCACGATTAAGCTCAGGGCTGCTGACGGCTTGGAGTTCTACGTTACTGCGGTTTATGCGAGTTGTAGTGCTTCTCAGAGAAGGATTTTATGGGAGGATCTGGCTGATCTGTCCGGGCTTATTGGGAACACTTGCTGGCTCGTAGCGGGTGATTTCAACATCATCAAGCATAACTCCGAGAAGAGGGGTGGGCTTGACAGACCATATCAGGAGATCCTAGATTTCAATTCCTTTATACATGACGTGAGATTGAGAGAGGCTCGTTTTCTTGGCAGCAAGTAAACCTGGGTTAACAAACAATACAATACCCCCACCATCTGGGAGAGGCTCGATAGAATCATGCTTAGTGATTCATGGGGTCTGAAGAGACATAATGCCACTGCCTCTCACCTCACGGGGTATCGAGTTTCTGATCACTGTCCGATTTTGTACCTTCCCGAAGGCTCGAGGATGATTAATAGTAGAAGACCTTTTTCTTTCTCACAGGCCTGGCTTGAGCACGTAGAATGTCGGCAAATCATTGATGATATTTGGGCACAGTATTTCACTGGTTCTCCTTCTTTTATCTTCTATGCCAAGTTAAAGATGGTTAGAGCTGCTCTGAAGTCTTGGAGCAGAGTTACCTTCGGTGACATTAGCCAGCATATTAAAGACCTTGAGGATGTGCTATACACGACACAGATAGCATTTGATGAGAATCCCTCCCAGCTTAATGAGATGAATCTCAGGTCTGCTGAGACTGAGCTCCAACACCTTCTTGATCTTGAGGATAAGGTTTGGAGAGAACGCTCCCGCATTGACTGGCTTCAAGATGGCAAGAGGAACACCAAATTCTATCATGCAGTAGTGAGATCGAGGAGAAAGTTCAACCGTGTTGCTCACCTTCAGCTTAGTGATGGAACGAGGATTGAGGATCCGATGGTCATTTCCCATCATGCTGCTGCCCATTACGAAGATTTCTACAAGGAGGATTCTCATTATGATGATGCTCTGCTGGATCATTTGTTGACGTCAATCCCTGACCTGATCTCCCTCGATGATAATGCTTCCTTGACGACCATTCCAAATGAGGAGGAGGTGTGTTTGGCTCTGGATCAGATGGATAGACACTCTGCACCTGGACCGGATGGGTTCACAGTGCATTTCTTCAGTCATCTCTGGGACACGATAAAGGCCGACTTCATGAAGATGACACAATCTTTCTTCAGTGGGCAGTCCTGTCACCGTAGTCTGTTTTGCTGCAAAATCCTTCTTATTCCCAAGATTGAGAATCCTTCTAACATTGGTAAGGATTTTCGACCTATTTCTATTGAGAATGTGGCACTGCGCATTTTGGCCAGAGTCACTAGCAATCACATGAAGAGTCTTATGCCTAGAGTCATTTCTGATAACCAAGCGGCTTACGTCCAAGGGAGAGAGATTACACACCACATTAGGTTGGCTAAAGAGCTGATTCATGACATCTATCAAGGTGACGGTTTCCTCAATTTGTTGGTGAAGATTGATATGTCTAAGGCATTTGATCGCATCAACTGGGAGGTCCTCAAGAAGATCATGTTGAGTTTTGGTTTCTCGGAAGGCTTCATATGCACTGTGCTGCGTTTTTACACAGACACCTGGGCTACAGTCTCTATTGGAGATGAATCAGCTGGTTTCTTCCCTATGAAGTGGGGACTGAAGCAGGGTAACACCATCTCTCCTTTCTTGTTCATCATCTTTGAAGAGCTGCTCTCTAGACATATTCTTAGAGTGGATCGTCAGACGCACCTTGCAAGGTTTATTACACGTGGCCATGGCACTGCTCCTTTACATCTACTCTATGCGGACGATATTATGCTCTTCCTCAATGTTGAACCGTCCACGTTGGCTACTGTTAAACAAATCCTTATGGACTATGAGCTAGCTACGGCACAGCTGGTCAATCGCAGAAAATCGCAGTGTGTTGTGGGTAGTAAATGTGATGGGACCTCTAGTGATGTTGCTGCGTCCCTTGATATTGACAGTACTGCGGAGACGCTCACTTACCTTGGTGTCCCGATCAAGTTTGGTAGAAGCACGCTGAATGACTTTGATTACCTGATCCAGAAGATTAACCAGAAGATTGCTTCATGGAAGTCGAGGCTCCTTTCCTTCGCCGGCCGTAAGATGTTGATCGCTCACGTCCTCTCATCCACCACAGTGTACACAACTGCTGCCATTGGTATTCCCCGAGGGACGATTGATCGGATAGATTGCATGCTCAAGAGTTTTCTCTGGGCGGATCGGGACAACAACCATAGGAAAGTTTGGGTTAGCTGGTCCAAGGTGGCCAAGCCGCTTGAGCAGGGGGGTCTGAACTTACCGAATATTCGTATCATCGTCGACGCCTTCGTTGCTAAAGCTTGCTGGGAGCTCATCGCTATGGATTCGTTGTGGGCCAGATTCTGTAATGCTAAATACTCCAATCGAGCTCCTAGCAGGGCGGCCAATTATCCTAGCCATGTCCAATACATATCTACGACCTCTCCCTACTGGAAACAAGTGTGGGACAGCTTCCCCTCCGTGGTCCTGTGGTGTAGGTGGATTGTTGGAAGAGGGATGATCCCGTTCTGGGACGCTCTCTGGTGTGAGGATAGGCTGTTCGATTATGCGAAGCTTCACAGTGACAGAAACCACGCCTTTTACGTCTGCGACTTCTGGATTGATGATGACGGGTGGGACTGGGTGGCTCTCGGTCATGTCCTAACAGATGCAGGCATTGAACTGATAAAGAAGGCAAGGCAGAAGATTACTGATGATGAGGACATGATTGTGTGGAGTCCTGAGCGGATGGGTGCGTTTACGATCAGATCAGCAAAGAAAATCCTCACTGCCATTAACGCTTCCTCCTCGTGTACCTACAGCAAGATCTGGTGTATTGATGCCCCAAAGGAGTGTGCCTTTATTTGGAAGATGATGAATCACGCAGTTCCAACGGATGAGAACATCAGTAGATGCCATATTCAGTTGGCTTCTAGATGTGAGTGCTGCAATGAGCTGCACGGAGGACACCGATCATGTTGTTTTTCTTGGACAGATGGCATCCAGCTTCTGGGATGTCTTCGAGTCCATTACGGACCTCACGTGGCCGCTGAACAAAGGCGAGCTGGTGACCCTTTGCTCCAAAGGTAGATCCGGAGACGTGCTTACTTGGTTAGCGGCCTGTATGGCGACCCTCATCCCATACTACTTGTGGAAGTGGAGATGCAAAGCTAGATTTGATGGTATAGCCAGACCTATTGAGGATGAGATCCGTTCGATGACTGACCAGCTGAATGCCATGCTTAAGAAGAAAACCTTTCGTGCTTTCGCAAACCCTGAGGTGCATCACAGACTTAATGAGTATGGTGTAGCCGACCCCAGTTATCTGATCAAGGAGATTGCTCTTCTGAGATGGAACAAGATGGATATTCACAGCCTTAAGCTCAATGTATTGGTTGGGAAAGATAGAGATCCGCTTGGTAGCAGAAGATGGTGGATGGCCAGTGTTATTAGAAACCACCATGCGAAAGTTTGTCAAGTTACTAGAACTTGGCTTACGGCTGAAGACCTGGACAACGCTTTGCTTCAAGCTATTGTGGTTAGTCTCAGATTTGTGGAGATTCAGGATTTGAAGATTACGACCATTGAGGTTGATAATGCACAACTCTTCAATCTTGTGTGGGGCACGCATCCTATCCCTTGGAGGATAGAATCTGTTGTGAAGGAGATCAGAAGATACATTGAGGAGGAAGATATTTTGGGATCCCTTGTGCACATGTCTCTTAACTCGATACCCAGGGTCTTTGGAAAATGGGGTAGCCATCACTATGACCCAATATTGATCTCTGATCTGAGAAGATTTCCCACTAGGATTAGGGGTATGCTTAACCTTGAGAAGAACGAGACCCCTTATGTGGTGTTGAGATATACTTGATTGACCTTTAGTTTGTGATGTGGGTGTGTGTTCTGTGTGCCCTTGGGGGGTTGTTTTTGTTTTGTTCGGGCTGCCACCTGCATCTTATAAGAAGGAGTTGTACTTTTTTGACCTTTGTGCTCACACGAGGAGGGTGGGGTGAATAGATGACCTCCTGGCTTAATTTAAAAAAAAAACAAAAAAAATATGGGACATGACGAGTGGATGTCTGTCTACTTCCAGTAAGGGTTACTGGAATACCATGAGAACTTGATATGTACTTGTGAAGTACTGGTTCCATGGAGATAAGGAAGAGTTCGATGTAAAGAGTTACATTGATGCGAACTTCCGAAAGGACAAAAAATTAATCGCAAAATATATATAGGATATATAAAAGTGAAAGTTTGTTGATAATTGGAAGTGTTCCAATAAAACCATTCAAAAGGAAATTGCCGAGTATCTATGCGTTAGAGAACAGCAGTAGATACTATATGGATTTGGAAGTTCATGAGATGAACTTATAAGACATTCCACTCATTGATGACAAGTCTGGAATCCTTGATCATGCAATGTGGCTAAAGGTTAGCAAAGGAATACTAGATCGCATATTACGACAACTCCATCTCATACGTGTGATGTGTAGCGAAGAGATCAGAGACATGCAATTTACACTGACTTTGGCAAGGTGTTGCCATTACTCACTATGTTGGCACTAGAGCACGGTAACATGTGGGACATGTTTGAAGATCACTGTGAATATGATTCAAGGGTGATTGGCTCGTAGTGCAAGTGGGAGTCTATTGGTGTGTATGCCCTGAGAGCCAATCATGGGATGATTGGTGGGATACATTAAGATTGATTTGATAAACATCAAAGGCAAGCTTCCAATTCTTTCTGGTTCAGTCATATGAGATAGTGATAGACCAGATTGAATGTCTAGAGAATGACAGTACTCAATGATGTATGCTTTCAGGTTAAGGACCTAAACGATGAGATCATACAGATGCTAAGAGTTTGTACATTCTTGTTATGTCCCTAGTCGGATGTCATTGTGGAAGGTAGATAGACAACAATGACATACAAGACTAGATTGTGGTGTTGGTTGATGACAGAATCTCATTAGTCATGATATAGAGATATCAAACCAAACACATAGGTACTTGTTAGAGAACAAGTGTACCAGACAGACCCACCGTGAGTTTGACACATGGAACCATGACATGGTAGTCACAGTCAATACTCACAGTGATGGTGGTGAGTGTGATTCTTTGACCTGAAATCACTACACTCAACACATGTCGTTGGGCACACTTTGACATCATCAAACGCAGTCCTGAAACATGGGTTGTTATAAAGGTGATGATTGGGTGGCTTTGACACATGGGGCTTTTGAGGGGTGAGTGATAGATATGGGATTTGTCCCTCCTGAGGGAGTTTGATATCCATGGCCACTTGATGAGTAGGATTGAGATAGGCGTGCGCACGCATGTGTGAATCAGTATGTGATATTGATGTCATACATATCTCCTTCAATCTACTCTGAGATCAAGAAAGTGAATGAACGTTGACAGGATGACTGTTCCATGCCTTGAGTTCATTCAGGATATCAGTGACAAAGGAATTATACATTCACTGTAACACCATTCACAGATTGTAGGATGAAAGTTGTTCTCCAACTTTCTACTTTCACTTGGGTAGCACTGATGTGTGACTAGGCATCGCTCTTTGCTTGTGAAGTCATAAGTGTTATGGACTTTCACTGCCAACGTGAAATGGACCTGCAGGGTCACACACATAGGATTTAACCTGGAAGAGGAGTTTTGTCCACAAAGCAATGTTTAGATTGATTACTAAAGGAGTTTAGTAGTTCAATTAAACACTCAATCATTCGATGGCTCAATATCATATGGTTCAAGGTGTTGGACGCATTGATTGGAGTATCAGATTGATTGAAATCGCAATTGACTGATTTTGCCCAACCTGTGCTCCCAACCGATTGGCTCAAGTGTTGAACCGGTCGGCTGAGGTTGCTGAACCGGTCGGCTCATGACCAGGTTGAAATGACCGGTTCAAGGGTTGAACTGATCAGCTCAACTGGTGCAACCGACCAGTTGGGAAAGTCATGTCGGTAAGAATTTTCCTTTGGTTTCAAATTGCCCAATTCGATTGGGAATATTATTGGTATTCGATACCAATTGGGAAAGAAACCAGGAAAGTCTTTTTGAGCCAGATTAGGACCATGAACCGATCGGTTCAGGGCACCAACCGATCGGTTGGAGTGCCCCAAATGGTCGGCTCAGGTCCAACCGATCGGCTCAATGGCCGAACCGATCGGTTCAGCTGTGAACCGATCATTTCAGGTTGCGAACCGGTTGCTTTTTGTGGAAAATCTTGAACCCTTCTACTCCTGCGTTTAGTCCCGTATTGCCCGGGATGGAGAACTCTGTCCCATGACCCTCCTATATATATAGGGGTATTGGGCGCTTCTCAAAGGACAACTCAGTGCAACCAGTTGCTCTGCAAAGTTGTCGTTCTATCTGGTTTTGGTAACCAAGAGAGAGCCCGAGCAAGTGCTTCCCGCAAAGGGAGGTGCAGCAAGGGAAGGACAACAGCAGTTGCAACTGGAGGCAGAAGAGTGTGTTGGTGACTAGTACGTCAACAGGAGGGTGCGACTCATTCCACTTCCTTGTGGGACAAGGAGTGTGGAGTTCCAGGTGGTCCGTGTGGACTACTTCAGAGGCGGGAGGTTTTTGCCGCTCAGGAGGACAACTGTCATCCGACAGTCCGGTAGGAGGAGGAGTCGTCAGTCCCGGTGCGACCAGGAGCTGCACAGACACCGTCCAAGACCGGAGTTGAAGACCGCGCATAGCGCGAGGTATTGTCGCCGAGAAAGCCTCGGGACAAGGTATGATTCCACAAACCATCCCTTTCCTATTATATAGACGTTGACGCGTTTCCTTGTTCCGGGTTTGGGGGAGAAATTTTTTTTTTTGTTTCCGCTGCCTTCTCTGCCTCCCCTAAAACCCAACAGTAGTCTCTAACCCTAACCCTAAACCCTAATCTTGGGTAATGAGATTTGTGTGGGTAAAAAAATAACCACAAACATATAAACCCTAAGTTAAGGGAAAAGGAAATATACAAGTATAATTGGGTTGGGTGACCTAGTCATAGTACCCAAAAAAATGAATACCCAAGTTTCCCCATGCATACAAGTACGTGAAGCAATACATGCATGAGTTAGATGAAGAGTTTTGAATACATATATGGAACATATGCAAACGATAGTTACATAAAAATGAAAATATGAAACTCAAAATTCAACGTTTAGGGTTGGTGTCCCGACCTGGGCTGGTCAACCCAAGGATGAGGAAAAGATCTACAGGGAAGGCAAAACCTTGAACTTGTGAGGCCAGGTTGTTTCTAGAAATCCTAACCACCTTCTATTAAGCATCCTAACAAGAAATGTATCCTCACACATGTACAAATAAGAGGTAATCATACACCTATGTGGAAGTGAGTGACATCCAACTAGAAGAGGAATTGGTTCTAGATCAGACACCTAAAGCCCTATTTGAATACGTAATAGATGGAATAGATGAAATAGCTTGAGAGGATATGAACTAAATTTCATACTATGAGATAATATGGCTTATGATGATCTCAGTCGGATTTGAGAATTTGACATAAGATTTGATGATGCAAATTTGTTTGCATCCCTGAGATAAGATAAACCAAGTGAAGATAAGATGTGAACCAACAAGAGCCTCAATCTCTTCTACAAAGGGGGACCTCTAGTGTTAGCACCAATTATAGGGTTAACTCTAGAGAAAGTGAGACCTAGAGGAAGAAATTAAAAACCTAAACTACAAAATATGAGAAATTATGAGAAATATTTGTTGTGATATGTCCTACACTAGACCACCCCTGAGTGAATGAATTGAGTTGCTTTATGCATGATTCCTAGAGGCTTGTTGTCCTGGATGTCCTTGGGAGGACCAAACCATATAGAGAGAGAAAAGGGTTGCTTATATATGTGTGTATATGGTATGAGTACCTACCATGTAGGTGAGGGAGAGCGAGTCCCAAGATCCTGAAGAGGTAAGGAATAATAGTATGTTGTGAACACTCATGCTCATTTTGGTGGTTCCTTATTTAGGAATCTAGTGGTTGTCAATGAGAAAGAGAAAGTTGGGTAAGAATATTCATGAGTAAGAAATCTATGAAGAGAATGACATATCATGTTTTGGTGCAGGTTGTGCTCGAGTGGCTAGATCTTATGACGTTAGTGACCGGTCCTAATAAGGTAGACCTGAGAACCCTAGATCAAAGACGGAAGACAAAGCTAGTGGATATGATACTCATAGAGTTGAGTGAGCTCATAAAGATTGAGCATGGCACCACCCTCGAGTAATGGGTTGGGGAAACCTCTTGGATATATATGTGAGACAAGTCACTCATACAAGTTGTTTGGCACAACCATAATAATATGTATGAAGCTGATATAAACTTGAGAGGTAATGTATAGATATAACATGATGGAAAACTTAGAAATGGTTTCACGTTTTTTCTATCTATAACCGGCTAGCCATATGCACAAAATATGATAATGTGAAGTAACTAGCTAATCTCAGGACAAACCTTTAATAAAGTGTACAACCTAATATGAGAAAGTGAAAGGAGGTAAAATTCATGGAGATCATTGAAAGTGGTTGTAGTTGACATGAGAATGTGTGGTAATTAAATGTCTTCTTCAAAGTACGCTTTACCTCTTACTTGCAAATTGTATGGTATGGATTATATTATGTGGGTACAAAGTACTTGGTATATGACATTAAATGAAATCAATATTCTTATAGTCCTAAAACACAAGAAATATAATATATTAGTGTAATGGTATCTAATCACCTCAACTCTGTTAGTCAAGTATTTGACAATGATCCAATTCTTGGGTAGTAGATCACATTGTATAATGACATAGGACTTTGGTAGTAGATCATAAGGCCTTAAAGCATTCTACTCTCAGGTGGTAAATGCATGGTTGATATAATGGAGAATATTCCTAAAAGACATGCAATCTTGTGGCAATATAAGTCTTAGTTCAAGTACACTTTTTTTATCTTTGAAGTGTTAGTATTATCTAGTCCTGGGTTAGGACCTTCCAGAAGGATGATTTCACAGGTCATATTAAGAATTGAGGTAACCTTCAATGTCACCTAAAGCTTGTCAGATTAAGAACCTATAACTTGAAAGCACATATATTGAGTATAATACTTTGAATCCATGTATGCCATCTCTAAGGAGAATTAAGAAAATTCATTGCGGAAGTGGCTCACAGTATGGGACCAAGCCCGGAAGGGAAGGTCGCCATGAGCCCAATGAAGGGACATGAAGTGAATACTGTGCAACTTAAGAGATGAAGGAAATCCGGGTTAAAGTATTGTAAGGGATATAATGCTCTTGAATTTTATTAGAGGAACCTCAAGAAAATGTGTAGTGAAATTATGTTATGACATCTCAAAAAACCTTAGGAAGGGCAGATCCCTAATTCAACTCTAAGATCAATAAGGGATGATTGAAGGTACATAGGCCTTATAAGGTCAGGAGTTGATCATGCTCAAAGTGTATAAGACTGTGAGATCAAAAGATAGCCCTTCATGAGTTCATGAGGCCCAAGGGTTTAATGTAAGAGGCACTCCATAAAGAGCATAAGACCCTTGGGGGTCAAGAAGAGATCACTCTAAAGGTACCTATACCCCTAGAGATCTTAAGGGAATGAGTAAGGCTAATGAGACATGAGATACAAATGTAAGGAATACAAGAAGTAATGTGATGATGTCTGAATAAGAATCCTAAAGGGAGTTGTGCATAATCTGAAGAATCATGAGAAAAAAAATCACATTCAATGTGAGTGCATGAAATATTAGGAAAATTGTGGAACTTAAAGTATTCAAGGTTTAGAGTCATGTTGAGAATGATCCAACCTAAAATTTTAAATTGGAGTATAATGTGTGGATAGACCATCTAAGTTCTTGGAATGTGATGAACTTTGTATTTGGATTGCAACACATGCTTATTTCATCTTTTTACGAGTATGAGAAATTGGGTAGACACATGTTATGCTTAAAAAAATTGAATAATAATAATAAATATCTATGAATGATAAACGGGAAACCTTGGTGGTAGTTAGCGAGTGAAATTGAAATCACAAACAAAAATGCAACTACCAAATGGAATTGGAATCACAAAGTAATCCCTAAGTAATAAAAACATTCAATGGATGAGGTTGTGAATATACCCTAAAATTGAATTGGATACAAAACTTGCTAATATGAGAAATTTGCAGAGGATGATCTAGATAAGGTAACACAGAAGGGTTGCTAACCTTAAGGTTATCATTCACATTAACCTTATTATGTTTGAATTTTTGGGACAAGAGTCCTTTTAGGGAGGGGTGAATTTTAGATCCTCAAATTTGTGAAATTTGAAACCTATGAATATAAAATTTGATAAACGAATTCCCTAATTGTAATTGATGGGATAATAAAGCTATCTTGAACCCACTTAGTAGCAAGGGTTCAACCCATGGCCCAAGTGAGGCCCATGAGGCTATTTTCTTTTCAAATAGGTTCTGCTAGCACAAGTTTAACAAATGAGAGATTTTGTGCACAAATAAATAGTGACAACATTGTGAGTTGTTAGATAATTGAAATATGAGAAAATAAGTAAGTTTTTAAAATATTCTAAGACAAATTGGTAATTTAAACAATTAATGGAGTAATTATCTAACCATCAACGGCAACACAAGTTTTGAGCATACAAAAAGAAATTCTGATTCATGTTTTGGAATACTTCAAAGTAATGAGGAAACTAAAATAATTATAGAATTGTGTTAAAAAGAACTTTCCATGAGTTATGTGTAATTGTTTTAAAGAAATACTTAAAGAGCAAGTTTTGTATATGAGATTTATTCCAATATATCCCAAAAATCAAATATCAGATGAGAATGATATTTATTGGTTTCCTTTTTACAACAATTGAAATACTCATAACTAGTGGACGGAACGAGAGACTAATGCAAGGAAGGTAGTTAACATCCTTAAAGTTCAAAGATAATCTTTTTATATAAAATAATTGAAAAAAAGACATGCCTTGCATTTCTCATAACACCACTTGGTGTGAGATTATTGAACATGAAGATATATTTTGTAAGATTAATGGAAAGTAGAGAATGGTATGTTTATTTTTAGAAAATGATTTTATATCTTACCAATTTCAATAGGAAACCTTCTAGAAACTACACTCACCGATCCACAAACTAGTGCTATATTATGATGGTCTAAAAAAGATACAGACCACCTCGATCCTCTACTTCCTTGAAATAATGTTTTCTCTCCTTAGAATTACCCAACCTCTCTCCCATGGATATGGCATTACTCCTTTTGTCATGGTTGTTTATGGATCATGTAATCCGACTCTTGTTGACCAATGACAACATGCTCCAAGGTAGGGCATGGAAGTCCAGAAACCCCATGCAGATCCTTCATTTCTTTTGGGATTCCTTGTAAAGGTATGAGTCATGGGGATCATGACTATCTTGCACGGCTTTCCCCATTCACTTTTGTAGCTTAGGGTTCAGTTGCAGCAGCAGCGCTGCACTGACCATGGGGACAGGGAAGTCTATTCGCCGTGTAAGACTAGACGAGGGAGGAGGACAATGCTATGATGAAGTGAGTGTGAGTGAAATATTGAAGGTAAGGCCATGAGAGGTCATTTCCACACTGATGGTCCTTGCAGAGGCTATCATAGCAGGAAGGTAGAGTTGCAACACCTATCACTAGTGCGAGAGTAGGGAGTTGGGGCGAGATACTGCCTTTGGCCGTTGAGAAATAGGAAATGATAGTCGAGGTGGAGGTGAGCCCTGAGTTAGTGGACCAGAATATGGGGAAGCAAACCAAGGTAGCTATCACTCTGGACACCAGTGGCTAAGTGCCAGAGGTGGTGCATCGATCACTGCATCTACGGTGACGTCTGTGCACAGTAAACACCTCGTGTGTGGACGAGGGTATGAGGAAGAAGCCTGGTCGGGTTGGCCCAGACCTAACGACTCAAGGAAAACCCAACGCATAGGCCACGTATGACTTACCCTATTGGACTACAACATCTGAGTGGTGTGGCCAATGAGAGGTTTCCACGTCACCAATGCACTAAGTATTTATTCCTAAATTTTCTATTATATTATCTATCTTCCAAATATCATTGAAATTAGCAGGATTACCCACATATAGAAAACCTATATATATGAAAAGGACATATAATCCTAATAAAATACTTTCAGAACCTAATTATGCTTCCTATTTCAAAAGTATGGTCAATACATGATTATGAAGTAACTAATACAAAGAATACCCTAGATCTGATAATTAAGATGATGAATATGTTATAAACGTTTACTTTTCCATATAAGATGATACATGATATAAATTTAAGATGATGAAGATGATGATGATAATGTATAATTATGATTTCCAAGGTAACAATCACATACATGTATAATTAGGGATTTGAAACTAAAAATCACAAATTGTGATAATCTTAATGAAACTTAATCTGATATAAGTGTTCATAATGAAAGGATACAATGGATATAATAATTAGGGTTTCACCTAATGCTAAATATGTGATGGAACTAGGTTTGTTCCCTTATTCCTTATCCAAATTAGAGTCAACACTAAACCCTAGTTTAGGATATAGGTAAGAATGTGTTGAATTTGGTTAGTGACACCTTAGGTATACATACATGCAGATAATGTTAGATGATTATGTGGAATGCTCGAATGTACATGAATATATTCTTGAAGAACATCTTGCATGGTTTCTGTATGAAAGCAAAGGTACGTGGTTACACCTATGAATACTTGCCTTATCAAATTCTGTGTTTCTTTGGGGTTTCCTGAATGGATTGCAATTAAATTATTGGTTGTTTATTTACTTATGCAATCTATAAGGCCCATATGAGTATCACATTATATAAATATAACTTCTTCGAACCCACCATGCTATCTTTGGAGGTTTGAATATGGAAAGAAAGTCTTTGAGAAGATTATGACCAAGCCCATGATTGGTAAGGTCACAAAAGGTCAAGCCCATTATTGGGAAGGCCGAATGGAACCAAGCCCATGACTAGGAGGGTGGCCTAAGTCCACCCCAGGAGAGGGTATCACTAGAGATTGAGCAAAAAAGGGTTGACAAGTTATAACAAAACATGCACGTTCGATTATGTAATGATAATTTGTGCTATGGTTGTTTATGTTGTTACACCTACATGTGCATATGTTGCTTGCACCACACATATTCAATATAACAATATATTGATCAACGTTTTGTTTCATGCCATTTTAGGTAAATGCAATATATGAAGATTTCAAGACATGATGAATCAGATGTAATCAATCAAAGACACTAAATCAGTGTCAGGAGGATTGGTTGCATGTAACACCTCTTCTCATATGTAATAACACTCATGATGAAATTTTATGTAATTCCTTAGAGGAGTATCTTTACACCATTGTAAATATAATTTGTGAAATAATATAAATTATTTGAAAGTATTTGTAATTTGTCAAATCTGGATCTTGGGAATTTAGGTAATGGCTCTTGAATTTAAGGTCCTTCATTAATTGGGGGCATTGAAAAGTGAGCTTGTTACATGTGCACAATGAGAAATATTCTAGAGCACAAGTTCCATATATAATGAAGTCAAGAGTTAACTTTTGCAGATTACCCACAACATAATTGTATAGGTAGGTAACAATTACCAATTACATCCAATTCAATGCTTGGACAGATGTTGCATATTTCTTGTAATAATAATCTTATGCAAGATATGTTCATATTTATGCCTCTAGTTTCTTAATATTGTTAAGATCACTATAGTTAAGTCAAACCCAAAGGCTAATAAAATAAGCTATGCACCCTACTTTTGTAGACTCAAATACATATTTCCATACTTACACAAGGTACAAGATGCACCATGCTTTGGGTGCACACACATAGTGGATTGAGGTTTTCATATGCATTGCCTAATGGAAAGATAACTATATATAAAATATAAGTGACATAGTTGATGTGATATCCATATGTGTCCAATCACCATTAAATATACTTTATTATACACATCATATAATATAAAAATTAGCACATTCAATAAAACATGATTTGACTACTAGTACAACATATGAATATGCAAATGGACATATCAATGTTGTTGCAAACCGATATAGGTAGTAGATCAATATGCATAGCATATGTATGATTCACCATTGCACTGATCGAGCAAGACATATACGTCATGCTAAGTTTAGGCTATGTGCAAACCAACTGGAAAGACGATTCTTAATTTTATCAAAAAAATGAGTGAGTAAATTTGTTTTGTCACCCGACCATGGATAACAGGAACTCCCAAGTAGGTTCCAAGGTCATTAGTTTCTTATATCCCTCCTGGTCACATATTTGAGTCTGAAGTGAAGATGTTATTGATGAAGAAATAGATTAAACTCTTATTAGTAGAAATTGATTGTTCAGAAGGAGATTCAAATACATCAAAACATCTCATAACAACATTAATATCATCAACTTCTGCTTTTGAAAATAGAATAATATCATCAAAAAATGCTACATGAGAAATTGGAAGACCTTGCTGAGATAGTTTCAATGATTTCTAGGATAGGCTAGTAACCACATCATTGATCAGAAGGATTAGGAAATTTAGGCACAAGACAAATAGATAGATTGATAAGGGATCACCTTGTCTTAAGCCCTGAGATGCTTTGAAACTAGGAGGTTTTTCACCATTAAAGATGATATTTATCCACCCTCCACAAATAGAATGCATGATATAAGAAATTATATTAGAAGGAAATCCCTCTCTTATGATAGTATCTAGGATGACGGTCCAGGATATTCAATCATAGGAGTTTTGCCAAATCAATATGTATAGCCATTACAGGTCAAGAGTGTGGTTCTCATATTGTGCACTAGTTCCTAAACCAAGATTATATTATCTGTTATCCTTCGATGTGTAATAAAACTTCACTGTTGAGGTAGTATCCATTCATCCATGTAATTTTCTGACAATTCACCACTATTTTTTACATTAATTTGAGACATGCATTATTTAGATATATTGGCTTGAACTTCTTATATCTATGAGGATTTGGGATTTTTGGTATTAAGACCATGAGCACATTACATAAGGAACTAGGAAGAGGAAATCCCTTTAAATCGGATACCACATATTGAATAATGGATGCCTTGATGAATTTCTAGTGACTTATCATGAACTCAACTATCCACTATCAGGTCTAATGGATTTGTTGCGACCCATTGTTTTAATAGTATTAAAAATCTCCAACTCCTCTAGTATGTGAGCGATGGTAGCAACTTGAAAAGTTGATACATGGTTATAATTAGCCGACACTTGAGTCAAATGAATTATAAATGGGATGTAAGAATTGAATTGGCTTTTGAAATAGTTTAGAATGAGTTGTTTCAATAAATGCTCATCCACGATCTCGATGTCATCATTAAGTAACATAGTAATAGAGTTTTTAGTCTCTGGGTCTCTACATGAGCATGAAAGAAAAAAGTATTTGCATCATCATCATGAAGCCATGAGATATGACAATTGTGTTTTACATATGCTATATGCTTAGTTATAATCGAATCATATTGTTTATGTAAATGACTACAATACATGTCCAATTCTGATGAGTATATGTCCGTAATAGAAACTTGAAGCGAGCACATATGTTGTAATATGATATGTTTTGAGATATCTAAATGACGTATGTGTGTTTTATCCCAGTCAATAATAAATAACAGAGTATATGACATACCAACATTGAAATCCATAGAAGAAGGCCATTGATTTTGAAGTAGCATTTTAAAGGATCTAGAAGAATTCCAACTCACTTTTGTCTTAAATAGTTTTGTGAATGGAGAAAGTTTTGTTGAGAAGAATAACAACAAGTTATGATCAGATCATATATGGGTTAAGTGGCAAACTTTAAAACTCTATGCAGAAAGTATGAATCGGGAAATGACCAAATCAATTTCCCATAGGTCCACTTTGTCTTGTGTGTCTGCATATATGTAAACACGTTCTTTTAGTGCTGGCTTTGCCTCCACTTCTATATCTATAAAAGTCAGCAAAAGAAGAAGACAAGGAAGGGCTTCTTGCCCAATATTCACTCAGCACCAAAGAAATCTCTATCATGAATTATTTATGCTTTATAAGCATAAGGAAAACCTATAAAAACAAAGTCTTAAAGATCAACTTGCATAAAGCAGCCCTGAAAGAGTGTGATTCTGAGAAATGGAAGAAATCACTACCAGTTTTTTTTAGAAGGAGAAACATTACATGAAAATCTTCCATTGCTATCCATGGATTTTCCATTGCCATACTGATACGTAAAATATGGTGTCACAAAAGATGATAAACATGTGGTATATGATGAGCATAGACAAAAGTAATGAAACAACTATTTAACACCCAGGAGTGTAAGTATTGGTGATGGCTTTCAAGTAACTAAACTTGAGTTTCTCCCAGGTGCCAAAGAATCCATATTACACATGAAAAACCCCTTTTTCCACCCGATGTGAATAAGTGAAACCAATATTATTGACAATAATATCTACCACTGAACCCAAGACACAAGGATCTAAAATCACCACAATTTTAGGCTTATGAATGTGAATCAAATCCTTGAGTATACACTGGGCAAGGTCATTACATATACCCTAACATTCCAGTAAAGAACATCAATCATAATGAAGACAATTATAATGTATCAAAATCCTTACCACCTTGAACAGGCTGTGCATCCTCTAAAAGTTCTTTTTTTGGCCTTACTCCTAGTTTGGTAAGGCAATGATTTCATC
This sequence comes from Alisma plantago-aquatica, assembly GCA_963693085.1. Classification (NCBI taxonomy): domain Eukaryota; kingdom Viridiplantae; phylum Streptophyta; class Magnoliopsida; order Alismatales; family Alismataceae; genus Alisma; species Alisma plantago-aquatica. The sequence goes on along the minus strand of OY856413.1, from coordinate 198,770,362 downwards.
TTACCACTCAATCTTCTTGTTTCCCTTCCAATTTTCACTATAATTTAAAGAGTTAGAGGGAGAAGGGACTAGATTTGAAAGAGAAGGTTGTTCAACAACAATATCAGGTACTAGAATATCTGCCAAATCGGTGCCACAGTCTACATGGGTTCATCAAACCCTGGGGAGACATGTGTATGAGCAGACTGAATCCCACCATTGTCACTATGAAGAGGCAACAAGTGATCTCAAGTAACCTGAGTTTGAAGGACATACGAGTAATCAAGAGGAGTTAAAGTAGGTTCGTAACATTAGTCATCTTCCTTCTCTGATTCCAAATCTTATGTAGGGTTAACTGTATAAAACTTGTATTTGTAGTAGGCTTTGATGCATTAGTTGGAACAACTTCAGTCTATTTTACATCATTTAGTAATCAAAGTGGTTAACTCTCAAAGAGGCATTCAAGTTGTTGTCTATGATGAACCATCGTCATGCAAGCGAGATTACTCAAAACTAAAGCGCGGAATTAACAATAAGCATTCAGATTACTAGAAAACATGGTAAATTAAATTCAATCTAATATAACCTTCTAAAGTAGAAACTTAAAAATCAAGGTTCACAAACTGTCTCACCTATGTCAGATATCCTATCAAAAAGGTATATATATCACTATATAGTGGCCATCATGCCACAACATGTTACAAAGATAACATGTTCATATATACAAGCCATACATGTACAACCATGGCATACTGCCAAAAACCTCATATCGATGTACAATATCTACAACCCCCCCAAGGACATGAGAGTACAAGGACAACACATAGGATTCTACTACAAAACACTATTAGCATATCAAACCTTCAATATCTACTGATCTCCTTGCTGCTCTTCCTCAACCACACAATCTCTATCTCATCATGCATGACCACCTAAAAGATGTGGAAACCCACGGGGTGAGACCAACATTCCAACAAGAGATATAACTCTCCACCAATGACTATTGTTAACACATGTAGATATATAGCAGGAAACTATTACTATCAGCATAATGAGCAGATTCAACTAAATGAAGAATTGAAAATTGATAACACAGCACATGTAGATTAAGCAACTACAACTGAATAGTAGAGCATCATATTCTTTTAGAAGGAATATGAAAAAAATGTATAACCGTTATCAACTAAACAATATAAGAAAAAAGGAAAATAGTCATCCAGTGTGTTTCATGTTTAACCATAAGCAAATGTATACACAATTTTATTACATCTTTTATTATGCCATGTGGAGATGAGGTATACCACTCATACTCTAGCTGACCAACATTGAGTCAAAATCAGTCCCATACAAGATCTGGTAAGACCAGACTCCTATGATCTCCCTCACCCTCAGTCAGTCTGAGTATTTCACAGTGACATTTAGAGTCAAACTGCAAATCAACCTAGTATGCCTTTGTATATAGGCACAACACTAGTGAGCTGCAACTACAATCATTTTCCTGCAAAGGTATGATCACAACCATACCTAAAACATATCATTTGAGATACAGTCTCGACCGTTCTCCTCTCGAGGAATGACCGCAGCCATCCTCAAAACCAATGATTGTGGGTGCAAGGATATACCCTCAACTTGCACTCCCAAATATTCAATAATATGCGCTCTGCGTTTCCCTTAAGAATTACTTGTTTCACCATCCTACAAGTACTGACGCTGAAGATGGATTTATGACTTAGGGTAACTACATGATTAGGGTTTCACTTGATTAGTTATTTCCAATTGAGTGTGTTTTAATGCATCAATCAAGTTACAATGTATAAACCCTAAACAAATTACAAAAAATAAGGCTAGTTTGCAATGTTAGAGGATATAAAACATATTAAGCATAAGACTGATCACATGATCTCATGATATTTTCTCACTAATTCATACCATGCCATCACCATTATCACATCATCATCATGGGATAACCATACCTCATCACATCATTGGAGAATATCAACTCAAACTAGGCACGAAGCTTGTGCCAGGTCATAAGACCCAATCACATAGTTCCTCCATAACATGATTATCACATCATGCCTCATAAAGGCTCATAATAATCACCCTATGTCACATCAGAGATATCATAGCAACCATAATATATGATGTTCATTCAACCTACAAAATTAGGACTACACAAATAGGAGAGACAATACATCATTACATGATAATCACTTCAAGCAAGATAAGCGTTACTCATGTACTCAAATTAGGGTTAGAGTTCAACAATGTAACGGATTAGGGTTTTCCATAACCATATATAACATTCAACTTTACTTGTCATCACTTCCCACATTCTTGGAACACTTTAATTCAACCATAGGTTCAAGAATTACCATCGACCAAAGAAGGTGTTAGGTCACAAAACTATGCAATCAAAGAGAACATGTCTTCACGCTCGAAGACTATCCTCAAAGCAAACGACTGAAGATCCAACCACCACCCCCTTCGATCGGAGGGAACACAAGACACCTTCGATCGAAGAGAAACACAACATCACATCCAGGTCGAAGAGAACAACAACACACTCTCATTGATGAGGAAAATAGGTCATGCGACCTAAGGGAATAAAGACAACCTCATCAACCAAAGAACATGGGGTCATCTATGTGACCACTCCAAGGAAAACCATCTCATTGACCAAGTACCATCACCAAACCTTTGACCACTTGGACCACATCATAAGGATCATCAAGGGAGAGAAAACCACTCATCAAAACATGATCAAAATAGGTGGGTTATCAAATTAAAACGAAAACCTCAAAAAGAGTAGTACATCAAGGGAAACATCATCCAAGACCCTAGTATCTGATCACCCAAAAATAGGGATGATCAAACCATGATCTGAGGAAAAACCAACGTTGTAAAACATCACTTGCATCCAAAATCTACATCACCAAGCGACAAAAATTGAACCATAATCATGTTGAGAAACCAACGTTTAAATATTTGTATGTGAAACTAGCACTTCCACTATCCATAAGATTCGGGTACTAGAATTAGTGTTTAGGAAAAAGAGTTAATCTATGCAAGATTACTACAGAATCATAAACCCTAAAACAAGATATTATAATTAAGCAACATAAAATCACATTTTAGATCTAAGATAAGCTTTGCATGAAAGATTATGGTGCAATAATAGTAGAGGAGAGAGTTATATAACCCGTCTTGAGGTGAAGATCAATTACAAAAGCCAAGAAGCTCTAAGAGAGAGAAGAAACCACAACGTAGATCAACTCCACAGCCAAGCAAGATCACCTCAGGAGAAAAAAAGCAAACCAAGGTCAAAGGAAAGCTCAAGAGAAGAAGGTAAAAACCCTAAGACAAAAAATAAAGGGGAAAGAGTGAAAGAGGATATCTCTATCTCACATAGGTACTACCATGGAAAACATGGATTTGACCTATATTGGAGAGATGTTACTCAATCTAAACAAAAGCACCATAATAGAAACTCCTTGGGTCCAGCCAAGAGAAAAAGAGAGAAGGTAAGGTTCAAGAAAAAATGAGATCAAGAAGGTTAGATCACTTACCAAGCACAAGGATCACCAAATGATCAATAAAGGAAGATGCTCCAACCCTAGATCACCGCATGCAAGGTTGAGCCTCCTTGATCCTAGGTTGAGCTCCTTCTACTCCAAGCACCAAAGTTGGTGAGCTCCAAATATATGAGAGGGGAATAGGAAAGAAGGATGCACAAGGATCATATGCATGCAAAAAAGGAGGTATACATACTCAAGGGTTAAGAGAGATGTGGAGGGATAGGTGTCCAACTAAACATGCCACTTGTCCATCATAGAACAACCATACAACCACTAAAACCATGCATGCAACTAAGATCATGAAAAACAAAGAAAGCCAGCAACCTCACTTGTCTTGGGAGACCATCGCTTGAAAGGAACCAAGGACACAAAGATTCATCAGTCGAAGACACTTGAATGATCCAAAACACATGAAACCCTAGGTTTCTCGTTGACCCAAAAGAGAGCCCAAAAATTCTTTGATCGAAGGGAACTCAAAGCACACCCAAAACATCTTAGACTATAGAAATTACAACCAAGAAAACATAAAGGTGATCACTAAAACCATATCAAAGGGTCAACACTTAAAAAAGGGCAACCATCTACTCAAGACACTAAAGTAAACCCTAAACATCCACTCATGATGCCACCTCAACATACAAGGGTTCAATAAGGTGCCCATAAGCATCATTCTCTATCTCATGATGCTAAAACATAGGAGGCGCATCCAACATGTGGAAAATTGAAAGATAAGCCCTCAACATGGGTAAATTACAATTAGGTCCAAAATAAACACACATATAGCATAACTAGATCAAACATCATGCAAATTGGACCAAACTTAAAGCATAACCAAGTCACATGTTATTAAAGCATCTCATGAGAGTAGATTAAGGTCTAAGCATCTCATTAAGAAAAAGTAAGCAAAATCAAGCACTAAGCTAGGTCAGGGGTCTTACAACCATAAACCCCTAACAAGGATTTCGCCCCCAAAATCCTACACGAAAAGAGATTGATACTTCCTACGCATCTCATCCTCCAACTCTCATGTGGTTTCCTCCATGCGACGATGATGCCATAAAACTTTAACCAACATGATATCCTTCTTCTTCACCCTTCTATCCAAGATCAAAATAGGATCCTCTACATACGACACATCCTCTTCCAACTCCACCTCAACATGATGCAACATCAACTCTTTGTTAGGGTGACACTTCCTCAACATAAAAACATGGAAGACCAGATGCAACATGTTCAATTATGGAAGCAACTTGAACTTGTAAGATGCCTTCCCAACACACACCATTATAGAGTAAGGTGCCATATACCTAGGAGCCAACTTACCCTTCTTCCCAAACCTCAACATGCCTTTATAAGGAGAGACCTTGAGGTACACTCTGTCCCACTTGGAACTCCAACAATCTATGATAATTATCAGCATAAAACTTATTCTTGTCCCAGGCTACCTTCAACTACTACTGTATCATCTTGATCTTCTCAATTGTCTGTTGTACAAGCTCAGGCCCCAAAAACTGATACTTGCTCATTTCATAACAACACAACGGACATCTACAACGTCTCCCATACAAAGCCTCATAAGGTGCCATATCGATACTCCTCTGATTGTTGTTGTTGTGTGCAAACTCTATCAAGATGAGGTGTAAATCCCAACTAAAAAAAAGTATAGAACACAAGCTCTCAACAAATCCTCCAACGACTGAATAGTCCTCTCAGACTGTCCATCCGTTTGTGGGCGAAATGCTATGCTAAACCTCAACTGTGTACCAATCAATCTATTAAGATGCTCCCAAAAGTGATTGGTAAATTGAGTACCCCTGTTAGACACTATCATCACAGGAATACTGTGCAAATGGACTATCTTGTCATCATATATATGTGCAGTCTTCTCTGTTATATACGTTGTCTTCACATGGAGGAAGTGTACTGACTTGGTCAACCTGTCCACTATCACCTGGATGGAATCATGACCTTTGGCTGTCCTAGGAAGACCAACCACAAAGTCCATAGTAATATGATCCCATTTCCACTATGGTATGGGTAAGAGTTGTAACATCCATTCGGGTTTCTGATGCTTGGCCTTGACCTACTGATATACTGGACACTTTGCCACGAACTCAACCACGCTATGCTTCAATCCAGGCCACTGATACAAATCATTCAGATTGTGTTACATCTTAGTGCTACCTGGATGCATGGTGTACATTGAAGAGTGAGCCTCTTCTAGAACCAACTTCCTCAGATTATCAACATCAGGAACCACTGCTCTACCATGGTAACACACTATCCCATCTTATGACTCACGGAAGCTATCATGGTTCTTACAGCCAAACTCTGCTCAGATCTACTATATCATAGTATTATCATGGTGTGCATCTCTATTCTTCTCCCTTAACATAGGATTTCCATGTAACTAAGCCAACAAGCATACCAACAAGGAGACATCTAACTTTACATTCATCTAGCAAAGAGACACTAACATGTCTCACTTATGGTACACAAAAGAACACAGTTGTGCCTTATCTATAGATAATGGCAATGAAGACTTCCTTCTCAAAGCATCTGCCACCACATTCTCCTTCCCTATATGGTAGTCTTTAATGCAATCATAATCTTTAATTAACCCCATCCAACATTCAAATCCTACTTCAAGAAGATGTACTGTAGGTTCTTTTGGACGGTGAAGATCTGAAACTGCTTGCCATAAAGGTAGTGTATTCATATCTTCAAAGCATGGACCATAGTTGCAATATCTAGATCATGTGTCGTGTAGCTCTCCTCATGTTTTTAAAGCTGTCACGATGCAAAAGAAATCACATTTTTATCCTACATTAGCACACAACCCAAACCATTCTTCGATGCATCACAGAAGATGATATAACCCTTCCCTTATTCTGGCAAGACCAATACTAGTGCACTAGTCACCTTCTCCTTCAAAAGTTGGAAAGAATGCTAGTACTTGTCATCCCAGACAAATGGTACACCTTTCCTTGTCAACTTCATTAGGGGTAACATCGCAACGCTAAAGTTCTTGGTAAACCTCCTGTAGTAGCTTGCCAAAAATAGGAAACTACAAACCTCCATCGGTTTTTTCATTTGCTCCCAATCTAAAATAGATTGAACCTTCTTAGGATCCACACAAACACCCTTAATAGATATCACGTGTCCCAGAAAAGACACCTCCTTTAGCCAAAACTCACACTTATTGAACTTAGCGTACAACTTATGCTATCTCAACAAAGTCAACACAAGTCGTAGGTGTTGTTCATGTCGATGTATGTCTTGGGAGTATATCAAGATGACTTTGATGAACAAAACTATGAACTGATCTAGATAAGGCCTGAACACCTTGCTCTTCAGATCCATGAATGCTTCTAGTGCATTGGTTGGCCCAAATGGTATAACCACAAACTCGTATTGACCATATATAGTCCTAAAAGCTAACTTGGGTATGTCATTTGCCTTGATACACAACTGATGACATCCTGACCTCAGGTCTATCTTGAAAAACATTGTGGCACCTCTCAACTGATCAAACAAATCATCTATCCTCGACAACATGTATGTATTCTTGATTTTCACCTTGTGCAACTGCTGGTAATCGATGCACAACCTAATGGATCCATCTTTCTTCTTCACATACAACACAGGTTCACCCCAAGGGGAAGTGCTCGGTCTGATAAATCCCTTCTCTAGCAATTCTTAGAACTACTTCTTCAACTCTTGCATCTCAGCTAGTGCCATCATGTACGATGACTATGATATTGACTGTGTACTAGGAACCAGATTGATCTCAAACTCAATCTCTCAAGGTTGGGGAACATTAGTAAGCTTGTTCAGAAACACATCTTCAAACTCTTTGACAACTGGTACCTCATGGATACTAGGACTCCTCACCTTGGAATCCACTACATGTACTAGGACAGCTTCAAAACCTTGCCTCATCAGCCTCTCCGCTATCATCGCTGACACCAGACATTTTAGAAGAATCTTCCTATATCCTTGGAAGATTCATGCAACATAACCATAAAAGAACATCTCTACCTTAGAATTATAGTCCAAGACCACTCAGTACTTATCTAAGGTATCCATCCCAAGGATCACATCGAATTTGTGCATGCCAATTGGTATAAGGTCCACTTGAATGTTACATCCTGATAAAGAAATAACACAGGATGGACACACCTCTTGCCACTCAGCAGAACCAAACAAAGGGGTTTCTAAATGAATACTATAAGATCTATGACTAACATGCAAAGAAAAACTAGCTATCACTTCTCTAGTAATAAAAGAGTGTGTCACACCCAGGTCAACCAAAGTAGATATAAAATAGGAAGAAGATAAATAAAAATGAAACAACTCCATATGACCTGTCACGACCCATGGGTTGACTACTCCTTCCGGCTGACTCATAGCATAGAATCAAGCCATTGCTTGTTATCGCTCCCATCCTCTACTGGCTTGCCCAGACGAACCTTCCTGTGATGCTTGACCACATCTTCTGCCTTCACTACTATTGAATTTTTGATGTTGTGACCCTTGTTGACTCTGTCTCAGTTGTTGCGTCACCTCCTCATCCTTTATCAGGAAAAAAATCCTCAGATGCTTATGCTATCCACACCTATAATAGGTCCTCATGTCAAACTGCGGCCTAGACGGCCATGTTACAAAACTTATGCCACAATGTGAGCTCCTGCCAGTGGAAAGATACAACCTCTACCCTTGCCTGACGAAAGCTAAGACTGAACCACTGACCCTTGTTGTGATTGAGGCGCTAAAACCCTATGCTTCTTGAAGCCTCTATAAGAATTTCCTTGAAATTGTGTCAGTCACTTCTTGGCATTAGCTTCATGCTTCTCTATTACTAACTGCTCAATCTGTCTCACGAACTCCATCAACATCACAAATCTCTCTCTGTTCTCCAAAGATGATACCGTGGTCGTCAACTCTGAGCTCAAAACCTTCTCAAAATGTCTAATCCTCTCCTTATCCATCACAGCCATGTTAGGAAAAAACCTCAACAACTCCATAAAATTGGCTTCATACTCGTTGATTGCCATATATCCCTACCGGTCTTCTCAAATTTTGAAATCTTCTCGTCCAGGTATGTCTCTGGGAAGTATCATCTCACAAACTCCCTCCAAAACTCCTCTCAAATGATCACCACTCAAGTCTCTTCTCCTCCTTGATGGCCCACCAATGGCGAACACTGCCCTTCAGTAGGTACACCACGTGCTTCACCTTATCCTCTTTAGGGATATTGAGGATCTTAAAGTCCTTCTCCATCTCTTTTCAGCAACATATATGTGTCTACCAGGTCTGTTGTACCCACATACTCCCACCTCCAATGTGTCACAACCTCTCAAAGGTATTCCTAGAACTCTGGGATTCTACATTGGGAGTATCTGCTCTTACTTGGGGTACATGCATTCTATCCACCATATGCATCATCATGGCCATGAACTATCCAAACATGGACCATAAAGAGGGACTGGCTCCAATTTATTGGTCAATCTGAGGCACTTTAGGCACTCCATCTACTCTTTCCTTCCTCCTGGCCCACCTCTTGGTGCAACAACATTGCTCTCAGCCTGTTCTTTGTGTTCTCTAGACATATATTTTCTTTTTGTTCTTCTGCATAAACAAAAGTTATGATCAGATATGTTGGATAACACAAGAATAGACACAACCATAATCCTATGTCCTTGCAGACTTATTGAACTTAAAGCTTTGATACCAACCTTTCATGTAATGATCCATCACCATATGAGAGAGATTACACAAAACTAAAGCGCATATTTAACACTAAGCATCCAAATTACAAGAAAACATGATAAACTAAAATCGATCTGATATAACCATCTCAAGCGGAAACATAAACATCAAGGCCCACAAAATTTTTCACATGCATCACATATCACATCAAAAAGGTATATACAAATTGTACAATGGCCATCATGCCACCACATATTACAAAGATAACTTGTTCATATATACAAGCCATAGATGTATAACCATGGCATGCTGCCAAAAATCTCATATTGATGTACAACATCTGCAAAAATCCCCCAAGAACCTAAGAGTATAGGGATGACATATAAGACTCTACTACAAAACACTAGCGTCATATCCAACGTTCAACAACTACTGATCTCCTTGTTGCTCCTCAACCGCATAGTCTCTACCACATCATGCACGATCACCTAAAAGATGTGGAAACCCACTGTGTGAGACCAACGTGACAGTGAGAGATATAACTCTCCACCAATGACTATTATTAACTCAGATAGATATATAGCAGGAAGATAATACTATTGACAGAATGAATAGATTCAACTAAATGAATAATTGAAACTGATAACACAACTGACTGATTAAGCAACTACAACCGATCAGTAGAACATCATATACTTTTTGAAGGAATATGAAGAACATGTATAACCATTATCAACTGAACAATATAAGAAACAAGGCAAATGGTCATCCAATGTGAGTCATGTTTAACCCTAAGAAAATATACTACACGACTGTATTACATATTTTATTATGCCATGTGGAGATGATGTATACAACTCATACTCCAACTGACCACAACTAGGTCAAAATTAGTGCCATACAAGATCTAGGAGGACCAAAATCCTATGAACTCCCACACCCTCAGTGAGTCTGAGTCCTCCATAGTGACATATAGAGTCAAACTACAAATCAGCCTAGTCTGCCTTGGTATATAGGCATGTCACAAGTGAGATATGACCGCATCCATTCTCCTTCTAGGGTATGATCACAACCATCCCTGAAAGCATATCATCTGAGATACAGTCTCGATTGTTCTTCTGCCATGGCATGACTAGAGCCACTCCTAGAAACCAATGATTGTGGATGTAAGGATATACTCTCAACTTGCACCCCCCGCATATTCAACAATATGTGCTTCAAGTTTCCCTTAGGAATTACTCATTTCACCATCCAACAAGTACTAACGCTGAGGAGGATATCACCTCAAACTATGCTTAAAGCCTCTACCAGGTCATAAGACCCAATCACATAGTTCATCCATAACATCATTATCTCATCATGCCTCATAAAGGCTCACAATCATCACCCTGTGTTACATTAGAGATACCATACAAACCACAAGCTATGATGTTCATTCAACCTGCAACATTAGGTTTACACAAATAGGAGAGAGAATATGTCATTACATGCTAATCACTTCAAACAAGATAAGCGTTACAACATGTACTAAAATTAGGGTTAGGGTTAAAATAATGTAACTGATTAGGGTTCTCCATAACTGTATATAACATTAAACTTTACTTGTCATCACTTCCCACATTCTTGGAACACTTTAAGTCAACCATGGGTCCATGGATTACCATCGACCGAAGAAGGTGTTAGGTCACAAAACTATGCGATCCAAGAGAACATGTCTTCATGGTCGAAGACCATCCTCAAAGAAAACCACCAAAGATCCAACCACCACCCCTTTCGACAGGGGGGCACAAGACACCTTCGATCGAAGAGAAACACAACATCACATACAAGTCAAACAGAACAACAACACACTTTGGCCGAAGAGGAAAACATGTCATGTGACTGAAGGGAACAAAGATAACCTCATCGGCCAAAGAATATGTGGTTATCTATGCGACCACTCCAAGGAAAACCATCTCATCGACGAAGCACCATCACCAAGCCTTAGAGCACTTGGACCACTTCACAAGGATCATCAAGGGAGAGGAAATCACTCATCAAAATATGATCAAAATAGGTGGGTTATCAACTTAAAACTGAAACGTCAAACAGAGTAGTAAATCAAGGGAAACATCATCCATGACCCTAGGATCCGACCACCAAAATATAGGGATGATCAAGCCATGATCATGAGAAAAAAACAACTTTACAAACTATCACATGCAACTAAAATATCCATCACCAAGGGAGAGAAACCAAACCATAACGATGTTGAGAAACCAACATTTAAACATGTGCTTCTGAAACTAGCACTTCCACTATCCATAAGATTCGGGCACAAGAATTAGGCTTTAGGTAAAAGAGCTTATCTATGCAAGATTACTATAGAATCATAAACCCTAAAACAATATATTATCATCAAACAATATAAAATCACATTTTAGAGCTAAGATAAACTTTGCATGTAAGTTTAAGGTGCAACAATAGTAGAGGAGAGGGTTATATAACCCGCCTTAAGGTGAAGGTCAACTCCAAAAGCCAAGAAGCTCAAAGAGAGAGAAGAAACCACAACTTGGATCAACTCCACAACCAAGAAAGAACACCTCAAGAGAAGAAAAAAAACCAAGGTAAAAGGAAAGCTGAAGAGAAGAGGGTAAAAACCCTAACCCAAAAAAGAAAGGGGAAAGAGGATATCTCTATCTCACATAGATTTGAGATAGAGATGTTCCTCAATCTAAGCACAAGAACCATCATGGAAACTCCATGGGTCTGACCAAGAGAAAAAGAGAGAAGGTAAGGTTCAATAAAAAAATGAGATCAACAAGGTTGGATCACTTACCAAGCACTAGGATCAACAATGGAAGATGCTCCAACCCTAGATCACCACATATAAGGTTCGACCTTCTTGCTCCTAGGTTGAGATCCTTCACTTCCAAGCACAAAAGGGGGCAAGCTCCAAAAATGAGAGAGGGAGATAGGAAAGAAGGATGCAGAAGGATCATATGCATGTAAAGAGGGAGGTATATATACTCGAGGGTGGATAGAGATGAGGAAGGATAAGTGTCCAACTAAACATGCCAATTGTCATTATAGAACAACCATGCAATCACTAAAACCATGCATGCAACTAAGATCATAAAAAACAAAGAAAGACAGAGACAACACTTGTTTTGGTAGGCCATCAGTAGAAGGGAACCACAGATACAAGGTTCAATGGTCAAAGACACTTCAGCGATCCAAAACACATGAAAACCCTAGGTTTCTCATTGACCCAAAAGAGAGCCCAAAGCTTCTTCAATCGAAGGGGACTCAAGGAAGACCCAAGACATCTTTGAATAAAGAGATCAGATCTAAGAATACATAAGGGTGATTTCTAAAAACCCACTCAAAGGGTTGACACTCAAACAAGGTCAACCATCTACACAAGGCACCAAAGCAAACCCTAAACATCCACTCATGATGCCACCTCAACATAAAAGGATTCAACAAGGTGCCCCTAAGCATCATTCTCTCTATCATGATGCTAAAACATAGGAGGAACATCCAACATGTGACAATTTCAAGATAAACCCTCAACATGAGTAAACTGCAATTAGGTCCTAAACAAACACACATATAGCATAACTAGCGCAAACATCATGCAAACTAGACCAAACTAAAAGAATAAGCAAGTCACATGTTATTAAAGCATCTCAAGAGACTACACTAAGGTCTAAGCATCTCATTAAGCAAAAGTAATAAATATCAAGCACTAGGTTAGGTTAGGGGTCTTACAACCATAAACCCCTAACAAGGATTTTACCCCCAAAATCCTATGCAAAATGAGACAGATACTTACTATGCATCTCATCCTCAAAAAACTCCCACATGGCTTCATCCATGCCATGATGATGACACAAAACTTGAACCAACATGATATCCTTCTTCTTCAACTTCTTCACCCTTCTATCCAAGATCAAAATAGGACCCTCTACATATGACACATCCTCTTCCAACTCCACCTCAACAAGTTGTAGTACCAACTTTGTGTCATGGTGAAACTGCCTCAACATCAAAACATGGAAGATCGGATGAAACCCATGCAACTCTGGCATCAACTCCAACCTGTAAGTTTCCTTCCAAACACACACCACCACAGGGTAAGATCCCATATACCCGGGATCCAACTTACCCTTCTTCCCAAACCTCAACACGTCATTCTAAGGAGTGACCATGAGGTACAATTTGTCTTCCACTTGTAACTCCAATGGCCTATGAAGATTATCAACATAAGACTTTTGCCTGTCTTGGGTTGCTTTCAGCTGGTGTTGTATCATCTTGATCTTCTTAGTTGTCTGTTGTACAAGCTCAGGCCCCAAAAGCTAATACTCGCATGTTTCATACCAACACAATGGAGATCTATAACATCTCCCATACAAATCCTTGTAAGGTACCATATCGAGACTCCTCTGATAGTTTTTGTTGTATTCAAACTTTATCATGCTTAGATGTACATACCAACTGCCCAAAAACTATAGAACACAAGCTCACAATAAATACTTCAATGTCTAAATAGTCCTCTCAAACTGTCCATCCATCTGTGGGTGAAACACTATATTGAACCTCAACTGCGTACCAATGGCTGTTTGCAGACACTCCCAAAAGTGACTGGTAAATTGAGGACCCCTATCAGACACTATTGTCATGGGAATACTATGCAAATGGACTATCTCGTCAATATATATATGTGCAAGCTTCTCTGTTGTATGTGTTGTCTTCACAGGGAGGAAGTGTGCTGACTTGGTCAACTTTTCCACTATCACCCAGATGGAATCATGACCTTTGGCTATCCTAGGAAGACCAACCACAAAGTCCATAGTAATATGATCCCATTTCCACTATGGTATAGGTAATGATTGTAATGTCCCTGTAGGTTTATGATGCTCGACCTTGACCTGCTGACACACTAGACACTTTGCCACAAACTCAGCCACACCACCCTTCAATTCAGGCCACCGATAAATATATGATTCACCTATATCACAATATCATCATGCTACACATCTCTGAATTACTGCCTCAATATATGATTCACCTATAACTGAGCCAACAAGCATGCCAACAAGGAAACTTCCAACTTTACATTCATATGAAGAAGAGATACTAACATGTCTTTCTTATGGCACACCAAAGAACACAACTACACCTTATCTACAGATGATGGCAATGAAGACTTCTTGCTTAAAGCATCTGCCACCACATTCACCTTCCTTGGATGGTAGTCTATGGTGTAGTAATAATCTTTGATAAACTCCATCTAGCATCACTGTTGCATATTCAATTCCTGCTTTAAGATGATGTACTATAGGTTCTTGTGGTCGGTGACAATCTAACACTTCTCACCGTAAAGGTAATGTCTCCATATCCTCAAAGCATGGACCACAGTTGCATGCTCTAGATCATGTGTGGGCTAGATCTCCTCATGTTTCTTAAGCTATCACGATGCAAAAGAAATCACATTTTTATCCTACATCAGTAGGCAACCCAAACCATTCTTCATCACATCACAGAAGACGATATAAACCTTCCCTTATTCTGGCAGGACCAACACTGGTGCACTAGTCAGCTTCTCCTTCAAAAGCTAGAAAGAATGCTAACACTTGTCATCCTAGACAAACGGTACACCTTTCCTTGTCAACTTCATTTGGGGTAACGCCACTGTCCTGAAGTTCTTGGTAAACCTCATGTAGTAGCTGCCAAACCTAGGGAACTATGAACCTCTATCGGTGTTTTCAATTGCTCCCACTCTAATATAGACTGAACCTTCTTAGGATCCACACAAACACCTTTAGCATATATCACGTGTCCCAGAAAAGACACCTCCTTTAGCCAAAACTCACACTTGTTGAACTTAGTGTACAACTTATGGTGTCTTAACAAAGTCAACACCTATTGTAGATGTTGTTCATGCTGCTGGCTATCTCCGGAGTATAGTTGGGTGTCGTCCATGAATACAACTATGAACTAATCAAGATAAGGCCACCCTATTCATTAGATCCATGAATGTTGTTGGTGCATTGGTTAGCCCAAACAACATAACCACAAACTCTTAGTGAGCATACCTATTCCTAAAATATTACTTGGGTATGTCATCCACCTTGATCCTCAACTGATGATATCCTAACCTCAAGTCTATCTTGGAAAACACTATAACGCCTCTCAACTGATAAAACAAATCATCTATCCTTAGCAATGAGTACTTGTTCTTGATTGTCACCTTGTTCAACTGTCGGTAATCGATGCATAACCTCATGGGTCAATTTTTCATCTTCACGAACAAAATAGGATCACCCCAAGGGGAAGTGCTCGGTCTCTAGAAGCTCCTGCAACTACTTCTTCAAATCCTATATTTCAACTGGTGTCATCCTGTACGGACTATGCTATTAGTTGTGTACTAGGAACCAGATTTATCTCAAAGTCAATCTCTCAAGGTGAGGTAACACCGGGAAACTTGTCGGGAATCATATCTTCAAAATCTCTAACAATTGGTACCTCCTGGGTCCTAGGTCTCCTCACCTTGGTATCCACCATATGTGCTAGGAAAGCTTCATAATGTTGCCTCATTAGCCTCTCTGCTATCATCACTGACTGATGACATGTCAGAAGAATCTTCCTATCTCCTTGGAAGATCCACAAAACGTCACCGTCAAAGAGAGTTGCTACCTTGGAACTATAGTCCAAGACCACTCGATACTTCTCCAAGGTATCCATCCCAAGGATCACATCTAATAAGTTATGTCCTAAAAAAGAAAGAATGTAGGATGGACACACCTCCTGCAACTCAGCGAAACCAACCAAAGGGGTTTCTAAGTGAAGACTATAAGATCTACGACTAACAGGCTAAGAACAACTAGCTATCACTTCTCTAGTGATAAAAGAGGGTACAATTCAAAATGAAACAAGTCCATCTAATTGATCGTGACTCATGGGTTGACTACTCATTGTGACTGACTCATACCATAGAATTGATTCATTTCATGTAGTTGCCCCTATCCTCTACTAGCTTGCCTAGATGATCCTACCTGTGATGCCTGATAGCGTCCTCTGCCTCCACCACTATTTAACTGTGACTATTGTGACCCTTGTTGACTCTTTCTTGGTTGTTGCATCACCTCCTCATCCTTTACCGGTTAAAACATCCTCAGATTCCCCTATTGTCCACACCTATAAAAGGTCCTCGTATCAAACTGTGGCCTAGACGACCCTGTCACTGAAACTGATGCTGCACTATGAGCTCTTGCTGGTGAAAAGCTAAAGCCTCTTCCGTTGCCTAACGACCACTAAGACTAAACCATTGATGTAACGCCCGGGCCCACTGCCCAAGGCTCTAGTAGAGTTTCAGGAATGACGAATGGCCCCACATACCACCACTAGCCTTAACTGTGTGTTTTGTCCTCACTCACGCACAAGCCAGGGTCAACTTCCCGACTGGTCACCCATCCTAGTACTACTCCAAGCTAAGAACGCTTAACTATGGAGTTCTTTAGTGATGGGCTCCCAGAAAAGGAGGTGCACCTTGGTGATATGGGTAGTCCAATCATTCCTTTTAAGAGTGTTTTATCTGAGGCCTCAAATCCTAGGATGTTACCACCACTAGCCTTAACTGCGTGTTTTGTCCTCACTCACGCACAAGCCAGGGTCAACTTCCTGACTGGTCACCCATCCTAGTACTACTCCAAGCTAAGCACGCTTAACTATGGAGTTCTTTAGTGATGGGCTCCCAGAAAAGGAGGTGCACCTTGGTGATATTGGTAGTCCAATCATTCCTTTTAAGAGTGTTTTATTCAAGGCCTCAAATCCTAGGATGTTACAATTGACCTTTACTGCGACTGAGGCACTGAAAACTACGCTTCTTGAAGCCTCTAGAAGACTTTCCTTGGAATTGTGTCAGTCTCTTCTTGGCATTAGCTTCACACTTCTCTATTTCGACTACTCAATCCCCTTACAGACTCCACAAATGTCACACACCACTCTCTATTCTCTAAAGTTGATACCATCATCGTCAACTTTGAGCTCAAACCCTTCTCAAAACATCTGATCCTATCCTAATCTTTCATAGCCATGTGAGGACAAAACCTCAATAACTCCATGAACTTCAGTTGATACCCATTGATTGTCATAGATCCATGCCGGATCTTCTCAAACTGTGAGATTCTCTCATCCAGGTATGTATCCGAGAACTATCGGCTCACAAACTCCTACATAAACTCCTCCCAACTAATCATCACTCCATGTCTCTTCTCCTCCTTGATGACCCACCAATGGCCAACACTACCCTTCAGTAGGTACACCACATGATTCACCTTATCCTCTTCAGTGATATTGAGGATCTCAAATGCCTTCTCCAACTATGTCAACCACATATCTATGTCAGTTGGGTCTACCGTACCCACATACTCTAACACTCCAATGTGTTGCAACCTATCAAAGGTCTTCCCAGAACCCCAAGATTCCACATTGGGAACAACTACCCTTACTTGGGGTATGAGCATTCTATCCAGTGTATGCGTCATCGTGGCCATGAATTGTCCAAACATGGATAGGAAATTTGGATTGGCCATAGTTGCTTGGTCGATCTGAGGCACTTCAAGCACTCCATCTACTCTTGCCTGTCTCCTGGAACCACATCCTGGTGCATCAACATTGCTCTCAGCTTGTTCTTCGTGTTCTATGGACATATCTTCTCTTTTTCTTCTTCTTCTGCATAAGAATAAGTTACTATCAGATATGTTGGAAAATGCAAAAATAGACACAACCCTAATCCGATGTCCATGTAGACTCAGCAAACCTAAAGCTCTAATACCAACCTTTTGTGAGACAAACCACCACCACACGAGCAAGTTACTTAAAACTAAAGCGTGATTTACACTAAGCATCCAGATTACCAAAAAACAGTAAATTAAAATCGATCTAGTATAACTATCTCAAGAAGAAACATAAAATTAAGGTCCACAAACTTTTCCACATGTGTAACATATCATATAAAAAAGGTATATACATCATTGTAGAGTGGCCATCATGTCACAACCTATTACAAAGATAACTTGTTCATATATACAAGCCGTACATGTACAACCATGAAATACTTCCAAAAACCTCATATCGATGTACAAAATCTACAAAACTCCCCCAAGGCTTGAGACTACCGGGATGACACATTTGACTCTACTACAAAACACTAGCGTCATATTCAACCTTCAACAACTATTAATATCCTTGCTGCTCTTCCTCAGCCGAACGATCTCTACCGCGTCGTGTACGATCACCTAAAAGATGTGGAAATCCATGGGGTGAGACAACGTCCCAACGAGAGATATAACTCTCCATCGATGACTATTGTTAATATAGGTAGATATATAGCAGGAAAGTAAAACTATTAATAGAATGAGAAAATTCAGCTAAATGAATAACTAAAAACTGATAACATAGCATAAGCAGATTAAGCAGCTACAACTGATTAGTAGAACATCATATACTTTTAGAAGGAATATGAAGAGCACGTGTAACCATTATCAACTAAACAATATAAGAAACAAGGTAAAGGGTCATCCAATGTGAGTCATGTTTAACCCTAAGCAAACATATTACATGACTATATTACATCTTTTATAATGCCTTGTGGATATAAGGTATACCACTCATACTCCAACTGACCACTACTACATCAAAATTAGTGCCATACAAGATCTAGGAGCACCATATTCTTATGATCTCCCACACCCTCGATCCATCCCAGTCCACCGCAGTGACATATTGAGTCAAACTGCAAATCAGCCTAGTCCACCTTGGTATATAGGCACGACATTAGTGAGATAGGACTACAACCATTCTCCTACCAAGGTATGATTGCAACCATCCTTGAAAACATATCATCTGAGATACAGTTCTGTCTGTTCTACTTCCAAGGCATGACCAAAGACATCTTCAAAACCAATGATTGTAGATGCAAGGATATACCCTCAACTTGCACCCCCGCATACTCAACAATATGTGCTCCAAGTTTCCTTTAGGAATTACTCATTTCACCATCCAACAAAAACTGACACTAAACATGGATCTATGGCTCATGGAAACTACATGGTTAGGGTTTCACTTGATTAGTTATTGCCAAATTTGTGTGTTTTAATGCATCAATCAAGTTACAACATATAAACCCTAAACAAATTTGACAAAAAAAGGTAGATTGCATCATTAGAATTTATAGAATGTATGAATCATAATATTGATTGCATCATCTCATGATACTATCTCACTGCTTTATACCAAGCCATCACCATTATCACATCATCATGGGATAACCATCCCTCATCACATCACTAGAGGATATCACCTCAAACTAGGTACGAAGGCTCCACCAGGTCATAAGACCCAATCACATAGTTCCTCCATAACATTATTATATCATCATGCCTCATAAAGGTTCATAATCATCACCCTGTGTCACATCAGAGATACCATACCAACCACAAGATATGATGTTCATTCAACCTACAACATTAGGTTTACACAAATAGGAGAGAGAATATATCATTACATGCTAATCACTTCAAGCAAGATAAGTGTTACATCATGTATACAAATTAGGGTTAGGGTTTCAATAATATAACTAATTAGGGTTTTCCATAACCGTATATAACATTCAAATTTACTTGTCATCACTTCCTACATTCTTGGAACACTTTAAGTCAACCATGGGTCCAAGGACTACCATCGACCGAAGAAGGTGTTAGGTCACAAAACTATGTGATCCAAGAGAACATGTCTTCATGGTCGAACACCATCCTCAAGGAAAACGACCAAAGATACAACCACCACCCCCCTTCGACCAGAGGGAACACAAGACACCTTAGATTGAAGAGAAAGACAACATCACATCCAAGTCAAAGACAACAACAACATGCTCTGGCCAAATAGGAAAATAGGTCATGTGACCGAAGGGAACAAAAACAACCTCATCGACCAAAGAACATGAGGTTATCTATGCAACCACTCTAAGGAAAACCATCTCATTGACCAAGGACCATCACCAAACCTTCAACCACTTGGACCACATCACAAGGATCATCAAGTGAGAGGAAACCACTCATCAAAACATGATCAAAATAGGTGGGTTATCAACCTAAAATTGAAACATAAAAAAAGTAGTACATCAAGGGAAACATCATCAAAGACCCTAGGATCCTATCACCAAAACATAGGGATGATCAAGCCATGATCATGAGGAAAAACCAACATTACAAACTATCACATGCATGTAGAATATCCATCACCAAGGGAGAGAAACTGAACCATAACCATGTTGAGAAACCAAAGTTTAAACATGTGCATGTGAAACTAGCACTTCCACTATCCATAAGATTCTGGTACAAGAATTAGGGATCAGGAAAAAGAGCTTATATATGTAAGATTACTACCAAATCATAAACCCTAAAACAAAATATTATCATCAAGCAACATATAATCATGTTTTAGAGATAAGATAAACTTTGCTTATAAGATTAAGGTGCAACAATAGTAGAGGAGAGAGTTATATAACCCGTTGTGAGATGAAGATCAACTCCAAAAGCCAAGAAGCTCTAAGAGAGATAAGAAACCACAATGAGAACAATGATAAAATGAATATGTGGAATCTGATCTAACCTCATACTAACCTATGTGAGTAAGGGAGTTCTAAAATAAAACCCTTCATTACATACGAAAGGCACTAAAAGAAGTAATCCATGTTTAATGAAGAAAATGTGAAATATGATGGTCTACCTCTTGATAAGGGGTTGGAAAACATGATAAAACAAGAGAACATACATGAGAATTATGAACAAATAACCAAAAAGAAGTAATGAGATGCTTTAATCTTGATAATTTCTATGCCAATGGCAAGGAAACCAAGATGAAAAAGGTAAAATATGACACATAAGAAGTTGTAAACCTGTATAATAATGAAAGAGAGTTGGTAACCCCTTCTCCTTGTTAGCAACCTTGGGCAGTGTTTTGGTGTCAAGGGAAGTGTGTTCCCTTGTGTTCCTTCTTTCGTAGAATGTGGCATTCAATTGAATCATATACCACTTGATATGCACGGATGGATACTTGGGTTAGAATCAGGTGGTCTTGGACTGTAGATCCAAGGTGACTACATTTTTTATGATGATGTTTTGTGGATCTTCTGAGGTGATAAGAAGATTCTCGCGATGTGTCTAGAATCATCTTTGATGACTGAGGAGCTGACGAGAAAGGGATGTGATGAGTTTTTATCATATGTGACAAATTCTAAGGCAAGGAGTCCTAGTAACCAGGAAGTGCCAGTTGTGTGGAAGTTAGAGGATGTGTTCCTGATAAGTTTCCAATTGTTCTGCCTCCTGGAGGGTTTGATTTTTTTAGATCCATCTGGTCAAAAATACCCAACCTATAGTACATACACCATATAGGATGATGCCAGCTAAGATGCAAGAGTTGAAGAGACATTTGCAATATCTGCTTGAGAAAGAGTTTTATCATACCAAGCACATCTCCTTGGGATGCTCATGTTTTGTTTGTGAAGAAAAAAGATGGATCAATGAGGTTGTTCTTTGATTACCAACAGTTGGACAAGGTAATGATTAAGAACGGTGTCCTTTGTTGTGTATAGAGGATCTATTTGACCAATTGTGAGGTGCCACGGTCTTCTCAAAGATAGAATTGGGGTCGGGTTAGCATCAATTGTGGATCAAAGTGGATGACATACCAAAGTCAACTTTTAGGACATGGTATGGTCATTATGAGTTTGTGGTTATACCGTTTGAGCTAACCAATGCACCACCAATGTTCATGAACTTGATGAATAGAGTGTTCACACCCTATGTAGATCATTTTGTGGTGGTATTTATAGATGCCATCTTGATTTAATCTAGAGGTAGCTTTCCGTGGGTATGTGGTATCTTCTTGTGGAGTATGTGTATGACCATAAGAAAGTGGAGCTAGTGTTAGAGTGGTAACAGCCTAAGATATCCACAGGAGGTTATTAAGGACTTCAGTTCAGTGGTGTTACCCCTAACAAAGTTGATAAGGAAAGGTGTCTTTTTTATCTGGGACTACTGGTGTCAATGTTATTTTCTCCTTTTAAAGGAGAAGATAACCAGTGCACCAGTGTTAGTGCTGCCAAAATAGGAAAGGATACATAGTTTTTTGTGACGCATCAAGGAACATTTTGGGTTGTGTGCTAATGCAAGATAACAAATGTGGTTTCCTTCACTTCACGACACCTCAAGAAGCATGAGGAGAACTATCTAACACATGATCTGGAGTTGGCAACTATGGTCCATGCTTAGAAGATATGGATAGAATACCTTTCTGATGAGAGGTGTCAGATCTACACCGACCATAAGAATCTGCATTACATCTTCTCGTAGCAGGAGATGAATATGAGACAGTGACACTAGATGAAGGACTATGACCGCACAATAATTACCATCTAGGGAAGGAAAAGGTGGTTGTCGACACTTTGAGCAGGAAGTCTTCTTCCTCGTTGTCTGTAGATAAGTCACAGTTGTATTCCTTATGTGCCATAAGAGAGACATGTTGGTATCCTTGCATCAGATGAATGAATAGTTGGAGGTGTCCTTGTTAGCATGACTGTTGACACAATCACCAGTAAAATCGACGTTGAGACGTTGAGTCAACAGATCAGAGTAGCACAATGGAAGCGTGACGGCTTCCATGAGTCAAAGGATGATACATGTATATTACCATAGCAGGACAGTTGTTCTAGAGGTGATACATTGGTTATGAAAAAGGCTCGTTCTTCTATATATTCTATGCATCCCAATAGAAACAAGATGTATCAGAATCCAAATAACATGTATTAGTGTCTAGGTTTGAAACATGATGTAGTTGGGGTTATAGATAAGTGCATAGTGTGTCAGCAGATTAAGTCATGATATTAGAAATGTGCATGAACCTTATAGATAAGTGCACAGTGTATCAGCAGGTTAAGTCAGGATATTAGAAATGTGAATGAACCTTATAACGGATACATGTGTTGTTGATAGACGGATAGTCTGAGAGAATGATACAGATCTTGTGGATCTATTTAAGAGATTGTATTTTGCAATTTTGGGCAGTGGAGATATTCAACTCAGGTTGATAGAAGTCTTCCTACAATAACAACTATCATGGAAGCATTGGTATGACACCATACGAGGCTCTATATGGGAGACAGTGTAGATCTCCATTATGTTAGAATGAGACTGGTGACCATCCTATAAGTGGAGTTTCCACCTAAGCTACCTATGTTGAGTTCAGTGTTTCATGTTTCCATATTGAGGAAGTGTCACCCATACATAGAGTTGACTCTACATGCTGTAGAGATGGGGTTAGATAATGATGTGTCCTGTGTTGATCCTGGATAGGAGGATCGAGAAGTTCAAGAAGAAGGATATCCCCTTGGTTAAGGTTCTGTGACATCACTATGTTGTTGAGGAAGCTATGTGGGAGCTTGACAAATAGATTCTTAGGAGGTACATGTCTCTTTTTGCGTAGGATTTCAGGGGTAAAATCCTTATTAGGGATTTATGGTTGTAATGCCCCTGGCCTAGATTAGTCCTTGAGTATGCTTGCCTTGTTTAATAAGACATTTAAAACCTTAATCTAATCCTTTGAGGTGTTTTTGGATCATGTGACAAGCTTATGTTTTTATTTTGGTCTTATTTGGATGATGTTTGAGCTTTATATGCTTGTTTTGGACCAAGTTGCAATTTACCCATGTTGAAGGTTTAATTGCAATTTTTCACATGTAGAGTGTGCCCTCTATATTTTGGCATCATGAGATATAATATGATGGACAAGAGTACCTTGTTTGGATCTTAGTTAATGAGGTAGCATCATATAGTGATGATAGGGTTTTCTAGGGTTTTGCTTGGTGGATCATGTTGTCGACCATGTTGATCTCGGTTGAGTTTTGTGACCTATGTCTTGACCATGATGATGTGTCTTAATTGTGTTTCATTTGAGACACCTTCTTTGGGTGATATTGTTTCGACCTTGGTGCCCTAGATGTGGTTTGGTCGAGATGGTTGTCTCCTAGTGATGTCTTTTGATCATGCTTTTGTGTGGTGCTCTTTTGTAGTGGTCGAGACAAGGTACCTTGATGTGTGTTTTGATCTCTAGGGTGGTGGTGACCCAGGTGGTTAAAACTCCACCTAGGTTTTATCACCATGGGTTGCATGCATGTGTTTAGTGGTTGCATGGTTGTTTTCTTGGTGGACAAGTGTCCCTTTGGTGCCCTCTTGTGTTGACACCTCATACCTACCTTAATTCCCTTCTCCTTTGGGTATATAACCCCTTAATCCTTCATGAAAGTATCCTTTTCGGCCCTTCTTCTTATCCCCCCTCTTGTGTTGACCTTAGAGCTGTGAGGAGCCAATAAGGGAAGATCTAGATACTTTGGAGGTAGATCAACCTTGCATGTGATTCTTTGGAGCTTAATCGCCCTCCTTATGGTGATTTTTGGTGGTTCCTCTTCTTGGTAAGTGGTTCTATCTCCTTGACCACATTTTTCCTTTAGAACACTACATCCCTTCTTCTTCTTTCTTGGTCGTAGACTATGAATCATCCATGGTGGTCGTCTTGAGAGAAACTCCTCATCACAAGGGTCATAGACTATGTTAGACGTGGTGGTACCCGAGTGAGAGGAAGCTTTCTTCTCTTTATCATTTCTTCTTTTGGTTCAACCTAGGGTTGTTACCCTCTTCTCTTGAGATTTTATTTGACCATGGTGTTCTTCTCTTTGGAGATGATCTTGTGGGTGAGATGCTAACCAAATTTGTAGTATCTTTGTCTCTCTTGGAGTCTTTGATCTTGGAGCTTGGATATCTACATAAGGCACGTTATATAACATTCTCCTCTTCTATTTTAGCACCATAATCTTTCTTTCATGTTGTTGTTTCTATCTCTAAAATGTGATCTTAACATTCTAGAAAACATTATCATGATTTTTGGTTTGAGTCATGATGATAATCCTATGAGATTTGCTACTAATCCTGAACCCTAATTTCCTTGTACCCAATTTTGAGATGAAGGTGAGATGGATGGTTTTATCTTATCCTTGATCATTGTTTATCCATCAACATGCATATGGTTTGAGTACCTTGGTGTATCATGGAGTTATATTTCTATTTTGCATGTGTTGAACATGATTTTTATCACTCTTATACAATACACTTTCATGGTGACATCCATAACACATGTCTTAGGGTTTTGATGATCATCTTTGTAAAAAATGGAGATGTTTCCTTTGGTTTGATGAAGTTTCCCTTGGTGATTATCTTATATTTTGATCTTGGTTCATTCCTATTTTGAATATGGTTATTGTCGTCATGGTAGCTTGACCTTGGTGGTCCCTACATCTTTGTTTTAGTCTTGGCTGACACATGTGCTTTGTTAGTGATCGACACACATGTTTTGTTAAGTGATGGTTGAGGTGATAGTCATACATGTATTACAATCCTTGGTTTTATCATCATGATGTGGTTTGGTTCTCATGTTTTTCTTGAGATATTTGATCTATTTTTCTTGAGGTTGAAGTTTGGTCTTCTTTTCCCTTGTTTCGTTTATTGATGGATTGTGTTGGAGATCAAATTTCAAGGTTTTGATGTACTATTTGCATGGAGTTTTCCATCTTATTGACGATGGCTTTTCCTTGATGATAATATCAATTTTGAATGAGGTACCTTCTATTTTGGAGATGGTAAAGTGATGTTGAGGTAGCTTGACCTTAATGGTCGCTACACTCCCTTTTCTCCTATGGTCATTACATATCACATGTTGTTGCATTCGTGACCCAAACCCTAATGGGTTGATGATCGTAACACTTAGGGTCGTCGATACATATGTTCTTGTTTTGGTTGAGACACTTGTTTTGTTGATGGACGAGACACATGATGATCAATACATATGTTTGATAGTGGCTGAGACATATGCTTTTAATGGTTGGTCGTGACACATATGGGTGTTGCGGTCACAACACCATGCCTTGAGCCCTTTGGTCGACACACACACATACATCTATGGTGTTAGTCACTACAAACGTATAACATAATGAAATGTTTACACGTGTGCATGTAATTAATGATAAATACATAGTGCTATATGGATGATCAATTGATTAATTCTAATCATGTTTCCAAGAAAGTGGGAGGTGATCAGACTAGGGTTTAGTGATTGAATAATGCTATGAAACCCTAATCAGCTATGTGTTTGAACCCCAACCCTAATCTTTGGGTATGGTATACTTGTAGAGTTCATTAGATGGATAGCATGTGATTATGTTTTCTCTCCTACGTGTGATTCTAACCTTGTAGGTTGAATGAATGCCATAGCTTGTCAATTCTATGGTGATGGCTATGAGCCTTATGAGGCATGTTTTGATAATGATGAGACACAAGATATGTGATGTGATGGGTCTTATGACCTAGAAGAGGCTTAATGCCTAGTATGAGGTGTTATTCTCCAGTGAGATGATCGAGGGATTGATATCCCTTAGTAATGTGACAATGATGTTGGCCTTGTGATTGGCAGTGCTACAAGTATTATGTGGTGATGTGACAAGTTCATGCCTTATATGTTTTATATATTTTAAAGTTGTATCATGCCCTTATATTTGTAAAGTTTGTTTAGGTTTAATATTTTGTAACTTGATTGATGCTAAAAGATACCCAGTAGGCTTAATTAATCAAAGGTAACCCTAATAATGTAGTTTCCATGTGCCATAGATCCATCTTCAGCATCAGTATTTGTTGGATGGTGAAAGGGGTTCTCCCTTAATGGAAGCTCGGAGTCGTATATTTTTTAGTATACACAATTCACATGATTGGTTGCGGTCATACCCAGATGGAAGAGTCATTGAGGTCATATCTCAAAGATGTGATATAGTGTTTATACATTATATGTTTTGAGGGTGAATGCGGTCATACCTTAGCAGGAGTGTGGCTGGGTTTGTAACTCATCTTCACTAGTGTTGTGCCTATACACCAAGGCATACTAGGTTGTTTTGTAGTTGGACTCTATATGTCATTGC
Source organism: Alisma plantago-aquatica (assembly GCA_963693085.1). NCBI lineage: Eukaryota > Viridiplantae > Streptophyta > Magnoliopsida > Alismatales > Alismataceae > Alisma > Alisma plantago-aquatica. Next base: position 198,743,029 of record OY856413.1, on the reverse strand, counting down.
AGTGGACTCAGACTGACTGAGGGGTGTGGAGAGATCATTGGATTCCATCTCTTCCATTGATCTTGTATGGCACTAATTTTGACTTAGTAGTGGTTAGTTGGAGCATAAGTGGTACACTTCATCTCCTCAGGACATAATAAAAGACATAACACATCTGTGTAGTGTATTTTCTTAGGGTCAAATATGAATAACATTGGATGATCCCCTTTGCCTTATCTTTGTAGTGATTTTTTGAATTATAATGCAGTAAGAGAAATCAATTGTTATACATGTTCTTCGTATTCCTTCTTAGAATAATAATTGTTCTAATTCTTAATGGTAACTACTTAGTTTGTTTAATATGCATTATCTGTTGAATACATATCATTTAGTTGAATCTTCTTAACGTGATAATAATGTATATATCTACTTTAATCTGCCAATGCTTATAATAGATGTTGGCAGAGAGTTATATCTCTCACTGGGATGTTTGGTCTCACCCTGTGGGTTTCCACATCTTTTATGTGGATGTGTACGCCAAGGTTGAGATCGCGATGTTGAAGCTGACAGTATGGGAGTTGTAGCTGTTTGGATCATGGATATGTAGCTAGTGTCTAGTAATAGAGTCATATGTGTCATCCTTGTACTCTCAGGTCCTTGCGGTGTTTTATAGACATTGTACATCGATTTGAGTTTTTGTCACTATGCCATGGTGGTACAAACATTTTTGTATACATGAACAGGTAATCATATGTAACAAGTTGTGGCCAGTTAGCCAGTGAACAATGATATGTAACCTCTTTTGGCATGAATGAACTATAAGTGGTACCAGTCTGATGGCTTTATATATAATGCTTTCAGCTTGAGGTGCCTTTATGAGATCAATTTTAATTTACCATGTTTTGTGGTAATGTGTCTATTAGTGATAATTATGCGCTTTGTTTTGAGTAATCTCACTTTGTGTGGAAATGGACGTCACACAACCAAATTCAATAATCGATGTCATATCATTTCCCTAGTTAATATTTCTCAAATCAACTTAACAAAACTATTTAAGGTGATGAGAACTCTACTATCTTTGTGGATGGTAATCCCTCAATTTTTCCATCATAACATTATTTTAGCCTAAAACAAGTCAATCTAACTGGAGTGAATTTCATTACATTAAAGGCTAGATCAAAAAGATTTCTTCAACATGAGTCTTGTTTTACATTGAGAGGAGTACATTTCATAGAGTTTTTGAAAATCCCATACTCATCATCCCTCAAAACAAAGTTTCTCAAGAGGTCATTGAGCGTGAGTTCCAAGGACTCCAAGCACAAAAAGTGGAGTTTGTTCTAATTAATTACATGTCTTACTTTCTCTAGGATAAGTATTTTCTCTTCACAAGTTTTCTTATATAAGACTCAAGATAGTCTATTAATTTAGAGTTGTTTGTGGCAATTAGGTTTTATACATCCTTTCCAAGGAATCTACTATCACCAACTTTGGTTTAGTTGGTTATATAACTAAGGTTGTAACCAAGACTATTTGAAGTGTGGTACCACATTCTTATATATTTCACTATCTATCACTCAGAGACTGCACTTCCACATAAGTCCTGCTTTTGCATAAAAACTACTTTTAACTATATTCCTAATATTGTGAGATAATACATCTATTCATTTAGTCATATCATTAAAACTCAAGGTATTCATTTATATATACCACATGTGTGTATCAAGGAGTCTACCTAATCTCTTACACTTGCAATAAGACAAATTAAATAACTACTTGTTGTCCAAATAAAAAGTTCACCTTATTCCACATGTAATATGGTGCATTCACATATTGTCTTATAGTTATTGTAGTAGGTTGAGTCCTTCTCAAAAGGTGATTCCTCATACATGAGTATCTTTTATTTCCAACAATTTCTTACATTTAATTAACCCAAGGTAAAAAGTGCTTTTCTTAGGGCCCTTGAGTTTGTGCACAACCTCCCTTAGGATTATCTTTCTTCCTTTCGTATACAACCATTATTACATAAATCTTTCCATTCTTAATATGTATATCTCGTTATTATTGGCCTTATTCATTCCCTTGGATCTATAGGGGTATAGGTACTTGGAGTGAAATTTTCTCCTGACCCCTTGGGTTTCATGTATATGTATGGCCCCCCAACTTGACCCTAGGGTTGACTTAATTTGTACCCTACATAGAGTTATCTGAGATATTGTAAATTTTATTTTGCATCTAAAATCATTTATGCTTTATTTAAAAATAGGGGTCTCATATCTCATCATGATTTTATGCCTCGTGGATTACCCCAAACATGGAAGCTTCTTGATAGATTGTTGCAAAAATAATCTTGCAATGTACCATATTGTTCATCACGAATTTATTTAAAAATTTCACCAACCCAAAATGTATATTGAAATCACTTTTCAATATATTTAAGCATTGAAATCACTTTTCAAGATATTAAAGAAGAGCATACACACATTTTTTATTCTTTAGTGTACTTGTTTTGACTATGAAGTAGTAAGGGCCTACATGTCTTATATACCACATCGGCATCATCATTAACAATTTAATGATTCCAATTTAGGTCCTCCTACGACATTCAAATTTGAAATAAAAAAACAAGGTAGTTCACTCATCTTTAGAGTGGGGCTTCAATCTAGGGTGTTTTCTTATTCCTCTTTGGGAGCTTAGGCTTTCTATCCACATATCCCTATCCCATGGGCTTCATAATATTTATCCTTCATAAGGTTTGACCCACAACAAGTCTGAACACCACTTCTTGAAAGAGGGTTTGAGTCTGGCATATGTCCATATATGGGTTTTTTGTCTTGTGTTTTGGGTACCTACATAAATACTTATGTACTTTACTGACTTGCATGCCTACTTGTACTTGCATGATTGTGTGTACCTTACTTACATGTATGTCAATCTATTGGGGCCTAGTATTGGTATATAAGATGAAGTTCCCAAACTTATTTGGGTTTTTATAATGTAAAGTTTTTCAAGTGTTCCTTTTATCTATGCACATCATTAGGTGCTAACAAGGATTTGTCTAGCAAGGTTGGGATGATCAAACACATGATTAGACTTCTCTAAGGGTGTTTCTATTTCTTGACCTTTGTTTTGGTTCTAGACATCTATCATCTAGATATTACCTAACTCATCCACATGTTAACCCATTACTATTAGAGATAGCAAGGTTATATCTACATCACACCTAGTATGGTATGATCTTTCTTTTAGGGTAGGTATATACACTCAGGGTTCTTTTTACATGGTTTGACCATGAGTATAGTTTAACTCTTTAGACTCCTTCGAGGAATCAACAAATTGTAAATATGTAGTTATGTTTCCTTATAACCATAAGGTATACCCATATTTCTTTTGTAACCCTAAGGGATACTCTTATCATAGTCCAACTTAACAACCTCACCACAATGTGAGATCTAGCAATTAGGGCCAAAGGTTCTAAGGGTCAAATATTTATTCTAGGGAATTTCTCTTTCTTTACGGTATAAGGACTTCTCTAGAAGAGAGCTCTTACCCACCTAGATTCCATGTATTTACTATTGTGTCTAGGTTTATTACATTACCTTATTTCTTTCTTGTGTGAGTGGGGCATATAAGTATACATGTCTATGCCCTCGACTCCACTCAGATTAGGGTAGAATAGGATGTTCTTGTTAATCATTATTACTATCTCACCATAGTCTAACCACTCCTTGTAGTATGTAGGTGGTACCTATCACTTATTCTTATTAGGGTGACATGAATTACAAATGTATTCCTATGAATATGAATGAATCTATGGTTATCCATATCCATGATAAAGGGTTCTGCCATGGGACTTGAGATAGAATACCCTGTGTATAACAATTGTCTTAACTCACCACTAAGGTTTATACATACTTCCCATTATTATTTATATTTACCCATGATCATGATTTTTTATTAGATTTGAAGGACCAACTTCTGATGCAATTTCTCTTTTTTCACCCAGGGTACCCATGTAGGGGTATAATTTTCCTTCATCAATCATATATTTCCTATATCATAGTTTTGGTCAAGGTTAAGGATTGACCTCTCCATTATAGGGTTTTATTTTTTCCCATATCCCACTACTCCTTCATAGTAGAGTAGGTTATCTTGACTTATCCCTAGGTCGATAAAAGTTTTTATAGTTTCTCCTTATAAGAGGAGCATACATTATATGCAACATCTTTCATGTTTATATTTTTAGTTGGAATTACATGTGATTAAATTGGAAGAGGATGCCTTAACTGTACTTATTCTTGAAATCCTTAATTAATATGAGGAGACAAGTGGATTTAGGCCTTAGAAGAGAAGGTATGGGGTTAAGAAAGCAAAAGATGAAAAGAGGACAAAATTTAAGGTGAGAAGACCTAGAAGGAACAATATTTTGGGAACATTCTTATAATTTGTCTAGGAAGCAATCGCAGTGGCCCAGGAATCCACTTTTAAGAATCTTGGAGGCAATATGTGCAACGGAAGAAAAAAAATATTTTGTGCACATATCCCATGAGTATTATTGTCAAAAACAATCTATCAGGGAGGGGGTATGTGAGATATGCCTTGTCATGGTAGAGTTAGTGATGCTGCTTACAAGGAATATGATATGAACAGAAGATGTTGATGGCATCCTCTAAACATACTCACAAAAGTGTCTTCATCTATATATCTTCCTTGCGGATGATGAGAACTTGACATTGCACTCCTAGAGATGGTAGGGAAGCGGTAACTTTTTTGTTGGCAACGTGCTAGAATTGTACAATCTCTTCTTCTCTCTCTCCTTGTAGGTAATGATGATTATGTTTCACATTCAAAACATAAAACCAAAAACTTGGTTGTCGTGCCCCTTTATATAGGAAAGGCAAGGAAGTAGGGTTTTTAATAAACTCTTGTAAACTAAAAGACAATGGGCTACATTTTATGCATTTTGTGGGAAACTAGGTTGCATCAAAACTTATTGGAAAACAAAAGCAACTTATTGATCTAGTTGAATTGACCTTCAACCCTTATCTAGGATGACTAGACTATCCACTCAATAGATTATGTTGATTTCAATTCAGTCAATCAAATGGACTTTCCAGTTATTTGAATGGTTTGTCTAGTCAGGTTATTAGAATCTCATATTAGTCGATTGGACTTCCAATCAGTCCATCAATGATCCAGTTGACTAGGTATACTCTTTAGTAATCATTTAAACATGTTTCCATGATTATACTCCTCTTCCATGTGCACCCTATTTGTGTGATCATATAGGCTCCACATTATGTTGGTATTGATGCCTATAAACAAATTATGATTTCACAAAATAATGAGTGGTATCTAGCAAGACTTCATTGCCACCTAAGTAATTGAAGAAGTTGGAGAACAACTTCAACCTGGTATTGTGACCATTGTTGTAGTGATTATTTAATCCCTTTGTCTTTGATATCCAAATTGAACTTGAGGCATGGAAACTTCATCCTCTTTATGTTCAATCTTGTCTCCTTTATCTCAAACATACTATTTGAATGACATATGAACTAAATATCATATATCAACTCACATGAGAATGGCCATGCAGTTTGTAGTCTCACTCGTCAAGGTGTCAGGATATCACTCCAATTGGAGGAACAAATTCCATCTACATAACTACCAATTATCTTCATGTGTCACAATGTGTTGTATGGCAACCCTTATTCAAGGTCACTTTGAGTAGTTTCAAAGTACATTGAACAACATGTGATCATTGTAGTGATTTTAGGTTTAAGAACCAAAAATACCATTATCACATTGAGATTTGATTTTGAATACCATTTTTTACTTTCATATATCATACTAAAGTTGGGTTAGTCCATGACTCCTATTCATAATAGGTACCTATGTGTTTGACTTAATATCCAATATCATGACTAGTGAGACATAGTCAACATTCAACGCACATAATAGTCTCAATATATCATTATTGTCCTAATTTCCACAACAATACCTGACTAGGGACCTAGACAAGAATGAATACTCCTAACATCTGCATGATCTCATGTTAAAGTCCTTAACCCATGTCACATATCATTGATGTTGATAATATGCCCTGAGATCTAATCATATGATGATTGTGATGGCACATCTTGTAATTGATTTTTATTATTAATAAAGGAAATTCCTATTATAATGTTTGCTTCAATATGATATAATGAATAGATCTAATAATGTTCTAAGAATGTATGAGTCAATAATATGTGAATTTAGGTTGAGGACTTGAACATGAGATCATGTGTAGTTAAGAGTGTTCATTCTTGTCTTAGTCCCTAGTCAGATATTATTGTGGATATTAAGACAACAATAATACATAAAGACTAGTATATGTCTTGATATATGACTACATCTCATTAGATGTGATATTTTATATCAAATCAAACACATAGGTATTTGTTATAAACAAGTGTACTAGACAAACCCACTTTGAGTATGATGCATGGAAGCCAATAAAGGAAGTCTAAATCACATTAATGTCACATTGTTGATTGTGGTTCTTAGACCTGAAGTCACTACAATGATTGCATGTTGTTCAATGTCCTTTAACACTACTAAACGTGACCTTGAAAAGGATTGCTATACAAGTAATGCTTAGGTGCATTGTAACACATGTGGATTATTGTGAGTGACGTAGATGGAATTTGTCCCTCCCATTGGAGACATATCCCGACCACTTGATGAGTGAGACTATAAAATGCATGGCCATGTTCATGTGAGTCAATATATGATATTGAGATCAAGTGAATCTCAATAGTCTACTCTAGATCAAGAAACAAAGGTTAAACATTAAGAGGATGACGTTTACATGCCTCGGATTCAATTTGGATATCAAAGACAGAGGTATTATACAATCATTGTAACACTAATCACAATATTAGGTTAAAGTCATTCTCCAACTTATTCAATTACTTGGGTATCAATGAAGTTTTGCTACATACCAATCATTTCTTGTGAAGTCATAATTTGTTTATGAACATCATTACCAACGTAATTTGGATCATATAGGGTCACACACATGGAACGCATTGGAATAAGAGTATATTTGTATACACAATTGGAAATATTTTGAGTTATATGTATTACTAAAATATTTATGTAATCGGCTATAATAGTATTGGAATACAATCCAAGATGTCTGGTTAAAAGGTTTAAGTCAATTGATTATACTTAAATTATTGACTTATATGATAAGTCGGTTGGCTAATCCTGAGCGAGCAACTAAAGTTTACAGTCAGGTGACAGAAAATTAGTTAGTTGATTAATGGTATTGATTGATTAATTAATTATTGATGTGATTCCATAATATTCTAAGAATTTGTTTGGTTGTTCATGAGTGATCCACTGTAAATGGAGTTGTAGCCTTTCATTTCCCAGGGTTTTTGGAAACCATGCTTCCTTTCCTCTCCTATTTAAAGGGGCATTATGGATAGATCATAGAGACAAACTTTTATGTGAACCATAGTGGGAATTGTCCCTAAGAGATAGAGAGAGGAAAGCAATTGTGAAATTAGCACATCACCAAGTGAGAGGATTCTCCTTCTCACCGACTCAGCCAACACACTGAGGAGTTCCATTTGATCTATATGGACTACAAAGAGACATAGGAGTCATGCAACTACATTTAGAGGACAATGATGAGGATTGTTCATGCAAGCAAGGAGCAATACACACCACCATGTGAGGAGGACATCGTTGGACTTGCTCCACGACAAGGTATACCTCTTGCACCCTCTTTTCAAATACATTGTTATTGACAAGATCTGCTTGTAGGATATTGGAGTATATTTTTGTTGTTTCTGTTGTGTTTGTCCCCTCCACAATTCCTAACAATTGAGTCATACATTCTTAGGACATTATTATATTCATTCATTATCTCATATATAAGAAAACTAATAATCGTAACTTCCTTTGTTAATAAGAAAACTAATTATTATGTGTGTTAGTTAAATCATCATATGACTAGCTCTTAGGGCATACTACCAACATCCATGTATTCCAACTAATAGTGCAAAAGAAAATCTTGCCTTTCCCCAAGTTTTGAACCGTTCTAGACACCATTGGCTTCAAAAGATACCCTAATAATTCCCATATACATGATTCTATGGAATATTTAAAGTTATTAGATATTAAATCTATTTGTTATTTTGGATCTCATACCAATTGTGACGACCCATCCTTTTGTTATCCCCATTGAAGGTCGACCAAGGAGGCAAGGATCTACACTCTACTTTACAGGCTCCATATTAAAAATAATAACCAATAATACTTAGTAATTTCATATCATAACATTGATTGATAATAGAATGGAAAATAATTTCTTCTCTAAGGAGTTACATAAATTTCTTAATTGGAAGTACCACATGAAAGGAAATCAAGATTGACTATCCCATACTTCATTTGACTTTAGCCTTTTTTTTCCTTTTGATGCATTTTCCTGGATGTGTCTCCAATCTTTAACTAAAGAAGCTAACCTAAAATGTTGACAAATGAAAATGTAGTCAGCATATTTCTATATTGTTTATGTGGGTTCATACAAGATTGTGTTTATATATGGATAACAATACACATTGCATATCAATCAATTATTGGAAATAATCGCATTTTTACTTTAATTATCCAAATCATATTTGTTCTATCTCCTTGGGTGTACCAATCTCTTGCTCCCTCCATTGACTCTATGGTTTCCAATCTAACATTGGATTTCATGGTGACTATCCAGCATTGGACTTTGTCACAAATCATCATTGTTCTCAATCACCTTATCAATTATTATCCCTTAGTTTCTGAAGGCATTCATGCCCTTAAACTACCCTTAAGATATGACATGTTAGGTTCATAAAGTTAATATATAGTCATATCTGATACACATAAGTAATTATACTGGAATTGAAATAAACAACCTCTTAGGTATATGATCAAACATTAGACAAGGTATGAAAAACCATCAGAAGTCAATATAAATGACTATTCATAAAGCAAACCACGTACGTTTTCAGTGAGAGGTGATGTCCAAACAACCAAATTTCATGTCCAAACAAGATGTAATAAAAATATTGGAAAATAATATAGAAGGCTAATGAGATATATTCTTGTTGATAGACAGAAAACTCTCCTTCTATATAGGAGAGGAGGCAAGTACAAGGAAACAAACTTAACCCTAATGGGACAAGACAATTAGGCACGTATTATAAATAAACTAATTACTCTAACACTCTCCTCAAGCTGGAGCATGGGTGAAACACACCTCGAGCTTGCTAGTATGTGAAAAAGATAAAATAGTCCATTTAGAAATATATCTCTCTCGACAAGAAAGGATCTCCTCCTAAATCTTGTAATATAAAAGTTTAAGCACTCTAACATTCTCCCTGAAGAAGATAGCATGTAGCATGTAGTAAGTGATCTTATCCCCATGATGAAGGTAACATTAATGCAGTAGCAATAATGGAAGAACAGACTCTCCTTGAATCTTAATAATCGTCAGACTAGTGGAACTAATCTCATATAAAATTCTAAAACTTTGACAAGCATCTAGAGAACAAAGCATAATAGATGGTGGAGAAAAGGGGTAGACGTCATCTGAGTCAACATTGTTGTTAAGGTATTTCTTTATAAGAAGCGCAAACACCTGAATAATGTGCATTCTTGGGATAAGAGCACTACTATAGGGATATTGCACTATTGCAGTGAGTACATGTTTGAGACACACTTCTAAAGAAAATATGTGCTATAGTAGGTGTCAACAACATGGATGAATATGCAAAACTAGACAACATGGTCAAATGAATTGTCTTCTTGTCTTCATTGATGTCCTCCATCTCAAATCTTCCCTCTAAAAGAGCCATAGGAGTGGTTGGGGTGGAAATTCATAAGCATTGGTAGAGGAATAGATATGTAAAGGACAACATAGAAATAAAGCACTACCAGAATAAAGGCGTGGTAGGAAGAATAAAGCACTACCAGTATATAGGCACAGTATGAAAAAAATTGCAAGAATACATACATTATAATATGAAACATAAAGATCTCTAATTCAAACAAAGGCACCTGGCTATGTGGGTTACGGGAACCACGTGGAGAGGAAGAAAAATTGGTGTGGTGCCACTTCTTTTTTTTTTGTGCTTTATAAACTAGTAGAGGGTCTTTTTTGCCAATATACTAAAGATATAATTGATAACAGGAGTCAATCTACTACATGACTTGATTAGACATATCGGATAGAGAAACAAATGGATCTTTGTGCAATATTGAAAAGGCACATGTCCCTAGGCCCAGTAGTATCAATGAGGTCAAAAAGTAGAGCTGAATAAAGAACAAATTAGCAATAGGCATATTGTGTATATGGGGTTGTTTGGTAGCAGTAAGGAGGGAGGTTGGGAGTAGTGGGCAATTGGGGAGATAGCAAGGAAGCAATGGTGGAAGATAGTAAGTGGGGGTCAGTGGTTGGCACATCCATGCATTGGCAGCCAGTAGCGGTGGCGTGTAGTCTTTGATGGTGGATGGAGATTTGTGAGTGTCAATGTAGAGTAGGAAACGGGAAAGATGCAGGGAAGCGATGACTAGATAAATGGACTTTGGGAGGCAGATAAATATTGGTGATGGCGAGGATGGAGAGCATTGAAGATGTGTTAAAGAGATTGAATTTATATATAAGAGAGAGAGAGAGAGAGAGAGAAAGGAGACAACACAGAGGTCGAGATAATGCCTAGAGGTTGGTCAATCCAATAAGATACGACGGTCACTTGTATGAGTAGGCTCTCTCTTTATCTCCCTAGAGTTAGGATCAATTCTCTGATACCATGTGGAGAGAAAAAATGGGAGACTAATGATATATTTTCTTATTAATAGACATTAAACTCTCCTCCTATGTTTAGGAGAGGAGGCAAGTACAAGAAGTGAACTTAACCCAAATGGTTCAAGACAATTAGGCTCATATTACAAATAAACTAATTACTCTAACACAAATCAATTTGAAATTTAGTACATAACACTAGGGTGTTACGATCATATTCATATGATGTAGAATAGGGTTTAGTCTAGATCCTAAGGGTCTTGTCTCATGGGATGAATTAGGGTTTGACTCAAACCTTAAGTCTCTCATACCATTAGTCCCTTTAGTGAAACCCTAATTATGCATCATAGTAATCCCAACATTTAAAACTCCCCTAATTTTCTCTTCATTTCATGAAATTCTGTGTGTATTGAACAAGATCAGTTTTCATCAAAAAATATCATAGGGAAAAAATGTAGTCAAAATAAGCATCTAAATATCTAAGTTTGGGTTTTTCATTCCATAATTATCTAAGCATAATCATCAAACATACTTTTGGAACTAGAGCCATTAACTGAACTTTAAACTGTTATGTTTCATATTCTACATTTTTTATGAATTTTACACATAATGTCTAGTTTTGGTTTGTCCTTCCTTTTCTACCATACTTGCATTTTAAACATATGTCACCCAATAGGAAGGCACCATGTCAGCATATTTCTTCTATTTCAAATTTGGTCAGATCAGATTTGAGCTAGAGGAAATGAACCCGTTCCCAATGCATTGTGAACCCAAATGTCATAGGCTTAATGAGAAAAAGGGTCAATCGACCCCAGGGGTTGTTCATCCCTGGATTGGCTCATGTTGTAGCTTTAACCGGCAATGGGGGAGTTCAAATCAAAAATTGAATCTCAAGTATAGACAATGTTTGTAGCATATGAAGGTGTAACCATCACCGCTAGGCTCTGCCAAACCTAACTAGCCCCTAGGTGTTGTGTGTGATGGCCTATAGGTGACAGTGCTCGGAATGCTACTTGTTAAAAGTTGAAACGATTACAGATAAGAGGAGGTGAATTACCTTATGGCAGGTCTCAAAGGTTGGTCAAGATTGTTGGGGACTAGGTAAAGCTATTTGGATACTCATAATAGCCTATGGTGGTGGTAGGTAATGGCCCATCATCACGCTCCATGGAGGTAAAGGCATGACCATAAAGAAGGACCCAAGGGCTTCCTCACATCTCATTGAAGGTCGGGGATCCCTCATAGATACCTCACGATGCTTCATGTCAATTAAATTGGCCAAAGATGCATAGACATAGTTGGATAGGGTCAGGTTTCTAAGATGAAGGTAAGCTTCGGGGTAGGTTTCAGGGTTTCTCCGTTGAAATCAATGGTTGTACAATGATAGGGGAGTTGTGGTTGATATATTGTCACCCTTATGTAGGACTAGCGCCAGCAGCAGTAACGATCATCCATAGCCATTGGGATAAATGTGGAATTATGGTATTTAGATTGTAAAAGATAATGGCAAATGTAATTAGTTGAGTTTGTCTCAACCTCCTAATGTCAACAATGTAGTAAAAAGGGAATATAGAGGCCAAGGACAGAGGTAGAGATTGAGGGACTTATCCAAGGTTCTATTTAATGGAGAGTGGGCAGAGTTTGGTTGAAGAGGGAGAGATCGCTTCTTACCGTTTTTCCCAGATCCACCATCACAGATGCAGTTGGACTCCTAAATTGATAAAATGTAATTTTCCTTTTAAAATAAATACCCAAAACAAGTAACTAATTCCCTAGGCTACGTAAGTGCTTCAAATGAACTCAAATTTTGGAATTATCCTGAATTAGCTATTATTTGACGTCAAGCCAAAGATCATGTCACCAACAAGTTTATTTGACACAGAATACTTAGTTTCCAACCAATAAAAAGATAACTTGCAAATTAATTATTTGAGTCACTAACAAACTTGAAATATGTTGGATTTTCATCCATGGGCTCAAAAACCATTTAGTAACCAACTAAATATAATATTTGTAATTACTTTAGGCACAAGATATTGAAGTCTTAGTTTGTACCCTGAAGGACCTACTTGTAAACTCAAAGGTAGTCAAAATTAGGTTTTAATTAGATTTTAAAGACCTTGGTTTAGACCTAGGTCCTTCAAAGTATCCAAAAGCTTCATGATATTCCCAATTTCACTCGAATGGATTAAATTAATATAATTGCCTCAATTGAAGTCTTATCTTAATATATTTGTAAGCTAAGCCTAACTTTATTCTATTTGGTTTTAAAACTCAACCAAAGTGTAATCTCGAAATCATTGATCGATTTCATATCCTTACCCTAGTTAATATGACTCAAATCAGCTTAATTTTAATCTCAATTTATCATTTTTTATTCCTAATTATTAAATTAAGACTACCAAATTTTGAGGAGATCGCATGATGTTGTCGGCATGGAACATGACATAACAGATTTTTGCATCGACCGAGCATACCGTCATGATAGACTAAACCTAACCAATGATAGTGAGAGCATAAGCGACAAGGAATGATGGAATAGCAACTAGTACATGAATATAAGGTTAGTTATATTTACCTATGAGGATGGCTACAATGATAGGATATTGTGTATGAACTACGTAGTTTTGTATTTTTCATACTATTTGATATAGGTTTTGAGCTCATGCTTCCTCATTGCATTGTGTTCTAATTCATATGAGAATCGGTATCCTTTTTGTTAGAATTCATATAGCTAGCTAATATCCCGAAAGCAACAACTTCTATTTTGTAGTTTATTATAGATCTCAAACTAACTTCAAGTAGTTTATTATACATCTTGAAAAATCTTCCTCTTGACCGTTAATATTTGTGGAGTTTTCTTACAATGGTCAATTATTCAATCAGTTTAATGTCAAGCTTTTTTATGAATGTGGCCACTCCATGTGGGGATATCTCATAGTCGTTGCGGTTGTGGAAAAGTTGTTGCACTACGAATTAACTAGGAGGATACTCAAATACGGATTCAGATTGCTAAGGGAGAGGCCCGGTGATCTTATATATATATGTCTGCTATGATGTAAAAATTGACAATGTAATACACTACGATTTGCTGAAGATCTCGTTTGCTTTGACCAGCAGAACCAAACAAAAAATATTGTTTTACTGCATTTTCGAACACCTGCAAATCAATAAGACATGGATTAACTTTCTGCTGGATCCACGCTAATCCAGGTAACTCCTGCAAACCAAACGTCTCCTAAGAAGCATAATCATTATATGTTATATAGGGGATCAAACAATTTACTTTCTTCAACTGGGTAACAGATATTCCAACTTGTAGGCTCAAATTAAGTTGCTTGCTGAAAGCAATGAATATTAGAAACGTTAGTGGCATGAATTGCCATGCTAGAACGCTATACAAGCAACTAGAGGACGAATGTTTTTCACTGACAACTGAAATTAGCATATTGGAGGAACAATACTGCTACATGATTCCCCCGACTCCCCAATATTAGTTTGTTTGTAAACTGGTGTAGTGAACTAAAACAATCCTCATGGTGCATTCTAAATGTTAGCCACCCTACATTATTGAAGTACGTGTTTTGTTTGATGGCACTAAATAATTTTTGTGTTTCACATAATTTCTGTATCATTTACAACGTCCAGTTTCAAATACAACATTATTTGCATAATGCAACAATTGTAGACGTTATATAAGTAAAATGGTGCATGAATTGCGTAGATCTTTAACAACAATATACATGATATAACTCGACATGGTTTTCATTTAACATACCATGTAAACTTATGTATTAATAATCGTCTCACATGAGTAACAAAAAATTTACTCATAAATACAGTATGAAAATATACATAAAATATGTGTTCAAACTTAGCTTGAACTATTCCTCTTACGTAGCACACTAATATGTGAAACCATTTTTATACAATATCATAAGACATGTTTATGTACCCAAACTTACTTTGAACGGTTCACCCCACATAACAAGCGACGTAAATATGCATAATATTTTATATGAGTCAAATTAATTTGTTGTAGAAAAGGAATAAATAAATATATATATATATATATATATATCAAGTTTTCTTACAAGTATTTATCTCGCATAGATATCAAAAATATGTATTTAGGCATATTTGGAAATGTTCATGGCACATACATACATACATAGATACATATGCAAAACAAATTATATTTCATTATTAATTTTCAAAAATGTTGGTGTGTTCGTTCTCTATGGCAATGTGAAAATAATTGTCTGCCTAATTTCCCAAGTGGTTTAGCTTATAGAAATGCATATATACAAACTATACTAAATGTGAGGGAAATTTTGAAAGAGAAAGTTGATAGATTTTCCAAATCTATTCTATATTAGTTCTGTCGTGCGATAGAAACCTGGTTAAAGTCAAAACACCCAAACAACATTTTACATGAATCAAAATCTTTTCTTAAAGTGAGAGGTGGGGAAACATAAGAAGTACATGGAACTACCAACTGTGATTGGTAGGACAAAGAAACATATCTTTGCGTCTATCAAAGATAGGGTGTGGAAGAAGCTACAAGGATGGAAAGAAAGCTTACTGTCAAGGTCGAGGAAAGAGGTGTTGATCAAGGCAGTTATTCAAGCAATACTGACATACTTGATGAGCATCTTCAAACTGCCAGATGGACTGATTGATGAGATTCATTCTATGATAGCCCGATTCTAGAGGGGGCCAAAGAGGGAGAAAGGATTATACACTGGTTGAGCTGGGAAAGACTTTGCAAGCCAGAGGAATGTGGGGGATGGGCTTTAAAGACCTTCGGGCTTTTAACCAGGCCCTTTTGGCGAAGCAGGGATGGAGATTGGCTACACATGGTGACTCCTTAGCAGCCAGGACTTTGGACATCAAATACTATAATAATAAGTCAGTGTTGGATGTGAAGATTTGTGGCATCCCAAGTTTCACATGGAGGAGCATATGGGGAGGAGCACTACAAGAAGTAAAACTGGGCTTTCAATGGAGAGTGGGATCGGGTAGCAAGATTGATATATACAAGGACGGGTAGATACCACAACTTGGGGGACTGGTACATAGATACTTGCTGCAAGGACCAATGGAGTACATAACGGTCAACAATCTCATAAATCAACAATCAAGGCAATGGGACGACGCAACTCTACAGGATTGTTTCTCTACGCACATTAGAGATATGATTAGACAGATGCCTATTGGTGGTTACCGCACAGAGGATATACTATGTTAGGAGCGGGACAACAAGGGAATCTACTCAGTGAAAAGTGCATACAGCTACATCAGAGCAGGAGAGGAATGCAATGAAGTCTTGGAGACAGAAGATTGGAGACAACTTTGGAAGCACAGATGGCCACCTAAACTTTGTCACTTTCTATGGAGGGCACTGGCAACATCCTACCTACGAAAGACCAACTGGTGAAGAGAAGAGTTGTAGAGGATGAGGTCTGTCAGCGGTGCGGAAGAGAGAAAGAAGACTCTACCCATGCTCTCTTGACGTGCAGCCATGCACGGAGAGTATGGATAGCGGGGAACAAGGATTGGGGGGCCTGGCTGACAGGTTCCTTTACAGTTTGGGAATTCATTCGATCACTGCTCTCTGAGGACGACACCAACGAAGCAGACGAGGGGGCGACGATGCTCTGGATTGCTTGGACGGTGAGGAACACAGAATGTTTTGACGTAAAGTCCCCATACGTGTCAGCACTGATCACTGGGTTCAAATGACTAGTGGTTGATTATAGGATGTATTATGTTGATGTTGGTTATGAGGTGAGGCTTCGACAACCCCCCCCCTTCTCTCTCTTCATATTCACTGAGTCCGCCGCCAACGGGCATCAATAAGCATAATGTGGACGCCAGCGTTGGAACAACGGGGGCAGGGGGCATTGGAGGTCTTATACGCGACGATGATGGTAACATCCAGCTTAAGTTCATGGCCAGAATGGAATTCGGCTCGTCGATGATGTGGGCGGAAGGAGAAGCTATGCGGAGAGGGATGGAGTTGGCGTTGGAGAATGGCACAAGACACCTCATTGTGGAGACTGACAGTGAGCTTCTGGTCCGAGCAGTCAAGAACGGTGGATGGGGACAAGGATATGAAGACCTGATCGTGAAAGATATCTGCAAGCTTGCTTTATTTTTTGAGTCTTTTAATTGTTATTTTATTCGGAGGCAAGGCAATGCAGTAGCGCATGCCTTGGCTTCGGAAGCCTGTCGCATCGAGGGGTCCCTCAGTCTGGAGGGGAACTATAATCCGAACATTGTTGTACTTGCTTCAAAGGATATGAATATATGAATGCGACATGCACCAATTATCAAAAAAAAAAAAAATCTAACCAACTCGACTCAGGCTAAGACTTGGAAGTAGGGGTCAATAAATATCAGTCAAAACAGGAAGACCAGACCAGACCAGACCAGACCATTATGAGTTCAGTACAGTTTGCGTCCAAAAATATTGAAAATACAATCTATGGCCCAGTTTAAACCCGGTCGACCAGGAACCAGACCAAAGACCAATTCATATATAAAATACATTAATATATGAAGTTTTATTATGTCATATTGTACAACAAATTAAACCTAATAATACTATGATGCAGATGTTTGATATTTATATTATATAATGTTAGAAGTAATTAAGATCCAGTTTTAATACAGTTCAAACAATCCAATTCCGTTCCAGTCCAACTTTGGAATGATCTGATCCTACTTTTACATGGAGCAGTCTATGACCCATAAATTTTTGCAAATCCGGTTCTCGACCCGGTTCTGGACCAATACTCGCCCCAACCTGGGAGTTAATTCCCACACGGAGGTTAAACGGTAGAGCAAGGACGAAGATTTAAAGATTGGACTGAGAAAAACGGAAGTAAAGAAATGAAGACGAAATAAAAGCAGCAAGTTCATCAGAAACTATTTTTTCTCCTAACCCTCTTATATAGCAAAAAGTGTACAGAAGATGAATACAATATTGCCACCAATACAAAACATGTAAAATCAAGATTCAAAAAGAAATTGAAGAACTTGCAGTAACTATTACTTCACATTATCAAGATCCAAAAAGAACTTGCAGTAACTATTACTTCACATTATCAAGATCCAAAAAGAACTTGAGACACCTGTAGTAACCATTACTTTATGCGTTGCAAATTAACTGTCAACAGAATGCGGAAAAAATCTGCATTTCATGTCCTTCAAAATTTGTCTATGAATCATTAAAATAAAGGAAAAGGCGAAATTCCCCATCACAGCCAGAATTACAATTGCTAACGCCAGCATCAGATGAGCATGCTACACCATTTGATTATTGTGCTCTCCTGCTTTGCTGACCGACTCCAGTACCTCTCACAGAAAAGCTATCACCCTTGCAGGCACCAAAAAGTCAGGTTTTATCTATGGTGCCCTTGCAGCTGAACCACATGCTATGAGGCAACATACCTACCGTCCCAACAAAAAATATATACATATTTATTAAAAGCTGATAATCAATATACATGAACAGCTTAAATAAGCTACTCTAGTACTCTTGCTGGCAAAACTCTTCAAAGTACATAAGAGACGAGATTACATTGCAACTCCATGTAAAAAACGTCTGTACAATAAATCTTAACATATATGCCTCGATCCTGTTATGTGTGAAGAAAATTACAGGAAGACCCCCTGTTGCAACGACCACTTTCATGGTATTTGCAAACCCCCTGTTTTTCCCCTCTTTGAGACCAAGATGACCCACGGCCACCATGATGTATGCGCTGTCTCCCACCATCACGGCCAGCTTCATAGCTATTGTGATTACCAGAGTGTCGATCCCTATTTTCTCTCTGATGACTAGTTCGGTTACTTGGATTGGCCGATGGTCCATTCCAGCCTAAGTTATTATTTCCGTTCCCTGTGTTCCAGCCAGGGTTTGGATTTTGAATCCCCTGCCCCACTGTGCCCCAACTAGCAACCGGATTTACATGTCCCTGTTGTGGAGCCTGGGGTGCGGCCCAACTACCAGCAGCGCCAGCATTTTCTTGCCCAGTCATCACCCAACTAGGGTTTGCACTTGCAAACCCCTGTACTGGAGGCCCCCAACTGGGATTTAGGGGGGCAGTCACTTGCATTGAAGCAACCCAACCAGCAGTGGCAGGTAGACCACCCAGGCTAGGTGCTCCCCAACCAGCCACAGCATTCGGATTTCCAGGTGGTCCAGAAACAGTGTTTGCGGTAGGATTACCAGGAGTAACCGAGGCCCAACCCACATTTACGTTTGGATTTTCTGGAGCCCAGTTAGCGTTATCCTTAGCATGTACCGTTGGACCCCACATATTATTTACATTTCCAGTCATTGAAGTACCCCAATTAGGATTCACATTTTGGGGGGCAGCTACGACACTGGCACTAGCATTCTCTGGATCAAATACCTGACCAGAATCTTGTCTGTCATCCAAACCTATGGGCTCACTGGTCGGAGTTGGGGAAGGCATAGACCATTCCGTACTTTTTATTCCAACATGATTTGCCAGATTACTAGGTAAAGGCTCTGGAATAGATAATGCTGTCAGTGAGCTTTGGAACTGACTCTGTTGCCCGTTATTCTGCAACCCACTGTTCTGATGAACAGCTGCTGATTGGTAAGGATTTGTCCGTACATTTTCTGCCCACTTTGAATTTGTGTTACCTAGTGGATTAGCTGTAGTAGTATCCTTCACTTGAGATATGGAATTATGATTAAATTGAGTTGACGGTGAATCTTTCTGGAACTTCCCTATCAAAGCATCAGTCAGTAACACAGAATCATCTTGCTTTTCAGATGTTTTCCATATCCTTAGATCACGAGGAAAGTAACCAGTTGAGTTCCACTTGCGCAGTTGTACCATGGAGAATGGGCCTTGAACTTTACCACTGGGATCTTGATAATGCCATATTTTGTCAGATTCATTCATATTAGTTATGGCACCCCCAGCTGGAGAATGGGAAGTGATTCCCGATTGATGCCCTGCTCCGGATGTTTGACTATCACCCATATGTCTAGGATGAGAAACAGGCATTCCAGCATGATTTCTTAGTGAATCTGAACCATGTTGTTCAAGTGTGTCTTTACCTCTACTCCAAGAGGGCCCATTTATTGGATCACTGGCATTGATTGCAATATCAGCAGAAACATCCCTGCTTGGCTCCAACATAGTAGTAGAACCACTCCTAGAAACATTCCAACTATCATTTGCAGCCGCTGGTCTTTCAAAAGAACCGGGGACCCTTCTTCTGATGAAATTGGAGTCCCTAGCCCTTGAGTTTTTCTCTGCAAGGCATAAACACAATCAAAAATGAATAGAAGATGCATCATGTAAAGAAAATCATAGCATCAAGTAACAATCATGAGCACCTCTTTTGTCAGAGTCATCTTCCTCAGCAGACTCATAATTTGGATCCATATTTGGGTCAGAATGCACCTCGGGGATCTCATTGAGCCTTCTGGAACGTTCTTCAGGAGTATTTAGGAGTTCCAGCTTTTCAACACACTCCCTAAGCGTAAACCAAGTTAAGGCTTACAGTCATGCACAATTATGTTGATCGATACTGGTGAAATAAAAAAGACGGCACATATAGCAATCCAAACACAACATCAAAATCCTCTTTCTTTTAGGAATAGAGGATTATGCAGACAATTTGAGTAGGGCAGAAGCTCCACTGAGCCCGAGGATTTTTTTTTTTCTTATTTTGTGTTCTTTAGTTGATTGCAAGGATGACTTGGTGATCTTAACTACTTATTCATTTTTTTCAGGGATTTCTTTGGAAGTTCCAAATGTTTAATAGGTTAATAGGAATTTATAATTTTACTAGATGTTAATTAGGTGTTTAGTCAAATGTCACGACGACTGAGGTTTCAATTTTTTGTTATAAATATCAGCCTCAAGTCCTATCAAAACAACAATTTATTAAAGAATTTGGCTATAAAGGAATTCCGGAATTGCTTATCTCATCAGTTTGTATCAAACCTGCGATCTACATCCTAAGTCAAAATCTTAGCCCCCCCCCCCCCCCGTTCCAGAATAAACCCTAGGTTGGGCCCTTTGTAACAGAAGTCTCTGACTTTTACAAAAAAAATAATGATTTTTTGCGGTTATATAAGCTCCCTAATGTTCAGCACGATTAATACACAGGTTGCCAATTTTTTGCAACTTTTCCTACTTTTGAGTGGTTTATACCATTTTTTCACAATTTTTTGTGACTTTTCAAGATTTTACGCATTTTTTCTCTTTTAAGTTGCTTGCTCTTTTTTTTACAAAACCACGAACAAAGAACTCCCAATATACACTTAACCTCAAAATTCATGTCATTGCATCATTTTTTCCCTTCTTCCACTTCTTCGTTGATGTCTTGTTTTCATCCTTTTCTTCTTCCCAACTATTATGTCATCCTCCTTTTTTTATTCCTTCTCCCCCTTCCCTTCTTTTGATGATGGTGGTGTGTCCTCCTCCTTATGTGCTTTTTTCTTCATTATTGTTTTTTGTGTTGTGACACCCTTTATTCATCTCCCCCCTCTTCCCAACGCCACCTCCATTTCGTTATCCCCTTCTTCCTACTGCCTCCCTCCCCCATTTCATTATTCACCTTCTTCCTACTGCCTCCCTCCCCCATTTCCTTATTCCCTTCTTCCCTACAGCTGCACTTCTTCTTCTACTTCTCTTATGTGTCTTTCATGTTTCTAATTTCTAAATCGAGGCGGCTTGTAGCTTCATCAACCCAAAAGCATCAACTTGAAGCACATATAGAAGATTTCCTTCATCCTCCTAATCATTTTTGTTTTCTTGTTGTTTCATTTCAACAAAAAAAAAGATTTTGTTCTCCCTACTTGCCCCTCACTCACCTTCATAAGCATCCTAAACTCTCAACGCATTCTCTTAAATCAGCATACAGGCAGTCCTCTTAATATTCATATTTCTTTCTTATTTGCCTCTTATCTGTCATTACCATTAGCACATATGCTCAATGTTTCATTTTTCAATATTCTTGTTTCATATTTTATCTCAAATTGTTATGTATTATTGTTTAACTTTTCATTAACTCTATTCCAACTTTTTCACTCAAATAAGATTTTATGGCTAGCAACCTTGATAATTGCATGTATGTGATATATTTACATAACTTATTCTCAATTATTTCCGCAGCCGAATGTTCCCTAATTTCTTCGGATTCCAATTTTTCCAGTCAGCCAAAAAAATGTTAAATTCCGAATTTGTCACTATGGTTAGGCCTAGCCCTAGAAGCCATCCACAACTAAATTCTTAAACCATAGATCTAAGAGATTAGATTCACGGCTCCAAAAAATCCCAACATTACGTCAACTGTTGTGTATTGTCTTCTCCATGCTCTTCCCTCAGATCTTCTCTTGCCTTTAGATATTCTTCCTTATATAGCCATGCAGGTCCTTCTTTCTCCCTTTCTCTAAACCAAGTCCCCTTTCTTCTTCCCTTCATTTTTATTTTATTCCACTTGATTCCATTTCTCAGTCAGGGTGCTACAACAATTCACTATAACACCACCGACCTTAGCAAGGGCACCGCAACCTCCAAACCAATGATCGGGACCTAGAGGCATCTCCCTCCCTTTTCTAAAGTCCTTGGGCAGCCAATTTTAAATTTTTTTTTTGGGGGGGGGGGGGGGGGGTACAACCATCACCCACACCTAGGACCGGGCCCCTTCTCTCATGAAATGACATTAGGACCCTTGATTGAGTTCACCAACACGTGAGGAAGGGTTGAAACCCCTTCTAGAGGGGTCGGTCCCCTTCTCCCATGAAATGACATTAGGACCCTTGATTATTCTTTGATCAAAAGGAATTCCAACGTATTCGTAAAAATATTTGGAAGAAAAAAGTCCTCACACATCATCCAAGGCACTCAAGGTAAGATGCAGCTTTTGATGATCTCATACACGACATTGGTTGTCACGAGCTCTACACATATCCACAGACCTAGATTCCATGATTTCGGATTTCGGTTAAACTTGATAGGCACACACCACGTTGCGTTACCAAATGCCGCACAATGATTCTAGATGCAGACAATCGAGCTTCGGTCAACACCAGTGAAATGAAAAACGTTCTGAGCGGCCGCTTAATCGGCTCAGCAGCCCAGCCGTTTAAAATACCCCCTGAGCGCCCGATTAATCGTTTTTTCCCGCTTAATCGGGCGCTCAGACCCATTTTTTTAAGAAAATTGCTGCAAGCCTGTAACATTAAGTAATTTTTGAAAGTAAAATAATTATTGACTGTAATATATTAAACTTATATACAATACATGTTCTATGATAAGCCTTAGTTAATTTAATATGCATACTTTGTATGTAAGCCATAGTAATTGGGTACTGCTGTATATCCAAGTAAATTACATGTAACTAATCATGATATAGATTTTAGAATGCATACTTTGGTTAAATGTACTGTTGTAATTTATGATCAAGTGATGATATATAAATGTAGCAATAAGTTAGTAAGGTATCAATGATAAGTCTGCTGTAATGTAATGCAAAATAGTTATTGTATCATGTATATATAGTTAATACTTTTTTGTTTTATAGTTGTATAGGGTGTTTTATGTGTGACAAGTCTATTGTTCAATAGTTTAGCTATAATCATTGTTTTATAGTTGTGTTATAAAGTATTTGGGTGTTTAGTATTGTTATTAAGGGTGTTTAGATATGTATAAAGGTTTCAAAAAGTATAGTATATATATGCATACATGTGCATTTTTTTTATAAAATTGTATAGAAAATCAAAACCCGTTTTTTCAAAAATCGGCCGCTTACCGCTTAACCAGTTACAAGGTGTTGTCCGCACGCTTACCGCTTAACGCTTTTTAAAACATTGGTCAACACCGCGGAGTTACACGAAATGCGCATCTTTCTAGATAAATTGACTGTGCGATGTTGAATGCCGCAAGTGGACATCTTGACACTGTGAAAATTTGCAATCCACCATCCAAGAATGTTTCCAGATCATGATTACCACCACCAACACTCGACCTCGACCATATTGTGCTTCATATAGTCTCCTCTGCAACTGTGTCGACGATGACAAAGCCAAACCAAAACGTCATTCAGTGTCGTAATCAGACACTGAAAATGCAATTGACTAATTTCTAGGTCATCATGCCACTCCGGACAAACTACGTAGGCAAAGACATGTGCATCCGCTCTCATAGATCATACCAACACTAAGTCACAAACATAATCAAATAGGAGCAGCGTGCAAAACTCCAACAAGATGGCAGCCATCATCAATGATGCAATCGTGGACGATGCATATTAGGAGGTATTTTTCCTTGCTAATAAGCTCGACCATGATGCCTATGATAATATGCATGGAAAAAAAAGCTCGCCTTGAGGCTCTCGAGGCTTACGCCTTGAGTCTCTCGAGGCTTACGCCTCGAGGCGAGGCTATCCCATTTGTGCCTCGAGGCTTACACCTCGATGTCCTGGATTGAGGATTACGCCTCACAATGTCTGAGGCTCGCCTCAAAGCATTGAGGCTTAGCTTAGGCGCAAGCCTCAATTCTGGATGATATTGTATTATGTTATCCACCAAATTTTCTACTAATAAGATTTCTAAAAACTCTTTTTCTAGAAAATAATATACAGAGTTGTTGTAGTTATTTATAATTATTTTATTACGAAATTTATAATTATCATTCTCTGAGTGACATCTTTCAATCTTCAGTGATCTATCTATCTTTCTTTGCTACCTTCTTATTCACCATGTCGGTTAATTTCAACTCATTGTTAACTTATTTTGGATCCTTGTTCCTACTAATTAAATTCTATCTCCCTTGCTTTTTCATTGTTAATTACATATTATGATTAATTGATATCTTATTATTTCTACACATATTCTTCAACATTTCGGTGGTCTTTAATTTCTTTGTCCTTATTAAGTTTCATAAATATTTTCTATTTCATTTTAGTTTTGTTTGTAACTTTGTATATACATATTTATGCTACACACATGCATATTCATAAAATATATCTGAACATATATCATTATATATAAATATGTATATACATGTATAATTTTATTTATTAAGACCGCTTCATACATATCTTGAGGTTTACGCCTCGTCTCACTAAGACAAAAACGCCTTGTTACACCTCGCACTTTTTATAACCTTGATAATATGTTATTGTCTCATTCCACAATTTTGATGATGGATCAATCGGTTATTAAAGAACCTCCACCGTGGCAACATGGACAAGGGTCCTAGATCGCCCACCGAAGAGTTCTCAACTTTTAGAGAAGAGGGGAAATGATGTAGAAGAAACTACATTGACACAAATTAGAGCATAATTAGAGTAAATTAGGGGGGGGGGGGGGTTGTTACAAAATTCAGACTTTATGTAATTTAAAAAAATATATAGATAAAATACGCAAAAAATAATTACGACAAAATAATATTTTATTTGTATCCATATTAGTGTTTGTTACACTAAACCTAAGTGAAATATTAATAATAACAAATACATACCAGTTATTCTAATATTAGTACTAATGATCTAAAAAGATATTTATCATAGCTATTAAGGTAGATTTGGGACTGTCAAGCTTACTTTACTCGATGGAAGCCCACAAAAGGCCCTTTGGATCTGTCAAAATTCAAAGCCCGTAAAAGGTGACTCTTCACATGAAATCATTTAGTTGCCATCAAGCTTTTTCATTTTGATAACTTAAATCAGGAGATCTATCTTAAACAGAAAGCACAATCACAAAAGTTGCAGTTGTGAACATTCCTGAATTTACATTTACTAGGCGGACCATCCGTTCAAAGCACTCTATCCAAACTAAAGAATACTCTTGCCCGGTTTTGGGGATTCCATTTAATTCCTAATTCTCCAGCCGACATCTTTTGTTTTTATATAAACAATTTTTTCGTCCTTTTCTATTTAGCCTTTTTGTTGGTTTAGAGATAGATGGGAAGGGGAGAACTGCAGATTGCATATGTAAATCTGTCATGGATGTGTATTTTGGGATGCAAAAAAAAATTTAGGGTAAATGTATGGACAAATGGAGAAACATGGGTTGGAAATGGAGAATTGAAGAAAAATACTTACCTTGATCTAGGAGAATTTGAGCTCCAAATAGTGAAACAACCTATGAATCTAATCCCCCTTTTCTCCTCTTTAAATACCAGCACCAGCACCAGGGCTCGCAATTGTCGAAAATTGTCAAAATTTCCATCAAAAATTATGTGGCTTCCATGGTTTCCTACACTACAGTGCTGAGATTTGCATGAAAACCTTGAAATTTATCAAAATTGGTGAGATGAGGGAAAAATCAGAGAATTTTAATAAATTATCTTTCCGGTAGCAGATCCCACTGAAATCGAAATGTTTTTTCTCAAAATGTGGATAATTTTAATAATGACGGCTACATTCCCCATTTAAATGATACCCGCCAAATGCATGTGTCGCACGATCAGTCACTAGATGCGGCCCTGCCTCCATCAAAGTATGCCCCTCATTGTACCATCTACATCAACTATGCCTTCACCATAAAAAACGACGCAAGAGCAGCGGCTCACAGCATCCCTGGATCCAGCCAGGTAGTCAATCTCCTGCTCCCCCCTCCTCATATGCTATGTTTTACATTATTTTTTTGTTTGCGCATGCACCCTTGTTCCACCGTCCAAGCTTATTCTGCCAAGGTATTTGTGACCGCGATGGCTCCTTCTGTTTTACAGTAAATTAACTCCCACCCCTTTATTCTTTCCCTCTTTCATCCTAACCCCCCCCCCCTCTCACAGCCTACACGACTACATGGAACCACAAACTGCTCCTTCTATAGCCCACCTATTATTCTTTTTATTGTCTTTTTTCATCCTTATAACATATTTCTAGATTAGCTCTTAAACTTTAATTTGTGTGAAGCTCATACAGCAACTACAGTCAGAAAACTAATTTTTAGTTTGTTGACAGCTATATTTTCATCACAACCATTATTTATTGCAAATGACTAGCCTGCAAACCAGCCAGCACAATCTCAGAAATTCGGGGAATGAATGAATCACATATAAATATACTCACCGGGTTGCCATTAATGAGATCTATGTCCAAACGTATGGATTAGTGTAATATACAGTGAAATGAAAAACGTTCTGAGCGGCCGCTTAATCGGCTCAGCAGCCCAGCCGTTTAAAATACCCCGAGCGCCTGATTAATCGTTTTCAAAAAAACGGGCATTTTTTTCCCGCTTAATCAGCCGCTTAATCGGCCGCTCAGACCCGTTTTTTTAAGAAAACTGCTGCAAGCCTGTAACATTAAGTAATTTTTGAAAGTAAAATAATTATTGACTGTAATATATTAAACTTATATACAATACATGTCCTATGATAAGCCTTAGTTAATTTCATATGCATACTTTGTATGTAAGCCATAGTAATCGGGTACTGCTGTATATCCAAGTAAATTACATGTAACTAATCATGATACAGATTTTAGAATGCATACTTTGGTTAAATGTACTGCTGTAATTTATGATCAAGTGATGATATGTAAATGTAGCAATAAGTTAGTAAGGTATCAATGATAAGTCTGCTGTAATGTGATGCAAAATAGTTATTGTATGATGTATATATACTTAATACTTTTTTGTTTTATAGTTGTATAGGGTGTTTTATGTGTGACAAGTCTATTGTTCAATAGTTTAGCTATAATCATTGTTTTATAGTTGTGTTATAAACTATTTGGGTGTTTAGTATTTTTATTTAGGGTGTTTAGATATGTATAAAGGTTCCAAAAAGTATAGTATATATATGCATACATGCGCATTTTTTTTATAAAATTGTATAGAAAATCAAAACCCATTTTTTCAAAAGTCGGCCGATTAATCGGCCGCTTACCGCTTAACCAGTTACAAGGTGCTGTCCGCACGCTTACCGCTTAACGTTTTTTAAAACATTGGTAATATATTACATATATTTTAGATTATTGAATAGTTAACTGCCCCCCCCCATATTATGAGATTCTATAAACTTGTCATACTTTCTACAGTTACTGAGATCTATAATTGATCAGCTAAAACATATTAGCACACCGATACTTGTGTTTTAAGGTATTACATATTAGTTCTCAAGCATACAGCTTACAGGCCAGATGTTTCACTGCTGGCTGCTGCTTTTTTCATTATGTTTATTTATTTGTTTACCCCTACTGCAATTCTTATCCATACTCCTTTTTATTTTGGGTTGGGTAGTATATATGAGATTGCTGGTGCTGCGTTATAACTAAGTTCATTTAACTGTTTAACCCTACTTCGTCAGTTCTCATCTCTACTTCTTTTCATTTATTGGGTTGGGCAATATTCACATGATTGCCGGCTTTCATATCTTGCTTATTTTGGGCTAATTGCAAGCATTCTTTATTCATCTCATAGCAAATGTTTATTTAGTAATGATGCTTTTATTCTTGTGTTGCTATGCATTCATCCCTGTTTGTTGTTTATTTGTTCATCTGGTTGCAAGTGTTACATCAATAAATTTCTTTTTATGATGTGGTTGTAGAGTGGACCCCTTTGACACTAAACCAAGTGAACTGATCCCAGTTATGAAAATGGAGCGGGTATCATAACAGCAGGATATGGCATGATCAGTATTCAGTGATGGTAAATATTCCTAACAGAAAGGCTAAGTCGACTAATCATGGGTGGAGATAACGGAATCTGACCCGTGCCTTCTGATAAGAACAGGGTTCGATGTGGTGTTGTGGCCACATCGGTAATGCAGAGATCAAAGGTTCAAAAAACAACTAACTGATGAAGGATGTAATGATGTCAAGTGGAACAACAGTCTTTGAGAGTAGACAAGAAATTCTTGATCATGTGGAACAGAACAGGAGTAAAACGCCTAGTCAGAGTGATGATTTGCCTCTCTTTCTAGTGGTATGAACATGAAATTCTTGATCCATGGGGCCTTTCAAGTGCATGGCACACAACTTAATGAACATGATCATAGCGTCAAGAATATTGGTTGGCCTTCAGATTGTGGCGGAGGTGTGACTTCTAAGAATCAAGGGGTTACTGAACAAGACCCCATGGATGCACAGATGGCTCCTCTACCACATGAAGTGGTAGCACTTAGAAAGACCATTGACACTACCTTCCGGGAGAATGTTGCAGCTAGAGCTGATGAGGAGATCGCATGGTAGTTTTATCAAGTGGGCATTCCTTTTAATGCAGCAAAAAACACTCGGTATGAGATCATGGTGGAGGCAACTGCTCAGTGGACAGAGGTTATATGCCACCGAAATACAACGCCTTGAGGGTTAGATTGTTGGATGAAGAGTATACACTCACATGTGACTTGCAGCCAGATCATATTTTAGTATGGAAAAAATATGGTTGGACCCTATGAAGCACGGATACTCCAAAACAGGTAACGTACCCATATCCAATACTTATCCGATATCAATACTCCGTCGATACTCCTGGATACGTATCAGATACTCCTAATCCATATCCATGCCGTATCCAATCAGTAAAAACTATAAAAAAAAATGGGTATGACATTGGTTGATTAGCGTTGGACACCAGTCCATGTCTCAACCCTCTCTGCTAAGTAGTAGCTTGCAGCAAGGTTGTCACTGTTGCTTCCTTGAAGTAGTTCAAGGTTAGTCATCATTCCTCTTGCGAAATGTCAATCTTCCTTCTCTTTATTGTTTGTACCTCCTCTGTTTTTTAGGATTTGACTTTTTAAAGAACTTCCATATATAATCTGGATTTTTGCTTGTTCTTTATAGCAAACCAATTCATTCACCTTTACATGGTACTTGCGGATGTTTTCCCTGCTAAGGTGCAAGTTTCATGCACGTTGATGTCCTCCATATTCTATGAAAGGCTTCAATTTAGTATTGTTGGGTTAACATGCCTCTTGTTTTGGTGACTGAATCCATTGTGATTTATTCTGGATTTCTATCTAGAGAATATCTATTTCATCTCCTTTGAAGATAATCATTGCATCCCCATCCTTCTGTCCCCCCCTATGAAGCACCGATACTCCAAAATAGGTGTCCTACCAGTACCGAACACATATCTGATACTAATACTCCCTAGATACTCTCTAATACATACCAAATACTTCTTAAGTCGTATTTCTTTTTTTATTAGCAGGATATGACCTCAATGCAGCCAGGATACAACCATGGTTGTCAAGGCGGCTAGGCGGTCAGCATTTCCCAAGGGGCGCCTAGCCCGCCTAGGCGCTTAGGCGGGCGCCTAGGCTGTTCTGGGCGTTTTTTATATTTTGTATCTTTTTCAGTATGTTAATTTGATTCTTATTATACATATATACTACATATAATACCATATAGGAAACATAAAAAGAGGGCAGAATGAGGTTATGACAACAGTAATAGGAGATGGGAATAGGAAGAAAAAGGGGAAGTAATATCAACAAGCCTGCAACAACAATTGGAGCAGGAGACTTAGAAAAGAAAGCAGGGAAAAAGGGTGATGTAAAAGAGGAAAGTAGAAAGTACCACATCATCAACGTTACGAAGCATAGGTGATGTAAAAGAGGATTTGAAGAAAACAGAATAAAAAAAAACACAGCAGTAGTAGGATTTCGGAGTAGGAGGGGATATAGGAGGAATAACTCAAAAAAAAAAAACGCAGCAGCAGTAGGATTAAGGACTAAAATGCAGGAGAAAGGATAAAAAAAAGAAAAGAAAAAGAAGCAAGAACAACAAACATATGAGGAAGTGATTTTATGACTTACCAATTTGGCCCAAATCAAACATGTTTTCCCTAATTTTCCAAAATTTGGCCTGATTTTGCCTAAATCAGACCGATTTCAGCCATAAATTGACTCAAGCTAATCTAATTCGACCAAATCCAGACTTGATTCATGCTAATTTATCCTTTAAATGACTTAATTTAGGCTTAAAAGGCCTTAGACACCCATATAATGCACATACTGGGCTGGGCGCCTAGTTTGGGCAGCCTTGCCTAGCGCCTAGGACGCCTAGGCGCGCCTAGGCGCCGCCTAGGCGGGCGCCTTGACAACACTGGATACAACCAACCCATTTAGCAGCCAAGAGAGCACCCCACTCGTGTGATCCCTCAAAATCCCAAAATCAAGTGACTTCCAACTCCAGACTTCCCCTATTGTATTGTGATTTGAGAATGAAATCGGTATTTTCTGTTAAAATTTTAAAATAAACATTAAAAAATTGTTGTATCCACGTTGTGCTCGTATCTTATATTTTCAAAAAGTTTCGTATCCCTGTACCGTACACGTATCCGTACCTGTATCCATTTTTGTATCTGCATTCGTGCTTCATAGTAGCTACCAATACATGAGAGCAGATAGTTTGGTAGCAGATATGACACAACTCACTTTACAACACAACATTACATGATACATGAAATGTAAAAGGTTTAGAATATGATATTATCATGTCTTTTTGTAACTTATGTCTCACATTAGTATGAATGAAAGACCCCTTTTATATCATTGTTTGATATTATGGTATTGGTTTCCATTTTCTTTAGAATATTGTGATTTTTTAATGAAATTTGATCGTCTTCATCCATTTTTAAAATAAATATATTGGTTATTTTAAAAATATTAAAATAAATATGAAAATTGCGGTATCCATGACATACCCATATCCTATATTTTCGAAAATTGTCGTATCCCCATATCCGATACGTATCCGTATTCGTGTTTCCTAGGTTGGACCCTTGTGTCTGATGGTTATTGGATTGGCAAGGAAGGTTCTCATCAATTTCCACATCAACTCACCAAATAAGACCTTTTTTGTTGATGTATGAGAACGCAAGTATACTGGTGACTTTCTTTTGAGATACTGAGGCAATCGATAACATAGTGGTGACTGACAAAGCATCAAATTTTGTTTTGCTTGAAGTGGCCCCATATAATTTAGACTCTGTGCAGCGCACTATATGGACCTCATACTAGAGGATATTGCAAACTTGCCCCACTACGCATGTGTGATTTAAAAAGCAAGCTAAGTATACACAGTTGCATCATTCATTACTGTAGTTTTCAGAAGGGAAGGAGTTGTCTTGAGGTGCAGTTATATGATTCACCATAGCTTTCTTGATAGTACAGAGTTTGCACAACTCAAGAAATGGTATTTCTCAATTGTTTTTTTCTGAGCTGTGGAGGAATAGCATTTGGACATGAACATGTGTGGGGAAGGGGATTGTTCAAATTGCTGTGACACAAGTTTTATGAGACAATTGATTCATACTAGAGGGCTCCACACTCACTATTATGATGGCAGTTACATATTCAAAAAAAAATCAAAGATAACTTTTGGGACTATGAAAGAGAGTATTGGTCCAACTCCCAACATTATGAAGTCTCGCTATGATGGACATATTTGGCTACTAATTTGCATAGTTTTTCTTTCTTCCTCAATTCTGATGGGTTTTTACTAACCGATACATATGAGGTTGATAAAGTAGTTGAGATTGAGTTATATCTAGTGTCATGATGTGTTTGGCAAGGATGTTGTTATTTTCCGTATATCATACAAGCAAGCATGTAAGTAATATCATTCTTTTTGTGTTTCAATTTACAAGTGTAGAGCTATATGCATGTATAATTTAATGATTACGTGTTGATCTTCGCTTGACAATTTTGTATCGTAGGATGGTGGGGGATATATGGCGTCAAGACTCCCACGTTGAAGAGGATACATCTACGCGTCCTAAGTCTTCGTTGTACCGCCTCCAGTTGTGAACCAAATTGGAGTACTTTTGAATTTGTAAGTATATTATGTGAATAAGGGATTGGTGAATTTCATAAATTATTACATATTTATCAAAACTTTAATTAAATTGTATGTATGCGTAGACTCACGCAAAGAGAAGATAGTAGTTGTTACAAAAGCGAAAAGATGAATTGCTATATAGTCAATACGACCCCAGACTAGCTGAGCACCGCAAAAAAGCCATGGACAATAGTTATTTTGATCCATTGCATTAGAGAAAAATGAATTGGGGAAGTGAGTGGATGACATGTATTCTTGATGATGCCATGGTGTCTTACCTGAAAACTTTGTAGAAGAGGCAATGGGTGTTGAAGATGACAACAGACCTCAGAGAAAGGGTTGCAGGTACTCATTGCATTAGAGAAAAATGAATTGGGGAAGTGAGTGGATGACATGTATTCTTGATGATGCCATGGTGTCTTACCTGAAAACTTTGTAGAAGAGGCAATGGGTGTTGAAGATGACAACAGACCTAAGAGAAAGGGTTGCAGGTACTTCTCAAGCTAATGAAGAAGTGGAACTATAAAGCTTGCCACATATTCTTGTAAGGGAAATGATTCATAGGCTTCTGCGTCCATACCATAAAAGGCAAAGACACCAAAGAAGGGTTAGGTGATGGTGTCGATAGCAGATATAGGAGGAAAGAAAGACGAGAATGATGTTGATGATGAGCATAATGATAATGGTGTAGAGGAAGATGATGAAGATGACACAGATATTGATGACAATGATATTCATGATTCCGGAGATGTAGCTGCCAAGTCGGTTGTTTTCTTGATAGTGAAGTCTGTCTTACTTCATTACTTATAGACTCTCAGTTATAGTATTTTGCCCATATTCTGATCATGCTTATGATATTTTTGATGCAAACTGTTGAACAATTAATTGTTACCCCTTAAAGAGTAATTTTAACACTGCTATATGGTTTGACTCCTTTGCTGCAAGTTGAAGATTGCTGGCCAATTCTGTACCGCCTCGCCTTCTTTTATTGTTTTACAAACTTGATTATTGTTTGCTTGAATAACAAGATTCATCTTTACTACTACAAAATTCATTGAAATCGCCTAGGCACCACTTGGTCAGACCCATAGCCTAGCCACCTTAACAACTTAGTGTGAAGCACACAATTCCCAAATATACTGCAACTATAAACCCCAACAAAAAATGTATGCCAACTAAGGATACACGTGTATACTTTTATTTGGCTGACAAACATGTTACAAAAGATTTGAAACTTACGCCAATGGTAATGGACACTGACATGTGGAAAAGGGTGTTTAGGAAACCTGGAGTAAGTTCAGGAATAAAACGTCAACACAAATTAAGCAAAAAAACAGTGGTTTGATATGAAACAATCAAATGACATGTAAACCACAATTTTTGCTGAATACTAAAGTAAAATTCACAATTACTTAATATCTATGGTATTCTAAATCTACATAAATCATAGTAATGATAGATGTTGGATTAACGAAAACAATGGTTTATTTCAACAAAATTGGAATTGCGAAGGGGGTGGGATGGGAGAGGTGAAATGTTGCTAGATATTCTATAGACTTGTCATTATATATTAGAGGACCAATTCTACTACTTTTTCAACTTGAAAAAAGAAACAATTACATTATTAAAGCTCAAGAACAGCTTCCTACCAAGTCTCTCCAAGCCTTCATTGTGTGTAGCAGCAGCAACATACTTGTCTCGACAAGTCTTGAACTAAGCTGGGCTGTTATTGTTGACAACTAGGATGAGGTCATTGAAATCGGTTGCCAATCAAGTGACAGGATGGAGCCTAGAAGTTCACCAAGTTTGTCGTAAACATCTACTAACATAACCATCATGTATGATTAATCGCCAAAAGTCAAGGAGGGTGAGTGCAATAGAGAGCATTGAATTAAAGATTGAGCACAGATGGAAGGATGAATGAGGAGGAAGCAAGGACAGACATAGGAACAGAGAATTGATGGATGAGGAGGGAGCAAGGATGGAGTTAAGATTGGAGGAGAGGTAGGACTAACCCTTCGAAATGTAAGAGCTAAAATCTGGTTTGGCTGGGGTAGACCTAGGATAAGAGTTGTGCATAAATACACAGGGCTATGGCTATTGAACAGGCTCACTCTTCGGTTAGGCTTTGCTCTCAACTCCTTCGAATAGACTCAGAGTTGCTCAGGATTCGGAGGCAAGTTGGGGTATAGAGTTGCTATCGCGGTGGGGAGGTCATGTAATCCACTAGCTCAGGAAGATGAGCTTGTCGAGTTTCTAGTTTGAGTAGGAATTCAATAGGAATCTAATTTCCTCCCTGTGAGGGAGATTCTTTCTTGCTACGAAAGTTGAATATTGTGCCATGGCTTCCCTTGCATCGGACTGGATCCAGTCTCTCCTTTCTGATCCCACTTGTTTCTTCCTTCTCCTAGAAGCGGGGCAAATCAAAGACGAGGGGTAGATCAGTATTAGAAAGATCATACGACATTCTCATTCCCAAGGAACTAAGCGCAAGGCATCTCTTATATAACCGGATTTCTCGCATCAATCCTCCAAGAGGGATTTTGTACAACCTGGCACTCTCACTCGTTCATTTCGGAGATCTTTCCTGATGGTCGGAATCTGCTTCATCTGTCATTTTCATTTTGTAGCCCTCTTCCTAAACAGGACGAGCTGTGATGTAGGGACACGTAGTTTGGTCTATGATTCCACACAAAAATCAAATAAGGAAGATAGATATGCCAAAAAGACATGGGAGACATACTTCACTCTATGGAAGAAGGGCAAACGCTTCTCCATTTGAGGGGTACCAGTCAATAGAAGGGTTAAGTCATGCCCAAAACACTTTTTCCAATTTAATACCAATCGAGAATACACAATAAAAAATAGACTAAGTCAACTTACCCCTAAATTGCATGTTTATGAAATCAATCATTATAAGATTCCATTCATAGGCTTCGTAGGGTTGTCTTTTATAAGTATTCTTAGTATGGCATTGATTCACGCCTGCACTAACATTTGGATATTGCCTCAAATAACTTTTTCCAATTTTATACCAACCAAAGAATCAAAAAATAAAAGAATAGACAGAGTCACATCACCCTTAAATTGCATGTATATGAGATGAACCATTGTTTTTTGCAAAATAATCATCAAAATAAGGGTCAAGAACATTTTCTTGGAGCGGTAGACACGTTAAATTTATCAAAAAATATACATTGAAAAAAAAATTGCAGGCAAAAGGATATTGCTTTCGACGACCCGTTTCACTTGCACGATCACGAAGATGGCTAAGACGTAGCTTCTCTGTCTCTAACCACTGCAAGAAATAATTAAGTGTATGACCATAAGAGATGGAAGTCAAACATAAATAATAAATATGGTGAGTTTTTAGAAGATAATTCACTCAAAAACAGTTCCAAACACAGCACAAAATTCAAACAAATTAACAATGATTTTGGTTTGAGCACATAAATACATCAATCACCAACTTGAAGTTGATCTTCCAGTTCAAAATTTACTCAAAGTTACTCATAGGTGTGATCCAAGGAGAATCCTAATAGTGTGAGAGCATGGGAGCCTTTCGAATAACACCAAAATGAGGATGTGCTTGCTAAATCCAACTATAATATTGGGAGAACACCATTCATTTACCTTAAACCAAAAAAATCTTCCTGATTAGGCACTATTTACTTGTCCATCTATACTACACTACCTACACTACACTATATATATATATATATATATATATATATATATATATATATATAGAGAGAGAGAGAGAGAGAGAGTCAGGCTAGTGTACACTCAAGTGTACCGGAGGCACCGTACACCTCAGTCATTTTTTAAGATACAATAATTTTTTGAAAAATCTAAACCGTTGTTCTTCTTAATTATCATAAGAACATACTATATAATAAATTTTAGCTCATTTGGACACTTATAGGTCGTGCATCTAAAGGAGGCAAAAATCATGCATTTCAAATTAGTTTTGTGTGTCGATTATGTTGTCCTTCGATGAGTGACTTACACTCATCCAAATGAGTTCAAATTTTGTATGTGGCCTATTATTATTGTAACCATGAAGATCAATGGATTAGATTTTAGAAAAACATGGTCTAGATAGACAAACACCATTGGGGGGTACGGCGTGATCTGTACACTCGAGTGTATATATATATATATATATATATATATATATATATATATATATATATATATATATATATATATATATCCACGGACCACTAAACATTCTATACGGGACGGTTAAAAAAGTTTTCAATTGCTAACAAAGTTCTATGGGGCCAATGTCATGGAACTTCGTAGGTGACTAAATGTAATGATAAGACTTTCAATCTCTAAGGTTGGATCATAACAAATAGATCACAAGAAAAAATAATAATAAAATGGGTCTCATGCTCCCATTGTCATAGGGCTCTCACGTGATTACTCCACTATACCTACGTATATAACTATGTATATTGTAAACAAGGGAGAAATATTTATGAAATTGGCATTGCCATAGGCTAATCGTGTGATTACTCCACTTTACCTACTATATAACTATGTATATTGTAAACAAGGGAGAGATATGTATGAAATTGATACAACATATATCTATCAGGAGGTGATATGAACTCAATTGATGTATTTTGCATTGATTAGCCGACGTCAGGCCGTCAAGGTATCCAGCCTTTGCGCCTTAACAAGTACAGCTTCCACACATGCACATAGACTCTCTGTGAATGTGGGGTATTCAGAAAAACCTTCTCTTGGGGCTCCCGTATATGTTATCTATTACACTTGAATGGTTTTTTTCATTCTGATGGATTTTTGTAAATATTTGGCAACCAGCAGCAAATGTTTGTTACTCCTCTCACATTCTTCACCCAACCTTTCTCTGAGCAGAATGAGCAGAGAAAAGAAGGCAGTGATTTAAAAACTGAGAAGTGGGGCAGGGTTGAAGAGGATCATGGATCGATGCCACTTCAACGAGGATAGGATGTGGGGAGAAGAATAGGGACAGACATTGAGGGGTGGATGGCTTTTCTCCAGTGTTTTAAAAAGCGTCCTAGGCGGCCGTTTAAGCGCCAACAGGTGCTGTCCGCCTAAAAACACCCTTAAGCACCGCTTAAGAAAATTTGATAAAAGCGGATGCTTTTTGCTCGCTTAACCCGCTTTTTGCCCGCATTTTTTTTTAAAACGGATGTAAGCATATAACATTAAGTACATTATATGCCCAATTAGTATTGACTATAATATATTAAACTAGCATACATTAGATGTTCTATGATATACCTAGTTCTAATTTAGAATGCATACTTTGTATGTAAGCTGTAATGATATGGTATTTTTGTGATGTATCCAAGTAAATTATAGGTAACTATTATCTAATTTAGAATGCATACTTTGATTAAATGTACTGCTGTAATGTATGACTGTAAGCTAGCTATGTTTACTGTTTAGCTATGTAAACATGTGATACAAAATTGTTGTTACATCTTGTACATACTTATTATTTTATGTGTAGGGTGCTTTATCTATGACAAGTATATTGTTTACTATATTGTATAGATACAATCATCGTTGTATAATTGTGTTATAAACTATTTGGATGTTTTATATTGTCTTGTACAATGTTTAGATATGTATAGAAATTTCAAAAATATATTATTTATATACATAAGTATGTAATTTTGCATAAAAGTTTATAAAAATTGGAAACCCGCTTTTCTAAAAAGCACCCGCTTAATCGCCCGCCTGGCGATTAATCGGCTACAAGGTCCCGTCCACATGCTTCCCGCTTTTTAAAACCTTGCTTTTCCTCTTTCTATTAATCTAGCATTTCTTGACAGTGTTTTGTGTGTGTGTTTTGTTTGTTTGTTTGGGGGGGGATACAATTTTGAAGCATTTTTTAACTAGAAAAACACAACGTTTGAATCAAGTATTTCTTTCAAAAAAATGCTTAACGTGAGACAGAGCCAGACATTGACTCAAATCCATTTAGTATGTTGGCCTGTTGGGTCTTATGAAATTTCTTTAAAAAAAGAAGCAAGTTACTTTCTGTTGTGGATGAGATACAAGTTCCCTTATGATAACATAGAGATCTAATTCAAAACACAGACCCACCCACTAGCTATATTAACTACATATACCGGAAAAAATTGGAACTTTTTATAGCTTGTGCTACTTACATCGTTCACTTTGATAGCCTGCAGAGCCATGGCCTTCTCTTGTAATTCTCCCTGTAAAACAAACACAGAATAAAGATACATTCTAAACATAGAGCGGTGGGTATTCTGGATTGCACCCTGCAAACCTGTCATGCAAGGATCACTACCCACCAAAAAAATACCAATCTAAAAAACCAACATTTTCACAGGAATCAGGGTGAAAGAGAAAATCAAAGAATGAGGCCACAGGGGAGCTCCAGGATAAAATCGTGATACTCTAGGTAAGAACCATGAAAGATGAAAATACCACTGTCATTCGAGGGATGAAACCAATCTTTATGCTTTGGCGCAATCTTTTGCACTCCTCCTAAGACCAACAGGAGCAAAGAAAGTATTAGGTATAACGTAATTGTGACCAAAACAAAAAATTTCAAGAAAATAAGATGACAACTGATTCAATTCCAATGGGTACGCAAGAGCAAACATGATGAATATTGATGGGCAGACTGTACTCGAACGATTTAGCTGATGTAGCCTTAAATGACTTTGAATAATAAAGCCTGACCGGTTTACCCCCGAAAAAATGAATGGAAATGGAAATTTCAGGAATCTTGGACAAAGCTTCCAAGATGTTCAGATGCAAACTTAAATTTAAGTTTGGCACTAATTTAGTAGTGAAATGGTATGCTTTCAGGAAGACTGATGGAACACATTATTTTTTTATAAATATCTTTCCTGCATGTAGTGTACAACTGTTTGTATTTTTCTTATTTGTTATTTACTGTTATATTTGTGTTTTACCTTCAGTCCTATATTACTGGGACATCTTGTTCCATAGTCTCTCCATCATATTTAAGGGGAGGCATATTGTACGTTTCTACTCATCTGAATATAGCCTTTTTTATTTTCCTGGTATCAGAACAGTATAATCCCCAAAGCCGGCGCTAACCTTGCTTCCCTCCCCACCACCCCTCCATGTGCTGCCAACCCTCCCTGCTTTCTTCTCCTCTCCCGGATCCCCCATAGCCAGCCCTAAGCCCTGCTGTCCCAGCCGCCAACACTCCAGCCACCTCCTGATGTCGCCGCCTCCTCCCTTACCCCCTATTGTCACCTCCTCCTCCCTGAGCCCCTATTGCCATAGCCACCATCTTCCCTAGCCTTTGCTGCCACCGCCGTCCCCACCCCTATCCTCTGCTGTCGCCCCCCCCACTCCTTCCCCTGCTGTCGCCGCCGTCTCCTGCCTTTCTCCCTGTTGCTGCTGCCCCGTTGCCTTCCACCCTCCACCCTCCTTGTTGTTGTAGCCCTAATTCTTCTTTCTTTCCTTGTTTTTGTTGTCTAACTACCCTGGTTGAACTCCATTCATGCTGCTGCCCCAAGCACCGTGTATCCCCTCTTCTAGCCTCTACTCCTACCAAAAAGTTGTCTTTTTTTTCTACTAAGGGTTTGACCCCCTTCCCTACATGTCACATGTCTGTCTAAGTGATATTGTGAACGTCTCCTTTTGTTTGCTGCCCATGATATGGGCTCCTTCCTCTGCTTCCGCTATGCGTCTAAACATGTGTCCTGTCTGTCTGCCTCTGATATATGACAGTATAGATCACGCGCTTGTCCTCTATCCCCGGCTGCTGCTCTCATGGTTTTTTCGATGGAGATTTCTCATCACCAAGTAATCTTTGTGGGACTGACTATAAAAAATTATGCAACTGGCATATGTGCCTCAAAATCCATGCCTACCCCCAAGATACAGCTTTGCATCTGACCAATGTTGCTCCTGTTGTACTGAATGCTAAGGCAGACACCACGTCAAAAGCGCTTATGCCACCTAGAAAGATGATTCACTTGTCAAAAGTTGGATTCTCAACAGTGTTAAGCCACATATCAATTCAACATGCATCCATTTGGACTCTGCCAAAGCAAAGTGGTAGCATCTGGCTACTGTTTATGCCACTGTTTCAAAAAGCGGTCCTGTGTAGTGCATATCCAGCCGCACATGCAGTTCAGCCAACTGACTACACCGCATATGCATAATCAGCCCAATATGCGGCCATGAGCATATGCGGCCCTATGTTGGGCATATGCCGTCGCTTTTTGAATGGAATTTTTGCATACATGTTTTTTTCTTATAATTTGATTTAAATTAATTTAAACTTCTTACTCACCCACACACCCACACGTACACATGTATATATATGTATATCTATTAATAGATTTCCATATCTATATATATAAATATATATACATATGTATGCATACATATATATGTATATATATTAACAAATACACCATGGTCTACATACAGATATAAATGCATTTTTATATATATGGGCATGCATATATGATATATATCAACATCTACGTACACACATTTACACATGTATGCTCATACAGTTAATACATTTATATGTCAATATGTATATTAGCATATAATACACACACACATTTCAAATATGCTACGAATGTGTACACATATATAAATATTCAATATATCATTAATTTATATTTGTATCACACTTATAGATATAATTTTGTGTTCTACAAATTAGATATATGTTTTGTATGCTTAATAAATACTTTTATGCTATATATGAATAATTTATTTAAAAATCCAAAACTGCATATACGCATACCACATATACTTTATCCGGTACCCTCTTCGCCCGTACACCGCATACCGCCTTTTTAAAACCATGGTACATGCACACAAGAAGAATCCTAAGTGTGCTTATGAGACCTATCAAAACTTTACGAAACGCAAGTTGTTATGTGGCATTGACTTAGAAGATCATTATGCATCCTTCAAATCCTTCTATGAGGAGCTTGAGGAGCATCATCCACTGTTTACAACTCTACATACTCTGCACTTTACAAAAGCAACAGCAAAAATCCAATTTATTCAGTTCCTATGCAGTATTCCCAAGGAAGAAAATGTCCGATTTGACGCCGTTTCGGTAGCCGCAGAAACAGAAATTTCGACAAATTTCGATGGAAATTTCAACAGATGCATTCTTGGTGTTTCGACGACCAAATGATCGAATTATTTAACGAAATTTTACCAAAACAATCTACCAGTGTAGATCGCAGAAACAGAAATTTCGACAAATTTCGATGGAAATTTCAACAGATGCATTCTTGGTGTTTCGACGACCAAATGATCGAATTATTTAACGAAATTTTACCAGAACAATCTACCAGTGTAGATCTACTCAAATATGCAATAATATTTCATATTGGGTACGTGAGGGGGTGAGGCTCCTCATGTGTGAGTGAAGGAAGCTGAACAATTTCGATGGGCATTTAGATGGAGATTTTGAGGTCAATTGAATGGTGAAATGAATGAATTAAGTCATCATAGTTTGCAAGCACAATTTATAGACTTAAAGACAAATTTATGGAAACATAGCATGATCTAGGATGGTAGGACCTCTCAGTAGGAAGAGAGGACGTAGTACATAAACAATGTTGCAGTGATATGTGAGTGAGTATTGAGGAAGCATGAGACAACTATGGTTTATGCATCTAGTTGAACCATGAAGGTTGTCATCCTCCTTGTTGATTATACCTATCAACATATTGGCTCCTGATTATTTTGTTTTATACAAGCATAGATGTGTCTCAATGTTAATCTCCATATGCTTACAAGTGTTAAAATGGATACTAATGGATTAACTCAAGCATTGTTTTTGGTCGTGTGCTTTTGTGGCGAGAGCCTATAGGAGGCAACCATTTAGTTAGAGGTGTGCTTGATAATGGCATACATATAAAATATCTCGATAGTCATGCTAATTTTGCGCACTATAACATAAATCATGTGACCTCAAAAATGAAAGTTAGCGGGTCATCATAATCATAGATATCACTCCCACACACATTTTTAAATATTTCCTATACAGATCTTTATAGAAGTAAGAGAAATAGGAGAGAGAGGTAGAATTAGGCTAGGACGAGAAGAAACATAACTTAGATTGCCCCTAGCAAGCCCAAGGAATCACATAGTAAAATCTGCAGACATCGTACCCCATTTCTCAAAATCATAGATGTGTTTCTCAAAATTTTGTCAAAATGCGGACAAAATGGGCATTTTTTCATCGAAATTTACCTAATTTTGTCGAAATTCGAAATAATTGTCGAAATTTAAATTTTTATCTGGCGAAATTCCCTACGTACAGACATGTAAGGCCATTTCTATGTCCGATCATTGGTGGCATCGAAATAATTAGCGAAATTTCGCCAATTTCGACAATTTTGAACATT
The DNA here is from genome assembly GCA_963693085.1 of Alisma plantago-aquatica. NCBI lineage: Eukaryota > Viridiplantae > Streptophyta > Magnoliopsida > Alismatales > Alismataceae > Alisma > Alisma plantago-aquatica. The sequence goes on along the minus strand of OY856413.1, from coordinate 198,700,018 downwards.
GAGTATTCCAGACTCGATTTCTGCCAAGAATGACTACAATGCCTTACCACAAACTCCTCGTATGTTGTGCCTAATTATGAATCGATTCTCCTTGTTGAAGGAAAACATGGTTGTGCTTCTTCTCGAAGACATGGCCATTCTAGCAGAGGTATTAGACGTGGATGTGGTCAGGTAACTAATCATCGTTATTATAGAATGAAATGTCCGATTTCGACACCAATTCTGATGGCTCGAAAACAGAAATTCCGACCCAAGTTTCGATATTTACGTACCTGGCAGTTTTGACGCCAAAATGAGATAGTTAATCACGAAATTTAATTAGGACGATCTAAATGCCAAGATACACTTAATATGCAATAATATTTCATATAGGATATGTGGGGGTGAGGGTTCCCGAAACATGTGGGGTGAAGGCAGCAGAACTGTAGGATGGGGATTTTGATGACAATTTTGACGATTAAATGGAGGAATAAAATTGTGAAATTTTGCAAACACAATGTTTACACATAAAGACACTAGATTATATAAAAAATTATATGTTCAGAGGTCGGGGTAGGCTCCATATCTTGATGAGTGAGTGCAAAACCGAACAAAATTATCAAATCCATTAGCTCTTACAAGCTACAACTTAGAACTTAGACTGACAATTGCAAGATACAAACTTCTAAATTACAACTTATCTAACCTCCTTTACTAACTAGTAACTACTAATTTAGTTAGGTAGTAATTAGAAAGCACTAAATATTAATGACTAGTAACTACTAAGTAATAAGTAGTAACAAGTTTAATGCATAGTTGTCAAGGCGAACAGTCAGTCACCTGTCGTGTTTGGACGACCGGTCGACTAGTCATTGACTAGTCGGTCGCCCAATCCTAGGTATAATATTTACATAATATTAATTATGTACATATAGTTATACACAACAATTATATAAAACCACTAATGTAAGCATGTGTCTAATCATATAATAATCCAAATTCGGTAAAAATGTCATAAAACACCTGAAAGAATTTTCAATGAAGACTTTCAAATTCAAAAAGTATAATTAGATAGAGAATTAGTGATATATTATTGTTAATTTAGACATTCAGTCATAGTTTTCAAGGCGGCCAGGAGTTGGCTTAACCTGGCTGGGGGGGCCAGGTCACCTAGGGCCCCTAGGTGCGTGCCTTTTTTTATTTCTACATTATAATAATACACGATATACAATTTATGTCAGATATATAAGGTACTTTGTCTATATGTTTAGTATTCTACACCCTAATTAGGCATGTTAGAGTGAAGTAGAAGCCTAAAAATAGATGAAATCATTTATACATGTCAAATATGATATTAGCATGACATATACAGAAGTTTAAAACCCAGAAGAAAAAAAATTGTCTAGGCCGCCCATGCGGTCCTAGGGGCCCGTCCAAGCGGTAAAATGTCAATTTAACTAAGTGGGTTACCCAGGCGAACCCCCCTTAGATGCCCGGGCGCGCAGGCGGCACCTCGGCGTCCGCAACAACTATGAGTTCAGTGCTCATTGAATTGTTGTAACTAAAATAAAAGTTATGTACTATACTAGTGTAGTATTCGTATCAAATTATGGTAAATGATAAACGCAAACAATCAGGATAGGCCGATAAGGAGTTGGGGGAATTAAAATTCTAAAAAATAAAAAAGCCTTATTGTTCCTAGGTCCAGGCCCGACTATGCGGCCGCCCAGGCTTGGCTAGGGCCGACCAGTCGGCATGTGCGGACGCCAAGCCGATGCCCAAATATGGGCAGCTAGCTTGTCGGACCCCCCTAGAGTGACCAGTCGACTCAACAACTTTAGAATTATGTATTTATGTTAGAACTGTTAACTACAAATTTCATAAGAGTATAGTAACTACTAAACTTTTAATATCACATGTTATAATCATCACATATTAATCAAATTACATCCTTTTTTCCTTTTTCCTGTTTTATTGATTTTAGGTGAAATAAAAAAGTATGCTTTTATTAAAAGTTTTTACGGAAACAAGTTCATAGTGATTGTTTAAGTCTAGTGTAAGCATTTAATTAGGTTACATGGGAAATTCATAGATCTAAGAAAAAACATTCCCAAAATAACATTTTTAATCCATTTTATGAATATGTACTAATTTTAAAAATATTGTGATCGGCATACTTCATTTTATTACTTCACAAATTTACTAGTTTTTTTTAGATCAAGTGATTTTTTTCAATGATCCAGTACTTAGAAATTTGTTATTTTCAGATAGTAGGATTAGGTGTAGATGGGCTAGAGATAGGCGTAACATAGCTTACAATCTAAAATAGCCCTTGGAAGCATAAGATTCGGAGAAAATTGCTAAAATACCTAAGATGTAGCAGTAGCTGCCCTAGGAACATTTCTCGAAATGCAAGTTGTCACTGTGCCAACTCGCAAAATTACAACTCAAACCGAGCTTTTTACTTTGGAAGTTTCACTTGTTTTGTGAAATTTCACAGTTAGGTGTTTATATTATGTACCATTCTATTTGAGCATTTCGATGTCAATTGGAAAAAATCAGAAATTTTGATTGAAAATTTGTTTCATGCTCATTATTGCTCCTATTGCAATCTTACCAACCATGTGGAGAAGTGATGGCTCAAACATGGCAAACCGCCATGGGCCAATCATGTTTTTGAGACTAAAGAAGATTTTATTGTTGAAGCCTCTACTATTTATTTTTTATCATGAGAAACCTACCCCAGGCAGAGCCACTTTGTGACTCACCCCAGCACGATAAACATTGGGGCCCGAAAGGGTGTGGCCGATCACCCCCCTCCCATGCCCAATCAACATGGAGTGTTGTTTGCATAGTGCCTTCGGCGTGACTCAAACTCGGGTCCTTCATTGGGACATACTGAACTCTTACAATGTGGAACCTCTACTATTGCTCCTGAGGGTCACGTTTTATTATGCAAGGCTGATTTGGATCGGCTTATAAGTGTTGCAGCTGCGAGCATTACCACTTTGACCGAGTCTGCTTTTCTCTCAACTCCATTTCCCTATGGTAATAAAAATAGAAGTATTATTGATTTTGGTGTTGTGTAGTACATTCCTCAACATCGTCTTGTTAACAAACATTACACAGCAGCAACCATTTCCCCCGATCCTCTTGGCAAATGGATCTCAATCTCCAATTACTAGCACAGGGACTGTTAAGCCTACTTCCAGTTGTCCTTACCTTCAATTTTATATGCTCCCAAGTTTCCAATGAGTCTGTGAACAAGCATGTACACAAAATCTTGTGTAATTACATTTATGCCTTTTCATTACATCTTATAGGATTCGTGCAGAGGATGAAGATTGGCATGAAGGACATGAAAGCTTGAACATTTTGGATATGTTGCGTCACTACTACAATGTGGGCCTATCTTCTTCATTTTCACCACTTCAGTGGCATTTGCGTCTTGGCCACCCTTCTACTAACAACTTGCCACCCTTCTACTAATAACTTGCGACATTTCCTTTCTGATTTTGTTTTTTTTTTCTTTTGATTGCCAGTCTTGTTAATTAGGAATACAAACTCGTTCATTTTTTAATTAATTAAAAGTATGACGGAATCGGATAAAGAAAAAACCCTCTACCCGCATTAGGGTCAGGGTGTTGGTATGTGTATATAGAAGAAACTTTTACAAACTTCATACATAGGTCCCTGACCTTCCCCCCACACTATAAGTAGGTCCCTGTAAATACAAAGTGACACTCCCCCTCAAGCTGGAGCATATATTATATGTGCCCAGCTTTTTACACAAGTATTGAACTCGATAACCACTTAGGGACTTTGTAAATATATCAGCTAATTGATCCTCTTCTTCTGATCTGACTAGTCACAATTGAACAAGTTTAGTTGAATCTTTTCTCTTAGAAAATGACAATCGACTTTAATATGTTTGGATCTCTCGTGAAAGACGTGATATACGGGCAATGCGGACAGCAGTTTGATTGTCACACTTCAAGTCCATAGGAGCTTCCTGCATGAAGCTAAGTTTCTCTAACAAGTGATGAATCGATAGGAACTCACATGTTACTAGGGTCATAGCTCTATACTCTAATTCTGCACTAAACCTTCCTGCAACAGTTTGCTTCTTGCTCTTCCAAGACACAAGATTTCCTTCCACAAACGCAGTTACCAGAAATAGACTCCTATAGATACTAGATCCAGCCCAATTAGCATCTGAGAAACCATGCACATGCATATGTCCATGATATTGATATAGAAGTCCCTTGCATGGATACCTCTTGAGATACCTGAGAATGTGCATAACAACCTCCATATGACATGTGCATGGCTTATCCATGAACCAACTAACAACACTAGTGGAAAAGGTAAGATCACGCCGAGTTACAATCACATAAATCAACTTCCCAACAAGCCGGATGTACCTCCAAGGATCATCAAGTAACTCTCCCTACTTCCTTCAAGCTTTTTATGTTTGTCCACTATAAAATTGCGCCTAAATCTAAGATATTCAATAAGAGTGGGGTGTAGCATCCCAAGTCTAGATGTGGCTTCAAATTCGCATATTATATCAAATTGCTCATTTAATGGGGGTATAGTGGTTTACTAACCCAAACAAAAGCCAAATCCTTGTGCCAATTGTATTGCACTTTATGAACTAAGCTTGTGATCTCAGATCCTTGTTGCCAAGATTGCTTCACATTGCATCAACCTTTATATTTTATAATTGTTATATTTTGCATGTATTCATGATCTTCACATCTGCTTAACTTACATGTGTACACATAAAATATTTCGTTGAATATTAAAATTCTTGATGCTCCAACTTCTGTCAAAGGAAGATCTAGTTGAATTAAAATGATGAGTACAATTTTTATAAGTATCATTTATTGGGCACGAGTCTATAATCCATTAGTAGTTTGAGTCCAATCTGTGTTACCCCCCTTCTTATTATGAGCGAGTAGGATTTGTGTTGAGTTGTACCTCATATTTGTACATACATTGTACTCGGATTCATGGATCTAAAGTGTTACAACCCGCACTATGCGTAGCTGGTAATCAAAGAGTTGGTGGTAACAGTAACACTAGTAATAATAATGTTTGTTAATATTTAATTAAATTAGTTGTAATAATTTAAATCATGTTATTGGTATTAAACAGAAGAGAATTCAAATATGAAACCACAGAAACAAGAATGAAATAAATCAGAGTTAAAATGGACAAGATACAGCCTTTTCAGTTCTCCTGCAAAGTCTCCATCGGATGACAGCCGATGGGTGTGGACCGAAGGTTAGTCAAGTTTGACAACCGATGGATGAAGTCTAAGAGAAACTTGGAAAACGATGGTTTCATAGAATCCTAAACTGATGGCTTCGGATCAAAGGTTTTCCCTTAGTTAATAAAATGATTGTTTTGAATCGATGGTTTCACAGAGTTCGTAAACCGATGAATTGAGTTGAAAGGTGTCTTCCTATGGCTCAGTATATAAGCGCCTTCCGATGGTCTAATAGGGTATCTACCGATGGTTTTGTGAAGGGACGTCTTCCAAAGGTTTACTAGCGCTACCAACCAACCAAAGGATGGTTCAGTGATGACAATCAATTGTTGACAGGTGGATGTCAACTAAAGGAAAGATAGGCTGAAGGATTCATGAACAGATGGTTGCGCTGACAGCCAGCAACCAATGGTTCGACAGTCGAAGGCGACAGCATATGGTTGTCCAGATCGAAGGCCTTGCCTTCCGATGGTTTCTCTATGTGCCACCTAGATGCACCAATCGCGAGATCCTTAAATCTCGATAAATACCTATGAGAACCAATGTGACGAGAAGTATAGTTTCTTATCTATCTTCCGTCCATCGGAAGACATTGAACGGCGACACAGGGGGCGATCTCGGAGACGATCTGAAGGACGACAAAGGAGACGATTAGGTTGGTAGAAATCGAAGGATTCCTGGTATTTTCGTCTTGATAAGTTTAAACCATGGATTTCTTCTTCTGTGTGTTTTATTCCGTGGAGATCTCTGCTCCAGCAACCGAGGGCTTTGCTTGACTTTTGTTTTTTGTCTTCTACCTCTAGCGGATTTTTAGGGTTTGTTTACCTTCTGACATGACATTTAGAGCTGGTTTTTGAGGGTTGAAGCTCGAATCGGACATGTGCGATCTAGAATCAAAGCTCAGTAAAACAAATTTGATTACTAGTGATCCTAGACGAAATTTGTGAGTGGATAATTACCTTCTAACCCTGATTTACAACATACAAATTTGAAATAATGGTTTTTAGTATCGAACCTTACTTTATGATAGTTGTGATAAATTTAATAAGATTTTGCAGAGAATTTGACAAGCAAAAATGTTTAATTTCGATGTTATTTGATGATGTGACACCATATTGAAAGTTGTTATACAAGTTGCTATACATGATAGGTGATGAAATGGTGGATTTAGAGGCACCACGAAAGTCGGGTTTGCCCTAATCTAGAGTTAAAGGACCAAACTATGAAAGATGCAAACTAGTCAGATGACTTATGTGTTTATTGTTAAATGCTTCATTGTCAAAAGTAGGGTAATGATTAGTAACGACGATGAATTTTATCAAATCAAATGAATGTCACTAGACAATAGATGCCCCGAACACTGTAGAATCCTTCGAGGAGGTCTGCACTGTGGGGAAGAAACATGCTTCCCGACTAGAGGTATTTTGTCCAAATCGAGGTAAGTTGAAGCGCACCGGTGGGGTGCGGGGATCTCGGCCAGTGAGGGCAGAGACTCCATAAATGATTAATATCCAACACCAACTGGGGACGCCAGAGGTACCTGAGTTTTCTGGTCAATGGACATCTTTGGTAGGTCCACTAATGTAGAGTTGTGTTGATCAGTGGACATCCTCAGTAGATTAACTGGTGCACAGCAAGCTTGAGTGCTTTGATTCCCTGCCTAAGTACCCAGGTTGAGAGGAGTCGAGATATTCGGCCGCTCCCATTAGCCGTCGAGAGCCAGACGTGTGATGCTAACTACAGACATGGTATTGAGATTACAGACTTAGGAACCATGGCATTCTTTTAAGTCTTGTACAGTGAGATCATAACTTGTTGCGATACTTTCACACGTTGTGGTACACCTCATGTGGGTCTAGTGGCATATAGTAATTGAATTAAAGAACCCAATAGTTAGTTAGTGATTTACTTTGATTAGTTGTTTATACATTTTGTCTACCTAGATCAAATCGTCAAGATTTTGATTACCTGCTTAAATTCCTAAACTGGAAATATTACTAAGTTGCCTAATCTTGGTTACTTGTTGATTTTCTACGCACTGAGCCAGTAGTTCATCAACCTACTGAAACATTTTTTGATAAAGGATCAGCTCCACCAGAAGAGGCAGAAACCAACATTTATCAAGAGTAAAACAAAGGTCTTAAAAGAAGAGTAATTAGATTAGCTAGACAGTCTCTTATCCTTCCTCTGGATCCTGAGAATGAGTGAGTGAGAAAAGAGAGTAGTTAGCAATGAGTTGTATTTGATGTATATTAAATGAGAACTCTTCCTTCTACATAAAAGTCAAACTATGTTGTAATAGTCAATGTTAATGATATCTGGTGTTGTTAATTCAAATAAATCCATGCTTCCGCAAGTTTCTTTATGATAAAATGGTTGGTTAGTTGTAACCCCTCCTTGATGGTCCCTAACCCTGGTTAGTGGGTTCGGGTCGCGTCATAAAGATTGTCTAAGCTGGGCAAAGTGCCAATATTTTGAAATTTGACCCTTGGCGAAGTCAAACCTCCAAATCTCCAATACATTGACTTGGTATAAACTTCTTGGCGAAATTTAGGCGATCTCGTCGAAGTCCAATCTAAACAATAAGGTTTCTTCACAACTTCCATGAAATTGTAGTGAATTCGTCAAGGTTGGTGACAACATAGCGAAAAATCGACAAAGTTTATACGTATGTTATGTGTAAACTGATGAGAACCCTACTGTTTTTCATTTTGTTCGGAATCATACTAGTGATCTTACTCATGTTGTCCATTTAAAATAGAAATTAAAAGAGATGATGAAGGTTCACTCCACACATAAAGCTCATATGCAAAATCATAATTTGTAGTTATGTGATGGTAAAGTGGCAATTTATAGGATTGACATTCAAGTATCACTTTCAATTGATTTGTATCTAATATATGCAGTTTGTAATTCATTAATCACATAAACTGGGGTGTAGGAGTCTACCTACCCAAAGAGTGGGAGTCTTGTAGTTGTGATTTTTGTTGTGAAATCATGTCAACGTGGATATATATAATATACTCAAAAAGATTCATCAAAGTTCACCATTTGGTTACTAAAACAACATCAAAGTTTGCATCTAAACTTCTCATGAACTTCTTCAACGTTTCCTCGAACTTCCACTTCCACACCTAGTGAAGTCAATAAAAAGTCTGTCGAATGCTAGTATTTAACAGCCTGACACCATATATCAGATTGTACACTTCCAAATTAAAAAAAAACATTTGCTCCCATTATGGTATCAAAGTAGGGTTTGTTGCCTAACCCTCTATGCATAGTTTTGAGAAGCGGTAAGCATTGTAGGTTCCGAGAGGTCAATGAATAAGAGTATATGTGGTATACGGGAGTATATGTGGTTTTGGATTTTTCTTAAATATATATATATATAATATATACATACAGTAATCATACAATTACATATTTCCTTTGTAGAGTTACATGTTTTGATGCAATCATGCAAATATGCAATCGAACAACTTAAATATATACAAATATGTAATAATGAGCTAAATGTATAACAACCACAGATGAATGAAATGTATAAAAAGAGGAATTGAAAGCAGAAGGTAGGATGAATGTAGGTGGTTTTTTTAGTTACATGAAGAACAGGGTGTGACGTTAAAAAATTGCAAGCTTAGCATTTGACCATTAAAAAATTGGGGATTAATCGGCCTTATATGCAGCTATGTTGCCTTATATGGCTCATGGTCCGTTTTAGGCACCGATTTCCCATATGAGGCTTGATCAGGGGTTTGAACTGCATATGTTGTCGCATGAACCATTTTGTTGAAACAATACCTTTATGTGAGCTCATTGGTTTCCAACTATGCTTTCATGGCCCTATGGTTGTGCCTCCTTGGTTATACATGTTGTAGGTGACTACGCACAGACATAAGTAGGTTTCCCTTGCACCGGCACACCTACATGTCTTGCGCCAACCCTTAGAAACGCCACATTTGTCCTTGGCCGCTTCCAAACGCATGTGCGCCTGCGCACTTTCATGTACGTTCCATCAACAATCGGGGTTCTCGGCCCTTACTATAGTTGCAGCTCTAACGACCACCGCTATGATTTGCTCTCTCTATGCTAATTTCTCATTTGCAGCCCTATGGTTGTTTACCCATGTTGCCAACATAGATTTCCTAAAACCTATTGTTTTATACCTACAGTTGTCCACCCTTGTAACCAAACTAGTTTCCTTCAAACCTACTCATTTCTCCCTATTGTTGTCAACCCATGTGGCCAACATATGTGGGGCATCTCTATCTACTTCTACCACACTTGTCTAGGCGGTTAGGCGGTCCTTACCACCCAACGTATTCCTAGGCGTTTTTTCAAATTTTCTATTCTTTACATATATATAGTTAAATTTACATATATCTTTAGCTATATCAATCATACACATTATTATGTACACTTAAATCGGTTATCTTTAAGCTTAATCAATCAAAACTTGACCTACATCACACTAAAATGACATAAAGTAGACCTCATCGCCTAAATTTGACCTAGCTTGGTCTCAATTAGACTTGATTGGACCCAGTTTGCTCTATATTGGCCTAAGTTGGACTAATTTGGGATAATATGACCTAATCAGGTCTAACTTCCTATAAGTCACCCTATATTGACCTAAATGAGACCTAATTTGGTGAAACCAAGCTTAATTTTCTCGAATTAGACCAAATCTCCACATCACATACCATTGCCCAAATTAGACCTAATTTGGCCTAATTGGACCTATTTCTACGCTACTTACCAACCTTGATTTCATTTGACCAAATTGATGCTAATTTGGCCTTCAAGTGGTACTCGGCCTTAGCTCACTTCAATCACTTGAGGGTCCGAGCACCTAGTTTAAAGCTTCCTACCCAGAGCCTAGGGCGCCTTCATAACTAAGACTTCTACTCACCTAGGGCCAAGGTCAAATGAGAAACACAACATAAGTTTTGATGGAGATCATAAGACATGCCCCCAAAGTTCTCAGGCTAAGAGAGGTTGTGATATAGTTTTCTTTAGAAACCATATTTTATCATTGCAAGCTTTGCTTCCACGCTCACTTTGTTAAGTAATTCTAGTTTTTGGATCAAACTTGGGAGCATATTGACACTAATTGCTCATCCCATTTCATTAGAACCAATCTTCGTCTGCTAGGGAGAAGGCATATAGTTGTTGATGGTAATATTGCTTATATATCGGGGAAGGAAATGTCTCATGTACCTTCAAAATTCAAATTCCCAACGTCTGGCATGCATTGTTATCAAAATTTGATTTCATCACTCGGTCCAAACGGTCGGACCGTGAACCCATAACTCTACTGGTTCGGTTATTGTATAAACCCAATAATACTGGTCCAACCAGACAAATGGCCAATCCAACCGATCAGAATTGACTGGTTCACCTGTTGTACCAATTTGATTAACCAGAAGTTTTGTCTCAACCAATGAGTTGGTGACTTTAATTTCCCCTACCTTTTAAAATCTTAACCCATTTTTTGACATAGACAACCCCTTATTTTCCCATCCCCAACGTTCATGAGAACTTCCACTCGAACTAGATGTAAAGGGGTATAATTATGTTTAGGATCGCATTGTTTTAATGAACTTAAGATTCTGAAGTATTTTTTGTATGAAACATTAGCATATGTGATGTATGAGGTTATATTGCGAGTTCTAAGAATTCTACTTATTCCTCAATCATAATTGAAATAGTTCATATTTTGCCTATATTGTCTATGTTTTTAGCATATTAATATTATTTTTTATGCATTGTTGATGCCATCAGTTGAAACGGTTCAACCACAGGTCAAACCGGTTAACCAAGAACCAGTAGCCTCACCGGTTTAATGACCGGTCCGATCTTGATAATATTTTGCATGTAAATAATATTCTTCGTTCCTTACAATTATATTCTTGCATCACAATGGATAATCATTTTAAAGTCATTGTTTCTCTTTGAATTGTGTATTCCAAAAGTGGACAACTTAAAAGGTGATTGGGCATGTGACTAGCGGTCAGTGTTTTAAAAACCGTGCTAGGCGACCGTTTAAGTGGCACAAGGTCCTGGTCGATTGAAATGTACCTCATGTGGTTGAGCGGATTTGGGTTAAGCGAAGCCTCTTTTAGCCTGCTTTGGCCGCTTTTCCGGGTTTCTCCTCGCTTTTTCCCTGCTTTTTTCCCTGTCACATATTTTATACTCGGTAACACTAATGTCAGTAATGTGATTTAACATTTATGAGTATATACTTATATGTTTATATTAAATGAACATGAATGTATAGTTAATTGTTGCTCTAAAATATTCTTAGGTATTGAATTTGATATAGCTAGTTAGCTATTTTATATTAACAATCAAACATTGATCAAATGATTCGTTGTAGATAGCTGAATTTATCACTAATTTTTAAGGAATGCATAGAATTAACTATGTAAAACATTCAAAATCATAATATTATTTATGTATGTATGTGTTATAAATTGTTAAATATATTTGAAAAATTGGGCATCCGCTTTTTAAAAAAGTGCCCGCTTAATCACCCGTGTGGCGATTAATCGGCTACAAGATCTTGCCCGCTCGCTTCCCGCTTTTTAAAACATTGCTAGCACTGTTACAATTATTGTTAACTTTTCGAGAGAAAAAACGTGCACGAATTGTTTCATAGTTGCATGTGACAAGTAATCCCCCTTCTCAAATTATATATTTATTCCTATATTGTGTATGAATTATTCACACTTCACGGTTTTTTCCTTTTTTACTATTCAAAACACGAACTTAACTTGGGTGTATAATTTCCATATATATGTATAGGTACAATGTGCATGTGTGTTCATAGCTATGTAACATATATGCATACATATATATGTGTGTGAGTATACTTGTATGTGTAATATCAAGGTTGGCTAAGCGGTTAAGAGGTCCCCTTCACTGCAGAGCACAGTAACCTAGGCGCCAGGGCCTATGCAATCCAGGCGTTTATTAATTTTTCAGTTTATATATATCATGGTGCAGGACTTCGACTTCGTGTCGACTTCGCCAGGTGTGGAAGTGGAAGTTTGTGGAAACTTCGAGGAAGTTTCGAGGAAGTTTAGACGCAAACTTCGAAAAACTTCGAAGCCGGTTTTTGAAGAAAATGATGTGAATTTGAAGGAAACTTCAATTGAAAACTTCTAATTATGTTATACCTCTCTCTTATAATTGCTAATTTAACAAAAATACACGATTCATGAGTCTTTAGCCCTAAGTAGGTTGATAATATGATGTGCGCCTGCAATGGTCAAACATGCAATACACATATTAATACAGTTCAAGTGTTGAACATATGTATTATATACAAATATACAACTAAATAGTAGTTACAAGACCCTCTCTAGGAAAGAGTGGCAGCAACAAACATAGGAGTTGATATTAGAAGTTGTGAAGAGGGTGGAGGCAACACTTATGTATTATATGGCCGTTAGTGCACTAGTTAGAATTAATGTTCTGGGTCGTCTCAATTTCACCCCAACTTCGCCAACTTCGAGGAAACTTTGACAACTTCGGAGAAGTTGAGACGAAAATACATACAAAAAAACCAACTTCGACGAAATCAGCGAAACTTCGCCCCGACGTTTAGATGAAGCGAAGTATCGAGGATTCAACTTCGCCTAGGCTCGAAGTTTGAAGTTTCGGCGAAACTTCGCCAAACTTCGCCGAAGTTTAGTTCCATGATATATTTGTTAGTTATACTAAGTATACATAATTAGATATATTCAAATATATAGTTTGCAAAAGTTGTATAAAGGTTTTTCATATTTTAACCAATCCTAAATTCACCAAAATAAGACATATATTATACTTTCCAAAACATAATCAAAATTTGACCTAATATGACCTAAATGAGACCTAACTTGGCCCATTTTGTCCTAAATTAGACCTGATTTTACCTATCTTACCCTAATATGGCCCAATTTGAGCAAAATCAAACAATTTAGGCCAAATCAAGCCCGGTTTGAAGAAAAACATGTGCTTTAAATAGCGTGAAGCGTGCGGATTGCCCTCCTTGAAGAGGGAAGCGGGTTTTGAAGCGGACAAAAGCGAGCGCTTTTTGAAAAAGCGGACGCTTTTTGAAAAAGCGGTTCACATTGTTCAAATTAATTTGTAAAATTTTTGTGATTGTCCTACCACCAACAAAAAGAAATATTACTCAACAATCAAGTATTTTGAATAATACTTCGCCGCTACAAATGACTTTCATAGATCAAAACGGTTCCTAATAACAGAAGTAAATGTTTACAAGCTAAAAAGCAAAGAAACTTCAAAGAAACCATAGTCCTCGCTCGTAGAGCAAGTGAAAACCAACTCATCATCTAAAGATGCCTCAATGTCCTTAAGATCATTGTCACCATCCATGTAGATGTCATCATCACCATCAGATTCAACATCACCATACTCGTTTTTTTTCATTGCATCCACCTTTGAAGTAGTCAACCTTGTGCTTTTGCTAGTCTCTGCCACTTCTTCTGCCCCACTAGCTTTTGCAACTGCTCCCCAAGTAAGTCCAGCACCTGGATAGATTTCTTCTCTATCTGGGTCTAGCAGTACCATCCAATCTTTAGCCTTGTCTCTATCTTGAGACTCTATTGGATCATAATATTTTTCATCTTTCTCCTTCCGCTCCTTGAGTTTGGCATTAAATTGAATGAATACCAATGCTTCAAGCCTCTTCACATCCAACCTATTTCTCCTTTTTGTATGAATCTAGGCAAGAAATAGATTATTAACATAAATAAGTAATCATACATAGTCATTTTATAATAGTAATAATATATGAAAAATTCATTTGAGGGTTGCTTATATTACCATCTCGAAGGTGCTCCAATTCCTCTCACATCCTGACGACGAACAAGTTAGATTCAACACTCGGATGGCCATTTTTGCAAGTAAGGTGTATCACAACCAAAATTAATCCACCATTGAACTGTAAGGTAGGAGTAAATTGAAATTAGTAAGGCAGGATCTATTTAACAAAAAAGAGTTAAGACCCTTCTATAGCCCATACCTGGATTTATGTTGATGTCATTTCGTTGTCGAATAGCAGCTGCTCTTCCAAAAGAACATGACCCATCCCGATAGGTTGGTAACTCCTTCATGATGATGCCATCTTGGATATCTGGCTCAGGGTAGAATGTCTCAATGCACTCAATCGAACTAGTACTATCGACGTCAGGGTCTCTCAAATACAAAAATGGGTTCAAATAATAACCTATATGATTTGAGTGTTAGTAACTTAGTATAATATGAATTGCACAAAAGAGTGGTGGTATTCAACTACCTGCGGCATGTAAGGGTCGATTCAGCTTATTGTCCCATTGTTCTTGAACTATCTGAAACACCTGCTTGAGAAGCGACTCATCATCAGCTAACTTTGTATCTAGTTCATCGAGTGTGGCGACCATAGATTGTTGTATGTAGCCCATAGCAGGTGTTTTATCTGCATCAACCAGTCGTAGAACATTGACCAGCGGTTTGAAAATTTTAAGCACCAACTGAACTCCTCTCCAAAATTGGGACCCACCAACAGTAGCTGCAACCTTAATGCCCTCAGGACTCTTTGAGAATTTGCATTTGAGCCATTCTTCAAAAACGAACATCCTTCTTAAATTGGACATGCTTTTTAGGAGGCTTTCTAAACTCAGAAATGTTGTAGCAAATCTAGTAACACCCGGCCTGACCAGATCACGTCCCAAGAAGCTTCTCATGATACTCAGAGTTAGATGATGGTTGTAGATAAATATAGTGAGTGATTTTGCCTTTTTAAGGACAATTTGTACCCGGTACAACTTTCCGATCGCCTCCAACATCAAGTCGATGCAGTGTGCTACACATGGGGTCCAAAAGATCATTGGTCGTTTCTCCTTCAGTTGGCGACCCGCGGCAAGATTAGCTGGAGCACTGTTACTAACCACTTGGACAACGTTCTCCTCTCTTACTTCTTCAATAGCATCATCGACAAGGTTGAATATGTAGTATGCATTGTGTATTTGACATGAACAATCAACTGCCTTGAGAAAATAGGTCCCGTAACGGTTATTGACGCATATATTCATGATACTTCTATTGCATTTGTCTGTCCAAGCATCTGTCATCAAAGAGCATCCAGACCGCTTCCATTCTTCCCTATGTAGTGCAAGGGCTTCTTTGGTAGTTTCCACCTCCTGCCTGAGTAACGGTTCCCTCGACTCATAATAGGAAGGTCCCTTCAAATCAGGTCCAAACTGACCCATAGCTTCCAGCATCACTTGGAAGCTGTTGAGGTTAACAGCATTCATCGGGATCCCTAATTAGAAAAAACAAAACAATTATCACAATTAGGATTTTACAATTTTTGAATGTACTATCGTAATCAAAATCTACGAGCACGAATTAGAATTTTACCAGCCTCATAAATCCATCGAGCTATATATTGACATGTCCTAGCCCTTCGCTCTTTACCTAACTTATCTGGTATTGTTGACTGCTTTGATAACACCCTGTCTTTGACAATATCTTCTGGGTTTCTAAAGGTATAAGTGTCAAGTTTACCTACAACTTTCGGCTTCTTACTCT
Source organism: Alisma plantago-aquatica (assembly GCA_963693085.1). Taxonomy (NCBI): domain Eukaryota; kingdom Viridiplantae; phylum Streptophyta; class Magnoliopsida; order Alismatales; family Alismataceae; genus Alisma; species Alisma plantago-aquatica. Next base: position 198,684,180 of record OY856413.1, on the reverse strand, counting down.
GCGAATCCCCAATATTGACAATGTCATCTGCACTTCTGTCAATTTCGACATCACCACACAAATCTTTAAACTCTTGAGCCCTCTTGTTCTTCTTCGCAGCAAACTTCTCCAAATACTCAGTAATTTCCCTCTTCACTTCGGGAGGAACCTTCTTACATGCGTCGACATCTCCACGTTGGCCTGCAAGATGTTTCTTCAATCGGAAAATTCCACTCGTTGATATATCATCGCAGAAGTTGCATTTAACTTTCTCCCTTCGGATTGGGTCTAGAAGATTGCAGTACTTCCACCCGGGATCATTTGATTTAGCCGACGTTTGAGCACCACCGACCATACTAATTGTGAATTTGTGATTGACAAAAGAATAATCAGTGATTCAGTAGTCATTATTCAATAAATTATCATTTCAAATTAGCTAATTACTAACCAACTAGAATAGTCATGTAAATTGTAATCATAGTACCCAATTACTGATATTCCGTGTCATATATATTATTTAGAGCCTAGCATCTTGCTGGTATTACTGAACACTGAACAGTGACACCATGAATTTTTTTCAAAAGTACATCTATACTATGACAGTAATTAAAAGTACTCTTATCTCTTAGAGTGTCAAGCAATCTTTGATAAAACCGTAGTACTAAAATTACAGATACTCATTCAAAATTTATTACAGTAGGTAAGGAAATTTGTTATACGAATAACAAATTACAAAAACAATTGATGCTATGTAAAGCAATGCTATAGATTCTAACTGTCAATATATCAAAAATACAATATGATACATTCTGAATGTAACATTCAAGAACAGAGTACATTTGAACATCCTACAGTAAGTGTAACTATAGATTCTTAGGAATGTTCACAGTAGGTAACTAGGTGTACATTTACGATAGATGATTGAATAGCATTGGAACAGCAGTCGTTTTCATATGGATTTGTTAGCGATAGCCTATTAGCAATTTAGCATTAGCAAGGAAGATTGATCAAGACAGGCCGACAGGGTACTGTAGCCGTACAATATCAGCCATTTTCATATGGAACAGCAGCTGTACACTATTAGGCTATTAGCCGTTTTCATATGGCTAAGCAGCCGTACACAGGTATCAGTAGGAATCCTATTGTAGGATTGATCATGATTGATCATAAGATTCATAACAGGGTACTTATTAGAACAACGGAAAGTTAGGTATCCTCCTGATCAAATCATGGTACATTCTATTATAATTATAAATTTATAATTTATAGCTGAACAGAGTACATATTAGATTACAACCATTAATTGCAAATTTTCAATATTAGATGTAGTCGGACTTCAGTAGGTGTACGTTCACAATCATCATGAGTCAAGGTAAAAAAATTATAGTAAAAGGCATTCTTACGCCAACATTGACAGCAGGTTTTTTATCTAATTAGCATTGGATAAGTTAGCATTAGCAAGGAAGAGAAAAGAACAAATCAACAAATTCGGAGGTCAGATTGCATTGCAATTTGATAGCCTATAATAGTTACTAATTGTCAACTGTCGTGTACATCTGGATCAATTTAGCAATGTCATGACATCGGCATTAGAATTAACTGTTCAGGGAACAAGGAGCAAGGAAGAGGGAAGACAAACTGTAAATTCAGTTCGGAACTTGGGGTTGATCTCCATAAAATAGAAAGAAAAAAAAAAGATAAAAGAATCAGGAAGAAGCCAAGGAGGTGGAGAACGATACTTGAAGAACAGGGTAAGAAGACTTACTTGATGTCGTTCAGTTGGAACTTGGAGACTTGGAATTTATGTCGATGACTCTCCTTGGCAGGTATCTCCTTGACAAGTCTCCACTTGGCGCCTGATGGAACTCCTCCAAGGGTCCAACCTTGGCGCCTGATGGAAGCTTCAACCTTGGTGCAGGGGCCACTAGGTCGTTGGTCGTGGGTTGCTGCTACTAGCTGCGTCAACCGTCTTTGCTTTGCGCCACTCTGCTTCGCGCGAGCGTGGAGAGAAACCGTGTGACAGACGACTTTTAATAAGCCAGTAGACGGGAGTCCGTTCCTCATCGGGAAAGTTCCCTAGGGCAGCGCCGCATTTTCGGAAGGGAACCGAGGTGTCGCATCGCTTCCGAAAAAACAGAGCAGCGGCTCATCAATATCTGATTGATGAGCAGCGGCTCATCATCATCATCATCATCATCTAAGCCTCATTCCCAACTATGTTGGGGTCGGCTACATGGATCCTTCGTTTCCATTCAGCTCTATCATGGGCCATATTCTGATTGAGATGTAGAGATTCAAAATCTCTCTTTATAAGATCATCCCATGTTAATTTAGGTCTTCCTCTTCTTCTATTTATAGTGTTTGGCTCAATAGCATTGCTTCGTATAGGCGCACTAGTAGGTCTGTGTTGCACATGTCCGTACCATCTGAGTCGGCCCTCACGCAACTTGTCCTCAATGCTCGCCACCCCCACTTTATTCCTGATATAGTCATTTCTCAAACGATCTTTTCTTGTCTTCCCACACATCCATCTCAGCATACGCATTTCAGCCACGTTCATCTTGTTGAGACTTTGTTTCTTCACCGCCCAACATTCACTCCCATAGAGCATGGTTGGTCGTATAGTTGTTCTATAAAACTTACTTTTTAACCTGAGAGGGATCTTCTGATCGCAAAAAACTCCAGTTGCACTCACGCACGGGCCAAACGCAAAAAAATGACTTAAGGCGCCCGCTCCAGCCACTAAAGCGTCTTCTGGATAGGCGGCCCATAGCGGCCGCTACAGTAAAAAAAACACAAAATTGCCGCAAAACAGAGAAACGTAGCAGACAGCTGGGTCTAACGCTTAAACGGCTGCACCACCCGCTTTTTAAATCAGTAAGAACATCAAACTTTATTCAGCCGAATCAAGCCTTATTTGACCTAACCAATGTTTGAAATTTCATCAAAACTGTCGAAATTCGACAATTTTTTATGTTTCGGTGGCGAGCGGACATCGGAATGGACTGTCAAAACTCTCCAAACACGCATATCATCATTTTTTTACTTTTTCATATACTATGTACTACCTAGAGCATTTTTTTTGCGTAGTTTTGTGTCTTTAAGTCTATATATTGCGCTTGCAAACTATAATGACTTAATTCATTGATTTCACCATTGAAAATTGATATCAAAATTCCCCATCGAAATGCCCATCGAAACAGCTCAGGGTCCTTCGATCACAAATGATGAGACCCCACCCCTATATATCCAATATGAAATATTATTACATATTTGAGTCGATCTACACTAGTAGATCATTTTGGTAAAACTTCATAAATTAACTCGTTAATTTTTCCGTCGAAACGCCATGAATGTATTTATCAAAATTTCGGTCAAATTTGTCGAAATTTCTTTTTCTGTGGCCACCGAAACGACATCGAAATCGGACATTTTCTTCTAATGAACTTAACCCTACATAATTTGACCTAACTCAGCCTAAAATGACCTAAGTTGGTCTATTTCAAACTGATGTAAGCTCATTTTCCCTTAAATTAGCTTATATTGGGCTTAAAAGGCCCTAAGCGCCCACATCGGTCATTACATGAGTTCGGCACTCAACTTGAACCCCTCCTCTAGTGCCTAGGGGTGTGTGAGTATGTGTACACACACATGTGTGTAATATGTATATGTATAAGAGTGTAATATATACATATATATATCATGTATGTGATGAGTATACAAATTTGCATGAATGTGTAACATTTGTATACTATTTGTGTGTGTGTGATTCACATGAAATATATAAGGAAGTTTGTATCGAGCAGTATTTATAACTATTGTGTATGGACCATTCACATGTCATAGGTACAATTCTTTAACTAAATCCAACCATATGGACTGATATAACATAAATTAGGTTTTATTTCTTAGAAATCACCACCTTATCTCAGGCATATCGTGAAATTACCAAATGGCATCCAAGAATTTCTACAATTTCTATAACTTATCGTTGATGTTACAACCGAGTTTTTGCTTAGCTGGTAATTTAGGGTTCAAGAAACCCTGATCTCAGTTTTCATCTTAAACAAATGATTATTGGTGTTTTCTTCCTGAGAAATGGTTAAATATTGATTAAATAGCATTATGATAGAAGAACAAAGATTTCGGTCTAAGTATGTGCAAGTGTTTGCATATGATTACAATAGTAGAACTTACTGAAGTTGAATTCTAATTGATCTTGTTTGAATGTTTCAAGTGGTAGGTTGACTTTAAGTGTAGCATGATCAAGTGGACATCCTAATTTTGGTCATAAAGAAGAAGAAATTTGATGTGAGCTAATAGATCAGTAGACATCAGTCTGACAGAAGACACCAAGATGGTTAGACACTCAGTTTGTTAGTGAGAGGTCCCAAGATCGAGCCCAGGCCACGGGATGAATAGAATGGCCAATTTTTTTTAAAAAAAGATCAGTAGACATCATTAAATAGTGCTCAAAACACTTAGAATCATAGATATGGACCTTTATTAGGGTTTCAAATGTAAATAAGTGTTCAGTATAGCACTTGGGCATACCCTGGGCTGACAGCTCAATCGGTCGGCTAGCCCACGAACCGGGCCAACTAAAGCTGTAGCGAGGGGGCATAGTCAAGTCACTAGTAGAGGGTGGCCACTAGCAAGGTCTAACCTTGGCCAGTTTAGTCGCTGACTAAAGAGTTAGTCTGGCCGATTAATATCAGGCTATCTTCTTACAAAATCACCTAACTTATTCCAGATTGCAATAAGGAGCTTAATTACTTGCATGGCGTTATAGAAATTGTGCATGTTGCACTCTTGGCCAAGTTGATTTTACCTAGTACATAAGTGTTTAGCCTTCCATAGGCTGAGTTTGCAATAAGGTAACTCCTTTTGACTACCAACAAGTTAGTAGTGTGTGTCCTTTTGACTCTCTTGTGCAATAGGGTAACTACAGAAATATGTATGTGGGTTGTTGGTGCCCGTGATACTAGCTATCTCAGCAATTATCTTCTTCGCAACCATGTTGGTATTGATAGAGAAAAGGATCTTGGACTTGTCTCTGGAAATCCTGGTCAGATTTAGCGCCAAATACAGTAAGCCATACAATAATCACTAACATTTGCTCCTTGCTTTAAATATTTACTTGACCACTTGCACAGATACTCGACTAAGGACGTGGTACGCCCTAAGTATAAGGTATAATGCCTTAAAGTTGCCTCTATTGTATTGACATCTATTGCCAAATAATTACATCCCAAAAGCTACGCTCTAACTTTAGGTACTTACAACATTTTTTGGGTAAGCTTAGCACTAATTGCTATTTACTATTTCAGATAATTTCGGGAATAAGGGTTTTGAATTATAGCTGTTTCAAACTTACTATTTTAATCATTGGGACTTACAGCTCGGAGAGAGTTTAGTATCATAAATTTGGTGTCACCAAATAAGGTTCAGTTTAAAGCTCGAGGGATTAACAATATCACATTTTCTAGGACAAGCTAGTGAAAACATTCAAATTCAATTTAACTTAAGATCTTCTAGATTCAGTCTTGTATTTGTCAACTCACTATATTAAAACTTTTTAAAGCTACCTGAATCTAGAAAGCATTTCTCCTGTCTGTAAGCCCTCTATATATTAATATATTATGCAGGAAAAATACAGGGGCTGCCTAAAAAATTGATTATGAAGAGAAAACGAGATGAAATCCTGAGATACTATAACAATCAATAAAGAAATATTGTTACCTCAGTGAACTCTTGATTTGAAATTGAGTCTATAGGTATAACCTCGGGTTTGTTTAGATTTAAAATCTCCAACATAATGTCAGTTGTCTTTTTGCCAGTTTTATATTTCTCTGTAGCGTTGCTAATTCCTGTAGAAAAAAAATCCAGATTATTTATATATAAAGTAGTAAACTTCTTGATGCAAATAAACTAGCAAACTTAAACAAAAGTTACCTGTTACAAGAACAAGTCGATACATGTCTTGTCTTTGATTTGAACCCGAAATTCTGATTCTTACAAAAGAGCCAACTACCTTTTGGCAAAAATTCTCTAAGTCATCAATCAACTCTTCCATTAAATTGCGGCGAAGATATATCATACTAATATTATGCACATCTATTGCTGCATAATCACAATAGTTAGCCACTGATTCTCTCTCATCCTTCTTCCTGGACTTCTTTTTCTTGTCAAGCCCTGACTTGGCATCACTACTACCTTCAGTATCTATTTTAACGGTATCTGTATCACCGCTAGCCATGGCATCGTCATCAGTACCAACTTGAGAAGACTCCTTTATGAGGAAGTGAGATTCAAGAAGCTTTAACATTTCAAAATGACCAACACGCGGTTTTCCAAAAAGATTTTCCAGCCTCGAGTCACACAGAATTTGGCTTTTTCTACGAGGATCGCGAAGGTTGTTTCTTTTTATATATTCAAGCAAAAGAGCCTGAACATCAAACTGAGATAGGACAGACATGTCACCATCTTTCATATGTGAAACAAATTCCAAAAGTTCTTTAGACGCCCATTCACTCTCCGCTGGTAGAGATGAGCCGACGCTATCTGCAATGCCCACAGCATTGTCATCATTCACAGCTGCTTTTCGCCCTCTTTTCACCTTTTTTCTTGAGATGCTCTCATCACGCCGCCCTGATGAACTATCTGAACTGGAAGCTGCTATTTCATTAGCCTCATAATTATCATCAGAAGATTCCTCGTTGCGGATCAAGGATCTTTTCGACGGCTTCTTAGCTTTTGAAACCTCGTCAAAGGTTATAGACAACCTCCCTTTTAGATCAAGCCAATAATCCTTAAATAAGTATTCCCAGCTGTTTTTGTCATCAAAATTTACTCCAGCCTGAAAGTGAAAGCATATTACAACTTCAGTGTGTCAACAGGTAGAGGATGTACTTCCATGTATAATTTACAGGTTGGTAAAATGAGTACGTGTAACCAGGTAGTGCTTAAACTGTGTCATTTTTGTATCTTCTAAATGATCTTGAAAACCATTGCAACCTTTATATTGTATGTAAGTGACTCCTCTATAATCAAATTACATTATAACATACAGAACAAACTTGTTTAGGTGGCTAGGCGTGAAAGCATTGGCTGTGTTAGAAAAAAACATAACAAGGCTGAACGTCGTAGGCAAAGGTGGAAAAAAACTCCTCGCATAGCGACTCATCTGCAAAAGGTTATGTTACAGATGTGACCTATCGCGTCTTTTTTGTGGGGGGTTTTTTGGTGGGGGTGGGGGGTGGGGGTGGGGGGGTGGTGGTGGTGGATGTGGTGTCAAAGGTAAGGCTTTTGTTGATTGCACGGATCACCTCTTTGGGGATTGTGGGGTCTTATAATCCTCAGAAAAGTTCATTACATGGCTACCAGGTCAGCCAGTCAGGTATTCGGGACGGCTGGAAGGCTACTGCTCGTTGTGGTTTTCAGAGAATGTGGAGCTACGTTTGTGTGGGTGATGCTTCTGAGCCACCTAGCTATGACAGACCTGGAAAAATAGAAACCCCACAAGACTTACAGGGATGTTTTGTTCTCTGGATTTGATTGTAGGAGGGAAAGTTATGATGCTTTCTTTCAGGCTGGAGTTTCAGGAAGGGATAACGAGATTGCATCGGAAATGACGAGCAGATAAATTCCTAACATAAACCCTGTATATGCATTCTTTATATAATAATATTGAAAATTAGGGCTCCCTTCAGGGAAAAATATGATTCATGACCATCCTTTGTTGATGAAGTTTTATATACTCAACGGGAATAATTAGCTTCTGTAACTATATAAAGACAATAAGAAAGGTGAAATGCCATGTACTTGAGTATTTGTTTCGATCAACATCACTGTACTCCTGCAGGTTCCACAAAATCCCTTGTTCCCTCTCACACAGACGAAATCAGCCTCTCTGATGCAAATCTTGCATAATGAATATGTACAAGTGTAGCACATATAATGAGCAGCTTTTTCACACAAGCTACAAATATGCCAGCCTGAAATATGTGCAATAAAATTATGTCTTAATGTTACAAATGACAAGTATTAATGATACAAAAGAACGCTAAAAACTTAACACTAAAAATCACCAGTATGAATACTAAAGAATTACATGTTATACTTGCATTAAATTGACAGTCACACTCAGATTTAAGATCTGTTTGGTCATACGGAAAAGTAGGAATTACATGAAAACAGGTAAGGGTTGAGGTTTTGTCATGTGCAACAAAAATCTGGTATACGCACCAATTTGGAATATGATGTTGTCAGGAAAAGTCATAAGAGGAAGAGATAGACCAAAAATTAACTTGTGGTGAGCTGATAAGAGGAGATCTGAATCATTTCACATCAATGAGAAATGACCAAAACATGGTTTTGAAAAGTTGTACGTGGTGCACGGACGGAGAGGGTACCGAATAGAGTATACATAGCATGTAGGAGTATGCGGATTGCATTTTCTCAATAAACTATTTATATATGCAGCATAAATACATATCAAGCGTACAAAAGTAAATTTTAATGGTAAAATCTACAATAATATATATTTACAGAGTACATATAAATATAGATGTAATATACGTTAAGATATTTATATATGTGAACATATATGGAGCTTTTGAAATGTGTGTTTTTATATGCAGATATATAAACATATTGAAATGTAAATGTATAACTGCAAGAGTATGTATGAGGAAACAGGTGTATGTCGATGTGGATATATAATATATGTAAGATCCCATACCTAGCTGAACCTTTATCTTAGTTTGTTTATCACAATTGAATGCTTGATTAAGAACTTGAATCAGTTGATTATGTGAAACCTCAAATTTAGCCCTAAATGCACCATCCATAATTTCATGATTTAATGGATAAATGAGGACTTAATTGCAATTATATTAAAAGCGTCAAGTTCGTGGTGCTTCACCCTTGTGAGATAGGGATTTGATATATTCGTGTGTACCTTGTGTGATGGGGATTTGATATATTCAATCCTTGGTTGCATGGTGTTTTACCCTTGTGTTCTTGTCCTAACCCTAGCCCAGATTTTGGTGGTGGTTGAGTGCGGGTCGAATGTGTCACCCTTGAGTGGTTGATGACTCATCCCCTCTCATCTTCAAGGGTTTGGTGGTTGTGAGGGAGTAAGGTCAATGGCTCACATAGTGGTCGGATCGATGGCTCACTCTTGAGGGTAGTTAACTATCACCTTGCCTACGGGCGATGGCTAACACCCTAGAGGTCAATGGCCTGTCTTCTGATCTAGATCGATGGCAGCTAATGCTAGGTGGTCAATGGGTTCCATCTAACCAAAGTCGATGGGCTGACTCAGAGAGTGGTCGATGGATCTAATGGCTTGTTGGTCGATGGGTTCTTTGATCACGGAGGTCAATCAATTGTTTGATCATGGAGGTCAATTGATTCTTTAGTTATGGAGGTTGATGGGTTATCTGGTTTGATGATTGATGGCTTGAAAGGCTTGATGGCCAATGGGTTCCCTGCACCAAAGTGACTGATGGTTGGGCAGGTGAAAGTGGTTGATGGCTTCCTTGCATAGTTTGTTTGTGGGTTATTTTGACTTTCCAACTACCTCTAGCCTATAAATATCCCCACCCCTCAACCTAAAGACTCATTTGCCACCCAAGGAGATGTTCAAAACATGGAGAGCGAAGAGTGTCAATTGCAAGGCTACTTGGAGGTCTTTGAGCTTGTATGTGTTTGGAGGGAGGTGATCTAGCTTCCCTTGGTGGATCTAAAGCTGTATAGCTTCTTCTTTTCATGAATCATGTAAGATTTTCTTCTCTTTTCTTGTTGTTTCCCTCTCTTCTTCTTCCTTTAGCCGAGATCCAAGGAGAACATGGTGGATCTTGCTTCTTTTCGCTAAGATCCCTCTTTTCTTCTCTTTTTGACCTAGTAGAGGCTAGATCTTGCAAAAGGAGGCTTGGTGAGCTAGTAGTGGGCTGTTAGAAGGTGGTTTGAAGCTTGGTTTGTGGTCTTCCTGGTTGGAGATTGAGTTCTTCAGCAAAAGGCGAGTCATATAACTCTTGTTGCCTTTTTTGCTCACATAACCAACATGAAAACCCTAATATTTCTAGGAACGTGCTTTAATATGCCTAAAACGACAGTTTTTAGGGGTTGTTTTGGTAGTATGAATGTTAATCACTAATTTATTATCCTTTTAACTTTTAAATGGTGATCTATAATGAAGACTTTAAACCATAATTTGCCCTAAGGCTGACATTTCAAAATATGCATGTTATTGCCCCAAGATTGATGGTTTTATGGATTGTTTGATACCATGTCAGAAATAATCCGAATTTTCAAACTTCCTTGCTATTTTGATGACTATCTACGGTGGATATAACATGTTTTCCTAGCTGTTATAATGCTGAAATCTAGTGACTTATAAGTCTCTTCCTCAAAGATGGCATTTCAAGCCTAAAGGTGACATTTTATGCATGTTATTAAGCTAGTCATATTTCCCTCATGCTAAGCAGTTTATAAACAAAATTTGACATGGGGTTTCGTTGCTGAAATGTGATGAGAAATATACTCCTTGAGGTAAAGATTGAAACTTTATGACGCATTGACCTTGATATGACTAATTTAGATGAATTAACTAAGTATGGGCACTTTAATGATTGATATTAGGGTTTCTATAGCTTCTAGGGTTTCTTATACTTGTTTAATGTCGTAGTACATCTTTATGAGTATCTCTGGTTGTTTCTTAAAATCGAGTATTTGGGTTAGTTAATCAATTGAAACTCTAATGATGTATTTCCATGTGATATAGAACTATTTCCAAAAGCAGGATAGTGAAACGGGTAACCTCGTAGCAATCTTAAATATGAGTAGGTACTCAAAATCGTATACTTTTAAATACACAGACGACCGGAGCTTGTTTTCTTTGACACCTTATTATGGTTTATGTATATGAGTGTGGTCAAGGGCATATCTCTAGTGATATGTGATAATGTGACAAAGATATGAGACATCATGATGTAAGGGCTTAATACACATGTTATAGGTGTTGTGGCATGAGTACCCAGGACAGAACTAATGTGTAGCTTGGCTTTTAAGCCCCAGCTAGTAGGTATATGGACATTGAATCCATGTATGGGATGCATAGGGTTAACCACCACCGAGGAGGATAAGTCTAGGAAGTTCCACCCTGACCATAACAATAAGGGATCAGGAAGGGGAGGAGGTTCAAGTAACGGAGGACAGAAAAATCACCAGAATCAACAGAAGATAACTCACCCGAAGTGCAAGACTTGTGGGCGACACCATGGTGGGGTCTACCGTCATCCCAAGTCGATCTGCTACAACTGCAAGAAGGAAGGTCATTTCATCGCCAAGTGCCCAACTCCCTCCATCTTTGGCAATCCTACAGTAGATGCTCCGCCCCCTCAGGGACACCGCAACGCCAGAGTGTTCACAGTGACTGCAGAGGAAGCAAAGGCAAATCTCAACCAGCTCATTGAAGGTAACCTAAAATCTTTTCATATATCTAATATTTGTTCACATCTATGTTCAAAATTTCGACAAAATTGTCAAAATTTCGGTCGAAATTTCTATTTCTGTGGCAACCAGACATCGAAATTGACTGACGAAACTCTCGAAACAGGCAGATCATCGATTTTTTTTCTACGTTTTCCCATACTATTACTATCTAGAGCATATTTTTTTGCACAGTTTTGTGTATTTAAGTCTATATATTGTGCTTGCAAACTATAATGACTTAATTCATTGATTTCACCATTGAAAATTAACATCAAAAATCCCTATCGAAATGCCCATTGAAACATTTTAGGGTCATTCACTAAAAAATGATGAGACCCCACCCCTCACATATCCAATATGAAATATTCTTACATATTTGAGTAGATCTACACTAGTAGATCATTCTGGTAAAATTTCATAAATTAATTTGTTTATTTTGCCGTCGAAACGCCAAGAACGCATTTATCGAAATTTCTGTCGAAATTTCTGTTTCTGTGGCCACCGAAACAGCATCGAAATCGGACATCCTTGGTTCACATGCCCTTTGAATTCGTTCTCTTAACTATGGAAGACTTTGATATTATACTTGGTATGCACTGGCTATACAAGTATCATGCTCAAATTGACTGTAGAAACAAGATGGTAATTCTCTCTCAAGCTCATTCCTGTCCTGTGGTGAGCCCTAGGGGAAACGGATTATGTAATAACATTATAATTTCCTCTCTTAAAGCTAAAAAGCTCATTTCTAAAGAATGTAAAGTCTTCCACACATTAGTCTCAGAGACCAGTCCTAATATCGGGCATGTAGAAAGACTGGAGGTGGTACGTGACTTTCTTGACGTATTTCCGGAAGAGCTTCCAGGACTGCCTCCAAATAGAGACATCGAGTTCTCCATAGACCTTCTTCCTAGAACCACTCCGATTTCTAGGGCACCGTATAGGATGGCTCCTGCTGAGCTTATGGAGTTGAAGAAACAGCTATAAGAACTTCTCGATAAAAGATTAAACCGTCCTACTGTTTCCCCTTGGGGTGCGCCTGTTCTTTTTGTCAAAAAGAGATATGGTTCTATGCGTATGTGTATTGACTACCGCATGTTGAACCATGAAACTATTAAAAATAAGTATCCCCTTCCTCGCATTGATGACCTCTTTGATCAGCTTCGCACTGCTAAAGTTTTCTCAAAAATTGATCTTCATTCCGGCTATACTATCAACTTAAAGTCAAAGATTCTGATATTTCTAAAACTGCCTTTCGAACTCGTTATGGGCGTTACGAGTTTCTAATGATGTCGTTCGAGTTGACCAACGCACCTTGTGATGAACAAAGTCTTCCAACCTTATCTTGATAAGTTTGTGGTCGTCGTCATCGATGACATCTTGATTTATTCTGACTCCATGGCAAAACATCGTGAGCACTTGAAGGCAGTTCTTGAAATCCTTCGAGGCCAACAATTATATGGCAAACTTTCTAAATGTGAATTCTGGATTGATAAAGTTATATTTCTTGGACATGTCATTTTTGGGGGTAATATATGTGTTGATCCCGCCAAAGTATATGTTGTACTTGATTGGCAACCTCCTCAATCCTTCTGAAATGCAGAGCTTCTTGGGTTTAGCCGGATATTATCGTCGCTTCATTCCTAATTTCTCAAAAGTTGCACTTCCTCTGACTAAGCTTACTCGGAAGGACGAGCATTTCATTTGGTCAGCCGCTTGTGAGTCAAGTTTCCAAGAGTTAAAGTAGAAGTTGACATCAGCCCGTGTTCTAGTTCTACCTTCGGGCAATGAAGGATTTGTGATCTTCACTGATGCTTCACGGAATGGGTTAGGATGTGTCCTGCAATAGCACGGAAAGTTGGTGGCCTTTGCATCCAGGCAGCTAAAACCTAATGAACTTAACTATCCCACGCACGATCTGGAATTATCTGCAATCATCCATGCCCTCAAAATCTAGAGACACTACCTATATGGGGCGACATTTGATATCTTCACCGACCCCAAAAGCCTGAAGTACATCCTGACTCAGAAGGATCTGAACTTGGGTCAACGTCGATGGATCGAGTACCTAAAGCACTACGATTTTACTATCGGCTACCATCCGGCAAAGCTAATGTAGTCGTTGATGCTCTTAGCAGAAAAAGGGCAGTATGCGCATCTTAATATGTTCCTGAATGGAGGAATATGGAGGATCTGGTAGGCTGGAAACCTCAGTTTTTATCTAATAGTCTCCAGGTCAACAACATCTCTATTATGTCTAGTCTTCAGTCTGAACTTCTTGAGGCACAGAAAGCTAGTCTAGATCTTGTAGAGCTCTCATCTCTCCTGTCAAAGCCTCGAACACACCTGTATGTGGGTCTCGATGGTGGTCTTCGATATAAGAACCGTATGTGATTCCTGAACAGTCAGTTGTGAAGACGAAGATTTTCAGTGAGGCACATGGGTCAAAGTACACGGTTCATCGAGGCACAACTAAAATGTACAAAGACCTGCAACGCCAGTTTTGGTGGAGGCGCATGAAGCATGATATTGTTGAATTTGTGTCCAGATGTCTGACATGCCAGAGAATTAAAGTCGAGCACTAGAGACCAGGTGGTCTAGTGCAACCTCTTGAAATCCCGGAATGGAAATGGGAACACTAGACCATGGATTTTGTGGTAGGACTACCCAGGACCAGAAAGGGTATGATGTTACATGGGTTATAGTAGATCGTCTCACAGAGTCAGCTCACTTTCTTACTGTGAAAACTACAGCAAAGGTTTCTGAACTGGCCGACCTCTATATACGGGAGATAGTACGTCTGCATGGAGTTCTGGCATCCATTGTCTTGGACAGGAACCCAAAGTTCATCTCAAAGTTGTGGAAACAGGTTCAAGAAGAACTAGGCTCCAAATTGAACTTTAATACAGCCTACCATCCGCATACAGATGGGAAGTCAGAGCGCACAGTGCAGATTTTGGAGGATCTTCTTCGAGCTTGTGTTCTTGACTGGGAAGGCTCATGGGATCACTATTTGCCATTAGCTGAGTTTGCATATAATAATAGCTATCAGGCAAGTATTGGGATGCCTCCCTATGAAGCTATCTATGGCCGACCGTGCAGAGCTCCGCTACACTGGGATGACGTTGGGGAAAACACCTTGATGAAATATGAGGAAATGCATTTGTACACAGACAAAGTTGTGTTGTTCAGGCAGAGGATGAAGCAGGCACTGGATAGGCAAAATCTTATGCAGATGCTCACCGACAGGAACGTCAATTCAAAGAAGGTGATCACGTCTTTCTGAAGATCCGACCTATCCGAGCTTTGGCCAAGAACAAGGGGAAGCTCAGTCCTCGCTATGTTGGACCCTTTGAGATCATAGAAAGGGTTGGTGAATGTGCTTATCGTCCTGCTTTGCCACCTCAGTATAGTTCCATGCACAATGTCTTTCATGTATCAAATCTAAAGCCCTATGTCAAAGACCCCAGTCACATTCTAAATCATGAGCCTCTCGAGCTGAAAGATAATATGTCTTATGTTGAGTCCCCAGTCAGAATTCTTAATTTCAAGACAAAGGAGCTTCGCAGCAATCGGCACATCGATATGGTAAAAGCTCTCAAGAGCCACCATGATCAGACCAATGCCACCTGGAAACTCAAGTCAGAGATCGAGCATAAATATCCACATCTCTTTCAAGCTGCTTGAATTTTGAGGACAAAATTCTTAAAAAGGAGGGGAGAATGTGACAGAGTGAGTTTTACTTATATTTTTCTCTCTTGTAATTTTATGATTTCCAATAATACCCTCAACCTTTTCCCTTGCTTAATTGTCTAAAAGTGATTATCAATTTCATAAAAATCCAAACCCTAATTTCATAGTAGATGGAATACATGTATTAGGGTACATAGTCAATTCATATAACAAACATTTGAGTTTGACCCTCACTTTCATACCATGGCTAGATAACATCATCATAAAGCTTTGTTTAAAATTTCATTCTAATTGGATGAACCATTTAGGAGTTATGAACAATTGAAATTAATGTACATTATTTCATATATTTAACCCTAATGAACTAAGTTGCTGCTTATTCGATCAATATGGGTATTTTTGATGTGTCACGCGGCTGAGACACGAATCGCGATCCGTGGGGTCCAAGCTCAGTCGTCGAGGGAAAGATCGGACCACTAAAAAGTTGTCTCCTACCTCCGACAAACGCGGCCCTATAGTAACAACCTGAGTGACAGATCATTTGATTCCTGAGAATTATCTTCTCCCTCGTTCACGATTCTGGAAAAGAAAATATCCTCCCCTCTCCAAGACAAACTCAACGGACCAAATCCCAATCCCCTCGCCCTCGGATCAGGGAGAACAAACTCCTCTTTTCCGCACCTCTCACTGGAGGTGGTGGCGGGTTTAGAGCTTCCTCGCCCTCGCTCCCAAACACCTATATAAGACTACCAGTAGCTCTGGCCACCCTCCTTTGGTCAGCGCATCGCCTCAATTCAAAATCAACGACGCTCGAGCACCATAGCCACACCATCGTCTTCAACCTCTGACAACTTTCCACCGCCCGCTACTACAGTGCTCCTCGCACCAATCATACCCCACCAACACATTCGCCAGACCCCAAAGGTGCCCCGCGGCAAATCCTTTCGGTCTCGAGATACCATTCCTCCTCACATACCTCCCCCTCTGCGGTGACCATCTCCTGGAGCTCAGCGGCGCGTCGACTCAGTGGGAGCCGCACAGCAAAAGGGGTCTGTTCCGCTGTGACTCACCTCACTGAACCAACTGAGGACGCCTTCACACGGACGAGAAGAGGAGTGCGAGCCAGGCAGACCCTCGTCGAAGTTGTGAGGCAAGCTTGCTTGCGAAGAAGAAAGGGGCTAGTAGGAAGGGAAGAGGTGTCAGCGTGGAGCTGGGTGGACCAATCGCAAGCCAGCTCATCAGCTAAGGGGGGTCGCAGGTCAACGTGAGCAAGAGTGGGACCGCTCGCATCATTGGGCCAATCGGCTAGCGCCAACTCAACAGTCTGGGATCTAACCCGCGAGTTTTGGGATCAACGTGAGTCGTCGATCCAGTCGGATCTGGCCATTGATCAAGGTAATGCCCTTTTCTTTTTATTTTATTATCAAAGAAAATGGGTTACCTTGGAAAAATCATAGAAAATAGTAGGGTGGTCAGATGGTAACAAAATCATATACCATTTTCATTAGAAAAATGCAAGCTTTTCAAATAAATTACCCTCGGGACCTAGATCCGACTCCTTTTTTGAAAATACAAGCTTAAAACATAATGATCGTACTTATGTTATCTTATTGTGTAATAATGGCGATTCATGATTTGTAATCTAATTTTTGGGGCATTTAAACCCTAATAGAGTCCCAGATGTCCATACATCACGAAACCCTAGTTAGGTGATCGCAAATACTCCAAAGAATAAGGAAACCCTAATATTGAGCTTTTCTCTACCTATATTGAACTTTTATGTATTGGTTGTCAACCCTAATCAAGTAACGATCTACGATTAATTATGTATGACCCCGAAAACCCTAGATCTAACCCTGAACCACTTGGATCAGGTGAATCCTAAAAAGAACCCTTAATGATCTAAACCTCTATAGAAACCCTAAAGATGAATGTTTCTTTCTTATATCGCATGGGCACCATTACTTAGATGAAACCCAAATTTTGAGATCTAATCTTATGACTCCAAAACAAGATAAAAGCCAAAGATAATCCCTGATCTAATCATACGAAGATTCATGTCAACCAAATAGAGATCAAACCCTAATAACCTGAAAACCCTAATATGGGATGATGAGAACCCATGATTACATTAGGTCTTTATTTCTCTATCATGGTGATCTACTATCTTAATCTAGGCTTGTTGAAATATAGATCTGAGATTCAAGGTACGTGGATATAAGTATAAGACTAGTTTTGCTGGATGATCTAATTATGAGTAAATGCTTGCATGTAGTTGAATAATTTTGTTGGATGTATCTATAAATATTGTCCCTTTTTCCGCCTTGAACACTAAGAACACTAAGGAAAGATAATGGAATGTCGTTATTGGCATACTTGTCTAGGCGGCCAGGCGGTCCTTCCAACCCAAGGGAAGCCTAGTGGGCCTAGGCGGGAGCTAAGGCGTTCTTCATATTTGTTTATATTTTACATATATATAAATGATTATTGTGTATACATTTAGCTATATTCAAATATAATATCAACATGTACATTTGTATTGGTTATCCTTATGTTTAACCAATCATAACTTCTTGCTATACCACATCTATCATGACCTAGGCTAGACCTATTTGATCTTAATTTGACCTAACATGATATAATTGGACCTAACTTAACTTTGTTTGCCCTAATCTGGCCTAAGTCATACCTATATTGGCATAATATGACTTAATCAGATGTAACTTCCCCTAGCTTGTCCTACATTTGACATAAATGAGCTCTAAATTGGCGAAACCAGACCTAATTCCCCAAAATAGACATGTTTTCCCCAAGCCAGACCTATTTTAGATCTGATTTGGCTTGAATCAGATCCATTTCTTCCATAAAATAACTAAATTGGATCTAATTTGAACAAATTCAGACCTAATACATGTTAATTTGGTATATGTATCTTAATTTGGGCCAAAAAGGCCTTAGGTGTCCAGTTTCATTATCGGAAAGCCTAGGCGCCCAGTTTAAGGCGGTCCGCCTAGAGCCTAGGTGGCCTAGGCGCGCCTAGGCGGAGCCCAGGCGGGAGTCTGGATAACTATGGTTATTGATGGTTCATTAATCTCCCTATTAGAGAGGGAAAGTATTAATGATGACTAGCACCTCCCTAGAGTACATGGTATACGGGGAGATCCCTAGAGTACAAGGTACACGGGGAATGGGCCCAATAATATATGTTTGTGCTAAGGCTACCATAGTAATACATGTCCATTGAAATATGATTAATAAATTGGGTTTACATGATTTTCCGCCTTAACAGCGTTTTCTTTTCTTCTTCCTTTTCAAGTATTTTCATTATGCCATCATAGTATAGGATTTTACAACCACGTACCAACAATATGTTGATCGTTTGTTTCTCGTAAATTCTAGGTTCAAGGAACAAGTAAAGCTTTGCAAAGTACCTGAAGATGCTAAATAAAGTTATTGGAGGATAGCTAGAAGATGGTTGTTTCTTATCTCTTTTTCTATTAGATAGTTGTCCATTCTACTAGATGATATATAGGATGCTCCATATCCTATGTACTTTTCATTCCATTCAACTATTTTCTTCCTTTTTCTAAATGATATATGTATGACTTTTATCCCCATGAATGTTGTGGTGTGGTTAATTAATGATGTTTGTGAACAAAGGATTTGGCTCCTTTTAATATAGTTGACTATCACAATCTCTTATATTTTCCCTTTTGACATCTTTAGATACGAGTGCACGCATATCTAGGGAATGTCATTATGGAAAGTATAGAGGAATTGGGGTCGTCACATATTGTATACAAACATTCCATTCAAAAGGCGGCCACACGAGCTCCGCATATACCAATACAAGGCCGCATATTGAGTCGCTTGTACATACGCAGTACGTCCAATAGGCTAAACCGCATAAGCGGCCCACGAGCTGTTTCTGAAAAATTGGACCAAAATGAGTTGAATGGAAAAAAAAGGAATGAAGAATCCATGTAGCTAACCTCAAAATGATGCAAAAAATAAAAGGGTGGGTCACAGTTATTAAAAAATATATACATGTGATTATAAATAACTCATACAAATCTTCACTCTATATTGAGAAGTTGAAATGTTCCTTTTCAAGACATCTATAAGAGTCAAAATCAATGCACTAGACCGATGCCAACTCAACTATACAAATTGAACATCAATGCCCGATGAGATGATTTGCAATTACAAGGGATATACTATGTTTCATTTAATAATCAACAAATAATATGTCAAGATAAATTCAACAAATTTGGGAAAAACAAGCAAGTTTCATAATTGGCTGAGTTTTGTAGGTGAATATTGTGAATATACTTCAAATTTAAGAATATCGATCACAAATTTTAGATAGTCGCTAATAAAGAGAGAGAATTCAAGGCCTTGGAAAACCCACAATGCCATCTCATGATGTGGGGCACCTTCGAGTTCATAAACACTTTACCTCCAATTTACCTCCGAACACATACTTTTAAGGCCCATTTTCCATAATAATATTCTTTTTGACAATGCTAAGTCGCATTATCAGTCTTTACAGTCTGGACTATAAATTTAACATCACATAACTGGGCAAAGTGCATAAGCACAGCTTTAATAAACTAGTACCATCACCATGAGATAACATCAATTATCCATCCAACCAACATAGGACAAAACTAACAAGAAATCCCAAGAATCTAATCTTATAAGAAGATAAAGAGTCACAAGACATAAAATTGCATTTTGCACCTCATTCCCTACCATGCATCTCATGATAATAAAAAAAGCACCTCAAGGCAAGGCAACCTCCTAGAGGCCTCAATGTGTGCGCCTCAGTCTCCCTTGTTCAGGAGTGTGCCTCAGTTTGTACGAGACGTTCAAGGTGTTGAGGTGTAAGCCTCAGTCTGTGTGTTTGTAAAAGCTCAATAATCCTATTTTGGACCCGACTGAAACTAGACTAGTCCAAAATCCTATATGTATACATACATATATGTGTTTGTACATTAAATATGTGTGATATGTAACTACATATGTATATTTATTTTGGAGTAAAAGAGAAGCTCCCCCAGCTAGGGCCACTACTGGACCCATCCTAAAAGTGTAAACTCTCAGCCCCCCTCAGCTACTTGCGCACTGGAGGGGGGCGTTTAAAACACAGTGGGCCAGCCGGCGCGATGGTATAATTTGTTTCCGAGGTGCACAAATGTATATGTATGTTTGTATACCCATACTTGTGTATGCATATACACGTGTGTATTTGTAACTATATGTGTGTATTTATAACAATATTTGTATGTGCATTTAAGTGTCTATAATTACATGTACAAATACATGTGTTCGTCTATATCAACATATATATATATATTCAATACACACACACATATATGTGTGTGTGTTTAACATATATGTATATCAATACATATGTGTGTGTTTGTGTGTGTGCGCGTATTAGAGATGGAAAAATCAAGCCTGACCAAATACACGTGTCTGTCTATATGCATATATGTGTGTGTTTTTACATATAAGTATATGAATATATGTGTGTGTGTGTGTCTTTAACAAATATGTATATCAATACATATGTGTGTATTAGAGATGGAAAAATAGCCACAACCAAAATCTAACTTATTTAAGTGGGTTAGTAAAGTCTAAGATTTTTCAACCGCACCCGAATTTGACCGAAGCCCGAAGAACTCAAAATTATTTAAGGTCGGATTCAAGTTTGCACTTTAGACCGAAATTGACCCAAATTGACCATAATATATTCAAATAAAACGAAGATACTAAAGTTTACCCCACCCAATGGCCTATCAAATTACCAATACATCCCCTCAATATGTTTGTTTTTTACAACTCTACTTCGTATGGTTAGGAATGAAATATCGTCGAAACGGGCAAAATTTCAATCAAAATTTCATTTTTGGCACCATCGAGTGCGATAATCTACAAGTGTATCGATAGGATCGCAAATATCCGTATATTGATGGGTAAATCGCCAGATTCACCAAATACTGCCAAATTTCGATGAAATTTGCCAATATACCGACAAAATACTGATATTTGCATGTTTGAGCCTGTTTTTGTTGTTCGACAGGAGAAAATGGCGGAGCAAGGGGATTTCAACAACTAGGGCTCAAATAAGTCTAATCCAAGGTAGGTCTTTATATTTTCTACCATTTCTCTCATTTACACCTCATCTATCTCCCCCAATCTGCTTCTATATATGTCTCCCCACTTGTATGTGATCATAGATCTACAACACTATCTCATAATATACATTATACTCATAAGAATATATCTAAATAATCCACTACATATAAGTATAATTTGCAATCATGTTTAGTAGTAAGCTAATTAGTATACATGTGTTCTTATTACTAGTATTTTAGCATACAAAGGAGGAAAAGGTACTACTTTGCAATATAACAAACATATATTGTAGAAGTATATAGATTTTGTAATTTTCTAGTCGTACATTTGTTTATATATGGCACTTGCTACATATATCCCACGACATGGACATGGTAACTATGCCTTTATATTATTGCATCCCCACAACATGCATATAGTGGACATGGTACTAATGGCTTTCATATTTATCCCGCTATTGTGAATAATCCATGGAGAAATTCATTACCACATATCAAGATCATGTGGTGACAAATGATGGCGGAGAAAAGGTGTCACAATAGTGATGGTGCCCAACTTCCTTCACAGTCATGAAGTCAATAGCCAAAATCACATATTGAAGAAGAGCAATAAAAAACCTTGGTGTATAGTTTCTTTCCGAATCTAATATGATGCATATTGAGACATAGGCCTAGATTTAGAGAAACTACACGGATGAGAAAAATATATGGCGTTATCACATAAGTATGGGCATTTTAGTTTATGGATTTTACTAGTAAAATTTCGTAACACGATTCCTACATTTAGTCATCGAAACCTACAAGAAAAATGACAGGTTCCTTAACTCTGCAAGTGCGTGCGCGAGTGCGCGTCGGTGGGTGTGTGTGTGTGTGTGTGTGTGTGTGTAAATATACATCAGAGTTTGTTAATATATATATATATATATGTGTGTGTGTATGTGTGTGTGTGTGTGTTTAAATACATATACACATATATGTATGTACACATATGTCTGTGTGAGTGTGTTAATATATATATGTATGTATTAATAATATATATAGATAGATATATATATGTGTGTGTATGTGTGTGTATATATATATATATATATATATAGAGAGAGAGAGAGAGAGGGGTTAGGAAGTGTGTACCGGCCGGTACATGTAACTTACGTGTACCAGCCATCAAAATGGGACATGTGGAGTATCTAGATAAAATATAACCATATTGATTGATTCAAAATTATATAGATTATGTGTTCAAAAAATCATAACCATGTTTCATATAGATCATGAGATATAGCAATATATCATCCAACGGTTTTTGTGATTTCTGCAACTTACCGTTGATTAGATAACACATAAATTCTTTCATTGGATGATCTATTAATATCAGATTTTGGTGATTTTTGATACACATCTTATCTAAGTGATATATATCACATCCATAAGGTTGGATATTTCAATTTGATTTTACAATCATCATAAATGAAGGTGGGTACATGCAAACTATATGTACTCAGCTACACAATTCTTTTAGCCATATATATATATATATATATATATATACACACACACACACACACACATAGGACAACGATCCAGTGAGAAACATATCTTGGTGAGAGCATGAGAGGCATTTGAATAACTATCCACAGAGACCAACTTATCATAATCCAACCATATAGATTAAAATTATACCTTAATATGTGCCTTCCTAGAAAATTTGATCATCGTCTGATTTGTATAGCATTACAACAATAGAAAACTTTTCAACGCTCTATATTGAATTTCAGGCTGACCGTTTGATGTAAAAAATGTATATTGTATATATGGACATGTAAACAATATCTGATTGCAATGATTTTTTGTGGGAAGGTAAATGAATTGTTACTTTTCCCATCTATACGGTTGGATTTTAAAAAACATTTATAAACTTTTAGTTATTTAAATGCCTCTCATGCTCTCACCGTAGGATGTTTCTCACTAAATCGTCACCCTATATATATATATATAGAAAGAGAGAGAGAGAGAGTCAGGCTAGAATACACTCAAGTGTACGAATTACACCGTACACCTCAATGGTGTTTGCCTATCTAGACCATATTTTGCAAAATCAAATCCATTGATCTTCATTATCACAATAGTAATAGGCCCCATGTAAAATTTGAGTCCATTTGGATGAGTGTAGGTCACTCATTCAAGGACACCAAAATCGACGCACATAATTAATTTGACATGCATGATTTTTGCCTCCTTTAGATGTCTTGAGTTTACTATAAGGGTTAGGGTGTACAATGTGTGTACCCCATATATTTACAAAAAGAACAATGACATAATTCCACATATAATAGGAAAATAACAAGTGAATATAAAGAACTGAATAAGACACTACTTAACACTCCCCCTCAAGTTGGAGCATAGATATCAATCATGCCCAGCTTGTCCACAAAAGAGCTGAAATGTTTCTTGGCCTGCATCTTTGTGAAGATATCAGCAACTTGATCCTTTGAGCGAGTAAAAGGAGTGCAGATACGACCAGTCAGGATAGCTTCTCTGATGAAGTGGAAGTCAACTTCAATGTGCTTGGTCCGCTCATGAAAACAGGATTATTTGCAATAAAGATAGCTGCTTTATTATCACAATGCATGGAAATAGGAACAGAAGACCCTACACCAAATTCTTTTAGAAGAGACTGTACCCACAGGAGAAAGAGGTTGTGTGAGTCATGGCCCAATACTCGACCTCAACACTAGATCTAGCAACAACATTATGCTTTTTACTCCATGTGACAAGATTTCCACCAACAAATGTGCAGTAACCAGAAGTAGATTTTCTATCTATCTTACTTCCAGCATAGTCAGAATCAGAGTAGCCTTCAAGAGAGAAATGACCATGTTTTCTATAGAAAAGGCCTTTACCAGGGGATTTCTTCAAATACCTCAGGATATGACTCAAATACCTCAGGATATGACATAGTGCTTCCCAGTGACACTGTCTAGACTTGTTAAGATACCTGCTAACAAGGCCAACATTAGTAGAAATATCAGCTCTAGTAACAGTTAAATAGATTAGTTTGCCAACCAGTCTCCTATATCTTATACTGTCAGGATACATGGGTTGAGTCATCATCATCCCAATTTACATTAGGATCTAGGGGAGTATCAGTAGCCCGAGCACCAAGCATCCCAATTTCCTGTAGAAGATCTAGAATATACTTCCTTTGAGATAAAACAAGAGCATTAACAGTCCTAGAAACTTCAATTCCCAAAAAGTATCTCAGCATTCCCAAATCTTTAGTGACAAAGTGCTAGCATAAGTAGGCTTTAGTAACATGAATTTCACAAAAATCACTGCCAGATAAGATAATAGCATCAACATACACAATCAGAACAACAATACCAGAGGAAGTCTTCTTAATAAAGACAGTGATCAACATGAGATCTGAGGAAGCCATATGCAGACAAAATCTTGCTCAATTTATCAAACCAGGCACATGGACTCTGCTTGAGTTCGTAAATAGACTTTTTGAGGCGACAGACTTTGTGTGACCCCCCCTGAGCAACAAACCCAGGTGGTTGCTCCATATAGACTTCCTCTTGGAGATCACCATAAAGAAAGGCATTCTTGACATCTAGTTGTATAAGAGGCCAATCCAGATTGATTGCCACAGAGAGAAGACCCCGCACAGAATTGAGCCTGGCAACAGGAGAAAAAGTTTCAAAGTAATCAATACCATAGGTTTGAGTGTACCCTTTGGCCACTAGGCGGGCCTTCAGGCGTTTAACAGTCCCATCAGGATGATACTTTACAGTTTACACCCAATGGCATCCAACAGGCTTGCAATCAGATGGAGGATCCACCAAATCCCAAGTACCTCTGTCAGTAAGAGCAGTCATCTCCTCAATCATGGCATGTGTCCAGGCTGTATTTTTTAAAGCATCATGAACATTTTTGGGAACAGAAACAGCAGAAAGGGCAGCAACAAAATTACTAACATGGACACTAAGATGTGCAGTAGAAAAATAGTTAGCAATACTATGAGAGGTACAGGAGCGAGTGCCTTTTTTAGAGTAATAGGTAAATCTAGATCAGAAGTTACCTCAGTAGGTGTAGGACCTTCTGAAGGAGAAGATTGGTTTTCTGTGGGGGGGTCTTGGGCAGGAGTAGACTGCGGCGGCCGATTCCTGCGTTGGTAAACAATAAGAGGAGACGTAGTCTCAGCAGGCTGCACAGCAAGAGGGGAATTGCTGATAACAGGCAGAGGCGTTGCATAATCTGAACTCAAGGTGTGTCCTTTAGTAGAGTAGTAAAGAGTGTCCTCAAAGAAAACTACATCACTGCTCCTCGTGAACCACTTCTTAGTAATAGGATTATAGCAACGATATCCTTTCTAAGTACGTGAATATCCCAAAAAAATACATTTTTCAGCTCTAGGAGACAATTTGTCTTGAGTCTGTCCAAGCAAACAAACAAAACAAGTTGACCCAAAAATCGTTGGAAGAACAGAAAAAGAGGAAGGTGGGGTTGTAGCACTTGGGCGGGAATTTTATTCTCAATAACAGACGAGGGCATGCGATTAATCAGAAAACAGGCAGTGAGAACCGCTTCTGGCCAAAAGTGTTTTGGAACATTAGAGTGCAGCATGATAGTTCTAGTAACTTCAAGTAAATGCCTATTTTTCCTTTCAGCAACTCCGTTCTGTTGGGGGTTTTAGACACATGATGTCTGATGAATGGTACCCACAGAATGACAAAATAACTCAAATATTTTTTTGAACAAATTCCAAGGCATTATCAGTGCACAAAATTTTAATGGGCATAGAAAACTGGGTTTTGACTTCAGCAAAGAACTTAATAGTAGGCAAGACTTGTGACCTGTCTTTCATCAAAAACAACCAAGTAGCACGGGAGTAATCATCAATGAACAGAATAAAGTATTTATTGCCTGATAAACTTGGAACATGACAAGGACCCCACACATCAGCATCAACCAAATCAAAAATATTTTTACTACCAATCTAAGATTTTTTGGGAAAGACAATTCTGGATCGTTTGCCTAACTGACATGACTCGCACTGAAAACTGTGCGTTCCTACACCAAAAAATAACATGTTTTATTTTATCAGCCGATGGATGCCCAAGTCTATAGTGCCACTGTAATGCAGAAACAGAACAAGACAATGTTGAAGCTAGAGATGTAATGTCGATCCTTTTCAAATCATCCAAATAGTAGTCTGTCATGTCCTTCATGCCCCCCACCAATCTTTATCCTCGTGTGAAGGTCCTGAAAAACACAAGTACTCGGTACAAAGGTCAGACTGCAGTTCATGTTGTTACGTACAATTTTACTGACAGATAACAGATTTAGCGGAATATTGGGCACATATAGAGCAGATCTTAGAAGAACTTGAGCATAAATTTCATCAATCCCAAACACAGCAGATTTGGATTTGTCAGCAAGCATAACAATAGATTTGGCACAAGGTTTAGATAATTTAGAGAAAAGAGAACGATTGCCAAAGATATGTGAAGAAGCTCCAGAATCAATCACCCATTTGGTATTACCAGCACTAGAAGAGGAAGCATTCGGAAAGGTAGAATCACAACCAGTGTAAGTTGCAGCATGAGTTCCAGATTCAGCAGCAGTAGAAGAGGAAGCGTCGGTTTTCTCTAGCAGGAGTCGTTCCATTTCGTAGCAAATGAACTTAGCAGTGGAGGAACTCGAAGTAGCAGTAGTAGGAGTCTAAGAAGCACCCTCAGACGCAACATTGGCCCACGCGGTGTGCCATGTTTCTTCCAGCACCTGTCCTCCGTGTGGTTGGAGCGACCACAAAAGTCACAGTATCGATGAGCTGCAGTACCTCCAGAGACAACAGCAGATGACCCACAGCCAAGGGACCTACGTCCTCTACCGGGACCAGGAGGACGGTTGTCCTGAGGCCGACCTCGACCCCCTACCACGGCCTCAGCCAGCCATGGCAGCAAGAGCAGTAGTGTCACCAGCGTCGGACGTCGGGTCAGATGAGGAAGCCGGCAGGCGTTGAAGATGTTGAAATGCACTCTCCAACGTCGGCAATGGATCACTTGCAAGGATCTGATCAACCACTCTAGCGTATGAGTCAGGAAGTCTGCATAAGAACTGAACAACCTGAAATTCCTGCCGTTGTCGCTGCATAGTGGCTAAGTCAGTAGAAAGGGGATGCAGGTTCTCAAGTTCCGCGTAGAAGCCTTTGAAAGACGAAAAATAGTCAACAAAATCGGGCCCAGAAAAATGTAGACGGGTCAGCTGTTTGTTCAAGTCAAACACCTACTTCGGATTCTTGTTATGAGAGTAGGTACTGACCAGTTGATCCCACATAAGAAGAGTAACACTGATGTGAGTTTCACTGTTGTTGAGGATCCACGTCATCACAGTAGAGTCATCTTTGACCCAATCATCGTAGACCTTTTTATCATTGGACTCGACAGTACTGGGCGGAGCAGGAGGCGGATCCTGAGTCATATGGGAGTGTTTGCCTTGGGATTTTGCAAAAATCTCGATGGAGCAGACCCAGTGTTGATAGTTGTGCCCATCTAACTCCACAGTAGTCACTTGACGACGGAAATCATCATGGGAGGAAACCATGACAGAGACTGAGTTCAATAGCAGGAAACAGCCGCAAACAAAGAACCGCCTAAATCCTCCTTCTAGGCGGAGGCAATAGACAACAAGGGACTGGATGGACCAATTTACATGAAGACTACGCCGAGGCACAGCAGATGACTCTGCAGTTCAAAGGCCGACACAAACTGAGGAGAAGAAGGCTCCGGAGAACCTCAAGACGTGCGGCCGCCGGCGGCAAGCAGCCTTGTGAGCTGCAGCTAGCGGCCCAGCGCCCGCAGCGGCATGGGCTGTCGACGGCAACGGCAGGGGTTGGCAGTGGCAGCGGCCGCGGGAAGACCGGGGGGTGGGGAAGAGAAGGAGAGGGAGGGAGGGGTGGGCGGCTAGGGAACCTGCTATGGTACCATCTTAAGAGGGTTTATTGTAAGGGCTAGGGTGCACAATGTGTATACCCCATATATTTATAAAAAGAACAATTACATATAGGTCCACATATAATAGGAAAATAACAAGTGAATATAAAGAACTGAATAAGACACCACTATTTAATAAGATGCTTGACCTATACGACTCCAAATGAGCTCAAATTTACTATATAGAATGTACTCAAGATCTTTAAGAAGATCACGGTTTAGGATTCCAATATATTTGCTTCATGATGGAAAACGACTAAGGTGTATAGCGTCTCCGGTACATTCCAGAGTGCACCGGAGACGTCATACACCTCGATCGTTTTCCATCATGAAGCAATTATTTTAGAAACCTAAATCGTTGATCTTCTTAAAGATCTTGAGTACATTCTATATAAGAAATTTGAGCCCATTTGGAGTCGTATAGGTCAAGCATCTAAAGGAGGAAAAAATCATGCATGTCAAATTAGTTATGTGCGTCGATTTTGTTGTCCTTAGATGAGTGACCTATACTCATCCAAATGGGCTCAAATTTTGCATGGGGCCTATTACTATTGTAACAATGAAGATCAATGGATTAGATTTTGCAAATATATGGTCTAGATAGGCAAACACTATTGAGGTGTACGGTGTGATATGCACACTCGAGTGTATTCTAGCCTCTCTCTCTCTCTCTCTCTCTCTCTCTATATATATATATATATATATATATATATATATATATATATTGTATATGCACCTCGGTACAATTTGAGGCCTACGCCTAGACCACTTCAAGGCTTATGCCTCGCCTCACGCACTTTAAAACATTACATCTTCCCTCAACTCCAATCGTTATCAACTCAAAATTGATCACATTCTTAAGCAATGAGACTTCTTCAAAAGGATTCTAACACCATCCAAAATTGCTCAGTGCCAACTGCTTTTACTTTTTATTACCATATTCGATGCACCTTGGGCACCCACAGAATCATTAGAAAGTTTTATGCCATCGCCTTCAAAACATCCCAAAAGATCCGCAAAAGGTGATCACAAAAGCCATCAAGGCAAGGTCGACAAAACCGTCTACTTGCCAACATTTCAAACAGCAAACCTCAACACCTA
Organism: Alisma plantago-aquatica; assembly: GCA_963693085.1. Classification (NCBI taxonomy): domain Eukaryota; kingdom Viridiplantae; phylum Streptophyta; class Magnoliopsida; order Alismatales; family Alismataceae; genus Alisma; species Alisma plantago-aquatica. The sequence goes on along the minus strand of OY856413.1, from coordinate 198,654,773 downwards.
AAAAGACACAGACTAAAGACTGGGCTTGTATAAGAGACATCTGAAACCTATCCAGATTGCTTTACCTGGGTAGTAATCTGCATCCCCAAAAAGGCCTTCATGTAAATCATGCATATGATCCCAGAGCACCTCAGAATTCTCAAACTATGTGTTCCCATACAAAAATCTGCTAAAGTGATTTAAATACTCCCATTAATCAGCCTTACAAAATTTGTATTCTCCTTTCCTTGACCAATTGACTAGCTCTGTATCCACACGGTTGCATTGCATAACATTAGTTCAACAAGGTCTTTCTTGGTTTGATGCAGAGTTGTTCTGCTGAAAGGGCATTAATTTCATCTTTCAGCTCCAAAAATCTAATTGAATGCATTCTGCTTCTTTACCTTTTCTACTAGATTCTTATTAATGTCTCGCCTCTTCAAGAGGCCCCCTAGCCCCTAGTTCTCCTCAAGTAATCTATAGGGACCAATTGAACACACACTCATGAAGTATCAGGCCAACTATCTCCAACAAACTCCATGAACCTTTGTCAACACGCATCATAGTTGAATATCCAAAGGAATTTTTTTCTAGCACAAGTATCTACGAGATTAGGCAGCGTGATCAGAATTAAACCTAGTCAAGTACCACCTTCCGGTGCTTAGAATAGTTAAACCTACCTAGCCAGCTGATATGTTAAGCTTAAGCATCTATCAAATTTTGGATAGCAACTCAAATTTTATACTCAAATATCACACCAATTCTTATGAGAATTATCCAAGGATCTGATAAGTATCCCTCCATTCACCAATGCTCTGAGTGTGTGCAACCTCACAGCATATACGCTTGACTGCTCTCTTTAGTAGACAGTCATGTCGAAGTCACTTTTTCTGACTTTCCGTGCTCCGGGGAGATGCATCATCAATCTCCTCCAGAAGCTATCTTTTTCCTACATCAAAAAACTAACAAACTAGCACGCTGAGTAATCTATTACTGTTTCAATGTTTAGTAGGATAAGTCAGTTTCTCCCCTATGAAATCATTACACTAACTAGGGCTCATAGGTAAGTTAAGGATATAGCATATTGCGTGTATGTTTTACACCAATTACGGTGGAGATGTGGGAAAACTGAGTTATATAGTATAGTTCATTCAATTAGATCCAAGTGTTATGTTATAACATAATTACTTTCAATCTCCCGATTTCTACAAAAAATCATACTCGTTTTCAAAAGAAAGAAAATAACAGTTTCCTCCAACATTCACGCATAGGTCAAAGCATTGTCCATGTTAGAGAGTCTATATTAGCCTATTTAGTTAATAGGTTAAATAGTTAGTGGGCTTTTGTATCTCAGCCCGTTTAGATTACTTGGGACACAAGTATCAGGGTTTCTCTCTTGCTCCTATATATAGGACAGGGTTGTACCTCTTTTATTCATTGAATCTAATCGAATCAGCTCAATACAATATTCTTTCACATGGTATAAGAGTGTGTTCGCTCCTGAGGGAAACCTAGTCGTCGCCTGTCTTCCCTCTCCTTTCCGGCGCGCACGCAACCCTAGCAGTCGTCGCTCCTTTTTCCAGAGAGCAACCGAGGGGGGAACCCCAGCCTGTAGGCGGTCGCGGCCGCCGTTGCCATGGCTTAGGCCGGCTGCCCACCGGGCATATCCCAGCCTACATGGCTTCTCCTCCTTCTTAAGATCTGATTTTATTTCCGTACGTCAGCGCTATCTATCCCGGCTATCTCCAATTTATTGGTCATCTCCCGGCGCTATTAGACACCATCAAGCCGCCATCGACAGCAACAGTCAACGTCACCATCAGTCATGCCGCCGCATCGTGCCGCCACATCACACCGCCGCCGCCGCATCCTCCTGCATCCGGTGCAAGCGTCGCAGCCAGCAATATTGCTGTCATCGTTGGCCGCAACCATCAGCGGAGCCGCAGCCGACGTCGGCTAGGACAACAGTCGCTGATGCCTGCCAATGGGCCGCCCATGCCCACCGACTGTACGCCCGATGCCCTGTTCGCCCGATGCCGTCAGCACACAGCAACAGCGCCACCGCCGCCAATCAGCAGCGACAATCGCAGCCAGTGACGACCATCTCGTTGCTGTCGATCACGTCGTCACCAGCCGATGCAATCATGGCCATCATCGTGTGTCTGTTCGCTACAGTGTTGCTGCCTCGTTTAGCAGCAACTGTATCCCCAGCCAACGATCGCACTCTTCAGTCGCCATCGCCATCATCTTGGCCCTTGGTCGTTGTTCCATGTTGCTGCCCTACTGCTATTTACCTCGCCATTATCAATCAATTATCTCTGTCCATTGTTGCATGTTGTCCTATTGTTGCCGCCTTGCTTCTACTTAGAGAGATGCTCCATTGCCCTAATTGTTCTATCTTCTCCCAAGTTTTTGACACCCTCTCTATTCGGATCCTTAATCGGCCCTATCTTTTGCTAATTGGATTGGGATTATATCCATTTAATTTTCTACCCGGATCTTACATTGACCCATTTAGTATATTCTCTCCGATTATCGATTTCATTCTCCACATATTACACATCTCCATATCACAAGATCCTCTCAAAACACCAATTCCTTTCCGACCCATATCGTGTGTGTATCCCTTTACACAGTGCGGGGGGGGGGGGGGGGGCATATATCCACTTCTCCACACCAAGCACTCACTCTCATTGTATTTGGTGTGCGGGGGGGATAGAGAGGAGAGGAAGAGATGAGAAGAGAGAGAGAGAGAGAGAGAATATGTATGAGACAGAGAGAATGAGAAGAGATGATATATGTATTCAGGCTACATATCCCATGTTATCTTCATGGAGCTTCGTTCAGCACACATGTTCTCTACTTCCAGACAGCAATGAAAGATCTTCATTCAGCGTCAACACCGAGCTATCTGCGTTCATACTACGTTATATACGTCAGGTGTTGATGGTGTACTTCAGATGCATTCACATGAGACAGATGGGTGCTTCTTCAGATTTTCAGAAGCTCATCAAGCCTGCCAATCTATTTTTGCAAGGTTGATTCATCCAGTTTATCTTCACTGAGCTGCTTCATCACGTCTTCTACGAGTCGCATCTGCTATTTCGACATCACCTGTTGCTGATCTACTTGGGACTTTCCGTGATGGATGATCTCCTTTCCCATCAAGCCCCCAAGGCTCATGCGTCAAAGTTTTATGGTACCTGCATCGTATCATCAGCACATCGTCCGTTCGTATTCGTGCCACATTATACACGTCTTCTCAGACAATTCGAAGATTCCGCTACTGCTACATCGACATTGGGCATCCACATTCGTGTCGTGTTAAGTACGTAATCCAATGAAGATGACGTAGTGATGGTGTTGAGGATCGTCTGCTCCAAGTGGCGAATTACTATTGTAGTATCAGGTTCCATTCTTCAGATGCTCTTCATTCCAGATGTGTTCCAAAGACCTTCTTCAAAGCTCGAGGATCTCCAGCCTGCAGAATACAATTTTAAAGAAGAGAGGCATTGTCACCACATGGTTCAGTGGGAGTATTAATTAAGGGGGAGTATCAATTTTTGAATGGGGAGTGATGTTTATCTTTTATCTTTCATTTATCATTTCTTTTATCGTTTTATCGAGTCTTGTAACCTCCAAGCTTTGGACATGTGTTTCACCCATGCTCCAGCTTGAGGGGGAGTGTTAGAGAGTCTATATTAGCCTATTTAGTTAATAGGTTAATTAGTTAGTGGGCTTTTGAATCAGTTCAATACAATATTCTTTCACAGTCCCAACTGTTTCCCACTTGCTACAGGTTTCATCATTCTTGGCTACAGATGAAAAAAAATGTGGTTTAATTATAAATAATTTGTAGATCATATGAAACCTGTTTTTTTTAAAACAAGATTGCACAATCTAAGTCTGCATTTTAAATCAAAAGAAAGAAATTCAATATAATTGGCTAAATTAAGAGCAAAAACAGATTGCATTCTCATCCACTAAAACGTTTACTATCTAATCACTGTGAAATTCCACTGTCTATCTGCTCGGTTGTAACTTCCCAGCTAGGAAGCACGGATATGGATATGTATCCGATACGGGTATGGGTACGGGTACGGGGATACGGCAATTTTCGAAAATATAGGATACGGATACGTTATGGATACGGCAATTTTCTAATATTTATTTCAATATTTTTAAAAATAACCAATAAATTTATTTTAAAAATAGATGAAGACAATCAAATTTCATTCAAAAATCACAATATTTCTAAAGAAAATGGAAACCAATACCATAATATCAAACAATGATTTAAAATGGGGTCTTTCATTCATATTAATGTGAGACAGAAGTTACAAAAAGACATGATAATATCATATTCTAAACCTTTCACATTTCATGTATCATGTAATGTTGTGTTGTAAAGTGAGTTGTGTCATCAATATCATCTGTGATACCAAACTATCTTATGTCATGTATGGCTAGCTACTATGAAGCATGGATATAGATACATAAATGAATACGGGTATGGAACGGGAATACGACAATTTTCAAAAATATAAGATACAGATACATAGATACAACAATTTTTCTAATGTTTATTTTAAAATTTTAATAGAAAATACCAATTTCATTCTCAAATCACAATACGATAGGGGGAGTCTAGAGTTGGAAGTCACATGGTTTTGGGATTTTGAGGGATCACACGAGTGGAGTGCTCTCTTGGCTGCTAAATGGGTTGGTTGTATCCTCGCTGCATTGAGGTCATATCTTGCTAATAAAAAAAGGAATACGACTGAGGAAGTATTTGGTATGTATTAGAGAGTATCTAGGGAGTATTAGTATCAGATATGCATTCAGTACTGGCAGGACGCCTATTTTGGAGTATCGGTGCTTGGAAGTTCTTTAAAAAGTGAAATCCCAAAAAACAGAGGAGGTACAAACAATAAAGAGAAGAAGGAAGATTGTGTTTAGCAAGAGGAATGGTGACTAACCTTGAAATACTTCAAGGAAGCAACTGTGACAGCCTTGTTGCAAGCTATTACTTAGCAGAGAGGGTTGAGACATGAGTTGGTGTCAAATGCTAATCAAGCAACGTCATGACCAAATTTTTTTCTAGTTTTTACCGACTGGATACGAATGGATACGGATTAGGAGTATCTAATAAATATCGAGAGTATCCACGGAGTATTGGTATCCGATACGTATCGGATACGGGTACGGCATCTATTTTGGAGTATCCTTGCTTCATAGCCTCCCAGACTTCACATTATACTTTGAATATAATTTATAGGACTGGTTGAAATTGATTTAAGAATGTGTCATGACAGTCACAATGATAAACTATAAACTTCAAAAACGCTAACAGATTCCTAACATTGATAGTTTGATATTAAAGATGACTTTGCCCGTTACAAGGTATAGAAACAAAACAAAACTCACCGCAGTTCCATCTTCCCTTCGCACGAAAGAATGCCTCATCTCGATTGACACAGGTAGGGTGATATACCTTAGGGCAACCCCTACAAAAAAGTGAGAATGGGATCATAAATCTTATTTATGAGCTAAGGAAGTATAAAACTTGGAGAGAGTCAGGAACCTAACTCACCTACGATCACAGACAACCAGATTACCCCCATCAAAGCATATGAAACAAACATCTTCCTCCAACTTCTTCTTGTATTGAGGCTTAGCAGGCTGGTTTCTTGGAACTTGGCTCTTTGGCCGACCTCGTTTTTTCCTCCCTCCTCTGATGGGGGCTTCTGCATCCGCGCCTTTCTCTCCAATTGAAACACTTAAATCCTCATCTACAGCGTCCTCGGCATTGGGAACAGGCTGAACGACGGCCATCTCTTCTTCATCAGCGATGGGCTGTTCCATTGGGACAAGTAGTTGATTTTCATCCGCAGCAGGATCTTTGTACAGATCATGTTTGTCCGTTTCAGTTTCCACCTGTGTGACCAAAGTTTCATTATCCTCTTGTTTAGTTGCATCAGCACCACTACTAGATGCCACCATTTTCTCTTCACCCATATCCAGCTGTTCAACTAGCTCAGGCTTGTCTGTGGCGTCGTCTGCACCTGTTCCCTCCTTTTTAATGAGATTATCTTGTTCAAAATTTTGTTTCAGGTCATGACTAGTGGTACTTTCAGCTCCTAGAGCTACATCTTCAACTATAGGATTTTCATATTCTTCAGAAGCACACACAGACTCCTTTTTTACCTCTTCTTTATCGTCAATTGATAACTGCATTTCCTCGTCTTTTCCAAGTGCAAAATCAACATTCTGAGCTTGATGAACGTCATGGCCAGTGTTATGTCCATCCAGCTGCGATTTTTCCAATAACTCATCCATTAGTCCATCATCCCCATCGAAGTCATCTTCGATATTCCCTTCTAGCGTTTGCTGGTGTTCCTCCGCTTTCTGAACTTCATCTGGGAGCTGGCATTCCCCATGCTGATTCAGAAGAGCTTCAAGCAACCCGTCATCTCCCATCAGTATAAATTTTTCGTTCTCAGGTGTAGCTGCTTGGTCGGAGAGGGAGTCTTGTTCTCGTCCAGCAGATGCTCTTTCCAGCGTGTCCACTGGCGGCTCCGCATCCATCATTTCTGGAAGGACAAGGCACCCATCCCCAACTCCATCCAACACCGCATGATTCTCGCTCTTGGAGAAATCCGCGCCGACATCTTCCTGCTCAGCCCTGCTCCCCGCAATTCCTACCTCAACCTCCTCTTTGCCTCCCGTCTCACGGTGCTCGAGCTGTGCCTGCATTGTAGCATCATCGCCGGTCTCTGCTAAGCGATTTTGCAAAACATTCAGCTCCACCGCATGGATATTTGACGCCCCTGAGGGATCGCCTTCGTCGAATGCCCCAGTCATATCCGCTCCAGGCGCCGGCCTCGATTCAGCAATCCCTGGCTCTGAACTGCCTCCCAAACGATCGTCCATCAGCTTGCTCCCAGCCTCCCCCGATTGCATCTTCCCAGGTCCGATAACCACCGTCTCGTCCCCTTCTGCCGCCACGTCGCGGGGGCAACCCGTAGCACCCTCTACCACTCCTCCATCAGATTGCTCCCTGCCGCTTGTGGTATCCTCGGTGTCCGCAGAGTTACCGCGGGAACCAGCAACGGCCTCCTCGTCTTCCATAGACAAAACCCTAGAACAGCGGGTGAAGATGGCGTCAAAAATTGAGCTATGCAGGTGGGGACAAACTGCGGAAGCCGGGAGCGGGAGGTAGGAGGTGGACAAATGAGAAACACCGGTCTGGCGAGCCGGGCGTCGTTTATCGAGCCGCAATTCCGGATTAATAACCCGTCCGTCCACATTTTCTTGCTTTTATAGACTAGCGGAAAACACGTGTTTAAGCACGTGTTACTTTTATTAACATGTTAAATCAATCAATTGAATTAATCCGTTATAAGATAATAATTCGACTGTTTTTAAAGACGTGATTAGTGTATCAACAATAAAATTGCATGTCCCAATTGACGATTAACATATAAGTGACTCCCTTCAATTTGTCCGTGTGATCAATGGAATTACTAATAATCTAAAAAATTATATATGCAGTACTCACAATAAAAATAAAATCGCACGCTAAAAGAGAAGAATGTGATTAACTGCCTGTTTAACTCCCTCAAACATGTATCTGTGATTACCAAAATTACATACCCTCAAAAAAAATTATATAACTAGTACTCACAACTCATTAAAAGAGAATGGCTCGATTAGTTACTAGTTGACTTCCTCTAATTTACCCTTACCAAAGTTACATGTGTTCCCCTTTTAGACATATGTCTATTGACAACTAATATATCATAAATAATTTACATACAATGTGTTAAAAGAGAACAACTCAGTCCAATGTTGTATGGATCCCTGCAACCTACAACATGGGGTGTTCTAGAAAAAGTTCTAAGCAAGTAAAAACACAAATATATTATATAGCTAAAGTTTACATACATACTATCGAAGTATGAAGATATACTGGCTGCTAAAACAAGTGGACAGAATTTATAGACGTGTTGGTGAAGCATGCAAACACACTAGTAACGTGACCAAGCATACATATCCTAAAACGTGGATACACTACTACAGAACTGACTTTTGGTGTCGGTTATTTAAGACTTTTGGCGACGGTTAAAAAGTGACACATATGTGGGCGACACTAAAAGGTGAACTCTTAGGCGTCGGTTTGAAAACTGATGCCAGAACCCTTCGCGTCACCCAAAACGTGCCAGCAGGGGCACTATAGGCGTTGGTTATCAGTTGGGAAATCGACGTCAGAACCCTTCACGCCACAAAAAGGGCGCCAGCAGGGGCACTATAGGTGTCGGTTATTAGTAGGGAAACTGACGACCAACCCTTCGCGCCACAAAAGGACGTCATCTAGGACACCATCAATGTCGATTTCTTAGTAATAATTTACGCCATATCACCTACCGCCACAACTGTGTTGTCTGGCCACATTAGACGGTGGTTTTTTGCTATTAACCGGCGTTGTAAGCCTTTGTTGTCGGTTTTCAACTAATAACCGATGTCTATGTTTTGATTTTTTTTCTTATCAGTTTGCAGGCCTGCTGTGGCTGGTCACGGGATGCAGAAAGTAGGTTTATAACATCCATTGATATCCGCCAACAATAGGCCACAAACCTGCAAAATTAACAAGATTCATTTTCACACATTTAGCATCTTGTAGTTCCATTCAATTTTCACACATGTAGAAATATTCAGACACATGTACAAACATTCATGTAGCAACCTGCGGTTCCTTTTATTTTCACATTCACACATGTAGAAACATTCAGACACATGTAGAAAATTCATGTAGCAACCTGCAGTTCCTTTCATTTTCACATTCACACATGTAGAAATATTTAGACACAAGTAGAAATATTAATGTAGCAACCTGCAGTTCCATTCATTTTCACATTCATACATGTATAAACATTCAGACATGTAGAAACATTCACACATATGACAATTCAGAAAAATTCATTTACAAAATACCATTCTTTAGTTATTATCGCTATCAACATCCCAATTATATTTTATAACCCCACTACTTGTATGGCTTTTGCCCATTCTTCTCTTACATCATTTAATTCTTCCGTCATATAGGAAGCATGTACATCTGATAAGGCCTTACCTGTAGTGGGTTCATTTTTAAACACCTGCAAAGAGAATGATATATATATATATATAAAATTAATAATATATAAATAAGATTGATACATTTCATATTATCTAATGAGACTATATATAATACATCATGTATGGTATTGATGTCTACTGCGGCATATTTGATAATCATGTGCATAAATCGCATCACATAGTATGCACATGCCCAATTGTTGTCTTGTTTAGCACACTATAAATTGAAACATACAAAATATTAAAAAATATAACTAAGCACAGTTCACATAAATAATATATACATTGGAGTCGGGAACTTACTTCTACGTTCTCCTAAATTATTGGTTGGTTCTTTTTCCTGGGGACCTTTCCTCCGGCCTTTTTGAACTCATGTAGACCCCTACATGTTAATGTAACACAGTAAATTGCATAATTAAATAGTAATGTGATAACATATGTTAATAGATATAAAAATGAAATATTTCTCACTGGAATAATGCCATTTTCATTACATGTACATCGGGGACTATCCAAGAACATTCCCAAACCGGGGACTATCCAAGATTTACTCCTATTGCGTAAATCTTGGATGGGTTTCTCGGCCAACAAATATATGTGTTGTCATTTTTATATATAATAAATGTGTACCGCCTATCCCATTCTTAAACACATAATCTCACTAGTAAGTGTATAATGTGTATTGGGTTTTCAAGAAAATTTCGGCAGCATTTCCCCGTTGTTCTCCAAGTACATATGTACTTAGAGAACAAACGGGGAAATGCTGCCGAAATTTTCTTGAAAACTTAATACACATTATACACTTACATCCTAAGTGAGATTAGGTGTTCAAGAACAGTCCCAAACTGGGGACTATCCAAGATTTACTCATAATGAGTAAATCGTGGACGGGTTTCTAGGCCAACAAATACATGTATGTTGTCATTCTTATACCTACAATCCTAGTTTCCTAAGTTTTGTATAACATCATTTAATCATGCTTGTCAGTAAATACTAAACAGTAAATAAACCATGATTCCATATATCAAAGATTTGAATCAGGGGTCAATCTTGAAGTTTTAACTAGAGCTTCATATATCAACATACATACTAGGTCATATTTCAAGTCAAGATTTAGGCATTTAATCACCTTAGGGCGCATACATGATTCACAAAGTATTTGGGTGCACAAAGAATAATATATGTTACTGATTTAGGAGTTCACATAATCATTTTAGAAATATAAGACCCACATGTGATTTAATTTTGACATTCAACATCAATGTATCTTTAACACGCATGTTTCAAGGTTCAAAGCACATAATCAAATCAAATTAGGATGCTAGAATGGACAAGTTTGAATCTTATTTTAACATGCATCAAAATTTATTGAATTAGGTCAAGCATGAGAATTATATAAGTTAAAACAGTACATTAATACTAATCAGTAGATAAATGAATAAAAACCAGTAGATAATAAATACAAATCAATAGATAAGTAAATACAAATCAGTAGATAAGTAAATACTAATCAGTTGATGGAAATCAGTAAAATCAAGATATGTAACCTACCTAGCAGTAGGGGAAGCAGAGGCTAGCTCCTCCTGCGACCATCAGCTCCTCCGGTGACCTGCAGTAGCTCCTCCGGCGACCTCAGGTTGGCGGTTGCGGCGGCTGGCAGCAACGGGAAGAAGATGACCGGCGACGAGCTCCAGAACCAGCGGCAGGTGCAGTGGCTTGTGGAGTAGCGGGTGGGAGGAAGAAGAGAGCAGGGTGGCGGCTTGATCAAGCGGAGGCAGCGGCGACGACGACCACAGGAGCAGGCAACATCGACCGAGCAGGTTGGAGCGTGACCAGCGGCGTCGGGAGCGAAAGGGTCTGGTTCTCGCGATGAAACAAAGATGAATGGGGAAGAGTCTGTTTCTCGTGGGGACTATTAAGTTAACAAAGGTGTCGATCTTCTATTAAACCGACACCTGATATCCATCAGCGTCAGTTGTCAGAAAAAACCGATGTCCATTAGACAATCTTAACCCTAAAAAATTTCACGGGGACGACGCGTGAAACCTTATCAGCGTCAGTTTTTCCATAAAAATCGACAACCTTTGGAGGCAATTTTTTTCGTCGTTAGGCGTCGGTTATTAGGTAAAAAACTGACACAGTATGTGAAACTTTGGGGATAATTTTTTTTTCGCTCAAAAAAATAGATTTGGCGGGCTATTTTAGGCGTCAGTTCATGATAGGGAGCCGACGCTAAATAAAAAGTGATACCCATGTCTGGTCAGTCTTCAAATATATATGTCGGTCTCTATAATTAGTCGACGTTGTAGGGTTTCGGCATCAGTTTTCGGTAATAACCAACGTCTCTAAATGTGACGTTATAAGTTATTTTTGTAGTAGTGATAAGGATGAATCAATAAGAATTTATGCTACATCTTACTTCTTTCTATATTTTTGTATATATGTTGCTTTCATCGTTCAGAAAGGACTGGCGATTTAATTTGGTATTTCTGAAAAAACATTTTTATAAATTTTTGCCTTCAAATAATAAATCAATTAAAAAATAATATAAAAACTAGCTGACAAGCGGTCTAGTTAGATCAACTAGGACACAAGTTGGAAGATTCAACTTTATTATAGAGTAATAGAAACTATCATGGCCATATCGCAAAGGTGTGCAGAATGCTAACTAAGGAAAATAAAGGAGGAAGATAAAAAAAGAGGCCGAGAAATAAAAATGGCAAACGGAGTCATGATGAAGGAAAATAATGGAAAAGACGAGAGAAACAAATAGAAATAGAAATAGACAAAGTTTGCATCTCCTCCATGATCGTCTTTACATCATCTCGGAATTGGATATCCCTTCGAATGGATTGAGTGTGTATTTCCAGCCTATTGATCTCTCTTACTCAGAGTTGGAGTTGTTTGGCTTTAAATCTTATCCTTGTTTTGTTAGACTAGTTAACACACATGTACACATGCATGTGCCTCATTGAACGTGTTTATTTTACATTGAGTATTTAAAAATAAAATTTACCAAAAGGATAATGGTAATTCTCGTAACTGTTTTGTAGAAAATTATTTGAAAATGTGTTGTTTATTGAACAAATATTAAAAAAAGTTGAGAAAAATTGTGAGAAGAGAGAGAATCAAGGAGAGCGCAGCATGAACTCGCTCTTTTTATAGTAGTATAGATTAATGGAAGTACTTAGCCTCAATGTGTGTAAAATGAGGTTCTCCACTTCTATTACCATTTTGAGTAGTAGATGTTTTCATTTCAAAGAGTGGGGAGAGTTAACTACGTTATTCCCATTGACTAGCTAGGATTTTTTATGTCTTAGTCCTTGATGAATGTCCATATAGGACATGTTTGATTCATAGAATTTAGTAGGATTTTGATGATTATTGGATTTTCGTCATCCTGTATTAATTAGTTGTTGGGTTTGAGAAATACAATAATGTAGAAGTTTAGATTTGCCCCATGTGGATGACATTTTCTCTTTCCTCATAGGTGGGGACACAACGCAACAGGCGGTACGTAGCAATTGTACGGCGGTCATGGCGTGGTTGGTTGATCACACTGGTCAATTGCCCATTTCTTCGTTGGATCGCGACGTATGCCCTATTGGAACTGTAAACTATCATCCATCAACTACTGCGGGAGGGAGACAAGCGGGATTCCTATCTTTTCCGGCTCCAGTAAATCAAACACAAACTTTCTGGTCATGGATTTATAAATGTGATCCAATCCAACTGTATCCGGTAAAGCAAACATCCCTATAGTACATGTACCACTGGAGTTATAAGGAGTCACTTGGCTGCTAATATCCCATATTTTGGTACTCGTATGCGGATAAAATGTTGAATTAGTGCTAAAAATGTCATTACGTATTTGATAGAATGCTTCTTGTAATGGATCTTTAAGATCGTGCCAAGCACATTGGTATTGGAAGTTGATATGTTAGGTATCGTTTCAGCTTTTCGGCATACTTAGATGTTGGCATGCGCAATTGGATTATCCTTCTCAAACCATATGGTCCTAAAATCAAATATCAGTCAAGCACACAAGCACTTAGAGTTTGAAAGATTGTGGCCAACCATTCCATAAGAGAACATCCAATCACGGGTAAAGAAACACATTTGAAATCTTCAAGACGGAGAGGAAGAGCCAAGCACCAAATGGAACATTGTAATAGAATCAAGAGGGTGCTCAATTAGTAACACCTAAATGAACTCGAGCAAGTGAAAATAAGTCACAAAGGAGAGGTGAGAATCCATAGTGAGTCTTGGCATCATCATTGTGGGAAGTGTCGTACGGATGGAACTTGACAACAAAATAAGATCTTGGGATGCCCTTAGCATCCATGATGAGTTGCTTGACTTCGATGGTCTTATAGATAGGACATAATCAAGTCTGCAAGTATATTGGCCATATTTGTATCAGGGGCATAATTAGAATATTAGAAACTAAAAGTTTGTATGAGATGTTGTATAAATTATTAGGGGGGCATGTTTGTAGCACATATATTTAAAAGACAAACATAATCATAAATTTGAATAGAAGGATCAAAGAAAGGAATACTTTGAGTAAGACCCCTAATGGTAACAAATTATATCTTCGATCAGATACATTATCAAATTGGTGATCGGTAAACAATTATCTCTAGGAAAGGGATAGTGAAAGGAGTATGATGTGTGGTATATGCATTGTCCCTTTCTTGGTGATAGGCAACTAGTTCACAAGAATCTCTTTTAAAGAGGTTGTGGCCCATGAATAAATCTACCCAACACAAGAAGCTAATGGAAAGTATTAAATAATTTGACACGTGAAATTTCTAATACCAATTTGGAAATGCATATTTTCATACCATTAATTGTTATTTTTTAGGTTTTCTGTGTCAAAAGTTCAAGTTCTCATGTCTATAAAAAAATAGAATATCATGTCAAGGGGGAATCATATGAAGTTAATTATATATGTCATATGATGGAGTAGTCTAGAGTCAAGATTGAAAGCATTGATATGGTTAGATATACTACTAAGAAGTTTATGAACTTTGGATAGAGGAATATTCTTAATGAGTGAATTAATGATATTGGGACAAACTAGCTTGATCATATGATGCTCAAGGCAAACTTTCGCTTAGAATCTAGTATAAACTCTATCTGTTGATGTAGATAGATTATTTCCCTTGAGTTTTAGATGGGAGTATAAATGTAACTTTTTATAGGTCACCAATGTATTTGAGTTGGTTTTCTCATGATTGGGACTTTATATAGTATTTAGGAATGAGATTTAACTATAGTACTTTCACTTGGCAATGTTTCATTGGATATTTAGCTTAAAACAAACTATTTGGGTTTGATATTGAGGACTCTACATCTTCCTTGACTCTATGGTCTACACAAAATGTCGTTGGTGATGAGATGAAAGTATTATTTATTTGGAGGACATTCTATAAAGAAATGTCCTCATGATCTTATAAATTATGGAAATTATAAAGGCAAGAAGGGAATGTAATTAAGTGACCAAGAGGAAAAGTGTGATAGGCAAGCATTGATATAGCTAGCAAGATGTGAAAATTCATACATTTATTAGTCAGGTAATGCACATTGCCTAAATAATCTTCTCGTTAATGCTTGTTTACTTATTTTTAGATTTCTTTGTTGACTGAAAGTTTTATATATTTAGATAAAGTTTGTGGAAGCAAAATGTGAATAACAATGAATTATTGTTTTAGATGTGACTAGTTATATATATACATATATATATATATATATATATATATATATACACATATATATAGACATATATATATATGTATATATATATTGGTACATATACAATACATGCATGGTGAACAAGTTTATTGTTACCCATAGATGATGTGATGTAATTGGAAGCCTCAAATTCGTAAATACAAGGAAATACTATAAATATACTGTGAAAGAATATGTATTCCATTGAAAATAGAAAAATTCTTATTATGACACAAAAAGTATAATTGATGCGGCTGTAGCTAAAAATGCAAACTTGTAAGAAAGTCACTTCAAATGTAACCCAATTGTAACAATTTCATTGAAACAATAATAGTTTCACTCAAACCATGATGTTTGATATGTTGTAACATTACTATAATACCCATGTGGGTATTGTATTCTTGCTCTCTCTCTCTCTCTCTCTCTCTATATATATATATATATATATATATATATATATATATATATATATGTATGTATGTATATATATGTGTGTGTATGTATATGTATACGTGTGTGTGTGAATTGTAATATTGATAATGAAATAAGCATGCATATCTTCCAGTGAGATCAAAGAATAATATAAGGTTAGTCCAAATCCTAATGAAGTGTTGGAAACCACATATATGGGTTAGGGTTGGAATTGTTGTTTTTTTGGACAGTTGGATGGTTTTTATCTAGACTGGACTGAATATTAGTCAACATATTCATAAGTTAACCAGCTTGACATTTAGGATCAAGTTAGTTTAGTCAGTGTGAGCCCTGCTTGAGACAAGTCATTCTAGTTAGTTGGACTGAGTTGTCAATATACACAAGCCTTTTCTATAACAAAGGGTTACTGACCTTGGGATGGAAGCCCCACATATCTTTTCCCTAGGGTTTGAGAAGTTGATCGGTGTCTTGAAAGATTGACTGGCCTTAATAATTCTAGACAACTTATCTATAAGATGAATAGTTCTACAAAATATAATTAATAAAAAGGATGAATACATAATCACCCCAAGTAGCTCACATGACTTCATACAAATTATCATGATCAAGCGTAGATTTGTGGCTACACATAGAGAAAATTGATTTGACAAAGGAAAAGAAGAAACATGGTTTTAGGTAGAAGTTGAGTTGAGAGATCCAGGATTAGATTTTGCCACTAGGATAGGATAGAATTCCTCATAACTTTTGTTTTGAAATAGGATTTTGTAATGTTTGTCAAACTATAACTGCTTCAGTAATATATTCTCTAAAGATCTAGTCATTTGTCATAATGGTTCATATACTCTTCATCTCTCTTGTACTTTAGAGTACAATTGATCCTTCATAGATAATTGAAGGGAGATCAATTTGAATTGTTGGATATTGTTGATGGTTTTGATCTAGGTTTGACTTTGAGTTGCTTATATCTGAAGGTGAGTGGTTTTATCTCCATTTTTAGATATTTGTAACATTTTAATGTTATAACACCAAATACAAACGAAATAATCATTGTTGAACTAAATTTTGATTTTCAGTTACTTATGAAGACTTATATTATAAATTCATGATCCATGTAATGTTATTAATACATTAATGGGTTTTCATGATTCTAGTATGCATTTCATAATTTTGGTCATAAACATCATGGTTTTGAGCATTCTCGGTTAAGCTATTGGCACTGCAAGAGACAATTGGTTGTTTTTTTAGATAAACCATAAATCACGAGTATTGTGTGAACTGGATGATTGCATATGTTTAAATAATATCTTGATTATGTATATGACTACCTTTTAGTTATTTCATGAATTAATAAATTGTAAGATGCATGTTATAAGATGAACATAGATAGAACTCAGTGTTAAAGTGGACATGTTTAGGGTATCCGTCCAAGCATTGGTTGTGTGTAATGATAATGATGTTATGATAAGTAAGAATCTAATTTTATCATTCCTTTCTTGAACATGATAAAGGTAATATGTATGCATGAACAATGCACACATAATATATGCTAAATTAGCATTTTATCTAAAAACTTTAAGATAATTGATTTTCTTGTTTAATTGTTTATTCTTTGATAAAACGATCTAAAAGATGAGTAGTTTCATATTTAATTGAAGCTAAACCCTATTTCCCTATATAGATGTGCCCTAAACGCCATTAATCTTCCTTAAAAGGTCTCCTCAAGTAAGAGAGATGGGTATGATTTGTAGTAGTCTGATGATTAGGTTAATATATAAGTGGACTTAGCAATGCAAATAAAATGATGGTGCCAAATGTTCCTCCGAGATCACATAGTGGTTTAGGATTAGTTTGTACATGTCAAAGGGTTAGAGACATTATGTAACGAACTAGATCTTGAACCCTAGCCTTGCACTTTGACCTTTTTGTCTTAAGCCAAACAAAGTTGAGACCTAACAAATGTTAAGTAAAATGATCTCGAGTTAATACATGTTTTTACCTTAGCCTTAGGCCCAATAATAGACACATAAAATATGTCACATGTGATAAGTGGAGATTTCATAATAGATACGTACTAAAATAACCACACATAACTCTTAGGAGTATAATATGAAGTTTTGTAACATAATTATAGGAATAATGGCATCAATAAGGATATATGGATAACTCATGTAATAAAGGGACATAAATGTCAAATATGATATATCTCCTAAAAATAAATCACAAAAGTGAAAACAAACTTCAAATTCATAATATACGTACTAAAAATAGCTTGTGTGTCAATTTTCATCTAATTCGGACAACCTTGAATATATAAGGAGAGTTGAGGAGAGAGAAATGTGAAAAAGGTATATAAGTGGAATAATACAGATAAATAACTCCAAAAGATGGAAATAAGAGTAAATTTATATTGAACACGTCAAAGATAACTTGTGCACAAAGTTTCACCAAATTTGGATAATTCTAATGCCATTAATGCATGAGGAAATAGAAATTAAGATTTGATTAAAAATGCATTAAAAGTCTTCAAAAGGAAGATCTAATGGCATAATTAGAATCTACATGTCTTAATTGGCCTTTGTGTAAAATCTCACTTAATTTGGATAATGCTTGAACTCTTAAATGAAGAAAGAGAAAAAGAAAATTAAATACAATGTCACTTTATCAAATTAAATTGATTCTATCACGATGTCACGCGCCTTAGTTCCTAATTCGATTAATCGCTTGATCTGGACTGTTCAATTTTTTATCTGACAGCTCTAGAGTCGTCTCCTACCTTGAGTAGGAGTTCGACTAGCCGTGAACAGTAAACATGACTTTCTCGACAACTGATCTCTCTCTTCAGTCATTGGTTTGTCGAAATTTCTTTGTTGTTGGTTTCCTCTTTCTTTCCCGATCTGTTTGACCCCTTCCTCAAGCCCTAACGCCTTATATATAGTAAACGCCCAATTCCTTCTTCCTCTTCACCATTTTTTGTAGACATGTACCCTTTGCCTCTCACCTTCAAGCAAGTGCCTAGAATCCATCCTTGACCCTTCTCCAACTCATCCTCCTCTTCCAATTGGGTTCTTTGTTGCCCGGAACGTCTGGACCTACTCCGGTTTGGTTCTCTGACTACCAACACCTCCTTGCCATGTTTGCCTCTGTCTCAGACACAGTTGACTGTGTGGTAAGCATCCTTACCTTCCATATTTCTATTATGTAACAGTTGTTTGCTTCGAGGGTTTCCCAGTCATTGGGTCCTTTAGACAAGCCCTTAGGCTTCACCAACATTCACCTCCTTTGGCCGTCCAGTGGCCCTTCATCCATAGAAGTCCTACCTATGGCCTAGTATCACCTCTGTGGTCTTTCCTTGATGTATTAGTCACTCTTCTTCTGCCTATTGTGATGGATTCACATCTCGGGTCCTTTCCTCTATTTCTGGTTGGCTACGATGCCTTGGATGCTCTTGAGCATCTTCGTACGATGTTGTGTGTGTCCCTGTCTTGTCTCCGGTGGATCGTCGCGAGGCCATTTCGTGCATCTTCTTCGATTCTTTTCTTGAGTTTCTCAGTTTCATGGTTATCTGACCATCCGTCTGTAGTGATGGGTTTCTTCTTGTAACCGGACCACCAAAGGATCCATGCGATATGTCTCTGAGTTCGTTTGGGGATCAGGGAGCCAAGTGTTAGCTTGGTTTTCATCAGTCTGCCATGGATCACAACCTAGGTTCTCAGAATCATGGTCAGCTCATGGTGTTCTTTACTGTTTTGAGAAGGAATGATAAGTTGCTTTGATTCCCTCTTTTGCCCCCGTATTTCCTATTTTATTTTGTTTTCCGATCAAGGGCAAATTGGTCATTTCTCCCCTTTCATTTCCCTTGCCTTTGCGTCGGCTTCTGCTGACTTGTTTAAGTAGTCAGCCGAGTTGGCCAGCCCTGATTGGGCCAAATCAGACCGCGCAACCTCTCTCTCTCTCCCTCTCCCTCCTTTCTCTTCACTATTCTACTGACATGGATTTCTATGATTGGCCCATTTTCAAAAATTCACAATAAATTAATTACTGATAAAAAAATACAAATAAACAGTCAACTAATTCAGAAAAATGTAAGCTTTCTTATGACGTTGGTTTTGTTGCTTAAATCCAATGTTTAATAATAAGTAATTTTAATGGATTAATCTAAATAAGTAATAACTTGTAAGATTCATAATGAAATATCTATAAGTGAGAAAAATATAATAAAATATGCTTTAAACTCTGAATAATATAAACTAAAATATGGCATGTTTTTAATAACCTAATTTACACATTAAGAAAAAGGTGATTTTTAGGGTTTGTGAAATCAATGTAATTTTAACCCTAATTTCACATACATGATAATAGGTGCTTTGGAGACCTAGATTTGGATATAGAAGTGACCTTGGACTGTTAGACTCTGAAGAGAGGTATGATTGCATCCCACATTATTTCTATATTGAGCAATTTCTAATTCCTCTCTCTAAATGTATGCTTGCATCTCCTATTATTCCTTTTGAGCAATTCACATGTTTTTATCATTATCTTAGTCCCATGGACAATAGCCTACACAATATTCATTCTTTTAAAAATTATGGTTCATGCGAACTACTTTATTTGTTACTGATCTTGTGATCATGTTGTCTGATTTGACATTCTCTTGGACTCTAAATTATGCTTTGGGCATGATGGACTTTATTTGGTGAAATGTGCTTCTTTGCGCACCATGGTAGTGGATTTTTATATGGCACATTATGTGATGACATGGATTCTCTAATCCCACTTTATTTTGTTGGATGTTCACATCTCTCTTGTGCTCTTTTATACTTACTTGTTCTTTTTCTACGCATCATGTGGTGACTGCTAGTATAATGTTACATGTTATTTTTATGTGGATGTGAACATTCCCACATATGAGTGTAGAAGTGCTAATTCCTGCATACGAAAATATATTTGAGAAGATGTGTATCTTGTCCTGCTCGGGTGGATGTATACAGTTCCTACCCACTCCATATTTAGAGTGGATGTATATAGTTCCCGCTCACCTCATATTTGTGGTAGATGTGTTATTTCCTACCCCACATGTTTATATTGTCTAGTGTTATCACACGTGAAACACATGGATGCTTTATTGTTACACTATGCTCTTATTTGTCTCTTTTATTGAGATTCTTCCCTTTTATGCGTGATTGGGTAATCATTTACTTTTTTATGGGAAGCCTTTTATTTTGATGTCCTTTATTCCATATATTGCTCAACTTCCTATTTTAAGTATGCACATGCCAACTTTGGTTGATGATTACCTTTTCTTCTCCTTTTGTGGGGTATGCTTCGATCCCCAGGTTTAGTGCAAGGAGAGGATAATCAAGGTGAACTTGGACAACAACCTTGTAGCCAAGCTTTGGGAGACTTGAAGAGGTAGTTAGATGATCCTCAGCTGGATCCTTATTTGATTAGATAGTTTTACCTTTTGAATCACCCATGTGTGGTGAAGAGTTGTATAAAGTTATCAAGCTTTATAATAGTTAGAACTTTTATATTCCGCTACTACTTTTGTTTCAATGAAACATTCATGTTGAATGAATTGGTTATCATCCCTTTGGTGAAAATTTTTATGTGGTGTTTGGTTCAAGGGATGTTGCCTTTTTCTTTCTAGTAGGGAGTGTGTTTCCCTCTGGGATCCCAATCCTTACAGCATGGTAACAGAGCCAGTGGATGTCGGTTATCTAACTATTTCAATCTTGTCTCCCTTAGGATGTTTACCTTTATCTTAGGTTGCTTATGCCTAGTACCCTTGCCTTGTGCAGGCAAAATCTCATGGTTGGAGATAACTCAATTGTTACCTTAGCCTTAGGCCCAATAATAGACACATAAAATATGTCACATGTGATAAGTGGATATTTCATAATAGATACGTACTAAAATAACCACACATAACTCTTAGGAGTATAATATGAAGTTTTGGAACATAATTATAGGAATAATGGTATCAATAAGGATAAATTGATAACTCATGTAATAAAGGGACATAAATGTCAAATATGATATATCTCCTAAAAATAAATCACAAAAGTGGAAACAAACTTCAAATTCATAATATACATACTAAAAATAGCTTGTGTGTCAATTTTCATCTAATTCGGACAACCTTGAATATATAAGGAGAGTTGAGGAGAGAGAAATGTGAAAAAGGCATATAAGTGGAATAATACAGATAAATAACTCCAAAAGATGGAAATAAGAGTAAATTTATATTGAACACATCAAAGATAACTTGTGCACAAAGTTTCACCGAATTTGGATAATTCTAATGCCATTAATGCATGAGGAAAGAGAAATTAAGATTTGATTAAAAATGCATTAAAAGTCTTCAAAAGGAAGATCTAATGGCATAATTAGAATCTACATGTCTTGATTGGCCTTTGTGCAAAATCTCACTTAATTTGGATAATGCTTGAACTCTTAAACGAAGAAAGAGAAAAAGAAAATTAAATACAATGTCACTTTATCAAATTAAATTGATTCTATCACGATGTCACACGCCTTAGTTCCTAATTCGATTAATCGCTTGATCTGGACTGTTCAATTTTTTATCCGACAGCTCTAGAGTCGTCTCCTACCTTGAGTAGGAGTTCGACTAGCCGTGAACAGTAAACATGACTTTCTCGACAACTGATCTCTCTCTTCAGTCATTGGTTTGTCGAAATTTCTTTGTTGTTGGTTTCCTCTTTCTTTCCCGATCTGTTTGACCCCTTCCTCAAGCCCTAACGCCTTATATACAACAAACTCCCAATTCCTTCTTCCTCTTCACCATTTTTTGTAGACACGTACCCTTTGCCTCTCACCTTCAAGCAAATGCCTAGAATCCATCCTTGACCCTTCTCCAACTCATCCTCCTCTTCCAATTGGGTGCTTTGTTGCCCAGAACGCCTGGACCTACTCCGGTTTGGTTCTCCGACTACCAACACCTCCTTGCCATCTTTGCCTCTGTCTCAGACACAGTTGACTGTGTGGTAAGCATCCTTACCTTCCATACTTCTATTATGTAACATTTGTTTGCTTTGAGGGTTTCCCAGTCATTGGGTCCTATAGACAAGCCCTTAGGCTTCACCATCATTCACCTCCTTTGGCCGTCCAGTGGCCCTTCAGCCACAGAAGTCCTACATATGGCCTAGTATCACCTTTGTGGTCTTTCCTTGATGTATTAGTCACTCTTCTTCTGCCTGTTGTGATGGATTCACATCTCGGGTCCTTTCCTCTGTTTCTGGTTGGCTACGATGCCTTGGATGCTCTTGAGCATCTTCGTACGATGTTGTGTGTGTCCCTGTCTTTGGTGGATCGTCACGAGGCCATTTCGTGCGTCTTCTTCGATTCTTTTCTTGAGTTCACTACTACAGAAATGGCTTATAAAGTCACTTTTCAAGGTGTCGGTTGTATACAAAAACCGACACATAAACCCTACTGTGTCAGTTTTGAACAGAAACCGACATCCAATCCGTGAAGGTCGACCAGACACGGGTACCGCTTTTATTAAGTGTCAGTTAATTAATAAAAATCGACACCTAAAATCAACCGCCAAACCCAAAATTCCAGCGAAAAATTGGCTCCAATATTTTACATATTGCGTCGGTTCGTAACTAAATAACCGACGACTAAAGGGTATTCGTGAGATAGGAATAGTTGTCGGTTGTCGTTTAATCAAAAACCGACGACTATAATCTAGTATAGTTGTCGGTTTATGGCAAAGAACGGACAATGTTGGTTTAGTTGTCGGTGTTTTAAATAACCGACACATATTTTCAACTTAATAGCTCACCCTGCCCAAATGATTCTTCCCATTTCCCTATTTCATTCCCGATTTCCCTAGCTCCGGCGATTTCCCTTGCTCCCTGCCGCCGCCGCCGCTCCTTCCTCTGTGCTCGCCGCTCGTCGCCGTCGAGCGAGAAGCAGTCGGCCTCCCTCTCCGCCCGCCCGCCGGCCTCCCTCTCCGCCTGCCGACCTCTCCTCCACCGTCGGCCTCTTCTCCGCCCGCCGACCTCTTCTCCGCCCGCCGGCCTCTTCTCCGCCGTCGCCGGTAGCAGCTAGGTCTCCTAGCCTCGCCGCCCTCTCCGCCGCTCCTCTCTTTGCCGCCGGAAACTGCTAGGACTTTGCCTCGGCCACTGCTCCTCTTCCCTCAAGGTGCCCGCCCTGCCTTCTTCTTCTTCCTCTGCTCGTCTTCCCTCAAGGTGCCGCCCTGCTGCTGGGCATTTTTTTTAAATTTATTTACTTCTTATGAGAATCAGTTTTAATTAGGGCTCATACACATATTGATGTCTAACACCTAAATGAATATCTAGTTAGTGTATTTTCCTAGTATCGTGAAAGATTCTCAATCGTGTGTATCAAACGGGATTCTTATATATATTCAGATCTTAATGTTATAAATGGAAGACTCGAATGTTATAAAATCCCATCAAAGTAGGTAGAAACAACTTATATATATTCAGATCTTAATAATTCCATGAAGTGCACATTATCTTACTCAGGAAAAGTATGTGTATAATGTAGGATTAGTTCCATATAATGGTTCTATTTTAGTAAGCACCTAGAAACCCGTCCAAGATTTACTCATTAGGAGCATTTCCTCGTTTGTTCTCTAAGTACATTTGTAGACTTATTTTCAAGCTATCATGTCTACCACAATAAAGTTGGTTATGACAAGCAATAAAAGGTTAACTTATGTTATACAACTTTTTCTGAAAATATATAACATCGTTATATGTACTTACACTTTGTTAATACTAATATTGTGCAGTCTCTGTCCACCCATAACAGTCACTATGAACTGGGCCTCTATGTCAATGTTAACGTTCCCTATTGAAGAACAATTGGACATCATCCTAGATGATCGTTCCTTAAACCAATTGTTCATACCCAAACATTGGCGTTTTCTAAAAGGAAGACACTACATGCCTGGTAAAGTGACCCTAACTTTTGGTAATTATTCCCATGTTATCGAGGTTGAGTATGATTTGGCGGGAAATCTTGTATCAAAATCCGGTTGGCGTGATTGGATTGGAGAGCTGCATGTGGTTAGTTAGAACAGGCTTTTTCTCCATCCAGTTGGCCATAATTCCATTAAAGTTTGGATAACCAATAGCAACTGCGAGACCCCCGATCATCTTCTGCGGTATGAGCGCACGGCGTCGGATATCATCTATGAGGAATCTGAATCTGAGGCCCCTGTCAGTTCAGATTCGTCTAAATACAGTGAGGAGCTTTGTGACACAACTTCATCATCAAAAAGAAGTTACTGATGCATGCGGGACCATGTTGGTGTAGTATTTAGTTGTCTATCTATCTAGACTTGTCTGTATTAATAGTTTTTTTAATTATGCGCATGTTTAGGGGTACACCAACCCCTTTGTTTAGTTGTTGTTATAATTGAAGTGTGTGTTCCCATGAATGGAACTGAAAGTTGCTACATGAATGCTTATAACTGAAGTGTGTGTTCCCATGAATGTTCCCATTTGCATGATTACACTACTATTTTCTCATATTGTTTAGTCTATTTTAATATGACATACTATTTTAAAGACATCAATAATCACCCTAACTTGAAGAACTAGGATTTTAGGTATAAGAATGACAATACATTATTTGTTGGCATAGAAACCCGTCCAAGATTTACTCATTAGGAGTAAATCTTGGATAGTCCCCGGTTTGGGACTGTTCTTGAACACCTAATCTCGCTTAGGATGTAAGTGTATAATGTGTATTGGGTTTTCAAGAAAATTTTGGCAGCATTTCCCCGTTTGTTTTCTAAGTACATATGTACTTGGAGAACAGCGGGGAAATGCTGCCGAAATTTTCTTGAAAACCCAATACACATTATACACTTACTAGTGAGATTAGGTGTTCAAGAATGGATAGGTGGTACACATTTATTATATATAATAATGACATCACATGTATTTGTTAACCCTAGACCCTAATCTTGTCCTAATATATACTTGTTTTCTCTTTGATCATAGAATGGATAGATCATGGATGTCCATTCGCAATCGCTGCACCCCAGAGTTTATTTCTGGTCTTCACCAGTTCATTAAATTTGCCGAGGAACATAGGAAACAACATGGAGATAGGTTCTACTGTCCATGTAGACATTGCGGTAACAACTTGAAAGTCAACACTGGTGACGAAATCATGACTCATGTCATATGCAACAGGATTATACAAGGCTATACAGAATGGCACTGGCATGGAGAGATTTCAAACCCGAAACCAGTGGATGTCGATAGCAGTGCTTGTATGGAAGAAGAAATTGCCTACGATGACGTAGATGTGAATGAACCAGTTCCAGTAGACATCGTTGATGCGATGCTGGATAGTTGTGGGGTAGAGCACACCGATCCACCTCCCATTTTTAGAAACATTGTGCATGATGCTGAGATGTCGTTATACACAGGTTGTACTAAGTTTACGAAGCTTAACGCTGTGTTGAGATTGTATAAGTTGAAAGCTAACAATAGATGGAGCGACAAAAGCTTCACGTCATTGCTGTCTTTGTTGAAAGAAATGCTTCCTGAAGGAAACGAGGTGCCAATCTCAACATACCAGGTAAAGAAATTGTTGTGCCCAATGGGAATGGATGCCAAGAAGATACACGCATGCCCTAATGATTGTGTATTATTTCAAAAGGACTATGCAGATTTGAAAGATTGTCCAAAATGTGGTGTGTCACGGTATAAATTGACGACTTTGGGGGAGTCCAAAACTGGTTCTCCTGCCAAGGTGATGTGGTATCTACCTATAATATCACGGTTTCAACGCTTGTTTTCCAATCCGATAGATGCGAAGAATTTGAGGTGGCATGCAGATGTTAAGAAAAATAATGATGGGATCCTACGACATGCAACTGATTCCCCATAGTGGAAGAAGATTAATGTATTGTACCCTGAATTTGGTGAAGAAGTCAGGAATCTAAGACTTGGGCTTTGTACAGATGGGATGAATCCGTATGGGACATTGAGCAGCCAACATAGCACTTGGCCAGTCATGCTTGTTATATACAATCTTCCTCCCTGGCTGTATATGAAAAATAAGTACGTAATGCTGTCGTTGTTGATATCGGGCCCTAAACAACCTAGAAATGACATCGATGTTTATCTTGAACCTCTGATTGATGACTTAAAGAAACTCTGGGGTGAAGGTGTGATGACCTATGATGCTTCACGAAGAGAGACATTTCATTTGCATGCTATGTTGTTTTGCACTATTAATGACTTTCCAGCATATGGGAATTTGTCTGGATATAGTGTCAAAGGAGCTAAAGTGTGTCCTATATGTAAAGAGAACACTGATTCAACAAGACTAAAACATGGCGGTAAGAATGTATATCTCGGTCATCGAAGGTTTCTTCCAAAATTCCATCCGTATCATAGGAAGCGCAAAGCATTCAATGGATTGAATGAGGAACGCAGTGCACCTAAACCTATACCAGGGGAGGTTGTTTATGAAAGAATAAAAGACTTTGTCAATGAATTTGGTAAGAGATCACAAGGTACTACACGGAGTGACAATTCTTCATTCAAGAAGAAGTCAATATTTTGGGATCTTCCTTATTGGAGTTCTTTCACAGTCAGACATTGTATCGATGTAATGCACGTTGAGAAAAATGTCTGTGATAGCATCATTGGTACTCTGTTAAATATACCAGGTAAGACTAAAGATGGGATAAAATCCAGACTGGACCTACGTGAAATGGGAATAAGGTCAGAATTAACAGAAATACATGAAATGGGTAGTAAAAGAACATACTTACCTCCCGCATGTTACACGTTGTCTAGAAAAGAGAAGAAAGCTTTTTGTGAATGCTTGATAAATATTAAGGTGCCAAATGGTTACTCATCCAACATCCGTAGATTGGTATCAATGAAAGATCTGAAGTTGATAGGACTTAAATCTCATGATTGTCACACTCTAATGCAACAAATATTGCCTGTGGCAATTCGATCTATATTGCTGAAGCATGTAAGGTTTGCAATCACCAGACTTTGTTTCTTTTTCAACAGTCTCTGCAGCAAAGTTATTGACCCTGAGACTCTCGATAATTTGCAAAGAGAAGTGGTTGTTACCCTATGTCAGCTTGAGATGTATTTCCCTCCTTCGTTCTTTGATATCATGGTACATCTTGTTGTCCACTTGACTAGGGAATTGAAAATCTTGGGCCCGGTTTTCTTGCATTGGATGTATCCCTTTGAACGATACATGAGCATTTTTAAAGGTGATGTTCGCAACCGTTATCGGCCTGAAGGGAGTATTATTGAAGGTTATGTAGCGAGAGAGGTTATGGATTTCTGCAATGACTTTCTCAGTGGTAATGACACTCCTGATAATTACAAGAATATTGACGAGCTATTTGGCAAAGGAATTTTGGGATCATGTGTGAAAGTAATCAGCCGTGAGCAGTTGGAACAAGGTCATTTGTATATTTTACACAACATGGATGAAGTGAACGTTTATATCGAGGAACATACCAATTTCATCAAAAGACAATATCCTCGAGCCAATACAATGTGGCTTGCTAGAGAGCATAACAAGACTTTTATTAAGTGGTTTGAAGATAAAGTCTTACATCAACTATCTCAAACACCAGATGATATTACTGAAACTATCAAATGCCTCACCTTTAAACCAAAGTTGACTGTTATGTCTTATGAAGGGTATGACATTAATGGATTCACATATTACACAAAGCGCCAAGATGATAAGAGTGTCGTCCAAAACAGTGGGGTCACCCTTCAAGCATCGACTATGTTTTTTGCAAGTGCAAAGGATAAGAGTCCACGTGAAGCTAAAATGTCATATTACGGTGTCATTGAAGAGATATGGGAATTTGACTACATAGATTTCAGAATTCCGCTCTTCAAATGTAATTGGGTTGATAACACCAAAGGAGTTATAGTGGATGAATTGGGTTTCACTTTAGTGAACTTTGAAAAGATTGGCGAGAAGGCTGAACCATTCATATTGGCATCACAGGCGAAACAAGTATTTTATATCGATGATCCTGCAAATGATAAATGGTCGGTTGTTCTTCATGGTAAAAGACAGTTCATTGAATATCCTATAGATGAAGAAGAGTACTATGATAAATATGATGACTCCAATCCATTCTCAGTTGGGTTGCCAACTCCAGAAAATATTGAAGCTAATGATGACTTATATGTGCGCGGAGATCACAATGAAGGATTGTTAATTGATAAAAGATCACAATTTTAGAGGCATGCATGTTTATATTTTTTTATTGAAGCTAAATGTTTACTTTTTTAATATCAATATCATTTTCTGATTTGATGTTTCAATATCATTTTCTGATTTGATGTATTCTCTTTGAAAAATAAATATAGGAAGAAGGCTATGCAGGACGGACATGACATAGCTATGCAGGATATGCAGGATATTCAGGAAGAAGCCCCAATGAAGAGAAGCAGGATACAGATACAATACATAAAGTGCAGCACACACAAGTGGTTCAGATTCATATAACAACATGACAGACTAACACATATATAGTGCATAACAACAACAGCTCCGAATTTACATACAACACTAACTTAGTACATATATAGTGGACTAAGGTGACGATACCACCTGCTAAAACAGGTTACCGACTACATGTTACGACTGGGAGGTCGTGATTCAGCAACGTATGCATTAGCAGGAGGACAAACATATCACCATATGAGGACAAACATATGGTGATCTGTTTGTCCTCCTGCTAATGCATACTGTTGCTGAATCACGACCTCCCAGTCGTAACATGTAGTTGTCGGTAACCTGTTTTACCAGGTGGGATCGTCACCTTATAAGTCCCACTATATATGTACTAAGCTAGTGTTGTATGTAAATTCGACGCTGCTGTTGTTATGTACTATATATGTGTTAGTCTGTCATGTTGTATGGACATCGATTGTATTGCTCAGGTATTATATAGTCTCATTAGATAATATGAAATATATTAATCTTATTTATAGCTCATTAATTATATATATACATCATTCTCTTTACAGGTGTTTAAAGCTGACCCCACTACAGGAACAGACTTACCAGATGTACATGCTCCCTATACGATGGGAGAATTAAATGAAGTAAGAGAAGAATGGGCAACAACCATACAAATAGTGGGGATTTTGTAAATGAATTTCTGAATTATAATATGTGTGAATGTTTCTACATGTCTAGATGTTTCTACATGTGTCTGAGTGAAAATGAATGAAAGTGTTGGTTACTATATGAATGTTTCTACATGTGTGAATGTGAATGAATGGAACTATAGATTGCTAGCTACATGAATGTTTCTAAATGTGTGAAAATAAAATAGAACTGCAGGTTGTATTGCTAAATGCATGTGTGAATATTTTTGTTGTTAAATTTGCAGGTTTGTGGCCTGTTGTTGGCTGATATCAATGGATGTCGTAAAACCTGCAGTTCAGTTAACTGAACTACAAGTTTCTCATCCTGCGACCAGCCACAGCAGGTCTGCAGGTCTGTAAAAAAAAAAACAGGCGTCGGTTATTTGTAAAAAACCGACACACAATGATGTAATGTCGGTTTTTTAGATATAACCGGCGCCTATTTCCTGTGGCGCGAACATATATGGTGTCAGTTTCTTACTACAAACTGACACTGATAGTGCCCAAGCTGGCGCCAATAACAGGCGTCGGTAGTTGTAAACAACTGACACATAACATTATAGTGTCGGTTATTTAAATGTAACCGACACATATTCTTTTGGCGCGAAGACATATTTCGTCGGTTGTTGGCTTATAACCGACACGAATAGTGTCCAAGATGACACCCTTTCTGTGGCGCGAAGGGTTTGGGCGTCGGTTTCTTATCTAATAACCGACGCCTATAGTCCCCTGATAGCGCATTTTCGGTCGTGCGCGAAGAGTTTGGGTGTCGGTCCTGGAACCGACGCGTAATGGGTGACCTTTTAGTGTCGCCCACATAGGCGTCGCTCGGAAACCGACACTAAAGGCCTTAAATAACCGACACTAAAGGTAGGTTCTGTAGTAGTGGTTTCTCAATTTCATGGTCATCTGACCATCCGTCTGTAGTGATGGGTTTCTTCTTGTAATCGGACCACCAAAGGATCCCTGTGATATGTCTCTGAGTTTGTTTGGGGATCAGGGAGCCAAGTGTTGGCTTGGTTTTCACCAGTCTGCCATGGATCACAACTTAGGTTCTCAGAATCATGGTCAGCTCATGGTGTTCTTTACTGTTTTGAGAAGGAATGATTAGTTGCTTTGATTCCCTATTTTGCCCCCGTATTTCCTATTTTATTTTGTTTTCCGATCAGAGGCAAATTGGTCATTTCTCCCCTTTTGTTTCCCTTGCCTTTGCGCCGGCTTCTGCTGACTTGTTTAAGTAGTCAGCCGAGTTGGCCAGCCCTGATTGGGCCAAATCAGACCGCGCAGCCTCTCTCTCTCTCTCTCCCTCCCTCTCCCTCCTTTCTCTTCACTATTCTGCTGACGTGGATTTCTATGATTGGCCCATTTTCAAAAATTCACAATAAATTAATTACTGATAAAAAATACAAATAAATAGTCAACTAATTCAGAAAAATGTAAGCTTTCTTATGACGTTGGTTTTATTGCTTAAATCCAATGTTTAATAATAAGTAATTTTAATGGATTAATCTAAATAAGTAATAACTTGTAAATTCATAATGAAATATCTATAAGTCAGAAAAATATAATAAAATATGCTTTAAACTCTGAATAATATAAACTAAAATATGGCATGTTTTTAATAACCTAATTTACACATTAAGAAAAAGTGATTTTTAGGGTTTGTGAAATCAATGTAATTTTAACCCTAATTTCACATACATGATAATAGGTGCTTTGGAGACCTAGATTTGGATATAGAAGTGACCTTGGACTGTTAGACTCTGAAGAGAGGTATGATTGCATCCCACATTATTTCTATATTGAGCAATTTCTAATTCCTCTCTCTAAATGTATGTTTGCATCTCCTATTATTCCTTTTGAGCAATTCACATGTTTTTATCATTATCTTAGTCCCATGGACAATAGCCTACACAATATTCTTTCTTTTAAAATTATGGTTCATGCGAACTACTTTATTTGTTACTGATCTTGTGATCATGTTGTCTGATTTGACATTCTCTTGGACTCTAAATTATGCTTTGGGCATGATGGACTTTATTTGGTGAAATGTGCTTCTTTGCACACCATGGTAGTGGATGTTTATATGGCACATTATGTGATGACATGGATTCTCTAATCCCACTTTATTTTGTTGGATGTTCACATCTCTCTTGTGCTCTTTTATACTTACTTGTTCTTTTTCTATGCATCATGTGGTGACTGCTAGTATAATGTTACATGTTATTTTTATGTAGATGTGAACATTCCCACATATGAGTGTAGAAGTGCTAATTCCTGCATACGAAAACATATTTGAGAAGATGTGTATCTTGTCCTGCTCGGGTGGATGTATACAGTTCCTACCCACTCTATATTTAGAGTGGATGTATATAGTTCCCGCTCACCTCATATTTGTGGTAGATGTGTTATTTCCTACCCCACATGTTTATATTGTCTAGTATTGTCACACGTGAAACACATGGATGCTTTATTGTTACACTATGCTCTTATTTGCTCTTTTATTGAGATTCTTCCCTTTTATGCTTGATTGGGTAATCATTTACTTTTCTATGGGAAGCCTTTTATTTTGATGTCCTTTATTCCATATATTTCTCAACTTCCTATTTTAAGTATGCACATGCCAACTTTGGTTGATGATTACCTTTTCTTCTCTTTTTGTGGGGTATGCTTCGATCCCCATGTTTAGTGCAAGGAGAGGATAATCAAGGTGAACTTGGACAACAACCTTGTAGCAAAGCTTTGGGAGACTTGAAGAGGTAGTTAGATGATCCTCAGCTGGATCCTTATTTGATTAGATAGTTTTACCTTTTGAATCACCCATGTATGGTGAAGAGTTGTATAAAGTTATCAAGCTTTATAATAGTTAGAACTTTTATATTCCTATACTACTTTTGTTTTAATGAAACATTCATGTTGAATGAATTGGTTATCATCCCTTTGGTGAAAAATTTTATGTGGTGTTTGGTTCAAGGGATGTTGCCTTTTTCTTTCTAGTAGGGAGTGTGTTTCCCTCTGGGATCCCAATCCTTACAGCATGGTAACAGAGCCAGTGGATGTCGGTTATCTAACTATTTCAATCTTGTCTCCCTTAGGATGTTTACCTTTATCTTAGGTTGCTTATGCCTATTACCCTTGCCTTGTGCAGGCAAAACCTCATGGTTGGAGATAACTCAACTGTTGACAACATGTCCGGCTATTAGACACCCCAGAACCCTAGGTTTGGGATGCTAGGGATGGATCCACCCTTTACAACTATAGTGACTCAAGGTACTCCTCCAACCGAAAGTGGACCATCAATAGGACATGAAACCCCATTCTCTACTGCTAACACATGTATAGTCATCACTCCTGAACAAGAGTTGACCATGTTGAGACATCTTCTCTCCACAACAATGGCAGGGAAGTTAAACAACCCACATGTGTCCAACAAACCTAAGGAGTACTCAATCATGGAGTTCATGAAGATGCAACCATCCTACTTCAAGGGTGAAGGAGAGCTAGAGATCATGGATAAAGCTGATGATTGAGTGTTAGCTCTAGAGAGGACTTTTGATGGTATGGCATATCCTCCACACCAAAAGGTCAGATTTGATACTTATGTACTTGATGGACCAGCTATAGCTTGGTGGAATGGGAATGCAAGGACTCGTGACATATCAACCGTGACCTGGGAGCAATTTTTGGTGCTTTTTCATGGAAAGTACATATGCACTGCTACTCTAAAGAAGAAGAAAGTTGAGTTCTATAGTTTGAAGCAAGGTTCCCTATTAATTTTTGCATTTGTACAAAAGTTTTTGCCATTGGAACGTTATGTAGTTGGTTTGAGTGAGGAATGTAGGGTTGACCTATTCCTTTAGGACTTAAATACAATGTGGGTCTTGCTCTTATTCCGCAACTACCATTGGCCTTTCAACTGATGGTGAATAAGGCCTTAGCTGTGGAATCATATCCCGATTTCCAGTCACACAAGGAGAACAATCATAAAAGAAAACACCTTGAAGGAGATTGTCGATCTAAGGACTTTGTTGCTCGAGGAAAAGATATACTACCCATATGTCATTACTGCAATGAACCTGGACTCATCAGACCTAAGTGCCCCAAGCTTCATAATGGGCAAGTACCAGCTCAACAACATGCACCTCAAGTACCTCATCAAAATAATGGAAACAATAATGGTAAAAGACATTTGGAAAGAAGAGATGGAGGAGCTTTTGCTTTAGATGGTGAAGAAGCTCATGAGAAGGAGCATGAATAAGGTGATCCATAGTTAGGTTTTATAAGTTAATGTTTCCTTTTTGCATAGATGAATGTAAGGAAGTATAATGGAAACCTTTGTATCTAAAGTATAGTTTTGACTTAATAAGATGAATCCTTTAAGGGGTGGTGAATATTTGTTTGCTTTTATATGTATGTTTTGATTCCGAGGAAGAAATCCCTTTAAGGGGTGATGTGTTGTAACAAACTAGATCTTGAACCCTACCCTAACACTTTGACCTTTTCGTCTTAAGCCAAACAAAGTTGAGACCTAAATGATGTTAAGTAAAATGTTCTTGAGTAAATACATGTTTTCACCTTAGCCTTAGGCCTAATAATAGACACATAAAATATGTCACATGTTATAAGTGGAGATTTCATAATAGATACGTAAAAAAAATAACCACACATAACTCTTAGGAGAATAATATGAAGTTTTGGAATGTAATTATAGGAATAATGGTTCTAATAAGGATATATGGGATAACTAATGTAATAAAGGGCCATAAATGTCAAACACGACATATCTCCTAAAAAGAAATCACAAAAGTGAAAACAAACTTCAAATTCATAATCTACATACTAAAAATAGCCTATGTGTCAATTTTCATCTAATTTGGACAACCTTGAATATATAAGGAGAGTTGAGGAGAGAGAAAATGCAAAAAAGTCATATAAGTGGAATAATAAAAATAAATAACTCCAAAAGATGGAAATAAGAGTAAATTTGTATTCAACACATCAAAGATAACTTGTGGGCAAAGTCTCACCAAATTTGGATAATTCTAATGCCATTAATGCATGAGGAAAGAGAAACTAAGATTTGATTAAATAATGCATCAAAAGTCTTCAAAAGGAAAATCTATTGGTATAATCAGAATCTACATGCCTTAATTGGCCTATGTACAAAATTTCACTTAATTTGGATAATGTTTGAACCCTTACATGAAGAAAGAGAAAAAGGAAATTGAATACAATGTCACTTTATTAAATTAAATTGATTTTGTCATATTGTCACGCGCCTTAGTTCCTAATTTGATTAATCGCTTGATCTGGACTGTTAAATTTTTGAATTGACAGCTTTGGAGTCATCTCCTAAATTGAGTAGGAGTCTGACTAGCTGTGAATAGTAAGCACGACTTTCTCGACAATCGTTCTCTCTCCTCAGTCATTAATTTCTTGAAAATTCTTCATTGCTGGTTTCCTCTTTCATTCTTGATTAGTTTGACCCCTTGCTCAAGCCCTAACATCATATATATAGCAATCTCTCAATTCCTTCCTCTTCATATTTTTTTGCAGACGTGTACCCTTTGCCTCTCACCTTCAAGAAAGTGCCCATAATCCATCATCGACCCTTCTCCAACTCTCGCCCTCTTCCAATTGGGTTCATTATTGCCCTGAATGTTTGGACCTACTTTGGTTTGGTTCTCTAGCTACCAACAGCTCCCCATCATCTTTGCCACTATCTCAGACGTAATTGACTACACAACAAGCATCCTCACCTCCCATATTGTTATTCTGCATCATTTGTTTGATCTGAGGGTTTCCCGGTCATTAGATCATATAGTTGCACCCTTAGGCTTCATCGACGTTCACCGCCTTTGGTCATCCAGTATCCCTTCAGCCACATAAGTCATACCAATGGCCTCGTCTCCCCTCCGTGGTCTTTCCCTAATGTATTAGTCGCTCTTCTTCTGTCTGTTGTGATGGATTCACATATCGAGTCCTTTCCTCTATTTTCGGTTGGCAACGATGCCTTGGATGCTCTTGGTCATCTTCGTACGATGTTGAGTCTGCCCCTGTCTCTGGTGGATCATCACAAGGCCATTCTATGTGTCTTCTTTGATTCTTTTCTTGAATTTCTCAATTTCGTGGTCATCTGACCATTTGTCTGTAGCGATGGGTTTCTTCTTGTAATTGGACCACCAAAGGATCCTTGCAATAGGTTTTCTGAGTTTGTTTGGGGATCAAGGAGCCTAGCATTGGCTTGGTTTTCATCCTTCTACCATGGATTGCAGCCTGGGTTCTCAGAATCATGGCCAGGTCGTAGTGTTCTTTGCTATTTTGAGAAAGAACAATTGGTTGCTTTGATTCTCTCTTTTGCCCCCATATTTCCTATTTTGTTTTGTTTTCTGATCAGGGGCAAATTGGTCTTTTTGCCCCTTTCATTTCCCTTGCCTTTGCATCGGGTTCTGCTAACTTGTTTAAGGGGCCTGCCAAGTTGGCCAGCCCTGATTGGGCCAACTCAGACCGTGCAACCTCTCTCTCTGTCTCTCTCTTCTTTCGTGCAACTATTATACTGACATGGATTTTTATGATTGGCCCATTTAAAAAAAAATCACAATAAATAGAAAAATACAAATAAGTAGTCAACAAATTTTGAAAAATGTAAGCTTTCTTATGGCTTTAATTTTTTTGCCTAAATCCAATGTTTAATAATAAGTAATTTTAATGGATTAATCTAAATAAGTAATAACTTGTAAATTCATAATTAAATATCTATAAGTCAGATAAATATAATAAAATATGCTTTGAACTCTGAATAATATAAACTAAAATATGGCATGTTTTTCATTACCTAATTCGCACATTAAGAAAAAGGTGATTTTTCGGGTTTGTGAAATCAATGTAATTCTAATCCTAATTTCACATACATGATAATATGTGCTTTTGAGACCTAGATTTGGATCTAGAAGTGACCTTGGATAGTTAGACTCTAAAGAGATATATGATTTCATCCCACATTAGTTCTATATTGACAAATTTCTAATTCCTCTCTCCAAATGTATGTTTGCATATCCTATTATTCATTTTGAGCAATTCACCTATTTTTATCATTCTCTTGGTCCCATGGACAATTGCCTACACAATATTCTTTCTTTTGAAAACCATGGTTCATGCAAACTACTTTATTTGTTACTTATCTTGTGATCATGTTATCTGATTTGACATTCTCTTGGACTCTAAATTATGTTTTATGCGTGATGGACTTTATTTGGTGAAATGTACTTCTCTGCACACCATGGTAGTGGATGTTTATATGGCACATTATGTGATGGCATGAATCCTCTGATCCCACTTTATTTTCATGGATTTTCTCATCTCTATTATTCTCTTTTATACTTGCTTATTCTTTTTCTATGCATCATGTGGTGACTGCTAGTATAATGTTACATGATATTTTTATGTGGATGTGAACATTCCCACATATGAGTGCAAAGGTGATAATTCATGTATATGAAAATATATTTGAGCAGATGAGTATCTTGTCCTGCTCGGGTGGATGTATACAGTTCCTACCCACTCTATATTTAGAGCGGATGTATACAGTTCCCGCTCACCTCATATTTGTGGTAGATGTGTTATTTCCTACCCACATCTTTATATTGTCTAGTATTGTCACAGGTGAAACACATGGATGCTTTATTGTTACACTATGCTCTTATTTGTCTCTTTTATTGAGATTCTTCCCTTTTATGCCTGATGGGGTAATTCTTTACTTTTCTATGGGAAGCCTTTTATTTTGATGTCTTTTATTTCATATATTGTTCAAATTCCTATCTTAAGTATGCACATACCAGTTTTTGCTTATGTTTACCTTTTCTTTTGCTTTTTGTGGGGTATGCTTCCATCCCCAGGTTTAGTGTATAGAGAGGATATTCAAGGTGAACTTGGAAAACAACCTTGTAGCTGAGCTTTGGGAGACTTGAAGAGGTGGTTAGATGATCCTCAGATCGATCCTTATTTGATTCGATATTTTTCCCTTTTGACTCACCCATGTGTGGTGAAGAGTTGTATAAAGTTATCAAGCTTTTTAATAGTTAGAACTTTTATATTCCACTACTACTTTTGGTTTTATGATACATACATGTGGAATGAATTGGTTATCATCCCTTTGGTAAAAAAATTTATGTGGTTTTTGATTCAAGGGATGTTGCCTTTTTCTTTCTAGTAGGGAGTGGTTCCCCTCTAGGATAAAGAAAAAAGTTTATTTTTGAAAAATTGGAGTATAATAATACTACAAAGATCATTCTCATGAGTTCATAGGTCAGATCTGTAACATAGTCAAATCTAGACACATAGTTGTAGCCTCCCTTTTTCTAGGCCCTAGTCGATTACATTTACAATGAATGCCTGATCTACCTAATTCGCAATGCACTAGAGATAATCAGAGCCAATCATTATCATAAATTCATTAATACCCTTTATATATGATAAAATAACCATAATACACTCAATAACAAGACTTAAGGAACAAATATACCAAATACCATGCTTGACTCAAATTTGACACCCTAACATATTCTTAGGAGTATAAGATGAAATGAATCAAATTAATGAGTAATAAGTATTAAAATTAGTGAGTATATTAAATGTATGTATGATATACAAATAATGAAATCTAATGGTAAACATATTCAAAATGTGAAATTGGTGGCAACATTGGTTTTCTCACGTGCTAATTGGTCTAGCTTTCGATTTTAGTATCAATCGGACAACAATTTCCCATCCATTTAATGGTTTGAGCACCTAACTTAGTAAACACATTTGTTTTCATATTATTACATCCATGCCACCGGGTTTCTTTGTCCAGGAGACCCGTTCCATCCTTGACGCGATCAACACGCCGTTGCTTTGCGGATCGCGTTCTGCGGACGCGTTCTTCTCCGCCTCCTCTTCTTCACCTCCTCTCCCTTCCGCTCTTCCATCATTCTCTCTCCCAACATCCTAACCATGATCTTCTACCCCTAGTCCCCAGCGGCCAACGTCGGACGGGGAGGAAGCAACGACACCCTCCTTCTCCATGGTGCCAAGGGCCCTAGCACCAACCATCGGTTGCTCCTCCTTGACCTGCACTGAGCAGCACCCAGCAGCGCCGAGCACCATCTCTCGCGCCAGCTGCTTGGCCATGGCACCTCCTCCGCCGATGAATCCGGTCAGTGAGAGCAACGCCTCCAGGCCATCATTCTCGCTCCCTCCTCTTGACGCGATCAACTCATTCTCCTATAACTACGGATCGCAGGCAGACGGTAGGGCCATTTCTTTTTCTTCTCCGCCTCCCTTTTCTTCTTCTCCCTCGATTTCTCTACCTCCCTCTCCCCTAGGGCCCTACGTCCATGGAGGCAAGCAGCAGCCACGCCGCAGACTGCCCCACAGCCACCGCTAGCCGCACATGGAACAACAACGCCGCAATTGGGCACAGCGGCCGATGGAGTTGACTCCAAGCCCTGAGCTAAGGTCGTCTTCTTCATCTTCGTTCTCCCCAGTCCACCAATCTGCTACATAACTAGATATTAGGACCTTCCCTCGCATGCAAATCCGTCACCAAGCACATTCCTCTCTATTCCTTCTGTTTGCTGCCATGGTTAGAGCAAGACCAACCGGTCGCTGTGATGGCCAACGTCAACCCTACCCATCAGCTATCGGCCACCACGGCAGGAGAGATAGTAGGCGATCGATTCGACATCCTGCAACCTCATCACCTACTCATAGCCACGCCACCCTGCCTCCTCTCCCTCTGGGTGCCACCACCCATGGATGTAGCTCTTTGCACTGTAGAGACGTCGATGGTGGTTTGTATCCTCTAGACCTGGAGCTCCTCCGTGGCCAACTCAAGCTCTAGACGCAGTCAGCCACTTGGTTCTATACCACATCTAGGACCTGACACAGTCGCCGCCACCAGAGACCTTGACGGCCACCGACGTCGATCTACCAGACTGCGTCGCGTACATGGTGATCTTTTCCTATAATCAACTCCCATCTATATGTCATCTACCACCATCCCATGTCGAACCACATCTGTTGGAACCTTGCTTAAGCATCATACAACTCCACCTAGGTATCTTGCATTCTGCTAGACCGACCACCATCACGTACAGTAGCTTTGCATATGGTTTAAGGCTGCGTCCCTTACTCCATGAAGATCTATAACCATCAAGGATGAACAGAAGTCAAGTGGGTCTACAGGTTAGTAGAGTTTTGTTACTTATGTACCTTCGTTTCCTATATGACTTAATTTGAGAACTTGAACTTAATGTCTAAGACATAGAAAGCATCATCCTATAATTACTAGCATATCACTAGATTGTAGGTTCTCAAAGATACAACTGTTAATAGCCTATAACTATGCCAATACGTATGCAGTAATGGCTTGATACAATATGCATGAATTCTGGAATCATGGTGTGCTTATACACTTAATAATCATGTGGAAGTGAATAATGTGCATGGATGTAGTCAATTCATTTATATACCTAATCACCTTTAGGCATATATATCGTTAGATAATAATTCGTAATACATTTGGGTCTAGGAAATATACCTACCTAGGTTGAGTAAATTTTGTGTTAAAGGCACATGAAAAATATGTACCATAATGTGTATTTGTAAATGTACAACATTGAAATCTACATCAATCCGTATACATTGAATAGTAATATTCATTACATGTTCAATAACTATATAATGCAATGTGCATGCATACACACACTATGTGAAATATGATGTTAGGAAGAATATAGAAACACCTAGTACTAGAAAGAGAATGACATTACAAAACCTAATTCACATATATGCAATTTTTACTTCTACGACTCAATATGGATACAAGAACTAATATATATACCTAATGAATGATATGTTCATTTTATAAGATTCAAAACCTCAACACATCATTAGGTGACAAAATTTGGATAAGAGCTTATAGATCTACACTAGGAGTAGATATTCTTGTATGGTTTGGTTTGACTAACATACCTAATATATTCATAGGATGAAAAACTCCGCCTTGTGGACCAAGTATATAGATCGAGTTAAGCTTTAGCTGTGAAGAAGCAGGTATGTACATCCTCTATTTTATTTTGGGCATTATGTGACTGAAACCTATATTTCTTTTAATGAGGCATCTCTTGAACTCCTAATTTCTATTTGAAATCACTTACACTTCCATATTTCATGTTCTTAATTCATTATATTCCTATGGATGTTGAAATACATTATTCATATGGGTTCTCGGACCCCACTTGCTATGATTGCCTTTTTATAAAAAAAAATGACTGAATTACTAGTCTTGCCTCTCTATTTTATGCATGCTACATGTTTGACTAGAATATCTAGAATAGCGGTACTTATGTACAACCATACTTATAAAGGGCGTGCGTTTCTGCCCGGGGTGTGCGTTTCCACCCTTATTTATTTTTTAGGCCATGATCCTATGGTGTTATGGCCCTATTTTAGGTATATTTAGTCTACATTGTTATGCATGCAAATATTTGTTGTTTTAATGTGAATTTGTGGTTGATTGATATGGCAAGACACTCTTTATTATCATGCTTGTAATCTAAAATTTAACATGCCTCATTTCTTTTGCTTCATTTATTTTGTTACTTTTCTCTTGAACAAACCTAATTGCAAATAGCCCCCTTTTTGTGGGAACATCTCTTTTGCACTTTTAACCCTATATAATGCCCAAAGTGTTTTATATATGTACATACTCAGCCTTTGCTGACCTCTTTGTTGTTTCCTATGTTCTGGGTGATGTTCCCTTCCACCCAGGTTAAGGTACATTGGAAGACATGAGCTTAAGGATAGCTTGGAATGGCTGGGTTACCCTCTGCTACTGGCTTAGTTGTGCTTCGTTCAAGTTTTTGTAAAATCACCTATTATGGTGAGGAACAATTGTATAAATGTATCATGAAGTGACTTTGTAATAGTTTTGATTCCGCTGCTTTATTATTACATGGCTCTTGTATTATATCACTTGAGTGGATCCCCTTTTGGGTTACACTCTTTACAAAATGGTATTAGAGCCTGAACAGTCGGTAACTTGACTATTTCAAGTTATCCTTGGTTGACCCTTAAGTAGATTACTGGCCCTTAGAGGTTGTTGATACACCTATTTCCTAGTAGTTGAACCCTCAATTAGGGTTTTCAACCCTAATATTTTAATTTCCTACACTCTCCTAGCCAACTGTGTGGATGAGAGTCAGTCTTTAGTACCTTTATCACTCCTATCCTCTATATGGTGGTGGAAATGCCACCACATGGAACTGACTTTTGTTGAGTTTGGTTTCTATTTCCTATTTTCTAGGGTTCTTCCTTAGAGCTATGAAGTGTGAGTTGATTGAATAGTCATAGATTGAAATTTCCTTAGTTCTCACCTTAACCCCTCCTATATGTTGTTACCTAGCATGCCTCACATACATCCATTTTGGATTGTGCATGTGTGAAAACAACATAAAACCATGGTGTAATTTCTAGAGCTGACATTAATTCATTAATACTATGTGATAATTAGAATTAACTCTTTTATGGTTAGGCATGACTTTCCCTCAACATGGAGTACCTCATCATAGTTATGCCACATGGCCATTTATCTAATGGAAGGGTACCGATCTCGTTGACATTGTTATGCCTCATACATGAGAATTAGTTGTAGAAAGCTATAACGTTTGGTAGATATCCATAGTATTCACCCTTCTCATCTCCAATAGTATGCTTGTTCAATTTGGTGACTAATATGAGTAGCTTGACTATGTAGGGTACCTTTATATGTGAAGAATTATGGATGTAAACCAGATAGTGATATGTAACCCCTATTTCTCTCCCCATAACACTGGATAGTCTTATGACTTCTTTAGGTCTCGAGATGAGGTAGTGTGAATCATATTTAAGGGTGACATGGGGAACTATAATGTCATATCTTATTAAGGTTTAATAGACGTTGATCGTGCATAACAACAGACCCTTCTTCCTCTTATGCTTAAGTATTGGATATGTAGGCGTATGCCCTTTTAGGTGTCCATAAAGTTAGACCCTTTTGTGGAATGAGGATGTGTAGATCAAGATAAGGGTGAAGTGAAGAATAATGTACGGTGTATTCCATTTGGTCTGGTGGAAGTAGGCAATGTGTAATAGTAAAACATTTCCCTCCTTTTATGTCGTAGGTTAGGATATGTTAGCATGCCCTTTTATTTGTTTTAGCGATTAGACTCTTTTATTAGAATGAATTGATGGTCGTGCTACACCAAGTGTTTAGTATATTAGAAAGTGGTTGACTTGGTTCTCGGGTCGATTTTTGGCGCCAATTTTGAATTTTTCACCGCAAGTTTTGCATCATCAAACTTATTTTCATTATTAATTTATATTTACCAAAGAAAAAATTTCAGATTTTATTGATGGTTTTTGGAACCAAGTCACCACCACAAGAAAGTTGAGTAGTAGAGAATCTCTTTAGTGAAGTACCCTTGGTTGGCATGTTCAACCCTAATACCATACGGCCTAAGACTGACATAATTAGTTTTGAATATATATATCATACCTAGTGGATCCACCCTTTTCCCCTCTAGGTTATGCATTAATTTATAGTTTAAACCTTTTAAGGGATGTAGTTTCATACAGTTTATTCATTAGGAATCAAAATGTATAATCAGGATTAATAGCAGCTACAACAAGTAAAACTTGGATAACTCCTAGAAATAATGTCAACATATGTATAGGCTACTGAATAAGGAATTTAGACGATTCTTGCTAACCACCATCATAAATGTTACTTTGGTGATTAAAATAGATTTTAAAATTTCATCTTGAGTTATCCTTAAAGGATTTATTTAAGCCACATGTAGGTAAAAGTAAATTACACTTAAAAGCTAAAATTAATATTCTATACCCCAAACCGCTAATAATTAAATGGTAAGGATGACTATATAGTATAGGCTAGGGTGAACATATTCGATATGGTGGAATTTTTTTTAAGCTTTCCCATGTGATCATTTTAAATAATAATATGTTAATGATGTTTATGATGATGAGGAGTAGGTGATGACGACAATAATAGTAATGATGATGTTGATGATAATGATGATGATGGTGATGATTATGATGATGATGATAATGAGTAGATGAGAAGATGGTGACCATGATGATGTGGATGATGAGGATTTGTAGAATAAACTAGCACACGGGTCTAGCAGTGGATGGATTTCGGGGACAAAATCCTTTTTAAGGGGTGGAGTGTTGTAACATAGTCAAATCTAGACACATAGTTGTAGCCTCCCTTTTTCTAGGCCCTAGTCGATTACATTTACAATGAATGCCTGATCTACCTAATTCGCAATGCACTAGAGATAATCAGAGCCAATCATTATCATAAATTCATTAATACCCTTTATATATGATAAAATAACCATAATACACTCAATAACAAGACTTAAGGAACAAATATACCAAATACCATGCTTGACTCAAATTTGACACCCTAACATATTCTTAGGAGTATAAGATGAAATGAATCAAATTAATGAGTAATAAGTATTAAAATTAGTGAGTATATTAAATGTATGTATGATATACAAATAATGAAATCTAATGGTAAACATATTCAAAATGTGAAATTGGTGGCAACATTGGTTTTCTCACGTGCTAATTGGTCTAGCTTTCGATTTTAGTATCAATCGGACAACAATTTCCCATCCATTTAATGGTTTGAGCACCTAACTTAGTAAACACATTTGTTTTCATATTATTACATCCATGCCACCGGGTTTCTTTGTCCAGGAGACCCGTTCCATCCTTGACGCGATCAACACGCCGCTGCTTTGCGGATCGCGTTCTGCGGACGCGTTCTTCTCCGCCTCCTCTTCTTCACCTCCTCTCCCTTCCGCTCTTCCATCATTCTCTCTCCCAACATCCTAACCATGATCTTCTACCCCTAGTCCCCAGCGGCCAACGTCGTACGGGGAGGAAGCAGCGACACCCTCCTTCTCCATGGCGCCAAGGGCCCTAGCACCAGCCATCGG
The DNA here is from genome assembly GCA_963693085.1 of Alisma plantago-aquatica. Taxonomy (NCBI): domain Eukaryota; kingdom Viridiplantae; phylum Streptophyta; class Magnoliopsida; order Alismatales; family Alismataceae; genus Alisma; species Alisma plantago-aquatica. Next base: position 198,610,267 of record OY856413.1, on the reverse strand, counting down.
TTGCTCCTCCTTGACCTACACTGAGCAGCACCCAGCAGCGCCGAGCACCGTCTCTCGTGCCAGCTGCTTGGCCATGGCACCTCCTCCGCCGATGAATCCGGTCAGTGAGAGCAATGCCTGCAAGCCATCATTCTCGCTCCCTCCTCTTGACGCGATCAACTCATTCTCCTATAACTACGGATCGCAGGCAGACGGTAGGGCCATTTCTTTTTCTTCTTCGCCTCCCTTTTCTTCTTCTCCCTCGATTTCTCTACCTCCCTCTCCCCTAGGGCCCTACGTCCATGGAGGCAAGCAGCAGCCACGCCGCAGACTGCCCCACAGCCACCGCTAGCCGCACATGGAACAACAACGCCGCAATTGGGCACAGCGGCCGATGGAGTTGACTCCAAGCCCTGAGCTAAGGTCGTCTTCTTCATCTTCTTTCTCCCCAGTCCACCAATCTGCTACATAACTAGAGATTAGGACCTTCCCTCGCATGCAAATCCGTCACCAAGCACATTCCTCTCTATTCCTTCTGTCTGCTGCCATGGTTAGAGCAAGACCAACCGGTCGCTGTGATGGCCAACGTCAACCCTACCCATCATCTATCGGCCACCACAGCAGGAGAGATAGTAGGCGATCGATTCGACATCCTGCAACCTCATCACCTACTCATAGCCACGCCACCCTGCCTCGTCTCCCTCTGGGTGCCGCCACCCATGGATGTAGCTCTTTGCACTGTAGAGCCGTCGATGGTGGTTTGTATCCTCTAGACCTGGAGCTCCTCCGTGGCCAACTCAAGCTCTAGACGCGGCCATCCACTTGGTTCTATACCACATCTAGGACCTGACACAGTCGCCGCCACCAGAGACCTTGACGGCCACCGACGTCGATCTACCAGACTGCGTCGCGTACATGGTGATCTTTTCCTATAAGCAACTCCCATCTAGGGGTGAGCATCGGTCCAAAACCGGACCGGACCGGACCGGACCGGACCGGACCGAGAACCGAAAATCAATAATTTTTGGACCGTTGACCGGACCGTTTGGTGGTCGGACCGGACCGGGACCGGACCGTTTTGACCGCGGACCGGACCAGATCGGACCGTTTGGACCGCAATCATCCTTTTTTAGATGTTTTACAACTTATTTAATTATACAAAGTTGATAATCTTAGTCACTTCTAACAATTATATAACTTTAGTATCAAACATTTATACTAGTAGTACTTATATATGTACTTTATTTGTAGTTATTATATAATACACCTTCAAATATATATGGATTTTATATAAAAGTTAGTCTGCGGTCCGGACCGGACCGGACCGGTTTTGGACCAGACCGGACCGAAGACCGAATTTATCGAATTTATTGGACCACGGACCGGACCGAAGTTGAAATGGACCGGACCGAACCGGACCGAATTGAGCGGTCCGGTCCGGTTTTGCGGTCTGGACCGAGATTTGCTCACCCCTACTCCCATCTGTATGTCGTCTACCACCATCCCATGTCGAACCACATCTGTTGGAACCTTGCTTAAGCATCATACAACTCCACCTAGGTATCTTGCATTCTGCTAGACCGACCACCATCACGTACAGTAGCTTTGCATATGGTTTAAGGCTGCGTCCCTTACTCCATGAAGGTCTATAACCATCAAGGATGAACATAAGTCAAGTGGGTCTACAGGTTAGTAGAGTTTTGTTACTTATGTACCTTCGTTTCCTATATGACTTAATTTGAGAACTTGAACTTAATGTCTAAGACATAGAAAGCATCATCCTATAATTACTAGCATATCACTAGATTGTAGGTTCTCAAAGATACAACTGTTAATAGCCTATAACTATGCCAATACGTATGCAGTAATGGCTTGATACAATATGCATGAATTCTGGAATCATGGTGTGCTTATACACTTAATAATCACGTGGAAGTGAATAATGTGCATGGATGTAGTCAATTCATTTATATACCTAATCACCTTTAAGCATATATATCGTTAGATAATAATTCTTAATACATATGGGTCTAGGAAATATACCTACCTAGGTTGAGTAAATTTTGTGTTAAAGGCACATGAAAAATATGTACCATAATGTGTATTTGTAAATGTACAACATTGAAATCTACATCAATCCGTATACATTGAATAGTAATATTCATTACATGTTCAATAATTATATAATGCAATGTGCATGCATACACACACTATGTGAAATATGATGTTAGGAAGAATATAGAAACACCTAGTATTAGAAAGAGAATGACATTACAAAACCTAATTCACATATATGCAATTTTTACTTCTACGACTAAATATGGATACAAGAACTAATATATATACCTAATGAATGATATGTTCATTTTATAAGATTCGAAACCTCAACACATCATTAGGTGACAAAATTTGGATAAGAGCTTATAGATCTACACTAGGAGTAGATATTCTTGTATGGTTTGGTTTGACTAACATACCTAATATATTCATAGGATGAAAAACTCCGCCTTGTGGACCACGTATATAGATCGAGTTAAGCTTTAGCTGTGAAGAAGCAGGTATGTACATCCTCTATTTTATTTTGGGCATTATGTGACTGAAACCTATATTTCTTTTAATGAGGCATCTCTTGAACTCCTAATTTCTATTTGAAATCACTTACTTACACTTCCATATTTCATGTTCTTAATTCATTATATTCCTATGGATGTTGAAATACATTATTCATATGGGTTCTCGGACCCCACTTGCTATGATTGCCTTTTTATAAAAAAAATGACTGAATTACTAGTCTTGTCTCTCTATTTTATGCATGCTACATATTTGACTAGAATATCTAGAATAGCGGTACTTATGTACAACCATACTTATAAAGGGCGTGTGTTTCTGCCCGGGGTGTGCGTTTCCACCCTTATTTATTTTTTAGGCCATGATCCTATGGTGTTATGGCCCTATTTTAGGTATATTTAGTCTACATTGTTATGCATGCAAATATTTGTTGTTTTAATGTGAATTTGTGGTTGATTGATATGGCAAGACACTCTTTATTATCATGCTTGTAATCTAAAATTTAACATGCCTCATTTCTTTTGCTTCATTTATTTTGTTACTTTTCTCTTGAACAAACCTAATTGCAAATAGCCCCCTTTTTTGTGGGAACATCTCTTTTGCACTTTTAACCCTATATAATGCCCAAAGTGTTTTATATATGTACATACTCAGCCTTTGCTGACCTCTTTGTTGTTTCCTATGTTCTGGGTGATGTTCCCTTCCACCCAGGTTAAGGTACATTGGAAGACATGAGCTTAAGGATAGCTTGGAATGGCTGGGTTACCCTCTGCTACTGGCTTAGTTGTGCTTCGTTCAAGTTTTTGTAAAATCACCTATTATGGTGAGGAACAATTGTATAAATGTATCATGAAGTGACTTTGTAATAGTTTTGATTCCGCCGCTTTATTATTACATGGCTCTTGTATTATATCACTTGAGTGGATCCCCTTTTGGGTTACACTCTTTACAAGATCTCCATGCATCAGGGTAGTGTTCTTACATTCTTCTAAGTGTGTGGTCCATCATTCTCTCTTCTAATTCTTTGAACATGTGCACACAAACATTGCCATATAGAAGGTCTAGTTTAAAAATAAAAGTAACTAATGTGTGATTAATGAGACCCTTCTTCTCACATACTATCCACCAAGTACAAATAAAATAACATGTTGCAACTATGAGACTTATAGGTTATATGTTGAATTTGACTTACATGCAAAAATAAGATCAAAAAACAAGATATGTCATAACTTTTTTGAGCTAGTGTAGATAATTATAATTTAAATACGGTAGTTGTCCAAAAAATGTCTATGAGATATCACTTATAGAGACGATTGAAAAAGAAACAGTGATACAACAAATAACAAAAAAGCATCAAAAGTTAATTATTGTCACATACCCCTGCAAATGTAGCTCATGAACTCCTTATACATTATATTTGTATTTAGCTTGAATTTGGTTTCATTTTTGGAAATTTGGATAATGTTGGTATATATTGTCTAAAATTTGGTTGGCTTTCTAGTTGGCATCAACCTCCTTTACATGGTGTGAGGATGAGGAACTTATATGATTAGTCATGATGACTTCTCAACAAGTCAGTCGACCTTTAGTATGGTAGAGGGGCGACCAACCCTAACAGTAGAGGGCCTTGTATTTTGCACCCTATGGTAAGAGGATTTGATTGGTATCTTGGAAATTAGACCAATCATGGTGACATATAATCTGTAACTACCCATTCCCAAATCAAACCAAATCTTGTTCTAATTCATAAGATTGTCATATCATGTATATCTTTCCTATAAGTATTCCAAAACCATAATATCTATATATTGGTTTGTGAATATGTTATGATAATGAAATCTTAATGTGGTGAAACAAAGTAATAATAATGACTGATTATGTTTATAAACACTAGTTCACATGTTTATTGTACTTATAATGATATGCATAGGATGAGAACACCAAGTAGTAAAGTGATTTCATTTATTGATATGAATAGTTAATAAATGGTGAAATTTGTGAATTTGAGTTTGTATGAAGAATAAAGAGAAAATGAATATGAAATCACTCTTTAACATTAGCAATAATGGAAATCATGGTAAATCTCAAGATTAAAATTAAGTATGCATGAGTTTATAATAAAACTTAGAGTTTAGGATTCATATGAGGGTGTTTTGGAGGTAGGATTCAACATTGTAGAGCTAGGAATCTAGCCAACTTCTATAATGGCTAAAACAACCATTGGGAGTATGCATTGTTATTAGCCTGTGGGTGATGCACTAAGTTTTATTCATTTTTCACATGCTATTTTGCTATGTATTTCATGCATTATTGCTCATCTTGACATTAAAGTATGCATTGTTATTAGCCTGTGAAATACTATTACACCAAATAATAAGTATTTTTACGAGTTAAGCTAATTTTTCATATTTTACTCGAACTGATGTGAGTTTTTCCACATTTCAGGCAATTCAAGCACTTACACAGAAGCTCAGTGTTATCGACCTCCGAGTCGGTGGTACCAATTTAATTTGAAATCCAATAGGGAGACCAGATAAGTCTCGATGCTGTTAAGATACAACTTGGTGCTACCGAGTTACAGTCCGAGGCCACCGAAATGGCAAGTAAGTGAATCTGACTTATGATCCAGAGAGCAACATGAATTGAGTTTATCAACTCGGTGCTACCGACCTGCTTGTCGGTAGTACCAAAATTCATCAACATGAGAATTCAAAAAGCACAAAATAACAACTCGATGCTACCGACCTACCTATCGATAGTACTAACACTCAACAAGGGTTTTGAGTCATAAGTAGACTCGGTTCCATCGACTTATCATTGACAATACCGACTCAATGATATAAGTGCAAATTTTAGATTAAGCCAGATCTAACAGTTAGGACATAGTGACAACTCGAGTACCACTTATGACCTAAGGGGAGTTTGGCTAGAGAGGAGGATCACATTCTATTTTATTGCAACAAAGCACATGGTTGAGTGAGGAGGAGACGGAGGAGACAACCACATTGCAGATGATTCAGGAACCATCACATAGTAGATTTGCAGCTGAAATGCTACATATCGAGATATTCATCGGAGGGAATCTTCCAGACCGGTTTCGCCAGAGATTTACATAAGTTTTCTCATGTTTACCATGTTTTCTCTCTTCTCCTCTATGTATGAAATAATATATATCATGCGGGGCTAATCCCCTTGTTCCTTAGGACCCGAGAGTAGCCCAGTTATGCGTTGTAATTGATTTTCATGAGTTAATATAGTTACTTCATATAATTTTGGACTTAAATCTTCGATTACCTAATGAATTACCTATGATTTATCACCATATCTGATTGTTTAGACCGTTAATTATTTTAGGAGAGGGATTAAGGGTTGGAAAGGTCTTAGATTTACATAGTCTATATCCTGCATTGGGAGAGAGCTTACGGATGTGAAAGGAATAACCTAGAAGTTTTTATTAAAGTGCCTAGATAATTCCTAAATCGCTAAGGGAGTGGGATTTGTCTTAACATGGGTAGTGTATTATGCACGGGAGCGGGTAATGCTTACTACAAGTCTCTCATTCTAGAGTTAAAGACAAATGCTTGTTAATGAAATGAAATTAATTGCAATGTACACCATGGTGGAACTGTAATCCTAAGGAATCCATGTAATATATGATCACAATCCACTTAATTTAGTTTTCAATTCTTGTAGTTAGTTTTAATCAAATTATCAATCACTTTTTCCTTAGGCCTAGTTGACTGTGTTACAATTTGTAGTAGTTTCTAGAATAACATTTCCCTAAATTTGAAATTTGGCCCTCATAGGCATATACTACTCGACGCATACACTTTCATTTTGCACGCATAGTTTGGGCATGTCAAGTTTTTGGCGTCGTTGCCCCAGAAACAACAACTCCAACACTAATAGTTTGGGCATGTCAAGTTTTTGGCGTCGTTGCCCCAGAAACAACAACTCCAACACTACAAGTGTTGTGATTGACCACTCGAGGCCATTTCTTTTCTTTTTATTTACTTTTCAAAAATTATTATGTATAATTGAAACTTTTATCTTATATTCAATCCACTAGCATTCACATTCTCACTCACTAATATCCCATTTTCAGATACTAATGCATGGTTCATACCAGAACCATCGACTACGAAGAATCAACTCCTAAAAGTATAGGCCCAAAAGAACTCTATCGTAGGGCAAGAGAGTATGGTAGTTCAACGGAAAGATTTCTCCATACTCCACCACCACATGCAAAGCAAGCAATGTAGGTAGAGAGAATCCTAATGTAGAAGTGTGTGTTGGGGCCGAACTTGAGGAATGATTTGAGTGGGAGAAAATTAAGGTATCCTTAGCTACAACACATTTAGGGTCGATTAAAAGTAGACCTGTAAATGAATATTCAAAATCCACATATTCGATCCGCATTCGAGTCCGAAAACTAAAAAAAAATCCACATTCGAGTCCGAAAACTAAGAAAAAAAATCTGCATTCGAGATCCGAATGGTCGGATTCGGATATCGGATTTTGTATTACCGCTCCGAAAAATATTCGAATCCGAATTAATATGCTGGAACAATATCTACGATCTTAGGTGACTGTTAATACGGCTTTATTATCCGGTCATCCGCGTTTCTGCGCCCCGGCATGACGCCTGAGTGCGGCCCGTGACCCTTTCTTTTTTTAAAACTTTACCTTAGATATAAAACACCTCTCCAACTCAACCTCACTCACATTTCCTTCCTCTCCTCTGAGTTTCTATTTACTCCCGAACCCTAGCCGCCAAGAGATCGCACTGCCGCTAACCGTGCAAGCGCTTTGGGTTGTCGTAGCTTGACGGACTCCACTGGGACGTGCAACTTCAGGCAAAGTCGTAGTTTGACCACTATGATCCAAGCATCATTCAACAAGCACATCTCTATGCAAGTCGAGAGGCGAAAATGGTGACCCGATCACCTTCATCAAACGCAGTGGTTGGAATCAGCGGTCAGAGCTTCCTTTGCTTCTTTAGTAAGTAATTGTTGTTCCCTACATAGGCCATTTGTGGTCTACGCTGAACTTTAGGTTTGTTTTGTATCTTTTTTTCTTGGTACAAGTTATTAAACAAGCTGATAAAAGATATGACTTTTTTCATTCTAATTAAATATCTCTTAATTAGTATCGTGCTTTTGCACCTGCTATTTTTTCTGTTAGACCCTCCTCTGTGTTCACGACAACATTGCTGAAGTTCTACAACTAAAGGTGGACCCTTTGCAAATGTTGCTCCTAATACTCTAATCGTCTTAGGACTGCGTTTTAATGTATCTTTTTACCATGTATTTCTGTAGTACCGTGTGTATTTTCAACTTGAAATAGGAAATCGCGCCGTTGCTCCCAGATTTTTCAGGTATGAAGACATTTCAGCTCTACTTCCTGGAAATTATGGAGCATTTATAAACTTTCACTCAAAGTTCAATCTACAAGATTTCAAGCTGCCTCTTTAGTTAATCAGACGTTTATGTAATCTTTTGTATATGTGTATCTATATAGTAAATCATGTACATTGTGTACTGAGCTTACGAATGGTCATAATGAAAAGAGAGAAATTGAGAAAATAAGAATAAAGCAATATGTTTCGTCTTCGTTCCGCTCATACTTTTTAGGTGTGCGAGTGTATATTGCTGAATGCTTAGCAAGCTTTACTATATTTATTTGTGACCTGCCGTCGATGCAGGAGGTTGGTCTCAATAGTTGTATGTAAAATGCTAATAAGTATACTATTCATATTTCGTATAACCAGCTCAAACAACCTGTTTGGAAATGATGCCTCAAGTAATGGAATGGAAATCTATTCATGGAGAATAGGTAATTTCGTAAGTCAAAAGAAAAATTTCTGCATCATATATCCTATGTTGTGAACAATAGTCAGTATTACGAACACGCATTAAAAACTCGACGGAAAAAAGAGGGTTCCGCTTGATTTGAACAATGTTACAGCCGGTATTACGATATTCTATATACATTTTAAGTCTTAAATTGTCTTTTCTGAAACGAAACATTGGATTTGGATGTTATCCGGATTCGAACAATCAAACTTGGATTCGAATTTGGTTGTCTTTTCTAGAATCCGACGGATATCGGATCGGATGAAAAAAATCAGATTCGAATATCGGATGTATGTCGATCCGATTCGAATCCATCTATTTCAGGTCTAATTAAAAGGCAAGTAATCAACGTGGGCAGTTACAAGATGCACCTTTGGCTGGTGGCACTCATTAAGTCACAATCATTCCATTGCCACAACATGGAGGACCCAATGGCACACATCAATGGATTTGTGGAGAACTGTGCTATGTTGAAGATTGACAGGGTCCCAGCCACATTAATTTATCTGAAGTTATTCTCCTATTCATTGTTAGACAAGGTGAAAAGTATAGTTTCTCATTCTTCTGTCAGAATCCATAGAGACATGGGATGAGATGATAGACACTTTCTTTGAGAGGTACTCCTATTGTAGAAAATAGAGGACTTGGTGGGGCGAATCTATAATTTCAAACAACATGCTGAGGAAGCTTATTCAGAAGCTTGAGAGAGATTTCAGAACATGCTGAGAAAGGTTTCCCATCATGGGATTGATTTTCATGGCCGAAAATAGTTGAGTTATTTCATAAAATACATTCAACCAACTCCAATACTTGTACCAATTAAGCAAACACATTTTACTATGGGCTACATAAAGAGAATATAACGACTCGACATCACAAGAGCAAGTTTCTTTCTGAACACAAAACCATGAGGTGTCATGAATTTTTTAAGAATATGACAAAGAATCAATCTTGGGCAGAAGAGTGTGACTTTTCAGCAATTGTCAAAAGTGTGGTGGAATCAAAGGAGATTGATGTGCTGAAGGGGAAGATGGATACCCTTACAATGAAAATTGAGCAGAAATCTGGAACCTCCTCTGGAGTTCCAGAAGAATTCATGTATATGCATTAGCAGAATAACCCATGCGGAAATGATTATGCATGGATGAAGGATCCCAAGTTTTCATAGAAAATCATAACAATTTTCAGCAATATCCATCACAGGTACAACAACCTAAACAACATGGAAACATGTCTCAGCAATACCAGCAGGATAGGGGTCCTAGAAAGATAGACCAGATAGAGGATATGTTGGGCAGGTTGGTGAATCAGAATGAGGCACTCTAAGACCAAACAAAGAGAGAGCAGTAGAATCAAGGGGCACAGATCTGCAACATATAAAATCAATTTTCTTAGTTAGAAGCATAAGTGGCACCCCTTAAGAAACCCAACCAACAAGGATTTTAAGCATATACAAATATTCCATCTGAAAATCAACAGGTGAAAGCAGTACTTCTTTGTAGTGGTAAAGTGTTGATGAAACATCAGAAAGGTGGATCCAGAGAAAAACATCACCGCAACTTATACATGGGAGGTGATAGAGACTAGTCCTCTAGAGCAGCACAAGACACCACCACAAGAGGAGAGACCAAAGGAAGAGGAGTCAATTGAGCAGAAGGAGAACAAGGAGTCTTATATTCCACCCCATCAACAAAAGATAGTGACTCTAGTACCATTTCCTAATAGCTTAAAGGCCAAGAAGGTTGATCACCATTTCAAGAAATTTCTAGACACATTTAGGAAGCTCCAAATCAACCTAGCGCTAGTAGATGCTATTGAGAAAATTCCTTCCTATGACAAGATTCTTGAAGGATATTATCAACAAGAAGAGGAGGATTGTGGATTCTAATGGTGTTGTCGTAAAGGAGGAAGTCAGTGCACTCACTGGTACAAAGGAAATTGATACAGAAGAGACGAGATCCAAGGTGTTTCAACATACCATGCTACATTGGTAGAGTCAAATTTAGATAGGCACTTTGTGATTTTGGGGCAAGAATTAATTTGATGTAGTTGACTACATTCAAGAAATTATAACTCAAAGAATTTAGGAAGAGCAACATGATCATTTCGACTGGAAAACAACTCTGTGGTTAGACCGATTGGTATATGTGAATATGTGTTTGTAAAGGTGGATAAAATTATTTTTCCAACAGTTTTTGTTGTCATGGAGATGCAGGATGACTATGGCAATGAACTACTTTTAGGCTGACCATTCCAAGCCACAACAAATGTCATCTTAGATATAGGAATAGGAAGACTAACATTGGGAATCTAGGATGATCGGTTCAAGATCAAGCTACCCAACTACAAACCGGATAAGGAAAGTAAACAATGCAACATGATGCAACAATTGGGCAATCCAGTGGCACTATTTGGGAAAATTATTTCTAGATATGGATCATATCATGGTAAAGGTGGACAAAGATACTCTTGTTGTTGACATAATGGAACATACAAAGTAGATTTCTTTGACAAAAGTTGTAAAGTACCATGATGATTCATAGGAAGAGCAACACCCAACGACAGTTGCAGATGTGGTACAATGATGCAAGCTTATCCACATGTACCTCTAGAAGCATGTCTCGTGGACCTGGTAGATGATTGCACATGTTATCACTCACTGGAGGAGTGTGCATTGTTTTTGAGGATCTTGTCTTGTTTCTACACTAGACATTATGAAGACCTAGGACCGCCACCTCCACCATTGGTTCCATCTCTACAATGTCCTCCTGAGTTGGAATTGAAGTCATTACCGTTGCATTTGAAGCACACATTCTTGGTAGTAGATAACAAGCTACCAGTGATAATTTCACAGCACGGAGTGTGAAAAGAAGAGGAGCAATTGCTCATGGTCATGAAGAATCATTGGGCCGCATTTGGGTGGTCCATTACAGACGTAATGGGGATCTCCCCTAGTTTATGTCAACACAAGATCCACATTAAAGGAGCAAAACATGTAGCCCAATCTCAAATGCGTTTAAATCCAATAATGACGGATTTGGTGAAGAAACATGTAGTTTAACTGCTATCATAAAGTATAATTTATGCTATCTCTGATTCCAAATGGGTGAGTCCTACACAAGTTGTTCCTAAAAAAGGGGGAATCATGGTCACTATGAATTTGACCAGGGAATTAGTTTCAACTAGGTTAGTGATCATGTGTGTGTTTGCATTGACTATCATCATTTTAACACCGCTACTTTAAAAAATCATTTCCCACTATCATTCATAGATCAAAATTTGAGAGGCTTGTTGGCCGCTCATATTTTTGTTTACAATTAGAACTCGATCGAGCCATAAGATCAAGAGAAGTCTACCTTCACTTGCCCCTATGGTACATTTGCATACCGCAGAATGCCTTTTGGTCTTTGTGATGCACCAACAATGTTTCAAAGATGTGTGCTTGTAATCTTTTCTGACATGGTAGAACATTGTCTTATGATTTTGATGGATGATTTTTCAGTGTATGGAGACTCTTTTGAGGACTACCTTTCCAGTCTAGATAGAGTGTTACATAGATGCGATGACACTCCTCTTGTTTTGAATCAGGAAAAATGGCATATGATTGTGAGTGAAGGGACTGTGTTGGGACACAAGGTGTCAACAAAGGGATAGAAGTCGACTTGGTAAAAATAGATGTGATCTCTAAACTACTCCAACGTCATCGGTGAAGGGAGTTAGGATCTTCTTAGGACATGCCAGATTTTATCGATGATTCATAAAATATTTCTTAAAGATTGTCAAACCACTTTCAGAGTTGTTAGAGAAGGATGTGGATTTTAGGTTTGACGATTGATGCCTCAAAGCTTTTGAGGTGTTGAAAGAGAAATTGATTTTTGTACACGTGGTGGCGGCTCCACATTGGAGTCGACCTTTTGAGTTGATGTGTGACACATCAGATTTTGTGATAGGGGTTGTTCTAGGCCAATGTAAGGATCAGGTATTGTTGATCATTTACTACGCTTCTATAACACTTAATTATGCACAATTACATTATACCACAAAAAAAGTGCTTTTAGCTATAATCTTTGCCATTGATAAATTTAGACAATATTTGGTCAGGGAAAAGTGATTGCGTGGACTGATCATGCAGCTATTAAGTATTTTTTTTGTAGAAAAAGGATGCTAAATGGAGGTTGATTAGATGGATTTTGACACTACAGGAGTTTGATATAGAAATCAAGGACAAGGTTGGAGCAGAGAATGTGGTAGCTAATCACTTGTCTAGGTTGGAAAGAGTTGATGAATCTGGTTTGGAGGTACCCATTATTGAGGATTTTCCTGGTGAGCAACTTTTTCCATAAAGAACAAGGATCCCTGGTTTACACATATACTGAATTATTTGGCATGTGGAAAGATACCAGAGGATTGGAGTTATCGAGAGAAGAAAAGATTTTTTTCATTCTTTGAGGTTTTATGTATGGGATGACCCTATTTTGCTTTAACAGTGTAGGGATGGCATTCCGAGGAAGTGTGTAGCGGAGTGTGAGTTTGAGAGCATACTTGCTCATTGTCATTCTTTACCTACAGGGGGACATCATGCTAGTTCTAGGGTAACCTACAAAGTTTTAGAAGTGATTTTTACTGGATGTCTTTATTTAGAGATGTTTACAACTTTGTGCGGAGATGTGATGCATGTCAGTAGGCAAGTAACATATATAGGAGACACGAAGCCTCTGAATATCTTTCAAGAAGTAGAGGCCTTTGATTTGTGGGGAATTGATTTCATGGGACCTTTTGTATCTTCAAATTATAATTTGTATATCTTGCTTGCTGTGGACTGTGTGTCTAAATGAGTGGAAGTGATTCCAACCTGAACCAATGATGAGCATGTCGTGTGTAAGTTTGTGAAGGATAATATTTTTTGCATGTTTGGGGTACCTAGAATGATTGTCTGTGACGGGGGATCACATTTCACAATCAGGAAGTTAGATGCTTTATTGAGTAAGTATGGAGTGAGGCACAAAGTAGGGACCCCATATCACCCCCAATCTCAAGGTCGAGTAGAGGTGTCTAATAGAGAAGTTAAGATGATCCTAGAGAAGACCGTCTCTACCAATAGGACTCCTAAGAGCGTCCAATTGAATGATGATCTATGGGCTTATAGGACAACTTTCAAGACACCGATATGCATGACCCCTTACATGCTAGTCTATGGGCGGGCATTCCATTTGCTTGTGGAGCAAGAGCACAAAGCCAAGTGGGCTTCGAGGAAGTTGAATTTTGATATTTCTAGTACATGGAAGAAGAGTTGGAGCTCAATGAACTAGATGAGATTAGGCTATATGCATATGAGAGATCTAGAATCTCAAGGATAGGACTAAGAAAATGCATGACCGCCATATTCTTCATATGTTTTTTTTACCGGGCCAAAGGGTTTTATTGTTCAATTCTAGGATGAAGTTGCATTCTCTATTGAGGTCCCGGTGGAGTGGACCGTATGCGGTTGTCAAACCATTTCCTCATGAAGCGGTTGGGATTAGTGATGGTGCCAATTCATTTTTGACAAATGGACAACGCCTCAAACATTACTATGGGGGAGACATAGACCATGATGAGGAAGAGTTGAAGCTCATTGAGCATCCTTGAGCATTTGAGCATAAAAGATCATTGAGCCTAGGACGGAAAACAAGGGTGCTTATGGGAGGCAACTCATAGTTTACTTTTCTTTTATTTATTTCTAGCTAAGCTTGTATAGGAGTAGTTTTCATATATGCATTTTTTATTGCTTTTTAGATGTAAAAAGGTACTTTGATGATTATTATTTGGTGTGCAGGCAGAGGAAAAGTAGGTACTACCAACACAACTGTCGATGGCACCAACTACAATACAAAAATAAACAACGTCGTCGTTAAAATTTTGGTACCACCGATAGGGAAGTTGGTGGCACCGATTCCTTGTAGACAGAGCAAAGAAACTTTTTGTAGAAAGTTAGTACTACCAACCTCAAAGTCGGTGGCACCGAGAGGAAGAGAAGCTCCAGGTTCAATACACAGAGTGGACCATTTCATTACACCAGAGAAGTACAAAAAAATTGACACGACTCGATACCACCAATGATGACATCAATGACATCGACACCATATTACAGTGGCGAACTTAAATCAGCTCGGTACCACCAACTGCATGGTCGGTGGCACCAACTCAAAGTCATAGGAGCATTTGATAATCAACTCGGTACCATCGAGAACATGTTGGTGGCACCATCACATGAAGATTAGAATATATGGGACCTACATCAATGATCTAGTTTAATTACATCCTACGGTTGGTGGAACCAATCTAAACTGACATTTCATAAGTCGATACCAACGACTCTTATGGCACCATCGACACAAAGCGATCCATGGGGCGGTACACCATCATATCTAGACCGTTGAGATCAACGAATGACACTGACAAGCCACGGATCGGGAGAAGCATCGGTACCACCGACACATAAGTCAGTAATACTGACATGATGCGACAGAGTGACTTGTTTACTATATAAAGGGATGCATTGGGTGATATCTTTTCACACCTAGAACATCTGAGTGTATTTAGAAGACATCCAGAGTGCTCGACATGATCGAGTCTTCGTCGAGCTCTCTTTCTCAATCTCTCTCTCTCTGGCATCAATGGCGTCATGGAGGCAAGCTTCATCATTCGAGTAGATGGTACTAAAGCCTTCTAGAATAGCCTTTGCAGATAAAGACTAGAAGAAGATCTTCGCCAACCTGATGAAGAGGGAGTTCATACCTATGCGGTATGGTGACCGCACCTTCCTCGTCGAGATCGGCTTCACCTACAACCTCTGTCAAGTCTACCAAGGACAAGGTATGGTAGTTGGTCACCCTTTCTTTGGTGGTTGGGCCACTTACTAGGAGATTGTGTGCAAGTTTTTCATGTTACTGGAAGTTTTTTGCATCCCATAGCACGAGGAAGGTTGGTAAGATAGGCAAATCCAGTTCACTCTCTATAACAACACCCACCACCTCACACTGATAGAGTTCAACGCAATCTACGACTGGTTGGTAGGTGGAGTTTGCTCCACCCCAATGAATTCAACTATGATTTGGCTTGGAGGTAGATGACAACCTAGCTAGAGGGATTCACCATCATCTAGCACCAAGACTCAGTAATGGACACCGAGCATCCCTTTGTCCGGATTCTGCACCGCTACCTGATGGATACTATATTTTCCAGGTCCACTCAGGGACAAGGGAAGCCACAGAAGGCGGACCTATATGTATTGCAGACACTTCTCATGCTGGAGAGGGAGAAGATCGACCTTGGCTTGTTCTTCTTTCAACACATGCTTGCGGTAAAGAGGTAGGTGTAGAGGAAGCTTCCCATTCACTTTGAGGGTCTGCTCACACCCTTAGCTCTCCACCTCCACGTAGATCTCTCCAAGGCGGCCGCTATGCAGACATCCTAGACACTCGAATTCAAGCATTTTAAATGGTCTCACCTCATCTCAAGTAAGAGGGAAAGTTATACGCCTGTTGCACCATCGATTGGAAACTGAAGGAAAGGGCTCTCCCCAACCCCATATTTTGCCTCCGAAGAGTACAGTTCCTCAAATGGCCAACAGATGATGTTGTTCTTATCCCAGAAGGTGAGGAGGAGGAGGAGGAGGATCAACGAGATCGAGGAAGATGACAAAAGGGAAGAAGAATAAGAAGAAGAAGAGGATCAACGAGGTCGAGGAAGAAGACAAAGGGGAAGAAGACGAGGAGGAGGTGGAAGAAGTCTTGCCTTTCATGCAACAACGATGTCTACACGTGACCCCTCATAGATATGCTATATCTAATTCTACAACTCCATCACCTCCACTGTCTGGAGATTCCTTCTCCCTAGAGGGAATGTATGGGATGTTGTAGTCTATCCAGGAGGGACAGCAACAACATACACTCACCCTGGCCCAAATTACAAAGTCCATGGGTGACTTTTGTAGCAGTAGCGGGCGATCTACGCCAACGAGTGCCTTCTCTTGGCCAACCAGGTGAAAATGCACACTCACATGCATCACATCTAGAATTAGCAACAACCACTCTATGACCATTGTTGGAGCTAGGGACACTTTTTTAGCTACCCTCAACCACCTCCCTTGCCATTAGATCCACCCACATTCACTGACACATTTCCCAACCTTAATTTTGATAAGCAACCAGGGATGTTTCATCCGTTGCTACCATTATTCTGAGATCATGGTACCTCCGTTCCACCTCAATGAATGAATTCTGACTACGAGGACATAGTCAAGTTCAAGCTTAGGGGGTGTTGGAACAACTTTATCTTTTTATCTTGCAAGTTCTATTAGTGTTTTTGTTTTTGCAAGTGTAGGATCCACATCTGTATAGTGTAATTGTGGATCTTAGTTGTCATGATTTCACATATCACCAAAGAAAAATTATTTTCTTGACTTGGAAATGGAATAAAAAAAAGATCACATCTTGTTAAGTTGAATTTCCAAAGTCTAAGACAACACCACCTAGAGGAAGTGTATGGGTTAGTCAACTAGAGGACACTTAATATGAATGAAAATCTTAATCTATCCAACTATTGTGGATGGAGATGGGATTTGAGCCCAAACCAACCAAACAAGTAATGGGACCTTACATGGGATTTTTAGAAAGAAACTCAAAGGTTACCATGTACATTATTTTATAGGAGAGGGACATATCATAGTTTAAGACAGACATTGTCTCTTAATCATGTGATTTCACCTGCTTTTTGTGACATTTTATGCACCACCTTAAGATGATCAAGTAACCCGAATAGTTTCCTCTTGATTGCATTGCATTGCATAGCACAATAGGTGGTGTGATAGTTAGTCTTTTTATTGCATTAGTAAGAAAAAAAACATATTTGCATATCAATTAGTTCCACAATAAATTTCATATATATATATATCATATTCTTTTTGCATCATTCTTTCCTCGTGTATCTATATAGCTTCCTCCATAAGAATAAATTGAAAGGAAACACATCCATGTCTCTTATTGAAAATTCTATATTAAAGAAAAAGCCAAGCATAAATTCTCAACCATGCTAAAATAAGAGGGGAGAGAAAAAAAGAAGAAAGAAAGATCAAATGGAGAGATAGAGAAAGAGAGAAAAGGATGCCTATAACTCAAATCCAAAATTTTCTTCTAGGAGAAATGAAAATAGTTACATGTATGCATTCTTATTCCACTCTCATCGTAAGATGAGACCTTTAGTGCATGCAACATTCCACCCAAAATTGTAGGCATTAGGATGCATGCATTTCTCATTTCCTTCATTTTATAGGTTCATCATGTTTTGTTTTTTCATAAACAATTTGGATGTTACTTGTGACTCTTATTTACAACCACCTACTTCATTCCAGTCATTTCTGTTTATGGTAGACCACATATATGATTGTTCCCCTCATTCATTTTTTAATATAGGGAACTACTTCCAATGTTGTTGGTAGGTAGATAAGAGCAATGTAGATAGGGAATCACATGGTGCATCAAGTGAATGCCCTATCGACTATGATATTAACTATTATATTAATAATGTTTCATTGATCTAAGGGTGGACATCTTTAATGAATAATTTTGGTCACTGCAGAGTAATGTCGGTTCAGGACCGTCAGGTGGGGGTATTTGAGGAATGCAGTTCATATTGTTTGTCCTCTTGCTAACTTGTCTCAAACAGATCCAAAGATAGTGTTGCTCGAGGGCTATTAACATTTAAGCTTAGGGAATTTTAATTCACTAAGTTTTATTTAATTTTCACATGCTATTTTGCTATGTATTCCATGCATTATTGCTCATTTTGACATTAAAGTATGCACTGTTTATTGTTATTAGCACGTGGAATACTACCGCATCAAACAATTAGTAATTTTATTGAATTATGCTAATTTTCCATATTTCATTTGAACTTATATGAGTTTTTCCACATATTAGGTAATTTGAACACTTACACAGAATCTTGGTGCTACCGATCTTAGAGTCAGTGGTACCAATTTAATGTGAAATCCAACAGGAAGGCCAGAGAAGTGTCAGTGCTACCAAGATACAACTTGGTGCTACCGAGTTATAGTATGATGCCACCGAAATGGCAAGTCATTGCAACTGACTTATGATCCAAAGTACAACAAGAATTGAGTTTATCAACTCAATGCTATCGACCTGCTTGTCAATAGTATCGATGTTCATCAACTAGAGAATTCAGAAACCGCTAACAACTCGGTGCTACCGTCCTACATGTCAGTAGTACCAACACTTAGTAAGGATTTTGAATCAGCCATACTCTATGCCACTGACTTCCTGTCGGTGGTACCGACTCGTCGCAATCAGTGCATATTTCAAATTAAGCCAAGATTTGACGGTCAGGACATAATGACTGCCTGAGTCCCACTTATGACCTAAGGAGAGTTTGGCCAGAGGAGGATCACATTCTATTCTCTGACAATCAAGCACAGATCCAAGAGAGGAGGATATGAAGGGGACAACCATTCCCCGTACGACTCGTGCACCTTCAGAGAGCAAATTTGCATCTGGAATACTGTAGATCAAGACATTCATCATAGGGGATCTTCCATACCAGTTTCTCTAGGGATTTACATCAGTTTTCTCATGTTTACCATGTTTTCTCTCTTCTCCTCTATGTATGAAATAATAGAACTTATGCGAGGATAATCCCTTTGTTCTTTAGGACCCAAGAGTAGCCTGATTTTTTGTTGTAATTGATTCTTATGAGTTAATATAGTTTCTTTTAATTTTGGACTTAAATCTTTGATTGTCTAATGAATCACCTATCCTTGACCGCCATAGGTAATTGTTTAGATTGTTGATTGCTTTGAGAGAGGGATTACAAGTTGGAAAGGTCATATATTTATATATTGTGTATCGTGCCTCGAGAGAGGGCTTACGACTGTGAAGGGAATAACCTAGAGGTGTCCTTAACATGCCTAGCTAATTCCTAAATTGCTACATGAGTGAGATTTGTCTTAGCATGGGTATTAAAGGCAAATGCTTATTAATGAAAGAGAGTTTATTGCAATGTACATTGTGGTGACACTATAATACTAAGAAATCCATCTATTTTTTTTATCACAACCCACTTAATTTAATTTTCAATGCTTGCAGTTAGTTTTAATCAAACAATCAATCACTCTTTCCTTAGGCCTAGCTGATTAGGTTAAACTTAGTAGTAGTTTCTGGATTAACTTTTCCTTAAGTTCGACATTTGGGCCACATATGCCTATACTACTTGATGTGTAAACTTGTGTTTTGCACACACAATTTGGGCATTCCAGTGGGTCTACTAGTCAAAAGTCAACATACATGTTGAGTAGTCAGATCTAGAAGTTGACTCCCATGTTGCACGAAGCGATCTGTGGGGCGGTACACCATCATATCTAGACCGTTGAGATCAACGAATGACACTGACAAGCCTCGGATCGGGAGAAGCATCGGTACCACCGACACATAAGTCAGTAATACTGACATGATGCGACAAAGTGACTTGTTTACTATATAAAGGGATGCATTGGGTGATATCTTTTCACACCTAGAGCATTCGAGTGTATTTAGAAGACATCCAGAGTGCTCGACATCATCGAGCTTTCTTTCTCAATCTCTCTCTCTGGCATCAATGGCGTCATGGAGGCAGGCTTCATCATTCGAGTAGATGGTACTAAAGCCTTCTAGAATAGCCTTTGCAGATAAAGACTAGAAGAAGGTCTTCGCCAGCCTGATGAAGAGGGAGTTCATACCTACGTGGTATGGTGACCGCACCTTCATTGTCGAGATCGGCTTCACCTACAATCTCTGTCAAGTCTACCAAGGACAAGGTATGGTAGTTGGTCACCCTTTTTTGGTGGTTGGGCCACTTACTAGGAGATTGTGTGCAAGTTTTTCATGTTACTGGAAGTTTTTTGCATCCCATAGCACGAGGAAGGTTGGTAAGATAGGCAGATCCAGTTCACTCTCTATAACAACACCCACCACCTCACACTGATAGAGTTCAACGCAATCTACGACTGGTTGGTTGGTGGAGTTTGCTCCACCCCCAATGAATTCAACTATGATTTGGCTTGGAGGTAGATGACAACCTAGCTAGAGGGATTCACCATCATCTAGCACCAAGACTCAATAATTGACACCGAGCATCCCTTTGTCCGGATTCTGCACCGCTACCTGATGGATACTATATTTGCCAGGTCCACTCAGGGACAAGGGAAGTCACAGAAGGCGGACCTGAATGTATTGCAGACACTTCTCATGCTGGAGAGGGAGAAGATCGACCTTGGCTTGTTCTTCTTTCAATACATGCTTGCGGTAAAGAGGTAGGTGTAGAGGAAGCCTCCCATTCACTTTGAGGGTTTGCTCACACCCTTAGCTCTCCACCTCCACGTAGATCTCTCCAAGGCGGCCGCTATGAAGACATCCTAGACACTCGAATTCAAGCATTTTAAATGGTCTCACCTCATCTCAAGTAAGAGGGAAAGTTATACGCCTGTTGCACCATCGATTGGAAACTGAAGGAAAGGGCTCTCCCCGACCCCATATTTTGCCTCCGAAGAGTACGGTTCCTCAAATGGCCAACAGATGATGTTGTTCTTGTCCCAGAAGATGAGGAGGAGGAGGAGGAGGATCAACGAGATCGAGGAAGAAGACAAAGGGGAAGAAGAAGAAGAAGAGGATCAACGAGGTCGAGGAAGAAGACAAAGGGGAAGAAGAAGAAGAGGAGGAGGAGGAGGAAGAAGTCTTGCCTTTCATGCAACAACGATGTCTACACATGACCCCTCATAGATATGCTATATCTAATTCTACAACTCCATCACCTCCACTGTCTGGAGATTCCTCCTCCCTAGAGGGAATGTATGGGATGTTATGGTCTATCCAGGAGGGACAACAACAACATACACTCACCCTGGCCCAAATTACAAAGTCCATGAGTGACTTTTGTACCAGTAGCGGGCGATCTACGTCAACGAGTGCCTTCTCCTAGCCAACCAGGTGAAAATGCACACTGGCATGCATCACATCTAGAATTAGCAACAACCACTCTATGACCATTGTTGGAGCTAGGGACACTTTTTTAGCTACCCTCAACAACCACCCTTGCCATTAGATCCACCCACATTCACTGACACATTTCCCAACCTTAATTCTGATAAGCAACCAGGGATGTTTCATCCGTTGCCACCATTATTCTGAGATCATGGTACCTCCGTTCCACCTCTATGAATGAATTCTGACTACGAGGACATACTCAAGTTCAAGCTTAGGGGGTGTTGGAACAACTTTATCTTTTTATCTTAAAAGTTCTATTAGTGTTTTTGTTTTTGCAAGTGTAGGATCCACATATGTATAGTGTAATTGTGGATCTTAGTTGTCATGATTTCACATATCACCAAAGAAAAATTATTTTCTTGACTTGGAAATGGAATAAAAAAAGATCACATCTTGTTAAGTTGAATTTCCAAAGTTTAAGACAACACCACCTAGAGGAAGTGTATGGGTTAGTCAACTTGAGGACACTTAATATGAATGAAAATCTTAATCTATCCAACTATTGTGGATGGAGATGGGATTTGAGCCCAAACCAACCAAACAAGTAATGGGACCTTAAATGGGATTTTTAGAAAGAAACTCAAAGGTTACCATGTACATTATTTTATAGGAGAGGGACATATCATAGTTTAAGACAGACATTGTCTCTTAATGATGTGATTTCACCTGCTTTTTGTGACATTTTATGCACCACCTTAAGATGATCAAGTAACCCGAATAGTTTCCTCTTGATTACATTGCATTGCATAGCACAATAGGTGGTGTGATAGTTAGTCTTTTTAATGCATTAGTTAGAAAAAAACATATTTGCATATCAATTAGTTGCACAAAAAATTTCATATATATATCATATTCTTTTTGCATCATTCTTTCCTTGTGTATCTATATAGCTTCCTCCACAAGAATAAATTGAAAGGAAACACATCCATGTCTCTTATTGAAAATTCTATAATAAAGAAAAAGCCAAGCATAAATTCTCAACCATGCTAAAATAAGAGGGGAGAGAAAAAAAGAAGAAAGAAAGATCAAATGAAGAGATAGAGAAAGAGAGAAAAGGATGCCTATAACTCAAATCCAAATTTTTCTTCAAGGAGAAGTGAAAATAGTTACATGTATGCATTTTTATTCCACTCTCATCGTAAGATGAGACCTTTAGTGCATGCAACATTCCACCCAAAATTGTAGGCATTAGGATGCATGCATTTCTCATTTCCTTCATTTTATAGGTTCATCATGTTTTGTTTTTTCATAAACAATTTGGATGTTACTTGTGACTCTTATTTACAACCACCTACTTCATTCCAGTCATTTCTCTTTATGGTAGGCCACATATATGATTGTTCCCCTCATTCATTTTTTTAATATAGGGAACTACTTCCAATGTCGTTGGTAGGTAGATAAGAGCAATGTAGATAGGGAATCACATGGTGCATCAAGTGAATGCCCTATCGACTATGATATTAACTATTCTATTAATAATGTTTTATTGATCTAAGGGTGGACATCTTTAATGAATAATTTTGGTCACTGCAGAGTAATGTCGGTTCAGGACCGTCAGGTGGGGGTATTTGAGGAATGCAGTTCATATTGTTTGTCCTCTTGCTGACTTGTCTCA